>JAPNXP010000013.1:0-1404166 GCA_028753945.1 Hexactinellida sp. DTS-2022 | reverse complement strand
ACCCAGGGGCGTTCCGTACGGGGGTATGGGAGGTGCTGCACGCCCACTTTTCGCCTATCTGATCGGTAATTCCTGGGTTGTCGGTAAAACTGATCGATTAACAGTAATTTCGGTGATTCTTGTTGATGAAACCTGTGGGTAAACTGTTCTATCTACCTCCACGTATAGCACCAATGCATGTTCGTCGGTAAACCAAGAAGTTTCATCCCCACTCAAAATGGTCACAGTACGCCCCTGCCTGTACCCCCACACTAGAATTAACAAACCATTTAATGTAGGTAATTCTGAAACTAAGTGTAAACGGGCGAGCTTTGTGAAGTCAAATTGACCAAGATTTCTATAAATTATGATGTCATCAGTCATCATACAGAAATATTACTTTTTCGGATCTAGAACGCGAAATACAAAAGTATTCCATAAATTGGATGTTTTTTGCAATGGCGTGTATTATAGCACCCTTCTGTACAACCGTTGTTGCTTCAAATAAAGAAGAAAATTTCGGTCAATCAATCTGAATCTCGAAATACTCATGGGGCACTATCAAGCAACCAATGCAACTTTCAAGTCAGATCATAGTATATATCACTCAACGATCAAAATAGGGAATATGACCTCCTAGGGAAAAATGCTGTCGGCACAGATGTAAATTCAAATTTTAGAATATATCTTTTATTCTAACAATATTTTCCATGATTTGTTAAGATTTCCCAAATTTTTACAATATGTTGATGCATAAAAAATAAATTTAGTTTTTACAATTCTAGGAAATATTCCTTTTCGGGTAAACCATAGCAAAGGGTACTCATATAAAAATTCCCATCATAACTCCTTTGAGATAAATACCCTTCATTGCGGGACAAGGTCAAATATTTTTCGAAACCAAATTTAACATCAATTCTTAGGAATATAGTGGAAGCCGCTTAATTGGTAATAGGGAAATTCGCTTAATCGGTACCAAATTTAATAAACGGATTCATGTCTAATAGATAATTTACATCAGTTAATTGAGAAAACCAAAAAATGGGATATAATGTCCCGTCCCGAATAAGCTGCTTCCACTTGAGTAGTCTATAGAAAATTCAACATCAAATCTATTCAATTAAGAAAGTTATCTGCAATTAGAATAAACAAAAATCCTCAGCAGAACTGATAAAGGGAGGACGAGTTTATATTGCCTCCAGCCCGTTTGTACATAATTTGATGTATGACAGTTTTCCTGGATATTAATAGTTCATACTGTTACTACAATTAGATAACCTACAGTAGAACTGGGTTAGTACGTACTAATTTGTGAAACAAACAAATTTTGTCAATTATATGTATCTCTATGTAGTGTCAACTCGGTAACTACGTACACTCGGATAATCCGCACTAATTTTTATCTCCCTAGGAGATACGTACTAACCAAGTTCTACTGTATTCCATAAATAATTTTAATTAATTGGTGCTATCGAGGGAGAAATTTTGAAACTCTCAAACTATTTCAACCCTGATATGTCGAGACATGAAACCATTAGACAATCTAAAATTCTCCAATCACAATAGTTGGAGCAGAATACACGCGAAATAAACATTTCGCCTGCAAAGCTTATACGCATAACTAAATAATCTAATATTGTGGTTATCAATCTTTTCGAAAAAATTAAGGAAATACCCACTAGATTTTTTCCTGAGAATTCCTCCCGAGCTTTAAAACGAAATAATTTTCATGACAGTGAAAAGGTTGATACTACTTTGTCCTAACCAACACATCTAGTCTGGATAGTATGGTACTTATTTGTCAGTGAGTGATGAAGCTTAAATATAATTTTGGATGAGTCTTTTAAACAGTTAAATAGTTACTGAACTGTTATCACTCAATGATAATTATTCAGTGACAGTTAAGTAGTAAATATCATAAGACACATACAACAATCAAGGATTGAAATCGATATATCGGTCTTCAATAATATCGAAAAATATCGGAAATTCCAAGAAATCGTGATTTTTTAATATCGTGATATTTTATCCGTACATGGGATTTTTCCAATATATCAAATCGATATCGGGGATTTTTCAAGGGCTTTTCACGAGTCAATTGATTGACTCGATGACTCGCGAGTCACCACGAGTCATCGAGTCAGAATTTGGTGACTCGAGTCACAGAATTTTGTCACTAGTCAAATGACTCGGTGACTCATGAAAAGCCCTGAATTTTTCTCGAAATCCATATTTGTAAAATCTTGAAATAATGAATTGAATGGAATTAATTTTATTGTCTAAAGCGAGCATTATTGATAGCGAATGATTCGAACTAAATATTAAACAATTACACTTAAGCGAACATCTAAGTATATGTGCAATTCCTCCCTGGGGGGATTGGGAACCATTGAACTAAGATATTTTGATTAAATCCTAATTATTAGGTTATTAGGTCATTCTTTTTGTTGTTGTTGTGTAGGGACGTATCCAAACGTTCATTAGAGGTAAATTACAGTCTTCTTCCGCCCCTGTTGCTACTTATTCATCAAGCTAATTATAAATAAATAAAATATACATATACACTTTAAAATTTGCAGAAATAGCTGGGACAGGGCGAAATGGAATATTTTCAAAACAAAAGTTGAGAATTAGCTAGTATATCCCCATCCCTGGGGAATTAAAACTTTCCTGGTAGATAAAGTCCTGAATATAGTACTTCACACAAAATATACAATAAATATGTAAGGAAGAATATATGGCTACCTGTTGGGTATAAATTAATAAAAAGAGAGTGGGATAGGTTATCTTTACAATAATAAACACCTCCATGATTATAAGAAAAAAATGGAAAGTGTACCCTCCTATCAAGAGATACTTCAACACCATTCTTTTCCCACCGATAAAAATTTTCCAATTCACAAAATAAAGAAATATTGACCATAGAAACTTGAATATGAAGTGTAGCATTTTCTTCAGAAGATCTCAAAATATTCCCATAGTAGACATGAATTTGTTGGCCTAATGAAAAAGAAATATAATGAAACTGTCAAATCATAAAAGAATTCACGAAAAATTAGACGAAAAATTATTAGTGAATTAGCATATAATTTGCCATAACAAAGATAGGATAAGCCTGGAGGATTCGATATACAGCACTTACAACTGGCTAAGTTTCACAATGACTATAGTATTTATAAAACCACAAAATATAATGAAAGTAACTAAATATAAATAACCACAATAAATCAATAAAATTAGGTATATATATAATTCAATTAATCTTACACGCGTGTAATTACACAGCTCTAATTTTAGAATGTATCAAATAATACAGTGCCGACTACTAAATAGTGTGGGCTAGTATTGAAATCACTGACATATTTTAAAGTGTAAATCTAAAATTACGTATATTGTTTCAACTTGTGATAATAATATTGATTCATCATGTGATTTCGAGTAAGCTTCTATTACGGAAACTAAGATTATATATTCCATAACACAACAATATGTAAATATATAGCCTTCTGTAAGAGTATACCTTAACATATTTAACACATTGAGGTGACATCGTCAAAATACATGTTTCTACAATTTTTGAAATTACGATTTCCAAAGTATTTGTTGGTGTACAGAAATCATTCGACATGTGGAAAAATTATGATGACTCACCATGTTATATTGACACTAAAACAAGAATAAGCATTGGAATAGAATAGAACTTCCTTTCATAAGATAAAATATTGAAGCTAGTCTGATAAAGTTTACATGTGTGAATATCAATTTATTAAAAGAGGAATTGTTGTGTGTGTGTGTGTGTGTGTGTGTGTGTGTGTGTGTGTGTGTGTGTGTGTGTGTGTGTGTGTGTGTGTGTGTGTGTGTGTGTGTGCAGGAAGATGTCCTCATATCGCAAAAACTTGTCCTCGTATCTATAGATGTGAAGACAAAAACCCAGATATGAGGACAAAAACCGGATATGAGGACATTGACCTGCGTGTGTGTGTGTGTGTGTGGGTGGATGTTTGTCCAGAATTAATTGGAAAGACTACGAGTCCCAGAATGCTCAAAATTTGTAAAGAGGGGTAATTTTGTACTGCGGCAACGATCTATTGGTTTTTGAAACAAAATGACGGGATTATGACGTCACAGTTTCGAAAAACAGGTATTTTGTATTAGCATCCCAATTTTGCCCCGATTTGTAGAAAATTCAAAGCATTATACGTACACAAAATTTCTACACCTGATAGCATTTCACGAATTCCCGTTTTTCTCCTCATTGTGACACAGTTAATTAATTAGTCCTTACACTAATCAACCATAAATAGTGTATCGTACAAACACAGGTATAGCAAAGTGCAAATGTGTGTGTGTGTGTGTGTGTGTGTGTTTATCCAGAATTAATAGGAAAGACTACGAGTCCTAGAAAGCTTAAAATTGGCATGCAGGGGTAATTTTACACGCTGAAAACGATCTATTGGTTTTCTAAGCGAAATAACGGGATTATGACGTTATAAACGCACATATTTGGGAATAACTCTTTCAGTTTTTATTCGATTCGCCCACAATTTTCTATAATTATACAACATACACAAGGCATACGTATACCGATTTATGGGAATGTGACGTCACGTTGGAACTAATTCGGATTCAGCTCTTACACTTTTGGTTCAATCGACAAATAATTTTGTCACATTATAAAACAGAATGTATTGCATGTCTCTAGAAATTTTTATAATTTTCGCATTTAATCTGAGCCAGGCAATAACAAAAATGTAACCTCCAATTGCTGCATCATTGCACATATTGAGGTTTGATGATTTAATCTTCACCTACAATATTTCCGAAATTGCATACTTGATTAATCCAGTTTGGCTTCCATCAGTTTATTTCTATTCTTGATGTATTTAGCTACGCCAATCACATAAGTACCAAGGTTGCAACCGAATAGTTGACCAAATAGTTGCTCTCCGATTAGCTAAGAATCGGTCGCTTACCGAAACCCAGTATTATTTGTCATTTTGGACCGCATATATATCCATGTCTACAACTACAAGTATTTGCTTCACCTGATAATGATATTTTGTTGAATATATGTTAGTATTCGGTTGACAAATTCTACTATTCGGTCAACCGAATATTACTATTTGTTCAACCGAATACTAATATCAGATCAGCAAAGTATTATCATCAGGTAAGCCAAATGCTTTTATTTGATGAGCTAAATACACCAGGGTTCATAAAAAACCAATAAACCTGAATTTGGGTAAGCGACCGATTCTGAGATAATCGGCAAGCAACTATTCGGTCAACTATTCGGTTTCAACCTTGATAAGTACGCATAATATTACTATCAATCTGATTTGTTTGGTTAACAAGAATGCGCTTAGAGTCTCTAATGCATTGCTTATTTATTACACCTATATATTGGCTTCTATAATTATCAATGGAACCTAGGATTTCTACTAGAAATGAATTAAGTTAAGTAATCTAGGATTTTGTTTCTGCTTAACTATAAGATTTATTATGTTAATTATTGCCATCAATTAAATTAAATAATTCACCAACCCATCTCGTGCAAAATGAATTGTTTATGGTGAGATGTATAAATGTTTATTACTATTAAATCAAATATTTGCCACCCTGAAATTACCTCTGCATACTAATGGTTTAATGGTGAGAATAAGACCTTCGCGGTCTTATTCTCATCTTTAAACCATTATTATGTAGAGATTAAATACAGAGTTGGTAAATTACAATTTACTGAAATAAATTAATTGCGCATAATTTACCAACACAGGTCTCAATTTATTTGAGCTACCAATCTAACGTTTTAATATAGCTGAACAATTAATAGATAACATAATTTCCCAAACAAATTACAGTAAGTAATCACAACCCAAATTGAATTTTAGGCAGGGTTATTAAGTCATAGTGTCTAATTTACTAGCCAAAGGTGAACTCATTATTAATATTATTGCTTTGGGGGAGGGAAAGGAGGCGAAGCGGCCGTTAATTGTATCGCGTAGTGCCTAACACGAACGAACAAAAGTCGCGAAGCGACTTTTGTTAGAGAGTGATTCGTCGCAAAGCGACCGAAACCGAAGGGCTCGTAGAATTAAATTCTACACCTTTTGACAGTTCACGAATTTTCAAAATTCCCTTAGATTCTGCCCTAATGGTGAGCCAATCAGAGTTGCCAACTTTTGTTAAGCCCAAAGCGTGATATTTTGTCCTTTTTTTGAAAAGAAGTGTGAGAAATATAGTGTGTATGAGATTTTGGCTAAAAAAGATTGAGCAATGATTTTCACCTCAATAAACAGTTTATTTACATTTTATTTAGCCTCCCCCCAAATAATTTCAAAATTGATGGCAAAATTTTAAATTTTATAAAATGCGTGAGGTTTCAAATGTAAGCGTGAGAGCGGAGATTTTTAAAAAGCGATAGATTAACGCCTAAAGCGTGAGAGTTGGCAACCCTGGAGCCAATTTCCAGTATTTCACATATCACATTCAGTAGAACCATGGCCTACTAAATAGACGGCCGTGTATGTCACCGAGGGGATACAGACAGTTCGCTACATGGATTTAACCCTGCTATTAAAACAGGGGCGGCGCTAGCATGGGGTAGATGGGGCTAGCGCCCTATCTGAATTTTTGTCGGCTCCATCAGTCCACAGTGGGTGTAATGATTAATTAATGATTATATAAAAAATTAAGTACAAATGGTTATTTGCTCAAAAGAACAGCAAGTTGTGTTAGCCCCATAAGAAATACTCAGCCCGTTTTAGCCCCATAAGTGGTGGCGCTCTAGCGGCGCCCCTGATAGTAATATTCAAAATCCTATTCCAACAGGTATAATAGGTAAACCAGTGCCGGCTTTAGACACACGCAACACAAGCAACTGCGAGGGGCGCCATGATTTAGGGGGTGGAAAATTGAGGTCATTTTGTGGAAACTGAATTGAACAGCAATGTTTGGATGCCCATTTCTAGTTCTGTTTCTATTGCCTTTGAGTAACAATAGCTTTGATTAATTTGTTTACTTTCAGATCTTGTTCTTTAAATTTAGCCTGGTCAATTTAAATACTGGCATTGTCAAATAAAAGAGTTAGACAAGTCAAATTTTGACGTTTCACTGACTATTATACGTAACTAGTATAGTACCCAGATTATTAGAACTGTCACGGAAAATTTGGTCCCCTTTAAAAATTGGTCCGGGGGACCAAAATTTTACTGGAAATTTGGTCATTCTGTGGAAAATTGGTCCCTCTGAGGTTTGTGTTTATTAGTTGCCGTATTAGTTATGAATTTTACCTCAAATTATAGGTAAACCTTGAAAAATTGTTACCAAACAATTTCTACAGTAGAGTCTTCTTCTGGACCCAAATAATCATAGAAAAAAAGTTGCAAGCCCAAACCCGTGAGGAAAATATTTTACACGGGTTGCAGTTTCTGATTTTCCATAGTAAATCGCCGACATTTTTGGATCTAACTTCCTCAAATCAGCTCTAATCAACTTATTATCACCATATTGGTTCTCTGGGTTAAATTTCCAGCTATTTGATATATCACATATCCATATTTGGAAGAATTTTTCCATAGCAACGCTGGAATGTCCTAGGAATGTGTATAAATTCCATTATCAAATTGTTTTCCCACTTAATCAAGTGACCCCTCATTCGACTCCATTCCGCTACCTGAGTAAAATTATACACATACCGACACTCTAAAACGTGATTTTATAAAATTATTCGAGATTTACAGTTAGATTTAGTTTGAGCTCGTTCATTTTTCATTTTGTACGCCTAGTTTGCACATTTTGTATTAAGTCAATGGGAGCATCTCTCGATATTGTACGCCTAGACACGATTTTTGTACGCCTAGATTAAAATCCATCCAAATTACGCTTCTTTAGGAGCGCCCAACACGCCTGGATAACACCCTGGTGATGATAGTTTACTCTGCATTGACGAGATAAAGGCACTACCTGGTTTCTATATATTTCAAGCGTCCATGTAGCGAACTGTCCGTGTAGCGAACTGTCCAAGTAGCGAACTGTCCGTGCAGCGAACTGTCCAAGTAGCGAACTGTCCATGTAGCGAACTGTCCGTGTAGTGAACTGTCCATGTAGCGAACTGTCCGTGTAGCGAACTGTCCGTGTAGCGAACTGTCCGTGTAGCGAACTGTCCGTGTAGCGAATTGTCCATGTATCGAACTGTCCGTGCAGCGAACCGTCCGTAGCGAACAGTCCGTATCCCGTCACCGAGAAGGCCAAAAAAATAGAAGGGCAGTTTATAAATTTCATTCTAGGATAAACTATGCCTCCTATTGTTATTATTTTGGTTGTACATATATGGGGTAATCAACCATTGTGAGTCCATTAGAACCACCTTTGAGAATCTCAGATTTGTGGTTAAGCTGTTTAGGCGCCATTTAATGATGACGTCAGAATATACTATATATATATAATGTATTAATATTACAATTGTAAGTATTTTGACGAAATATATAGAACGATTGATTTAAAATACATAGTTTGAATGCTACTTATTTCATGATCATTTATTCAATAGCTAATTTCTAAAGAATGATCAATACATAACCAATTCTATGTGGTTTAATCATGAAACAAATGATAACGACCCATAAATATTAAATTATTTATCAATTAATACATGATTTTCTTATACAGTCAGGTTCTTTTATTATGAACATTCAAGGGACCAAAAATTCTGTTTATAATAGAGAGACTTCATAATAAGCGAACTCAACGTAATACAAACCCTATGTAAGTTATTTAATTTGGTCCGTAGGGTTTGTTCATAATAAAAAATCTTCATATTAAGCTGACGAAATCTTGTTCATAATAAGCAGACCTGACTGTATTACTGTGCCAGATAGATATTTACTTGTCATCACGACTTATTTGTCTTCTTTTAAATTCTCTTACTTGATCCAATCTTTTCTTTTCACTGACAAATGACTACATGGACAAATGACTACGGACAATTAACTACGGACAGTTTACTACAGGACAAATGGATACATGGACAAATGACTACATGGACAAATGACTACGGACAATTAACTAAGGACAATTTACTACAGGACAAATGGATACATGGACAAATGGCTACATGGACAAATGACTACATGGACAAATTACTATATGCTACAGTAGAGTGCGCGTAATGCGGATCCCCGAGGACCTTAGAGATTTATCCGGTTTAGCCGCATTTGATTGTAAATAGTACAATTCTTGTATATACATATACTGTATATTATACTAAATTTAATAATAAGTAAGTCAGATTAACATAAAGATAAAGTAATGAAGCACAAGAAACATCCATGATCATAGTAAGTGTATCCTATAATTATTTTAATTCGTCCCAAAAGTTAATCTGTGTGCAATCCCTTGGAGGAATTCCATTTAGGATCGGTGAAAATAGCTAAGAACAAGATTAGTCAAACCGTCTTCATCAGGCTTTGATCCAGACAAAAATTTCTGCGCGCCTAGGTTTAGTTTGAGCTAGTTCATTTTTAATTTTGTACGCCTAGTTTGCACATTTTGTATTAAGTCTATGGGAGCATCTCTCGATATTGTACGCCTAGACACGATTTTTGTACGCCTAGATTAAAATCCATCCAAATTACGCTTCTTTAGGAGCGCCCATTACGCCTGGATAACACCCTGGTCTTCATTATCGGAATTTTTTGTTCGTTTAGATGGCTTATCCCCTGCTAAAAATTTAGCCTGCTTTACTTCAACCAATCCTTGTTCTCGTCTGATTGCGTTAATCCATTTCCATATATTCGGATGGTGACAACCAATGGTAGCATTATAGGCTCTGTGCCATGCTTCTACAGCATTGGTTGTACGAGGTATCCCCTGTGGTACAGCGTGATGGTGGTTCCACATCTCAATGGGAAATAGTGGTGCTAACTGTATACCGCCTGACACTGTTCGACCTATGTAGGTAGTCTCAAAATACAACGCAAGATCCAGAGAAGCTGGTATATCCAGTTGTTCTATTACTTAAGGAAAGAGTTCTTGAACTTCTAATGGAGGCGCAAAAGCAAGTGCAGGAAACATTCTTAGACGAAGAGCTAATTGTTCATCGTTCATATAGTCTGTTTGGAGTCCTAATTCTTGAATTTTACGCCAAACATTTTGTGTAAAATGAAAGTAACAGCCTTTTACTGTAGTTGTTGGCCATTCCATCTGAAATGCATTGATTGCGGCCTTTTCAAAATCCATAATCATTGTTGTTGGAGATGCTGTTGGACAAATGATTCTGATACGTTCCCACATTCGAGTGTATGTTGCTTCGGTCTTATTGGGTAATAGTATAAAGAGGCAAGTTAAAAGATGGCCATCCTATAGAGGGTTTGGACCTCCACGCAATGCATGTATTGTATAAGGTATACTTGGGCGAAAGTTGAGGCGCTGTTTTGAAAGTTCCATCTGCTCGCCAAATATGTGATGATGTTAGCAGGTCATAGTTCTTCTGGGTCCCAAATATTAGAATTCTTGTTAGTTCAGGACTGGAATCATATAATAGAAAGTTTTCCTCTTTAGCGGTTATCATGAACTCCGGAGGAATGGCAAGACCATGAAGACTTCCTGGTTGAACAGGAGCTATATCTCGTACCTGCCTTTCTCTAGCGAATGGTACGCTTCATACTATCAAGTTTTGGTAGTTTTGCAGCCGTTGAAGCAGTAATTATTTCGAATTCGTCTCGAAGAATGTGATGAGTTGTATCATGTGTTTGACGAGCTTTACGTTTCATTCTATCCTTCACTTCTAAGCAATTGACAGCCAATATGTCTGGACTATGAAGATGCTCTCCAGTACGCTTTACAATTTCATTACTTTTAGTATGGAGTCTTTCTTTACATAGCCTGATTTTCTCGCATTGCCAGTGTGTAATATCTCCAATAACTCTCTGTTTATTATAAATAAAATCACATTCGACAAGTTTGTAGCACTCCTTATGGTTAGTTGACGATCTGATCAACCTGAATTAACTTTGTTCCGTATTTGGTTCAGTCATCAAAATAATAACAACAATTATAAAAATATGCGAATAGAAATGTATATATATTTAGTCTTGTCTATTTGTTAAGTGTTAATGTGGAAACAAATCCATTTTTATATGGAATTGTTTACTGAAGCAACTTCGGGGATCTAATTAATACGTTTTCTTTCAACAAATACAATGAATAGACGATGCCCTTAAAGTTCCTTGTGTCTATGTGTCCATTTCACCAAATACAAGAATTGTACTATTTACAATCAAGTGCGGCTAAACCGGATAATTCTCTAAGGTCCTCGGGGATCCGCATTACGCGCACTCTACTGTAGCATATAGTCATTTGTCCATGTAGTCATTTGTCCATGTAGTCATTTGTCCATGAAGCCATTTGTCCATGTAGCCATTTGTCCTGTAGTAAATTGTCCGTAGTTAATTGTCCGTAGTCATTTGTCCATGTAGTCATTTGTCCGTATCCCATTCAGGATACACTGTGCTACAACTTTGGAGGGAACGTCTAATTTCAAAATTCATTTCTCAAAAAAGTTAAGAACTGAAAAGCTGATTGTATATAGTTGCTCAATGCTCAATGATGAAGTTGGATACTTGAGGCCTCCTTTATTACTTTCATCTAGGTAGGCACTAGAAACAGGCTCATTGTTTAGGGAAATTGTATACCATTCACATTCAATGTGTTTGATTAGAGACAGAGATATATATCCTCCTATATTGATGATGACATCAATTGTATCTTGGGAAATAGTTAAATTATCGAAGTTTTAATTGCCAATTTCTGTTAGAAAATGTTCTGTGATGGCTGTTTGTTCATCCGATGAAGAAACCGAAATTGAGGTGAATTCAATGTTATTTCTTAGGATAGTTTTCAATTTTTGATTGACTCCGAGTCTCCGACCGATATACATCCTTAAGACTCACTAAAAACCTACATCCTGACATTTGCCTATATTGTGAAAATCTTCTCTCAAGAGGATCCGTTTGCAACCTTCCTGTAAGAACACATAGATAGCCTTCATTTAGTAAATCTGTGCTAAGGTCTGATACTGCTTGGTTAATACAGATTAGAGCATTAAATGTTTGCTTAGTTAGGCCATACTTTTTTAAGTCTCCATTGACTTAGCTTAGGTTATTCATTTTCAGCAGAAAAATAATATATTCATCATTTGACACTAGAGCATTGCCAACTATTAAGGATGAAATCTTTCTTTGGCGTTTACAACTAACCACCAATTGTAGATCAAATTTAGAGAAGAAGAGAAAGTTATTTCTTCGGGAAAGTATTGGCGAATGGCTGCAATAGTTGTTAGGTCGAATATTGCTAGTGCATGTGGTACAGATTGTTTGTTATTTTCAGGATGCAGCACCTGTTCTGAATTTTGGGTGCTTTCCTCAAATGGCATTGCATTTCAAAATATCTTTCATGGATATGATGAAATATCCATGAAAAGCAAATCTTAATGCTTTAGAGGAATAAGGTGGTCTCCCTTTTTGACTATAGTATTTGGTGTATGTTAACTCATCAATAATGCTTGTATCACAGGTAGCTGCAGCATTTCTATTGCATGTTGGAAGATTTGTAGACATATCTAGAGGAGTAATTTTGTATCTTTCACCTTTTTGAATGTAACTAGGAAGTGGTACGGGACAACTGTCATAGCTTAGCTTGACATGAAAGCTAACGTCAACGTGTATGCATTCTTTGACCCTCGCAATTCCTGAACAAATCTGGACTCGGAATGCTGTAATACTGCTATCAGATATTTCTACCTGAAAATGCTGATATTATTTTGCATTTCTGATGAACCCAACTAGATTATCGAAGGATTTGACATCATATATTGACATGAAACTTCCTAATTCATCAGGGGCATATACTCGAGCTTTTGAGAGTTTCCGTGGTTGACATGGCACTGGAGCTTGGGATAGTGGAATGGATTTCGGGTGAATAGTAGGGATCTTTTTTTTTGAAAAGATATTTATCTTCAAAATGATCAATACACATTACAGAAGATTTGCTGGACTCGTAATCTTTTCTATTCAAAAATTCTAGCCACTTTTTTGAGAGTACTTGATTCTGTGGAAATTTGAAAACGGTTTCGTCTGACATAACTCGTAATTTGTGTTACATCCAGGAACTGAAACTTTATTGGTCATATTTGTAGGGAAATTATGTTGAAGAATACTAGTGGAATAACAGAGATAATTTCTTTTATGGCTACAGAGGTGGTTTCCAAGTTTTGTCAAGTGTTTTATGGAATGTCAAAGTGATTAGTAATTTATATTCCACAGAAGCTCGAATGTTATTTTGAACTGCCACATTCTAACCACACTATGCATACTTCAAATGATCTGGATTGATTTGTAATATTATTGCTTCACATTCCTATTGTCTAATTCTCTGATTTTGAATATATTACTATGATTTCACTTCTTCTAATTTTATCCTTATAAATATAATTATAATAATTAAATACAATATATATAGTATATGCTGACGCATGGCCTACTTAATATACGGCTATATATGTCGCCGAGAAGGCCATAAAACAAAGAGGCCAATTTCTAATTTTCAAAATGGAGAATTGATCTTTATTCGAATAATTAGCAATGATAGAGCTGAAAAGTGCATTATAACAATATAGGAATATGGTATCCAGGTATACATAGCACCCTCCAGAATTGTGATATGTCATCATCTGATGACGTTATGGTTATTTTGGTTGCGAATTATCTTGTTTTTCTAGCATACTTTTAACATAGTTAAACGCGGTTAAATGTTCAAAATTGGAACATGGTTATACCCAGAAGTAGTAGAATAAAATATATCGAAATTATAAATGGAATGTTGACACATTCCTCGGTTGCCATGGAAAATGTATATTTCCTAAAATGTGCCATAACTCAAAAATTATGAATGTTATGTAAACTATGCTGGTACTGATCTATCCGGAATAGGTAACTTCCTATTCATCGATAATACATTTTATATGCCTAACTTCAATAATTTTTGAGATAGTGAGTCATTACCTAATAATGAATTAAGTGTTAATTATCTCATTATCTCAAAACAATTGAAGTTCGCAACCAAAATTGCCATAACGTCATCAGATGATGACATATCACAATTCTGGAGGGTGCTATGCATACCTGGATACCATATTCCTATATAGTTATAATACACTTTTCAGCTCTATCATTGCTAATTATTCGAATAAAGATCAATTCTCCATTTTGAAAATTAGAAACTGGCCTCTTTGTTTTATGGCTTTCTCGGCGACATATATAGCCGTATATTAAGTAGGCCATGGCTGACGTCATCATTAAATTGCGCCTAAACAGCTTAACCACAAATCTGAGATTCTCAAAAGTGGTAGTCATGGACTCACAATTGATTACCCCATATACAACCCAAATAATAACAATAGGAGGCATAGTTTATCCTATAATGAAATTTATAAACTGGCCTTCTATTATTTTGGCCTTCTCGGTGACATACACGGCCGTGTTTTAAGTAGGCCATGGTAGAACTGTTAATCTAATTAAATTCACTGTCGATTATATTACTAAATTAAATGATAATTTATGCACATTTAATATTTGTCATTTACCTTTAGTGGTTTAAGACCAAATTTGTGGCTCGTGACCCCTTTACAAATGTTCTTAACACCTTGAGATATTGATGACATGACGAATAAAATCTACAAATACAGCTTTATCAACAGAATTTCTTTTGGACGCACTATCAGTCAACAACCACCAAAATATAGTGCCTCCAAAGGTCGGCACAGCTGCATTTTTAGATTTTCAATATTCTAGTGACTCTAGTCAGGTTTGCTTATTTTGAACAATTTTTCGTCTGCTTAATATCAACAACTTAATTTTGCTCCAATTTAACAACTTACATATTACATATTTATATTAATTTGAGTTCGCTTATTATGAATTTCTCCATTTGAACTATTTTTGGTCCGTTGAATGTACATAATAAAATAATCTGACTGTAAGCTCATGTTAAAATGTTAATAAATTAAGTAACTGGGTAGTTAGTGCTATTAAAGACCATCCTAGAAAGGATACTTAGAGCCCAAGAATATAAGGAAACGATATGGAACTTCGGGGTCTGAATTGATAAAATAAATAGTAGCTTAAGCATGCAGTTTGAATTAGACTTCCATAAAAGAAAACATGTATGTTATGTCTATTTATCCCATTAACGGTGAACAATCTAATCACATAACGACTGCGAAGTGGATGTTGTTTGATTGTGTTTTGCCGCGAAACGACCTGTCAAGCAAAGTGCGCTATTATAGTAGGTATATAATCTTTAAATATGTAGATCACAATCAGTGTCAAACCCCGATCTTGTCTCCAAGATTCGGAATTTCCCCGCCGCTCAAACTACCATCAAGGGACTCCAGCGATATCTAGGAACAGTCAGATACTATAGGTTTTATATACACAACATGGCCGTGACGGCCGAATCACTAAATAGTTTGACACGCAAGGACATTGCTTGGAATTGGACAGCGGACTGCCAACTTGCATTTGATACGCTCCCAGAAACCTTGGCTACCGAGCAGGTCGTATTGCACTATCCTAGGTGTGGGCAACCAGGCTTGTCAAAAGAACCTTAACTGTTTAACTCAGCTCAGTGAAACCGGAGAAGTAATAGCAGGACAAATTCTGGACAATACAAGAAAGTAGGGGATCTGCATCTCAGAAACGAATTCGTGTGTAAAGGAAGCAAAATTGTGGTGCCGAACATTACGCAGTGAAGTAATGGTGAAAGCACATAGTACGGCCCATTTTGGTAGAGAGAAAACAGGACAGCTTATAGCTCGCAATTACTTTTGAATTTGAATAGATTAGGATTGAAGCAACCACCGCGCGGCGTGCCAGATTTGTGCGAAGGGCAAGTCTAAACTGCGGGCTAGAGAATCCTAACATATGATTAAGCACCCGCCGATTAGTTCTGAACACACATTCGCTGCAGACTTGCCACCCTGCCATTGAGTGAAGAGGGTTACTTAGTTCCTCTTAGTGGTGGATACGTACTCAAAATTGATCGGAATAATTCCGATGCAATATCAAACGGTAGAGCCCATCAAGAAGGCATTCCTCGCAGGAGGGGTGTACATACATGGAGTACCCACTGTGTTGAAGAGCCACCAGGGAAAAATGTGGATGGGGAAGTTGTCCACGGACTGTGCGACGAGTATCGCAACTGCAAGAAACAATCGTCAGCTTACCACCAGGAATGGAACGGAACGTCCGAGAGAGCAATCGGAAAGGTCAAGCAGATCATGAGGTGCCTGTTAATAAATCGGAGCATGCCCAAAACTCATTGGTGGCACTACATACTAGTAGTCGGCACAGTAAAATACTCCAAACCAAATACTATGGAAATATATGGCCCTTTGCAGTATATAGTAGACAATATATAAGAAAAGTGAATTCACCATAATCAACGTCTGCTCCAGGGAAAATAGCGTTCAGTATCAACTTGACTTTCTCAGGTTTACTTACCCTCCAAAAATCGAAGGAATTTTAGTTGGAGGAAACTTTCTGCACTCTAACTTGATAAGGTAGCCATTTCATAAAAAACAACTAAATACACAAATTCCATTTTAATTTATGGATCTCTTATAGAGCCTACATGTCGCTCAATATATTTATACCGTAATTTGAATAAAAAAGTTATTTTCAAAAGTCCCAAAATTGAGTTCCCTCCTTAAATCCAGATAATATTGTGATTTTTTTAGCTAAACCAGATCCAAACCTTAATAGCTGAATATACCGTATTTCCCCGAATAAGCGCCCCGGCGCTTATTGTTTTCGTGGGCCAAAATTATCCTGAAATTTTTGTAAAAATCCAGAACAAAAGATTTAGGTGAGTTCTAATGGTTTCCACCATTACAGTATACCTACTGAAGTTGCCAAAATCAATGTAATTACATTACAGTGATCTACTAATGTGTTTAAATTTTCTCAAACCAATGTCATTTGTATTGACCCGGCGCTTATTCAAGCCCCCGGCGCTTATTCGGGGAATTACGGTATACGCATTATACAATAGAGCAATAACAATAATTACAACACTTATAACGTTTAATAATCTCATCCGCGCAACGGACGTTATCAGAACTGACAATTGGGCCTGCGGGACTCGCTTGTATTCATCAAAATTAAACGACAATTTATATTGCATATAAGTAGCAAATAAGTTGATAGTCATAAAACAGGAGTTTCTAGCCATTGATCTGTGAAGTGTGAAGTAAATTGATTTGAAAATATTTAACAATTGATCCGTGAGCTGATCCTAACTTTAGAATGTTTACCCCGTCTAAGAACCATTACCATAATTGTAGAGAATTGTAATATGATTAACAAATAGACGCAATCAGGGTTTCATCCAGGCGTTCGTTTAAATTTTTGAAAGGAAATTCGTCTATGCGCGCAAATTCGAGATGCTCCGATATACGCACTACAATTTGAGTATTTAGGCCCGTGTGAGCGAGCTCAAACTTAATCTAGGCACGCAGAAAATTTTACCAGGGAGAAAGGCTGGGCACAATGCAATCGATGTAATGTGAGAATTGTGGGCTAAGGAGTGCAGAGAGTACGGATACTCTGGGCTTATTAATTTGCTCTAGCCCAATAAAATTACAGTCCCAGATAGAACCGAAATAAATAAGTATGCCTACTAAACGTGTCAGAAGGTAATGGGGTTCTGGGGCGAAAGAAAACCGTTATAGAAGAAAGATCTTGTTGAATATAAATTCAGGTAGTCACTGAAAGAGAATTATTACTGTAATATAAATTGACTATTTGCCAAATACTAAAAAAATTGCTGGCTTCTCATTAAGAGCCCTAGGACGTATCAATTACAGTTTATTTGAACAAACTGAAGTGGATAACTATAGGATGAACATACAATCAAGATTATGCATTGTGGAATTGGAAGTTGTAATATTGTAACTTTCTCCAACTAAAATCAATGGAGATAGGAAGAAAATCCCTGTGCGCCTGGACAATGAACGAAATCCCTAGACTATCGATGAACTATTAAACGGTATATACATATATATCAAATTATTTTTATTGACGGATTTTGTGGCCCGCGAGACCATAGGCGGGCCAACACTAACTTAAGGATTAAGGGAAATTTCACCGATCAGAGCAACGAACTATGAACTCATATTGGGTTTTAAAATTAAATAATTTAGTTTTGTACAATTCGGAGGTTAGAAGTGTGATGCACCAGAGAGAGCTATGATATAAAAACTATTAAAAAGTGAACTAAAGTGTAGATGAGGTTTATATAATAAACAAAATAAACATCAAATAAACAATTTGATTCAGTAAGCATCTACAACAGATCACCAAAAACAAAGCTTAAGAGACTGCATACATCATCTATGATTATGCCATTCAATTAACGGCTATCAAAATATTTATACATACCGTATTTCCCCGAATAAGCGCCAGGGCAATAAAAATGACATTGGTATGATAAAATTTATACACATTAATTGATCACAGTAATATAATTCCATTGATTTTGACAACTTCGGTAGGTATATTGTTGGTGGAAACCATTAGAACCGACCTAAATATTATTCTCGATTTTTCACAAATATGTCACGATAATTTTGGTCCACGAAAACAATAAGCGCCGGGGCGCTTATTCGGGGAAATACGGTATCAGTTAAATTTCACTTTTGAATATCTGCAACACAAATGCTTATTTCCTATAAACTACAAATTTAATCCATTTTCACTCGTTCAATACAGAGGGACCTGAATTAAAAGGCTCAACTACAAAGTTAAAAATTTTTGTTCCATAGTTATTTCAGTAAAAGCCTACTATATACTGATTACAAATCCACCATCAGAATTGATTTCGAATAATATTCGCTCGAGTGATTGATTATAGTTCCATATTGCGCGTAATATTAAATTCCTATACCTGACTGAAATATGTGCGCCGTTGTAACAATTAAACCACAGAAGATTAAGTCCTGATCCAGCTTTATTTATTCAATAGATATACTAGTGTATAAGTTTAACCTCTAATACTCTCAAGTTAATGCATAAACTATGAATTATTAGTCTTGAAAGTGAAACTTAGACAATGACTCATGGTTATTTTGCATTTTTTTGATTCAAAATCTAATAACAATTCTTTAGATGTATTTGAAACGTTGTTTAGAGGTTTAGGTTATCTACAAGTATATACTGAATAATGCTAAATCGAGAAAACATGTAATACTTAATGGAATTTTTTCTAGGCCGGCGCATGTTGTCATCACTTTGATTAAAAAATTATTTTTTAAATCTTTGCATTAATATGGAGTAGAAAGTACTTCAGGTGTTGATATTCCCCAAAGTATTTGGAATTTCTAAATGAAACTTTCAGTGAATACTAAAGACATATGGAGCATCTAAATATGCAATAAAACATTAATATAACATTTAATGGAATTTCATTTTGAACTTGGGGAGTGAGCCTTAGTCAACCAAGGATTTATCAAACTAATGCATGTTCGTGTGTAAAACCAAGAAGTTACACCCACCCTGTAAATTGGTCATGGAACGACCCTGCTAGCTTACTGAACGCGGTGATTTTAAGTATCCTTCTAAACTTGTCTTGGAACCAATGATTATTGTCTGCAAGGTACTCACTATTATCGAAATCGATAGTGATTTGATGGGCTACAGGCGCGGCGCATCCTTTCGAAAAGTGGTACTGCGGAGAATTTTACAGTATTTTGTATATGGTCCGGCGATTTCTACCTGAAAATGCTGATATTATTTTGCATTTCTGATGAACCCAACTAGATTATCGAAGGATTTGACATCATATATTGACATGAAACTTCCTAATTCATCAGGGGCATATACTCGAGCTTTTGAGAGTTTCCGTGGTTGACATGGCACTGGAGCTTGGGATAGTGGAATGGATTTCGGGTGAATAGTAGGGATCTTTTTTTTTGAAAAGATATTTATCTTCAAAATGATCAATACACATTACAGAAGATTTGCTGGACTCGTAATCTTTTCTATTCAAAAATTCTAGCCACTTTTTTGAGAGTACTTGATTCTGTGGAAATTTGAAAACGGTTTCGTCTGACATAACTCGTAATTTGTGTTACATCCAGGAACTGAAACTTTATTGGTCATATTTGTAGGGAAATTATGTTGAAGAATACTAGTGGAATAACAGAGATAATTTCTTTTATGGCTACAGAGGTGGTTTCCAAGTTTTGTCAAGTGTTTTATGGAATGTCAAAGTGATTAGTAATTTATATTCCACAGAAGCTCGAATGTTATTTTGAACTGCCACATTCTAACCACACTATGCATACTTCAAATGATCTGGATTGATTTGTAATATTATTGCTTCACATTCCTATTGTCTAATTCTCTGATTTTGAATATATTACTATGATTTCACTTCTTCTAATTTTATCCTTATAAATATAATTATAATAATTAAATACAATATATATAGTATATGCTGACGCATGGCCTACTTAATATACGGCTATATATGTCGCCGAGAAGGCCATAAAACAAAGAGGCCAATTTCTAATTTTCAAAATGGAGAATTGATCTTTATTCGAATAATTAGCAATGATAGAGCTGAAAAGTGCATTATAACAATATAGGAATATGGTATCCAGGTATACATAGCACCCTCCAGAATTGTGATATGTCATCATCTGATGACGTTATGGTTATTTTGGTTGCGAATTATCTTGTTTTTCTAGCATACTTTTAACATAGTTAAACGCGGTTAAATGTTCAAAATTGGAACATGGTTATACCCAGAAGTAGTAGAATAAAATATATCGAAATTATAAATGGAATGTTGACACATTCCTCGGTTGCCATGGAAAATGTATATTTCCTAAAATGTGCCATAACTCAAAAATTATGAATGTTATGTAAACTATGCTGGTACTGATCTATCCGGAATAGGTAACTTCCTATTCATCGATAATACATTTTATATGCCTAACTTCAATAATTTTTGAGATAGTGAGTCATTACCTAATAATGAATTAAGTGTTAATTATCTCATTATCTCAAAACAATTGAAGTTCGCAACCAAAATTGCCATAACGTCATCAGATGATGACATATCACAATTCTGGAGGGTGCTATGCATACCTGGATACCATATTCCTATATAGTTATAATACACTTTTCAGCTCTATCATTGCTAATTATTCGAATAAAGATCAATTCTCCATTTTGAAAATTAGAAACTGGCCTCTTTGTTTTATGGCTTTCTCGGCGACATATATAGCCGTATATTAAGTAGGCCATGGCTGACGTCATCATTAAATTGCGCCTAAACAGCTTAACCACAAATCTGAGATTCTCAAAAGTGGTAGTCATGGACTCACAATTGATTACCCCATATACAACCCAAATAATAACAATAGGAGGCATAGTTTATCCTATAATGAAATTTATAAACTGGCCTTCTATTATTTTGGCCTTCTCGGTGACATACACGGCCGTGTTTTAAGTAGGCCATGGTAGAACTGTTAATCTAATTAAATTCACTGTCGATTATATTACTAAATTAAATGATAATTTATGCACATTTAATATTTGTCATTTACCTTTAGTGGTTTAAGACCAAATTTGTGGCTCGTGACCCCTTTACAAATGTTCTTAACACCTTGAGATATTGATGACATGACGAATAAAATCTACAAATACAGCTTTATCAACAGAATTTCTTTTGGACGCACTATCAGTCAACAACCACCAAAATATAGTGCCTCCAAAGGTCGGCACAGCTGCATTTTTAGATTTTCAATATTCTAGTGACTCTAGTCAGGTTTGCTTATTTTGAACAATTTTTCGTCTGCTTAATATCAACAACTTAATTTTGCTCCAATTTAACAACTTACATATTACATATTTATATTAATTTGAGTTCGCTTATTATGAATTTCTCCATTTGAACTATTTTTGGTCCGTTGAATGTACATAATAAAATAATCTGACTGTAAGCTCATGTTAAAATGTTAATAAATTAAGTAACTGGGTAGTTAGTGCTATTAAAGACCATCCTAGAAAGGATACTTAGAGCCCAAGAATATAAGGAAACGATATGGAACTTCGGGGTCTGAATTGATAAAATAAATAGTAGCTTAAGCATGCAGTTTGAATTAGACTTCCATAAAAGAAAACATGTATGTTATGTCTATTTATCCCATTAACGGTGAACAATCTAATCACATAACGACTGCGAAGTGGATGTTGTTTGATTGTGTTTTGCCGCGAAACGACCTGTCAAGCAAAGTGCGCTATTATAGTAGGTATATAATCTTTAAATATGTAGATCACAATCAGTGTCAAACCCCGATCTTGTCTCCAAGATTCGGAATTTCCCCGCCGCTCAAACTACCATCAAGGGACTCCAGCGATATCTAGGAACAGTCAGATACTATAGGTTTTATATACACAACATGGCCGTGACGGCCGAATCACTAAATAGTTTGACACGCAAGGACATTGCTTGGAATTGGACAGCGGACTGCCAACTTGCATTTGATACGCTCCCAGAAACCTTGGCTACCGAGCAGGTCGTATTGCACTATCCTAGGTGTGGGCAACCAGGCTTGTCAAAAGAACCTTAACTGTTTAACTCAGCTCAGTGAAACCGGAGAAGTAATAGCAGGACAAATTCTGGACAATACAAGAAAGTAGGGGATCTGCATCTCAGAAACGAATTCGTGTGTAAAGGAAGCAAAATTGTGGTGCCGAACATTACGCAGTGAAGTAATGGTGAAAGCACATAGTACGGCCCATTTTGGTAGAGAGAAAACAGGACAGCTTATAGCTCGCAATTACTTTTGAATTTGAATAGATTAGGATTGAAGCAACCACCGCGCGGCGTGCCAGATTTGTGCGAAGGGCAAGTCTAAACTGCGGGCTAGAGAATCCTAACATATGATTAAGCACCCGCCGATTAGTTCTGAACACACATTCGCTGCAGACTTGCCACCCTGCCATTGAGTGAAGAGGGTTACTTAGTTCCTCTTAGTGGTGGATACGTACTCAAAATTGATCGGAATAATTCCGATGCAATATCAAACGGTAGAGCCCATCAAGAAGGCATTCCTCGCAGGAGGGGTGTACATACATGGAGTACCCACTGTGTTGAAGAGCCACCAGGGAAAAATGTGGATGGGGAAGTTGTCCACGGACTGTGCGACGAGTATCGCAACTGCAAGAAACAATCGTCAGCTTACCACCAGGAATGGAACGGAACGTCCGAGAGAGCAATCGGAAAGGTCAAGCAGATCATGAGGTGCCTGTTAATAAATCGGAGCATGCCCAAAACTCATTGGTGGCACTACATACTAGTAGTCGGCACAGTAAAATACTCCAAACCAAATACTATGGAAATATATGGCCCTTTGCAGTATATAGTAGACAATATATAAGAAAAGTGAATTCACCATAATCAACGTCTGCTCCAGGGAAAATAGCGTTCAGTATCAACTTGACTTTCTCAGGTTTACTTACCCTCCAAAAATCGAAGGAATTTTAGTTGGAGGAAACTTTCTGCACTCTAACTTGATAAGGTAGCCATTTCATAAAAAACAACTAAATACACAAATTCCATTTTAATTTATGGATCTCTTATAGAGCCTACATGTCGCTCAATATATTTATACCGTAATTTGAATAAAAAAGTTATTTTCAAAAGTCCCAAAATTGAGTTCCCTCCTTAAATCCAGATAATATTGTGATTTTTTTAGCTAAACCAGATCCAAACCTTAATAGCTGAATATACCGTATTTCCCCGAATAAGCGCCCCGGCGCTTATTGTTTTCGTGGGCCAAAATTATCCTGAAATTTTTGTAAAAATCCAGAACAAAAGATTTAGGTGAGTTCTAATGGTTTCCACCATTACAGTATACCTACTGAAGTTGCCAAAATCAATGTAATTACATTACAGTGATCTACTAATGTGTTTAAATTTTCTCAAACCAATGTCATTTGTATTGACCCGGCGCTTATTCAAGCCCCCGGCGCTTATTCGGGGAATTACGGTATACGCATTATACAATAGAGCAATAACAATAATTACAACACTTATAACGTTTAATAATCTCATCCGCGCAACGGACGTTATCAGAACTGACAATTGGGCCTGCGGGACTCGCTTGTATTCATCAAAATTAAACGACAATTTATATTGCATATAAGTAGCAAATAAGTTGATAGTCATAAAACAGGAGTTTCTAGCCATTGATCTGTGAAGTGTGAAGTAAATTGATTTGAAAATATTTAACAATTGATCCGTGAGCTGATCCTAACTTTAGAATGTTTACCCCGTCTAAGAACCATTACCATAATTGTAGAGAATTGTAATATGATTAACAAATAGACGCAATCAGGGTTTCATCCAGGCGTTCGTTTAAATTTTTGAAAGGAAATTCGTCTATGCGCGCAAATTCGAGATGCTCCGATATACGCACTACAATTTGAGTATTTAGGCCCGTGTGAGCGAGCTCAAACTTAATCTAGGCACGCAGAAAATTTTACCAGGGAGAAAGGCTGGGCACAATGCAATCGATGTAATGTGAGAATTGTGGGCTAAGGAGTGCAGAGAGTACGGATACTCTGGGCTTATTAATTTGCTCTAGCCCAATAAAATTACAGTCCCAGATAGAACCGAAATAAATAAGTATGCCTACTAAACGTGTCAGAAGGTAATGGGGTTCTGGGGCGAAAGAAAACCGTTATAGAAGAAAGATCTTGTTGAATATAAATTCAGGTAGTCACTGAAAGAGAATTATTACTGTAATATAAATTGACTATTTGCCAAATACTAAAAAAATTGCTGGCTTCTCATTAAGAGCCCTAGGACGTATCAATTACAGTTTATTTGAACAAACTGAAGTGGATAACTATAGGATGAACATACAATCAAGATTATGCATTGTGGAATTGGAAGTTGTAATATTGTAACTTTCTCCAACTAAAATCAATGGAGATAGGAAGAAAATCCCTGTGCGCCTGGACAATGAACGAAATCCCTAGACTATCGATGAACTATTAAACGGTATATACATATATATCAAATTATTTTTATTGACGGATTTTGTGGCCCGCGAGACCATAGGCGGGCCAACACTAACTTAAGGATTAAGGGAAATTTCACCGATCAGAGCAACGAACTATGAACTCATATTGGGTTTTAAAATTAAATAATTTAGTTTTGTACAATTCGGAGGTTAGAAGTGTGATGCACCAGAGAGAGCTATGATATAAAAACTATTAAAAAGTGAACTAAAGTGTAGATGAGGTTTATATAATAAACAAAATAAACATCAAATAAACAATTTGATTCAGTAAGCATCTACAACAGATCACCAAAAACAAAGCTTAAGAGACTGCATACATCATCTATGATTATGCCATTCAATTAACGGCTATCAAAATATTTATACATACCGTATTTCCCCGAATAAGCGCCAGGGCAATAAAAATGACATTGGTATGATAAAATTTATACACATTAATTGATCACAGTAATATAATTCCATTGATTTTGACAACTTCGGTAGGTATATTGTTGGTGGAAACCATTAGAACCGACCTAAATATTATTCTCGATTTTTCACAAATATGTCACGATAATTTTGGTCCACGAAAACAATAAGCGCCGGGGCGCTTATTCGGGGAAATACGGTATCAGTTAAATTTCACTTTTGAATATCTGCAACACAAATGCTTATTTCCTATAAACTACAAATTTAATCCATTTTCACTCGTTCAATACAGAGGGACCTGAATTAAAAGGCTCAACTACAAAGTTAAAAATTTTTGTTCCATAGTTATTTCAGTAAAAGCCTACTATATACTGATTACAAATCCACCATCAGAATTGATTTCGAATAATATTCGCTCGAGTGATTGATTATAGTTCCATATTGCGCGTAATATTAAATTCCTATACCTGACTGAAATATGTGCGCCGTTGTAACAATTAAACCACAGAAGATTAAGTCCTGATCCAGCTTTATTTATTCAATAGATATACTAGTGTATAAGTTTAACCTCTAATACTCTCAAGTTAATGCATAAACTATGAATTATTAGTCTTGAAAGTGAAACTTAGACAATGACTCATGGTTATTTTGCATTTTTTTGATTCAAAATCTAATAACAATTCTTTAGATGTATTTGAAACGTTGTTTAGAGGTTTAGGTTATCTACAAGTATATACTGAATAATGCTAAATCGAGAAAACATGTAATACTTAATGGAATTTTTTCTAGGCCGGCGCATGTTGTCATCACTTTGATTAAAAAATTATTTTTTAAATCTTTGCATTAATATGGAGTAGAAAGTACTTCAGGTGTTGATATTCCCCAAAGTATTTGGAATTTCTAAATGAAACTTTCAGTGAATACTAAAGACATATGGAGCATCTAAATATGCAATAAAACATTAATATAACATTTAATGGAATTTCATTTTGAACTTGGGGAGTGAGCCTTAGTCAACCAAGGATTTATCAAACTAATGCATGTTCGTGTGTAAAACCAAGAAGTTACACCCACCCTGTAAATTGGTCATGGAACGACCCTGCTAGCTTACTGAACGCGGTGATTTTAAGTATCCTTCTAAACTTGTCTTGGAACCAATGATTATTGTCTGCAAGGTACTCACTATTATCGAAATCGATAGTGATTTGATGGGCTACAGGCGCGGCGCATCCTTTCGAAAAGTGGTACTGCGGAGAATTTTACAGTATTTTGTATATGGTCCGGCGACGCTTCACCAGTTAGTCGTATATGGTCCGGCGACCAGGCTTGTCAAAAGGTCCCGCATTGTCAGGTCAGGTCAGGTCTTATATACAATCTTTACGTTCAGGTCAGGTCAGGACCGTCAGGTCATGGTGGAAAAAATCATACAGGTCAGGTCAGGTCAGGTCAGGCATGGCATTTCACATTCTCAGGTCAAATTCAAAGCGCGTTAAATGGTAAGGCGCGTTTAACGCGCTTTGTGGGAAAAGTGACGTTGATATATCTGAAAAATTAAATCCAACCGAGTTGACCCTTTGATAGACTAGAGCAGGTCAGGTCAAAAAGAGCCACTCACAGACGGGATGGGAGTGTGCTCCTTCTGATTGCACTTCCCCAATGTTTAATTTAACTAGAATTTGAATATTCAAATTAATTTCTCTTCGTGTAATTTATTTAATTAATGTTTGAAATGTGAACCCAATTTTCCCCTGTACATTGGTCAAGATCCCTGGACACCTCAAAAATTTTTATCGCTCGCTTCTCTCGCTCGTCTAAAATGTAAATCTACACTTATATTGGAACGAATTACACTAACCAAAACATTTTCATACTATGCAGGACATTAAACTAGAAAGCTTCATCTTTATCGCATAGTTTTTGGTAACGTCAACTGCTAGATTCAACACCAATATAATGTTTGCCCCCCCTGGAAATTTCTGTGCCCCCACTAGGTAAAAAATCCTGGCAACGTCCCTGGATGTTAGGCTAATGCGATATTTTTAAGCTCCGCGGATTCGAATGTGAAGGCGGGGTTGAGAAATCATGCGGACCTCCGCGAACGCGGATTCGGATTCCTAGTTATTCGGTGTTGGTTTTCATGGAAAAAGTGATTAATTAATCAAACTGGGTAAAATAGGTAACACTTTTCTGACTACTTGAACATTACTCATTTCACTGTGCCGACTACTACTATGTGGTGGCAGTTTAATTTTATTGCCTTGGTAGTTATTATTATTTTTCATCCGTATCCTCTCCATAGAACATAGTTCTTTAACTAAAAACAGAAAATCATAGCTAATGATAGCTTTATAATGTTGTTATATTTAAATTCAGCACACTCACAAACGTCGGAAATAATTTAGAATTCATACAATAACCTTCCCATTGAGCTCCCACTTCTTCAAATGAGATAATAATTGACATTCCAAAAATAGTATCTCTGGTTTCAACTTTCATTCATGATGTAATTTTGAATAATTTAGGTTTACGTCCAATAACTGCAATTTATAGCAAATCAATTAAAAGCTCTTTAGTAGCTGAATAAAAAATTACATCAATCGTTACGCCTATGTTCAAATTTTAAACCAAATGATAGACCGCTTTACTAAAGGTCATAATGTTTTGACTTCAATTGCGGAACTTTCCTTTATATTTTTATAATAGCATTTTTCTGCTCCACAAAATAGCATTAAACCACGGTGCCAAGAAGTGTCAATTATACACTATATTTTTCGATTCAAAAATGTCACTTCGTTCATAATTATAATAAATTAATAATTGTTTTATATTTTTAGCAATATTATAAATAACGAAGATGCATACATATTCTTAACTGTGCGAAAGGACAAACCAATCACCTCAATAATTTGGAAGACACTGCGCTTGATATAGTTCGTACAAAAATTTCTAGTCTCAGAGAAGATAGAAGGGAACACTTGAAGCAAGTCGACATATCTACTTGGAATGTTCGCAGGCTGAATACGACTTCACTAATGCGAAGTTCTACAAATACATTATTGTTAAGGGAAGCTTCGGTCTAGTCTGCAATTAATTAACCTTTGATAAAGCTGCTCTCAGATGTCATGCTTCTAGGTTACAATCGAATTGCTACCACCAATCTCAAATCTGCTTGACTAATGACATCTTTCCAGTCAATTGAGATAATCAGGTAGGCCGTGACCTTCGTTATATAAGGCCATACTACTGAGTAGATTTTGCTGGACCATGGATTACTTAAAGTCCATTGATTATTAGCTGACATATCTTTATATCAATAGCTAGTATTGACCGACCTGAGAAATGCATTATAATTGTATAGGAAGTTAGGAACATGATATCAAGGCATACATAACACCCAGTAGAATTGTGATATATCACCATTTGATTACATAATCGCTATTTTTCGTGGGAATTATCGTGTTTTTATAGCCTGCATTTAACATAGTTAAACGCGATATAAATGTTCAAAATTGGTACATGAGGATGTCCATAACTAGTTGAATGAAATATATCGAAATTATAAATGGAATGTTGACACATTCCTCGGTTGCCAGGGAAATGCATATTTCTTAAAATGTGCCATAACTTAAAAACTATCTATTTTATGTTAACTATGCTAGTACTGATCTATCCGCAATTGGTAACTTCCTATTCATTGATAATACATTTTCTAGGCCTAACTTCAATATTTTTTGAGATAATGAGATTATTACCGTATAAAGAATTAAGTGCTAATAATCTCATTATCTCAAAAAATATTGAAGTTAGGCCTAGAAAATGTATTATCAATGAATAGGAAGTTACCAATAGCGGATAGATCCGTACTAGCATAGTTAACATAAAATAGATAGTTTTTAAGTTATGGCTCATTTTAAGAAATATGCATTTCCCTGGCAACCGAGGAATGTGTCAACATTCCATTTATAATTTCAATATATTTCATTCAACTAGTTATGGACATCCTCATGTACCAATTTTGAACATTTATTTCGCGTTTAACTATGTTAAAAGCAGGCTATAAAAACACGATAATTCCCACGAAAAATAGCGATTACGTAATCAAATGGTGATACAGGTAAACCTCCCAAAGCGGCACCCATCGGGAGAATGATTTGTGCCGCTTCTCGGAGGTTGCCGCTTTGGGAGGTTGCTCGTAAGGTAAAACTCCCAAAGCGGCACCCATCGGGAGAATGATTTTGTGTCGCTTCTCGGGGGTGCCGCTTTGGGAGGTTTACCTGTATATCACAATTCTACTGGGTGTTATGTATGCCTTGATATCATGTTCCTAACTTCCTATACAATTATAATGCATTTCTCAGGTCGGTCAATACTAGTTATTGATATAAAGATTTGTCAGCTAATAACCAATGGACTTTAAGTAATCCATGGTTCGGAGTAGTAGTATGGCCTTATATAACGAAGGTCACGGGTAGGCATTTTGATGAATCTTACAACAAGCTTTTGACTCAACAGTGAACTGAATATTGACTATTTCTGACATTGACATTGCCAGCAATCTGAAGATAGGAATTTCAGATGGACTTGACGGTTCGGACTGTCACCGAGTTTACCAGCAACCCACTCACCCACGAATCTACAGGAAAACGAAAACAATATTCTACATCTTGTGGATACACTAATCAATAAGGTGTCTACCCAGTTAGCAGAATATTGTTTGAACTAACTAGCGGAATTTATCAAGTTGAAATTCAGCGTTCCCATTTGCATTGGATATTGGCTAAAGTTCTTGGTGCAACTGGAGGCGCTGCACAGCGACATTCAAGCAAATCAATGATCCGGATATGGTGAAAGACAGGTTTCCAATTAATCGATCAACAACTAATGCCAAAGTATTATTTGAAGAGGTTTACCGTAGACATACCAGAGGCCATACAGTTTGGCCGTTGCATAAATGGTGCTCAAAATTATTCAAAGAATAGAATTGGTTTTCTATCCACTGTCGTTTTCAATCATATATATTTTTTTAATTCTATGATTATGACGTCACATGCGGCCACATACATGCCACCTTAATTTTGGAATAGAAAATGTAAAATTTAGACTGTGCAAATCGGTGTAGTGAAGCAATTAAATGTATTATTATATATTTTTAGAAATTTCGTGGTGCTATTATTAAGGTGCCAGTTCTCCCACAAAATTTATCATATATTGGTTTTATATCATTTTTGGATAGAACACTTTATGTCGCATCTTCATGCAAAACTTTAAGGATACCCCTTTTTTTGTGACCTCCACTTAAGCCTATCCCGTAGGAAGTAATTTTTTCTGACACCATCATCTGCAACAAGCTGAGTCGTGTCAGACACGTTTTGGTCCTGGGAAGAAAAACTTTTCGGTTTTGGACAGCTCGTTCTTGTTTGCACCTTTTCTATGTTTGCAATATTTAGAATCAATTTTAGTTATTGAAAAAATGCATGATAAATGAGAAAGATTTGTATTTCAAGACTTCAAATGTTTAAATTAATTAAAGATTAATTATTACAAATAGAAATTAGGAATACGTGTAATATTTACGTTACTATTTTGAAATAATAGAATTGACATCATCATCAACTTGTAAAATATTCCAACTTTCAAGTGTTTTGATTGAACTTGTATGAAACACATATTCACTTACAAACTAATCAATAACAGTCATTATCTAGCAGATAGTAGGCTTATGTAATTGTTCTATAGTATTCAGTATACTATAGAGTAATTAAAATATGGAGATGGCTGATTTATATAAAACACCTTTAATAAACCGTAGAATTGATTAGCGACCTAATAATTTTAATTGATATATAGAAAGAACATCCTTAGGAGAATACAACGTCTATATTTTCAATAACTAATTCGAATTATTAAAGAGTCACTGGACCAGAATACAGATTTCGATATAACTGACGAACAAAAGCAAATTGAGAAATCGGGCTTCGAGGTGATATTCTCCTGGAAATTCTATATCTCCTGTCCAAATTTTAAATCTCTGGTCTAGTCAGGCCATCGCGTACGGTCGGAAGTCCGACAGAGGTAAATTCAATAGTGTGCAATTATAGTATAAAACTATAGTAGGACCCGACTAAAGTTTTTTACTAGAAGAAGCACACTAAAAAGATCAGGTCAGGTCAGGTCAGGTTAGGTCAATGCGGTCAGAAAATAGGTTCAGATCACTCAAAGGTCAGGTCAGGTCAGGTAATGACCTGACCTTTTGACAAGCCTGCCGGCGACGCTGCACCAGGTATTTGAATGTGATCCGGCGATTATTAAATCATTAAATCATTAAATTATCAATTAATGTTAATTTCGAACAGATAGAGGTGGTACAGTAAAGCTGGCCATCCTGAAAAAGTGGTACGGCGATCGGCGTAACCAGCCGTACAGGGTATGCCGCCCATGGGCTTATTTCATAGAAGTACCATCTAAAATGATTTTAATGGATTTTGCTTCAAGCTTCTTTAATTGATGTTGAAAGTGGTCATGAAGGCTAGAGAACAACTTGTTCTTCTTGTAATGTAAATGGCTGTTCAATTCTATCTAGGCTTATTTGAAATGAAGGAAATAGTTCAATTGCAAATAAAGTTAAAAACTTAATCGTGTAATTACGGCATAATCTCTAATTTTTTCAATATATACACTAACCGGCCAAAAATATTTGAACAGCAATAATTTGTATACTGACATTTGAGGTTATACCAGCATAATAACATTAGTAGATGCTACATAATGGCTATTTACATGAAAGGATATGTAAAGTTTAATAAAACGGAAAAGTTTTCTAATTTACAATTTTATGGAGGCGTTAAACTCATTAATAGATAAGTAGCTAATTAAATAATTAATTTGTGAACATCAAGATCAGGGTGTCCAGATCTACTATGTCAAAAAGAAGGACTTTTTCATATTCAAACATTTTTTGTTTATTAATATTGTTATTGTACTAGTATTATGAGATACAATTATGTACAGTAGAACCTCCCAGATCCGGACCTCTCAGAACCGGGCACCTCCTTAAACCGGGCAACATTTTTGTATAAGGTCAAAATTAATTCGCCATTTTTCTGGGAATTAGCCCCAAATATAGTTTATCTTTGCAGATTTGTATGTCAAACAAGTTACTAAAGTAGAACCACCCTTATCTGGTCGGTAAATATTGGTTTGGATTTGGCCATATGGTAATCTCGCTACTTTAAATACGATTCATATTCGAAATTTATTAACTCTTTGGGTAAACTTATACCAAGATCAGATGTCGGAGGTGCGTATCAGGTCAGACAACAGGTATTGAGACATCAGAACATAAACACTAGTCGATTATACAATAGAAATTATGATTATTTCCGAGATCCGGGCAAATTCTAAGATCCGGGCACCCTCCGGACGAGGCTGCCCGGATTTGGGAGGTTCTACTGTATTATGAGAGATTCTGGCCATATTTATACTAGGTTTAGCTAATTTAACAATGTAAATAAGCACAAATAAGGACAAAAAAGGATGCAAAAAATGAAGGCAATTAGTGTAAAAGAAAGGACTGTCCTTCCAAAAGTAGGACATCTGGTCACCCTGATTAAGATGCAAAGTTAATATATTAATTCTGATAGCAGATTTGAAGTCCTCATGGTTAAATTACTCTAAGTGCATAATTTCAAATCAATCCGAATATTTCCTACTGTGATACAGCCACATTTCAATTTGTGCCACTTATGCTACAAGTGGCACGTGGCAGAAACACTTCAACCACTTCATGGATATTAGCTAAATTAAATTCAAATCAGAATATTTTGAAATAAATATCTATAATAAGATATTTATACTTTTATAGTCATTTCAGAGTAGTTTAGATAGCCGTTAGACGAGCATTGTGTGTGCATTAGAATCCCTATAGTTCAAATACTTTTGGCTGGTTAGTGTATATATAAATACTAGCGCGCTTAGCTTGCTAGGTCGCTTCGCGGCAGAACACAACCACACACCAACCGCGAAGCGGTTGGTGTGTGGTTTATATACAGTCGACTCCGCTTACTAGAGCCACCTCGGGACCAGGTTGTTTTGAACCGATTAAGCGGAGAAACCGATTAACCGAAAATATTGTAAGCCAAACTGTAATTCTGTTGCATTAATCCTGTGAAATTTTGACCCGATTAACCGGTGGCTCTACTAAGCGGAGTTGACTGTACTCCTAATATTGATTATAAAGCGTGAATAGGCCTAAAATAGTAGAATTTAACAATGTGAAATTTAGTGATTACGTCATCATGCGATAAGGAGTAAGCATATTGGAAATCTGGAGTGACCAACGTGTCCGCATCATTAATATACATGTTCTATTAAATTTTCAGATTTTTATCTCCAAGAGAGCGCGAATTATGTGCGATTATGTGAATTTTCATACTTCTCGAAATGTGACAATGACGTCATAACTTGTCGAGGTGTGAGAAATTTTGAGTGGAAACCTCAACTTGTTGGCGGGTGCCAAAAGCTACCCCTATTTGCCAAAAATCACATTTGGAAACCGTCCACTTTCTTCAATCAACTCGTAACATACAAACAAAATATAAACACATACCCACATACCCAGCCTTGTGTCTTAATAGTACGTATAGATATACATAGGTTTGTGTTTTAATAGTATAGATACATAGGTTTGTGTTTTAATAGTACGAGCCCTTCAGTCTCGGTCGCTTCGCGACGGATCACTCTCTCACAAAGGCCGCTTCGCGACCTTTGTTTGTTCGTGGTAAACACTACGTGATACAATTAACGGCCGCTTCGCGGCCTTTCCCTCCCCAAAAGCAATTACATCAATAATGAGTTTTAGTAGCTCAATAAATTTCAGTTGCACGATAAGAAAGCTCTAATCAAAATTATACTAAAAGAAAAACAGGCAATAGAATAGACAATTGATTGATTGGTTAAACCAGTGGTTCTTAACCTTTTCTCTGCCATTTCCCACTTTGGAATACCTAGTTACTCTATTCCCCACCTAAATATGAACTTAATTTAAGAAGTAAATGGTGCATGGTGCTCATATACGTTATGGGTACACTTAATAATATCCCTTTTAATATTATTGTTAATAGTCCAGTGCAGCAGTGCTCGACAAAATGAAATTTTGATGGTGGCTAATTAAGCCACCACTCACTTTTTCTGGTGGCTAAAGAATAAACAACGGCCGATTTAACAAACCACTGATGACTTAACAAAGTTCTAATGCCGTAAACAACACTCATATCAATAACAAATAATGCAACGATAAAGATAATCTACACCACGTCAAATAATCCACAATTCATGGTAGATTAGTTAAGCCACCAAAGGCAATATTTGGTGGCTTAAATAAGATTTTTGGTGGCTAACGCCACCAAACCACCTAATTTGTCGAACACTGCAGTGCAGTGGCGGCGCCAGCCAGCCGCCACTGGTGGGGCACAATTGCGTCAAAGGTGGGGCACAGGCTGTTAAACTGGGGCACACGGACATCAATGATGTGGGGCACACTTAATTTAGGTGGGGCACAGGCCCCACCTGGTCCCACCCTCGCGCCGCCTCTGGTCCAGTGACACTTATAAATACATAACTATATATCAGGGTTGTAAATCAAGCCAAATATTTCAAATATTTGATTTAATTTGAATTGATTCACTGGAATATTGAGTGGCAAATGATTTATTTGAAATTATTTGAAATCTCAAATGATTTGATTTAAGAAAAGATAAATTATTTATTTACAGCCCTGCAATGTGTTTATTTAGCTTTTTTTTCCCACAAGGGAAACTAAGGCTTTGGAAATTCTCCTGCCAAAGATTTTCTGTAGTCCTGCCTAACTAGACCATCTCATAATATAACATAGTTACAGCAAATGAAAACTAGTCCGACCATAGCCGGACCAGCAGAACAGAGTGTTATGCCTATGCCAAGAATATTTCTTGAAAAGGGCAATATATATTTTCTAAGCAAGTCAAGGCGATATTTGAATTTGATTCAATATGGATTTGAGCACCCCAAGTAACTCCGTTCGCACGGAGTTCCCAGAGGTGCTCAAATCCGTATAGAATCATATTGATTCGTGATTTCCACACAAAATTTTGATTGAGCATTTTGTTTTTTAATATTTGATATGTCAAGGGAATCTCAAACTAATTCTCGTGTCAATGTTTATAATGAACAACGGGCGAGCGTAGCGAGCGTGCGAATTCTTTTGGGCGCTCGAACCCTCTAGAAGTCCAGAATTTGTCTGGACAACACTGCAGGTATGATCTGGAAGCAGTGAATACCTGTTTAATATACGTACGAGTTCAACCTAGAAATCTGAAAATAAGTAAAAGTATAATTTAATACAATAAATTGAACAGGTTGAATTCCAAGAAAATATTCCAAACTACTGTTAATGATTTGTAAACTTTTTAGCCTTGAAGCTCCATTCCCCACCAGAGGATCCTCAATTCCCCACTAGTGGGTAATTCCCCACCGGTTAAGTACCACTGGGTTAAACGAATTTATTTTCAATCAATCAGATTGCAGCCTCATAAAATATTTCTATTATGCACAATCTATTTATACTAATTGATGAAATCTGCTAATCTACATACTAACAAACCCTCGAATTTAATTGGCTAACAAATTTTGTCACCTTCAAATGTGAATATTTCTCTTCAAAAACCAATAGATCGTTGTCGCAGTACAAAATTACCCCTGTATACAAATTTTCAGCTTTCTGGGACTCGTAGTCTTTCCAATTAATTCTGGACAAACAAACAAACAAACAAACAGACAACAATTTCGCTTTTAATATATAGATATATATATAGAGTGTATATACACTAGCCAGCCAAAAGTATTTGAACAGCAATAATTTGTATTTATACATTCAAGCTTCTATCAGCAGAATACCATTGGTAGATGCATCAACACTGCTATTTACATAAAACGATATGTGAAGTATAATAAAATAGCAAATCTTTTGAATTTACAATTATATCGAGGTGTTAAACTCATTAACTAAATAATTAGCTAATTAAATATATAATTTCTGATCATCAAAGATGGAATGAGAATATAGAATTTCTGATTGCAGATTTGAATTCCACATGGTTGAATTACTCTAGGAGCATAATTTCAAATGATTACGTTTATTTTCTACTGGAATACAGCCACATTCCCATTTGTGCCACTTGTGCCACAAGTGGCACGTGGCAGATAGACTTATGCCACTTCATGGATATTAACTAAATCACGTGAATTCAAAATATTATTTAATTTATAACTATAGCAAGATATATATAGTAATTTCAGAGTAGTTTAAACAGCCTCTAATAAGTTATCAGACGATTATTGCAGTTTGCATTAAAACTCCAATTGTTCAAATACTTTTGGCTGGTTAGTGTATATCATGTTGAGTTTGTGATTGCTCATGTGTGGGGTGTTGTTGTGTTTAGATCAGGCGTTTGGTGTTTAGATGGTAACGAAGAATTTCTGGTTGTCCAAAAAATGTCTCCACTAGATTAAGATATTATATTCGAGAATAAATCAGATTATTGTTTTGCAGTATCAAATTTGGAAATGTATTATCAATCTATCTATATATTAAAAGAGGAATTGTTGTGTGTGTTTGTTTGTCCAGAATTAATTGGAAAGACTACGAGTCCCAGAAAGATAAAAATTTGTATACAGGGGTAATTTTGTACTGCGACAACGATCTATTGGATTTTTAAGAGAAATATTCACATTTGAAGTTGACAAAATATGTTAGACAATTAAATTCTAGGGTTTGTTAGTATGGATTAGCTATACTTCATTCAATTTGATAAATAGCCTGTGCTTAATAGAAATATTTCCTGAAGCTGCAATCGATTGATTGAAAATAAATTCATCTAACCAATCAATCATTTGTCTATCCTATTGCATGTTTTTCTTTTAGTATTATTTGGATTCGAGCTATCCTTATCGTGCAACTGAAATTTAATGAGCTACTAATGGGAGGATTTGAATTTCCCAAACAAATTACATTGTATTGCATTATTATTAAGGGGACTTTATGAGGAATATATTTATTAACACAAAGATGTATAATTATAAATCATTAGTTTCAAGGCGTAGTAAGGCCGCGCAGCGGTCATCAATTGTTGACGTGAAGCGCCGAACCGTCGCAAAGCGACCGAGACCGAAGGGCTCGTTTATTAAAACACAAACCTTTTATGTGTATGTGTGTCTATTTGTTTGTATGCTACGAGTTTATTGAAGAAAGTGCATGATTCCCAAAAGTTATTTTTGGCATATAGGGGTAACTTTTGGCTCCCGCCAATAAGTTGAGGTTTCCACTCGAAATTTCTCACACCTCGACAAGTTATTACGTCATTGTTACATTCGAAAACCCTGAAAATTCACTTAATCGCCCATGATTCGCGCCCTATAAGAGATAAAAATCTCAAATTTTATGGAACATGCACATTAATGATGCGGACACGTTGGTCACACCAGATCACCAACATGCTTACTCATCATCGCATGATGACGTAATCAAAATTTCACATTGTTAAATTTGACTATTTAGGCCTATTTATGCTTTATAATCAATGTTAGAAGTATATAAACCACGCCAACCGCTTTGCGGTTGGTGTGTGCTTGTGTTCTGCCACGAAGCGACCTAGCAAGCGAAGCGCGCTAGTTAAAATAAATTTAGTAGATAAATACATAGTGTATTTTGTGTTTATGTATGTAGCTTTTATTCAAATAATATACTAAATAGTTAATTTCAACTGTTATAGGTAATAGGGAAATATTCAAAATATGAGCAAGAAATGTTAACACGAGGTATACATGATAGTGACTAATATTAAACTTGCTTTTCTGAGAAATAGGGCACCAGATTAGACAAAAAAATACCTTTAAAACACTACGTTTCCCGCCGGATATCCCATCAATGGTTCAAAATTCACACATTAACCGTCCAAAAGCTAGTCTCGAGGTAAATTCTAATATTTCACAAACTTGTATACGTATTTTGCAAACAATAACAAAAAATAATAAAAAATAAATTAGAAAATTGTAAATGAGTAAATCGAGTTAAGTATACTTGCAGTATACATACCCGTTGGATTTTGTCTATGCGCGATTTGGAACATTCAGCAATTTGTTTGCCTACTTTGTCAACAACAACAACAACAACAACAAATAGACATAATATAAATCTGTCAACATAAAAGAAATCTGTCCGAGTTGCCCGCAACTCGGATTTTGCCCGGATGTGAGAAATACTTTGGCTCGTACACATGGAATTGCAAAGTGTCTAATCCACATTTTCTAAATCATTCAAAATTTAAAACTGACGCGTTTAACGAGTTGTGGACAATTTAAGATATGTATCTGGTATATAATTTTGTCATTGAACTCCATTATTTAATTAATTAATACATATTTAGTTTGTCTGAGGGAGGTTCCCAGATGACGGAGGCCCGGATGACCGGGGTTTGAGTGTATAACATTTGGAATAATGGGATTAGATCCGGAATATAAGTAATTATATCAACCCATGATAATATTCAATTAAATACTTTATAAATTCATAAACTCACTTTACTAGATTACTTTTTATAGGTTGAAACCGCGTCAACCAAATACCAATGTAACTGCTACGGTAGATGTTGACACTTGGAACATGTTAACCTCTACCGCGGAACATATCAACCAACATCTACCGGGGTAGAAGTTTGTATTAACTTCACTTTCAATTATCACCCTTCAATTTATTCAGTAGAAGATCTCAATATAGTCCTTCCAGAATTGAAAATACAGTAGTTAAGCAACAACGAAGGCATATAAACTTTGCAGAGGAATTTTGTGGAATTTATTGAAAATATTTATTACTTAGAATTTGAAAATGCTTATACTAACACTAACACTAACGAGGAAGACTCAGATAATTATGACATAACGATCAATTTTGATCTTGCAACACTTGGGGCTATTTTGGAACATTTATCTGAGGATAAGTCTTGTTCAATTTGCTATTCTTCAGTTGGAAGCGAAGTCACAAACTGCCAATCGTGCTCATCTGTTGGCCCCCCAATAATGGCTCAGGGGGAGTGCAAATCCCCCCCCCAAAAGAATACGATAATATATTCCAAAAGTATATCTAGGGACAGGCACAATTTCAGAGATTGGTTGAGATAAATATATGAGAGTTCTCTTCCTAATCTTTTCTCTGAATACTTTTGGGAATGTTGTATATCAAATATCAGGAAAAATCGTTAACTAATCGTTAACTGTTGATTCATTGTGATTGTTGGTTAATTGATAGTTTAATTAATTCATTATTAATTTATAGTTATGTATTAATTTAGAATAGATTTCTTGGACGTACTATATTGAATATATTTCAACTTTCTTGAAAGTTGCTTTCTCAAATGCAGTTCTTAAAAAAGAAAGTCCAAATACTGGCACATTTGACCCGCGTGCGCTTCCTACGGCGTCCACAATTCTAAGGCCCAACCCTGGACGTTGCACCCCCAGATATTCTGTGCTGGATCCATCCCTGTATAAAACTATAATATTAATTTAATATTATATATCTATTTGTTTACTCCTCTTAGCAAAAATTTCCGTCCCATCTGTACCAAACTGAAAGTAATCAAGAAGCCATACGATAATTATAAAAATGGAAGTCAAATTGAATACAACATCTACCGCGGTAGATGTTAACACGTTTCAAGTGCCAACATCTACCGTATCATAATCGAATAATGGTCGAACCGAATAATTTGGTCAACCCGACTCAACCAAATACATTTTGACATATTAGAAGGGGCTGAGAAGTATCAGGTGGGGCTTTGCCCCGCCGGATCCCCCTGGCTATGTAGTAGTGGCACAGTAACAACTAATTTTAATGAGTTGTAATCAAAAACAGCAAATAATTAATTTGATTAGTTGTAATCGGAATTGCAAATAAGTAATTACCTTTGTGAATATTTCTTTTTTTAAAGGCTTTCCAACGCACGATAGTTTCCACCGTTGCCTTGAGGAATGTCCACAAGGAGATCCTCTTAATTATGATACAACCAGATAACTAAAATACCACGCTATGGAACCCCTAAATTGTTTGTGGCAGTACGCCGAACCCTGCACTTTTTATTCCCCCTACGAATATATTTATAACAAATTTAATTACATTTATTTATTTACTAGTATTGTCAGGTACAGTTTCAATGTGAGATCTGTGATTGTTTACTTTTACATATTTCTTTTATTCGTGGTCTGATAGTCAATAAGCTGCTAAAGATTGTGTTTCCGATTGACTATTATATTATGAGTCTCTGATGTATTTACATCGATTTGCCAATAATACCACGGAACCCTTGAGGTTTAGTCGCGGAACCCCGGTTGAAAACCACTGCTCTATATCAAGCTTTTTTGAACATTTGTAATACAAGAATAATGGTCTGTAATTACGTAACACTTGGTGACCCACCTACCCAGGATTTCACTCAGGCGTATGTGATGCGCCTCTAGGCAAGTAAATATAATTTTAAAAGAAAACTTTTATAGACGTGCGGAATTTTAGAGATGCTCCCGTAGACATATACAAATTTAGTATTTTAGGCGTGTGTGAGCGCAGAAAATTTTTCCTGGATGAATACTGCCACTACCCACTTGGAACCGTTACCTAACGTTTCGACAGCCCCTATGGTTTAGAAGATTATAGTAAGATCATAATAAAATGTTAAATTCAACTACAGTCAACTCCCGTTATATCTAAGTGCTCGGGACCGTAGTTTCATTTCGTTATAAGCGTAGTTTGTTATAACCAGAGTTCGTTATAACCGGAGTTCGAGATTAAAAGAATACATTACAAGTTGAATTTCGTTGTAACCGGAGTTCATTATAACGGATTTCGTTAGTACCGGAGTAAAATCAATAGCTTAGAGGCTATATGGGATTTAAATGACTTCGTTATAAGCGAAATTTCGTTATATCCATTTAGTTGTAACCGAAATTTTAATAATGTAATAAGATAGAGGTCAGAATGGTAATAGTGCGCGTAGCAAATGAAAAAGATAGGTACATTTTTAATCATGCCACTTTAATAGAGCTATTTTTCAAAATCCCTCTCTCGGTTCCATTCAGAATAACAAATATTATTTTGTAAATTATTGGTTGAGTTATGCTTATCTAAAATTTAAAATTTGAGCTTCACGTAAATTAAGATGCAATCATAATATAACGAGAAAAAAATGATTATAATTTAAAATTCATTAATATTCCAAACTCACCTGATATGACAATAATATATGACAATAATAATATTGTAATTTCAAACAATATTTTCATTTTTATTAATACAAATTATTAATTGAGGAACTCAGACTTCTGAGATAATATAATACGATAGTCCAAGTACATACACATATTTGTAGTAAAACCTAATTTAGTGGATTATATTTCAATTTTTAATCTGATCTCTTGACTATGACTATTTTAGTTAAATATAGTATTTAAAGACACGGACGTCCCCTCCGGTGTACATTTAAAGACATTTAGAGCTTTCAATTACTAGAGAGTAGTGTTATATTATCGAACTAGAGAATAAATATAGAATACAATTATGATCAGTTAAATGAGATTTCAAATCAAATCAATCAAATAATTAGTCACACAAAATACGACCTAAATCAATTTAAATTATTTCTTAAAGTAAATCAATTATTTGATTTATTTACTCCCTGGAAGAAAACATCAAAGATAATGGGTCCTAATTATCGGTCTAACAAATTTAGTTAAAAGTCTACCAAAATTCGTTATACCTCTAACAAGAGTTGTGAAATGTCTAACAGATTTGCCATTACCAAAATTACTAGAAAGTTTATCAAAATCAATGAGGGGTCTAACAAAATTAGTGAAAAGTCTAACAAATTTAATGAAAAGTCTAACAAAATTAGTGAAAAGTCTAACAAAATTAATGGAAAGTCTAACAAAATTAATGAAAAGTACAAAATTACTGATACAGCTAACAGCTCTATTAACCTAATCCTACAATTAATGAAAAGTATTTTCAGTAATTTTGTTAGACTTTTCAATTATTATGTTAGACTTTTCAATTATTATGTTAGACTTTTCAGTGATTTTGTTAGACTTTTTAGTAATTTTGGTAATGGAAAATCTGTTAGACATTTCACGAATTTTGTTAAGAGGCATAAATAATTTTGGTAGACTTTTAATCAAATTTGTTAGACCAATAATTATAGACGAAAGGTAATGCCATCAAAATTAAATTTTTCCCGCTTTTTCCTTTGTCTTTGTACGTAGAAATTTGCAATTTTCTTAACAGAGCATTAAGTACTCCTTATCTCAAATAGGAGCGCACTCCTATTTTCAATCCAAATTTCTTAAAGGTACTCCTTTGGAATTTATCAGGATAACATTTCGTCCACAGCCTACATGCCTGTTAACCAAGAGAGACACATAATTTCAGTTGTATAAATGGTGAGGAGTAAATATTGATTTTTCTTTCATATGATAATATTGAATTGTTATACAGTAGATATCGGATATAAGAACACCGGTTATAGGAACATAAGGATATAAGTTTCCATTGTAGACTAAAATATAAATGGAATAAAGAAATAAACCATAAGTTAAACTGTAATTTCTAGGGCTGAAACGAATATACCGAATATTGGTATGAATATTGAACGAATATACCGAATATACCGAATATTGGTTCGAATATTGAACGAATATTCGTTTGGACGAATATTAGATGAAACGAATATTCGTTCACTACTTTTGAATAACATGACTTTTCTTTAGCTTGGAGAGATCGTAGATAGAAATTATTACCTAAACTAGCTGATTATTAGTTAACTTGTGTATAATACACTTTGTAACTTTTAATAAACCATTGTAACATTATCAAAAACCTATTTTCCAATATATGTTGTGTCTTAATTTTGATTTAATTAAAATGTTTTATCATCCAAACGAAGGAATATTCGAATATTCGTTCGTTTAGAAAAGGTTCGTTCGTTACATTTCGAATATTCGTTTCAGCCCTAGAAATTTATGTAGTTTTCTCCGTTCTTCCGTCAGATTTACTAAGTTCCTTTTAGAATTTTAAATTTAAACCGCGTACCTTATTATTTAGAAAACAATTGTTAGCAGCAGAGTATTTTCTTGTTATATAAGAAACAAATGTTGCTTGATATATAGGACACTCAGATCTCCAGAAATCAAAACTCAATTTGTACTCTCCCAGGTGAGAGTTGAATAAGAATAGCTTTGCTGGAATTAGTAATGAGTTATCCCGTAAGGTAACTGCTCTGTTGAATTATAGGAAGGATGTCCATAGAGTGGTACTGCATTAATTATTTCTCTGGAAGGATATTTAATGCTGTTAAAAGGTTTGTGAGTAAATCCTATTTACTGATACAACACATGCCCTTGCATTCCTGAAGCCAAGAATGGAAAACAATCGAAAAGGTCATCTTATAGCTTAAAACTTAATTTTCCGAATTTTGTTTCACAAGGTCTCAACACTAACGGAGGGTGTGTATTTAATTAATTAAAATTAATTAAGTGCTATTCTATATACATAGTATAATGGGAAAATTCCAAAAACACTCAAGTTTTTTCAAAATTTCCGAATATACTCAACTTTTTACTGACACTCAAATATATTACTAGATTTTTCCGAATCTACTCAAGTTTTTCAAAATAATTCCAAATCTGCTCAAGTTTTTGTCAATAAATTCCAAACATACTCAACTTTTCAATAAATTCACAGATCTACTCTAGTTTAGAACGTTATCTTATATATTAAATCCAGTGGCGTAAACTTTCTGGGTGCCGGGGTTGCATGGCACGCCCGGCAGAAAATAATGGGGGTGCCAGGCCTGCCTGGCACCCTCATGATTTCCTGTTGTCTTTGCCAACATAATGCTTGGTAGTGCGCTTGTTCAAATATGTAGCATACCATTATAGAAGATCAACCCAAAGTTAATTAACTCGATTTGGAGCAAAACATTTTAAAATACATGAAATTAACGCGAATAATTGTTTTCATTTTCAAGGTTATTAACCTCCTGAATAAATACCATTTATAGTCCCAAAAAGGCTTCCAATCTACTTGAGAGACATGGCATGATTGGCATCCTCTCAATCCAGTTGCACATAGGAAATTTTCCATTCATCGAATATTTTGCTAAATACGTAGTATGAATTTGGAGGAAATTTAGATTATGTAAATTAACGCCACAGAAATTAAGGAGATGGAAATTAAAGCGATTTGGAGAAATTCACGTTAATTTCAAGCAGCGTTGATTTTCTATAATAAGGTACGTATATACTATATCGCATTATTGACTATCTCAACCACAAATCAGAGGGAAACAAGCTCGTCATTAGGGTTTGCTGATTCTGGGTCTGCAACTTAGACTTCTTGCTGTCTGAACCAGAAGGCGAATAAGGGGATCACCGATGACATTAGTAAATATCTATTTATTAATACAAAAGTATGGGTCTGTGGGTTCTGGGCCAGGCCAGGGGTAATAGTAATAAGTAATAGTAATTGTATTAGTACGTAACGATTACATTTTAGTATTAATAATAATAGCAATAAGCAGGCACGGATCCACCGGGGGGGTGCGGGGGGGTGCGCACCCCCCCAACTCTTCATGAGATTGGATTGAAGAGACTATCACATTTCACAGATAGCTAAATTAGAGTGATTATTACGATATGGTTTAAATTTGCACCCCCCCACTAATTCTAGCTTGGATCCGTCCATGGCAATAAGTTTTAGTGTTTCAAATAGTACTAGCGCGCTTCGCTTGCTAGGTCGCTTCGCGGCAGAACACAACCATACACCAACCGCTTCGCGGTTGGTGTGTGGTTTATTTACTCCTAATATTGATAATAAAGCGTAAATAGGCCTAAATAGTAGAATTTAACAATTTGAAATTTAGTGATTACGTCATCATGTGATAATGAGTTAGCATATTGGCGATCTGGTGTGACCAACGTGTCCGCACCATTAAGTCCATGTTCTATTAAATTTTCAGATTTTTATCTCCTAAAGGGCGCGAATTATGTGCGATTAAGTGAATTTTCAGGGTTTTCGAAATGTGACAATGACGTCATCATACCTCCCAAGTTTGGAAGTCATTTTGACATATTCGAGTTGGTTTCTATAGGAAAAAGACAAGTTTACTACCTGTTTACTGAATAAGAGTAACAAAAAGGGAACTATTTAGGTATTTTAAGCGTGCTTAGTCTTAATACTGATCTGATTTTAATACTGATCTGATTTTAGAGAATTGTGCTCCATAAAATTATTTTTCCAATGCGGGTTTTTCGAGGACCTTCGCGGGTCAGCGGGTTTCGATGCTCAAATGCGGGTCGGAACCCGCCCAGGGCGGGTCACTTGGGAGCTATGCCGTCATAGCTTGTCGAGGTGTGAGAAATTTTGAGTGGAAACCTCAACTTGTTGGCAGGTGCCAAAAGTTACCCCTATATGCCAAAAAAACACATTTGGAAACCGTCCACTTTCTTCAATCAACTCGTAACAAACAAACAAATATATATACATACTATATACCCAGGCTAGTATTTTAATAGTATAGATATAATAGTAATAGTAATAGTAATAGAACCTATTGTAATAGGAATTATCTATTACAATTCTACATCTTCGGACTGGCTTATTTGATTTTTCGTAAAGAAATAGGAAGTTGTTGAGATAAATTTAAGGCAAGATGATTATCGATTTGAATTTGTCACTTTATTGAAATTAGTTGTTTTATTGAAATTAGTTTTTGCTTAGGTTAGATAATATGTTTTGTTTGTGTGGGATAATCAATTAAAATAATAAACTTCAGACATTCTGAATCATAGCAGAGTCTTAGTAAATGTTTAGTAATTTGTAATAGTAATATTAAGGAGATAGAGGCGTGGATTTTCAACACCCGATGACCCCCAAATATTATTGTATTATTGAACAGTACTAGTAATTCTAAGAAGGACGTAGATGCTCAGAATTTCAAAAATCGAAAAATTGGAATTAGAAATTCATAGTAGAAGTTTAGCCTAATAGTGAATCCATACTAGTCAATAAAAGTTCTAGCTATTTACTCTATTTGGCGCAAGTTCTATTATAGTGCAAGTTTAACTCTACTACATTAGTACATGGGATTTTGCCACACAGAATTTTCGATATTGATTTGATTCTTTTTTTCTATAGATTTTCAAATAATCACTCGATTTTATCGGAAATTTGGCATTATATAATTATTAACTCTAAAACATTGTATTAAAGTTGAAAATCGACACGGCAAAATCCCAAGAACAACTGACAAGGCTCATTTTTGAGGGATAGTTTTTTTGTCTACGACTTATACTTTTTGAGATATGCGAGCTATACAAAGGTCACTCCCCGGAAAAATCAAACGGAATGTATTTGTACAAAATGACGGTGATTTTGACCTTTGGTGACGTCAAAAAGGTAAAGAAAATGTCCGAATCAAATTTTTCTTTCGGAATTGGATAGATACCATGTCAAAGTATAGCTAGGAGTGTTTAAAATATTATATATCATTTTTCATTAATTTACAATTATTTACTACTCTATGGCCATGATATTTTATAAGACTATGATTTTGACCTTTGGTGACCTCAAAAAGGTAAAAAAATGTCTAATTCGAAATTTTCTTTCGGAATTCGATAGATAGTGTATCATAGTATAGTTGGAAAGCTTAAACAAGTCTTTTGCATTATTTAATAATATACATAAACCCACGCCACTATCTCCTTAAAAGTAATAGTTAAATTAATAGTAATATATAAAATTTTAGAGTAATTGACCCCAGGCCTGTTCTGGGCAGGGTTGCCAATCCAATCCAATCGAGAGAACTTATCGATTATCGATTGCTGAATTTTGTATCGACTGGATTATCGATAGGATTGCCCAAAGGCTCATCGATTGGATAATTATCGACGAATTTTTATTGATTATCGATTTTTTCGATTTAGCGAGTAAAGGCGATAAATTATAATAATTTATACACAATCGATGGATAATCAATGCATAATCGATAGAAAATCGATAAATAATTGATAGAAAATCGATAAATAATCGACAAATAATCGACAAATAATCGATAGAAAATCGACAAATAATCGATAGAAAATCGACAAATAATTGATAAATAATCGATAGAAAATCGATAAATAATTGATAAATAATCCATAAATAATTGATAGATAATCGATTATTCAAATGATAAACAGTCTATAAATAATCTATAAATATAATCGATAGAGATCGACAAGTAATCGATAAATAAGCGATAGAAAATCGACAAATAATCGATAGAAAATCGAAAAATAATCGATAGAAAATCGACGAATAATCGATAAATAATCGATAGAAAATAGATAGAAAATCGATAAATAATCGATAAATAATCGATAGAAAATCAATAAATAATCGATTAATAATCGATGATTTTTATCGATTATCGATTGGATTGGATTGTCAAATCATATCATCGATTGGATTGGTTATCGATATCGCTTGCCAAAATTACATCGATTGGATTGGATTGGCAACCCTGGTTCTGGGGCCCCCATAAAATCTGCTCGTCGTAGGTTTTACATTAAATAATACATTTTTGATCTATCAAAGCGTAATTCTTGGCCTAATAATAAGTAATGATATTACAATCTAAATATTAAATGATCTATTGGTTTCTAAACTCAATAACTGGATTATGACGTCATAAAAGGCACATATTTGTGAATAACTTTCAGTTTTTATCCGATTCGCCCACAATTCAGATGGCAAGACAACATGAATTGAAACACACGTAAACCGATTTCTGGGTTATGACGTCGCGTGGGAATTAATAATAATAATAATTATTATTATTATTTCGTTAACATTGCATACTTAAATAATCGGCTTAATAAATTTAATTGTTATACTATTCCAATGTAACCTTTGATTAATGAACACCTCGCTATAATGAACAAAAATACCGGTCCAGAGGGTGTTCACTATAGAGAGGTTTGACTGTATTTGCAATAATCCTAAAAAACTTGAGTATATTTACAAATAAGTTGAGTGTTGTTGAGTATTTTTGGAATTTTCCCAAATAATTATAAATAACATAACTGTTATCATGTAGTATTGATTGAAGTATATCTGCATAAGTGGAATTCTGGAACCCTTGGGGCCCCCCCTGAACATCGGAGCCCTGGTTCAATGAACCACCTATTGCTACGCCACTGGGCACATGGTATTACAGATAAATGCATATACTGAAAACTTTGTCAACTGGAATTGATTGATAATTATTGCGTGTAGTCGTAAAGTTAAAAAATACAGATATTTTAGCGAATATATTTAAATACGTAGCGGTTAAGTGATCCATCGCGAAGCTTACGAGCATCGTTGTGCAAGCTCAATGATTTTAATTATTTTTCTCAAAATATTGCTACAGATCACTTTCGAAATGGTTATCAGATCATTCAGTTCTATCATTCTTGCCTTCTTCCACTCAAACAACTCAATCAAATCATTATTGAAACTTCATCAGATCATTCAATTCAATTCAATCAATTCAAATTGGATTGAATTAAATAATTAATTTCAAATCAATTCAAGTCTAATCAAATATTTTGGCGTTTTAACACATTCAGGGCTGTAGTTCGTATCACAACTGTATAAGTGTCTATTATCCGGACTTCAGGTATATTCGGGAAGCTGTGGGTAACTTCTTTGAAGTCTCTGGAACCCCAGGACTTTTCTGGGGACCTGGGCGGGTTACGACGCCTGTGACTGTAATAAACAGTCTAAGGATTATGGCGAAGTTAGCATCTATTATTTATTATTCTGATTACCAAAATTTCTCAAATTACACCTTCAAATCATTTTCAATAGATATGCACCGGTTAATACAAACTTTAGATAAGCGAGCAAATTTTGACATTCCCAAAGTTCCTAATATACTGAAGAAATTCATTATTTTTCGAGACACCGTTTCTATCCAATTATAGATTGCATATGCTATCGGCAATATACGAAATTGGGCATTTTGCATAATGCCCAGGCAATATGTAAAATGCTGTTTTTTGTAGAATTTGCATAGTGCCATCATACCAACCAGACAATTTGAATAATGTCCAGCAATCTGTAATAGTCCATATTTTATTAGTCCACTTTGGGCCAATTGGCCACTGGTGGATTATCAGAGATACAGTGTGTACTTGGAATACATTATATGTTTAGGTAGATATATTGCATTAGATATGGTGTTTACCTAGACATCAACTCTGGTCTAGATTTAGTTAGGAGTACAGACCAAACTACTCAATCGATTGACTTGAAATTTTATGTGTTTATTCGCACAGTAACTTTTCACACATGTAGTATAGTATATTGTGACATTGTTTCAAAATATGATATATATTCTATATTAATGTTTAGTGTTTCAATGGTTCACTAGCGCGCTTCGCTTGCTAGATCGCTTCGCGGCAGAACACAACTACACATCAACCGCTTGCGGTTGGTTTGTGATTTCTATACTTGTAAAATTGATTATAAAGAGTAAATAGGCCTAAAATGTCAAATTAACAATGTTAAATTTTTGTGATTACGTCATCATGCGATAATGAGTAAACATATCGGTAATCTGATGTGACCAACGTGTCCGTATCATTAATGTACATGTTCTATTAACTTTTCAGATTTATCTCCTAGAGGGCGCGAATTATGTGCGATTAAGTGAATTTTCAGGGTTCTCGAAATGTGACAATGACGTCATAACTTGTCGAGGTGTGAGATTCGAATGGAAACCTCAACTTGTTTGCGGGGGCCAAAAGTTACCCCTATTTGCCAAAAATCACATTTGCAAACCGTCCACTTTCTTCAATCAACTCGGACATACAAACAAATATATACATACACACACACACACACATACACAGTTTTGTGTTTTAATAGTAGTACTACCGCGCTTCGCTTACTAGGTCGCTTCGCGGCAGAACAAAACCACACACCAACCGCTTTGCGGTTGGTGTGTTGTTTATATACTCCTAATATTTATTATAAAGCGTAAATGGGCCTAAATAGTCAAATTTACAATGTGAAATTTTAATGATTACTTCATCATGCGATAATGAGTTAGCATCGTGGCGATCTGGTGTGACCAACGTGTCCGCATCATTAATCGCTTTTTTTACAGATTTTTTATTTTATAGATGGATCAATAGAAAGTACGTTTTATCTATTAACGATTAAAAGTGTAGCGAAACCATATAATACTTTAATAAAGGACTGTAGGTTGCCAGCTCGGGTCCTGGAATTTGGGTCCATTGTGTCTTATTGATATCTCGTAATCCGCTAACGCTAGACACAGGAAATGTATTATTCTCGTATAGGAAGTAATATTTTTGGAGTCCATTGGTCATATTGCCTAATCTCAAATATTTGTTGAATTTGAGTTTTGCAGTTTTCACACCTTTCCATATATGGTATAATCTCAAATTCTCGCACATAAGAAATGTATTATTGTCGAATAGAAAGTCACATGTAAGGAAGATATTGGCATATGACTATCACTAATCAGCAGTGCTCGACAAATTAGGTGGTTTGTTACCGTTAGCCACCAAAAATATTTCTTAATCCACCAAAATTTGCCTTTGGAGGCTTAACTAATCCACCATTTGTGGATTATTTGATCATGTGTAGATCATATATTTTGCTGCATTATTTGTTATTAATACGTATTAGTGTTGTTTTAAGGCATCAGAAGTTTGTTAACCATCATTGGTTTGTTAAACCAGCCATTGTTTACCGATTTAAATCGATATGAGGTCCAACTGACTCCTTTCCACCTTTTACACAGTCGCCCAAACAATTCAAAATGTGATTCACGCACAAAGATTTCTCTTCGATCTTTGAGACTTCCTGGATTATTGGCATTCCCTCAATCCAACAATTCCGTTCATTTTAATCAGTATGAAAACGGAGTATAAACTATTGCCTACCTATACAATTATACCCTGCACAATGCTTTGGCATAATTCGTATCCTGATGTCAGTCTCTAAGACGCTTCAAGTTGCGTGAATGCAACTGATAAACAAAATACTATTATAGAGAGCTGACCTATTAATAATCAAAGGTGGTTCAACAAATGTCAATAGATCAGTATTAGTCAAAAATCCATAACTAACATAATTTCCTAAATTTACACATCGATGCTAAATAATAATTCTGGCTCTTTTATAAACTCTACTCATAACATTTGTATACTATACTATCAATACATTTAAGTTAATTTAACCATAAAAATTACTATCATTTGTACACTCTTCGATTTATCCTCTTAAGTAGCGGGTCTAGAAGTGGGCAGGCACCCACCCTAAGCCCCTCTGTACGTCTTCTCACAATAACTTGTAGATACTAGTTGTAAAATAAGTAGGTAAACTATGATACTACGAGTTATTGAACTAATTACTAAAGTGCTCGACAAAATGTAATTTTGATGGTCAGCTCACTTTTTATGGTGACTAAAGAATAAACAATGGCTGAGTTAACAAACCAATGATGGCTTAACAAACTTCTGATGCCTTAAAACAACACTAATATCAACAAATAATGCAACAAAAAATATAATCTACACAAGGTCAAATAATCCACAATTATGGTGGATTAATTAAGCCACCAAAGGCAAAATTTGGTGCCTTTTTTAAGAAATATTTTTGGTGGCTAACGGTAACTAACCACCTAATTTGTCGAGCACTGCTGATTAGTGATAGTCATATGCCAATATCTTCCTTACATGTGACTTTCTATTCGAAAAAAATACATTTCTTATGTCTAACTCTAACTGAAGGCGAGAATTTGAGATTATTTCCATATATGGAAAAGGTGTGAAAACCGCAAAACTCAAATTTCACAAATATTTGAGATTTAGCAATACGACAAATTGACTCCAAAAATATGACTTCCTATACGACAATAATACATTTCCTGTGTCTAGCGTTAGCGGATTACGAGATATATCATTAAGACACAATGGACCCAAGTTCCAGGACCCGAGCTGGCAGCCTACAGTCCTTTATTAAAGTAGTCTATGAGCGAAACATTTATATAGATATAAATGTTTCGCTTTACTTAATCGCTTTTTTTTACAGATTTTTTTACAGATTGTTCATTACTAAGTACGTTTTATCTATTAAAGTAAAAACGATCCACTTAATTGCGAGTACCTTTGAGATCTATCGAAAACAGCTGAGTTTTTGAATATCGGACTAGTCGTTAAGATTCTCTGGGTGTCAAGGGGAAAACCTTTGGTAAGGCAATATGGGAAGAAATAAGGAGGTATCCCGAGCGGCGACTTGCCCTCAAAATGTCAATTGATAGGCATAATTTCATTCTGATCTAAGAAATATTTTAGTTGTTATGAATATTCAAAGTATTGATTTTGACAATCGGAATTCTATTTTGCGGTTAAAGAAAATTACTATGCTTCATTGCAGATTTTGAGAACACTGTTCTTGAGAATGACTTCCCTTTTGAATATTCTGAAATACATGGTTTAAGGATGCTTGCTTCGAAATTCTGGGAAATTTATCAACAAAGTGAAATTTCGAGATTAGTGTGAAACAGGGAATGAAAGGTTCACGAACGAACTTATTGAACTTGAACTGAACGAACTGAACGCACGGCTTTTAAGGGATTCACGGTGAACGAACTGAACGAACGCCAACGGTTTCCGAACGGCAATTGAACGAATTGAACGAACTGAACGAATTGAATTGAACGAATTGAACGGATTGAACGAACTGTACTGAACGAACTTAATTGAATAAAGATAAATTATTAATATAGATCCATTAAATAATATAATAAGTGACTGCAAAAGTGCTAATTCCGGACATCCCTAGTGTACTCAAGTCTTTTAGCTTAGATTCTAGCTTCTTAACCTGAACTTCAATAACAGCTTGGAGGATCGAACAGTCTATCATAAACGGAATAGTTCGACCCACTCACTGTACACTGAACGAACTGAACGAATTGAACGAATTGAACGAACTGAACGAACTTAATTGAACGGATTGAACGAACGCGGGTTAGCCCGTGAACGAACTGAACGAACGCTGGTGGAGATGAAGTTAGGAGGTGAACTTGAACGAACTGAACGTCCGTCAATTTAAGATGAACTGAATTGCGTCAATTCTGTCCGTTCGTGAACCTTTCATTCCCTGGTGTGAAATATATTACTCCAATATCATGAAATTATGCTGGAGTTGAAAATATTCAAAAATATTTCCTCTATCCCCTACAGGAGGCATTTTAGTGACGTCCTTATTGATGTTTTGGTAATTAAATGAATGTATATATAAATCAAGGTTGCAACCGAATAGTTGCTTGCCGATTAGCTAAGAATCGGTCGCTTACCGCACAGTGGTCCAGCATCTTCGAATAGGCAAAAAATTGACCACGTCAAATCGTTTCGAAACTATTATAATCGATCTCAGCGGTGTCGAAAACCCTTGAATCCGTATTTTTTGATGATCAAACGTAAATATATTTGGACTATGCTCTGGTAAACCTTGACTTGCAAACAGAATTTAATAACAATATTTTTTGAAATTTTTCTATCTTATTTTTGTGTCTTTCGTATTTGGAGGATTTTAAATTTGGAAGGAATGTTTCTAAATCAATTTTAAGTGTACTTTAAGATAAACACAACATCAGAGCTCTAAAGAATGAGTGTAAGTAGATATTAGTACATGAAGACCTAAAAAGAAATTTAGTTTATCGATAGAAGTTTATTGTGTAGTAACTTTTGACGCGCTTCAAAGCGTTAGATGAAATTAATTTCATTTGAAAGATCATTATATTCTGAAAAGATATCATATAGGGTTCAGGGTAGCGCGGAGGCGCGCGGATGGCCGTTTAGCAGCTGGAAGGGAGTGCGGTATACATCATTTTAAGAAGAAAAAATGTATCTAAAAATATTTTTTTATTATGGTTAAATAGAAAGTGTAAAATACTCGTACAATAACACGCATTATAGTAACGAATGGATTGATTATCTACGCTTGTATTAATTTGTAAACGAACTCATAAAAAATATTTCAAATCATGATTTAAATGTTTCAATTCCATTATTGAAACCATGAACATGATACGCTTTTAATAATTAATGGTTAATAATTGAAGTTTAATAAGATCGTGAATAAAGCCAGTGAAGATTCATTGAAGCACAATTGTACTGTAAATCTTCAAAGCCATAAGATAACTATATACAGTCAGGTCTGCTTATTATGGACAAGATTTCGTCTGCTTAATGTGAAGATTTTTTATTATGAACAAGCCCTATGGTCCCAATTTAACAACTTACATAGGGTTTGTAATATTTGAGTTCGCTTATTATGAAGTCTCTCTATTATGAACACAATTTTTGGTCCCTTGAATGTTCATAATAAAAGAACCTGACTGTAATAATAAATGCATTCGTTTATTAATGAGGATATAAATAGAATAAATAATAAATCAATACATTTGCATTTACAATTATCAATTTTGCACGTACAGTAACCAACGAGACAAGATAATGAATAATCTAGGAGCATACAACCTCCTAAAAGGACAATGAAAATGTAAATGATGCTACAAATGATTTTTTGGAGATATTCCAGCTACCTGAAACGAGTATGAACATTTTCGCTACCGTTTTAGGGAGTTAATTTCAGAGCGAGTGCGATTTCGTAAAAATGGTAAATTGGACAGCTGGAATGATACTCCCTTTCAATCCCAAAGCGAATTACTTATCGATGACCTAGAATTGTCTAAATGTTCAATTATCTCCGGTAAATCAATAGATACTGGCAAAAAAATCTTCATTGAAGAGAAAGTCCTAAAATCTAGGAGACATATCTGCACTGTAACGAAGGAATCTCTGAAACACAGACTTAATATCCTCCTAGATCATATTGCTTTTATTGCTGAAAGAGAGTCAGTTACTGCAAAACAAATAGCAGCAATGTCACTGGTGCTTATTGCAAAAAAGGATTATGATAGGAAAACTTCGGAAGTTTGCAAAGAAATCGCTGAAACTGGGGTATTAGCAGAAACGAATTGCAAATTACAGTTTGATAAGGCAGCAGCATTGATGGATATCCTGGAAATAGGTAAACGAAAATACACTGAATTGCGAGTCATTTGTAAACCAGAAGGTTTTACAATCCCCACATACAATAAACTAGCCACTTATAGGCGCGAACTGGCACTCTCTAGTCATATTGAAATTGTGAACCATCGTGATGGTTATCCAATTGGGGTAGGTATCGCGTACTCGAAAATTCTAACTTTTACAACCGAAAGAATGTCAAAAGAATTGAGTATTGATACTACCAAATTTCCATTAACAATAGATGTCGCAGATGGCCTAGATGGATCAGGCAGCTATAAAGTCTATAATCAATTTCAGACTAACACAGATTTTTCAACAAAAGATTTCATACTCTTCGCTTTTAAAATCCTCAAGATAACGTCCAAAAATTGTGAAATATTATGGTCAAACGATACTCCTAATTCTCCTTATGTTACTAGACCTGTAGTCCTGATATCTCTCAAAGAGAATATTCAGAACGTTCAATTTTTAATGAATGAACTAATAAATCCTCAAACATCAATAATAGAAGATTCTGGCTTGGACATTACTGGTGGTCATGTCAACGTTAGGATAATTAGATCATTATTTGATTCAAAAATGTCTGCAACATTGAGCGGTGCTGGTGGAGCTAGTTGCCAGTTGTGTACTGCTAACCACACGCAATTAAAAGACTTGAATTTAATAAGGGATGGATTTCCAATTAATCGTTTCCAGGGTTGTTTGATTTAAATCATGATTTAAATCAATGATTTTTATTAATAAAAATCATGATTTAAATCAAAAATCGAATTTTAATCAAAGAAGTCTGATTTAAATCAAAAAAGTCGGACTTTTTTTATTTAAATCAGACTTTTTTGATTTAAATCAGATTTTTTATGTCTATTGTTTTTTGCGAAAAATAAATAAATACATTGATAATGAGTCAAATTACATTGATAATGAGTCATTAACAATGTAATTAATCCATTAGCCAAATAATATACGCCAGTGTGATATAGATTGCAAAAAAACAATTAAAATCAAAAATCGGATTTAAATCAAAAAAATCGGATTTTTTAGATTTTTTTTAAAAAGTCCGGATTTTTATCAACCCTGATCGTTTCATTCATGATGCAAATATCCTATTTAATGATGTGAGTAATCACGAAGAATTCTTGAAATTGGATTCCAAATCGAGATACGGGTTAACACATCCTCCAATATCTGAAAAAGATATCCTACCTGTTTCTCCACTACATAGCTACCTTTGCGTTTTTAGGTGGCTAATGCTAGTTATATATCATTTAGACTCTGGCACTACAAAATGGTCACCAACTTCCTCCCAGGTGCAAAAATCGATGAACAGAATGCGCAATTTGTTATTGAAGGAAACTTCATATCACATTGATTTACCTTCTTGTGATGGAGGAACAAGTTCCACTGGAAACGTCGCTAGAGATTGTTTTAACAATAAACGCGATTTCTTGAGGTGGGCTACGTCCCCTATCGCTCCAGAAGATAAAGAAAAGCTCATAATTATTCACACAAACCTTGGCGCAATACTTCGTGTTTTTAACAGTAGCCATAAATTGGACGTCGGGAAACTTGAAATGATTTGCAAAAGTACTTATGAGTATATAGTGAACAATTTCCCCTGGATCAGCATTACCCCTTCTCCTCACAAACTTTTGGCACATTCCACTGAACTTACCGACAAGTACAACAATGGATGCGGGTTAAAGTTGTACTCTGAGGAGTGTATCGAAGCTTTAAATAAGCATATACGCCATTATAGAGACAAACTTGCTCGTAAAACATCCTTTAATGATAACGTTAGAGATATATTTATAAGGCTTATAACTCAAAGCGATCTTATTCTTCTAATGGTTAGGAGAAGTTGTCATACAAAAGTAGAATCCGAGAAACAAAAATTTATCCAAGGAGTTGTCACAACAAGATTTACTTGTAAATTTCACTGATTATTTGTGATATAGGTAGTAATAATTGTTTCTGTAGCGATTGTAATTAATAAGAAATTTATGTAAACTGTTGAAGCTCAGAAAGATAATAATGTCTTGTTATTGTATAATTTAAAAACTTATAAATATTTTAAAATAATAAATAATCCCAATCGATATCCTAGGAATGTCATCATATACCTAATTAATATATTTCGGTACTCTATTATCAAGATAAATAACATTTTAGATATGAAAGACAATTTTTTCAAATTTGATGACGTCATAATTACAGATATTGAAGCCATACAAGAATTCTGATCATACTAATCTCTTCCTTATGATTGATAACCCATACCCAAATAATACATTCTATGTGTATATTGTCCATTTAGAGCCAATTATAGAGACGAAATGGCATTTTGTTTGAATATGATGACGTCATAATTTAAAAAATTGAAGCCATACAGTAATTCTGATTACACCAATCGCTTTCTTAGGTTCGATAACCCATACCCAAATAATACATTCTATGTACCTAGGATGTGTAAAAATGCCTATTCGAAGATAATCGCCATTCTGGACCACTGTGTACCGAAACCCAGTATTATTTGTCATTTTGGACAATATATATCCATGTCTACAATTACAAGTATTTGCTTCACCTGATAATTATATTTTGTTGAATCTAGGTTAGCATTCGGTTGACAAATTGTACTATTCGGTCAACTGAATAATACTATTTGGTCAACCGAATACTAATATCAGATCAGCAAAATATTATCGTCAGGTAGGCCAAATGCTTTTTATTTTGTTGAGCTAAATACATCAGGGTTCACAAAAAACCAATAAACCTGAATTTGGGAACCCGAACGATTCTCAGTTAATTAAATATATTAGATATCATGATGACATCTCAGTATAAATTGATTTGGGATGTGACTAACGGAAAATATACGATTCGGACAATAAATTCTTGCTTAGTCCCCCTCCTTCAAGGTGATGGGAAATATCGTGTCCAGCCTCCGGCGGGTTTTTAGTGTTTTTAATATAAAGTAGACATATTTTAACTTCAATTTTCTATGTTCTATTTTTTTTTGTGATATGGAGGGGGAAATACTATAATGCGGGGATGATAATTTTTCTTGGGGACAACTTACTTCGTGACTGTTCTGTTTCGAAATTTCAATTTATTTTTCTTACATCTGTTTAAGGAACAATTATTATTTTTAGATGGTGGATCTTTCTATATCTCTTGGAGAACTACTTCATCAGCTAATTCAATCAACATACCATGATCTCTCCCAACTGTCTGAATTACTTCCAACAAAATCAGATATTGAACGGAAAATACAATTGGCAAAATTTGCAAGAAAAACTAACCACCAGTTTGTTCGTTTGCTCGCCCTTGCTAACTGGGCATCCTCACCTGAAACTTCTAATAGCCTTGCTACATTTACATCACACTTAGATCAACAGTCAAGAATATATATTGAAACAGCAGACTTGTTATATATACAAGAAAGGGAGGAATTGAGAGGTTCAGAGCTCCCTCAGTTCTGTATTGTCAGTGCAATCGACATTTTGAGGTATTAGTATAACTTTAAATACTGACTCTTATTTAAGCTTAGTTGTTTAATAAGTCTTTTATTGGGTACGTAACACGTGTAATATGTATAATGTAATGCGTATTAATGGAATTTATATATATAGAGCAATACTACTATTCATAGCATTCTATACACTAAGGCAATGGTGGTCACTAAAAAATTTGGACCAGGGATTGGTTAAATACTTCAACTAGACAAAATGCTTTTTCGTTATTTTGTACATCAGTTTAATAAAATCCTTATTTAATAGTTACAATCAGCCTCGTGTATTATGGATTGTGTTCATTATACACAAATTTAATAATATACGAACTCGAATACATTATAAATTTAAATTGTTAATTGGGAAAATAACTAATAAGGCTTTTAATATAAAATAGAAATTTATTAACAATTAATTAACTATATTTTGTTCATAATAAGCAGGCCTGACTCATTAGTAATCTATATGAGTATACTTGTATTTGAACTGATGTTCAAAGGAACTGATATTGCGTGTCACTTAAACATCTTATTTTTATCCACCTTTTTTTATCCACCCATAATGTAAAATTTACATTGATGGATATTAATGGGATTCTAAAAAAATTTACTTGCCCCTTCTATTCTATTCCAATCCACTCGCACTTCCAAATACATACCTCAACCAGTATAATATATCTATCTGACTGAATACGATGTCTTGTGTTGTGCCTGGCTGTACCTCCAATTACAGAGGAGAAGATTTCACGAAAATTTTTAATTTCCCAAAAGATGAGGATCTTCGGGAAAAATGGTTCAAGGCTATTCCCAGACCCAGAGAAGACTACCAAAACAACAAGATTCCAAGGGTTAGTAATTCTTACATTAAAATAATGATTTTTCAACGAAACTCTGATTCAGTTACTATAATAATTTAATTAATTAAAAGTACAAGTGTTGATTATGCAATCTGAACCTCGTTATTGAAATTTTCCTTAGTTTGACCTCAAATACACCTTATTTAACCGTATAGGTAATAATTGATTAACAAGGTGCCACTTCAACTGTATTTTTGTATACATCTAGATATGCATACTCCACTTTAAAGAGGAAGATATCGAAAAATCAATAAGATATTTTGATGGAAGTAAATATGTTGATGTACCTCGCCAAAAATATGCCGTATCTAAGTCTGCGATACCATGCATTTTCCCAAGCTGTCCCAGCTACCTCTCTGACACCAATGAAAGACCGAGGAGATTCTCAAGAGAACAGAAAGAAGTAACCCTGACTGAAACAGCAATGAAGCTAAGCAGAGAAGAGAGTGCAACCACAACAGCTAAGTTTTCAATTTCGTTAATTGCTGATATTATTGATAAATTGTCATACATTGACCTCTCCAATGGTTGGACTAGTCATATACCGGATTTAAATTCTATTATTTTCCTTAAGATCCTAGTTAAGGATAGTCAACCTCATATTGAAGCATCGCTTGCGATAAATTCTGATTTATATATCACGGCCTTTCATCAACAAAAATATCAAATAGATCTCTCCATGAACCAAGTTAGTGACATCCGTCAAATTGAGACCCTGTTATTAGAAATAGATTGTTTACCTAGGCCTAAGATTAATCAAAGTTCAGAAACACCACAACCCACTGTTACAACCTGCCTAGAAAATGCCATTAGTAATTTGGAACACGTTATTAAATTACTAGATCATGATATGATGATTTAGATTTCGCTGCCGACGAAGCTATAAATGATAACCTCTTTAATTCATCAAAAATAGGGTTTCATTTTTTACTTGACCAATTGAAATCTTTGAAAGTTTCCAAATTTGGGCGCCGATATAGTGTTTTAACACAGGTTTTTTCCCTTAAGGTTCATGGTATTTCACCAGCTTGTTACCGTCTTATTCAATCTTCGAATTGTTTAACTCTACCACATGAGCGTAATCTCCTCAAAATAAAAAATTATATCGGTTTAGATAGCGATTATCTAAATGTTCTTAAAGAGTTTTCATCCTCATTTAATGACAGCGAGCGACACGTCATACTTCAAATGGACGAAGTACACATACGTAGTGATGCCAGCTATAAAGGTGGTAAAATAATAGGCTCTATTGACCATCCGGAAGATCCACCTACAACTGTGTTTTCTATGATGGTATCTAGTTTTATGACAAAATTTTCCACAATTGTACGTCTAGTCCCTCTCGGTTCTAGCTCTGCTACGGCTCTTTTTCCCATTGTTACAAAAACTATCTCTGATATCGAAAGATGTAATATATATGTTGACGCAATATGCACTGATAACTACCCACTAAATGTCAGTTTATTTAAACTTTTTTCAGCTGACCAAAAATCTCTGATGCCCATAGTAAAACATCCATGTGATCCATTCAGAGATCTAATTTTATTCTTTGACGTTGTGCATATTATTAAGTCTGTTAGGAACAATTGGCTCAATTTAAAAGACTACGAAAAGGTCTTTATCTTCCCAAAATTTACTGAATGCAAACCTCATGACTACACACATACCGAAAATAAGCCTCCTAATAACCTCAGAGTTTCCATCAATACCTCAGAACTTGGTATTGATACCAGTTCATTTTCTAATTCTATGTACCCTACCATATGCTATTCATCCTTTCAGGACATAAGAACTGTATTCAATTCGGATAAGTGCAATTTATTCAAGCGTGCTCCCAGATTAACATCAAAAGCCTGTTGGCCATCTAGCCTGGAAAGACAAAATGTCAATTTAGCACTTAGGGTTTTTCACGAATCAACATCAGCGGGACTGTTAGCATATAACTTGGAAAAGAACATTGTAGACAAAACTCAAACTGTTGAATTTTTGAAATTAATCAATGATGTTTGGAAAATGTTTAATGTAAACTGGGTAGGGAAGAATATTCGTTTTAATGACGAAATGTCTGCACCCTTGTGTTTGAACGACTCTCGATTATTGTTTCTCAAAAACTTTGTGTCTTGGTTAGAGTGCTGGAGAGCTCTTCCTACAGCGAAAGGAAAATTATCTCCTCAAACTTTTAAAAGCTTTATACATACCTGCAAGGCATTACCTTTACTACTCGAATTGATTTGTACAAAATATGGTTTCAAATACCTTCTGACATCAAGGATACAAAACGATGCTTTAGAACACCATTTTGGTTTGTACCGGCAAATGTCAGGTTCACAGTATCACATTTCATATTGTCAAATCCTGGAGTCTGAGCGCCGGCTTCAGCTTTCTAATATTCTAAAATTGTTTCAGATCAAAAGAGAATCTGATACTATTGAGAGACCTACTAGTCTCTTAGAGTATTTAGGTACATTTTTTCACTCAAATGACGATGAACATGCTGCTAGTTTTGATGTAGATTCCTATTTGTCAACCTTAAATGAAATCAGCCTTCCGGAAATGGCAGCATCTCAAGTTGAGTGCCTCGCGTTTGTCGCTGGCTATGCTGTATTTTCTTATCTCAAAAAATCTAGTAATTGTATATTGTGCAGGAAATTTCTGTGTACTGAAAAATCCTTACATGTGAATGATGACATGGGCAGTCAGTCTATACTCATAGAATTGCTAGATAGGGGTTCTCTCAAATATCCATCGAGCCATGTTCTTGAATGCATTAAGGTCATTTTTGATATATTTAGCAAAATTGACAGTCATAGGGAACAATTTGACAACTTTTACTCAGGCTCTTCCCGTACAAAACTTGTTCAACTGGCATGGGCCACTATGGAACTAGAGCATAGCACACTTTGGAGATTCGTATGTGAATGCAATGTATCGCGGTGGGACATTCTACGAAAACTTTTTCTCACTGTTTCCAACTGTTTATTATCTAATAGAGTTAAGAATTATAATGTACTAGTATTGAAGCGTGATAATAGTAAGCTTACTAAATTCAAGAATTAATTTTTCTTTATTTCTTTTAGTTTTATTCAGTCAACCTGTTGCTGTTCCTGTAGATGTATTAAGTGTGACTACTCCCTCTTAGAAGTATATCTCTATTACGTATTGCTGTCTTAAGCTCCTTAGTATCATAATAACATTTATATCAATTTCTGTGTTTGTATGAGTATACTGTATTATATATTAAACTCCTTATATTTTCCAATCGTTTTAATTGACAATAATATGTTGTCAGGATGATGAGGGTAGCTAAAATTAATGGGAAAATTGAACAAATTACCATTTTAGAAAATGTTGTTTTGAAGTACTTAACCAATCCCTGGTCCAAAATTTTTAGTGACCACCATTGCCTTAGTGTATAGAATGCTATGTACTATTTTTAAAGTCATTTCAGGGTAGTTTAATACCCTTTATTACGCGGCTAGCTGTGTCTGCATTAAAATTCCTGTTTGTTGAAATATATTTTGCCGGGACTGAAAGTAGGCTATACCGTGACCTTCGTTATATAAGGCCAATTCACAACTTAAAAAAATTGAACCATGGATGAGTTCGAAGTCCATTGTAAAATAGAGGGTTCTTTTTTATCTCGATTATTAGTAATGGTATACCTGAAATATAACTTGTAACTATATGGGAACATCTGATATCAATGTATACATACACTTTTGTTCTCTCTAATAGTCCACCAGTGGGCAATTGGGCCTAAGTGGACTATTATAGATATAGAAATAGTTGTTTTGGACGAGTAAATAAGTGGACTGTTAGAGAAGTGGACAATTAGAGAGAACAGACTGTAGCACCTTTCAAAATTGTTATATGTCATCATCTGTGGCGTAATCGTCAATTTTCGCGCGAAATACCATGTTTTTAAAGCCTGCTTTTAACATTGTTAAACGCTTTATAAATGTTCAACATTGGTACATAGTGATACCCAGATCTAGTTAAATAAAATATATATCGAAATTATAAATGGAATTTTGACACATTCCTCGGTTGTGAGGAAAATGTATATTTCCTAAAATGAGCCCTAACTCCAAAACTATAAATGTTATGTAAACTCCGCAATAGGTAACTTCCTATTCATAGATAGTACATTTTATATGCCTAACTTTATTACTTTTTAAGTTCATGAGCTCATACCATATACGGAATACGAGTTAATTATCTCATAACATTTGCCTCACTACCGAGGAATTTGTCAACATTCCATTTATAATTTCGATATATTTTATTTAACTAGATCTGGGTATCACTACGTACAATGTTGAACATTTATAAAGCGTTTAAAAACAATGTTAAAAGCAGGCTTTAAAACATGATAATTCGCGCGAAAATTGACGATTACGCCATCAGATGATGACATATTACTATTTGAAAGGTGCTATGTATACCTTGATATCATGTTCGGATGTTCCCATATAGTTACAAGTTATATTTCAGGTATACCATTACTAATAATCGAGATAAAAAAGAACCCTCTATTTTACAATGGACTTCGAACTCATCCATGGTTCAATTTTTTTTAAAGTCGTGAATTGGCCTTATATAACGAAGGTCACGGCTATACGTTAAGTGGTTTAGTGTCTGCCACATGCCACTTGTGGCTCATGGGAATGTAGCTTTATCTCAGTAGAAAATAATCGTAATTGATTACAAATGTTCTATTAAAATGTGAAATCGGAATTTGTATATTTTAACTGCCTCGTAAGCATACGAGATTAAATTTTTGATGAGCTCATTATATAACTAATAAGTTATCACCTCTATACAAATACAAATAAAAAAATCCATAATTTAAGCTGTGCCTCAGTATTTTCATTTGTAGACTCTATATTTGGTGGCTGGTTAATTGATAGTGCCTCAAAACGAAAATTATGGCAGTACAGCTGCAATTTTGTATTCTCTACGCCATGTCTTCAACGCCTCAAGGTGTTAAGACACATTTGCCCAATTGACAATTATCTACGTATAAATAGTTAAGTATTTCGGCAATATTATTCACAGTTTATTTAAATACGTCCAGTGGCGTCGGGAGGGTGGGTCATGTGCCCCACGTCGGGTGCGACATTAATGTTAGTGTGCCCAACCTGAGTTAGGCTGTGCCACACAGGCTTGTCAAAGGTCCCGCATTGTCAGATCAGGTGAGGTCAGGTCTAATATACAATATTAACGTTCAGGTCAGGTCTGGTCATGGTGGGAAAAAATCATACAGGTCAGGTCAGGTCAGGTATTTCACATTCTCAGGTCAATTTCAGGTCAAAATCAAAGCGTTAAATGGCATGGCGCGTTTAACGCGCTTTATGGGAAAAGTGGCGTTGATATATCTGAAAAATTAAATCCACCGAGTTGACCCTTTGATAGACTAGGTCAGGCCAGGTCAAAATTTTTCATTCAGTTACAGTTTTAATTCAGTTACAGTTTTCATTTCAGTTACAATTTTCATTTCAGTTACAATTTTTACCACAGTCAGTACAATTTCGTATTTCATCTAGGTTCCAAGGTCTGCAGACAACATATTCTAGTTTCATTTTTTCTAATTTCATTTTGTGCCGCCTGACTAGTGCTGCAAACCGGAATTAAATTTGAAGAAATTCAATTTCAGTTTTAATTTCAGTTGGAGAAAAATATATTTCAGTTACAGTTACAGTTACAGTTTTATAAACGAGTACATTTCAGTTACAGTTACAGTTACAGTTTAGAAAAATCGCTAAAACTATTTCAGTTTTAATTCAGTTACAGTTTTAATTCAGTTTCAGTTCGCAGCACTACACTCCACTGACACCGAGCTAGCACCTCCCCTGATTACGTTTATATATAAGGAAACAAAGGAATTTGGCACCCCAATTATGACACAAACCTAGGCCAATTTATTCATTAAAGGCATATACAGTTTACTCCGCTTAATTGGGACAAGTTTGTTCCAGGCCTCTTGTCCCAATTAAGCTGAGATCCCAATTAACCGAAAAACATTTGTAAAGTAGTGATTTACCTGTGATTTACACAAATTTTGGTTTTAAACCTGTTACAACAATTCCTCCAATGCCTGCGGACCCTTGATTCTTCTCAAACCCATAGAATGAGCCGTAATTTTCTCTGGACCGTTTGATCATAACATTCTATACTCTAAGGCAGGGGTTCTTAACATGGACGGATCCAGGCTAGAATTAGTGGGGGGGTGCAAATTTAAACCATATCGTAATAATCACTCTAATTTAGCTATCTGTGAAATGTGATAGTCTCTTCAATCCAATCTCATGAAGAGTTGGGGGGGTGCGCACCCCCCCGCACCCCCCCGGTGGATCCGTGCCTGGTTCTTAACCTTTTTTATACAATTTCCCCTTTTGGCCTGTTCACTCTACCCTATTTCCCCCTTCATTTGTACAAGGAAAAAAGTAGCCATGAACAAACAATCTTTTGGATGTCTGCTGGTTACATATTTAGCAAACCATAGAGCATAACATCAATATGATTGGTGATCAGTACTTTTGAAATGACCTATGTAGATAAATAGATGGTTTATAATATTTTATTTAATTAAGTTGATTATTATTAAATTTATTATTAATTTTGTCTAAATTGATTTCCCCCTTATATTCCCGATATTTCCCCCCAGAGGGAAATTTCCCCCAGGTTAAGAACTCCTGCTCTAAGGCAATGCCACGGTTGAATGGACTTGGACCATGGATGAACTAGTATAGTCAACTAAATATATGCAATGCAATTATTCTTCGAAATAAATAATCCAGGGTGCTTCTACTTATGTAATTGTTTTTTATAAAGGTGGTCATGTACAAGACGCATATTTTTGAGGTACCACTTGGTCGAAATGACGTCACCGTATTGTCTAATAGGCAAAATATGCCAAAACTTTGAACGCATGTAGAATGTAAAATTTCGCTTTTTCAAACAAATTGCTGTAACTAACCCATTTAGGAGTTATTTTACATAAAATATCTCAGAATCAATTATGGAATGTTACCACATTCCTCTGTTGCCTTGGAAACGTGAATTCAATTATTGAGGTAATATCTCGAATTTTATGCAAAATGTATATAACCATTTGAATATATATTGCAATGATCACAATTCTCAGAAAATTGTTCGGTGATAGAGCGTCGAAATATATTATCATTGAATAGGAAGTTAAGGACGGGCTATCGATTGGATCTATTGACTAAGCTGTGACTATATTCCTACTCGAGATATTACATGTTTCCAAGGCAACAGAGGAATGTGGTAACATTCCATAATTGATTCTGAGATATTTTATGTAAAATAACTCCTAAATGGGTTAGTTACAGCAATTTGTTTGAAAAAGCGAAATTTTATATTTTACATGCGTTTAAAGTTTTGGCATATTTTGCCTATTAGACAATACGGTGTGGTCATTTCGACCAAGTGGTACCTCAAAAATATGCGTCTTGTACATGACCACCTTTATAAAAAACAATTACATAAGTAGAAGCACCCTGGATTACTTATTTCGAAGAATAATTGCATCGCATATATTTTGTTGACTACTAGTTCTTCCATGGCACAAGTCCATTCAACCGCGGCATTGCCTTAGAGTATAGAATGCTATGGTTTGATACAGGGTTTTACACGCCTTAATTTTTTTACTCGTCATAAGCCTTGTTTTTTTTTAATTTTAAGAAAAAATAGTATGACGAGTATTATAAATGAAAAAAGCGAAATATAAAAATTAAGGCGAGTAAAATTATTCATTGGCTGCCAGAAAAAATATTAAGGCTAGTAAATACATTTATTAGATGGAAAAAATTAAGGCGTGTAAAACTTAAGGAAACTAAATTAAGGCGTGTAATATTTGGTGAACAATAGATATTCGAAACAAGTGTTTTTTTGAAGTCTTAATTAATTAACCCAATTCGTGGTAAAGGTGTAGTATTTTATTAAAGAATCTCTAATAAGGAAAAAGCTAATAATGGTGTTTACATATAGTAAACTGTAATTGTGCAAAGAATAATTTGAAAAATTGTGGCAAGTCAACATTTATTTATACTTAACTGGATTAAAGGTTGTTATATGATGAGTCTACCAATTGGGCTATGACCGAAAAAAAAATTAAGGCGAGTAAACCAATTGGGGTAGGATCGAAATACAAACTAAGGCGAGTAAATCTAGAGGGGTAATATTGGAAAAAAAAATAAGGCTAGTAAATCAATTGGAGCTCGGACGAAAAAAAAATATGGCGAGTAGATATGAATGACCAAAATTAAGGCGCCTTAATTTTTACACTCATTTTTTAGAACCCTGGTTCGATATATGCCTGAACACAAGGTCATAATATCTGGTAAATTTCAATACTACGGAAATCAAAATAAGAAATATACAATATTTAGACATTTTGTCCTGCATTCATCAGTATTTTGACAAAGATTATTAGAATTTGTTCTGATCAATATGAATTTTTTATTGAGCGAGCACCAATTTTGAACCAAATATTTTTAGTTTGTCCCGATTAAGCGGAGTTTGTCCCGATTACCCGAAAATTTAGTATAGCTTCTAATGAAAGGATTCTGTTTTTGGGGCGTTATCCCAATTAAGCGGGTGTCTCGATTAACCGGTGTCCCAAATTAAGCGGAGTACACTGTATTTTAATTCTCCATCCATACATTTACATTTTATTAATGTCAGTGGTCACCATTAACTATTTAATGTTATGAGCCATAGTTGGTTTAAATGGGTGTTAAAATTATTTGATAAAAATCAAACCACCAGGTGTAAATTAGACGGCCACACCGCACCTAAATGCCAATTTTCAGCTCTTTGTCTATGAAGGTGTGGCCAGGAGCACCGTCTAGGAGAATAAAAAATACAACCGAGCCGCAGCATGTTCCTTTGAAGGCATACACGTATATTTTGTTGGTTGATTGATTGATATCTCTGCACAGCTGTAATTTTAGATATTTCATCTCGTCATCATCACTATAAAGGTGTAAACCATTTCAGAATGTTTTTTAATGTGGTAAATCCTCGTTAATATGTTAGAAGTTTCCTTTTAGCTCACTCATTTCAGAGATAGTCTAGCTTCAGTAGAATATAATAGATGATGAGTCAGCATTTTTTCTGTGCTGGTTGGGTGTTCACCCTACGCAAACCAACACATTCTAAATATCTATTCACAATTTGTAAAACACATTTTTTCGAAGATGTCATCATCACTTCAATGTGTCAAGTCCCATTTGTAGAGGTGATTACGTGGCTAATGATCAATTAATAAATTGGAAGTTTGTTTCTAAATTGTATCATCACTGAGATTATTGATATTTAGCTAATTAGTTTAAATACTTATTCTAATTATAATACTTTACTGTCAATACACATTTATTAACTTTAATTATTAATAGTAATTTAAAATGAATTTAGCTTTGGCTACCATATCGATATATTTTATTCTACTACTTCTTGGTATAACCATGTTCCAATTTTGAACATTTATATCGCGTTGAACTATGTTAAAAGTATGCTAGAATAACAAGATAATTCGCAACCAAAATAACCATAACGTCATCAGATGATGACATATCACAATTCTGGAGGGTGCTATGTATACCTGGATACCATATTCCTATATAGTTATAAGTTATAATACACTTTTCAGCTCTATCATTGCTAATTATTCGAATAAAGATCAATTCTCCATTTTGAAAATTAGAAACTGGCCTCTTTGTTTTATAGCCTTCTCGGCGACATATATAGCCGTATATTAAGTAGGCCATGGTCTATCATATAAACCCACACAAAATATAATTATACCAGTGAACGATAAACCCAAAACCCCCGGAAAAGTTTCTACAATAACTATTAGAAAAACGCCGCCTGGAGGACGGCTTTTCGGCTAGTATATATATATATATATTTGTTTGTATGTTCCGAGTTGATTGAAGAAACTGGACGGTTTCCAAATCTGATTTTTGACATATAGAGGTAACCTTTGGCCGCCGACAAGAAGTTGAGGTTTCCACCCGAAATTTCTCACACCTCGCCAAGTTATGACGTATGTCACATTTCGAGAAGCATGAAATTTCACTTAATCGCAGATAATTCCCGCCCTGTAATATATAAAAATCTGAAATTTTTTAATAGAACATGTACATTGATGATATGGACACGTTGTCACACCAGATTGCCACTATGCTTACTCATTGTCGCATAATGACGTAATCACTAAAATTTCACATTGTTAAATTTAATTATTTATGCCTATTTACGCTTCATAATCAATGTTAGAAGTATATAAACCAAACATACCAACCGCGAAGCGGTTTGTGTTTTGCCGCGAAGCGACCTAGCAAGCGTAGTAATAAAATTAACTTGGCTATCAAATTTCAATCCCGCACACTCGACAACCCCTGATAAACAAAATGGAAGCATCCATATATATATACTATTGAAACACAAACCTTTATATATCCAGAACATGTCCCTTAATATTGGAAAATACTCCATAAAACACACTTATGGTGAATTTCCTTATAGGGAATCGAGCTTTTTTTTATCTAAATTGTGTTGTAAAAAAAGCTAAACTTTTAAAATATGTCCCTAAATCGTGTAATAAAAGACACTTTCTGGATTGGTACTTATATATATATATTTGTTTGTATGTTCCGAGTTGATTGAAGAAACTGGACGGTTTCAATTGTCATTTTGGTATATAGGAATAACTTTCGGTACCCGCCAACAAGTTGAGTTTTACACTCAGAATTTCTCACACCTCGACAAGTTATGACGTCGTCACATTTCGAGAACCCTGAAAATTTACTTAAACGCACATAATTCCCGCTCTCTAAGAGATAAAAATCTGATAATTTAATAGAGCATGTACAATGTACATTAATGATGCGGACACGTTGGTCACACCAGATTGCCAATATGTTACTCATTATTGCATGATGACGTAATTAATAATCAAGGGATATTTGCAACTCTATTGTTGCACAAACGAAGCCAAATTTGAAAATTCAAGCACTGTGAAAGGGTGTAAAAATAAATTCTCTATCGAATGCATATAAATTGAATAATTTCGCACTATTTATTCATCTTTTCTAACGTTAAACAGGTGTAAAATGTGTCCTAAAGTTTTTAATCAAAAATCGTGAACCCAGGCAGAGGATCCGAATGGATTACGGATTTGCGGATTTACGGATGTGGAATCCGTCAAATCCGTAATTTACGGATTTTGGAACGGATTTGGAATAATTCTCAAATCCATTCCAAATCCGTAAATATCGGATATTTTAAAGAATTTGGAAATTATTCTCAAATCTATAAAAATTCCTTATCGTAATATGGTATAATGGTTCCATATGGATTTGGAAGTTCGTATGGATTTAGCAAATCCGTATGGATTTGGAAATCTGTATAGATTTTATAGAATTTAAAAATCAGCAATGGATAGAGGGTCAATATGGATTACGGATTTACGTATTGAAAATCCGTGATTTACGGATATTGAACGGAATTGGAATTTTAATTCTAGATGTGATGGATTATGGAGCGGATATGGACACGTCTTCCGATCCATTCGGACCCTCTGAACCCATTAGTCACCTGTCCTGAAAATTAGGGTTCTTAGTTAATTAAACTCTGTTCTGTGGATGAGCTACGGAAGAATAGTAAATTATCCAAAATTCCAGCTGTGCCGACGCATTTCCCTTTGGTGCACTATATTTTGATTGTGGTTTATTGATAGTGCCTCCAAAGGACAGCTGCAATTTGGGATTTTTTTTCGCCATGTCATCAACGCCTCAAGGTGTCAAGAACCATTTGTTAATTAGTCCGACAAGTAACGGGTTGATACATTTGAAGTTTGTTTCCATCTTGAGTTTAATGCCATTCATTCATTATTTATTTATAATTAATTCATTATAAGTTATTTATTTTAGCAATGTTATCCACGGTAAGTTGAATTAAGTCATCAAATTCCCAATTTTATTTTATTTTATCCATTGTATAGTAATACTACAATTAAATAGAAGCCAGCTGGAATTTATAAGTTAAATCAATATATTTATCGCAAGTTGAAACAATAGAGTAAGATTTAACAGTTTTGCTGAAACTGAAGTGTGAATAAACAAAGAGATTTCAACCTCCATTTATGGCATGAATTAAACCCATTATAAAAATTTGTCTTTTTCCATCAGACCAGGCCTTCATCTAGCCCTAAGAGTTCCGCGCACCCTAGGAAATGTTTATTTTACAATCGTGCACCCAAATAGACCAAAAATATTATATTTACCAAAAAAAGACCAAATTTAGTTTAAAAAATACTCTGGGTGCGCGACGCGCACCCAGACCGCGACGCGCACTCAATACTGGGCCACTATATAGTCGGCACAGTAAAATTAAAAATAATAAAATAATAATGGCATTGATTTCAATACTGGCCCACTATACTATGGTATAGTCGGCACAGTAAAAATTGTCAAGTATGCGTTTTCTAGTGTTCGTTATGAATATAATATTTATTAGACTCATTTTATGGCTTGGCTTGAAATTTTGCTAGACTTCTAGTAAGGTGTTGATTTACTTGAACAAATTACTTCTCTTTGTTGTCATGAGGGCAGGGTTTGGTTCAATTATAATTGTAATTAATTCAATACGATTTATTACGTAATTGAACAACACAAATCCTTATAATTGTAAATGTAATTGTAGTTGAAATTCTAAGGATAGCGTAATTGTAATTGTAATTGAAAATATTTTTGAACCCAACCTTCCTGCAGATCTATTCCTAGTCTTTGAAGTAATCCTAGTGTGACATATACGAGTGATGCTCATGTGTGTGAGAAAATAGGAATTAATGTAAGGAAGTGTTCAACACATACATGTCGATTGGGGTGAACATAACGGATCACTACCACAAGCTGGTCCACATGTCTGATATCGGGACTTGAATCCACGCTGATAGAGTAGTATTTTGCTTTTACTACTTCAGCCACGATCATTTCAGTTATTTTATTCGCGATCAGAGAGATAAACTCATTAGCGATTATCGAAGATAGATATGCTACGCCACCGCACCCTTTGTCCGCGTACTTGGCGATGTGACCTGCAATGAATGCATCAAACTTGGCAAGAAGCTTTAGGGTATTAATTAATATACACTAACCAGCTAAAAGTATTTAAACACCAGTAATTTCAATGCAGACACAATATTTCTCTGGTAACTATTAACGCTGTTTATACTACTCTGAAATGCCTATAAATATCTTACTATAGTTCTAAATTAAAACAATAATATGATTTCATTACATTTGAGGAAATTTCCATGAAGTGACATAATATCTCTACCACGTGCAACTTGTGGCACAAGTGGGAATGTTGATGCATCTCAGTATATAATAATCATAATGATTTTAAATTAAGCACCTAGATTAATTCGACCCCGTGGAATTCAATTCTGAAATCAGAATTAGTATATTCAAATTACATCATAATGATCAGAAATTATATATTTAATTAGCTCATTATATAGTTAATGAGGTTAACACCTCCATAAAAATGTAAATTCAAAAATTTTGCATTTGATTATGCTCAACATATTGGTTTGTATAAACATCCATGTTGAAGATCTACAAAATGCTATTATGCTGCTATAAGCTTGAATATATGAATTCATAATATTTTTGATGTTCAATACTTTTGGCAAGTCATTGTAGTTGTTGCACGAGGCCTTGCTTTCAAATCTCTCATCGTACTACCCGCGAAGGCCAATCCGTTGGATTCAAGGAATTCGGTCACCTGCAAATATTCGTTTTAGAACCTGTGACCATTAAACACGCTCAGACTCCATGGAGAAATTCAGGTCACTGTCAGCGCGACTATGTTAACTACTTCGTGCAGGGTTGTGTTAAAGTACAAATTATTGAGTACTTGTACTTGTACCTAAGTACCTTTTCGTTTATTCCAATGTACTTGTACTTGTCCCTAAATACTTTCCAAAGTCCGTTAAATATATAATAAATCCTGATGTATTTAAACACTTTGATATCCTGGATAATTTAGATGGCAATTTCAAAGCAAAATGAAAATATTATCTGAAAGAAATTTCAGGTTGTTTAAAAGCAACAACCAACTTCATCAAGCATATGAAACGAAATAATCTTATGAAATATGAAGAACTCAATAATTTCAATTAACCAAAGGACTACGATCAACTGAAACTTACCCTACTGCACTTTAAGTAAAAGTATCCTCCTCATGATTCACATCAACAGGAAATTACTACTACTTGTTGCAGCGGATTTCCTGCAACTTTTCAGTTGTTGAGAGTCCAAGGTTTCGTAATTTTATATACAAGTTAGACCCAAAATATCAAGTGCCTACCAGAAAGCATCTTTCCACTAATTGATAAGGGGAAAATATATTAAGATCCACGAAAATCTTGTGGAAAAGGTTGAACAAGTTCATTTTATGCTCTGACTACTGATCTTTGGTCAAACAGACAAATTAAGAGTTACATAGGAATTACTGGTCACTTCATCTTGGACTGGAAAATTCATTCCATAATGGTTTCATGTCACAGATTTTCAGGCAGACATTCTGCTTGCGACATATGTGACAAATTTAAGGAAATTATCGCTTCATAAGAAATTAGCAACAAGATTTCTGCCATCATTACTGACTACGCATACAGTGAGTGCGTTCAGTCTATCTGGGTTTGACGCTTTACAGCGGTATCCCATCAAAATGACGTTGAAGATGATATTGACAACTCCGGTGATCCATATTTTGAATTAGAGTGGATGTTCTTGCTTTGCTCCCTCCAGTTTGTAACTCCTCCTTTGCACATACACTTCAGCTTGCAGTAAAGGATGGCCTTAATAATGCTGATATTTTTTCAAAGGTTATTTCGAAGGTATCTACAATTGTATCACATGTACGCAAGTCAACTACCTTATTATTGGAAATTAACGCCATGAAATTAAGTGAGAACAGGTTACAGTCAAGTCTCCCTACTCGTTGGAACTCACAATTAATAATGATTAAGTCAGTTCTTAAAGTAGATAATTATATATTAAACACCCTTGACACGTCCAAGTTATCGAAAACAATCTCTGATTTGTCGAAATTATATCCCCTTTTGAGGAAGCAACGAAATTGCACAAATTGAGAATAAAGTATCTTCAAACTTAGTTATTCCATGTATTCGAGGTCTAAGTGCTCATAAAATATACAATATTCGAACGCCCTAGTCAAAGAACTTGCAAAATCACTTGAACGACGACATTCCATTTATGAGTCCTAAGATACATACACGACAGCTAGTATATAATATTCTCGCTTTAAACTGAAGTGGTGCAAACATCCCGCGGAGAGAGATCATTACAAAAGTGAAAATTGGCCAATATGTATAAAATTGAAAACAAAAAATCAAACCCCCCAGTGGTAGATTGTGAAAGTGAACAGCTAAAATCCAAAATAACTAAATTGTTTTCGTTTATGGACTTTATGAAGAATACATATAAAATATATTCACTGATGAATCAGAACTAAAAGATTATGTCCTCAAATCTACTATTCCAGGTAAACTCTGATCCACTTTCTTTCTGGAAAGATCATGAAGACTCATCCCAAACTTTCGATATTAGCCATGAGATATCTAGCAGTTCCAGCTTCATCTACTCGTAGAACGCCTTTTCAGTATTGCTGGAAAGATCTTCCGTCCAGATAGTTGCATTCTTTCTGATAAAACTTTTGAAACACTAATGTTTCTTAGGGATAATACTTAACAGGATTGCCAACTCTCCCACTTTGCGGGAGTCTCCCGCTTTTTGCCTTTTTTCTCCCATCACTCCCAACCTCCCGCCAAACTTTTGAAACTCCCGATTTTTCGAAATTGTTTCTATATTTACATTTTATGATATACAAGTAAATAACCAGATTTTTTCTAAAATCAGTCAAATATGAGTACCACTTTTGTTCTACTCATATACTTGTAAGTTAGTTAATACTTGTAAGTTAGTTAATTAAGAATTACCTATAAATTCGAATTAAAATAATAGTACAGTCATAGCCTACTCTATATATGGCCTGACAGTAGATATACCAGGGAGCACAAGAAGATGGAAAAATTTAATTTTTAATGTTTTCTATATTGAACTACCAAGTTCTTTATGGGTCTCTAGGTCGTAAACATAACTCAGCCCTGTAGCCCGTAATTAATATTAGCTGTAATGAGAACGGTGATTGGATTTTCATAATTTAATAGTAATAATAAACACAAACAGTCCAATTTCTAATATTAATATACAGTTATTACTACACAATTATTTGCTTTCTTTCCTCTCTCCTTTTTCTTTCTGTGACTCTAGCATTGACACACGATGCACTTAACTACATAATAGAAATAAGAATAATCAGAGTAATACAAATAAGTAGACACATAATTAAGAGAATTTCTTTAATTTACGCTTTTCTATACTTTTTGAAAGAACCAGCGAGTTATAATTATTAACTTTGTTTGCAAGAATTTCGATTCGCTGCGGTAGACTAGCTTCGTTAAGATGTTCCAACTAAAAACACCGCTAATACAAGTAAACTTCCAAATACATCAACGAAAGTTCAACTAGTATTTTTCTAGAAGGTCCACTTACAAGTTTCGCCAACAGCTCTTTATTGTTTCGATGGCACTAAATGTCTTCCATAAAACAAGAATGGATTTCAAAACTGGCTCAGATGGATATTTAAGTCCGCCACGGTTCGTTAGCTGCAGAAGTTTATACTGAGAGTCCAGCAGGGTCTTATACAGCAATTTGAGGATACGCTCCTTTTCAGTATCCAAGCAAATTTTCATGCTCCTAATTCACTAATTTAGTGTTATGGTATAGGAGAAGATGTAAAATTTTCGCGCTCCTAAACACTGAATTTACCCAAATCATACGCCTAGAGGAGCGTCTCGCGCTCCTGGATAATTCCCTGGAGTCCAGGTCTAAATAAAGGAGAAATTCTATATCAACTGTTAGCATATGTAGATAGACATGACACGGTTTTGTTGTTTCGGGTACTGATGGACAGTATAGCCTGCAATAAAGGCTAATGATTGAAGCAACTGTGAACCACAGTCAATTGTTGATAGGTCATGAACTCATCAAGAAATGGCTCCAGATTGAATTCACCATCAGTAGTGGAATACGGACAAGAAAATGACTTGACAAATGACTGAATAGATTGAAAGGAAGTGTCTTGTTGGTCAGTAAATATGTTTGATTATGCTAGAAAGTTCAAGTGGATGCTAGGTTCAAGGATTTTAAGATAGGAGATGTGATAATTAGAACCTGACATCATACGGTATGGACCGAAATGGTGTTCCAAGGGATCCGTCTGTAGAAAGGAGGATAACACATATCTAAAGCCACAAGATTGAGTCAAATGGTTGGTAATTTGTGGTAAGGCAATACAAGCATGTCTAAAACTGATGATGTTTGTTTACTTAGTTTGCCAATTTTTTCTAGTAAAGTTTACCAAGCATCTAACCAAAAACTACACAAGTCAAAAATAGAAATCGCTCGTCATTAAAAGTCAAAGGTCTCGAGAAATTATCGTTCAAACGTATTCCTTTAAATGGTGTGTTAACGTTGAATAATTTCCAAACAGTAAGAAGGGTATCAACAAATCCCGGAGTATTCTTTCTATATTCTGGATAGTTAGCGCAGATATTGTTAATTAGTTAACGACTTTCGAAACCAGTTTTACATTTTGACGCTCTATGCTAGACTGAAAAACATGACTCCATAGTCAAATGAGGAGCTAACTAGGCTAAACTTGTTCTTTCTGAATTATATAATTGACGTACATCTTCAAAGGATGCACAACCGAACTTAAAAGGGGATAATCACAATAAGAACTAGAGTTGTATTTTAAAGCAAGTTCCTGCAAAACAGATTCAATTTCTCGGATGTCACTAATTGCAGCAATGGGAACGGATATACTCTGTCCATTAGAATAGGCTGAGGTGGATAAATAAGCATTGATTTCAAGGTACAAATCTACGGAGATAGCGAGAACAAACGTTATGTTACTCTCATTACGAAAGCACACCACCAACTATTTGGTAAATAAATCAAGGTTAACTATCTTTCAAGTCCTGTAGAGAGTTGACCACAAACTTCTCTTTCTCATGACTCTCGGATCGCAAGCTGAGTTGTAGTGTTTGGTTCATCAATTCTTCCTCTTTTGCATCGTATGAGAAGCGATTCCGTTTGGTAGGTATGGATGAATAATACGCTGGGCAGCCAGGCAGTAAACTTGGTACAGCGCCTTCCTTCAGCTTTGGCTTCGCCCGCGGTACTTTAGTAAACCTTTTGGGACTTTGAAAGTGTAGTCTATGTCTTCTTTCTCAAAATGGTTGATATACATACATAGACCACCTTCAGGTCACCAATATCCTCGCGACGAAGAGCGCATGTCCAGGCATGATTCAGGGTTGGTGGATTTTGAGACATCTTGAACACAGGAACATGGTCATCCGGGTGGTAGTTGCTCTTGCAACCGGGGACAGAACACGAGTAATGCATGAATAGAAGCTAATATTAATAAAATACCAGAGCGAAACTAAAAGGATGAGATTGTACGTCAATAGAAGAGTTTGGAATAAAATCTGATCAATAGTTGTATATATTTCAAGAATATTTCTAATTAATGTGGTTGATTATTATTATTTTTTTGAAAATAAATATTGTGGTTGGATAAATATTACCATCTCCTTCATCCTTGGTCCATATTTTATAGGTTACTGACAGGCCATATATAGAGTAGGCGCGGCTATGGTACAGTGTATTGATAAGTGGGCTAAAGAAACATCCCATCCCAGGTGGCCTTGTGCTACATCCTACATATAGTTGTTATACTAGTTATGAAGATGAATTTTTTCATCGTATAGTATATACTATGTCGATCTTTGCAACCACGGGTGGAATAAGCTTTTCAACACATTTTACAAATTTTATGCCCTAATACCGTTTCCCCGGAATGTCAAAGTCCAAACTGAATGTAATTCAATTTTTATTGAAAGTGAAAATGGGATTTTAATATTTAGACCTTTTACCCCAGGGCAACGAAACTTAAATCGTAATGAATTTCTTGAAACCTCAAGATAAATGTCCCGTAAATACGAGAACTTTTGAAGATATTTAAGTCTGCTACATCTACGTACATCTAATAAAAAAACATACTCTGTAGAAACTTTGAAAATTATATTTAATTAATAATCTATCCACCTGTATTTCGTTTTTGTTGTATTAAGACATACATTGGGTCAATGCGAGATACGGGGAAGAAATTTGATAGTTATAACTATAAAAATGAGCGTTTCCTAATTGTAGATATCCAAGTATACTATATAATGATATTCTATCGTTCTATTCATAATAGAATTTAAAAAATAGCATATATTTTGGGTCTCCTGCTTTTTTGTAAAACTCCCGCCAAAATGGCAAAACCCCCCGATTTTTGGATTCGAGAGGTTGGCATCCCTGTTATAAGGATTATTCATAATTATCCAGTTTTATTTGTTGTGTTTAAACTTTAAACGTATAAAACTAAATATCATCCATCAGTTCGCAGTTAATTTAAAAAGTAATATAATTGTACTTGAGTACTTTCCGAAAGTACATACTTGTACTTGTACTTATACTTAAGTACTTTGTTTTTCACCTGTACTTGTACTAGTACTTGAACCTAGAGGTACACCGGATCCTCCGGATTTCCCCATTTGTGGTGGATCCGGGATCTGAGATGAGGTTACCGGATCCACCGAATCCGAATCTGTATGCGTATCAACTATTTAATTGATTCTATTAATCAATAAATAACCTCTAATTACTTACAAAAACTATTCAATAGTGACATACTCTACGCCAATTCAAATTTATTTTAATTTTATGAAGTAATAGGAGACATAAACTATTTAAATTTCTTTGAGTGTCAGATTGAGGAAAATATGGATAAGAAACTTCGAACTCAAGTTTGATCTGGATTGCTTTAAAAAAATATTATTTTGAATAGACAATTACTTACAGTGGAACTCGCTTAGTTGCTACTCGGCTTAAGACGTACTCTCGGATAATAAGCACTATTCTCTAATATTGATTTCCCCCCCTATCAAATGCATTATAAATAATTCGGTTAATACCTAATCGGATAAGAAGTTCCTCGGATAAGACCTACCGATTTTTATTCTCTAGTAAAATATATCTATTATATTTCGGTTGGTACGTACTTAAAAACTGTCAGCTGGACTCAGTTAGTATTTTGATAAAGTGAGTACGTGACAACTATGATACTTTAATCTTATCGTAAGATATGTTAGAGTCTTGTATTCCCTACATCGTGTTCATATCTTCTAACAGGTCCGTATTAGACTGATGGGATATGCAAAAGCGGACCCGGATCCGGTAAAATCCGGTTCCTGCCGGATCTGTAGATCCAGGATCCGGCGAGATCCGGATCCGGCCGGAACCAAAAAAGTGGATCCGGTGCATCTCTACAAGTTGAACCCAACCCTGAGTCCTTGTGTAATCAGATTGAGAGTACACTGACGATGATAAAGAGAGTTTTCGTGAGATTTTCTGCCGTCGAACTCTCGCCAGCCATTGAATTCCTGTACAAAGGGATTGTTGGACTCGTTAAACCAGCTCACATCAAAGTGCATTGGAAGCAGTATACTTTCCCCTCAAGGGGTGAGTAGCAAAGCCATTCACCCTTTCCTTTTTCGCCATTTGCAAGACTAGCATTTAGCATATTGTTCTGAAAATATATTGACTCGCCATCGTTATATCTCCTCTTCGATGCTGGATAACTGGTTGCACGGTTATGCGCAAGAGCAGGTCCTAACCGAATCAGGGTCCGTATTCACTAAGAAGTTAAGTACGTACTTAGTACTTAAGTACTAAGTATGTACTTAAGTCGTATTCACTAAGATTGGTATTCACTAAGATTTAAGTGTGCACTTAATACATACTTAAGTAACCTACTAAGTTAACTTAACTTATAAGAATTTACTTTTATTGACTCTTTAGACGTTGGTGTTTAATTAGAACATTGTAATATATTTCTAGTAGTACTTGCTTTACTTTAGGGGAAGTTATGGTTCTATTTTCAACATTTATTACCATTGGTTCTTGTTTTCTAAAAAATGAGTAAGCATAATGACAATCTGGTGTAACCAACGTGTCCGCATCATTAATGTCCATGTTCCATTAAATTTTCATATTTTTATCTCTTTGAGGGCGCGAATAATGTGCCATTAAGTGAATTTTCAGAGTTCCAATGACAATGACGTCATAACTTGTCGAGGTGTGATAAATTTTGAGTGGAAACCTCAACTTGTTGGCGGGTGCCAGAAGTTACCCCTATATGCCAAAAGTAACATTTGGAAACCGTCCACTTTCTTCAATCAACTCGGAACATACAAACAGATATATATTATATATACTTATGTATATATATAAAGTTTTGTGTTTTAATTATAATCAATGTTAGAAGTATATAAACCACACCCCTACGCTTCGCAGTTGGTGTGTGGTTGTGCTCTGCCGCGAAGCGACCTAGCAAGCGAAGCGCGCTAGTATATGTTAATTTAATTTGAATTAATTACGTCAGTAAAATTACAGTGCAAAAGTACTCTTGCAGAAGGAAATATACTCAGTTAATCTGTCGTTGTTATGGAATGTAAAATCTTAGTTTTCAATTAGAAAATAGAAGCCTACCCGATCTCACAAGTGGAATCAATATATTTATTGAATCAATAACCAGGGTGTGATACAGAGGGGGGGGGGCTGTGATTTCCCCTCTCCCCAACAAAAGTCCCCCCCCCAGGAAAGATGCCCCCATCCGAGGAATTGTCTTATTTTGGCCTATACATGTACACGTATATGCTGCTCCTTTAGCTTTATCCTAGGGAACAATCTGTTTCTAGGAAAGTTCCCCCCCCCAGGAAAAATTTCTGTATCAAACTCTTATAACTATCACAAGTTCATACAATAGAATTAGATTTAACACTGAATTGAATTGAAGTGTTATTAAAAATGGATATTAGCAACAAAATTATGGCACAAACGATACCCAATATGAAAATTAGTGCACTGTAAAGGTGTATAATTTAATTCTCTATCGAATGTATGTTAATTGAATATTGGGCACCAAATATGTTCCTGTTGTAAGTTGTAACATTAAACAGGTGTAAAAATTTGTCCCAAAAATTTAATCAAAAATCGTTACCCCAGCTGGACATCTGTTGCCTCTAGATTCCTTTTGAATTTTGTTAGATTTGTTGACCTATTTTGGTAAACAACAACAGCTAATTTCCATTTTAGAAATTTGTAAATGCGAAATTCGAATTCAGCATACTTGTTTATCTATAATACCCGTAGGAGGCTAGCCTCTAGAGCAGGGTTTTTTAAGGCCGATCTTGGTGTAATTTTGCACCAATATTATTTGCAGTTACACCACGATTCGGGTCGGCCTGGGCCTGTGCAGTGTTAAGTTGCACCACGATTATGGTTCTGCTGCGGCCGCTGCAGTGTTGAGTTACACCAAGGCCGCGCTGAGTTACAACAAGGTCTCAAATATAAATGATGTTTATTTTCCCCCATCTCTTAAATACAATACCGACAAACAAACTTTTGAATCGCACTTAATTCGCACCCTCTACGAGATAAATCCTAAAATTTAATGGAACTTGTACATTAATGACGCGGACATGTTAGTCACACCCGATTATAAATGTGCTTACTCATTATCGAATGATAACGCAATTATTATTTTTAACTTTTCACATTGTAGAGTTAACTTTTTTATGCCAATTTACGCAGTAATTAAAGTTGGAAAAATTACATCAAACAACAACCGCGAAGCGCTCTAGATTAATTGATGAACGTGTCAAAGAAGTGATGATTATTGGTGAATAATTTTAACTCTGATGATATGTTTACAAAAAATTTTAAAACATTTATGGGGTCCAAATATAGTTTTCTAGATGTAATCAAATTAAAATTGAATTGACTTAGTCTATCGGCTGAAAGATGAAAACTATTCGTTTTCGTCTCCATAAATGTATTACCGTACCAATAAATGCAAACTTACCATCGAAGTTTCCCTACATTAAACATCATTTACCTATAGCGCTTCTGCTATCCTGTGGCACCTTTAACAACTTTGGGTAAATATTAATACATTTCAGTGCAATTTTCGTCTCGAAATTTTGTGGCCAAATACCTGCACTTCCACATTTTCTGGGACATTTTGCGGTTTGTATACTACTCTGATGTAAACAGGAAACATTAAGAGCTCACTGAAATTGCACGAAAGTGAAAGTGAAATATCCTTGGTGACTATCTATTTAACACAATAATATGCATGAATACTGGAAATACTTGTTCCCACGTGATTCTACTTACAAGGTTTTAAATTTTCTCTTTATAGATATGAAATGGTCTTTCAATATTGTTATAAAGTAGAATTTCAAATTATGGAGCAAATTTAACACCCTTTCTACTTGTTACCTCATTTATAATTTATATATTTTGAAAGAGAATACATACTCTATAGTAGGGTCAAAATCTAAGATTCAGTGATTAACCTCGGCAAGTTAAGTTTTATGCCTGATTCTGATACTTTATGGTATATCTCGCGATTTAAGCTCCCATGCCGGTCTCGAAAATTTGGTATAAATTTAGGTCTATTACCGAGGTTTGCATTGATACATACTACATAGCCAGTTAAGAGGTTATTGCATGTATATAGGATAAGATATGCTTCAAATCCCTTAAAAAATAGTTAAAGAATGGACCTCCCATGGTGACAAATGACGTAGTAATCTTCAAAAGTATATTACAATTTAAAAGTATAGTCCCGATTGAGTTGAAATTTTCAGTGCATCTAGTACTTATTATATACTGTTCAAAAACACTCTAATCTCAATTTATGAAATGTTCAGAAAGGGGCCTTAATTTTTGAAAATGATTACCGGAGGCCCTTTGAATTTGTCGCTATAAAAAAGTTTGCCCAAATTTTCGAGAATGGCATGGGAGATTAAATCGCGAGATATACCATAAAATATCAGAATCAGGCATAAAACTTAACATTCCGAGGTTGGTCACTGAATCTTAGATTTTGACCTTACTACTGTATTTCTCGGTCAATTATCCGATTCGGGCAACCAATTATCCGATTCGGGCAACCAATTATCCGATTCGGGCAACCAATTATCCGACCAATTATCCGATTCGGGCAACCAATTATCCTATTCGAGCAATCAACAATTATAGTGATATATTTGATATAATAGTGATAATGAATACAGTTAATTAATATAGGATAAAGTGATTTATTGGATATATATATTGGAATAATGTAGCTGCTAGAGATTTTCAAGGCGTATTGCTCTCGGATCTGTTGCTGTCAATACATGGTAGAACGAATTCAGGCAAGTTGCTGGAGTAATTTGAGCCTAAGCATTTGGGCATAATTGCAATAGTTTAGCTCTCCTTGCACTTACCATAGTTTGGCCCTCAATTGATATAATTGGTCCTTGAGCGCTGAGAGTTCGTTTTATATAGGATTTTAGACTTTGGAAGCACAACTCAATCGGATTCAACTCGCAACTGTATGGAGGGAGGCGTTTCAATTCGATGTGTGAAGGGATAGAAGCTTCAAGTCTATTTTCAATCCCACGGTGACAAGGAGCGTTGTCAAGTACGATAAATGCCGTGTCAACTGAGCTACTTGGTTCCAATGCCAAACCAAACGAGAGATGGAATAATTCACTTATACATTGATCAAAATGTGTTTGTTTAGCACCTCCGAAAAGGATCTTTGAATGGACGAGTCCAACACCTGGACAGATAGCACATATCAGAGTGACATGGGGAGTTCGTTGATTGTCAGCAACCCTTCGAGCTGGCAATCCTTGAATTGATCGACCACGATTCCGAGCGGTATATAAGCCAAATCCACACTCGTCAACGTAACAGAATCTTGCTCCTATTTCATGCTGTTCTTGCAACCATAGAGCATGAGTTCTTCTACAATCTTTGTTTGCGGGTGAATTACGTACACTCGGAAGTAATTCAAGTTTTTTTACTGTAATTAAGCATCCTTCAAGACACCGAGCGATCGTAGATATCGAAACAGTTATCCCTCGTTCGAGAAGTAGTTTATTTCTCATCTCGCCAAGAGTGATATCGGGACGGGCTTCAATGGAAATTAAGAGAAGACTTTTCGAATCCTCGTCCAACTTTTTTCCTCTTGGACCACCGCGAAGTTTGGTAGAATATTGTCTGGTGCTACAAATTCTGTAAGCGGTATCCTTCTTAACGCCAAACAATCTGGTCATCTGTTTATAGGTTACTCCCGACTCATGGGATCGATAAGTCTTTGCCGTAATTCATTTGAAATTGCTCTCCCACCTCGTGAAATAGCAACTGTAGATAATGTGGCAGAGTGTTGTCCTGCATCGTATGAACTGGAAGCCATAATTTATGATGAATATTTGAATATTTAGGAATATATTTATTTCGTATTACTTTGTTTTATACTAATCAACCAAGTATCCTAAATAGATAAACCAATGAAAATCAAAAGTAATTCCGATCGGATAATTGGTTGACCCAATCGGATAATTGGTTGCCCGAATCGGATAATTGGTTGCCCGAATCGGATAATTGACCGAGAAATACAGTACTAGTAATGCAGGGTTTTTACGGCCGATCTTGGTGTAAAATTTGCACCAAGATTCTTTGGAGTTACACCACGATTCGGGTCGGCACCGGCCCCTGCAGTGTAGAATTACACCACGATTAAGGGTCGGCCGCGGCCAATGCAGTGTTGAGTTAGACCAATGCCGCGCTGAGTTGCACCAAGGTCTCAACCTTAAAAAAAACCCTGTAGTAGTGCACATTTTTTCTAATTATGAAACAGCCAGGCTACTTTCTAAAGCTCAATTTTTTAAGCTTAGAAAAACTGACCTTCCTCAGTGCCCTGAATTTACTATCTAGAAAAACTGATCTCTATGGAAGTTATTTTATTTAGAAAACGAACCTTCTCCTTTCTGCCTACATGCATCTCTAAACGTTTTATCTCATTGTCTCCAATTTCTGAGAATGAAAAGCTAGCTACTCTACACAAGTTAGATCAAAATCTGCGAATTCGATTGATTAACTTGGTCCCTACTCTCCCTTACACACTAACTCCTTCTCTAAAATTATTTCCTAAAGGTTGTTTGACTATGCATGTGCCTTACGAATTTAACGCCAAGTTAACTCTCTTTTCAGACGATCCATCAATACCTTGGAGACTTATTCAACTAGATTTTCTGGTTCGTGATCAAAGATCTTTTGACACTCGTCCTCTTCTTCATTCAACGCAGAAACTCTTTCTTCAGTACCTTGTCCAGTCACGCCTCTTCAAACAGGTTTATATGAAAACTATATATTTGTGCGTAATTTAATTTTCTTGATAAATGGAGCATAGGCGCCGAATCCGGGGGGGTTGGGGGTGCTCTTGAGGGGAGGCTGAGCTCCCCTGATAATCCTTGTGCCCCACCTGAGAATTCTTACTTTCGACTCAAAGTCGGTTGAAAACGCCTAGGGTTTTCATAATATATGAGACAGTCCTTTTCAGGCAGGGTTTTTATAGAGGATTATTGTTTAGAAGGGGGGGAAGTCTGCTACTACCAGGATCCACAAAATAATTGCATCGCCAGCTAGGGGTCTGGGGGGGGCGCTGTTAGCCCCGCCAGTGCGGTCCAGGGGCGAAGCCCCTGGGAGCCAAATAGAATTTTATTTGCAGAGTATTAGTGCTTACCGTGGAGAGCTTACCCAAAATACAATGGAGTAATCTAGAAACATGATACCTTCATATCACAAAGTTATCCTACCCCATTAACAAAATTTCTCCCTTTGGCGCAAGCATTATAACCACTTTTTCATCCCCTTGGTCTAAAATCCTGTATAAAACCCTGGCTTGTGAAAGTATTTCTGGTGGGTTCTGGCACTGAAACACATTTGCTAAAAGTAAACACCTAATTTTAACTGAAAATAAGAACAGCATATTTCCATGGGCGGGGGGATAATCCCGGGGTGCCCCCCCACAGGCTAACAGCCTTCTTTATTTTTTTTAAATCATTTACAGTCTGTTCTCTCTAGTAATCCACTTTTCTACCAGTCTAAAACATTTTGTTGTCTACCATACTTAGAATTTCTAAAGTATGCTAGTCTACCTCCTTGTGGTACAGTCAACTCCGATTAATAGAGCCACCGGTTAATCGGTTTCTCCGCTTAATCCGGTCAAAACAACCTGGTCCCGAGGTGGCTCTATTAAGCGGAGTCGACTGTATTCCCTTTATTCTCAAATATTCTACTTCTCTGATACTGGGTTTCTCAACCCGCCGTCTTTTTTAAATGAAACGTATCCGTCTTTTGGAGTAGGACATCTGGTCACCCTGCTGGAGAGGCACCTAACTTTGAAATTTACCAAAAACTGTATGGAAATTTTTGAGGAATTTGAAGAAACAAAGTGGTAAATTAGCAATTTCCCTTTAAAAAAAAATTGTAATTTCGTTCAAAACATAATGACTATTTTATATATACTTTATTACTTTATGATTCTTTCGGCATTTATATCTTACTGTATTCAACATTTTAGTTTACTGTATCCTATGAATGATCATCGATAGGTTATTTTGGAGAAAAATTTTGTACATACATTATTTTTAGCGTTGATTATACATTGTTGTTATCAAAACTTCTCAAAGTTCGATTAAAAGTTTCGAGACCCCGCCTCAGTTTTTACAAAGTTCGGCGATCTGTAATGGAGTTTACAATTATAATACAATTATCCTTAGTTTCGCCAAATATTATTATTGCAGTTTATTCTCTTCCATCCCTTTAATAGTAATTACAAAGTGCTAATTTTGAGCAGTTAGCGTTAATTTTCCGGGAAAATAAATGTATTAGAGATTTGTAGATCATGTTAATTAATTCATTTATTACCCGTTCCCGTGGAATTATCTATGATGTGTTCTCAAAATTTCCACTAGCTCCACTAGCTTCTGCTTCGCTTACTACAACAGCCTCAAAAATGGCATACAAACCTTGTTTCTTCCTACTATGGTTCATATTTTCGTAACCCTTACATTTATATCCCATTCCCAATTACTTATACTTGGCGATTTAAATTTGTTTATTATTTTACAGAACCGAACTTCATTAGTACATTAATAATTATAGAGTGCTCTTCAGGGCCGTAGTTATGTGTCCTGGGGACCCCCCCGGACCCCTTCAGGGGGCCCCTACATAGGAATGAATAAGTAATATAATTTTGTTATATGAAATTATGGGGGCCCCTAAATGTGGGGGGCCCCCAGCCGTGGGTTTCGGGGGCGCTTCCTACGGCCCTTGTGCTCTTATATTAACCAGTACTATACGTAGAATCATTCTCATCCAGATATGTAGTATATATATTTCGCAGCACACCTAGTGTAAGTGTGGTACCTTTGTACATATAGTGGAATGTCCATCCTGTCACTATACATGTAACGCAAAACTTTATACCGGAATTTGTTATTGAATCTTCACTAGACCGCAGACAGTTAAAGACTTTTGATCGTATTTCAGAGAAATTGCTGCTGGTGAGTTTTTTAAATTAATTTACTTTTCCATATCCATAAATTGATGATACGGTGTCACAACCTATAAAACTATAAAGAAATAGGAGGTCACTCTTCTGACGTTGGGTCAATTCATTTCTGATATATTGTACCTTATGTGTCCCAGAACCAGTAGCTAGGTATATTGAATTCTGGTAATCCTTGCAGTGATGTACCACCACCACCACGATGTCAGTGTCTTCAGCTTTAAAAGTGATTGGACCATTAACTGATAAGTCAAGTGTGGTTCGAACTATCAGTGTGTCAGCATCATCCCTTGCTTGATGAAAGCAAATTCCATTTTCCAGAAATATTTTGACAAAAGATTTATTAATTCGGCCTTGTTATGGAGATTGTTGAGCATTCGTGTTTTTTTAATTATGCTGGTCTTATCAGGACTCACCTTAATATTTCCACAAATAATTTTGGTACGTTTGCTATGTTCGTGATCTTTTGGAGAACTTTCATACCCGTCAAATACAACAATAACATTCTTACCCGAATTCTGATAACCTTTTACGTAGCTCAGTGCAAGTTTTCGATCTCACGATATGTTGTCCCAGTGTTCCAGTAGATCTGAAACAATAGCAATCCCCCATCTATAACCTTAACAACGGTTTCCTGTTCAACTGGAATAACAAGGGATTTCAATAATTTCCAAAATCAGACTTGTCAGTTTTTCTCATTTTTTGATGTTTGTTGAAAGAGTCATTTGGAAATGCTGTTAGTTCAAATTTTAGATTCTCTTGCGTTGTCACTTCTGTTTCACTTATTATGATTAGCCTGTTGAATAGTTTCAAAGAGTCCATGATTAATTTATTTTCGTTAACTACAATCCCCATTTTTAGGTCTCACAAGGGCTTTATTTTAAACTGAGTTGTAGTGTATCAGCAACTGTCTTCCCATCTAAGGTCTTCTGCATTTCATGTCCGATGTGCTGAGCCATCTCTGGATTTATACCATCATATTTCGTACTTATCAGCCCGGTTGATAAGGATACCAAGATATCTTTATCACTAGAATCAGCAAAGGGGTCGTTGTCCTCAAACCAGTTGATTACTTTTCCATTTCGTCGTTTACATTAGCAAAATGGTTCAAAGTACCTGTCCATAATTTGTAGGCTGATTCTTGATTACGCAATCTCCCTCCTTACAAGCCACCTTAGGACTTTGCCATTTTCATCAATGTTTGCTCGATGCTCAATCCGACCAAGCCCCAAACCATTTAAAGTCAGAGTATCGAACTGTATGGTATCTATTATTAGTAAACTCTTCAAAATACTTTACAGATATAATTTCTCTCTAACATGACTTGGAGATATAGCCTTCCTCCTAACGCATACTTTACATGCCCTGCTCCTGCGAATGTGTCCAACATACATAGGCGTCGAACTTTCCAATTTTTCTGAAAATCTGGGGGGGGCAGCCAGAGAACAATTAAAAGACATTTATTTTATTTTGCAATTAATACGCAAAAATCACGTATAAATAGTAAATAAATAACGTAAGTGAGATGTAAATTTACTGAGAAAGCTTTACTATGCAACTTGAAATTTTTGGCAAATTAAAAAGCTGTTTTCCTCCACTGTTTCAACTAATTTTCAACAGAAACGCCAGCTGAGGGGACGAAATCATACTTCCCAAACCTACAGGGATTCCCTGTACAGTACAGGGATTTAAACATTTTGGCGGTTCAGTACAGGCGTACAGGGATTTTTAATTTACTAATTATGTGTCAAATAATGCCTAAAAATGTCTACAGTTATGATAGTATATTCTGCCATGCATTCTGCATTGACCACATAAAGGCACAACTGGTTTATATATATATTCAAGCGTTCAGGGATTCCCTGTACAATATATAATTCAATGCTTTCTCCTTTCCAAGTACTAATTTAGCAATGTAAGTGAATAGTAATTCCTTGGACGAGCGAGCGCAGCGAGCGAGAGATTTTTGGGAAGTGTACATGGATTTTGGCCAATGTACAGGGGAAAATTGGAGCCCTGTACAGGGACATGACTCAAATAGGTTGGCAGGTATGCGAAATCTGGGGGGGCGAGACCTATGCTGCCCCCCCCGACATTTTTCCGGGGGGGGCAGGCCCCCCCCGCCCCCCCTGCAACGACGCCTATGCCAACATATCACCTACACATTGCATGTGTAGCTCCCAGTCATGGGTTATTTCAGCTCGTATGAAATCTTTTATTCTGTTTACCATATAGTCATCTTCTACCCCAAGCTTTGAGGTTCTGCCCTTTCGTTAATACTTCTCAAATGTCTCATTTACTTTCATCTTTAAATCTATAGGAAGTCATGTTCTATTGGTATCCTGTTTTTTATCTTTCATCTCATGAACAATCGCTTAAATATTTTGTAATTCCTCTGCAGTAAAACATCTCTAAAACCAATGACACATAGCCCTGCATCTACTAACATATGGCCCCGAATTACTTTGGCATAGGCACTACCTGAAAGTATATGTTCAACTGTGGAACTTCCTTGATAAACTCTCTCTTATACATCCTCAAGTCCAGATGCTAACATAATCGCACCAATTGACCCAACATAACTTTTAATAAAATGAAAGCCTCCTAACCGCACAACAACAGTAATTTCTTTATATTACAATAAGCATTGCTTTGAACCAGGGTGGAAGATCGAATGTAATGGTTATTGAATTTCTTTTAGACAAGCTCATACATCGCATGATAGTGGTATAAATTGTGTCTAAATTATTTGAGTCAGCATCCACAATGGGGAGATTTTTCCACAGACTCTCCCTTTTGGATTTCCTTCATGAACCCATTCCAGTTCAGATGATCGAAGCTCTCGTCGATATTTTTGACAGCCACCCTTCGATCCACGCAACGTCACTCAGTAACGTGCAGGGCTTTGTAAATGTGATTGAATTGATTGTCTTAATGCCATTTAATTTATCTGGAATAAACCTTGATATTTCAACTTCACACAAGCTCAAAATTTTGTCTTTAATATTTTTATTTCACACTTTTAATTGGATCTTTAGTGTATGAAGTTGCTGGGGTAGTTACAATAATACTGCCCATTGCATGAAATGGGCTGTTGTCATATATCGATGTAAGGCTGAAGTCCATATTGTCACCAACAAATTGCATAAATGAAGACTCTCTGGAATGTGTAGGGATTATTTCCCTCACAAAGACTTAAAATTTTGACTGGTAAGTCTCCTCTCTTCCTAATTTCTCCTTCACAAACCTGTAGTTTTATCGATGGATCTTCCTTTTTATAGTCTGACTTTTCCAATAAAAGCTGCACTTGTAGCGGTTAAGTTCATTATAGGATTCGCAATATCCTAATTTGTGCATCCTATCTATCAGCCACTTTGATCCATACCTGTGGTCTAACTGAATTGTCAACCCCATTAAGAAGGGCATCACTACAGATTTCGGCCTGCATGCCTTTACTAAGTTTTATGCATATACGTGCTTCCACTTTATAATCAGACTTAAAGAACTGGGAGTAGAACAGTTTAACTGAGTCTGGAACTACTGATGACGATGTATCTGACATATCTTTGATTGTTGGGTATGTTATTGTTGTTAACTCTGATGGAATACTATCATTCCTACTCAATGCGGCCGCAGTTAAAATAATCCTCTGCTTCTCTTCTTCCAAATTGTTGGCTCTTTCATTAAAGAATTCTCTCAAAATCTTGTTAGTGTTATTTCTAAAACATAAAATAACTTTTCTTCCTCTTTCGTTCGTGAAGTATATTTCATTATCGAATGCTTCAAACCACTTTTGTTAAGATATCTTTTAGAGAACGAGTGTTTCTTCTCATCAGTGGTATCTAGATCCAAAAGTTTCTCATATATTTCCGATATGTCAAAGGCACCGTTCTCTGCTTCGTCCTCTAACCAGTCGCACAATTTCTCAAATGCAACTTGTTTGTTGTTTTCCATCATCTCTTGGTCTTCCTTGCTAAAATTTAAGAAATTAATAATCAAATTATCATCCATTTATTATAGTGCAGCGGCACAACCATACAATTGTTCATTTTTTTGATAAAAGCACCAAAATATGTACACATGTACTTTGATGTAGTGCGAACATTTTTGGATATTGAGGCAATGGAAAGAGTGTCTATATCGGCCATGACAGCTCGTCAAAGTTAACACGTCTGATAGTGTCGCCGGACTTGTTTCCCATAAAAACTTGTACAAATTAAGTTATATCGTCTTTTTATTGTTGAATTCGGTTTTCAAGTTAAATTTCCGATAATTTGATATATCACATGACCATATTTGGAAGAATTTTAAATATGGTCATGTGATATATCACATGAATTAATTTTATGTCTTTGCCTCTGGACTATTACTGATATTTAACAATTCTTACTTCTGTAGGAACTCTTCCAAATGCCAGTTTACATTTCAGATGATACTTTGCTCTTCAGCAACTAAGTCGATTATCCCAGCTAGTCGACTATAGACTTCCGTACCCCAGCCATCTTGTCGTTTCTCGGCTGCTTTTATTAGAGTATCCTTTATTTCCAAAGTTGCAATTCCTCGATAGTTTTTTCCAATGCGGCCTGTAATAAAATAGAATAAATTTTTTTTAATTTATTGTTGATTTTTAGTTTCACTGGTACCTGGGTGTTTTTGTAGACTGTTAATTCTTGTTACATAGAATGTAGGCATCATTATACAGTAGCAGGGACTTCTTTAATATAGGGACTGTAATCTTCTTTTTACGGTAAAATTAGCTTAGGCCGTGAACTACGCTATACAGGACTGTTCACTAGTTTGGACCATGGATTGTTTTAAGTCTGAATACACCAATATTGAAATAGTTTTGACCCAACTGTATACCCATGATACAAGCATTAGAACATGCCAAAAATGTTAAGTTGATCTCATTTTATTAATTTTAATAACTTTAGAGAAATTTGTATGTTAATAATGATACTTGAAATCAGGGGTTTATCCAGGAGCGCGTCATACGCCTAGAGGCGTATAAATTGGGATATGTTTATGTTTAGGAGCCCGAAAACTGCCGAAAGTCCCCATAGAGTAATACAAAACTAACCTTTTAGGCGTACAAAATTCATATTCTAGTGACCTTAGGACAGTTAGGAGTGTTCAATTAGCTTGAATTAATCTATTTTGGCTCATCTATTTCTGTAAATCTAGATAATAAAATTTCCAGACCTCAAACAATCCATGGTGTGGTAGTTCATTGACTAGTGAACAGTCCTGTATAGCGTAGTTCACGCTTAGGCCTAAAACAGTGTTGTTACTTATTGATATCCCGTTATCCGCTAATGCTAGACACAGGAAATGTATCATTGTCGTATTGGAAGTCATATTTTGGGAGTCCAACGGTCATATTGGTTTTCGAAAATATCTGTGGAATGTAAGTTATAAATGCGATGTTCACACCTTTCCATATATGGTATATTGTTAAAATCTCGAGATTACTTAACTTTATACATATGAAATGTATCATTTTCGTACAGGAAATAATATTTTGGGAGTCCAACGGTCATATTGGTTTATCGAAAATAATTGTGGAATGTAAGTTGTGCGATTTTCACACCTTTCCATATATGGTAATATTGTTAAAATCTCGCGATTAGTTAGTTTTATACATATTAAACTTATTATTGGTGAATGGGAAATGGGAATTCATATTTAGGGACTCAGTAGATCACATTGATTTACCTAAGGCGTTCCCCTTAGCCTATATTATTATTTGGCACTCTCCACAAGAGGATTGCCCCGATCCTGTTTTGTAGTTTAGCTAATTCTTACCTATCAGATATCTGTAATTATGTTGCTTATTAAAAAATCTTTGTAAGTTTCTTTCAAATCTATTCCTTTTTATTCTGACTAATCCTAATGATTATGATAAATAAATAATCCCATACATAATCCCATACTCTGAATTTATTTATCATAATCATTAGGATTAGTCAGAATATAAAGAAATAGATTTGAAAGAAACTTATAAAGATTTTTTAATAAGCAACATAATTACAGATATCTGATAGGTAAAAATTAGCTAAACTACAAAACAGGATCGGGGCAATCCTCCTGTGGAGAGTGCCAAATAATAATATAGTCAAACCTCCAAGATCCGGACACCTCCTTCAACCGGGCAACATTTTTGTACAAGTTCAAAATTAAGTCGCCTTTTTTTTATAACATTAATTGAAATTTTCCTACCCATAGGAAAATTTCATGACATTAATTGAAATTTTCCGACCCATAGGAAAATTTCAATTAATGTTATGGTAATTGATATGTCATTTAATTCCATATTCACATAACTCAATGTATCTCGGAAAGTATATGAGCTAGAGAGTCAAACTTTGTCTTGAATAATAGATAATTGGGAAGAGTATAATAGAACAAAATAACAAGTGTATGGCCCCCGCCAGTTTCCAGGGGATCCGATGCCTTAAGATATAAGTACAGGTTTGAATCGCATTAACATTTGTAGTATATTAGATTTCAGATTTTCGAATTTTTCGAGTAAATGGATAAAATTCGAGAGATTATATTAATATTAGCACAAATGAGGGATTCTAAACAATTCCTAGTGCCGAAATACATCATAAATTTGATTTTGATGAAAAAAAGAGAAAAAAATTTCGGCAATTTCTTGGTCGTCGAGAGAAAAAAATCTGCAATTTTTTGGTTGTCTTTTCGGGCACAGAAGAAGACGCTAGTGTAGATATTGTTTGGTAACAATTTTTTTCAAGGTTGGCCTAAAATACGAGGTAAAATTCCCTAACTATAAATACACCAACATCTATGTAGGCAACTATGAATATCCGGATCTAAATTAGCATACACCATCCAACACCATAAACATTTGAGGGGAGTTATGACGTCATTGTCACATTTCGAGTATCATGAAAATTCACTTAATCGCACATAATTCGGACCCTCTAATAGAAAAACAGAAAATTTAGTATAAAATACATATTAATGATGCGGACACGTGGGTCACACCAGATTGCCAATATGCTCGTTCATTGTCGCATAATGACGTTAGCACTAAAATTTAGCATTGTTAAATTTGACTATTTGTCCTATTTACGCTTTATCATTTATGTTAGAAGTATATAAACTACACACCAACCGAGAATCGTTTGGTGTGTGTGGTTGTGTTCTGCCGAGAAGCGACCTAGCAAGTGAAGCGCGTTAGTTCAATATTAACAAGAGAAAACTAATGTACAACTTATTACTGGGGGATGCTATTTCGCAACGCTTTTAATTCGATTCTTGTATCAATCAACGTTTGATTGTCAAGCCATAGCTTCTATACATAAGGCAATGGTGCTGTTTGGTTGTCTTGGACCAGGGATTGGTTAGGTCGGGGATGGATCCACCACTTTCAGGATGGATCCACCGGGGGGGTTCAGGGGGTTGCACCCCCAAAAAATGGCTCAGGGGGAGTGCACCCCCCCCCAGTGGCGTATCCAGGGGGGGTTTTGGGTGTTCAATCACCCCCTCATAACTGGTTTCCAAAAAGGATATGTTATTATTTATAATACCTAAACATCTAAACATCTTTGGTTCAACTGCACAATATTACACTCCTCCTACTATGTGACAAGAATAGCTGTACATCGATGTTTGAGCGTCTAAGAATCGAATTGAGTGAGCTTCTATCAAGGAATTCAATCATTGAAAACTCCTTGCCGTTAAAAACTTGAATATATTTGTGAGATGTTCAAAAATATTTACAGTCTCGACATTCTTTAGAATTTAGAATTTACGAAAAGATTACATATCCAGCCACGTAATTTATGGCATTCAATTTGTGAATTATTAAATAGAGGATTAGCAATGTTAAGTACAGTCAACTCCCGTTATACCCAAGTCGGATATAACGAAGTCATTCAATTGTCCGAAAATATTTCTATTATATTACATTATTAAAACTTCGGTTACAACGAAATTGATATAACGAAATTCCGCATAAAGCGAAGTAATTTAAATCCCATATAGCGTCTAAGCTATAGATTCAACTCCGGTTATAAAGAACTCCTGTTATAACGAATTCTGCTTATAATGAACTCCGGGATAACGAAATCCGTTTATAATGAACTCCCGTTACAACGAAATTCAACTATAATGATCTCTTTTAAGATCGAACTCCGCTTAAAAAAAAAGAAACCACGGTCCCAAGCACTTCGTTATAACGGGACTTGACTGTATTTCACTTGTAACATACTCAAAATCAAACTCTGGGTACATTTCTTCATCGTCCTCCTGTGTATAAATTTTTTCAAATATTCTTTAATAGATATTTTATCAGCTATTGATTAATGTTAAAAAATTTGAGAGATTTGATAATTGAAGTTGACGTACACTCTCCATATTTGACAGTATGATATATTATAGTTTGACCAGACATTTGACGATATAGCCCGAAATTATGTTCTAATGGGTCATGTTGCATTCGAGATGTCAGCAAATATTCAAAATCGCATTCAAGGATCAATCTTTATATTATGAGAGGGAGGGCAATACAAGTATGTCTAAAACTAGTAAATGGTGTGATATAAGTTTCCCTCTAGATGTTGGAAGTAATTTCCAACTATCCAGCCAATTAACTACATTGTCCAAAATGGATAATCTCTTTCGTTCAAGCGAAGCGGAGAAAAAATTTGAATCGTTGAAGCGAATATCTTTTCCGACCCAATTAACATTGAATATGTTCCAGATTTTATTAATCAAATGTGTGAATTTGACTATATTGGCGATTTTGATTTGTTGTATTCTCATTATATAAACTAAAGAGCCCCGCTGCTGTTGATTCATGAAAATCTTTGAGAGCTAAGTTACATTTTGTCGCTATAAATGAGATGGCCAACATGCTTTTGTTCTTAATTTGGGGGCTCTCTTAATTATGGAAAATTTGTCAGCTTTATATAAGGTTATGAAATCGTCAAATGCTGCGAAACATATTGGAGGGTATTTTGACTTAGTCAATTCCCTCGGATCCAAAATCATCAGGTATATTAACTTTAAGCTGAGTAGATTGTATGATTACTGATTGTGGAATATCATTGATGCAAGACTGATTACCACTTTACCAGGATAAATCAAAGTTTTCAGTTATTACGAATTGATTTCATAATGTGGACTATTTCATAGAATAAATTTATCTCGCGTTGGGTTACATGGATGCTGTGTATTATACAGCCTTTTGTAAATACGCTCCTAATCTTGCGGCCGTATTCACTAAGAACTTAAGTACTAAGATCAGTCTTGAGTCTTAAGATCGATCTTAAGACCGAACTTAGAACTATTCATTAAGAATTAAGATCGAACTTAAGATCGATCTTAGTTAAGATAGAGACCGAACTTAAAAATAACTTTAAGTTAAATATGATTATAATAGAGCATTATCCTAATTAAATACAAAACTAATGTATAGTAATTTAGTTATGGTACCGGTAAGTGTTTATTTATTATTGATCTAGTAAAATATATATATTTCTTAATTTTTCTTTTTGAGCCACAGTTGAGGCAATTAATGTCAAATTATTAGGAACAAAGAAGAATGATTCCCCACTCCTGTAAGACATAGCTTCTATTTATGTAGTAATACTGCCTGCACGCCGGCTGGCGAGTCTCTTTGATATCTTGTGGTGCCAATATAGTTTTAACTTGATTTGATTATATTATGAAAATTCAATGTTTTATGTTTGTAATCTTTAATGATTATACACTAGTAAAATAACCTAAACTAGAAGTAGGATTATATAAGACTTCCAACTGGCTAAGTAGGAAGACTTTAAATATCAAACGAAGATAAGGAATCTTCCTGACAACCAACACATCTATTAAATGTGATTAGGAAGGTACAATGTAATAACTTATACTGTTGAAATACCAATGTGATCTTACTTGCACTCCGATGAAATTTACTCGAGTATAATTGTTTATAATGAAAAATGACATGCATATTTTCATTTGTTAGTGCTATTATCATACTCTTCTCTTTTCATCTAAATGGCAGGAATGATTCCATTGTTTTTAGCAGAAGAATCGGAAAATTCTCTCTCTCTCTCTCTCTCTCTCTCTCTCGAGAGAGAGAGAGAGAGAGAGAGAGAGAGAGAGTCTTCAGAGATTGTAGTGATGCTTTGGAATTCTATGATGATCTAGAATTGGTGCAGCGTTACCGCTTCTCAAGGTCTGCAATATTAAGGAGTTGATCATCTTAATCATAGTTGATCATCTTAATTCAACTGATAGATCTCATGCTGCACATCCACATGTACAAGTTTGTGTTGCTCTACAATTTTTTGCATCTGGGACTTTTCAGATAATTTGTGGTGATGGAGTTCACGTGAGCCAACCCTCAGCTTGCAGGTACAGTGTAACCTCTCTAACCGGGGCCTCGATAACCGGGGAGTGGGGATTTTTTTTATTATTTCGTCGTTTAATATACAAATGACTCTCTCTAACCGGGGAATTGCCCTAAGCGGGGAATGGGGAATGTGATCTGGTTACGACTTCGTATAATACTTTAAATCCTAACCTCGCTAAACGGGGAATTTATAACATAAGTCGAGATGAATAGTATTATTACAGTGTCTTACTAATAGTACTTTACTTAATACAAACAATGCATTCTACTAGTTTCCCTAAATCTGAAAGTTTCTAGAACACAAATAAGCTACACGGCTAATTAGAATTTCCGAAAAAGTCTTTAATGCTTGCCTGCTTAAGTGTGCTAAAATATAAGTTTCAATAGAAAGTCAAGACCATAGGAAAATGAATAAATAGAGACACCCTCTAACCGGGGACTGGGGAATAACTTCAAAATCTGTAGTCCCAAATTCCCCGGTTAGCGAGGTTACACTGTATATTAGAGCCGTTGTACTCGGACTACAATCGGTATATTCAAAGTTTATTAGCATTCCCGGATCTGCTGACAAGGCTACGATTTAGTCCCAGTTTTATTAGCTCGCGAACCTACCCGGCGTTCTTGGACTTGTAGATGGAACACATGTTCGTATTCAAAAGCCATCTGAAAATGAGGCTGATTATGTAAACAGACATTTATACCACTCCATAAATGTTCAAGCTATCTGTCTACCTGATGGTAGATTTTCCGATGTATTGGCAAGATTCCCCAGTTCAGTACATGACTCACGTATTTGGAAGCTCTCTCAGGTTGGAACATATGTGGAGAATAACTTCTTGGTTGGAGAGCATATCTTAGGTGAAAGCGGGTATATGCTGAAATCCTATTTATTAACTCCATACCGGCAACCTGCTTCAAATGTCCGAGATAATTATAATTATTCCCACAGAAAAACGCGTGTATTAATCGAGCAAACATTTGGGAGGTGGAAGAGAAGATTTCATTTCCTTCACGGAGAGATCCGCTTGGCTCTAGATAAAGTCTGAACTATTATTCTTGCATGTGCTGTTCTTCATAATATGGCTATTGTTTGGAAGCAACCCATGTTGGAAGATTCCATTATTGATCATCATACAAGTATGATGGATGAACTGCATTTGAGGAAACTGGGCATTTTGCTGCAAAACACTACAGGGATCAGTTTGTTATTCATAACTTTAGTTGAATTTAGTTTGTATTTAACACTACAGTTTGTTATTCATAAATTTAGTTGAATTAAGATTGTATTTAAACGCTACTATACAATTAATATAATTTATATATCAAAGAGTTGTATATAATGCATTCATCACATAAAGATTAAACAAAATATATAAACAACAAATGCTTTGTATATTGTAACATGAAACAGTTCTCTAAAACAAAATATTAACATTGGAAATGAGAAATACAATATATTGAACTCTATCGACATCAAAATTTCAGCGTCATTTGCTTTACGAAAATAAACAGTGTCATTAATGATTTCGTAGGTCGGCGTCCTCCCGTATATATAAAATTGCTGCTGAGTACTTGCATTAACAATACCGAAAAAAATGGACCATAACCGAAAAACAAATTAGGCCAGGGAAGAAGAATGCAGTCTCATTAATGAAATTGAATCAGCAGGTGAGATTTTGAGAGGCTCAGGAAATAGTGCTAACAAAAACAAAAAAAGAAGAAACAAATCTAGACAGACATTGTAGTCAAACTTAATTCGGCATATGGCAATGGCAAGCTGTAAAAGACGTCAAGAAAAAATTGACTAACCTTAAGCTAAACGCCAAGTCTAAAATTGATTCAAGCTTTAGGGAAGCCAGAAAGACTGGAGGGGGTACAAACACTGCTGGACATATAGAAGACGAGGACATGCTCATTATATCAGCAGATAGAAGTATTTCTGTCTCTGCAGACCGGGTAACAGAGATGTTCACACCTGTTTTAGTGGAATTTCAGGTGCCGTTGATCTTTTCCAAGCACCAGCTGGAAACAATGAAATCCCAATAGCATCAAATAGCATAGCAGCATCATCAGAGGGTCCCGTTGAATTTGAAGGCTGTCTAGTTTTAGAGTCTCCAGAAGTTGAAATCCCGACGTTTTGGCCATCAAAGAAAAGTAGGAAGAGAAGGCGAACTATTGATAACCGAGATGATTCGGTCGATTTATTGAGTGCTGCAGACTTACTTCCATTACAGCAGGAAGTTTTGTATCAATAGATGACTGTATTCTCAGCACAGCTTCAGTTGATAGAAGAGTAGAGGAAGTATTATAGATTGAAACGTCTAAGACTGTTGGAAAAATCATGTAATGATTTCCAACAGTCATGTGAATAAATATATAAAACTTTCTCTATGGTAATGCATAGTAGAACTAGGTAGGCGTAGGAATAATTTATACATACATTTCTAACAATGTAGGCATGTTTAATCATACAAGTAAGAATATTATGCTACGAATTATATCATGTGATTACACACAATACCAGAAACCTTTCAAAAATATTTAAAGTTTATTTGAAGTCTAATATCAATCAAGGTAGATCAAATGTTCGATATAAGTAAATTTGAACAACATTTATGAAGTAATTAGTGAAAATCGAATTAAATTCAATACTTAAGTCACCTCTCTAAGTTACTTAAAGTTGGTCTGAAGATCGAACTTAAATCTTAGTGAATACCGATCTTAGTGAATACGACTTAAGATCGAACTTAAGTTCTTAGTGAATACCGCCGCTGGTCTGATCCAATTTTCATACGTCTAAATCAGAAATTAATGTTACGTTATACATAGACTCCTTTACATAAGGACTGGAACGTCGCGATCTCGGGGTTTTTAACTTGAGTCTGAGAGACTCCAATTTTTAAAATTGAAAAAGCATTAGGTTTCCGGTTTCCAAATGTGATTTTTGGCATATAGTGGTAACTTTTGGCACCCGTCAACAATTTGAGGTTTTCACTCAAAATTTCTCACACCTCGACAAGTTATGACGTCATTGTCACATTTCGAGAACCTCGAAAATTCACTTAATTGCACATAACTCCCGCCCTCTAAGAGATAAAAATCTCAAAATTTAATAGAACATGCACATTAATGATGCGGACACTTTGGTCACACCAGATCACCAATACACTAACTCATTTAGCACATGATGACGTCATCTCTAAAATTTCAAATTGTTAAATTTGACTATTTAGGCCTATTTACGCTTTATAATCAATGTTAGAAGTGTATAAACCATACACCAATCGCGAAGCGGTTGGTGTGTGTTTGGGTTCTGCCGCAAAGCGACCTAGCAAGCGAGGCGCGCTACTCTATATAGATATACTGTTGCATCAATCTATATATATATACACTGAAGCATCAATATATATAGATACTAGCGCGCTTCGCTTGCTAGGTCGCATCATTAATGTGCATGTTCTATTAAATTTTGAGATTTTTATCTCTTAGAGGGTGGGAGTTATGTGCAATCAAGTGAATTTTCGAGGTTCTCGAATTGTGACAATGGCGTCATAACTTGTCGAGGTGTGAGAAATTTTGAGTGATTACCTCAAATTTTGACGGGTGCCAAAGGTTACCCCTATATGCCAAAAATCACATTTGGAAACCGGAAACCTAATGCTTTTTCAATTTTTAAAATTGGAGCCCTCAGACTCAAGTTAAAAACCCCGAGATCGCGACATTCCAATCCTTATCTAAAGGAGTCTATGCGTTATAGGAGAGGATTCCAATTTTCCAAAAATCATGCTTCAAAGGAGCGTCTACCGCTCCTGGGGCCGTATTCACTAAGAAGTTAAGCACTAAGTTTGAACTTAAGACTTAAGTTCAAACTTAGTTAAGTTCGAACTTAAGTCGTATTCACTAAGAGTTAAGTTCAAATTTAAGTTCAAACTTAGTTAAGTTTGAACTTAAGTATGAACTTTTTACTTTTAATTTTATTTCACTCAATTTCTATTCTCTTGGAGTTTGGAATCGGCCTCAAATAATAATATAGTTTAATATACCTAAATATTTACATAAATATTTGTTGCCTACAATGTTTTTGTGAATCTCTTATTTATTAAAGAATGGCTACTTAATATGGCTATAGTTTGGAAGCAACCAATGCTGGACGATTCACCTGTTGACCAACTTATGGATGAACCTATTGTAATTGAAGAATTGGGACACTGGGCTGCTAAGCACTACTTTGTTATTCATAATTTTGATTGAATTTATATATGTAAATGAAGATAATTAGTTGAAGTATATTTAATTAATTCAAAAAAGAAATATACTACTGGTATGTAGACAAGTGCTTCGTAAGAACATTTAGAGGAGTGTCTACGTACGTCAGTCTGTCTATACATGAAACAGTTAAGTTCTCTATACATATACAAAGTAGCTTTGATGCCAAAATAACAAATGCATGTAATTCCATTGAAGATTAATTTTCGTTGGGGGAATTAGATCAATGTTCTTTCTCCCATTTGTATAAATTGCTGTTGAACAAAACCAATTCTAAACGGAATGGGAAATCCAGGAAGATAATTGGACTAAGGAAGAAGAGGCACGCTCATTGGTGAAATTGAATCTGCTGGCGACTTATTGAGAGGTTCAGGAAACAGCGCTGACCTCAATAAGAAGAAACTGTGGAAAACCATTACAGGCAAAGCAAACACTGTATATGGAAATAATAGAGGGGTAGAAGACAAGAAAAAATGGAATAACCTGAAGTTAGCTGCCAAGTCAAAAGTTGATGCTAGCTTTAGGGAATCTAGAATGACCGGAGGGGGCTCAAATCCGCTGGAATTGTCGAAAACGAAGACGTATTAATTTTAGCTGCAGATAGGAGATAACTAATTCTGATAGAATTAGAGAGATGTTTCACACGGTATTCGGAAGTTTCGTCCCTGGAAGTTTCGTCCCCGGAAGTTTCGTCCCGGAAATTTCGTCCCCTGGAAGTTTCGTCCCGGATATTTCGTCCCCTGGAAGTTTCGTCCCCGGAAATTTCGTCTCCAGAAGTTTCGTCCCGGATATTTCGTCCCCTGGAAGTTTCGTCCCCGGAAATTTCGTCTCCAGAAGTTTCGTCCCTGGAGATATCATTATCAATTTTGTCAAGTTTATTTGACTATTTTTTTGAGATTACAAATGAAACCTCAGAAAAATATGACAAACTTTTAATTGGTGAAACTATATTAGTCCTGGTGATAAACCAATACTACTGTGCATGAATAGTATATTTCCTTACCAGTGGCGGCGCTAGCATGGGGCTGGATGGGGCGCTAGCCCCATCACATTTTTTCTTAGCCCCATCAGTTGATGGGAAACTGATGGGGCAAGGTTGACTTAGCCCCATCAAGAACCCGGGTTAGCCCCATTCAATACGCAGGGCTAGCGCCGCCACTGTTCCTTACCACAGTGGTGACTAAAATAGACAATTATTGAATGCAACAATTGGTGTGTATATAAGTAGCTATAAAATAGAATCGGTTATTTTTTCTTCCATCAGAGTGCACGATTTATCCTTTTGTTATAAACACAATATTGTGATGGCTGCTGCTCCTCTCACTATAGAATTTTTGAAAAGTAGAAGGGGGAAAGAAAAGGCTATATTTCAAGGGTTCGTTTATACATTGACAAAGTCCTCATCTGAAGTGCAACAGTGGGTATGTGAAATGCGGGGTGTTTGTAAAGCTCGGATGCACACAAGAGGCGATGTAATTATCAAGCCGACGGTGCTAAACGACATTTATTCAAGCCATACTCATGGTTCAGACCCTGTACGAATCGACATGCTTAAAGGTTATAACAAAGTAAAAGAACGTGCTATAGATTCTGAAGAGAGTACAAGGGTCATCTTATCCTATGGTATTGAGCAAATGGGAGCTTCAAGTGTTGCACAACTTCCTAAATTGGAATCTGTCAAAAGAACCATACGTACGTACAAAAGTAGATCTGAAGAAAACTGTGGTAATCCTACTTGTGCTGCTGAAATAATAGTTCCAGAAATATATAAAGTAACCCTCAAGCAAGAACCATTTCTACTCTTCGATTCGGGTTATGGCGACGTCAATCGGATGATTATGTTTGCTGCCCCAAGGTTTTTATCGCTTCTTGCAGACTCGAGAACTTGGTATGCTGACGGCACCTTCAAGGTTGTACCTGAGTTTTTTTTTCAGTTGTATACCATACATGCTGAGAAAGATGGATTTGTCTATCCATGCGTATATGCCCTACTACCTAATAAAACTAGTTTTACTTACAGAAGACTCCTCGATAAACTCCTCGAAATACAACCAGCCTTAGACCCTTCTAGAGTAATGATGGATTTCGAGAAAGCAGCAATAAATGTATTTGAAGACAAATTTCTAGCAATAATTTCATGCTGCTTCTTTCATCTCTCCCAGAATGTATATAGAAAAATACAATCAGAGGGATTATCTGCTATCTATCAAGAAGACAGAGAATTTCTCATCAAGCTAAAGATGATAACTAGCCTTGCGTTTGTGCCAGAAGAAGATGTTGTAGATTGCTACAATATTCTGATGACAGATTTTCCAGAATCTGCTCTAAATGTCGCGGTTTACTTTGAAGAAACCTATATAGGTAAAAGATTGCCTGATAACAGTAGAAGGATCCCACCCTTCCCTATCCGAATGTGGAACATGTTTGAAAGAGTACGTGAGAAACTAGCGCGAACTAACAATGCTGTTGAGGGGTGGCACAATGCCTTAAATTCTAGTATTGGTTGCTCACACCCAAGCGTACCAAAGCTTTTTAAATGCTTGCAACGAGAGCAGTCACTCCAAGAAGCCAAGCTGATAAAGTGGGAGGCTGGTAGCACGATGGTACGCAGTAAAAAATCGATTAGAGAGAAAATCGTATACAATTACTTGTTGTAGACTATGCGAACCGGGATATAGAAACTTACCTTAGGGGGATCGCTTATAATTTTGACTTTTGAATACATACTATATTTCACTACATCTAATCATCAATTTCATTAAAACATATATTCTAGTAAATAGTTATCTTAGTTATCGAACTAAATAAAATAAAAAAATAGAACGAATAATCCAGGGACGAAACTTCCGGGGACGAAATTTCCAGGGACGAAACTTCCGTGGGACGAAATTTCCAGGGACGAAACTTCCGCGACGAAACTTCCAGGGACGAAACTTCCGGGATTCGTTTCACACCACCCCAGCTTTTATCGGAATCTCAGGTCTGTCGATAATTTCGTATCACCAGCAACAGCAGCCAGCAGCGAACAGATTCCTCAGCTAGGTATGTAGACGATACGTCAATTTTGTATACTCCCGAAGAACCCAACATTAACGTTAATCGTAATGGGAAGAGAAGTAGGAAGCGAAGACGTGATCCAGCAGATGACCTACGTACAACTGAGTCCCAGCAGCAGCCGGAAATTAAGGTAGCGGACTTACTCCATTTACAGCAGGAAGTGCTGTTACAACAGATGGCTGTATTCGCAGCACAACTTCAGCTAATTGAAGAGCAGAGGGAGTTCATCATATTCTTGATTTGATTCATTTTCAATGCACTAATTTCGAGTTTATGTTGTTGAAGTAGTGATTTCATCTTGATTATAAATTCTGAACAAATTTCTTCACTGAGACTAACAAGAAAACGTCCTCCGCTCATTTGCGACAATGTGAAAATCTTCTTACTTAGCAGTCAGTTTGAATTCTTCCCGTTAAAACGAATTTGTATCCTTCAGAAGTTGAATCAGAAGATAGACAGTGGCGTCGAACTTTTCTATTTTTCTGAAAATCATGCCGGGGCTAGTTATAATATTTTTAAATTTCACCTAGTATAAAACATGTTTTCCGAAAAGTTGTTTACCTATTGTGTAACTTTTTTAGAAAAAGTCGGTTTTATCTTGATGAAAATTTCCCGCTAAATCGCTATCTATTAATCTTTCTGACACAACACATACATTGCATTCTTTAACTTTAACGGTTCGAATTAAGTTCGGCCGAACCTAATTAGCATAGTTCTAGACGAATTAAATGGGTTCATCCGAATCAAATAGGTTCGTGCTGAACTATCCGCAAAAAAATACTTTCCCGCGGATTAATTTCGATTGTCTCCGATTTATGTTAATTAATACGTTTCGAGCAGAGATTATATGGATCGATTTAGAATTTTTAGGTCAGCCGAACCAAATTTGTTGGGTTCCACTCGAATTAACTTACCTAGTCTAAATATGTTCACCCGAACCAAATAGGTTCGTGTTGAACTAATGAATACTTTTCCAACGATTTTCGCAGTGGGTCCAAACATGCAGGAAATTTGCTCAAAAGAAACAATAAAAAATAGTAATCCATGATAGATACATCCAAATTATCACGAAACACCACTAAAAAATCACCGAATGTCGGCAAATTTATGCCGGGGCGAAACAGTGGCCGCCCCGGCATGGTTGACGCTATGAAGATATCTGCTATGACATTTTTGTTTACCTGAGAGTAGAGAAGGTTTGTCTTGAAAACCAAATTTTGTTGAGATCTTCCATTTAGTTAAGTTCATAGCTCTTAAAGATTCAGGCTTACAATCACCGAAAATTAGTGCATTTTTTATTATGTTGGAATGGTAAGGTTCTTTAGATTTAACGACCAACCACCATGTGTGAATTGATCTAAAAAGCTGGTTGTATTTTCTTCTGGTAGATAGAGTCTAAAAGCAGACGCAGTTGTTTCTTTAAAGATAGCAAGTGCAAGAGGAACTGACTGTTTTTTGTTTCCCTGTTTTTGTTTTGCATAGTTAATTTTTGGTGCAGCTAGCCGAAGATTTTGTTCATGAATCTTCTGAAAAGATGACCATGAACTAAACCAGAAAAAAACGTAAGACTAATAACAGGAGATGAGAACTTAGATTCTGGAAGTCAAAACATTTCAACGATCGAAGTAGAGCTTGTAGTCGGGTCAATATGCTGTATGACCCCAAAAATTGCAATAAATTGTTTTATTGCATTTTTTCCGTGGTATCATTATGGGAAAAACATATTGTAAGTCTAGCGAAATCGGACAACCAGAAGTGAAAAAGAATGGGGTCCAAAAGTTGGTGTGTGACTCTAACGGTTAAATTTATATATATTATAGTTTACGGCTAGAGACTTAGCAGATAGATACAGTCACATTTCTTCATTATCATCACCTGATGCTTCCCACTCGCGCATATTGTCATAGTTGTGTTCATAGCATCGTCCACATACTTTAGAACAGTTAAGTCCTTGTTTCCTGCAGCTACACTTGTGGTACTACAGCCTGTAGAACAGTTGCAGTTTATCATTTTCAAATTTGCTCCGTGTGCAGGATTAGTGCCCATCATGACTGGGATTATGCTGTTACCTTGGCGGTCCCATCCCCATTCGGTTACCTCCATACCGTCAGCCTTGTCCATCCACAACGTTACCAGAAGGTAACTCCTAAGAGAGTGAAATTTCGTTGCAGATACAGTAGGTGGCAACCTTACTAGTGTCACGAAGCTTTTGGCTGCGCAAATCTTATTGAAGAGGATATTATATCTCAAGTCGTAAAGACTGTTCCCGGGCTTTGCATTAAACAATGCAATAATGGATTTGCAACCAGTGCTTATTATCACAGCTGGGTCTTGCTTTGGTGCAGAAAATACCTTAGCGTAGCTTTGAAGACGGAATCTTCTTTAATCATTTTGTTTAATGCAGACTTTTTCCCGAGCCCAAAAATGCTGGAAGCTGTGTCACGCCCGGTGAATGCGTGACGAAACAGCAGACTGTGGCAGATGTTGTCTCCAAGCATTTGCTTTATGACCTTTTTGTCATACACTACTGTTGATATGCCTTTATCAGAGCGGAAATAAATCTTATTTGCATTGATGTTAAGTGTGCAGTGCAACAACAGAACGAACAGATCATTATCCTACCCTATGAAAGTTGTTGTTTTGAAGGATGTCATTATACTGCTGCCTTCACAATGGCAACATCGGCATCCCCCTCAACTTGTATCACGTGACAACTTCTTTTACTCATACGTTCAGAAATGAGACACATGAGGGCCTGTTTGTTGACTTGATTGGAAAGGAAATCCTCCTTACTCCCACTGAAGATTGTTGCCTTGGTGATATTTACTTTGTTGCCAACCCGATTCTTTCTTCGTCGACGCTGATGGGTATTGCCCTTTGTTGTTGGACTCCGCTGTAGCAATCAAAGACAACGGTGGCATTGTCATAACGTCTACAGTGAATGATGTAGAGTCATCAGCGATTGAACTGTAGGTCCTTCCTTCAGCCCATTTCAAGCGATGCAGAAGGGAACCTCTATCTAGAACGTAATGTTCCACTTCGGGGACAGCCTCTAGCAGACCTGCGCCATCTGAATGGATTTTGAGATGTTCTTTCAGAGCGTCACGAAACTGTGGCTTATCTGGGTGCCTTAACTGATTCTTAGCCTGAAATAGTGATGGAGTGTATGGCAAAAGTTAATGGTCCATTGCTTCATTTAGCGACAGGTATCCTGATTGCAATACTACAAGAAACCTCTGGAACAACAAAGCTGGATCATTGTTCTGTCCTCGGTCACTTCGATTGCCCGCGCTGATGCCATTGTCTTCACCTTCATCTTTCCGTTTCCTCGAGTGAGCCCCCCTATACTTTTAATGGACCGCATAAGAGATTGCTCGATAACCAGATCGCAACCGAGGCCTGCCCAATACTGGCCATTACGCCTGATTACGTGGAAGCCATTCGAGAACTTATGGAATACAGAAGGCTTTTCGTTTTCCAGTTCATTCATGGTCTGGAGGTAGAGGTAGGCAGTTTTCAGATAATTTGCATCTCCCGCTGCAGCAAATATGGGTAAACTTTCCGACAATGCATGAAGGTGCATCTGCCAAGAGCCTGTACGATCTGCTTCATCAGCTCCCGGGCAACTCCTACCATTTGCTTAGAACTTAGCTACAGCTTGCTTGTTTCAGATCGAGCGGATAGTTCATGTGTTTTGGTGGACAACACGTGGATCATTTCTTTTAATCACTCGGATTGGATGAGTGAATTGAAATCAGACTCACACATCTCTGTTTTAGCATATAACTTCTCTAGTTCCTGCAATAGGTTTTCAAATGCAGGCTGGTCAGTGATTACTTTGTCTGCAACTTGTGATCAATAAAGAGATGTGCCCGGAATGCCCGTTGAACTGCCTTTCCGCTCATGATGTGTAATACGGCATTATTACCTTAAATGGCCCAAATAATCTCTTTGATTCCACTACCATCCATTAGTGTTCCTATGGCCCCAAGAAGGTTCATGAAAGTGTGAAAGCTTTTGTGCTCGAAAGCAAGCTTGCACAGATACTCGAGTGTTGAGAAGATACATGTCTTGTCCCCGGGGTACATATCAATCATCATTGGTAAGAAGATCAGAGAGGATTGTCCTGGGTGCTTACAGACCTTGTGCAAAACGTGCATCATTCCCTGCCAATTCGGTACAGGTTGTTTGAATCGGAAGGACATCTCCCACAGTATATCTATCCTGTCATCAGCAGCTTCAAGGAATGACAATGGCTGGAATTTAATGCTGCGACGCAAGTGTCCCGAGAACTGGTATTTTTTAACATCGACTTTGGTCAGATCAGCTATATGTAAATCCGAAAGCTTTCGTCTGAAATAGACTGACTGATTGACTTGCTTTCCTGGTGGTATGCTGCCATCATCCCCATGCCGTGGAATGTTTCCTTTCCATCCAAGGTAACAATGTTATAATCTACGTTGTCGGCCACAAACAACAGCGTCATATCTAGTCTGTTATATCACCACCTATACATCTGGTGCAACGGAAGCCGCAGCATTTTCCTTGAATCTCTGAACCTCAGAATATGAGGAGCAAAAGCCCATGAGAGGCTATCTATTAATAAACGTGACCTGAAATGATGGTGCATCTGGACAGCTAAGCCAAGCTGTAATGGGGCAATCAAAACTCTGCGACGTGCTGCTTTGACAATTGAATGTCCAATGCTTGCTACTTTCAGCCGAGTGTCCTTTCCAACAAGGATACGTTGTGGAAAACAGCGCAAGCTCGTTGGAACATACTCTAAGGCTGACTGTATCTCTAGTTCAGAAGTTTTTGATACTCATCAGTAATAGGGGAGTTCTTCGACTTGAGGTCACTCTTGACAAGTCTAACTGCGGTCTCTATGATGAGTCTCTTCTGGGATTCCTCATCGTCCACTATTGGCATGCTGAAGTATTCTCTCAGGATTTGATTAGTCTTCTCGCGGAATGTTACAATATCATGCAACCCTCCATTCACCCTCGGCAATAAATATAGACTCCCCATAATGTTTCAACAGTCTCGACTTCAGAACTGATGACCATAGGCGACACAATCTCGTTCCTTCAGATACTCCTTCATCTCACTCGCTAGACAGGTGATTAACAATTGTTCTTCATCTTTTTCCTCAAAGAAGGAGTACGTTCTTCGGAAGACTTGATCTTGGTCACTGTCCTTTGGCCTCCCAATTTTCTTTGTTTATTGTGAATTGGGTCGTCTGCTTTGTGCTGTACTATAGGAATATCCCGGATTGTTCGAAAATGTATGTCACATGAACGATGGTACAAACTATCAGCAGTGTGCATGTCTCTCCAAAAGTACTCGATTCGCCCTCGCACAGTAATTCCCCATTCATCATTTCGTTGTTTACAATGTGATAAAATCGACTGCACGAATGAATCAGTTTTGACATAGCTAAAGTAGTCAATCCGCACTAATAGTTCTCTTCAATACTTCATTTCCACAGAACAGACAGTGTATCTTACTATCATATGGTCATGTGGAAACACGTGAACTTCTATTTAATTGTTTGGTGGTCTTAGATTGGCTTTCTTCTTATATATCTCGATGTATGTGTTGTTGACTAATATTTCCGACAACACTTGTGAACGCCTATCCCCGCAAATTTCCACGATGGTGTCACCTCTCTCAATGCTTGCCCTGGCCCTTCTGCTCCTTTCTCACCAATGACCACTCCCATATATCCTTCTACCTCATTCTCACACAAAGGGAAGATTTCTTGGTTCGCGCTCATATCAATATCTAATATGCTAATAATAATATTAGTACATTAGGCCGTATACAATAAATTATTTGTTTATCATCCCCGCCCGCCCCAATTTTTACTATCCGTCCGGATCTATTTTATTATTATCTTATGAACATAATCGTACAAAATATAAGCAATAAACTTGTGTAAAGTACCTACTATGCATAATTTTTAATAAGTCCTATATTTTAGAGCATTACTTTAATTATTTGGGGATTGTCATGTTATTTTCTAATTAAATTAAATATTAGATTTATTTTTTGGCATAGGGTGATGTTATTTGCATATTAATGGGAATTAAAAATAAAAATAAAATCCCGTCCGCCGTCCCAATTTCTCGAAAAATATGGATGATAAACAAGTAATTTATTTTATGTGGCCTTAATTGGAAATAATTTTCAAGACAACATGGGAAAACACAATACAAAATATAATCAGTTTATTATTTATTACACATTTAAGAATTTGCCATTCCTCCAGCCGTAAACTATAATATTTCCAAATTAAACCCTTATAGTATCTATATTAGCTAATTCGTACTCAGTAAGCATAGCCGAGAAAAACAAGGGGTCACTAGTTATGGTTTCTAACTTTCTACCAAAAATGGAGATCATAAATTTTCACATTCCAGGCCGTTGTTAGGGCGGAATCAAGAAAAATAAGGTCAATATATATATATCAAATTTCCGGAAATTTGATGCTGAGTGCGAATATGACAACAATGGGTTGTTTTGAATGGATTTAAATTGGCTAACTTTGAATGTTATTCCCCATACCTGATGATACCAAGGAAAAATGCTAAAACAATTTCTTGCAATTTTTGGGGTTGGGGTATTTGCTTCATATTTTGACCCATCTATGGGTCAAACTCCCTTTAACAAAACTGACCTTATTATGTAGTCAACTGTAATAGAATTTGTGCAAGTACACTACATGTAATTCAAAAATTACACTACTTATGTTCATGTGCATAGGCGTCGATCCTGGGGGGGAGTCACGAGCAGTCAACCCCTAATCTTAAGTTAGGGAGTGCGATTGTATCCCCCCCCAAATATTTTTTAAATCGTCAACGAAATATGTAACCTGTATAAATGCAGTGAAGTGATAAGTTTTTAGTACCCATAATTAATATTAAATAGCTAGTTAATAGATATTCACATAAAGATAGTTAATCAATTATTAGGTACCGGTTAACGAAAGTGTGTTCTGCACTTTACTTAATATTAAGAATAATCTGACTAATCTCTAACTAACAAATTATACTTACGTTATTCTAGTTGTATTCGGGAAACGGCATTAGTGGCTTTTGATTGAATGCCTATTCAAAAGTGATAGTTTATTTATTATTTGTAGGATGAAGACAACGTTTTAAATGATGCTTATCAACTCTTGCACTCCTTTTGCATTTCTCTTCAGTTGCATGTATTATATACTCAATTAATCCAATTAACTAAACATTGGGGAAAACACAGTCTCGAAATTGAAGAATATATCCCTGGAGAGAAACTTCGCCTTGCTTATTGGTGTTCTTCACCAATGCATTTGATTCTTGATATGCTATGCTCCATCACTATTTCAGCTATCCCATATATTCCCACTTTGGTATGTTGATTTCAATTTCTCTTTTTTTGTCATTCGTACTAGTATTTAAATCTTATTTTCTTAAAATAATGACTTGATTATACATATACGTACTACTTACTATATTTTTGAAGTGATTGAAATGACACTTTGAATTCAATATACATATTTGTTTTCGTTTACATTGTCTATTGATTATTTAAATATATTTAAAACATCATATTAATTTGTACCAAAAAAGCCTCTATAATTGAGGAGGCTTAATAATGTAAGGGTAGCTATTATTGAATATTAACCTCTTTATTACTGATATTTTAGGTATACTTTCACTGTGATTCTACCAGTAGTTCATCTGATAAATTTGATACACCAAGCTCTGGAGCACATTCTAACCTCTCGACACATAAAGGAAAACCTTTAAATTCTGATCAAATATTTATGGATAAGCTAGTTCACTTGTGTATTGAGAATAAATGCCTAAATTCTCTTAATACAATTAGTAAATGTTTGATGGACAGAGCATGGCCATTCTCAATTCATTTACGCAAATCACCTCCTGCACTTTTGCTTAATCTTGGATTCTCCGATATTCCTAATTTGCTTGTAATATCAAAAGACCCAAGAAATGGTAAGCTCCAGTGTATCATTTTTGATGCAAATTTATCTCCAAATTTTTCATTGAGTTGTTTGGACAATAGAAGAGTAGTATCTTCTACTATACAAAAATATTTAGATGATTTGGCTAAAAGTTTATTTGATCATATGGGTTATTCAGCTGAATTCCTTACTCAGTTTAGAGCTCAGTACCGCATTTGGCATCTTGAACAGCAAGTAGTTGATATGAATATGAATGTTCGCTCTAAGCTTCCTCTTCTCAATGAAGATACTCTTCCTAGTACCTTCAATGCTAAGGAAAAAGAGAAAGACTCAAAAATATACTCTTTCTATTACCGTATCTTCATTAAGCTTCAGACTCCTCATCATTATTTGATGCTGTCAGTAGTTCCTGATACTTCTAGTCAACACCCTGGATATCTTAATGAAAACACATACCTTATAGTGACTCAGGACGCTCAACTTTCTTTCTATGATAATCCAAACGCTCGTAGCAACAAAAATAGACTCGATATCATAGACATTGGCAATATAGAGGAGAGAGACAAATGTAAATTACAAGACAAATCTTTCCCCTGTTCAGTTACTTCTTTTCTTACCATTTCTAAGATATTCCACCTTATGTCTAATTTTGTAGAATCCACAAGTTATGAATCACTTAATTTAGCCCCGTTACAGAAACGACGTATGCAAAGCTATGGAGCACACTTTGTATTTTGTAAAAAATATGAATTTACCTCTTCAAGCAAACTTTGTGACCTAATATTTAATCTTGATTCTTTAATATCTATTTATCATCTGCAGGATTCATTAAACCAAGCTGAATGTTTTGAACATTTTTTGCTCCCAACACATACATTTAGTTTTTCTACACACATATTAATTTTAGTAAAACCGCCATATCCCACTCATGTAACCAGAACAGTATATACTAACTTTTGTAATCGTCTCTCATACTGTCGGTTCCATCTAATACCTGACCAACGGTGGATCATTCAATTTGTGTTTTCCTCTTCGCTACTGATTTTGGATGAATCAAGCCGTAATCTAACTTTCACTTCATGTTGCAATGGCGAAGTTATTTATGAGCACTTTTTCTCAGAACTAGAATCAATGCTAATGTTGTATGGTCCCCTTGTTGAGTTTTCGTTATATTTAAAATCTTCTAAACTTCTATGCAAGAAATGTAGAATCCAAAATTATACTTATACTCGTGTAGAAATTTTATTTTGTTCAGAGGAACAAGAATTAACCCAGGGTTCATTGTTGGATATAGTTTGGAATCCCAAAGAAAAGAAATTTCATTTGGAACTTAACAATAGCCCCCATGCTTTTGCTCAGTCCAGTTTTGAAGATACATTCAATAGCAACTACTCCATTCCTCAACTATTATTTGGCCTACTCAAATTATTTCCTATGTATCGACTAATTGAGCAGTCGACGATGAACAGTCGTATTAAGTATCAAGCAGGGCCGAATCCAGGAGTGATCAGACTTGGATTTAAAAATTACATTGATTTTGAGATATGTAACAATAACAAAGTTATAATACATCCACAAAGGCATGAATCAACTGATCGTGTTTTTAATTTGCTTGATCAATTTATTGATTCCTTTAAAGTTGGTGAAATAAATTCGAAAGATATATATGATTCTGGCTCATTACAAATCCCGGCCATTACGAGATCTCATTCATTATCGGCAGGTAGTCCAGGCTTTCCCCTCAGACCATATTCTCCCGCTTCTAAATTTTCTTTCTCTCAAACTCCCTATACAGCCTCAAAATCTAGTCCTTTCTTCCCAAGTACATTTATATCCAGAACTCAGCAACAATTCTTCCCTTCAAGTGGCTTTGAATACACTTATCTCTCCACTACTAATAACTACCCAACGAAGACTATTCATTTCTCTACTTTCAAATTACTTATCTTGCCTAAAAAACATTACCTCTCACCATTAGCTAATTTCTTGGGTAAGTAGAGCATTTATTTAATAGTATATTTTCGAATTTACTACCACTTTTTCGGTAAACAATATTATTTTCGATCTTATGGTATACAGATGCGAAGCTAAGGTTTTCCGTTATGTGCAGTGGTGCTGTGCAGACGTTAGTTAATGCAATTTATTTTAATTTCAATGTACCACTTGTTGTTATTTTCACGAATGTAAGGCATAAAAACTTTGTTAAGGTAAATTATGAAAGTTGCAGGATTGTTAAATAATTAAGTGTAAGAGACAGCCCACCGCGATTTTATGACTCTGCAACACTTGCACAATCACAATTTTACATTTGCTAAACATTGAATCATACGAATGATCTGAAATGAATATTGACTGCATACTAGAGGTGCTTAAACTTAATAAGCTCTTTTATTTAGCTTCGTAGAAAATTGTAGAATATGTAGACCTATCGTTCAAGGTTGGCAAAGGTGGTAAATTAACCCTGGGTATAATAAGCTAACCTGGTGAGTTTGTTTGACTTCTTTGTAGAAACTAGTTTCTATAAAGAAATATTTGCAAACATTATTATTTTCCTTTGAAACATTTTCCATAATTATGATACGATTCCAGGTGCCGTTAGCCACCAAATGTGTGTGTTTGCAATATTTTCTGTATTTTCACTTTTCAATATTGGTAAAATCGAATATTATAGTACTGTTGTATGACAGTTTACTTACCATGACTGTTTACTTACCTCTATTACTATAACCATAATTAACCAGGGTAACTTTCTTTCTATGACTGTTTACTTACCGTATTTGCTATGGCTTCACATTTTATTCTTCATGTAACACACCTAAACTTATAAGAATTCATCTCTTAAATTATAATTGAAAATGTCATATGGCCCAAAATATTTAGGCTAATATGGAAATTACTAAATGCTATGTTGATATAATGTCAAATTATGAAGTATAATTAGAATTTGAGATATGAATCCTTATAAGTTTAGATGTATAATAGGAACTTAGGAATTATAAAGTGTGAAGCTATTGCGAAAGACGGTAAGTAAACCGTCATGGATATAAAATATCTCTGGTTAATTATGGTTATAGTAATAGAGGAAGTAAACCGTCATACAACAGTACAAAGTAACAAAGGTACAGTTCTAGAGAATATTTTGAATTAATAAATAGTTATATACTTAACTTGGAGATTCACTAAAAGCTGGATATCGGTTAGGAATCCGATCTCGACGTACTCTTTTTGTCAGGGAACCTCAATTTTATGATCAGTAAATTCAACATGAACCTACTATTCGTACTACAGTATTATAGTGATATATTTGTGTGTGTATATTTTGCTTGCGAATTATAGAAATTGCATTTTCTTTTCTTTTTGGCAAACTCTTATGCTGGTCATTATATTCACCCCGGTCACTGATTTAGCTCAGAACATACCTTATTATAGGAAATTAACGCGCCATGAAATTAACGCAAATTTCTTCAAATCGCGTTAATTTCCTTCGCGTTAATTTCCATTACCTTAATTTCTTGCTATTTAGCAAAATTTTACAATGAATGGACAAACTTCCGAGCTACATATTTTCAGATGTGCAACTAGTTTGAAAGGATATACCAGGTCTATCAAGTAGATTGGAAGCCTATTTGGGCACAATAATAGTATTCAATCAGGAGATTAATATTCCTGAAATTTTTTTATAAAATTTATTCTCGTTAATTTCTTGTATTTGAAAATGTTCAGCTCCAATTCGCGTTAATTTCATGGAGCGTTAATTTCCATCGCGTTAATTACATGGCGCGTTAATTTCCTATAAATAAGGTATATAATCTTGTACGTATATCGTGATAACTATATTTAACTTTTATTAGTTGATACCATTCCCAAACTTAAATTGATTCACCTATAGGGATAGGCGTTTCTTTTTGTAGAATTCGCTCGTTAGTCTACGCACATTTAGGTATAACGAGTATACAGTCGTGTTCGCCTAAAAGCAATTGCTGCATCAGCAAGTTATTTTAAGTCCCCAATAGAACATATAATGTTAAGAGAATGCTTATATAGAGCTGAGCTCTAGTAGAGTTCAGATTTTTCCCATACTACAAGCCCAGGCTTGCTTTCTAAAGGTCAATTTCAAAGTTTGGGGGAAACTGGCCTTTCTCAGTAGCCTGAATACACATACTGAAAAACTGAACTCTACTAGAGCTGAGCTCTATATAAGTAATTTTTAATGTTAATTATGTACCTCTAATAGTAAGTTCGCCCTTTAGCAAGCAAATTCATGCAAAATGTGACTGCTATTACTCGAACACCACTGTATCAACATCAAATAATCTACAAATTTCATATTTTAAACATAAAAACCAAGTTCAGGGATAAACTAGGTCTACTGGATCATCTCTCTTGAAATCTTGACTTGGTCCAAGACTGCTATACTCGCCATTTTTATTATCAAATAGAAAGAATTGTTCAAAATATTTTACAATATCCATCTAGTTTTTACACCCATACTTTCACTTGACTTGTCCTGGTGTAAGTGTATAATATTTATTGCATTAACTTTCGTATTGAGTAGGCTCTGCCACCACAACAGTACATTTGCAGTTTAATTTTTAGTTATTAATATTCTTAAATATTTGAAGTATTTATGTAAAATGAAATTTTTGAAAATCCTAGTTTACCTATTTCTCCCACCTTAGCTGCTGCACATCAACTGGACTATGAACGACTTGTTAAATTCGGTACAGGAATCCCCAATCTTGAGTCATCGCGTATTAAATTAGAAGCAAATTCCTTTTGTATTTTTTTTGATAATATTACTGTTTCGGTATTCTTGGAAGCTAACTTCATGGATCTTGGAATTAAACTTTGTATCAGTGACAGCCACAATGCACATGATATACTAAAAGAACAAGACATTTTAGCTCTGGAGAACCTCTTTCACTCAAGTAAAATTAAAGCGCCTATGTTTAGTAGCAATGCTTTGTTGTGTTATCTTATTTTGATGAGTTCATCTGCTAATTTAATACAGACTGCTGCCTTCATTCTTAGACACTCCCGGAATACTCCAAGTGACTGGCTATGGCAACCAGAACTATGTCTCACTGTCCCAGATAACTCAAAGGTCATGCCCGCCGATGATGAGCTTAATATTAAACCTGGCATGAGTTGCTTGTTTAGTAACCCTTCAAAGAAGTCTTATTATCTATATATAAGATTCTTAAGAAAAAAGCAGGACCACAGTCTCATTTTAGATTTGGTACTCTTGTACGATTGTAAACAGAATCGGATTGACTTGAAAACTTATGGAATATCAAGTAAATCGTCTGACGTAATAGGTAACTCTGTTCGCCAGATATTAAATAGAGTTAATTCTAGTATAACTGCCACTAATAATGCAGACTGCCCGCTAATGTTAGCAGTGAAGGAGATTTCAAAAAACTTAGAAATTTGATTAACAATTTATTGATAATTTATATTGTCACATATGTAATACATATTGGGGGCTTGGGGTCTATACATATTAAAATCACTGGAAATAATTTAATTTACTTTTGAAAGAGATTACTGAGGAAGTATTTAAAATTATCTTTCTAATTTCCAGTTTTTTTTTACTGCTTATTGGTAATTCATTCGTAATAACATTATTCAATTAATTAACCCAATAACAGGGGTATTTTTAGGTTGAGACCTTGGTGTAACTCGAAGCGACCTTGGTGTAGCTCAACACTGCAGCGACCTTGGTGTAGCTCAACACTGCAGCGGCCGCGGCCGACACGAATCATGGTGTAGCTCCCAAAAATATTGGTGCAAAATTTACACCAAGATCGGCCTTAAAAAAAGCCTGCCCAAGAAAGATTTAGATGTTTGTGTATTTAATTCAAATATTATTTAGTATATCTTATTTGCACTGATAGCAATGAATATTTTATAAACACGTGCTAAACAGCTAAAGAGTATGAAGATAGTAAAACCCTCATGGGTTAATTATAAAGGAGAACCTATAATATCTATCCATTTCCATCCCGGTGGTAGGAGATTTGCTACTGGTGGAGTATTGAACGATTCTGGACAAGTTAGCTTATGGAGCACTAAATCTTTCGAAAACCAATCAACAATGTCAGATGGAGAGGGTGATCCAAGATTATTGTGTCAAATGTCGAATCACCATGGTTGTGTTAATTGCGTAAGGTGGAACCATGCAGGAAACTGGCTAGCTTCTGCAGGGGTTGATAAAGGAGTTATAATTTGGCAGTTAAGAAGTTTATCTAATCCAAAGGACAAATTTAATTTAACTGGTGTAGGTCAATATTCAGAAACTTGGTCATGTGTTTTCATTCTTAGAGGGCATTCAGGTATGCAATATAATAATTCATTATTATGTTTATTAGTATTATTATTGTCAATTAAATCAATTTATCCCACGAGCCCTTCGGTCTGCGACAACAAATCACTAAAAGGTTCCATCCATGGAGCGATATTATCTACTTTTTGAAATTTTGCATATTTTTATTTTTGTAGTCAGTTGACTAAAGTACCGACCACTTTATGTTATTGTGCATTTTTTAAATTAATTAAATGACTTTAACATCCGAAGATAATTGACAAAAACTAGCAATAAAATATTTATTATTGATTCGTTCCCACGTTATCGATATAATTCGTCATTATATCTTAAATAATAGTTTCTGCTAGATAAATTAGGGCTACTAGTTATACCATTAGTTTAAGAATTAAGACAAATTGAATTATAAATTTACAAGTATTACCTGTGTAAAACTATGACAAATATTCTGTCATTACTATACTTACACCAACCCCTTGAAAATATATCTTGGGACGTGTCCGAAGGTCACGCTTGGGGATATTATTACTGCTAAAATGCATGGTATATCCTGAATTTTTGGATTTCTTTTGATATACGAGTTTCCCCTGATTAATTTTACTCAATTGCATATTTTAAAATAAACTTTTTGCCAATATATCCTCTAAATTCCTGGATTTGGCAAGAAAAGACTCGAAACCACTGGATTCCCATATATCCTGGATGTAGAATAAATATTGAAGGGTGCTGTATTTAAATGATTAAAATCCCACGATCCCTGGAGGTTTGGCAAGTAAATATTACCAAGATGGACATTAAAAAATATCTACAGCGTAATAAATATATCATTAAATAATGGGTGCTAATTATCGGTCTAACAAATTTAGTTAAAAGTCTAACAATTCGTTATACCTCTAACAAAAGTTGTGAAATGTCTAACAGATTTTCCATTACCAAAATTACTAGAATGTTAATCAAAATCAATGAGGGGTCTAACAAAATTAGTGAAAAGTCTAACAAAATTAATGGAAAGTCTAACAAAATTACTGATATAGCTAACAGCTCTAATTAACCTAATCCTACAATTAATGAAAAGTATTTTAGTAATTTTGTCAGACTTTTCAGTAATTTAGTTAGACTTTTCAATGATTCTGTTAGCTTTTCAATGATTCTGTTAGACTTTTCAGTAATTTTGTTAGACTTTTCAGTGATTTTAGTAATTTTGGTAATGGAAAATCTGTTAGACATTTCACAAATTTGTTGAGGTACGTATAACGAATTTTGGTAGACTTTTAATCAAATTTGTAGACCGATAACTATAACCGTTAAGTAATTACACCTGTGACCTTCGATCAGTGGCGGATTCTTTAAATAATTCTGGGGGGGCAAAATTGAACTTATCAGAGCTACTTTTTGATCCCATTATAGAATACTACATAGTACACATACTAAACTACAATTAGTCCATGCTGGCTAATGCATGTTCATCCTATTAGAATTTCCAATAAATTATATTATCTTTCTTGTTCACTAATTAATTTCAGTTATTCTAATGTTGAAAAACGGGGGGGGGCAATTGCCCCCCATGCCCCCCCAGGAATCCGCCGTTGCCTTCGATATATAAGGCCATACCACTGATTATACCATACATGTATTACTTAAAGTCCATAGCTAAATAGGTTATTTATATTTATCTCCATAACTAGTAATGATAGACGTTATAAATGTACTATAACTATATAGGAAGTTGGTATCAAGGTATACATAGCATCGTTCAGAATTGTGCTATTTCACCATATGATAACGTAATCGCTATTTTGGGTGCGAAATATCGTGTTTTAATAACCTGCTTTTACCATAGTTAAACGCGTTATAAATGTTCAAGATTGGAACATGATGATGCCCAGAACTAATTAAATGGAATAGATTGAAATTCTAAATGGAATGTTGACACATTCCTCGGTTGCCAGGGAAATGCATATTTCTTAAAATGAGCCATAACTCAAAAACTATCTATTTTATGTAAACTATGCTAGTACTGATCTATCCTATTTTATGTAAACTATGCTAGTACTGATCTATCCGAAATTGGTAACATCCTATTCATTGATAATACATTTTCTAAGCCTAACTTCAATAATCTTTGAGATAATGAGTGTATTACGATATTAAGAATTCAGTGCTAATAATCCCATGCCACCTCACAGTTACAATTAAATGGAACATAATCACCAGTTATTCTGGATAATGCTTTCTGTTTCTCAAAAAAACTTTGTTCGAGTGTTGTTAATGAAGAATAGCGTAAATCGAAATGAAATAGACTAGGAAATGTCTCTTGGAAACGAATCTAAATTTGTTTGCAAGTCGCTAGTATTTAAATGTGTCAATCCATCTAATCCAGATAGTGCGTTCTCTTCAAATGTGAAATTAGTGAAAAATCTGGACAAATACAATGTTCTCAAATGTATCAAGTTAGCAAACTGCAGAGGCGTCGGAAGCAAAATAAAAGTGGGGCGGCCATAATTTTATTTTAACAGAGTTAGTGAGCGACCAAAACGGGCCTGGCAATGGGTGACCGCTAGGCCGCTCCACTTTTCGTCATAAGTATATTATTTGTTCCTAAGAAAGTGATTCGACGAAGAGTAGAAATTGATCTGAGGATGGCCGAGGACATCCTCAGCCAATATGCTGTATTTTTTTTATTTCAACAAAAAGTGGGGCGGCCATGGCCGCCCCAGCCGCTGCAACTCCGACGCATATGAACTGGTAACTATAGAGGTGTTGTATTCCAGTCAGTTTTAAATACACCATATGAGTATTATTATCGAAACTGCTGGGAATAACATCATACCACTTTGCGCCTTCGAATTAAGAATTAAGACAATCCCAACGAACTCAAGTTAGGTAGAATAAGCAATGACGGTAGAATGGTTACGATATTAGGTAGTGTGAGATAGAGGAGAATCAGTAATTTTAAACTTGTCGAATTTAAGTATGGAAAGCGATCGAATACAACATTCTCGATAATGAGGAGTGTAGCGCTTGGGAAGTAGTTTAGGAAATCATAAGGACAATATATATATACGTATATAACAATAGCCTGATTGAATCCAACTAAAGATAGAGTTATGATGTCCATTTGAGTATTGTTGAATTCAATCGAGATTGTATCATAAACATACAAATAGAACTGGTTATACCTTCAGCGATATTCAGTGTGACTTTCCCATTATTTGTAGGTATAGTATAATTTGAGTACGTCCTAGATATAATTATATCGAAATCAAACACGGAATCACAACTACTGAATACAGAATTTACCTACTATATAATTACACTTATATGTACATATTACGTATTACTCAATTGACTTACAATGAATTTCCTCTGTTCGATTAAATACTATTTGATTCTTACTATAATTCTTCCCCCTTCGTAAAACTCGACCTCGAGTTTTAGTTTAGCACATAGTCACCAAACTTAGTTGGCAAGTTTCTTGTCCTTTGTGGTCGTCCTGCACTTTTTATTGGCGTGCTAGTGTTGACTGGATTCAGAGCATTGCCATTCAAATTAATAGAAAGGTTTGATGAATTCGCCTGATCGCCTTGTATCGATGAATTCATGTTTCCGAGGTTGGAATCGTTACATGATCTGTTGAAACAGGAAGTTTCCGCCGGTAATGTGGATATTCTGCCGGACTGATTATGAATTTCCTCATTTGGAGTTTCGCTAAGGTTGTTCCATCTAGGTCTCTCTAAAGTTGAGTGGGACAGCGGCGATGTCATTTCACACTCGATTGGCTGTGTGTTTGAATCTATTAATTTTTCCCGTTGAACGTAAGGTCTAAGTCTGTTTACATGAACTAACTTGTTTCGCCCATCTGTATTTCGTCTTTCTAAGCTGAGATGTCCTTTTACTTCAAAGCATGGGCGGAAAAGTGGGGGGGGGCAGGGGGGGATGCGCCCCCCCCCCCCCAAATTTACAACTAGGCCCCATAGTTGTAATATGTACAACCGATAATTGACAGGTCTCGCCCCCCCATAATTTTAGGAATCTTAGATAACTTTCCGCTTATGCTTCAAAGACTCTCCATCCTCCTTCCCATCTATCTCTCAGCTTACGAGCTACTCCGCTATGTGGAATAGACGATTCGTCCCCAGTTGAGCGAAACTTTATTGAGCGAAACCCGCTTGAGCGAACCCAATTGAGCGAAACCTAATTGAGCGAAACCCAATTGAGCGAAACCTAATTGAGCGAAACCCAATTGAGCGAAACGTAATTGAGCGAAGCCTAATTGAGCGAAGTTCTAAATGTACATGATGCTATCAATGAAGAATTTACTTACAATGGCCAAAATGAAGGTGATTAGGATAAACGATTAATAAGGTGTATGTAAATACTATACAGCACTCAGATAAATTTTATATAAATACTGCTTTTATATCTTATATAATACGTATCTTCAAATGGCATCAAAATACGAAACAACAAAAAACTGCCCTGCACTTTGTTTTGAAGGATACTCTTATAGATTTGACAAATTAGTGTCAGCCAATACTAAAAAACGATGGCGGTGTCGCACACGAGACTGCAATGGGTGTGTCTATAGTGCAAATATCCAGGAAAATACAGATATTCAAACGCGAATACCTCACCGTGAGCATTGCATACCAGATCCAGATGCTAGGTATATTGAAATTGTAGTATCTGATCTTAAAGTGAAGGCAAGGACTCAATTAACTCCTATACCAACGCTCTACGGCGATGCTACAGCAATGCTCTCAGTTACTCCTACAATTGCATCACGATTCCCCTTATTTAGTCAAATTGACTCCTCTTTATATCGAGAGAGATTGAAGAAATTCCCTACACTCCCAATTTCTAGAGAAGCACTTAATTTGCCTACAGACCTTCAACAAACAATTGCTGGTTCTACCTTTCTGCAATACTCTTCTTCAAACAATGAAATCCTTATTTTCGGTACAGAAGACAATATTCGAATGCTTTCTACTAAAGTACATTGGTGTGTAGACGGTACATTTAGGAGTGTACCTCACTTATATCTTCAACTCTTCACCATCCATGCGTTCGAAGGTGACAAATTAATTCCTCTCATTTACTGCCTACTCTCCGCTAAAACGCGAGTCATTTATTCGGAATTATTTCGTGCTCTCAAAGATAACGCTGGCAATTTAAACGTAGTATTAGCACCTGAGTTAGTCACTTGTGATTTTGAAAGTGGCCTGATAAAAAGCATTAGACTGGAATTTCCAAATGCTTGTGTCCGTGGATGTTACTTTCATTTTTGCCAGGCAATTTATCGCAAGGTGCAAGTTTTGGGTTTATCACAATTATATGTTCATGATGGACCTCATCGAATATATATACGAAAGCTTCTTGCACTGGCCTTTGTCCCCATTGAACTTATCTCTCTAACATTTCAAGGCCTAAGGAATGATGGTCCAGTTGAATTGCAAACACTGTTCGATTATTTTGAGCACTACTGGATTGAAGTTGTGGACAATAAGCTTTGGAATATGTATGGGGTACAAAGGAGAACCAATAATAATCTAGAAGGTTGGCATCTTAGGTTAAATCGTTCGGTTGGAAAGGCCCATGCAAATATTTATGAATTTGTATCAAAGCTGATCAGAGAGCAGGGATGTACAGAAACTCTTTTAGCACAAGTTGCAGCAGGAAATATAAAGCCTCATAGCAATAATCTCAAATATAAGCAGATTAATGAAAAGATTAAACATCTTACAGATGATTACACTTTAGGGCGAAAGAATATTGACCAATATCTAACTGGAATAGCTTACAACATTGCACAACCTACAAGCATATCTCTATAGTACCATTTGTTCAAATATTTATCTGTCATTCATAATTAATTAAGTTCCAATACTCTATATTATTAATTAAACTAACTTGCTTATGTTTCGCTCAATTAGTTCATAGGTTTCGCTCATTTGGGTTTCGCTCATTTGGGTTTCGCTCATTTGGGTTTCGCTCATTTGGGTTTCGCTCATTTGGGTTTCGCTCATTTGGATTTCGCTCAATTGGGTTCGCTCAAGCGGGTTTCGCTCAATAAAGTTTCGCTCAACTGGGGAAACCCCGAATAGACAACAGCACATCATCACCAGTCTTGAAAAGTGATAATTTAGAAAGATGGGATCAATCATCATAGTACTCCTTTTGGCGACTTTGTGCCTCGATGGTGTGACCTTCAACAAAATCTCTCAATGTAGCCATTTTCTTACGCAGAAATGTCTCATATGAAGTTGGATCATGTGTTGCAGTATCTTCCGTTTGGAAAAATCCCAAAGGATCACGTCCATACATGAGCTGAAAAGGCGTAACCTTAGTAGTGGCATGCTTTGTTGTACGATAAGCATATAAAACTAAAGGTAAGCACTTCTCCCATTCCCAACTCTCCTCCACATAACATCTCAACATTTGTAAGATGGTTCGGTTGCTCCTTTCAACTAATGAGTTTGCTTGGGGGTGATGAGCAGAAATATTTGTCTTGTGTATTCCCAATGCTCTACAAGTCTCTTTTAACAATGCAGATTCAAAATTTGTTCCTTGATCTGAATGAATATATTCTGGAATCCCCAACCTAGAGAAGGTTTGAATTAATAGATTAGTGATGGTTTCCGATTTCTGATTTTTCATTGGATAAGCCTCTAGCCATTTTGAAAATGTATCTTCTACCACTAGTAAATACCTATTTCCCTCTAAACTGAGAGGAACCTCTAACACATCAACTTGCATCATCTGTAGAGGCCTTCCACATGGAGTATTTAGCAAGGGTGCTTGAGTAGGAAGTGATGGCTTGACTTTTTTGGCACTTGTCGCATGAGTGAACATATTCATTCACTGTAGTTGACATTCCAACCCAATAGGCCATTTTTTTTCAAACGATCTAGTGTTCTTTCCACTCCTTGGTGTCCTGCTTCATCATGTGCCCCCTCAAGGAATTCTTGTTTCATTGTACCTGGAACTATTACTACACAATGTAGGTTTGAAAAAGGCTCTACTTTATAATTTCGTAACAATACTCCATTGTGTAATAGGAGCTGAGACTGAAATTTGTCTGAATCGATTAAAGTCTTGACTATTCCACAGACGTCCGATAAATTATTCTTTTCTAGGTACGGCTTCCATTTCAAATATGACTCTCCCTATAATATCCTGTCATTTAACTGTTGCTTCCTCAATTCTTCAAAGTCAGGACCTAGTATTACTTTGGTTACAGAGCAACTTTCCTCTCTGTTTTCATCGTGTGAACGTGATAATGCATCGGCGTTGATATTTTCTTTACCTCTTCTATGTATAATATCAAAATCGTACTCCTGTATTAACACACCCCATCGCCATAATCGTCCTACAGCCTTTTGAGTGTGTAACCACTCCAATGGTTTATGGTTAGTAATTATAGCAAACCGTCTTCCGATTAGGTAGTGACGGAAGCGTTTGAGTGACTCATCAATAGCTAGACATTCTTGTTCAATAGTACTATAATTCCTTTCCGCATCTCGCAAAGTTCTGCTATAGTAAGCAATAACATGCCCATCCTGCTCTAAGACTGCTCCTAGACCGGTCCCACTGGCATCTGTATACAATTCGAACTGTTTGCTAAATTAGGGGCACTGTAAAACAGATGATGAAGTAAGTATATGTTTTAACTTCATAAAGGTTGCTTCCTCCTGACTACCCCACACGACGGCTACTTCTGATCTGAGTAACCGATTCAATGGATCCGCTATTGTTGCGAAATCCTTGAATATAACGCCTATAGTAACTCGCTAGTCCTAAAAATTGCTTGACATGGTTTTTGCAACTAGGACGAGCCAAACTATTTATAGATTCCACTTTAGATATCTGCGGCTCCATTCCTGCAATTGAAAAGGTATGGCCTAAGTAGGTTACTTTGCTCCTTCCTATCTCACATTTCCTGCCTCTTAATGTCAAATTGTATTTCCGCAACCTGTCGAATATTTTCCTAAGTGCATTCACATGTGATACTTTATCCGGTGAGAAGACCAATATGTCGTCAATAAAATTATCTTTAAGCTTTTCGAGACCACGTAACACTTCATCCATCATTCGTTGGAAAGAACTTGGCCCTCCAGTCAGCCCAAATGGCAATACATTAAACTCATATAACCCCATCCCAGGCCCAGGGGAGAAGGCAGTTTTCTGTTTGTCACTTTCCCTAATTGGAATTTGCCAATACCCGGAATTGACATCCAATTTTGTGAAATATTTAATTCCATGCTATTTATCCTGGGCTTGATCAGGAAGGGGAAGTGGATACGCGTCTTTAGATCTAACTTTATTCAATCCTCGATAGTCAATGCAGAATCTGAGAGAAACATCTTTCTTCTTTACCATATCGGGTGGAAACAACCAAGAACTACTGGAGATTCTGATGACCTTTCTCCTTAACATTTCTTCTATTTGTGAGGTTACTTCTTTTTGATAAGCTTGGGGTACCATTCTGGGGGAATCCTAACCGAGCCAGCGTTGTTGTCTGTTCTAATTTGGAACTCTTCTATTATTGCAATATCGGGAACAGATGAAAATAAGTCTTTATATTCATTAATTATATCCATGAAATCGTCCTCCACGATGGGTAGCTCATATTCCAGTATATTTCGGTAATCAGGAACAACTCAGTGACACTCCCAATCATCACTATCTCTTTCATCTGATGAATTAACTGTAGTTTCTTCAAAACAATGTTCTGAATGAACTGGACAGATGTTATTTGAGGTAAACTTGCTCTCTCTATAAAATTTTGGGTTATCAAACATGACTGTTCCCAGTGTTGGACCTTTAATAGTTTTTAACTCAAAATTAATATCTACTCGGTGTTTTGCCAGAAAATCAATTCCCAATATGCAATCCTCCACTAATCGTGAAGCTACAATAAACTCCTGTGAACGTTGAAGTCCACCAATAGATAATTCCAAACAAACTTCTGCCATCATATTTATCTCGTCACCTGTAGCAGTGAGCAACTTTCTAGCATTCTGGATTCTTGAAATTGAGTTAGAACACTTGTTAGACATATTTTCTGAGATTAAACTAACACTAGCTCCACTATCGAGTATAGCCTGACATCTAACTTTTCCTACTTCAACAGATAGTTTAGGTGTATCCACTGACTTGCACAGGACAACAAAGTCTTGGTCGAATTGTATTGAAGGTTCACGTGATTCCAAAATAATATGCGAATATTCTGGATAAGATTGAGTCATATATCCAATATTAGGGGTATCATCTCGACTCTCCCGATGAACCCCTCCTAGTTTAAAGGATTCCCAAACCGAGGCCTAGGACAATTTTTCATCATATGTCCAAATTTACTACAGTTATAACATCTGATGAATCTCTCAGCTTTATGATTGCATTCTCGTGCTATGTGCCCTTGACCCCCACAAAGATGACATCTAAACTCTCTTTCTTTGTTGAAATAGTTACGTTCAGGGCCTCTTCTAAAAGTACCCTGGCCTTGGAAACCTCTTCTTATTGAATTCGTTCTCCAATTTGTACTAGGACGGAGATCTACATTACATATTTATATTTGCATTGTCAATATAGTCCAAATTATCTAGACGTTTCGCTATTAACTTAACTGATTCGTTCAGCGTCCTTAGATCTATATTTTCATCACTATCCAAGCCATGTTTAGATTGCATTACTTAAACTACTGTTCCTTCTGTATGTACCAAAGATTCGCTTTCTAAACGTAGGAGTATTTGTGCACGTTTCATTGCTTGATCAGACGTCCTGATTTCTGTGGATAACCGTATGTTTTCATAGATCTTTCTTGGAAATCCTCGTACGTATTTTTCAAATATGAGTTGCTCTTTTGCTTCTGTTGACATTTCAGGAAATGCCTTTCTCAATAATCCTTTGAGCTCATTCTAAGTATTTCTGAGGTGTTTCACCAGGATTCAGAGATCTATTTTGGAATTCAGTTAGGAAGTAAATTTAGTGTCTTCTGGCTTAAAGCGCCCAATAACTTTTATTTCACTGTTTCGAAATTCAACCTACTTTCAGCATCGAAAGTTTTGTACACTTCTAATGATTCACCTCTTAAACAGGTAGCGACCATCAAGGCTTTATTTTCTAACGTCCATTCATTCGCGAGCGAACATATGTCAAAGTGTTCAAGAAAATATTCTATGTCGCCATTTTCAAATTTCTCTATCTGCACATGTGCACTTGCCATACCACTCTCTGCTACCAATTATAGTATAATTAGAGTACGTCTTAGATATAATTATATCGAAATCAAACACGGAATCACAACTACTGAATACAGAATTTACCTACTATATAATTACACTTATATGTACATATTACGTATTACTCAATTGACTTACAATGAATTTCCTCTGTTCGATTAAATACTATTTGATTCTTACTATACTATGCTAGTACTGATCTATCCGTAATTGGTAACTTACAATTCATTGTTAATACATTTTCTAGGCCTAACTTCAATAATCTTTGAGATAATGAGTGTATTACGATATAAAGAATTCAGTGCTAATAATCTCATTATCTAAAAGATTATTGAAGTTAGGCCTAGAAAATGTATTATCAATGAATAGGAAGTTACCAATTGCGGATAGATCAGTACTAGCATAGTTTACATAAAATAGATAGTTTTTGAGTTATGGCTCATTTTAAGAAATATGCATTTCCCTGGCAACCGAGGAATGTGTCAACATTCCATTTATAATTTCGATATATTTCATTCAACTAGTTATGGACATCCTCATGTACCAATTTTGATATTTATAACACGTTTAACAATGTTAAAGCAGGCTATAAAAATACGATAATTCCCACGAAAATAGTGATTACATCAACAAATGGTGATATATCACAATTCTAAAGGGTGTTACGTATGCTTGATTTCATGTTCCTAAGTTATTATACAATTATAATGCATTTCTCTGGTCTGTCAATACTAGCTATTGAGATAAAGATATGTTAGCTAATAATCAATGGCCTTCAAGTAATCCATGGTCCAGAAAAAATCTACTCAGTAGTAAGGCCTTATATAACGAAGGTCACGATCGAAAGTATCGTTGCACCATATATTGTCGAACAGCTAACAACCATAAAAAGGCTTAATTGTGTATTAACGTATATCACTTTTACACTTTTGTTCCACTTCAGTTAGCTCTTTATGTTTTCCGGTTATATCAGAGTAAGTATTCAACCACACAAAAAATTAATTGTCCCAAATAATGTGTAACTGCCGGTATTTGGTCACAAATTAGGACGGGATATTGCACTGAAAAGGTATTAATATTAATTGATCCTAAATCCGGCACTGTGTTGTTGTCTTGGTGACAAACTAGATCGAAATTTTTTCCTTCTATTGGAAGTTGTCTAGAAAGTGTTTTCAATGGTTAAAATTTATATTGTGTACTGGAAAATAAGATGCACATAATTTATTGCTGTTAAGTGGAAATAACTAACAGTATGACATACGTATATTTTAATGAATAAATCGAGATCACGTTGCAGTTGAGTTCAGTGCCGGATTTACCATTAAGCTAAGTAGGCTATAGCCTTAGGGCCACACCAGGTGACGGACACTTATGAAGTGTCGCTCTTTGAGATTGAAAAGCTTAAAATTTCTTACTTCTATATATTATAAATATATTTGTCATTCGAAACTAAACAAAAATATTAACAGAGACCCCTGCACTAAACAATATGGCACTTTTTAAGTTTGTTAAAATAATTGAAATTTGGGGACTCGAACAATGTCGGTCATGTTTCGGGCCACTCGTGTGGTTCAGCCTTGGGGCCAAGCAAGGGTAAATCCGGCCCTGGTTGAGTTATTCGTCGCAACGCGATCGATACCGAACGGCTCGGGTTATATAAAACAAATAACTAATGTTGTAAACGGCCTGTCTAGAAATTCTATTGTAATCCAAGTAAAGAAGTGTCACGGCCATCGCAGCTATACCATAATACTCTCCGCTAACAGAGGTTCTGTCTAGTTATCTGTCTTTGGTAATTGGTCACGAAGAATTTGATTTTTTCCAAGATATTGAACCGATCATCTAGTTTACCCTTATGGTAATTGGTCATCAATTCAAAAAATAAATATACGTAGAATATTATAATACTTACTCAACCAAATAGAATACGACTTCATTAAAAATTATAATTTCCTCTAATTTACAGAATTTGTTTTGAAATATTATTACTGTGCCGACTATACTATAGTATAGTGGCCCAGTTCTAATCTTACTGCCTTTATTTTCTATGTTCCGAGTTTATTGAAGGAACTGGACGTTTTTCGAAATCTGACTTTTGTCATATAGGGGACAACAGTTGAGGTTTGCACTCAAAATTTCTCACTCCTCGTCAACATATGACTTCGTTAGCACATTTTTGAGAATCGCTAAACTTCACTTAATGACACATAATTCGCACTCTCTATGAGATAGACATCTGATCATTTAATAGGTCATGTACATTTATAAGGCGGACACGTTGGTCACACCAGATTGCCAATATGCTTACTCATACCGAATGATGACGTAATCATTAAAAATATATTGTTAAATTTTACTATTTAATCACTATTTACGCAAGAGATAATTAAAACTGAACTCTAGTTGAGCTGAGCTGTACTAGGCTGAGCTCTATATAAATTATCTCATATATTTACGGAAATTAGTGTAGATATAATCATCGAATTAAATTGTCATACCTAATTAGTTACATATTATACAACTCGGTTAAATGATTAGGCAAATATACCGATTACGAATTTCGTGTTTGCACATAATTTATTGTTGTATATTAAATGTAATTAAATCAATTGAAAATTGAAAATATTGTTATTATATGAAACGGGACAGCTTCGTTGTCGAGGAATCTACAGTGGTTCAAATTTCCTTCCCTGTAAAATATATTGTGCCAATTTCAATACAGTGCTAATTCACACATAATTTAGTGTTCTATTTATTTAGGTGAAATTCTAGACCTGGGTTGGTCACTTTCTGACAACTACCTCGCCTCGTGCAGTGTCGATAATTCTATCATTGTTTGGAATGGTGTCCGTTTACCTGAAAAGCTTCATATCATTAAACAACACTCAGGAATGGTAAAAGGTGTTTGTTGGGATCCTATTGGAAAGTATCTTGCTTCTCAGTCTGATGATCGCAGTCTCCGAGTATGGCGAACAGAAGATTGGGGTTTGGAAACTCAGCTAACTGAACCTTTTAATAACTGCTCGGGTACAACTCATCTTTTAAGATTATCTTGGTCACCTGATGGACGTAATATTGTCACAGCACATGCACTTAATAATACTTTTCCTGTGTCTAACATTGTTGACAGAAACAACTGGCAATCAGATAAATCTTTAGTTGGACATCAGAAAGCTATAGAAGTTGCTGCATTTAATCCTAATCTTTTCTCTTATGACCTAAAGTCTTCACGTAACCATACAGTTGTGGCTCTTGGCTCTAAAGACAGTTCAATCTCAATTTGGAGTACTGCAAAAACTCAACCGATTTTATTGTTGGAGCAAATTTTTTCAAGTTCTATTCTCGACCTCTCTTGGTCTTCGGATGGGTACCGACTCCTGGCCTGTTCTTGGGATAGTACGATTGCTTATCTCACTTTCTCTCAAACAGAGCTCGGTATTGTTCTGGAGTCCTCATTCCTTCTCAAGCTTCACATGGATACATATGGGTGCACATCCCTACCCTCCGCATCGGATTCAATATCTACCAATATCCTTATCGAGACCCCAATGTTGCTTGCTTTGAAAGACACCACTCCTATTCTGCCTTTAACTAATGGGAACTCCCAGTCCAATCCTATAAGAGCGCCTATTACATCTCAACATCATGTCACAGAACAAGTTGAAATACGTACTAAGGAAGGTAAAAGGAGAATTACGCCCAAATTTATCTCTTCACCTCTTAACTCCGATCCTATCCCTCCTCCCAATATATCAACCTATACTATCCAAAATCATTTAATCCCAGAATCTACTACAATTTCCAATGTTTCTACGCTAACTAATGTAAATATAAATACAAATGTTACTTCTTCCGTGACAACTAATAAAATGAACTCCAGTATTATAACCCCCATTCCTCCTAATGACATTATCTCTGTTGAGAAGGTTTCTGTTGTCTCTACATCCAGTGGGACAAAAATTCCATCAATTTGCTCAGAAAACGTAGATATTAGTCAATCTAAAGCGATTCAAACAACAATTCCCACGCTATCCATAATCCACAGCACTCCTCCTCTCCTCTCAGAAAAAACTTACGAGACTAAAGAAACACTTATCGAGTTAGACTCCATTCCTCCCTCATTTTCCCACGACACATCTCAATACTCACTACATATTGACAACACCATGTTGTTTGGCGCTCTTATTAGAGTCATTACTGTCGAACCTAGTTCTGTACTTTCTAAGCTCTGGGATGCTACTCTTTCTAGTCAAGTTATTTCTTACTGTTGTACTGACAATCATGTGGTTACTTCCTGTGTGGATTGCAGCCTACACATTTTCACTAGTTCTGGGCGTAGAATAATAGCTCCATTACAATTACCATCTAAAGTTACTAAAATTGTTATAAGCGACAATTCTCTTCTTATTATCACAGCTCAGTTTAACTTGTACATGTGGAACTTGTCAACAATGCGATGCGTACTTGCATCTCAGCCCGTATCTCCTCTACTGGCAAACAAGAAAATAGAAATCATTAATTTTTCAGTCCGTGAGTGTGGGCCTATCTTGACTCTTTCAAATGATACCTCGTTTCTCTTCAATAAACAACTCTCTTGCTGGCAGAACATACAATTGACCTATTCGCTTGACTCACAAGCGGGCTACATAACTCACCCATTTTCTTCTCTACTTGTATCTGGAGTCAGTTCGATCGCTAGAAGCAAGCTTTTTATTGAATCTCAACTTAATAGTGCATTAGCAATGAACTCTAAGAATGATTTTCACCGTTGGTTGCTTCGTTATGTTCAGTTTCTTACTGAACACGAGTTGGAATCCCAGTTAAGAGAATTGCTCACTGAACTTATACAACCCATGCTTGATATATCTGAATCAACCGAACAAACCCCTTTACAAACATTAGTATCACCAAATTGTACGGTAATCACGACTGTTTTGGGAATTGTAGCTAAAAATGTTCGTCTCCAAAAGATATACACTGAATTTTCGGAATCGATGGACTTATCATCTAAATACAAATTTTAGATTGTTCCTCAGCTTGTGTTTTAATGTAATAATTCTCATTTGCATTAAAAGTCAACTATATTTTTTCGTTTCCTTCTTTTCTCTTAAAATACAATCGTTTAATCTATTTTATTATTTATTCCCTAGTATGGTACGTATATTCTTATTCCGATTTCAATTCAATTTGCATAATTTTGACTTTTTTTTCTCTTTTTAAGCTATCAACAATTCGTACCTACATATGAATAACCTCTTCATCTATTCCTTATCTAATTTTTATTTATTTAATTGAATTGTATTATTAGCAATTCAATGACTACATTTTATTCTCCAGACATGCTATCATTTCCAAGTAGGGTTAAGTACAGAACAGAAAGATATTCCCGCTACCTATCTTCGTTGAAATTTAATGAATATTTAGGTCAATCTTCATCCAGGGGTAGACAGACATTGACAGATCCGGAACAAGAGAAAACTTGTTCACAGCTCTGCTTGCCTCTAATCTCCTCAGAGGTTGAGCTCAGTGAACATATCGATTGGCTTCTACAGATGAGTTCCCGTCTTAAATACAGAAAGCGAGATAACCTTTATTATATTTGGTCAGAACGTGTTTTCTCTAGGATCAACGATCAGTTAAAATCTAAGATAAATTCTGAACTCTATATTACTTTAGATAAGCAAAAAAGAGATCTTTATAATTATTTTGTCAAATTATCTAACACTCGTCCGGTATACTTAGAAACCCCTGCTAGAGAGCATTACACACACTCTAACCATATTCCCAGGCTTGATCCTATTCTAGCTTCGAACAAGAAAGACCCCTTACTTTCCCGACAAATTGATTATTCTGATGAACAAGAGGTCTTGGGTTCGTGTCTAAGTAGGCAAACTCTAAATAATTTAAACTGTCTGCATAGCCGACCAGTTTACCCATTACGACACTCTTCTAGGAACAATAAAACTGAAGAATTTGGCCAAATACCACTCTATTTTGTTGACAGCCCCCAGAGACATGCCAGTCAGTGTCGACTCACACACCACGCAGATCGAAACAAAACTAATTGTCATCTTTCTCAATCCTATGGGAAACAACATGACAGTTTTGAAAGATTAGTGGGTTATGACCTTGAGAATGTCTTGACTAATCAAATGAGAATTCAAAGGAAAAAACTTTTTCACTCTAAGGGACTACAGTCGAGTGTTGAATTCGTGTAATTATGTAATCATTTATTTTTATTTACCAGAATGACTTCTATTTAATACTTAATAACTCACTCTTGCCATCAGATTACTTGATAACATATTTTTATTCCATCTCATTATTTGTATTTATCCTGAGGCAAATTAACTTCAAAATGGGTTGATAGGTTTCCTACATTATACCGATATATAAATTATGTTAAGGAATGTACTAACCTTTTATTATAGTAATAAATTATATTTCCAAGGTCTTGTCCCAAATACATTACTTACACTTTGGATATTATTCGTTATTAAATATTTATCTACATAAGCTATGGAAAACAATTTTGTTTGTTTTTTCAAATTAATTATAATTGCCGAAAAGGTATCAGTGACATGTACCCAGGGGCGTAGGAAATAAATTTTCAGCTTTCTGGGACTCGTAGTCTTTCCAATCAATTCTGGACAAACACACAAACACACACACAGACAACAATTCCGCTTTTAATATACGAGCCCTTCGGTCTCTGTCGCTTCGCGACGGATCACTCTCTCACAAAAGTCGCGAAGCGACTTTTGTTCGTTCGTATTAGGCACTACGCGATACAATTAATTGCCGCTTCGCGGCCTTTCCCTCCCCAAAAGCAATCAGCCAATCACATTAATAATGAGCTTTAATAGCTCAATAAATTTCAGTTGCACGATAAGAAAGCTCGAATCAAAATAATACTAAAAGAAAAACAGGCAATAGAATAGACTAATGATTGATTGGTTAAATGAATTTATTTTCAATCAATCAAATTGCAGCCTCAGAAAATATTTCTATTATGCACAATCTATTTATACTATTGTTGAGAACTTGTAAACAAATGAATAATAAGTTGATTAATAGAAATACAAATAAATATAGACATTAGTGAAGTCTAACTAAACACACAATAACTAGTGCGAGCTAAGAGCAACTAGTAAGGTTGGTTAACAATCGACTAAACTATAACATCACCCCCTTTCGGAAATCTCACTTTGTCTGAGGGGGATATTCGCGTTGTGGTGCTTCGTCCCATGTCACGTAATCTCCAAGATACTGTGGACGTCTCCGATCTCTTATTGGGTAACGTCTCGTTCCCATTTCTCCTCCACGATCCTCTGGGATCGTATCTAATTCCTCGTAGTCTCCACTCACTGTACTATCAACTGTACCTGCTCTATCACCTTCATTTTGAGTATAACTGTTAGGGGGGTCAGAGTTCTCTTCTCTTTGACCCATCAACGCCTGGGGTTCTGTCGTTTGGGTTGCAGGAGTTTGGAACGTAATTGGGATGGTTCCTTAGTATTGCTTGCAGTGATCCAAGTGTACCCACTTATCCCGGTGGGTCAGTCTGAGTTTCACGTCAGCTTCTCTCCGCGCGAGTACTTGATATGGTCCGTCGAACCTGGGAACTAGTGAATCCTCTCTAGCATTCCTCCTGAGAAGGACCAGATCTCCACTTGAGACCTGTGATTCAGATTTTCCTTTGTTACACCTCTCCCTCGCTTTCCTGAGGTTTTGATCAGAATACTCCTTCGCAATCGAGTTGAGCTCTGCTTGCTTGCGTCTTAAGGATTCCAAGTACGTGTATTCGCTGTGTGTATTACTTTCGCATTCCTGTAACTCATTGCACCATGCGTCGAGAGGGCTCAGAGGCTCACGACCATACGTTAACATGTGTGGAGAGACTCGAGTCGTACTATTCACCATTGCATTGCAGTGGAATGAAACTTCGGAGAGCAAGGATGGCCAAGAACCTCTATCTAATTGCCTGTCCTGCTGCAGGCAACGAATGACTTGCTTGACCATTCCGATATTTCTCTCTGACATCCCATCTGACTGAGGTCGGTAGAGTGTCGTTCTCCTCTTGTTTACACCGAGTGCATGGCAGAACGTTCTGAATGTTTCGCCGTCTACGTTCGGCCCCTGGTCACTCAATACCACCTTTGGGACACCATGTCCTTTGTAAACCCAGGCTTCTTCAAAAGCTTTCACGATTGTCGCTGCTCGTTGGTCTTTCATCGGCTGGACCTCTATGTGTCTGCTGAACAGGTCAACTATCAACAGAAAGTAGTGATATCCATCCTCTGATCAGGGAAGCGTCCCGATATCGATGCCCACTGCGTACCCAGGTCTCCCTTCGTATCCACACATTTCGCGAATCGGTTCTTTGCCCTTATTGGAAGGTTTTGATTTGTGGCAAACTAAGCAATTCCGGCAGGACTTCTCTACGTCCCTAGCCATCCCGACCCAGAAAAAATTCTTCCGCAGTGATTGTAATGTGCCGGCTTTTCCGAAATGGTGCTGTGAGTGTACCTGTTCAATTACCTCGCATTTTATCTGTTTCGGTACCACTATCCTGTCCTGGAAGAAGAGTTTCCCTTGTACCACTTTAAGACGTTCTCCTACTTTCCTGAGACCCCCAGTTATTACCCTTTCACTTGATCTCAGTTGTCTGAGTGCGTCCTCGATAACTGGATCCCTTGATTGTCCTTCTGCAATCTTGGCCGGGAGACTTTGTGTGGATTCCGTCACGTAGATTTTGTCCTCAAAGGCATCTTCTGAATTAACCTCCTCATCGAATTTGGCTTCTAGATTCCGACTGAGGTAGTCTGCCACGATGTTTTCCCTCCCAGGGCGTACGGCAATCTCTAGGGGTATTCCTTGAAGCTCCATTAACCACCTGGCGAATGTAGGTTTGGGGTCTTTTTGATTTTGGAGCCATCTCAAGGGAGAATGATCGGTGTGCACTACTACCCTCTAAGCACCTTTCAAATAAACACTCCATTTGCGAGTTGCCGCAATTACTGCCCACGTCTCTAGTTGCCCGGCCGAATAATTCTTCTGGCTGGGGCTAAGTGCGGATGAGTAGTACTCGAGGGGTCTCACTTTCTGAGTTGCTTCGTCAATCTGTCCAAGCACTGCTCCTATTCCCGTTCCACAAGCGTCTGTTTCAATATGGAAAGCCTGTCTCCAGTCTGGGAAGGTCAATGTGACCGGGTCCCCAGATAACACCCGGCGTAGATGTTGGAATGCCTCCTCGCATCCAGCGTCCCAATCCCATTTTACCCCTTTACGCGTGAGAGAATATAACGGCCCAGCTATACTAGCAATGTTCTGGATGTAGCAACGATAGTAGTTCACCGTGCCGAGGAAGCGTTGCAATTGGGAAACTTTGCGGCCTAGAGAAGTTTCGCACTCTTTCTACATAGCCATTCAGTGGGCTTCTCCCCCCTCGTGATAGCCAGTGCCCTAGGAAATCAACGGATTCGAAGCCTAGCTGGCACTTGTCCATCCTCAGTTGCAGCCCCGCCTCGTCCAACCTCTCGAACACCCGAGTAAGGTGGTCAAGATGTTCCGTAAATGTTTGTGAATACACCAAAATGTCATCCACGTAACTCTCTACGTTGTTAAGCCCGTTTAATGCTTGGTCCATTACCCTCTGAAAAGTAGCCTGGCTGTTGCAAAGTCCAAATGGCATAGCCAACATCTCAAACAACCCACGTGGTGTGTGGAACGCTGTCTTTTCTGTGTCTTTTGGGCGAATTGGAATAGTCCAGTAAGCAGAAGCTATATCTAACTTGGAGAAATAGTGACTCCCGCGAAGCTTATCAAATATGCTTTGTGGATTCGGTAAGCTGTATTCATCCCTCTTAGTAATCTTATTCAGACGTCTGTAATCCACTGCGAACCGCAGGCTACCGTCCTTCTTTCTAACAAGGACCACGTCTGAAGCCCAAGGCGACGAGCTGGGTTTCACTATCGGTGGGCGAGCTGCTAGCATATCCTCTAATTGTCTGTTTATCTCCTCTTCCCACTTCGGGGGAACTCTTCTCGGGCGGCTCTTCTGAGGTAACGCGTCCGCAGTCACAATAGCGTGATAAGTTGATAGCTTGGTACGTGACGGTTTCTTGTGATTCAGTGCAAATCCATGATGGAACTTCTCGATAATTTTCTCGAGCTTAGAGTGTTCCTCACGCGGTAACTTTTGATTAATCAGATTGGGATGCTTTCTTCTGCTAGGATTTTCAACTTCTTCGTCTTGCTTTGCTACTTGAGCCCTGGCCAGCGGAGTTCCGCCACATATCTCTGTCTCATAAGACTCCCAAGTATCCCCAATCTTGATCCTGCTATTCTGAAAGTCGAATGAAACCGTACCCAGCTTTTGCATTAGCTGACGGCCGAGAAGCACCGTGGGTTCTTCAGTGTCGAGTACCTGTATTTTCTGCACTACCGGTCTGTGCGAACCAACTTTTACCTTGGCCATCATGTACCCCAAGACCTGCACGGGACTGTTGCACAGCCCATACACCTTACTAGGCTCGTGTTCTATTATTTGAGTTAGGTTCAGTCTCTCTACTGTACCCCTGTCAATTACACAAGGTGTTGCTCCGAAGCACTTCCGTTCTGAGGGCGTTGCCTTCTTACTCTTCGGAAACCTAGTATCTGATCCGCGTACGCGAACCGTTTGGACCGTATCCTCATCATCTTCGCTTGACACTGCGCTCTGGTCAGCGCCCGACGTTACTTCGATAGTCTTCGCGTAACACACCTTGGGGGAGTTCACACCGCGCCATCCTTTGTCGAGAGGTATCCCTTTACTCTGCAGCACTTGCCGAATCTCCGCTGCGAATTTGACAGCCCCGTCCTCAGAGAGGTCTGCTATTTGCGGAGTTACCCATTCTTTGAGTTTCGGCTGCACTTCTTGAGGAAGTTGAGTTACCATAAATCTGCAAGCTTGTTTGGGGGTGATCTGTGCTATCTTTGCCTCTTCTAAGTACCTCGCGAAGAAATCCATAGCGGTTTCACCAGGTGGCCACGTCATGAGTCGGAATCTCTCAGTGGCAGCAAATTCGTCTGCTTTGGGGTCTAGTCGCTCTATTAGGTATTCGAACGCGGCTTGGAGTGATTCTGTTTCTAGTGCACCTATTACCACTTTGCACTCCATTTTCCCTCGATTGATATAAGCTGGCAGTAGTCTGATCGCTGCTTTGGCACCTCCTTCCCCCTGTATTATGGTGGATACCGCCGCTTCGAAATGTGGTCGCCACGAGGTAATTGTCTGTCCTTCACGCAACGGTGGAATTCCAATGGAGATCGGCGTTGCCATTTTGTCTGATAGTATTTGTATTTATGTTGAGAACTTGTAAACAAATGAATAATAAGTTGATTAATAGAAATACAAATAAATATAGACATTAGTGAAGTCTAACTAAACACACAATAACTAGTACGAGCTAAGAGCAACTACTAAGGTTGGTTAACAATCGACTAAACTATAACACTATTGATGAAATCTGCTAATCCATACTAACAAACCCTCGAATTTAATTGGCTAACATATTTTGTCACCTTCAAATGTGAATATTTCTCTTCAAAAACCAATAGATCGTTGTCGCAGTATAAAATTACCCCTGTATACAAATTTTCAGCTTTCTGGGACTCGTAGTCTTTCCAATTAATTCTGGACAAACAAACAAACACACAAACAAACAAACAAACAAACAAACAAACACACAACAATTCCTCTTTTTATATATAGATACTACTGCAGGCATGGGGTCAAGCCCCAAAGGGCTTAAGCCCTTTGGACTTAAGCCCATTTTTGAGAGGGCTTAAATCCGGACTTAAGCCCTCCTTTAATTAAAGGGCTTAAGTCCGGACTTGGACTTAAGCCCTTTATAGATGAGCTTCAAGCCCTTTCAAGCCCTTTTTAAGGCACTTATTCAATATAATACGGTATGGATTTCTAAAGTAAAATACTTAATCCCGGACTTAAGCCCTTTATTAAGGGCTTGAGCTTGGACTTAAGCCCTTTTTCAAAAAGGCTTAGAAAAATGGCTTGGGCTTAAGCCCTTCTGATAAGGGATGGGCTTGGACTTAATAAATAATTATTAGATAGATAGATGCTTGCTTCCCAAGAGATACTCGTGATTTGAATTTATTCTGAAATCTCTTGGTATATTATCTTGGTAATTCTCATTTTTTTATGCTGCATACATCACATGATTGATATACTTTGTTTCATATCCTCGCTTCCTTCTAATTAATACGACTTACATTCGATCGAAGCCACACAAAATTTATGAACTCCAATTTTTGACTTCTGCTAGTAAATGGTTTAAGACGTGAGGAAAACAGAAGATATTTCGTGTTCTATTTTACCCAAATATAGCCGGCATAGCTTACTTCTCCGAATTCCCACATAATTCACACAAAATGCCCACTTAACATAAACGAGGTTGATCCCCCATAACCATGGTAAATTCGCTAATTTTATAGAATTAGTTATTTTATTTGTTGACAATTATTATAATGATCTAATGACTGAACATTATACAAACAATATATTATTGAGGAGAGTTATTATTAACTGTTTAAATTCAATCGAATGATACGTCTAGAGTACTATCCCATGAGAATATCCCATTCAAATCTGACCGAATGTAATTGAGTGTGTCAATGAACGATTCTGCCATTTTGTGTCTATCCCGTAAACATGGGAACCGAAATACCATACAAGTAGGAACGAAGTCGAAGAGCTCATCAACTACAATAATTGAGAACACGTCTAGATAGTCGCAGTGAGATCCATAAGCTGAGATGTGCCGAATATCAAAGCTTAACTTTTGAGACGATTGACTCGATTTATCTAAGTGGAATTGGTACCGCGTGTCAACTCTCAGAACAAGCTTGGGGGAAGTATATCCGAATTTCAGGCTCCTTCTTTTGTTTCTTTTATGTTTGTAGAATTTCTGCATGACCTCGCTGGTTGGTGCCCGTGTGTCATAAATGGTCTCATAATTAGTATTTAATGGTTTTATCCCTATCAGAGAAGATTGTGATGTAAAGTAATTATCGTTTTGTTTATTCTCTCTTTTCGATTCATCTCTTGGTTCTGGTTCTTTTTTATCCAATCTGTATCTGAATAGTATTGGTGTAAAGTCCTCTGTTTCTTCAATATTTTCATTGTTAGTATATCTGATAAGTTTGTTTTTTGAATGTGTATTATTTGCTGTGAAATTATTTTTCAAAAATTCGAATTTGGAGTACATCTTCTGTATTTAGGTTTTTCTGGTCTCATCTTTGTAGTTGGCTTAATGTATTTATACTGATCGTATTGGTAGCTTGTCACTAGTTTCGTATTAGTTGTATTATGTACTATTGGATGTAATAATATAATAGATCTTTCTGTGCATACCTACTCATTTGATCTCTACAATTTCTCTTCTGATTCATTCGTAGAAAGTTTAATTTGAGATGCAAAACTAATCGACCAACTGGTTCAAGCTTGATATCTATCTAATGCAGGTGCATATTTGTCCCAAATACGTACCGTATATACAATCATAATTATCTAATGACACCTGTTGTCTTGTTTTTCTTGCGATATAAAACTTTCAAGAATCGTTATTTGATACAATGAACTTTTAATTGTCTGTATAATTTAAATTTATTTATTGATATTTACTAAGACACACACTACATTGTTTATTTATGTTGCTATCACCCAGGGTGGATTCGGTTAGCCGACTAACCTGTTGACGGTTATAAATTTTATTGACCAGTTAACCGTTTTGTTAAATATTGGCAGTTAATTGGTTAATTATTGATATTCTTTGAAATTTGTAGAATATAATAATCCTATATACATTTCCCATCATTAAATTTTCAGTAGCAACATTGTTTCTAAATTTCGAAATATTTAGCTTATGTACTTACGGGCAGGGCAGGATTTACCCTTGAGTGGCCTGAAGGCTGAACCACACAAGTGGTCCGAACATGATCGACATTGGTCGGTAGTGGCCCTGTAGTGGCCCATTGGTCCTGTAGTTTCCTGTCATTGGTACTGTAGTGGCCCGAAGGCTATAGCCTACTTAGCCTAATGGTAAATCCGGCCCTGCTTACGGGCTTTCATTTTAAAAATCTGAGTTTTATTCAGTATTATAACTTATAAGCAAATGCACTATAAGATTATGTGTTGAGTAGCGTGGGCGATAGCCGGTTTACCGTGTCGAGGAATCGAATTGTAACCAACCCCACCTTTTCTATCACTATCCTTGTTTTATTATATTATTAGTTTAATGGTCCTTTGTTTTTTAACTTAGGTCTCGGTCGGTTGCTTTCCGATAAATCACTCAACTGCTACGCGATCTCGTTATATCAGTAATTTAATTTTTATCAAGTATATGTTACAGTTTATGGAAAGTCCTGGTGTGCACGCGTGCACACTGGTGTATCCGCATGCACACCAGAAGAAAGTCCTGGTGCACGCGGATACACCTGGCACGTCCATAAACTGTAACATATATATTTTTATCTACATCCAAGCTATAAGCTAGTCTCCAGAATCCTTGGTACTTTTCATAATTTGTTTAGCTATTTCTCAACTCCAGCGCATTCTTAATATTAGAAAATGTATGGTTCAAGTTTATTTGTTCTTGTTGATGCATTTGCAGGTTCGTTATTTAATTCTTAATTTTAATTTCAATTGGTTGTTTATATTTCCGATCTTCAATGACGTTTATAACTATTTCTCGGGAATCACCTATGCACGAAGATGTTGAGTTTCCAATTACAGTACATAATGGATATAATGATATAAATATCGTTACCAGTTGAATTCGATAAGGAATTTGATTATACTTATGATAATATAAGTATTGACAATGTATATAGTACTCGTATATTAGATGCTGTGATACAGTGGATGGATATAGTGATATAATGGATATAGTGATTTATTGGATATAGTGATAATTTGGCCAAAAACCCCATGTCCCCACCATTATCACTATCTCCGTTATGTACTGTATAGCAGAAAGTTTAATGTTTCTCTAAAACTAGTCTACCGGTTTGGATGACAGCGCGTATTACGCTCGCGCTCTTTGCTTTCCTTCCAACAGAACACTAGTGCTACTCTCTTTCAACACCGATTGCATTCTAACTTTTTAACGCTTAGTTTAGTTATTCATCTTATTTTATTTACTTTGTAAAATGAGTGAAGAATCAGGTCATCACTAACAACTACTATATTGCCATGATTGAAGCAACTCAGGACTGGTCTGATGTAAATCAATATCGATCTTCTACCCATAATTACTTGTGGACACAATAAGTCGGAATCATTTAAACGGATATATACGTCATTAATTTGAAGATAAAAAATTGTTACTCTCTGAACGTAATGCTCTGTTTCATATAATTGAAACTAAGTAACTCAAAGCATAAGTCATTTTCTATGGTATAAATGGTTGTGGACATGTCCTTACATCTTAATACGACGTAATACAGCATTGAATTACTATGTGTAGGTTGACCTCTTTCATATTTGAATAGTTTATTAATTTGAATAATTCATTTGATGAACTTTCAAGATTGGATTTCTCAAAGTTAGAATCATGGTTGAGGTTTGTAAGAACATTTCTTGGATATATTGATAATTAGATATTTATATGAGAGGAGATAATGAGTTGGTCTTTCAATAACAGTGAAAATTTCTGAAAATATGAATGTGTTAGATTAATTTTGCAATGTGTACTTAATTTCTTAATAAATGGTACAGTTTCTTATATATACGTATACCATGCTATTTAAATACATTTATTCGTAATTTGATCTAACTATTAATGATGACTAATATAGCTAATTATGTCTATATGGTTTGTTCAGTCAAAATAATAATGATGTTCATTGGTTAATTGTGTTCAGAACTCTGCCAACTCTGTGATCTCACCAGCTAGACACGACAAGGTTGCCGATGGAACTATAATCAAATTTATTTGGGTATTAATTAATTTCTTCCAAATATCCCCGAGTAAACAAGCCATAACAGTGCATTTGGTAGCTTATGAGCTTTTTAAGGTTGAATTAAAACAAGAAATTCTCACAGTTGAACTTTTTTTATATACCGAAATGTCCTTACCTGAGCTGCCATGGGTTGTAGATATGCATCTTCCGCATGGGAAAAACTGTATTTTTATTGCTGTATTGTGGAATGTATTTATTTTATGGTTCCAACTAAATAAGGGAAATTAATTTACTCTCATTCAACCTTTATTCAAATTCATATTAATGTTATGCTAATACTCGTATTACTTAGTGGTATGGTAAATAATATTCTGGTACACTTCACTCTAAATATTTTAATTTCTTTCTAAAAGTACATATCAGAATTAAATACAATCACTTTGAACCAATAACTGAATTTGAATAATATTTAAGCAAATTTCTATGCGTTTAAGGAGCCGACATACGATTATTAGTTGTATACATTAGCAACACAAAATTGAGAGATTATAGGTTCCCAACCATTCCTAAATAATGTTTTTTGGGAAAATTCCAAAAATACTCAAGTTTTTTAAAAATTTCCAAATATACTCAACTTTTTACTGATACTCAAATATAAAACTAGATCTTTCCGAATCTACTCAATTTTTTCAAAATAATTCCAAATCTACTCAAGTTTTTCAGATTTATTCCAATTCTGCTCAAGTTTTTTCAATAAATTCCAAATCTACTCAACTTTTCAGTAAATTCACAGATCTACTCAAGTTTAGAAAGGCTATATTTAGTCTATCTTATATATTAAATCACAATGTTTTTGTGTTTGTTTGTTTGTGTGTTTGTTCAGAATTGATTGAGGAACTGGTAAAAGCTACAGACCTAAAATTTGGCAGTGGGGTGGGGAATACTAGTATTGTATGTACAAATAAGTTCAATATCTAAAAAGATATTCAAATCTTCCATCACAAAAGGTGTCAAAACCTTTAGCCAATTAAATTCGAGGGGTGTTCCAGTATGGATTAGCAGCTAGCATTTCAATTAGTATAATCGAATGCTTTAGTGTCTGTCAAATGTTAAGTATGCATTATGGAATACTGCGAAAGTAATCTAATTGATCGAGAGGAAGTTCAGGCATTTAATCAGTTATTTGTGTTCTGTCTGTCTAGCCATACATTTATAACATTCCATTGTGTTATTTGTTATCAAATTATTATCAATCAATACAATAACTTCTCCACGTCCCAAAGTTAGGGGTCCACTGGTACAGTTTCTTAGTGATATTTAATTATATATTTGGAATTGGTATATTATTATACATGGACAAGCTCATATATCTAGAAAATTATCTGTTCAAATTTGCATAAATATCCAAATTATTTAATCTGTCCTTATAGAAACCTGTAGCTAGGATGAACGGATATAAATAGACAGCTAGCGGCCAACCATCAAGAACGACATTTAATTTGAAAAGGAGATGCTTTAAATACAAGCGAGGGCCGTAGGCCCGAGTACAAGTTGTAAGGACGCGTAGAGCAGACGAGCAGATTGTACTAATAAATATTTTTTGTGGTTGGGATCTCCATACTAGTTTCAATAATCCAATAAAACTTGAGTATATTTGGAATAATCCTGTAAAACTTGAGTATATTTGGAAAAACTTGATTATATTTACAAATTAGTTGAGTATTGTTGAGTATATTTAGAAATTTTTAAAAAACTTGAGTATTTTTGGAATTTTCCCAATGTTTTTTATTACTAATGCTTCAACCTTATTTGACCTGAAAATCTCTTGCTAACCATGCATGGCTATTTTTTCTTACTGCACAACACTTGCCATATATCAGTATAAAGGTATTGTAACTTATTGTCCAACGACTCTCGGTTTCTTAGTATATTATATTATATTTATAATTCTTACTGTATCTAATCGTCTAATTGAAATCGAGGAACAAGTAGTATGTAACTAAGGAGAGAAAGATACTGAATATCTATGTAGAACGTACAAACTTAATTATTTGTTTTTATAGTTACTGAGTCTATTTTCTGGTCATAATTTGTTTGTACTAATATTAACTGCTGCACAGTATTCTGTTGGCATTTAGCCTATGGAGTCTCCAGACATACGTGATTATAGTAGCACATTAAATTGCAATAACATAAATGCAATCTTGTTACCTCAGTTCGAGGATCAGAACAAGACCAAAGTCGATCCTGCCCGAGTGTCTGGCGGTGCGGCTGATCCTCTCTCGGTCTACCTTCGAATCCGTCCCTTCACCGAAAGGGAAGTTTCAGATAAAAACAATACATCCTGCATAAAAGTGCTTAATAAAAATGACTTAATAACCTTACCTCCTCTCAGTTCGCACACACACAAAGGTCTTAAAAAGGTACTTTTGTGTTGTTACTTTTTAATTTGTTATATGACTATTCATTTACCAGGGAGTGAGTGACATGCAAACCCTATTCAGTTTTACTGGAATTTTTAATGATAAGACAGGGCAAAAGGAATTTTATGATTCAGCTGTTTTGGACTATATTCAAGACTTTCTTAGAGGTATTATTAATTTTTTACTAAAATACTCTTAAATTTATATAAATACTTCTAGCTATATCGATTAGTATAGTATAATTTGGTAAGATTTATATACGTATTTATTTTATGGAGAAAGTGTTGATATTTAAAATCAAACGAATCGACTCTTCCCTCGACTAACGATTATTCGATCATTCTATTCCAATCTTTTTAAATTTTAAATTTAAGGCAAGATTGGAGTTCATTAGCGAAATTATTTTCTTATTGAGGTACTCAGTTTACAAAATAACTATTTGCCATTAATATTAGGTTATTTGTATGGTATTACCTATGTACTTAAATAAGAGTTTTAATGGGTTGAACACTACGGGTGTTTGAAATCAAAACAGTTATTTTTATTTATTTATGGAGTCTACTTACCAGAATTTTATAATTTATATTTTGTACTCTTCCTTAGGTCATAATGTATTGATATTCGCTTACGGTGTTACTAACTCTGGGAAGACCTACACCATGGCTGGGACGCGTTCTAACCCAGGAGTCCTACCCCGGGCACTGGATAGTATATTCCAGGCAATTGAACACCAACAGCCAACTAAGTTCCTTTACAAACCAAAAGGTAGATTTGTTAGATTGTTATATTCTAAATACTGCGTTTATTTCAATTAATAAGATTATCAATTGGATTAGTGCTGTACCTGATGCGCTCATTTATTGTTCCAATAATTTGATTCATTTCCATTATTCGAATTACATCTAATATATTTCTACAATCTACAATTGCTCTTGCAACTTTTCCGTTGTGAACTGTCACGAAATATTCGGTCCGGGGTAAATTTGGTCCGGCTGGACCAAATATATCAGAAATATTTGGTCCGGCCGGACATAAAATTTCCCGGACCGAATATTTCAGACAATTTTGGTCCGGGTTTGCAAAATCTCCGGCCGGACTAAATATTTCAGATGTTTTTGGTCCGGCCTATTTTTCGGTCCGGCCGGACCAAATCGTTGACGGAAAGATGGTCGCGGGGAAAATTGGTCGCTGAAAATTGGTCGCGGAAAAATGGTCGTGCGGAAAATAGGTCGCCGGGAAAAATGGTCGCGGGGAAGTTTAGGCTTTGAAAATTGTTTAAACCTAAATGACATTAACTTCTATATTTAATTGCTATTGTGCTATTAATTAACTTTATTGAAGATGTAATATTGAATAATAGAGAACTGTATTAAGAATAAGGGTATAGATTACTTTAAAACTCAAAATTGTATGCGATTCCCTTCAGATAACTCAATGTATCACGAGATTCGTAATCTGCCACAAGGGCTAAGATACGAGCATCACGTGCAATACTGTGCTTTGATCGCTTCTTAGTTTCTCCAGCCTCCCACTTTGCCAGAACCGCCTCTTGCAATGACTGTTCCCTTTGTAGAAACAGCGATAGTTTACAAAAACTTGGATGTGAGGAGACTACTGTTGATTTAAAAGCGTTATGCCACCCCTCAACACTGTTGTTTGTTCTGGCTATACGACTATTCACTCTTGAATAAATATTCCATATTCTAATTGGAAACATTGGTGTCCTTCTACTAAGATCGGGTAAGACTCTACCAATGTATGTCTTTTCGAAGTATTTCGCTAGAGTTATGGCCTCTTCTGGAAACTGTTGCATAAGAATATTAAAACAAATTAGAACGTCATTTTCTGGAACAAACGCTAAACTAGCAAGCATTTTGATATTAATAGCAAAATTGTTGTCCTCTTGGTAGCGTATAGCCAACCCTTGTTCTTGAACTTGTCTGAATATATTCTGTGACAAATGAAAAAAACATCCTGTTATTACAGAAATAAAATTCTCCTCCAGTGCATTCATCGCAGCTCTTTCAAAATCGATCATAACAGTCACAGGGTTTAACAATGGTTCAATTTCTAATAATTTCTTAAACAACTTGTCATATGTAGCTTCACTTTTATTCGGGAGCAGCGCATAGATACATGGAAAAATGTTTCCATCTTTTTCTGCATGAATAGTATATAGTTGTACGAACAGGTCCGGAACAACACTAAACGTTCCATCACAATACCAGTTGTCACAGCTACTTAGACAGGAAATGAAATTTCTTGTACCATAGACAATAATCCTTTGCTGGTCACCAAATCCAGAATCATAAAGCAAAAATGGTTCGCCCTTCAAAGTGATTTTGTATTTGTCAGGAATGACGATTTCAGCAGCGGTGGTAGGGTTACCACAGCTCTCTATGCTAATACTTTTGTAATTCCGAATCGTTCGTTTCACAGATTCTAATTGTGGAAGCTTGTTTACAGTGGATGGATGCATTGTTTCTATACCTGAAGATAAAATACCCCTAGTGCTCTGCTCAGTAACAGATGCCAAATCCTTCATCTTTCTATATTCCTTCAACATCTTAATACGATCTTGACTCGTGTGTATCCTAGCCTTGCATATGCCCCGTTTTTCACATACCCAATATGATACCTCATCAGAAACACGGTTTAGAGTATAGATATACCCAAATACTGTTGCTTTTTCTTTATTCTTGTTGCTCTTTATGCGTTCAATGAAGAGAGAATCCAACTGATGATAACGAGTAGAGATTAGTAAATGTGAATTCGAGAGTAGAGATTAATAAATGTGAATTTGTATAATCTCTTCACCTTACCTTATATAAGTAAATTATATGTGTCAAGTGTAACCTGTGTGTGTGTTGATGAGATAACAACAGATACATAACTGATATGCACATAACAAACACCAAGTGAGAAATGAGAAACATGTGGAACCTGAGAAATCAAAAATATAAAATCCCCCGCGACCAATTTTCCGCGCGACCAATTTTCCGCGCGACCAATTTTCCCCGCGACCAACTTTCCGCCATTCGTTTGTAGCACAGGCTCCAGAGGTGGTGAATCTGCTGTTAACAGCCATTTTGGCTGTTTGCTGTTAACAGCTAAGAATTCGTCCCCAATTGGCATTAACCTTAACAACTTCGATTTTCCTTTGCTGTTAACAGCCAGTGGCTGTTTCCATCCCTGGGCATAGCACGTTCGGTATGAACCAGTGACTGTAGAAAGTCGAGACTGGTACCAAAATTGTGCAATGTTTATAAACCTGTGACCTGAAAAACAGCATACTCCGCTTAAAAGATCCACCGGACGAAAATAATAATAATAAACTAGACAGCTCGTTCCGTCAATTTTTTAACGGAACACATTACATTCTGTCTATTTTCTGTTATACAATATTCGAAGAATATATATTATCTTTTCAGTGGGGTTGAATTGGGGCAATCAAATGCAAGATATCTTAACAATCTAAAATAATATTAAAAATCAACCCGGACCATATATTTCTGATATATTTGGTCCGGCCGGACCGAAAAATAGGCCGGACCAAAAACATCTGAAATATTTAGTCCGGCCGCACATTTTGCAAACCCGGACCAAAATTGTCTGAAATATTCGGTCCGGGAAATTTTATGTCCGGCCGGACCAAATATTTCTGATGTATTTGCCCGGCCGGACCAAATTTACCCCGGACCGAATATTTCGTGACAACTATCTGCTAGATAATGACCGTTATTGATTGATTTGTAAGTGAATATGTGTTTCATAACAAGTGCAATTAAAACACTTGGAAGTTGGAATATTTTACAAGTTGATGATGATGTCAATTTATTATTCAAAATAGTAACGTAAATACTAGCACGTATTCCTAATTTCTATTTGTAATAATTAATCTTTAATTAATTTAATTAAACATTTGAAGTCTTCACAATTCAAACATTAATTAAACGAGCCCTTCGGTCTCGGTCGCTTCGCGACGGATCTCTCTCACAAAAGTCGCTTCGCGACTTTTGTTCGTTCGTGTTATTCACTACGCGATACAATTAACGGCCGCTTCGCGGCCTTTCCCTTCCCAAAAAGCTATATAGTATTAAAAAAATTTACTATTCAGTTTCACCTGTGGCTAGTGAATTACACACTATTACTTAATAACGCGTGCCTAAAATTCATTTTGGGTTGTGATTCCTGTAATTTGTTTGGGGAATTATGTTGAGAAGTTATTCTCATTGCTCAATAGTTATTAATTATTAGTTAATTAATAGCTCAATAATTCTTAAGGATAGCTCGTTCAGCAATATATATTAAAAGGTTCAGCTTGTTAGCTCAAATAAATTGAGACCTGTGGTTGGTAAATTATTCGCAATTAATTATTTCAGTAAGTTGTATTGCAAAGTAATTTACTAACTCTGGGTGTAATCTCTCCATAATAATGGTTTAAACTTTAAAGATGAGAATAAGACCGCTTCGCGGTCTTATTCTCACCATTAAACCATTATTATGGAGAGGTAAATCCAGGGTTGCAAAATATTTGATTTATAAATAGTAATAAAGTTCTACATCTCAATAAACAATTCTTTTTGCAGGAGCTGGGTTAGTGAATTATTTAATTTAATTGATAGTAATAATTAACATAATAAATCTCATCGTTATAGGCAGAACCAAAAATCCTAGATTACTTAACTTAATTAATTTCTAGTAGAAATCCTAGGTTAGAAATTACGTAATCCCATTAATAGTCTTATTATAGGAAGCCAATATAGGTGTAATAAATAAACAATGCATTAGAGAAATTAACTACTCTAAGCGCATTCTTGTTAACCAAACAAATCAGATCACCCACATAGTGTTAAAATAATAGGACACATTTTAACTAATAACTTTCGCAATGTAAGTTCGTAAAAATTGATAATTTTCACAAAGGTGTTCCATTATGTGTTGTCGATTTTCATATAAAATTTATACTAACGGAGTCAAATTTGCAAAAGTTATTAAGAAAAAGGTTACCGTGTGATGTCATGCTCACAATATTTCGCTTAGAAAACCAACAGACCCATGTCGCTATGACAAACTACTCCTATATACCAAATTTCAGCTTTCTAGGTAGTATGGTCTTTTCAATTAATTACGGACAAACATCCCCACACACACACACACACACACACACACACACAACAATTCCGCTTTTAATATATAGATAGATTGTATTACACTAAGTTGAAATGTAATTTGAATATTGAAATTCTAGTTAAATTAAACATTGGGGAAGTCTAATCAGAAGGAGCACACTCCCATCCCGTGTGAGGGTTTTTTTTATTGCTTCTATTTTGTATACAATTGGCTATTACTTAGGTATACTGCATTTGTACTTGTATAAATTCTACCTAGTTAATTAAACAATTTTTTAATTAACTAACGTAGCTAACATCGAACTCGAACCTTCATTAAATATGTCTTGTATGTAAAAATACTAACAATACTTGATTATTACTTTAATCCAGATAGCAATGTGATTTTGAATTCGTGTTTAAATTTACAACACACACGAATAGGGCAATTAATTCAGACTTGGAGAATATAACAATATTACAGTGAACTCTTGTTATACCGAAGTGCTTGAGACCTGTAAATTCATTGTTATATCCGAATATTCGTTAAAAGCGGATAATAATTAATGCATTTAGTGCCCTTGGGGTAAATCTCCATTTCGTCCGACTTAGTTGTACCCGGAGTTCACTGTTTGCAAATTTCTGAATTATGTTATTTGTTGTTGCAGTCATTATTTGCATCGTTCTAAGCACTCTTCAAACGAAACGCCTATACGTGCACAATATGACGATATATGTCATTGCTAGGTTTCGCTAATACAACTCGGCTGGACAAAGAGAGTTCAGAATGTGAAATAGCTAAAACGAGGAAATACATGCGCAAAAAGCTGAACAGACACAATCTGCTTTCTGACCTGAGCAAGATCTCAGAAGGTTCTGACTCTCAAGCATCTACTATTATTTCCAATCAGCAGAGCGATCAAGAGATAACTGAGACCCTAAAAAGTTCCAGGATAAATATAGACCCTCTAGACCTTAGGTACTGTCTCGTTTTCGATAATTCAATTTTTATTATTCTCAACGGTTTAATATTTATTTTCAAAGTTGTATAATAAATATCTCTCTAAAACCTATAATGCTTATTCTGTATTACTCCCGTTTTATACATAAACCAACTGAAATTTAGCTATTACGTGGTGAAGCGTTAACGCATGATGGGAGGAAATTATTATTATACAGTATAATGTTATCAATTCCAAATTCCCACTCAACCGATTATTGTACATTATTTTCTACAATAAGACTTATGTATATCGAAGGGAATACAGACTTTTCGTGACAAGACTTTTCGTGACGAGACATTTCGTGACGGACTTTTCGTGACACGACTTTTCGTGACAGGGACTTTTCGTGACAAGACTTTTCGTGACAAGATGGGTACTCTTTACACATGGATACATGTAATAATTTTATAATCGTGGGGTTACTGAATCAAGCTTACAATTTTCTATAAGTAGGGAGTTCAAATATTTATGGTGTATATCGTTAAATATATTATTTATTCGTTAACGTAAGAGTATTCGTTATGAGTTATACTAAATGCCCGCCTACTGGTAACAATTCGCCAGAGAACGACCCTGTACATTACAATCCAATGCACTCAACATTAACAGACTATGGTTCTAGTGACACATATGATTTACCTCCAGGTCCATTGTCAGTGTTTTCAGTTTCCCCTGAAGATGACGAAATCGTCAATTTATCGGATCCATTTTCGCCAGATCACTCTACACCTACTGTTTCACTTTCATGCGAATCTGTGGACGACGAAGATTACGATGAGTTAGATAGTTACATAGGTAATCCTACACTTACTGAACTAGCGTTCTGTGAAACATCTAAGGGTGGATTGATGATGTTAGAAGGCGATTTTTCTTATTCTAAACACCGTGTTACCGGAGATGTTACACAATGGCAGTGTGTTCAGAGAGATTACTGCAAAGCAAGGTTGCACACAAGGGGAAATGAAGTAATAGCCAGAAAGAATATACATTCTCATGAGTGTAATCCTCATATATTTTTCAACAGTCAGGCTAAAGCTGGAATGAAACGCAAAGCTTCTGAAAGTCAGGAAGCAACGCATTCAATCATGACAGCTTCTATTAGCGAATTGAATGATCAATCTGCTGTTCATCTACCCAAAATCAATAGCCTGAAGAGAACTATAGTGAGAAGCAGAAGAAAAGCCGAGAATGTTCCGCCTGAACCATTATCACTACATCATCTCTCTATACCACAAAGCTATACTAAAACAAAAAAGGACCAACAATTTTTGCTCTACGATTCTGGTGCGGAAAGTGGAAATCAGAGGATTGTAATCTTCGGAACTCAGGCTAATGTGGAGTTACTCTCATCTGCAACTGTTTGGCTAGCTGATGGCACCTTTAAAACAGTGCCTAGCTTGTTTTATCAACTCTACGTGATACATGCTTTGAAAGGAGGTCCTGATTTGATTTTCACCGGTCATATTTTTCCAAGTTTATACATATTGCTACCGAACAAGACCCAGCAAACATATTCAAACAAGTGGAATAAAGTACTTGATTTATGTCCAACCGCTTGCCCGACACATCTAATTGTGGATTTTGAAATTGCCTCGATTAATGCATTTTCACAATACTTCCCAACTACAAAGGTTCAGGGCTGTTTTTTTCACCTATGCCAAAATGTCTGGCGTAAAGTTCAACATTTTGGACTAGCAGCAAGATACAAGCAAGATGTCGAATTTGCAATAAAAGTGCGAATGCTACCTGCACTCGCGTTTGCAACTCCTACTGACATACCCGAACTTTTCAACAACCTTTTCTTGCAACTACCTGTGGAAGCTTACGATCTGGCACTATACTTTGAAGCGACTTATATTGGTAGACATATCGCTAATTCCCCCCTTTTGTCATCACCATTATTTCCAATGGAAATGTGGAACAACCACTTCATGGTTCAGCATGGGTTACCAAGGACAAATAATGCAGTTGAGGCATGGCACCGCTCATTTGCTTGTCACATGTCTTGTCACCATCCTTCTGTATGGCGTTTTCTAACCATACTTAAGAGAGAACAGGGGTTGGTTGAAGTAAAACAGGCGTTTTATATAAGTGGGCGCAATCCATCGAAACGCAGAAATTTTGAAGATAGAGAAAAAGCGTTAGAAAATTTAGTTGAGAGCTATTTACTGCGGCCAAAGTTTGAGTTCTTAAGGGGAGTTTCCTATCATTTTACTTTTCATGATTGAAGAGTTCCTTACGTAGGGATAATTATTTATATTTCTTTTAGCAAGGGTTAGAAATATTTACAAATAATATCACTTATATTTTATGTTCACAATAAAATCATCATGACTTTGTCTTACATCTCTTGTTATATAAGCTTGATTCATTAACCACAACAATTATAGAACAGGGCCGTAGCAAGAGATCTGCGGTCCGGAAATTGCCGGAACAGTTATATATTAAACAATGTTAATTATATTGTTGAAGGGCAGCTATACTGATGATGGCCGGAAGTGTTTTCATGAACTTGATACGGCCATGTAGAATATTAAATTATTACATGGATATCCATGTGTAAAGAGTACCCATCTTGTCACGAAAAGTATTGTCACGAAAAGTCCCTGTCACGAAAAGTCTTGTCACGAAAAGTCCCTGTCACGAAAAGTCTTGTCACGAAAAGTCCCTGTCACGAAAAGTCTTGTCACGAAAAGTCCCTGTCACGAAAAGTCTTGTCACGAAAAGTCCCTGTCACGAAAAGTCCGTCACGAAATGTCTCGTCACGAAAAGTCTTGTCACGAAAAGTCTGTATCCCATATCGAAGATATATCATAAATCAGAACATAATTCGTGAGACAGTTTGCATATAATCGTAAACAACAACAACTAACTTCCATATTAGAAATTTCTAGATGCGAAATTCGAAATCAGCATACTTGTTTACAGGGACGTACCTCGGGCCAGATTTATGATTTACTCACTTAAGTTTAACAGAGATCCCTTGGGACCGGATTTGTCGGGTACTACTAACTCTACAAGAATGCATACTACTAACTCTACAAGAAATTTACGAAACTATATTTCTGAAATTAGTATGTAGCCAGCTTCGCTGGTAGCTAATTTTTAAAACCTATTTCGGTCGCCCGAGAATATAAAATACAGCGTATTACAGATTTTATACTACAATAAAATACATATTTTACATCAGGTTTTATACTACTAAAATCGTATTTTTTTCTGGGCCCCCCCTGTGCCACCTGAACTTGGCATGTTGGTTCGGAAACTTGGCATGTAGGTTCGGAGTGACCGTCTAATTTGCACCTGGGGTTACGATTTTTGAAAAAATAATTTTAACACCTATTTAAACTAATTATGGCTATTACATGAAATCATACCTTGTGAACTTTATAAAATTTCATATTTGGATAGCTAATTTAATTCTACACCTTTTGGAAAATCACAAAAAATAAACTGTGCGTTGTTTTATGCCATAATTGGGGTGCCAATCTCCTGTGTTTCCTCACACTTTAGATTCAGTAAACCTGTTAAATCAATTTCCATTGTTTGAACTTGTAATAAATATCTATACAGTATATTAAAAGAGGAATTGTTGTCTCTGTGTTTGTTTGGATGTTTGTCCGTAATTAATTGGAAAGACTACGAGTCCCAGAAAGCTGAAAATTTGTATACAGGGGTAATTTTGTACTGCGACAACGATCTATTGGTTTTTGAAACAAAATAACGGGATTATGACGTCACAGTTTCTAAAAACAGATATTTTGTACTAACTTCCCAATTTTGCTCCGATTTGTAGAAAATTCAAATCATTAGACGTACACTAAATTTCTACACCTGATAGCAGTTCACGAATTCCCATTTTACTTCTGATTGTGACACAGTTAATTAATTAGTCCCTGCACTAATCAACCATAAATAGTGTATCGTGCCAACACAGGTATAGCAAAGTGCAAAATCGATTTTCGACTGTGTTCTATTGCAAACAATTCAAGTAAGAGTGATTAACGAAAGTTATTATAGTTAAAATGTATCATATTATTCTTAGCACTATGTGGGTGATCTGATTTGTTTGGTTAACAAGAATGCACTCGAGTAGTTAACTTCTCTGATCATTGTTTATTTATTACACCTATATTGGCTTCCTATTAATAAGACAATGAATGGAATTACGTAATTTCTTACCTATACTGAAATTATGAAATTAATTAAGTAGTTGATTCATCAAGGATTTAGGATCTGTCTAATTATGAGATTGATTATGTTTATTATTACTATCAATTAAATCAAATATTTTACAACCCTGGATTTAACCTCTGCATAATAATGGTTTAATGGTGAGAATAAGACCGCGAAGCGGTCTTATTCTCATCTTTAAACCATTATTATGCAGAGATTAAATCCAGGCTAAGTAAATTACTTTGCAATACAATATACTGAAATAAATAATTGGGTATAATTTATCAGTCACGGGTTTCAATTTATTTGAGCTAACAAGCTAACCTATTAATGCAGCTGAAATGAGCTACCTTAATTGAGAATTATTGAGCCAATATCATATATTATTAACTAATAATTAATATCTAATAAGTAATGAGAATAACATACATAACACATCATTTCCCAAACAGATTACATTAACGAATCACAACCCAGAATGAATTTAAGCTCGCGTTAAGTAGTGTGTGTAATACACTAGCCACAGGTTAACTTATTTATTATTAATATTACTGTCTTTTAGAGGAGGGAAAAGCCGCGAAGCGGCCGTTAATTGCATCGCGTAGTGCCTAACACGAACGAACAAAGGTCGCGAAGCGACCTTTGTGAGAGAGTGATCCGTCGCGAAGCGACCGAGACCGAAGGGCTCGTATTGATTAAACTTGTTAAATCTTACACTATTGTTTAAACTTGCGATAATTATATTGATTCCACTTGTGAAATCGAGTAGGCTTCTATTTAATAATTGAAAACTAAGATTTTACATTCCATAACACAACAGATTATGTGATTATATTTACTTCTGCGTGAATATTCTGCTCAATGGATACACTGACATAATTATTCGCTCTGTCTTTAACTTATAGAGACTGTTCCAATTAGATTATTGGGGTTATCGAGTGTGCGGATTGAAATTTGATAGCCAAATTAATTAATTAATTATTTATGACAAAATAATTTAAATTAATTATTGTAAGTTGGTGATGTTATATTATAAATAATATTAATAATTATTTACTAATTAATTAAATATCATAAATCTCATAGATGATATAAGATAGAAACAAATTTCAAATTTATCAATTGATCCTTATGCCACGTACCACCTATACAAATGTGTCTTGACACCTTGAGGTGTTGATGACATCGTAAAAAAAATGTGTTTTGACAATTTTGTGATTTGTATAATTCAAATGGGTCGTTTGCCTACATGGGTTCAAATCCGATTTAATTCCCTAAATTCCCAGAATTCCCAATCTTAATGGGATTCCCTGATTTAATTCCCAGTCGCAGTCTTTCATTTTCGTCAATTCAGGACTTAAGTCCCATTCCCACTCCCTAGTATAGGACTTAATTCCTAGTAACAGTCTTTCAAATCCGGGATTCCAGGACTTAAGTTCCATTCCCATTCCCTAGGATAGGACTTAATTCCAAGTAACAGTCTTTCAAATCCGGGATTCCAGGACTTAAGTTCCATTCCCACTCCCTAGGATAGGACTTAATTCCCAGTCACAGTCTTTCAAATCCGGGATTCCAGGACTTAAGTTCCATTCCCATTCCCTAGGATAGGACTTAATTCCAAGTCACAGTCTTTCAAATCCTGGAATTCAGGCCTTAAGTTCCATTCCCACTCCCTAGGATAGGACTTAATTCCTAGTCACAGTCTTTCAAATCCGGGATTCCAGGACTTAAGTTCCATTCCCATTCTCTAGGATAGGACTTAATTCCAAGTCACAGTCTTTCAAATCCGGGATTCCAGGACTTAAGTTCCATTCCCATTCTCTAGGATAGGACTTAATTCCTAGTCGCAGTCTTTCAATTTCGGGATTCAGGGCTTAAGTCCCATTCCCATTCAGAATGGGATTGGGATTTTAAATATAAATCTTAATTCCAGTCCGGACTTGAACCCATGTATGGCTCGGTTGGTTTTGGGTGATCACCCAACCCGCACATAAGAATGCTAACTCATCACCTATTACATTGACTGAAAACTTGAATAACCCTGAAATGAAGTGAGCTAAAACGAAACTTCCACCACTCTAAGGGTCGTTGCCTTCTGAAACACCTTTCTGAAATGGTTTAACACCTTCATAGTGATGATTACATGTAAAAAAAATCCTAAATTGCAGCCTGTGCCGACAGCATGTTCCTTTGGAGGCACTATCAATAAATCACCATCAAAATATAGTGCCACCAATGGAACATGCGTCGGCACAGGCTGCAATTTTGTTATTTATATTTCTCCGTAGACGGTCCCTACCCACACCTTAAGACATTGAGGACTGAAACTTGGCATATAGTAGCGGGATTTTCGTCTAATTTGCACCTGGGGTTACTATTTTTGATCTAATAATTTTAACACCTATTTTAGCTAATTATGGCTCATAACATTAAATACTTAATAGTGAGCTTGATAAATTTTACATATTTGGATAGTTAATTAAATTCTACACCTTTTGGCAAATCACAAATGTTGAATTTGGGCTAAGTTTGTGCCATAATTGGGGTGCAAATCTCCATTATTTCCTGATACTTCAGATTCAGTAAAACTGTTAAATCAATTTCCATTGTTTCAACTTGTTAAAATTATAATGACTTGACTTGTTAAATCTTACTCTATTGAATCAACTTGCGATAATTATATTGATTTAACTTATGAATTCGAGTTGGTTCTATTTAATTGTGATACGTATATTACTACACAATGGATTAAATTAAATTAAATATAATAAGGAATTTGTTGACTTAACTCAACTCACCGTGGATTACAATGCTAAAATAATTAACTATTTATAAAATTTTATAATATATTACCTATATATAATTAATGATTGCCATTAAACGCAAGATGGTTTAAGAACAGAAACAAACTTATTCGTTCCTTGTGGCTCGTTACTATTTGACAAATGAGTCTAAATACCTCTAGACGTTCATAAGATGTTAAAAAAATCAAAAAATGCAGCCTGTGCCGAAAGTATTTCTATTTGAAGGCACTACTAGTTACGCACACACCAAATATAGTGCCTCCAAAGGGAAATGCGTCCGCTCAGGCTGCAATTTTTTTTCTTTGTTTGTTGCAACTGTATATGAGACATGTCATATGTAATTGATAGTAATTTGATACAGATTTGATTATAATAAATTCCGCTGAATGGGGTAATTATTCCATAAAGAATCATGCCAATAGAAGCTAATACAAAGGATTTTCGGTTAATCGTGTCAAAATTATGAGATTTGAGGCAAAACTTGGTTATTTTGACTCAATATTGGCTTTAGAAAGATTTATTGGATAAATATTCTGTCAATTGTGTCAAATTAAACAGTAGTACGCCAACGGACGGTAAAAATCTGTTCGCTTTATCCGGAGTTCGTAATAACCGGAGTATTACCCATTAAATAGCCATTGTATGAACCTGATTTTGTGGAACTGTTTGTTCGTCTTATCCGGAAATTCGTATTAACTGTGTTCGTACAAACGAGGTTCTACTGTAGTAAATTTCGGTTAATTGAGTTCTTCGCTTAATCAGGTTAAATTATCCTCGGACCAAAATAACCCGATTAAGCGGAATAGACTATAACTATAATTCCTTATTTACTCAGATTTTTAGCTTTCATTAGTTCCTAAGGTGGGGTTATAATCGAGGGGCTACAATTCTAGGAAATACAGTATTTTTGTTGTTTCTTCTGTTTTTATAGGAAAAACTGTAGAAAGAAGTATTTCTACTATTTTGGTTAAATACTATGAAAGAGATATTGTACTTCAGCATTACACCATTTATTATCCCTATTTATGTTTATTTAGTTCTATAGAGATGGAACAGGATGAAACCAGTTACTCCATCTGGGTCTCTTTCGTAGAGATTCATAACGAATCTATATACGATCTGCTAGACGGAACTCTGAAACTGGGACACACTAGAAAGGTTCCTCTCAAGCTAGCGGATGACCAGGATGGGAATGTGTTCATTAAGGATATTATAGAGGTATGTTTTGTGAAATTCACTGTAGATATGAATTTAATTTATACATTGATTTGAGTTCAGATTAAATTATTACAATTTACAAACTACTTTATAATTCATAAAAGACTAACTTCCAACGGATATTATCAGTGGCGGCGCTAGCCCTGCGTATTGAATGGGGCTAACCCGGGTTCTTGATGGGGCTAAGCCAACCTTGCCCCATCAGTTTCCCATCAACTGATGGGGCTAAGAAAAAATGTGATGGGGCTAGCGCCCCATCCAGCCCCATGCTAGCGCCGCCACTGGATATTATAGGTAAACAAGTTTGTTGAACACGAATTTCGTATTTACATTTTCTAATATGAATATTTATTGTATTGTTGTTGTTACAAATATAGACACCCGATTATTGAGATTTCAAAATGAAGTTGGAGACTTATTTCCAAATGTCATAATAGGGGAACAAGTACGTATGCTGAAAACCAATTTCGCCTTAATAAACTTTCAATATTATTTTAATATTTTAGTATTTGTGACCAAATAGGTATCCAAGCTGTTATTATTATATTTCACCAAAATATTATCTTTCGACGGTCTAATATAATATTTTATGCATACACTGAAAAAAATTATCTACTGATCTACTTTTTGATGGTAATTATTAATAAGTTGACATAATGTTTATTACAGTTCTGTATACGAAGTTACATGATTTTATGATCTCGGTTATCTGAGTTAATTAAACTATTAAATAATTAATCGATAATAATTATCACAGTTTAGTTCCTAGTGAAAATGCTAGATTCTGGCTAGTATCAGTTTATTATCAGCCTTAAATTTCTTAATTTTCTATGTACGTTTAGACCAGTGGTTCTCAACCTTTTCAAATTAACGGACCCCTGGTTGTATTAAAAATATCTTGCGACCCAAAACATATACTAAGCGACCAAAAACATGTCAAATAATATGATACTATTATCGTGATAGGTACCGCGGCGGACCCCTTAAAATATTTCGCGGACCCCAGGTTGAGAACCACTGGTTTAGAGTCTCGGTTGAACCAAGTTACGTCATGTCAGACCTTATAATAATAAAAATAGTATAAAATATGTAACAAATTTTCTGTTATCCGGACCAATTCTAAATACTCAATGTTGTTATATTATCAAAATCAATTATGATTTCGAATGTATTATACAGATTGCGAAATTCATACATTTGTATTTGATATTGAGCTACAGACAATTGTTATAATAGGTAAACAAGTATGCTGGTGAATTTGGTGTTTACAAATTACTAATATGTACGTATATTATTAATGTCTAAATAGATAAGCAATTGGTGAAAATACTAATTAAGCTAGAAACCAGCACCAACTGTAATTATAACAAACAAGTAATATACTTGTATCATACTTACAAATTTATTATTTAATAAAATTACCAAACATGATGATGAAGTGAGAAAGTATTGGTTGTTTGTTTTTCGGTTGTATATTAGTAAAACGTTCGTATCTGTATACAGTAGGCTCTGGTTTTACGAACATGGATTATACGTAATATCGATTAAAAGGAGGACACAGTTTAATTCCCTTGGCCTATACAAATACTTTCGAGTGACTCAGGTTAATACGAACTTCCGGATAATACGAACAAATGTGACGGTCCCCTGGTGTTCGATTAACGAGTCTACTGTATTTCATATTTGTTACATTAGATAGGCTGCAATACTGCAATGGAAGCTCTACACTTATTCCTACTTGGAGAACAACAGCGAAAAGTAGGAGAGACTAAGTTGAACCTTAACTCCTCTCGCAGTCATATTATATTCTCTCTCAGATGTATACGGATCGACGTGAATGGATCTCCTTCTCGTATCAACACGCTCAGTCTGGTAGATCTAGCTGGGTCTGAGAGACAGGTTAGTATTCCAAACTACAGCTTGTACATATTAATTCTTTATGCTGTTTCATCGAAGTGGTGAGATATGAAATGGATGATTTGTATAAACTCCAATGATACCCATTGGATTCCCATAGGCTAAATAATTTCCAATTCCCACCCTGGTACAACAGCTTTGTAATTTAAACAAATCTTAATCAAATCTATATTTGATATTCCTCTTCCCTAAATATACTGAAACAATTAGTAAATACGTATTAAGTAGGGCAAATTTATATATATTAAACATATAATACACGAATTCTCCCTCGCGCATACTCATACGTTGTCAATACATAAGTACAAACACATGGTCAAATATTATTTTGCATGACGACGGATAATATGATTATAATTGTAATATTATATGTTAGCTGCCACAATAAATCGATTATTGTGCATTAATATCCACATAAATGTTAATAATTCATATGCTATGTAAATATGAATTTACTGTAGTCATAAGCAGCTTCACTTACACAAGTAATCATAATTAATATATCCACTAGAACCCCCTTATTTAGGGCTTGATATATGTTTACTCAGTTATAAGTGTACACCGTAGGTGGGTACTAAGGCAGAGGGAGAGCGCCTGAAAGAAGCTGGGAATATCAACATGTCGCTCCTCACGCTTGGGAGGTGCATAGAGATGATGCGACATAACCAAAACAAGAACACAACCACTCTCAAAATCGTTCCATTTAGAGAAAGTAAGCTCACTCGAATTTTCCAATCCTACCTAGTTGGTCGAAGTGAACTAGGCTATGAAGGAAAGCTCACAATGATTGTGAATATATCTCAGGTTGTTATTGTCTGTAGCACTCATTAAGTTAATTAATACAAATTTACTAATCGCAACTATTATTTTGTTGAGGTTAATATTTTCAGTAATTTAATTATATAAAAGCTGCTTAACTAATATGGAGCGGGAAAGTTCTACCAAAGTTTGGTTTTATAAATAAATCGTACATTAATTTGCCAGCCGGATTATATTTCAGAAATTACAATCGGTTCTGGCCTGTTCAGATCAATTTGTATTAGGAAAAATTAACATTGAGTTAAATTGTTAATTGTGTTTTGTAAAATTTATATATGAATCAGAATTGCGAGCGCCGGGAGTTTATTTTATTTCGAAAGAAGATGTTAGACTTGTCTAAACATTAGTTCAATTGAATTATTGTTTTCCCACTCTAATATTCAGTCATGATCTCAGCCCTAAAACAATCAACATATAATCTAACCCAACTCACCTTTTTATTAAGGAAAAATTTCTAAACATAAAACTATTGCACTACTCCACTTATAAAACGCCTTATAAATCAATTAATTAATAATATTACTTGAGAGACATATCAAATTATACAAACTGATGATAGACTGCTGACACATTCGACGAGACTTGCCATGGTCTCAAGTTTTCCGCGGTGGCTCGAGAGGTGATTCCACTGACGATAGAGGTATCTCGTCCCGTTATCCATTCTGATAAGGGCTCAGATCTCAAAGAGCGCACTACCATATTAGAGGAAACTATAAATGAGTTCAGCATTACCACAATGGATATAGAGCAACTTGATGAATTTCAAATGAGGACATATTGTGGCGAGCTGGAGAGACAGAAAGATTCTCTCATAGAAATGGTTGGTATATTAGAATTATAGTTTATACCGCTTTATTGGACAAGTTGGTTACAGCTTCTAACATCACAATGTAACTATTTAATTAAAATAGTGTGTATTAATAATCAAGTTTTGAAATTTACATCTAACGTAATTCGATATTATTATCATAGAAGTCATACTGAATATAGTTTGAATAATTAAGTGAATTCCTAACATATTATCATCACAGAATAGCTAGTTTTGCCTATACTTTTAATGTAGTAACGCACCTGGATGAACTGTGTGGAAATGTGTAAAGATAAAATTACATTAGGATATTGTGGATACAATTACATTTACATAGAGAAGACATTACAACAGTATTTATGAATTGTATTACTGTGATAAGATGAACTTCTCCACAGTATTAATTAAGATATTTGAGATTTAACTGATTGTGTAAGCCAATTCCTCATTTGTTATTTGTTTCTCTTACCCTTAACTATTTGGCAAAAAATATTATATTTGAATAAAACATCCATTCAGCTTATAAACATAACTGTTTAATAGGTGGTTAACTTGAAAGTGGAGGCTCTGGAAATTGAAAAACGGATCAGAAAGGAGCTTTCTTTGCAGTTCTCTCTGGAACTCCACGCTATAAAGTCTAGAGAAGCTAACAAGCAAATGAAAGCAATAGAGAATATCAACACTTATCACGAGACACGAATGAACATTCTCCAGCATTCTATTAAAAAAGACAGGAGACTTCGAATGAGACGCTCCCGTTCTGTAGATACCATTGTCACCATGGATAATACGATTGACACTATGGAAACTATGGAAACTATGGATACAATCAATACTGGAGCTACCAGGCGAGTAATAAGCCTCAGTTCAGGCTCTCTCCGGATTTATTTAACAGTTCTTTAATGCTCTTAATAACTAAAATTCTCTTGATGCAACTGATCTGACTGAAAGTTGAGAATTATAGAATTCTTTATACCAGACTTATTATATAACGCCACATATGATTTCAGATGATAATTTAATAAATAAATAAGAAACTTCTCTTCGGCATGCACTGATCTGATTGTTAAATTGATTTGTATTAGCGGTTGTTAGAACGAAACCTCGTTATATTCAGGTCTTCTGCTTGTTCCTAATTTATTGAACTTTCGAAAATGTTACAGCGAAAATCGAATTAACAAGTCTGCCACTACTATAATCTATTTAGCAGGACAAATCATTGATATAATAGACTTTACTTTGGTAGTGTTGAGTTATAATTTAATGCGAAACCTTAATTATATTTTTTGAGCATATGCTTTGCTTCCAAAACTAGAACTCCTGGTATTGATTCAATTATTGGAGTTCATGACCTAACAGTATGGTGAGTTATATTAGATGATTAACTTAAACTGGTACAATGAAATTATATAGCTTTCACAGTTATACCCAAAGCAATTTTAAAGCCGATCTCTATGTATGTATTCTTCTATGTGTTTTTATCGGAAGTTCATCTTCACATCTGTATCTTTATAGTAAGTTATCTCACTAGTGACAAGCTGCACGATGCGTTAAACTCTGCTGAATGTACCATCAACAAACTAAACGAAGATATCTCTGCATTGAGACTTGAGTACGGAGATAATCTTAAGCAGCTAGCTTGTCTCCAGAAGGAAAAAGCTCAGATCAGCGCGCAATTGGAATCCACACAGGATAGACTACAAGATGTGCAACGAGACTTGCGAGAAATGTGTTCCGAGTATGACCACAAGCTGTTGGATTCTCAACAATCTGCTGAGGATAAGGCAGGTTTAGTTATTATATCCATTTCAATTATTTTATTATTTTATAATTAAGGTAGCTTTTAACTATTAAAGCTTGATTCCACTAACTAGTATTTACTCTATTATTTTTTGCAATAATATAATCGACATTTATTATTAATTAATACAGTATTATTTATTTTTTTGAATTGATGTACCCATAAGATACGTAATCCCATTCCTCACATCCAGACAAGGCCTCCATTGCTCATTATAAATAAGTTTATTATCCGAGTTAGAGCTTATACCACAATATTGTCTGTGAATATTGCACTTTTCTCATTTTCATTAATTAATCCATTTGATCCACATTTGCATAAGTTTTTATGTTTGAAGTGCTAATAATATTGTTTAATTTGACTTTATTATAGTATTTATTGATACACTAGATTGAGTCCAAGAGAGAAATAGCCAGATTGGGAGCTGAGCTTAGAATTGCACTTGCACAGAAAGAAGAGCTGTACATATTGGTAAGTATTGTGCTACCGATTATAGAATGCGTAGACTTATCAATTGGTTAATTATTTATATTTATATTATTTAATTAATTCATGAATTAAAATTATGTGAATACTTTCGAAACACTATGATGTTTCGAAAAATGTTTTGCAAATGGAAAATTCATAAAAATTGTAATTACATACCAAGTGTTCTAAATTAGTCTACTCCGCTTAATTGGGACACGTTTGTTTCAGACCTCTTGTCCCAATTAAGCGGAGATCTCAGTTAACCGAAAAATTTCTAGTTGCGTTCTAGTAGTGATTTACTACAATTTGGGTTTTTAAACCTGTTATAACAATTCCTCGACAGCTTACAGACCCTTGAGGCTACTCGCACCCATAGTATTAGCATTAATATTCTGTGAACGGTTTGGAACTGTCCGTGAACCACTAGATCATAATATCTGGTAAATTGAGATTTTAATAAATCATGTAGACTCGACATTCTGTTGTAGATTATCAGAATGCATCAAAATTATTAGAATTTGTTCTGATCAATATTAATTTTTCATTGAGCGAGCACCAATTTTGTAATCAATTTGTTGAGCTTGTGCCAATTAAGCGGAGTCTGTCCCGATTAAGAGGAGTTTGTCCCGATTAACCGAATTTTTAAAATATTAGCTTCAATTGAAACAAAGGATTCGGTTCTTGGGGAGTTGTCCCAATTAAGCGGTTGTCGCGATTAACCGGTGTCCCAATTAAGCGGAGTATACTGTAATTGACTAAACCTAAACAATATATGTTTCCATATTTAAGTAATTTATATTCTTTACTTGGATTTTGATGTGATTTTTTTTAAATTGTTTTGTTTTTAGGTTAAAGAATTAGAATGTCAATTATCCGATGTACAACAACAGTTATTGATAGAAAAATCAAACAAAGAAGAGGAAAATCAACAAATAACAACTCCGCACATACACGAGATGGAATCTTCCAACAATTCAGCTACGAAACTTGAGAGAGTAAACGAATTGGAACAGGAAAATAAGTGTTAGTATCTTAATTTACTCGGGTATTACAACTTTACAACTTATTTCAATTGATTTATAGTGTTTTCTTATACTATGGATTATATATCTAATCGAGAAGTTCCCGATCTAATGAATTATATACTCTTTATATATCTTTTAGCAAACTTAATTGGTTAATTAAAGCCATTTCTTCACATTAATATAGGCATTATAGCTAGTCCTCTAGAGTCTGGACAAACAAAATTTCCGAATCTTGCAAAAATCGTTTTAGCAGTTTATACATAATCAGTAGACCCTCGTTAATGAAAACACATATAAAGCGAATTATTAATGATAATCTACTTGTATATAGAGCGTGAAGTCATATGTGTGAGTGCTTTTCAATGCCTTTTTAGTTATGGAGCAAAAGATTGAAGATCATTCATCGGAAATAAATGAGAAATGCAGCGATTTATTGAAAACCCAAACAACACTGAAGTCGCTTGAAGAAGAATTTGAATTTACAAAAACTTCTTTGCAATCAGAGATTAATAGACTTGGAGTAGAAACCCGATCACTAAATAAAAGGTTAATTTCAACACAAAAACAGAACGATTCTCTTTTGAAGAAGAACAGCAAACTAAGCGAGCAGATGGTTGAGCTAAAGAATGAAATTACAAAGAATAATGCCCTACTACATGACAATAATCAAGTATTGCTATTAAAGGACACAACAATATCCGAACTAGAGAATGAAACCAGGGAACACAAGACTACAATCTCTAACCTCAGAAAGCAAGCTACAAGGTTGTTACTATTATAATCTTATGATCGACATCGTACCTTAAGCTTGTAATAACACCTGGATCAAACGATAAAAATACATGCTAACCGAATTAACCTACCATTGAAATACATATATTGTACAGTGGTACCTGTATTGTACTACACCTGTCACTCTCTTTTACGACCACTTTTCTACCACGGATAGTATACTGTTATATCTGACCAGAGATATGGCCAAATCCTTATTAATATTTAGTGTTCAATCCCAGTCCCATTCTGCATGGGACTAGGATTTAATTTTAACATCTCAAACTAAAGGAATGGAAATGGGACTTAAATCCCAAATTTCTATAAGTAGTAAGGAATTAAGTAATTCGAGGTGAACCCATCTCAGTACCTGACTACCGTCCAGGGATCTTTAGTTGGAACAATTTTAAATTCATCGCATCGTTATACATCTTGGTTTGTCAAATTACCTGAAATTATTCATGCGTCCAAGTACCCCTGGACATCTATTTTCTTTCACCTGGACATTTACATTTGTTTTCTAATAATATTGTTTAATAGTAACCAAATGGACGACATTCATAATATATTATTACGTTCGAGCCCTCTAGAAATATGCCCAGGGAAATGAGTCAATGTGTGGGAATTCTTAACAATTGTTGATGAGTTCGCAGTGTGAATAATAGAGTATAACATTCCTTTTGACATGCGATTAGCGACCACTTGCATTTACGACCCATTTTTTTGGAACGCTGGGTGGTCGTAAATGACAAGCTTTAATGTATTTAAAATAATTTAAGTACTAAACCAAATTAAGTTGTTAACCCAGGTGCTAACAACCGAGATTTATTCAGTTCAATCATCCACACGTTTATTTACTTTAGTACCGAGGAGAGACTCACACTGATACAAGCCGAACAGGCAGCTCGAGACGGAGAAGCAGCCTATTATGAATCTAAGATCTCTCAATTGGGAGAGAGGTACTGTCTATCCCAAAAGAGTGAGGAGTCGTGTGCTCAGTTGAAAGCCGAGCTTATGAGCGCTAATAAACAGCTCTTTGAAGATAAGATTAGTTACGAGAAGCGGATTGGTCAATTAGAGGTAGAGCTCAAACAGAGAAGCTTTGTACCTCCCGGCTCTGTCGTACAAAAGACTAGCTTCGACTCCGATGTTTTTAAACCAGCTCGTATTTCTAGTCACACATACGTGTCTATGAAGGATAGCGATTCTCCTCACTACGAGAGTATCCACTCCTCAATGCTACAAGTAATTTGTTAGCTTAATATTATCCAAAAGTTATGTACCGGCCAACATTTGAAGTTATGCAGTATGCAGTATGCAGTTGCTATAGTTTAGTAGACTCCAGTTTTAACAATATCGGATAAAACGAATCTACTCCACATTTTATTAACTCCGTTTTTATCCAAGTAAACTAAAGATTCCTTAAACCTCGTGATAACGAGTTCACATAACCTGAAAACAAAGTTATACTAAGTATAATACTTAAATTCTACCCCTTTACGTATAACGTATTAAACTAAGGACATCTGAAAAATTAAGCTATTTAGAAGGTGAAAGAATTAACGATGGAAAATATTATTATAACTGTCGCTAAATCTTTCGCAATTAACAATATATTCTTTAAACTTTCATAAAATTTGTTAATAAAGAACAATTCTACGATTTGCTAGCCTTCCAAATCGTCCACAATTTTCCTTTTATCATATTAGGTATGCAACTAAGAATGAAAAATGTATCCCTGAAGGAGAACTGTTGCCTCCTCTCATGGCCTCCCCCTGGCGCCGCCATTGCTTACCTATCTTATTAAAACTCGACTGTTGTGTTTGTTTGTTTGTGTGTTTGTTTATCCGCTTCATTATGTGTTGTTTGTCCGGATTGTATTACAGTGATGTGGGAATAGAAACCGCATTTATATTTGAGATATAAATTAACTTCAAAATAATAGAGAAACAAGTATGCTGATTACGAATTTCGCATATATAAATTATAATATGAATATTTATTGTTGTTGTTGTTTACAAAAATAGGGAAATAAATTGTTCAAATAAAATGAACCCAGAAGCCAGCTTGCAACGGGTATTATTGGTAAACAACTTAAAAAGTATCTTAGTTATTTAATTGTACCAAATTATATTCAGAACATCAATAATATGATTAATATCCCAATTTTAAATTTAAGGATTATAACTTCATTAATGTGGAAGCTATACTATATTCATTTTAAATTTTAATTGATAAATAATCCATTATATATAGTGATGGGAAATTATCTTTATACCAATTTAGATCTATTTTGAAAAAATACTCCTCAATAATAATACAGTAAAACCTTCAGAAAGTGAACACCCTGGGGACCAGCCAAAATGTTCACTTTTGAGAGGTGTTCACTTTTCATGATTTATCTTAAAGTGTTTTGTCCAGATTCTACCTCCAATAGTAACTTATATGTTATCACATAGCCACATCATTAATTATATGTGCATTCACAAAAACATAGCTGCCAGTTAGCCTCCAGAAACTCCATCACAAGCAGATCAAATAACACACCCACCCACCCCTCCAACATGGCTAAAAAATCCTCTAAATATCCTTTGTTCATTTTAAGAGGTCATATCCTATACAATTTTGACAATTGGGACCAGATTAGGTGTTCACATTTCACTTTTTAGAGGTGTTCAGAAATTTTGAGGGTAAACACTATGTAAAACATTGAGAAAATTCGCGACCGAGATAAAGTGTTCATATTTTTGAGTTGTTCATTTATTGAAGGTGTTCACTTTTGGAGGTTTACTGTACAACATAGATAAAAGAACTAACGACTAACGAGGTTCCACTTTATAATACGTATTATAAGCAATACGCGTATTAATCAACTTAGAAAAGTATGGAAAATGGTAGAAAGGGATGTATATAACTATGACAAATATTTACTAACTTATACTATAATCAATGGTTTAGTGAGGAGTAAGGCCGAATCGCGGCCGTTAACTTGAGGTACGTAGCAACGATCCGTTGCAAAGCGACTGAGACCGAAGGGCTCGTTGTGTATTATTAGGGATGGTGAGTATGCTGTTAGTAGCATTTTTGGCCGTTTGCTATGGTAGATAGACTTAGCAGCCTCGTTTTATTGTTTGCTGTTAACATCTTAGCTGTTTACATCCATGTGTAATATGTATTATGCGGACCAGTTCCGCCAATTTGAACATTATTGTACTTTTAGGATGTTTCACATGCAACTATCGTAGCTCCAGTAACCAAGGAGCACATCCTCCCTGTCGCGGATAGGGAAGACTCTTTCGATAGTTATGCCTCAACCAACAGATTAGCAGGTCTGTAGCACATATATATCTATATACATACACCACCCGGACAAAAGTATTCGACCACCCAACATTTTCCCATTGAATATAGTATAGTAAGTTGAACAATGGAAGATAGTGTATTCAAATAACATGAGATATTGCTATTTCGATTACAAAATACAAATTCGTATTCTTCGCATTCGAATTAATAATTGTAGAAGCTTTCAATTCAATCCCTTTTTGATTTGGTTAAAAATTATCATCCTGTGCCACTGTGCACCACTTTTCCCAAATTGCCACTATGGGAGAGATGGGAACAGGTGGCACATGGTGCCATTTGATGATGATTTTCAACCAAATTAATATCTAATCAATTTGAAAGCATCTACAATGGGTAATTCGAATGCGTAGAATACGAATCTGAAATCAAAATAGCAATATGTCATAAAGTTTAAATACATTGAACAAAATATTATTAGGCCTACAGTAGTACTATTTTCAATGGGAAAATGTTAGGTGGTCGAATACTTTTGTCCGGGTACTGTATATACTCATAGAGGGGTCGGCAACGCCCGGGCGCTGGCCAGATCTGGCCCGCGGCTCTCTCTATAAATATGCTCATTGTGACCTTCGATTGGGTGATTCAATTGAAATCCAAAATATTTAAATAAATATCAGTATGGTAACATTATTAAAGATAAGTCATTGCAACATATTTTCTGATAATTAACATTTCTCCATTGGGTAGATTACGAGTAAGACAAAAGGACGGTAGATTGCTTGGCCCGAATAATGCGTTAAATGACCCAATCTGGCCCGCAGGCTCAAAGAGTTGCCTACCCTGTACTAGTAGTATATATAGTATAATAATTGTTTGGCTTATTTCTTGTATTGCTTTAGTACTTTGTATAATTCGTAATATCGATTGTTAATATGATTTTGCACTGTTGGTTTATTCGTTATTCGTAACTCTGCTTAGAGTGCAGAGTCTTCAATTAATTAATACTTATTAACTATTATACAAAACACCGCTAGTGGTAGGCAACATTTTTTCGGTTCCTTAATTTCCTCATCAGAATTTTAATATTTGGTTTTCTCTTATTAAAGGACAACTCTCTGTAAGGAACAATTTTTGGGCCCATGTTGTTTCAATACAGAGGTCATACCGTTTATATATACTTTGTTTATTAAGTATACCGGTTGATGTTTACAAAATCGTGTATCCTAAGTAGAGTTTGTTGTTTGCAAATTCCAAATTGGCAATAATTATCCATAATACCTTCTGGCCAATCTAGATTGTATATAACTATAGAACTAGACTCTTACTCAGGCTACTATCTTGATTTGTTTGTATTATAATGGTCTCTCCCTAGCTGTCTCATCCGAACCGATTTACCAGAACCTCTTCATTGGACGCGACAGCGGTAGCTCAGAACTGGCGGAACCCAGTTACTCTGCAGAGAATAGGTGCACACACACAGTGAATATACGACCTCTATTAAAGGGAAAGAGAAAATCTCAGCACGGGGACACACCCAGTCCCCCAGCAAAAAAACGAACTAGAACAAATAATATATTAAAACGAAATACTGTTAAGAAGGGCACAGCTGAGAGGAATAGTAAGAAACAAATTAAAAAAGAAAATTGTACACAAGTAATATTATCCCCGATACCTGAATCCGACACACCTAAAAAGGGATTTCAGTTCTTTGGTGCTCATTCTTTTAAGAAAGCGAAGAATAGCACTCCAGAGGAGAAGCTGAGCACCCCTGTCTCTCTCTCTTTATTTTCAAGGGAAAAATCGAAATTAAAATCCAAAAAGAAATTGCTTCAGAAGTCAGAAATATCGGCTCCCCTCGAAATAACTCATTCTTCCGCTTCAGCGGATAATCCGCTACGAAGACTGCGTCCAAGAAAGTAGACATCCCTACTGAATTCGCAACATTTTAAATTCTTAATAAACTCATTTCGTTACTGTGATTAGATGCACACAAGTACAGTACTTATCAATATTACGTCTCTTTTCTATTAGTTGAATGAGTTCACGATATTATTATGTATCCTGAAAAATGTTGTTAATCTATGAAATAATTTCTCTCGACCCTCGCTTGATTATTATACTCAGAGTTAAGGGATTTTGAACATTTCTAAACCCTGTATGTGGCAAATATATCAATAATTTTATTGAATGCAATGTATGCCAAAATAGGTAATTTATTAAATACACTGATTTAGCAAAACAATTATAAATATATTTACAGAAATTTCATATAACAAAAGTACACAGATCATGATCCTTAGAAAGTACACAGATCATGATCCTTAGGAAGTACACAGATCATGATCCTTTGAAAGTACACAGAACGTCTGCTTGTAACGAAATATTCAGTCCGTGTTGTTTTTGGTCCGGCCGGACCAAAATGTAACCCTCTGTATTTATCTGTTTAAGAAAACGCATAATTATTAGAAATATTGCTCTCATAATCTAGAATATATTACCCTATTGAACACATAATATACAATCGGACCAAAAACTTAGGAATATTTCGTCTTGGGGGGTAAACCTGGACCAACAATATCTGAAATATTTGGTCCGGCCGGACCGAATATTTCGTGACAAGCCTATAATGGTGTACGATCTGTGTACTTTCTAAGGATCATGATCTGTGTACTTTTTGTTACCTCGAAATATATAAGAATTAAAATCCAAAATTGCAGCTGTGCCGACGCATGCTATTTTGGTGGTGGTTTATTGATAGTGCCTCCAAAGGAACATGCTGTCGGCACAGCTGCAATTTTGGATTTTTTTCGCCATGTCATCATCACCATGAAGATGTTAAATTATTTCAGAAGGCATCGACCCTTAGAGTGGTGGAAGTTTCCATTTAGCTCACTTAATTTTAGAGATATTCAAGTTTCAGTTGAATAGTTGATAGTTGATGACTCAGCATTTTTTATGTGCGTGTTGGGTGATCACCCAACACCAACCAACCCATTCGAATTATATAATTCACAAAATTGTAAAAACACATTTTTTTAACGATGTCATCATCACCTCAGGGTGTTAGGACCCATTTGTAGAGGTGTTACATTGCATAAGGATCAATTGATAAATTGGAAGTTTGTTTCTATCTTGTATAATCTCTGAGATTAATTTCATTTAGCAAATTAGTATAAATATTATTAAAATTATTAAATAATTTATCACCAAATTCAATGGCAACTTAAATCTATTGAGTATAATTATTTTTTATAAATACAGTGGAATTGCTTTATTGGCAACTCGCGTTTTGCATGAAATTTGGTCGATAATAGGCGAAGTTGCTATTAGAGGAACTGAAATTACCAGTGGCGTATCCAGGGGGGGGCCAAGGGGGCCATGGCCCCCCCGAAATATTTGCTCATTAGTTACAATTATATATACATGTATATATATCCAAATTAGTGGAAAACCGAAGGGACAATGGGTTTGGAACTACCTTGGGCCCCCCCGAATAAAAAATATGGCTACGCTACTGGAAATTACACTAAAAGCTCTCTTGGGAACTTAAAATAAGTTGCTAATAGGGGATTTGCTAATAAAGAAATTCCACTGTAGTAAATAAAATTAATTTGGCTACCATATTTCAATTCCGCACACTCGATAACCATTAATAAACAAATTGGAAGCATTTGTTTTAAGCCCACCATACACGATGCAACAAAGTTACATCGTGTATGTTAGAAAAAACGGACTGAACATGTTAGGCCACTATACCAAGGTATATTCGGTATAGAAACTATTAATGGAGATAGTTCATACTTGAAGATGAATACTTAGTCTGTATTTCCTAATAACTAAGCTAGATTACATCACAATGTAAAACTGAGTTTGATTTAATGAAAAGAATATAACAAGAATTTAGACTAGGAGTATAAAATAATAAAAATATAATAAAAATGATTGATTAGAAGAACAAGAGAATGAAAATATAGATGAATTCAATGACCTAATAAGATATTTTCCTATAATAAAGTTAAACCATGCAGACTATAATTCGTCCATCTCTCCTAAATTTACACTATCATCTCCTGCTATGTCACTTTCTTCTATTACTGCATTTCCAGTTTCTTCTCCCACCGTGTTTGAACTAGCTTCGTTTGGATCTAGTGCCTCTAGAGATGTATTGTGAATGTTGTCTAACATTTGTGAAGAGGGTTCAAATAATGATACTTCTGCACAAACTGTTTCTATCTTCTCTCGATTAGCTGTAATATCCCTCTTCTAAACTTTAATTTGTTGCAGAAATTGAGCATACTGTTTATTGGAGTAGGCTGTTACATGTTGCAGCTTAATCTTGAGTGTTTTTACTTCTTCTTCTAGTTGTTTTACCTTTTGATTTTCTTCCAAATTTAGTATAATTTTCTCGAGAAATTGTTGTTGTTGTTATAAAATAAACTGGGTATATGTAATATTGGTTGCCATAACGAAATGTAAATCACTAAATCTAGAAGTACACTATTCATAGTTGCGGCAACTTCCTTGTAAGTATATTGATCCCTAACTTATGCTATGTATGGGTGGGTGGGTATATTGTTAATAATTATTTTAATAGGTCAACGAAAACAAACTATAAACCCCAAAAGAGGTTTCAAGTCCAATAATTAAAAAAACTACGTAAAGAACAGTGAAGTTTTCAGATATTTGAAACAACATAATTTGCTCAAACAGATGAGAAAATATCATGTAAGTTTTCGTAAACTCATACTATGCTCTAACTGTTCAAAAATATAACTTCCATTATTAGGAGATCCGTCAGCTAGAGGACCTCTCCAAATTAAAAGAGACAATTATCCTAATTGAAAGGAGAGAGCTTACCAGAGCAAGTACGCCGGAGCCCACTTTACCTACTGCGCCGGAGCCTACTATAACAAGTGCGCCATAACAATCCACATAAAGTGCGCCCGGATTTTACATTTAAAGCATAAAATATACTTACATATAATATACTTTCTCATTGGCGTAGCACGCGGTCCGGCTGGTTTTCATTTATTATACTATATTATATAGGAGGGTCCGGTTTTGGCCCGATCACTTTAACTGTTTGGCCGGAGAGTTTTCAGAGCCGTGCGACGCCCGTGTCTCTGTTTCTTAATATTACTTTATGTTTACATTAAATTAATTAAATCTTATTATCTCCTACTCATTGAAATCAAACTAGTATGGGTATCTGGGTTATTTTGGATTTCAAAAAATGTATAAGTATATTTATTACCTTATTATAGGAAATTAACGCGAAGGAAATTAACGCTCCATGAAATTAACGCGAATTGGAGCTGAACATTTTCAAATACGTACATGATATTAACGCGAATAAATTTTATAAAAAAAATTCAGGATTATTAATATGCCTACTATACATAAGGCCTCACAGTAAAGTATGAAATTTGGACCAGGGATGCGATCGCCGGCGGGAAACGAAAATTGTGTTACTAGTATTTTATTTCAAATTTGGTGACCTATTTCTTAAAAATAGCAAGTCCAATAATAGTAACTGTCAGGGATAGCTCATGTTAATATTTCTTGCCCATATATTTAATATTTCCGTATTATATCAGTTGACCATTTACTGTACTTGTATATACAGTCGACTCCGCTTAATTGGGTCACATCGGGACCAGGTCATTTTGACCCGATTAAGCGGAGAAACCGATTAACCGAAAATATTTTAAGCAAAACTGTAATTCCGTCCCAAAATCCGGTGAAATTTTGACCCTATTAAGCGGAGAAACCGATTAACCGGTGTCCCGATTAATTTCCTTCGCGTTAATTTCATGGAGCGTTAATTTCCATGACCTTAATTTCCTGCTACGTATTTAGCAAAAGTATAAAGGATGACAAACTTCCGAGCTATATATTTTCAGATGTGCAACTAGTTTGAAAGGATATATCATGTCTATCAAGTAGATTGGAAGCCTATTTGGGCACAATAATAGTATTCAATCAGGAGTAGGCGACATAAATGCAAAGGTCAATCCATCGGGCCGCCCGGAAATTCCGGGTAATGTCCGGGTAAACACGGAGTATAGTGTTAGTAGCATGGGGACAATCCCTTCGGCCCGCCCGGACATTTCCGGGCACCCGGGCGGTTTACGACGCCTATGATAGTAGGCTATGTTCATATGAACATAGCCTACTATCATAGCCTACTATCATGAACATAGCCTACATAGCCTACTATCATGAACATAGCCTACTATCATACCAAACAGAAATAACAACAAATATTGATATGTATTAATATTTGTTGTTATTTCTGTTTGGTATTATTGAACGAATGAATTAAGTCATGTTTACGTATTCAATATTAAATTATTCTTTGCAGTAACTAATATCACATAGTACTGAAGATAGACTTATGTATTCATACAAAAATATATACTTACATAGTCGTATTTTAATTATAATTGGAAACGCGAGACCGGGAGCGACCGATACCGAAGGGCTCATGTATCTTATATGTAGATACATACTGCATCCCGAAAGTTTACTTTATTAATCGAATAGTTTTCACCTGTAATTGACATAGTTGCATTATACGTAACGTATAACGTATATATGGTACCATTATACGATAGGTGCTAGGTGAACGTATAATGCCATCATACGTAACGTATAAGCATCATACAACGTATAACGTCACGGACTTCTAGAATACCGGGACGGGAAACTCATACCTGCCAACCGTACAGGGATTCCCTGTACAGTACAGGGATTCCCTGTACAGTACAGGGATTTTAACCATTCTGCTGTTCTGTACAGGGATTTTATTTCGGGACAAAATTAATGATTGTAAGTCAATACACCTTAAAAATGTCTTTACTCTCAAAATGTAGCATTTTGTTAAAGTAACAATTCCTAATCAAGCGTATAGTGTTTGTCTGGCTCATTTAGGGTAATTTCCCAACATGAGCAAGATAAAAAATTTCGCGTGTACAGGGATTTTTGCCAATGTACAGGGGAAAATTGGAGCTCCGTACAGGGATACGACTCAAATAGGTTGGCAGGTATGGTTCAAACTCGCAAAGAGTTGCAAAAAAACTGGAGGCTGAGAGGCTCCAATTTAAATTGAAAAAGCATTAGGTTTCCGGTTTCCAAATGTGATTTTTGGCATATAAGGGTAACTTTTGGCACCCGACAACAAGTTGAGGTTTCCACTCAAAATTTCTCACACCTCGACAAGTTATGACGTCGTTGTCACATTTCGAGAACTGTGAAATTTTACTTAATTGCACATAACTCCCGGCCTCTAAGAGATAAAATATGAAACTTTAATAGAACATGTACATTAATGATGCGGATAGGTTGGTCACACCAGATTGCCAATATGATTACTCATTATCGCATGATGACGTAATCACTAAAATTTCACATTGTTAAATTTGACTATTTAGGCCTATTTACGCTTTATAATCATTGTTAGAAGTATCTAAACCATACACCATGCACCAATCGCAAAGCGGTTGTGTGTGGTTGGGTTCTGCCGTGAAGCGACCTAGCAAGCGAAGCGCGCTAGTATGTATATATATTGATGCTACAGTGTATCTATATAGATTGATGGCACAGAATATCTATATAGATTGATGGCACAGAATATCTATATAGATTGATGGCACAGAATATCTATATAGATTGATGGCACAGAATATCTATATAGATAGATGCTACCAGTATTATATCCATATAGACTAGCGCGCTATGATTATAAATCGTAAATAGGCCTAAATAGTCAAATTTAACAATAGTGATTACGTCATCATGCGATAATGAGTAAGCATAGTGGCAATCTGGTGTGAGCAACCTATCCGCATCATTAATGTACATGTTCTATTAAAGTTTCATATTTTATCTCTTAGAGGCCGGGAGTTATGTGCAATTAAGAAAATTTTCACTGTTCTCGAAATATGACAATGACGTCATAACTTGTCGAGGTGTGAGAAATTTCGAGTGGAAACCTCAACTTGTTGTCGGGTACCAAAAGTTACCCCTATATGCCAAAAATCACATTTGGAAACCGGAAACCTAATGCTTTTTCAATTTTTAAAATTGGAGCCTCTCAGCCTCCAGTTTTTTTTCAACACTTTGCGAGTTTCCCGTCCGGGTATTCTAGAAGTCCGTGATAACGTATAACGATTTTAACGATATATGGTCCATTATACGCTCCCCGAACGTATAACGTATAATCGTATAATGCATCGATGGTAATTGAATATTGAATACCTTATTATAGGAAATTAACGCGCCATGAAATTAAGGAAAATAGCCAACAAAGAAGTCGAAATAATTCCTGTAAAATTTCAAGATGAACTGAGCAACTATGACTGCACAACGCCAGATATTTGGTGCATTATCGGAAACCCCGAATGCGGCAAGACTTTCCTATGCAAAAAACCAGCCCTGGGGTTCGGAATACGGGAGCTAGAAATGTCATACGTCATAACGATCCCATGTCGCCACTCGGACTGGCACGCAATGGAGACCACACGCCACGAAGAAGACAGAAGTGGACTCTGAGTTCATACAAAGGTGGTTGTATTTGGGTATGCCTATCGGGTCAAGTTGGTCGAAGGATCTAGCCAATCGACGGACTGGACGAGTTCACAAAGAAGGCCCCGTTCCAAGATACGTTCTTGTGCTTTATGCTCACTCGCCAAACACTAAAAAGAGCAACAATAATTCTAACAAGTCGACACGGAGCATGGACTGTGTTATCCGCTGCACACGAACTAAAGGTAGACAGATACTACCAGGTGCTGGGATTCTCGCCAAAGAACCGAGACCTCTACTTCCAAATACAGATAACAAACGAGACCAAACTGAACAAATGTAAGCTATTGATGGAGACACACGATGAGATGGATCCCTAATCCCTGTGAACGCATCGTTATTCGCGGCACTAATGAAAGGAGAGGATTCTACCTCCATTAACACGCTAACCAAGCTATACTAATTAGTACTATATATGATCAGGAGAGAACTAATAAGAATGGGCCTAAAAGAATACTCTCGAGTCTCACGCATTTCAAACCTCCACACAGAATACTAGCCTGCCTGCATAGAATAGGATTCATAGCAATCCTCGGAGTGGCAAACAGAGATCTGGTATCGGAAGAGACAGTAACTCTCAATTTGGGACAGGAAGAATATCCAAGCCAGTGCTTAGGTCTAGCTCACGACACTATCGAAAGGAATCCGTTGGACTTATGAAACAAGTGTGGACATTTGTCCACCTGACTATGCAGGAGTTCGTATCTGCCCTCTATTTAGAACACACTACCTGGATTAAGCAGTGCTACACTGTTAGGTATATTTCACACTCCGAGGCTAACTTCTCTCTGTTCCGAATGGTAGTCAGGTCCCTCTGTGGACTCCTGTCTGATAAAGCAGCTGCTCTTCTCTCCATCCTATACAGGTACCTGACTCCTCAGCCCATTCATCGATATGCCTATGAGCTATCAACTTAACTACTGCCGTTGTTATCACCATGAAGGTTGGAATTTATTTACCAAAATCTATTTCCTATTAGCCCCAAATTTGTTTGAAACTAACTCAGATTACATTCCATTATGGTTCAATAACTTCAAACAATACTTTCCGATGTCAGTGTATCTGTATGTACGAGAATCCATCTCTCCTAATGAGTGGATTTGTTTTATTCAGACTCTCAAACTTTCTTGTCGAATTCAACTCATTTATATCGACACTCATTAATCCAACTCAATTCAAATTATTGATGCAGGAAATGGGAATTTGTTCAGTTAATTTGTTGGCTTTGCGTTTTGAAAAGAAAGATTCCACTACAGTCCTATCCTATTCAGATACAATTAGTGAGACAGGAATGAAGTTTGACACCAAAATTAGTATTCAGCTATTCGAGTGTAATTTGAGTGCTGAGACAGATGTTAATCTCCTTCTTACACCAACCAATCAGATTATAGACGGCTTGTACCTATTTAGGGATGAATATTCACATTCAGCACTTCTGGAATTAACCAACCAATTCTCTGCTATTCAACACTTAAATGTTGAAGAACATGAAGCTAATTACGACACTATGGTACCAGCTCTGTGTCAGGCGACACAATTAAGAGTATTACACCTCTATAACATTCCTTCTGAACACATTTCTAGCCTAACAGCTGTGCTACCTCAGTTCTCTAAGCTGCAAGAGATTTCATTCAATAATTACTACCTGCCATTAGTCATTTGTCAAATATAACTTATCTACAGACACGAGATCGTACAACAAAAGACACAACTCTCCATAGGCGTCGTTGCAGGGGGGGCGGGGGGGGCCTGCCCCCCCGGTAAAATGTCGGGGGGGCAGCATAGGTCTCGCCCCCCCCAGATTTCGCATACCTGCCAACCTATTTGAGTCATGTCCCTGTACAGGGCTCCAATTTTCCCCTGTACATTGGCCAAAATCCATGTACACCTCCCAAAAATCTCTCGCTCGCTGCGCTCGCTCGTCCAAGGAATTACTATTCACTTACATTGCTAAATTAGTACTTGGAAAGGAGAAAGCATTGAATTATATATTGTATAGGGAATCCCTGAATGCTTGAATATATATATATATATAAACCAGTTGTGCCTTTATGTGGTCAATGCAGAATGCATGGCAGAATATACTATCATCACTGTAGACATTTTTAGGCATTATTTAACACATAATTAGTAAATTAAAAATCCCTGTACGCCTGTACTGAAACGCCAAAATGTTTAAATCCCTGTAGGTTTGGCAAGTATGATTTCGTCCCCTCAGCTGGCGTTTCTCATGAAAATTAGTTGAAACAGTGGAGGATAACAGCTTTTTAATTTGCCAAAAATTTCAAGTTGCATAAAGCTTTCTCAGTAAATTTACATCTCACTTACGTTATTTATTTACTATTTATGCGTGATTTTTGCGTATTAATTGCAAAATAAAATAAATGTCTTTTAAATGTTCTCTGGCTGCCCCCCCCAGATTTTCAGAAAAATTGGAAAGTTCGACGCCTATGCAACTCTCTGTGATTATTTGTTACAGATTATTTATGGCAACAGACACTCCTTGAGAAGAATCGAATTGTGGTATATGCACATAATTGGATTGAATAATTGGAGTTTACTTCTCAATTGTTTTGAACATTGCACTAATTTAGTTCAGCTAAAGCTATGGTTCGTTACTATACCATATAATGACGTCACTCACTGGAGTAGAGCAGTTAACAAAATGAAGTCACTAGTTGAATTGGAATTCTTGTATGTCTCCCTCTATGACACAGGATTAGTATCTCTCTGTGAAGGCCTGATATACCATCCTGCTATTAGGAGTCTAAAGCTATTACACTGTGAGCTGACTTTTCTATCCTGTGAGCCTCTAACTAACCATATTCCAACTGTCTCACAGCTGGAAACACTGATAGTCAATGAACTATCTGAACCTGACAGAGATCCTATCTCATTACTCAAGGAAACAGCTGATGAGTTTGGTATTGAGCTTGAGTTAAATTAACTTCTCTTCTCTGCTAATAAGGTATGTTTTCACTTTATCATTTGTTAATAAAGTCAATTCCTCTAAATCGGGTCACTTTGGCCCGAGGATAATTGACAAAATTATGCGGAGAACTCGATAAACCGAAAATATGTTATTTAAGGTATCGCCAGTATATGAATGTCTATATATATATATTATTTGCATGAGTGATATATAAATAGGTTTAGGTACTTACTTGACACAATTAACCGAATATCCACCGTCTTAATACGATATCTTTAGTTCTTTAAATTAATTTTCTTTTAATAAATAATTGCAATATATTTCAAATTTTGTAATTCAGATTTTGTAATACACGAAACACACAGTAAGAGTTCTAAGTAGGTTTAAATAATTACTTATAGTATATTCACAGGGTAGGATTTACCCTTGAGTGGCCTGAAGGCTGAACCACACAAGTCCCCCGAACATGATCGACATTGGTCGGTAGTGGTCCTGTAGTGTCCTGTACATTGGTCCTGTAGTGGCCCGAAGGCTATAGCCTACTTAGCCTAATGGTAAATCCGGCCCTGTATTTTCATGATTAATACAATTAGAAATTCGCAAACAATTGCAATTGTGACCGGTAACTCTTCTTTGCGATAAATTCATTTAAAACTATTTAAAAAAAAAACTAATGTGCCAAAATCATTTGTAATTTTAAAAAAGGCCCAAATAATAGCTGCATAAGTGACTATTAATATAGTAATTACAGAATTTACAGTATATTCCGCTTAATAGGGTCACATTCGGGAGTCGGGTTCAGGCCATTTTGAGCCAATTAAGCGGAATAAAGCTGTTGGTCAGATTAACCGGAGTAATTTAACACTATTTACATGTTTCTATTTCTAGCCAAGTGACCCGATTAGTCAGGTTGATCCGATTAACCAGTTGCTCTATTACCGTAGTCTACTGTATCTATTTAATTAACCCGAATAGAATATCTGAATATTATGATCACTGATGTTATAAATGCAGTTGATGCCCTTAAAAATAGTTAGGCCCAATTGTCTGAGAAAATATAGATGCGAGCATGCTCGCATTGCTCGCAGTGCTTGCGCCGCCTATGGTATAAACCATGTCTTTGAATAGTGAAGTATTTTAGCCACACTTTTGTTTGGTTTCGTGCGGAAAGGTAAACAAATGTAGTTAATACTATAAAACCTAATACAGTATTAGTTCATCATTTTCTTAATACTTAGTAATCTATTTGTATGGAGTACAAACTAGATCATTTTGTCGAAGTAATGGAAAAGTTTTTACGACTAGAGATGGGTTTAAGTTTCTTAGGTACAAAGTAATGGGGAACAAAACGTATTTACGATGTGTACTTACTAAGAAAGGATGTAAGGGGACAAGTATATTGAACAACGAATCGAACCTAGTAACTCCTAAATCACCCCAAAATCAAAGGTCGAATTTTATTACAATTCAGACCTGCATGAATTGAAGGCCAAATGCAAGAAAATGGCCCAAAGAAAGCAAGGAAGCTTAAGGGAAATATTTGACGATACAATTAGGAATAGTTCAGGGCCGTGCGAGCCTATTAATACCTGCCCAGGTGAAACCTAACTAGAGTAAGCATCATTGCTACCCATTGTAAAAAAAATCTTCTATTATTAATTCTTAAAATCTTGATATCATGTTTCCTTTATTTGAGTTTTCGCTAGAAAATTATACTAGTTTAAACTTTAAATATTATCTTATTAATTGTTTTAAACTCATCAAGTTAGTGAGAATCTGGTTAAATGACCAAGTCAACCTGGTCAGAACCTGGTCTGGAAAAATTCTGCCCAGGTTTGACCTGGTCAGTTTGTATTAGTGGCATGGCCCTGAATAGTTATTATGCATCTGTAATATCATTTTATGAAGTTGAGTCTTCCATGAATCGCGCTAGGAGGAGGATTTAGCCTAAGATCCCTCTAACAGCGGATGAGTTCTCTCAAGTATTACCAGGTTCTAGTTTCGATCAACATCATAAATTCACTGTTTCAATAGATAATAACACAGCTGTCGTATTTGCGTCTCACAAAATGGTGAATTTATTGTCTGAAGTTATCCATATCCAATTTGATGGGACTTTTACACTGTTCCACTTCAATTTTATCAAATATGGACAATATTTGTCACTGTCGGTACAATGTGTTTTCCCGCAATCCATTGTCTGATGACCTCAAAAGATCAGAGGCTTTATAATTCTATTTTGGATTGTATTTTGTACTAAAATTACTCACTTTCGACCTGAAATGGCAATATCCGATTGGGAATTAGCACCACGCAAAGTTTTTAAAAGCAATTACCCAGAAATAAAAATCCATGGGTGTTGGTTTCATTTCACACAAAGGATTTGGGCCAATGTTCAAAAGACAGGTTAACACATAGTTTTAAATCTAATGCTGGAGTCAGTGGCGTCGAACTTTTCCATTTTTCGGAAAATCATGCCGGAGCGAGTAATGAATTTTTTAAATTTCACCTAGTATAAAATATGTTTTTCGAAAAAGATGTTTGCCATTTGCGTAACCTTTTTCCAAAAAGTCGATTTACCTTGATGAAAATTTCCCGCTAAATCGCTTTCTATTAAACTTTCTGACACAACACATACATTGTATTCTTTAATTTAACGGATCGAATTAAGTTCGGCCGAACCTAATTAGTATAGTTCTAGACGAACTAAATAGGTTCATCCGAATCAAAAAGGTTCGTGCTGAAAAAGGCGCAAAAAAACTTTCCCGCTTGTGAATTTCGACTGTCACCGATTTGTGGAAATTAATTACTTTTCGAGAAAAGGTAATATGGATCGATTTAGAATTTTTAGTTCAGCCGAACCAAATTTATTGGGTCCCACTCGAATTAACTTAAGTCTAAATATGTTCATCCGAACCAAATAGGTACATGTCGAACTATACGTATGATTACTTCTAGCTTCTCCAGCGATGTTCGCAGTGGGTCCAAACATGCAGGAAATTTGCTCAAAAGAGTTCAGAATCAATAAAAATAGCAATACATGGTAGATCCATCCAAATTATTACGAAACACCACCAAAATATCACCCAATTTCTGCAGATTTATGCCGGGGCGGAACAGTGGCCGCCCCGACATGGTCGACGCCTATGGCTGGAGTATCCCAATATATACGATCATTGATGTCAATTCCTTTCCTTCCTGCGTCACTTATCCATTCTACATTTAATCTTCTACTACAACCTGATGTCTCAGAATATGAAAGACCAAAACTTGAAATACTAATTAAGTATTTCAAAAAAAGATGGATATCGCAGATAGATCCTGAAGAACTTTCTGTTTTGACACTCAAGCGACGACAAACAACGCTGCTGAAAGTTACCACGCAAAGTTGAAGTCAATTGTAAAGACCTCATCCAAGAATTTGGAATTTCCTTTCCACATTGAATAATGTAATCGAGGACACAGATAATGATGTGAACCGAATAAAACTTGGTAAAACTATATCCAGGCCTACAAAGAAAATATATATATTCTAAAATCAAAGCAGCGCGAAGAATATAAACAAAAGCTACAAGATGGCATATTTACACCTCTAGAATATTTGGCAGCAATCAGTAGAACTATTGGAACTAGTAGCATACTTTCACTTGAGACACAGCTTTCGGATATTTCAGATGATGACGAAGATGATAAATTACGGTAAATCAAGGAAATTGCACAGTATGCTGGGGACCACGCAAAGAAACGTGGATATTTATGCCATGCAGACACGCAACCTTTTGCACAACCTGCAGTAATACGATTGTAGAGTTAAACCAATGCTGTCCATTGTGTAGTTGTAGAATTGAAAGTAGATTCCAAATTTATATTTGAGAGATATTTACTATTTCATCCACTTCATTCATTCATTCATTTATTCAGGTTTTCATTTATTTAGACGGTTTTCTTTACTTATTCATTTTTCATTTACTTGTTCTTTTTTCATTTATTTATTATTCAGTCATTAGATTAAATTCCACCTATCGACTATCGACAACATTGCTAAATTAATTCGATCTATCGACAACATAATTCTTCTAAAATAAATTCGATCTATCGACAACATAGCTAAAATTTATTCGATCTATCGACAACACAACTAAATAATTCGATCTATCGACTACATAACTAAATTAATTTCGATCTATCGCTAAAATAAATTCGATCTATCAACAACATGCTATTTTCGATCTATCGACAACATCAGAATTCGACCTAATGCAGCGTTCCCGTTATAACATAGTAAACCAATGTCTATATAAATAGTACGAGCAATAAAATATAATAAATAAAGAATATTCATGGTGAGGGGGCATTAATTCGTGAATTTAAGCTCGCATAACGTATAATACGTATCATTTACTATACGTAAGTATCAAACGCATAGGCGTCGTAACCCGCCCGGGTGCCCGGAAATGTCCGGACGGCCCGGAAATGTCCGGACGGCCCGGAAGGGTTGCCCCTATGCTACTAATACTATACCCGGAGTTTACCCGGGATTTCCGGGCGGCCCAAAGGATTTAACTTTGCATTTACGACGCCTATGTTCAAACGTATGTAACAAATATTATATTGAATGGCCCCGGAAAGAGAATATCATCTCTGTAAAACGTTAGCTGTCACAGTAAATCGATTTTATACATTTTTTCATATAAATATTTATATCCGAAATACCTTCAAATATGATTCCGTCAACTGATGGCAAACTTGATATCTGGGAATGAGACAAGATTTGAACTGAAATATTTCAAAATGAATAGATTTACAAAAGTGTAGTTATAAACGAATTCCTAATCTTTACTTTACTTTTATTTGTTTACAATTGTGTTTAGTTGGGTTCCCATTGAAATATTTATCTTGAATAATCCACAACCCGATAAAACATTAATTTGATTTTTGAATGAATCTAGAAATTATGGATTAAACACTTTAGGATTGCACTACACTAGCCTTTCTGAGATCCGGGAAAATACCAGTTACGGCACCCAACTGACAACAGTGCCCGGATAAAGGGAGTTTTGAGCGAATTTATGTTGATCGGCGCTAGATTATTAGTATACAACCATTTTAACAAGATATGAAAGAGATTAGAACAGTGGTTCTCAAACTTTTCACAGCGCTTACCTCATCAAATATTAGGGTCTCCGCGTACCACCATAATGATCGATATTTAAATACACCCCTGGCAAACGCGTACAGCATATCGTACTAAAGTACATTTCCATTGTATTTAATAACATTTCAATTTTGATGTATTTTTAAAGTATAATGATCTACCCCCTCTCAAGGGCATAGCTAGGAGAAAGTCTCTGCACGGTCAAAGGTACAAGCAGCGAGCGACCTAAGGGGGTTTGGGGAGTATACCCCAGGATTTTCTTTGCAGAGTTTATGTTAACTACTAATCTACCTACAGGAAGCATAATTTGCTAACAAAAACAAAATACAATTGATTTAGAATGTGTACTCTAACAACATTAGAGAATTGAAGGTATTGACGGTGTTGAATTATATCAACAATAAACTGCCAACAATTCAAATGGCTGAATTAGGGGAGGAGCAAGTGCCCCCCCCCTTCCCCTGACTCCTCCCTCCGCCTATAGCTCCGGATACCACTATAAGGAGCTCGCGTACCACCAGTGGTACGCGTACCACAGTTTGAGAACCACTGTCTTAGAACATGCATTCTGCAAGAATCTCTAAATCGCTATGGCAACTGCTAACCCAATTCCAAAGGGAGAAAATTCCGATATCTTCGAAACAGTACAACAACAAATACGTAGTGGTTACATCCGAGAGTCTCATTCAACGGATTATAGCAAGACGAGATGTGCTACTTGAAGAAATACGGAAATTAAAGATGGATTTTGAGAAAAATCTTAAATCTCAAAATACTACACTAAAAGATTTCGAAAAAATCTGTGTTCAGCTACAAGATATGAGTCAAAAGGAAAATACGACATCCAATTTCCTTCAGTTAAGTTTAGCTCCAATCGAAAAACAGATCTCAGATATAAAAGCTGCCCTAATTCAGCCTCCAAACATACAATTCTTATGCCAAACTCAAATATTAGAGGATATGATAGGGGAGATGGGAATGTTAGATTTCGAAGGAAAATTAGCTGATTACACCAGCAAACGCATGGCTAAATATTTAATCGATGTAAGAGATGTGTATTATATTCATATTGATGATGAACATCTCTATGTAGCTGGTTATGAAGAAGTTATCCAGAATATATTATACAACCAATTGGGAATTGAAGGGCACTTATAAGTTCGAGAATACTAACCTACGTATATGCAATAGCGACAACAAAGAGTCATTGTTTTACAATTTTCAGACTCACAATCGTTACGGTTGGTATATTCCTGTAATAAACAAGTTTACCAAAGACACATTTCAATCGATAAAGCAACTAGAGGTAACAGGAGGATCAAATTGCGAAACTTGTAAATTTAAAAGTATTGCAATCTCGTCAGAAGATGAGCTATTCGTAACTGATAAAGGTAATAACACGATTTCCGTGTTCGATTCAAATCTCTTCTATAAGAGAGTTTTTGGAACAAAAACTTTAAAAGCTCCTATTTTAATTCAAATTCACGAAGATAGAGTTATTATTAAGGATAATTCCAAGGAGCTACACCTATTTAGCAAGCAAGGAGATCACTTAGGGAATCTACCAGAATATGGAGATATTAGTTGCATTACATGGTTCTGTTTTGACTGAAGCGATAACATGCTATTCTCATCCAATAATTCTATCAGAATAATCTCCCCTAAGGGAGAGTTGCTACACGTATTAAGAAGTGAGGACAAAAGAAGAGAGGACTTAATGAACAATTAAATATTAGCCAATATTTAATAAATAAAAATAAAATGCCGCCTCCCGTCCCAATTTTCTCAAAAAAGATGGATGATAAACAAGTAATTTATTTTATGCGGCCAATATCACAGAATTGTTTTATTTTTAGTTTAATTAACTCATTAAATCCTGTTTGAAATTGAATAAAGAAATTTTAATATTTAATCTTTCGAATTGAGAGCTCTTGAATCGGCCAATTTAATTCAGAATTAGTATAATCTATTTAGACTGAATTTATCTAATTCTATGCTGAAGTTGATATAGCATATGAACCCACTGAGAGTAGCTTTCGTTGGCTGCGGCGCGGTTAATTTCGGGGGCGCAGAGGGCCCCTGGGACCACTCCGCGCGGCTAGAACAGATTCAGAACATATCAATCGTTGCTATTATGGACGTAGACCTTCCAAAGGCTGAGAAAGTGCTGGCTGACAAACTGAAAGGCCCATCAGCCTCCCAATACGCCGAGTGCAAGCTCTTCTCCAGTCTGGAGGAGATGCTAGCCCAGCTGAAGGGGGGCATAGACGCTATTTGGATCGGGGTCCCTCCATTCGTGCATGGCACTCTAGAGGCAGGTAGGGATTTGGAACTGAGATGCTTAAGAGAGGGAATAAACGTGTTTATGGAGAAACCAATCAGTATATTCCCAGTTAAGAGCGTGTCTCTTTATTCTGATGCGATAACCAAAGAAATTACCGGGCCAGGAAAACCGGTATTTTCCGTGGGTTATATGTTCCGATATCACCCAGCTGTCGTCAAAGCTAGAGAGATTATAAAATCTCATGAACACCCGATTTTAATGGTTAACGCTCGTTACAACTGCGCTTATTCTGAGCTAGACCATCCCTTCTGGTGGAACAAGAAGCAGTCCGGCGGTCCCATTGTTGAGCAGGCGACTCACTTTTGTGATTTGATTCGATTCTTTGGCGGCGAGGTTAATTTGGACTCCGTCACTAGTAAGACCGTCCCGGCCGGAGAGAAGGGACAGATCGGTTACCTATCAACTGTTCCGGAAGTTGTGAAGGAAGACAAGCTCCCACTGGAAGACAGACCACCTCGCGTTACTGTGTCCCACTTCTACTTCAAGTCCGGGGCTCTCGGATCTCTCACACACGGACTGACTCTACAGGCCAAGCGGTACGAGGCCTGTCTTGATATATGGGGTGATGGGTTGAGAATATCGTTGGAAGAACCGTATTTCAATGACCTGTGTCGTCTCAGAGTTCGGAAGGGATACACCGACACGGAAGAAGTTTATACATTCCCAGATGCGGACTGCTACCTGGAAGAAGACAAGGCGTTCGTGCGTGCTGTTCGGGAAAAAGACCCTTCATTCATCGCCTCTCCTTACTCTGATGCGTTGGAGACTTACAAGCTATCTTGGGCTATAACTGATTCTGTACAGAAACAGTAATATTGCTGATTCTACATAGACAGTTTCCGTAATTCTAACACTTATTGATTTTAGTTAATTTATTTGTAGATTCTTGTTTGATATCTTCCATCCAATGTAACAAAGTTCATTTGAATTTATGAATTACATATTATAGTCTATTTCTATGAATATCTATACTATTTACGCTTTATAATCAATATTAGGAGTATATAAACCACACGCCAACCGCAAAGCGGTTGGTGTGTGGTTGTGTTCTGCTGCGAAGCGACCTAGCAAGCGAAGCGCTAGTTAAATTGAATAGCAATCGATGGTTCTCATTTAATTAGTCTAAGGCTAGGTGACCAATCACTATTTCATAATATCCAACCCTGAACAGAAAAATAACAAACAAAAAGATTAATTTCTGTTGAATAAGTTATCCTGTCATGCCATATATGGTCCCCCTACGGTTAGTCCGCCGGACCAGTTATGGCGCCGCATATGGTCCCCCGGAACCACCGGGATGCTCTGACTCTAATCTGCCGTGTAATGTATATAACTCCGGATTTTATCGGCGCCGCAAGTTAATCTCTAGACAATGCGTCTTGCTTCGCCTCATTTGTCAAATTATAGAGAACTAACAAAACTACTACAAAGTAGTACTAAACTAAAACATGGGCGGCACAAGTCAGGCTATTGACTGGCCACTATTGAACTGACTACGCTGCCCCTATATTACTAACAAGACTAACACAAAGTGGTACTATTCAAATAATTTTAGGGGGGTTGCTCCCAGTAAAATTTGAGTGAAATCTTCAATATTAATAAGGGGACCATCCACGGCTGCCATGGATGGAACGGCCGGACCAGTTACAGCGGCAGACCGTCCTTTACCAACCAGGATTTGCTAGTACAGTCGAAGCCGGTTTTTCTAACCAATTCTATGCATGGAAATAAAGTAAGAAAAATCCGATAGTTATAATAAACCGATTGAAAATAAAACAAAACTAGAATTTCTTACAGATTTAGAATATATAGTTAGTTAGAAAAAACCGGTTTCTACTGTATTTATTTGAAATTATGTTTAAATATTTATTTTGTACATTTTCTGGAAATCTTAGATTCTTTATAGCAAATCATGGGATTTTATAAATAGTCATTGGGGTCGTTCAAACCTAACCTAACGCAAAATTACAGTAAAATTAGACATCGCCCCTCCCCATGTAATGCTTTTTGGACCATTTGTGATACAAATGAGCTCATCACCCATTGGAACCCATTGGTAATTATTACAGTGGATGCCGGTTATAAGCACATCGTCGGGAACTGCACTTAATGTGCTTATAACCGACATGTTCTTATAACCGACATAAATTATACAGGGTATATGGCAACCGTTTTCCAACATAGTGTGCTTATATCCGATATGTTCTTATAACCGGTGTGCTTATATCCGACATCTACTGTACCACTTATTAATTAAGGATTTATTGGAGTTCCGTGGGGATTATGTGCATTATGTGAAGGTTGTGAGATTTCTTAGGAATTGGTGGGTATGTGAGATAGGATATATTAACTATGGTTAGCATGAGATTTTGTAAATTGTCAATACGTAATGCAAATATAAATGAAATATTAGTTATAAGCCGATTTACTATATTACAATTATACTGTAATATCATATTTACTGATTATATACAACCATTTGATTAGATTTGTTCTACAATACAAGAACTTACTTTCCACGTTTCTTTCTATCCCTTTATATAACATCCTTTCCAAACAACATTTGCTTACCAATGCACTTCTTGCTTCTTGAAGGATGGAAATATGCAGTTAATCGCTTTTGACCTCTTTCTTTTGTGGTCAATTTGGACATTACTGCTATATCTATACTAACGTCATTTAGTTCCATATTCAAATACCTGACTGTAACTCAGAATGTATATGAGCTAGAGAGCCAAACTTTGTTTTAAATGATAGCTAATAAAGAAGGTAAATAAAATACAAGCTAAGGAAGATAGTTAGGTTTTCAATTCCAGAAGGAACTTAGCCTTAATTTATTTAGACGTCTATTTACAAGTTTACTGCTTGTGTATGTAATTCGAGGTCGCAATCGAATCGTTTCCCCCTTGCCCCCCCGACTCCCTGCACTTGCCCCCCCGACTTAAAACTTGCCCCCCTAAATTACATACTCTAGCTACGTGCCTGGTTCGGCTTGGATTCGCTCCTGGGACCTGGGTCTCTCAATTCGTTCATTTGGAGACGAGCCTCGGTTTCGGTTTTCAGCGCGATTAGTTCTTCTTTTCGCGCGCGGGCTATGGGTCTAGCGGCTATTTGATCGCGTGTGTCACGGTATGTTGGTTAGGAGTGCCACTCGTCGCTGCTGGAGACAAATAATCAGGTGGTCGAATAGTTGGTTTATTTCCAACTCGACAGGATCTACGGGGTGTATTGGGTCAGGGAATCGAACGGCCATTTTGTTTGTTAGTTACAAGTTAGTTGCTACAAAAATGAAATTTGTTTGCTAGGAGAATGCTAAAGAGAATGTGCTCGTATCTTATAAGAGAGTTAGGTGGTGGAACTGTGTTGAATGTGACATTAGGCATTTGTTTATATGACGCACCCTCCTGATGGACATGGTGACTCCATCCTGTCAGGAATGTAGATGAAAGGAGATATTTTAATTGTAAATAATATCACACCTGTTCTCGTAGAGACAGCTCTGCTAGGATACCAGATAACTCGAATGGAATGTAGCACAACCCAGTGCAAAGTACAAGTTACTTTCTCAGCTTATCATCAAATTTATTACTTACCAATTGATTGTACCATGGCCTACTATATAATACGGCTAGATAAGTCAAGTATTTGCCATTTTATTTCCAGGCCAGTGTTTACTTTCTAATTGCTCGTAAAATAAATTACCTATTGTCATGGAATAAACTGAACTTAGGTTTTCAAATACGCTGGAAACATCTAAAATACTTTTGAGAATGATTTCTCATCGGATTTAACCACAATGACGTAATCGTATTCGTACTAACGAGGTTCTACTGTATTCAATCTTATTCAATAATTAATTATAACGCAGTTTGTAATCAAATTGGAATTTGTATTTTCAGTTAAATTTTAGTTAATCTGTACGCTACCGAATTCCACCTAGAAACTCTAATACAGTATTACATAGATACTAATGAAAACCATTTATGAGATACCTTTTGACGATAACTTGATCTTACTTTATACCAAAAAGTAGTTTCCATATACTTGTACAAACTCATTACTGTAATTCTTATTGACTATTAGTTTATATTAGTTCATTATTAATAATAGCTGAAAAGTATTATGTAATTATTAGTTTAAATCTGTATCAGTACTGTATTTAATTAATTCGCCTTACATGATATAACCTATGCCATACACTCTTATGCAATGAGTTATGCCTTTCCAGAAATTATATTTGCTGGATTGGAGCATGTGATTAGAAAATTAATAATTAATTAAATTAACATATACATATTATCAAATAAAACACAACAAAAGGTATAAATGCAACATCAATAATGACTAGTGCTAAATATTGAAAATGAATCAAATTATTTGGAAAATTTACCATTCTTTTGTCAAAGGTTATATTCTCACAATATTGATTGAGTTGACCCTATTGTTTGTTCTTTCTTTCTTTTGGTCTTTTTACTTAATCTTGTCATTAATAAACATAAATAAGACACTAAGTTATTATGTTAGCTTAAAAGGTCAATTACCTTTCTTTAAGTGGTCAGTTCAAGTCAAGAATTGTCGATTACAGATTGTGAGGAATAAGTTTCTACTAGTTATTTGTGTTTCAGAATGTGGATTTATTATTTCAATTTACCTAGCATTGGTTACTATCTTATTCTATTCTAAACATTCCAATAAATCATTTTATTTCGGAGGATGGCTACCAGAAGTTCATTTTTATGGTGTGTTCCAAGGATATGCATCATTTGACTTGCGAGTCTCTTCTTGATCTTATTTCTCGCAGTGTATTGCCCTCTCGAATCTTAACTGAATATATTTCGAACTGTTACAGTCATTATCCAATTCAAAATAATATTAAGAGAGAGATCATTAAATCGAGCTTCGTTTTATCAATATTATACATACTTGGTTTAGTTCCTATATTCACATTTCCTTTTTTCATCGGTTTCATAGTAGTAATGACCACTGAATTCATGAAGTTTTCAATCGCAAGCAAACAGCTGCGTAGAAATATTTACACACGTTACTTCGATGCTTACTTCTTTGAAAATCAAAGCAAATCAGTTATCCTATATTACAAGAGAGCTTATCAACACTTCAAAATTGGTTCTATTTTGCTCGGTGCCTCGTTTTTCTTCCATTTGTTGTCTTACTCAATTTTAATATTTCACTCCCTGATCATGTTAGTTCTTACCAACCCATACTCTTTCATTACAATAATTATGTCTGGAGGTAGACATGGAGGTAATGATATACTACCATTGACTTATAAAGAAATTATTGCAGACTATGACTTATTCGTGAGCTCGATTGAACCAGCATTTATGGCCCTAGGGTCACGGGTGTAATTATTGGAAGATAAATCGGGAAAAATTCCCAACGTGAATGACCATATATGCTCACTATTTTTGACCATGTGGAATACGAATTTGATGTTCTTCAATCTATGTGACGTCCAAAAAAACTTTTATCAACAAAATAAGTCCGCCTGTCCCAAAAAAATTTACAGAAATATTTTTCAAAATAAAAATTTGGTTTTTTTTGGATTAGTAAAAATTTCAATTCACATTTATAGCACACTATTTTGGTGCTAATTTTTTCTTCGTTCTTCGTGATATTTTACATGAATTCACATATTTGTTGGCATTTTGACGAATTTATTGATCATAATGTTTACATATGATATATCAACATTTTGGTCTAAGATTTAATTATACTTTACTCAATAGTATACTTCATAATAAGGCGCGGCCTTCGAATTCACTAAAAAATATAATGTTACACGTAGGAAATATTTACTATGCTCATTCTAGCGAAAAATTAATTGCAATAAAGTTTTATTGATTATCTACGTATATTGGTAGTAAATGCAACCATAATTAATTTTCAAACTCGGACAAAAATACAGACAAACAGACTGATAGCAATAAATTATTGATATAGATATACCCTAACCTAGAATTTCCTTATTTGAGTTATTTTCCAAGCCATTTGATTAAGTATACTATCTATTATATTATAATTAACAAGATTAGTAATCAATATCACAAGATTCTTCATCTGTGTCCCAATTATGGAGCTCTACCCTTTCAATATTGTCATAACTCTCCTCATCATGACAGTCTCTACATTCATCAGAAAATATATTCCCCTGTTCTTTAGATACTAGCCTTTCTGCATCATCCCACCGTAAATTATAATTATACGTCACCATACAATCAACCAATCGCTGTGGGTATAACTCGTGCTCTACATTAGTCTTAAATCTAAGTTCCCAAAGAGTTTGCATTCTGGAATGCAACATCTCTCCGCTCTGCTCTGAACTTATTGCTGCCCCTGCTGTTGATTGAGGTTCGTAAAGGAGGAAGTAATCCGTATAATGGTCGCAAAGTATGTGTGACTTCAATGACCAAGGTAAGCCGGTTGCATTCCATGACTCCCTGAATAGACAAATACTCTCTTCCCAACCAGGCATTCTAAAAAGACCCATACACCTGTCTTTTACCATCTTTAACGATTTCAATGCATTTATCAGGGAGGTATGATGGCTAGGGAATGGTATAATATCTAAATTATCCAAAAGTCGAGAACAAGAATTTCCTTCTAAAGCGCCATCCCAGTACTCAGATCGATATACTTTGCATCTTTGTAAAGCTTGACAGTGTTGTTTATATAGTAAACGGTCATATCGGTTAGTCGCATTTTGGGATGGCCTAGCCACACCATACAACCGATTTACGAGACCTAGAAGTATATGGAGAGGAGCAAGAGCAAGTATTTCCATAGGTGAATCTGACCACCGGATAATTGGTTCATGGGAAACGCTATAGTTTTTTGAATGAAGGTCTTTAATTAATTCCTTATATATTCTTGCACGAGAAGGTGTTCCAGTACATTTTGTGTTCTTCCGCCATGTACAGAATGGGCAGGGGTACTTGCTGGATGCCTGCTGAATTCCAACGAGCATTGCAGCCACTTTAAAATCACAAGCAATTTGGATAGGGATACCTAAGTTAAAGATGTTTCGAATTGATGTGAAATTTAGCATTGAACGCAGATTTTCTGAATTTTCAGACGCGTGACCCATCGCAATTATAAAATTTGAAAGAACGCTATTAGGACTTGGTAGATACAGACTATTCGGAAGCATTGAAACGATATTGACAGACAGTTTGAGGAATTGTTTGCCGCCATCAAGCTGTACTTTAAGTCTGGAGATTCTATTTGACTGTTCATGCGTGATAATATTCAATAATCTTTCAACATCAGTACAAATTCCAATTGGAATTAGTTCAAAGTTTTCTGTTGCTGAACGCTTGATCTTGATGGATACTGAAGTGAATATATCTCCAAATATAGACCATTTTTCGTCCCATGTTCCTTTTATTCCCCCCATAGGAAAACAAATCCCTTCTTTGCGAAGAATTCTTCCAAGTTCAAAATAAGACTTTTTACCCAAGCCAAGATGTCCTAACCTCTGCATATCTCGAACTGCCTCTCTGCTCAAAACATGTTTACTATTGTTGTTGTATTTTGCACTCTTATACGGAACTGTAGTTACAGCTAATTGATTATTCGAATCGAAAGGATGATGTAATGATAGAGTATTTAATGGAGTAATAAGGCTACTGTCACTAACTGAACCTTCGAGGGTATTTACCAGGAAGTTAGCAGTGAGATATTTAGTGTATCCACGAGATTCCACCCTCTCTGCGAAAAGTTTTCCAGCTTGCTGAGAAACTTGTGGGCGTTTCATAACTCGTTTGCAAAAGTCGATATCATGAATATCATCACTCACTCCACACTTGCTGCACATTAGTCTGACAGGGGATTGTTCTATAGGCCTACCAGGATTAGGACCTTGAGTCTTGAGTTTTGAATGATAATTATTTATGGAGGACGAGTATATTTTGCATATATAACATCGATCTGTATGGGTACAGAGAATCGCCTTACGAGTAACGTTATAAGGAATTTCGACATTTTGGTTGGATTCGATATTTGATCTATCAAAATGCCATTTTTGTTTGTTAAGTTTACCACTTTCTAAGTCTGATAACCGTGACCTACAACTACTACAAAATATCTTTGGCTTATAAAGGTCCACTATTTCCGCGCGAAGATCTATGTTGTAAAACTTATAAGCTCTGTCAATCACCAGATTAGTAGGAGTCAGTCGCAAATTCTTCTTTGGCAAATCTTTTGGCGATAGCCGCATATAACAGAATCGGCATACTTTGTAGAGTGAATCTACGTGATACTCATCCCAAATGTTTAAAACATTATCTGGTATTACTAATGAACAAGACATGTAGCTGAAAACTGAATGAAGAATTAACTTTTTGTGCCTCTTTTATATAAATAGTATGGATATGGTTAACACATAATAACAATAGATTACCAGGGCTCGACAAATGCGGTGGTTTGATGGTTAGCGCCACCATAAAATTCATCCCTAACCACCAAAAAATTACGAAATAAACATACATAAGCTACATGGTGGTAATTAATTAATATATCAACATAAATTCTATACGTCAAGCACCGTCGATTACCACATAGCGTATTATGATGAAGTCTTATATTCACACTAACATTTAAATGTGAGGTGAAATATTTGTTATTTCTATGTTATTAGAATCTAATTTCATGGTTTTGGCATTTTAGATGTAATTCACACTATACAAGTATGGTGTAGGCCAACTTTAGAGGTGTTGAATTGCTCAAATTCATTATTTCAAAGAAATCAAGAGATTTAGAACACATATTAAAACGCGAGAATTATCAAAATGAGTACATTTTGAACGATCTGATAAACTTTATAAACATCACATGCCATGGCGATATTTCACCCATAGCAGTGTATAATCTTGAGGGAAGTTTAACTAACAAAATTGGAGTTCTGATAAATTGATAAATAGATACAAAAATTATTCTCTGAGTGACAAGGGATATATTCGGAAAAAGTCAATAAATATGTACACTGACCAGCCAAAAGTATTTGAACAATAGGGATTTTAATGCACACACAATATTCATCCGCTATCTTATTAACGGCTATCTAAACTACTCTGAAATGACTATAAATAACTTATTATAGATATAGATATGAAAATATTGTGATTTCAATTAAATTTAGAAAATATTCACGAAGTGGCATAAGTGTTTCTGCCACATGCCACTTGTGGCATAAGTGGCACAAATGGAAATGTGGCTGTATCACAGTAGAAAATATTCGGATTGATTTGAAATTATGCACTTAGAGTAATTTAACTATGTGGAATTCAAATCTGCTACCAGAATTAATATATTAACATTGCATCTTAATTATCACAAATTAATTATTTAATGAGCTAATTATATATTTAATGAGTTTAACGCCTCCATAAAAAGGTATATTCGGAAATTTTGCTGTTTTAACATACTTTACATATCGTTTCATGTAAATAGCCATTTTGTAGAATCTACCATTGTTATAATCCTGGTATAAACTGAAATGTCTGAATACAATTATTGCTGTTCAAATACTTTTGGCCGGTTAGTGTATTTCGAGTCAGAAAGCATGTAAAATATCACGAAGAACGAAGAAAAAATTAGCACCAAATAGTGTGCTATAAATGTGAATTGAAATTTTACTAATCAAAAAAAAACACCAAATTTTTATTTTGAAAATATTTCTGCAAATCTTTTTGGGACAGGCGGACTAATTTTGTTGATAAAAGTTTTTTTGGACGTCACATAGATTGAAGAACATCAAATTCGTATTCCACATGGTCAAAAATAGTGAGCATATATGGTCATCCACGTTGGGAATTTTTCCCATTTTATCTTCCAATAATTACACCCGTGGGGTGGTTGTTGCTTATTATCCCTTATATATTGATTTCAATAGGATTAATATATTCTAAATTGAAGAAAAATATTGGACAGCACAGAGTATTTGGAGGACTTGTACATATTAGTTAATATTTTCTCATTATTTGTTTTGACTAAGTTGCTTATTATTTAAGCAATAAGTTAGCAATTATTGATATTCATAACATTTGCATGTCATTAGATGTAGTTTTCATTTAACTATTCATTGTGGTAAACTATTAATTATAAATGTATATTATTATATATTTATTAAATTGTAACAATACTTTTTATTATTTATACCACTGGACATTGATATAAACATAATACGCTATAAAAAGTAAATACCAGAAATATACCAATAATATTTGGGCAAATACAAATGTGCGTGCATCCTATATTACCAATACAGTTTATTTATCAGAATTTATTAAATTTGACCACGCTCCTTTTCCTTATTATTTGATTTACTTTAAATTAAGCAGAAGTGGTCATTATACTTATATTGTAGGTATAAATTTATAATTGTTTATCCATGAGATATGCTGATGGACTCAATTAAATGGAATACTGTGCATCCTATTAAAATTGAAATAAGCAAATTAGCAAAAATACTGATTACAGAAACAAATTTTATGTATTTATATTAAAAATATTTTTTTCTGAACTATTAATAAACTTCTCGTTTATTCTAATCATGGCAAATATGTGTTTAAAAATTTCCGGTAGTGAATGTTATTCCAATATTTTGCAAGACTCATTATACAAAGAAAAAGACATCTTAAATGCACCACTGCAGGCTAATATCGACCTATCAGAGCCAAATTGTCCCAAGCGATTTTTGCAAATTAGATCTAATCAAAAACGCAGAAATGCTCTTTTTGAAAATGTCACAAGCATTTCGGATGTGGATCTTCAATGGTCAACTAATTTAAGATTGAAACAGCTAGGCGGGACACGCAAACCAAGATGTTTGACATTCGTTGAGACAAATATTAAAAAGCAAGATGAAATAATTAGCGGGGAAATACTCGAATCATCATTACCATCAGGGAAAACATGTTACAGTAGGAAATATTCAACTGAATGGCTCGAGGATACAAAGATTGACGTTTCCCATTGGACCGATTGGATATCAGAAGAACAGGTGCAAGCACTGACAAGAAAACAGATACAACTACAAGAATCATTATGGGAATTTATCACGAAGGAATCAGACTTTCTATCAAATCTCAAAATAATACTAACCCTCTTCGCAACTAGGCTAGAATCTCTCAAACACCTCCACCTGCTAGAAAATATACAGCCAGAGAATATATTTGGAGGAATCAGAGAGATATACCAGTCTCATTTATTTTTCTGGAAGCAATGTCCCAAAAAGTGCCTGCTTGAAGCACAATCCAACAAACAACTCCTATCTGAGTCCTGTTTGATCAGTAGTTTCCCTGACAAGTTTGAAGAACAGTTCGAGGTTTACTTCTCACACTGTCTGTTTGCCTCGAAGTACCAAGAAGCCCTATTCAACGCACAGAAAGATGAGTCATTCAAAGACTACTTGAAATGGTGCCAGAAACAGGAATGTTCCAATCGGAGGAGTCTAGCAGATTTCCTGATTCAGCCCTTACAGCATATAATGAGGTACACACTATTACTGAAGGCAATAGAGTCGCATACCGGTTGCAAGGAAAACAAAGTGAAACTCACTCAACTGGTGGAGACCATTGAAACATTCTTAGGCCAAATCAACTTCAAAGTACGCGAGCAAGAAGAGATTGAAATTGTACAGCAGATAAATCAAAAGTTGAACTGGTCTACATTTCTAGAGGGCTTTGCTCCCGAAGAGAAGTTTATCGCCAAATATCTCAAACTGGATTTACTGGCTCCAATGCCTAGTCTACCGTTTAGTATGGCGAGAATACTACTGAAGCATAGCAGGCTTAAGATGCGAGATCTTAGCAGCATTATCTCTCTCGGGTTAAGAACATCCTTCATCCCTCATCGTCAAGAAACGCACGCTAGGTTCATTTCCGTTAATGTGTACCTCTTTACAGACATTCTGCTGATTGCCAAGCATAAGAAGACTGATTCGTTTGCACTGTTGAAGCATCCAATTCTTTTGGGAGACATCGTTCTGGAAAAGCATTTACAGGATCAATTCTATCTCATCTCTCAATCAGAGTTCAACATGCCAAGGGAAATACTTTGCTTCAAAACCTCGAAGCCTGAAGTTACAGACTCGTGGGTTAGAGCAATAAAGAGCGCTTCTGACAAATTTATCCAAGCGAAGCATCAGTACGTTAACCAGAGGCACTTTATGCAAGAAATAGTGGAAAGCAAAGCAAATTATTTAAATAGTCCGAGTACTATTTCTACTTCAGTTTCATCAAGCAAAACTTCAGTTTTCTTATATACATTTCCAGTACCGATGATAAACAATGTTATTAGAGGTAATTATGACTCAAAATTATCTGAAAATACGGAAATTCAGATTGAAACGATTGATCCATCAGCCATTCCATTTGGAGATAGACAGGAAGCGGATGTGCAAAAATCTGAGACTACATGGTCCATAATGCGGATATTTAGAAATGAGAATAGGACAAAGAAAAAGTCAATTGAGGAATTAGTACCCGATGGAAACAATCTGGTGAAAAAAGATCACAAAATTAAACGTTCTCAGTTACTATCCTATTTTTGGTGTCTAAAATGATAATTTGGAAAAGTTAAAAGTAGTATATTATGTTATTTAGATTTCTCATATTCCAGAAATATATCAAATTGTTATCATATTTAAGCAATTCATAGACCAGAGTTGGAATCGGTCCACTTTTCAGAACCCGACCAGCATCCCATTTCCTCATTAGTAATAATAATACAGTCAGGTCTGCTTATTATGAACAAGATTTCGTCTGCTTAATATGAAGATTTTTTATTATGAACAAACCCTACGGGCCCAATTTAACAACTTACATAGGGTTTGTATTAAGTTGAGTTCGTTTATTATGAAGTCTCTCTATTATGAACACAATTTTTAGTCCTTTGAATGTTCATAATAAAAGAACCTGACTGTAATAATAATCAGATATATTGAGATTAATTTATCAAGACTATTGTTTTAGAAAAATTGGTCCCTATAAAAAAATGGTTCCAAGAACAATCATTAAGTTAATATTGAGCTACGTATTACGTATTGTTAAGATTATGTATAGTTATAAATTAACTACAAAATCTGAACGGATGGGAGAACTAATGCATTCTGTAACTTTACACTGGTAGTCTACCAGATTTGTACCCCATCAAAGCTTTACAGAACCCGAAAAACCCGAACTTATTTTAACTTTGTCTCTCATAGACCTGTTACAAATACAAACTTTTATACAAAACAAGAACTAAGTGTATTTATTATACAAAACTAATTAGCATACTGTATGAGTAATTGAAAAATCAAAGGTAACAATAATTTTAGGATAAAAGTTCGCACTCGAGTCTCATAATGCAAAGAGACACTTGTATATATACTTACATACATAAGAAACCAACTACAAGTTAATTTTGGAACGTAAACAATACATTCCTAGCTGTTCAACGAGTTGTCCCTCCGAAGGAAGCGATGAAAATAAGAGAAAGAATGTACACGTGGTTTTAGACGGGCATTATCTCTTTCAAATTCCACTTCATTTAATTCTGGATTTTCTCCAGCTTTTTTCCTTCTTATCGAAAATCTTTTTTTGAAAGCATCCTTCTTTGATATTTGCAGCATATTTGTCTGTTTGGGCTTTTCTTCCATCTTTTCAATTCGAATATGAGTAGAATCGTTGCCATATATATTCATGCTAATTTCGAGACTTTTATCAGATATTCTGTTGTTTTGAAGTATTTCTAAACGAGAATGTTCCTGAAGAATTTCAGAAGAATTTGCATTTGTGAACTCATAACTGGAATCTGATCTCATGTTAGATGAAATTGAACTTGACGCAGAAATATTACTCGGACTATTTAAATAATTTGCTTTGCTTTCCACTATTTCTTGCATAAAGTGCCTCTGGTTAACGTACTGATGCTTCGCTTGGATAAATTTGTCAGAAGCGCTCTTTATTGCTCTAACCCACGAGTCTGTAACTTCAGGCTTCGAGGTTTTGAAGCAAAGTATTTCCCTTGGCATGTTGAACTCTGATTGAGAGATGAGATAGAATTGATCCTGTAAATGCTTTTCCAGAACGATGTCTCCCAAAAGAATTGGATGCTTCAACAGTGCAAACGAATCAGTCTTCTTATGCTTGGCAATCAGCAGAATGTCTGTAAAGAGGTACACATTAACGGAAATGAACCTAGCGTGCGTTTCTTGACGATGAGGGATGAAGGATGTTCTTAACCCGAGAGAGATAATGCTGCTAAGATCTCGCATCTTAAGCCTGCTATGCTTCAGTAGTATTCTCGCCATACTAAACGGTAGACTAGGCATTGGAGCCAGTAAATCCAGTTTGAGATATTTGGCGATAAACTTCTCTTCGGGAGCAAAGCCCTCTAGAAATGTAGACCAGTTCAACTTTTGATTTATCTGCTGTACAATTTCAATCTCTTCTTGCTCGCGTACTTTGAAGTTGATTTGGCCTAAGAATGTTTCAATGGTCTCCACCAGTTGAGTGAGTTTCACTTTGTTTTCCTTGCAACCGGTATGCGACTCTATTGCCTTCAGTAATAGTGTGTACCTCATTATATGCTGTAAGGGCTGAATCAGGAAATCTGCTAGACTCCTCCGATTGGAACATTCCTGTTTCTGGCACCATTTCAAGTAGTCTTTGAATGACTCATCTTTCTGTGCGTTGAATAGGGCTTCTTGGTACTTCGAGGCAAACAGACAGTGTGAGAAGTAAACCTCGAACTGTTCTTCAAACTTGTCAGGGAAACTACTGATCAAACAGGACTCAGATAGGAGTTGTTTGTTGGATTGTGCTTCAAGCAGGCACTTTTTGGGACATTGCTTCCAGAAAAATAAATGAGACTGGTATATCTCTCTGATTCCTCCAAATATATTCTCTGGCTGTATATTTTCTAGCAGGTGGAGGTGTTTGAGAGATTCTAGCCTAGTTGCGAAGAGGGTTAGTATTATTTTGAGATTTGATAGAAAGTCTGATTCCTTCGTGATAAATTCCCATAATGATTCTTGTAGTTGTATCTGTTTTCTTGTCAGTGCTTGCACCTGTTCTTCTGATATCCAATCGGTCCAATGGGAAACGTCAATCTTTGTATCCTCGAGCCATTCAATTGGCTCTTCTTTCCCACTAATATTAAGGAATTCTTTTAATATTTCTTCATTTTCCACTACTATGTTTGGCAATGATTCAGAGCCCTTATCATTATTTCCAATTTTATTCTCCACCTCTTTATTTGATTGCGATCTGATTACGCTAACTTTTGTTTGGTTATTTATATCTATTTCTATTGACTCACATCCAACTGGCACTTCATTATATTTTGTATAAAGAGAAACTGCGTTTCTTCGTCGAACACTAAGTTTCCTATTCCAAGAGGTCTTGGAAGAAATTGGTTGTCCGTTAAAAGATAATTTTGCTTCTTCCTGCTGTGGTGATCTCAGAATATCCTTTTCATTGTACAGTGAATTTATTAACATATCGCAAAATAATTTACTCTCAAATAATGTATCACCCTTATTTGCCATTGAAAAATTATTTACTTGTACGATTAATAACCTGACTTTATATTCAAGGAATTCAATATAATCACTATGAGTATAAAGTTTGTTAATGAGTAGTTAATGAGTATACTGAATGCTTAATGAAAAATTACTTAATTATATCACTGATGTGTTAAACTGGTTATTGCAAGTCAACATAATGTTATGTCCCTGTAAGTAATATTTATACTTAGATATTGTTATTGATTTCGTAAGCAGTTCCAAGATATAATAAGATCTGTATATTCGTCTGTGCCCTAATCTTTAAGCTTACCGGACAGTTTTATTTTTTAATTGTTGTGCCATTACTAATAGTGCTTGTTTCTTCATGCTTAATAGCTTTATTTTATAATTATGCATACTAACACACGTTGAATTCATTTGTAACTTAATCTTTATAACTTATTATGATAACTTGGTATATCCATTCTCAAGTTGTAAGTCCCAACTTTGAGTCGTTTTTCCATTTAAATTTTCCAATATACTTGTATATTATTAAATTACAAGAAATTTACTGTCACTGCCTTGGCTGTTATTTAGTCCAGATCATCTCCACAGAACAGAGCCTAATTATTTAACTAAGAGCTGAAATTTTCAGGATAGGTCACAATTTTTTATTAATATTTTTGGGAAACATTTCAACACCTATTTAATATCACAACAAGAAAAAATAATTGAGTTGCTTATTTCCTTTGTTTACTAACACTTCAGTTCAATTAAAAGTGTTAATCTAATTATTAAACCCAGGGCTGTGTACATATATATCTATATTATTAAATCTCGATTGTTGTGTATGTGTGTGTTTGTTTGTCCGGATTGTATTAAAGTGACGGGGGGATAGAAACCGCATTAATATATGAGATATTCACCTACTTTCAAATGTTATATAATGTAAACAAGTATGCTGAACACGAATTTCGCATTTACAAATTTATAATATGAATATTTGTTGTTGTTGTTTACACAAAATAGGTAAACAAATTAATGAAATTCAAAATCAACCTAGAAGTTTGCTTCCAACGGGTATTATAGGTTAACAAGTATGCTGAACACGAATTTCGCATTTACAAATTTATAACATGAATATTTGTTGTTGTTGTTGACACAAATAGGTAAACAAATTAATGAAATTCAAAATCAACCTAGAAGTTTGCTCTCAACGGGTATTATAGGTAAGCAAGTATGCTGAACACGAATTTCGCGTTTATAAATTTATAATATGAATATTTGTTGTTGTTGTTGACACAAATAGGTAAACAAATTAATGAAATTCAAAATCAACCTAGAAGTTAGCTTTCAACGGGTATTATAGGTAAACAAGTATGCTGAACACGATTTTCGCGGTTAGAATTTTCTAATATGAATATTTGTTGTTGTTGTTTACACAAAATAGGTAAACAAAAAAATGAAAATTTAAAATCAACCTAGAAGTTAGCTTTCAACGGGTATTGTAGGTAAACAAGTATGCTGAACACGAATTTCGCGTTTAAATTTTCTAATATGAATATTTGTTGTTGTTGTTAACTCAAAATAGCTAAACAATTTAATGAAAATTCAAAATCAACCTAGAAGTTCACCTTCAATAGGTATTATAAGTAAACAAGTGTGCTGAACACGAATTTCGCATTTATAAAATTCTAATATGAGTATTTGTTGTTGTTGTTGTTTACACAAATAGGTAAACAAATTAATGAAAATCCAAATCATAACGTCCCTATCTACCATTTCCATGGTAGAAAATGTGAGGAGTAAGGCCGCACAGCGGCCGTTAACTTGAGGTGCGTAGCACCGATCTGTCGCAAAGCGACCGAGACCGAAGGGCTCGTTTATATATATGTTCTGAGTTAATTAAAGAAATGAAAGCTTTCAAAATCTTTTTTTGGTAATAAGGACTAACTTTTGTCCCCACAACAAGTTGAGGTTTCCATTCGAAATTGCCCACTCCTCTCCAAGTTAAAACGTCAATCTCGTTTTTCGAGAAAATACACTTATTCGATCATAATTCACACCCTCTAGGAGATACAACTCATACATGTCTTAAAATTTTAAATACATGTGATGCGGACATGTCGGTTACACCAGATTATCAATTTACTTACTATCGAATAATTAACATTCACAATTTCTTGAGTTTAATTAACGTTATAATTAACGTCAGAAGTATTAAATCACACAATAAGCGCGAATATCTTGTTATGTGGTTGTGTTCTGCCGCGAAGCTCGCTAGTTCTAGTTTAACTTATTAATTAAGACTTCCAAATTGTTTATCTGGTATATTGAGGGCATTGTATTCAATTATTATAGTCAAATCTAATTAAAATTTAATTGAGCATAGCTCATAAAACTTTCAAGCAAATCTACACTATTATAACTCAATTGTTTGTTTGCTGTGTTATTATATGTGTGTTTCAAGGGCGTCGATCCAGGGGGGGCGAGAGTATCATTTCGCCCCCCCCCCCCCCATTATTTGGCGCACCTTACATTTTTATTTCCACTAAATTAGTAATTTATTGGTGTCGTGAAGTTATTTATTAATAATCCGTGATAAGACAAAACCCAAAATACAACTATGAAACATATGATTTGTTTCAATGATGTTAATTGTTATAGGTTCTCTAGGGCTTGAACGTCTAAAAAGTTTGCCCGCTCGCAACGCTCGCTCGGTTGCAGGATTTCATACAGAGGGTTGTAGGGGGGGCATTTCTGCTCCTTCAAGTGCCCCCCATAGAAAAACCACTTACACTACGAAGTTTAATTTGTGCCCCCCCTTAAGAACATACATATCCCAGAGTGACTCCCTTGAGAATTTACATAACCCAGATTGCCCCCCTTGTATGCAAATCCTGTATGAAACACGGGTTGTATTGTTAAATTGCATGCTACAACAGGGATGCGCAGCTGGTCGTACGACAGGCAGTACCGTAACAAGGGGGGGGCAAGCGGGGCATATGCCCCGGGCGCTAAATAACTATGGGGCGCAAAAATTTCAGGAAAGTCCAGGCAAATGGGGCGCCCCATTATGCAAGGACTAAGATTGACCTTTTAATATCGGAATGGAATAAAGATAATGGAAATACCGGTAATACAAGTGAGACAGGTATTTTATTACGTTTTTTCCAAGAATTTAATAAGATATTCAGGGGGTAAGTTTGAAAATTGGGGAGGGTCTAATGATTAAATTCTTGTTGTGAAATATTAATCTTGTCAGTTTTTGTTTCGTCAATCCTTTCAAGTATGAATTTAACGATATATTTGATAAATTTGCATCAATAAAAGCAAAAAAGATGAATTTGAAATAATATTGCTTATACACACTTTCAACTAATCTTCATTTACAATTATATTTCATGTAAGCTGCTTCAAATTTCATACAATATACAGTAAACATTGGATTTAACGACACTCGTTTGGACAAGCTAAAAAGGTCACTATAGCAGATATGTCACCAAATCCGAAGTAGCTTCTAATACTGTTACTTGGAATACAGACTTTTCGTGACAAGACTTTTCGTGACGAGACATTTCGTGACGGACTTTTCGTGACACGACTTTTCGTGACAGGGACTTTTCGTGACAAGACTTTTCGTGACAGGGACTTTTCGTGACAAGACTTTTCGTGACAAGATGGGTACTCTTTACACATGGATACATGTAATAATTTTATAATCGTGGGGTTACTGAATCAAGCTTACAATTTTCTATAAGTAGGGAGTTCAAATATTTATGGTGTATATCGTTAAATATATTATTTATTCGTTAACGTAAGAGTATTCGTTATGAGTTATACTAAATGCCCGCCTACTGGTAACAATTCGCCAGAGAACGACCCTGTACATTACAATCCAATGCACTCAACATTAACAGACTATGGTTCTAGTGACACATATGATTTACCTCCAGGTCCATTGTCAGTGTTTTCAGTTTCCCCTGAAGATGACGAAATCGTCAATTTATCGGATCCATTTTCGCCAGATCACTCTACACCTACTGTTTCACTTTCATGCGAATCTGTGGACGACGAAGATTACGATGAGTTAGATAGTTACATAGGTAATCCTACACTTACTGAACTAGCGTTCTGTGAAACATCTAAGGGTGGATTGATGATGTTAGAAGGCGATTTTTCTTATTCTAAACACCGTGTTACCGGAGATGTTACACAATGGCAGTGTGTTCAGAGAGATTACTGCAAAGCAAGGTTGCACACAAGGGGAAATGAAGTAATAGCCAGAAAGAATATACATTCTCATGAGTGTAATCCTCATATATTTTTCAACAGTCAGGCTAAAGCTGGAATGAAACGCAAAGCTTCTGAAAGTCAGGAAGCAACGCATTCAATCATGACAGCTTCTATTAGCGAATTGAATGATCAATCTGCTGTTCATCTACCCAAAATCAATAGCCTGAAGAGAACTATAGTGAGAAGCAGAAGAAAAGCCGAGAATGTTCCGCCTGAACCATTATCACTACATCATCTCTCTATACCACAAAGCTATACTAAAACAAAAAAGGACCAACAATTTTTGCTCTACGATTCTGGTGCGGAAAGTGGAAATCAGAGGATTGTAATCTTCGGAACTCAGGCTAATGTGGAGTTACTCTCATCTGCAACTGTTTGGCTAGCTGATGGCACCTTTAAAACAGTGCCTAGCTTGTTTTATCAACTCTACGTGATACATGCTTTGAAAGGAGGTCCTGATTTGATTTTCACCGGTCATATTTTTCCAAGTTTATACATATTGCTACCGAACAAGACCCAGCAAACATATTCAAACAAGTGGAATAAAGTACTTGATTTATGTCCAACCGCTTGCCCGACACATCTAATTGTGGATTTTGAAATTGCCTCGATTAATGCATTTTCACAATACTTCCCAACTACAAAGGTTCAGGGCTGTTTTTTTCACCTATGCCAAAATGTCTGGCGTAAAGTTCAACATTTTGGACTAGCAGCAAGATACAAGCAAGATGTCGAATTTGCAATAAAAGTGCGAATGCTACCTGCACTCGCGTTTGCAACTCCTACTGACATACCCGAACTTTTCAACAACCTTTTCTTGCAACTACCTGTGGAAGCTTACGATCTGGCACTATACTTTGAAGCGACTTATATTGGTAGACATATCGCTAATTCCCCCCTTTTGTCATCACCATTATTTCCAATGGAAATGTGGAACAACCACTTCATGGTTCAGCATGGGTTACCAAGGACAAATAATGCAGTTGAGGCATGGCACCGCTCATTTGCTTGTCACATGTCTTGTCACCATCCTTCTGTATGGCGTTTTCTAACCATACTTAAGAGAGAACAGGGGTTGGTTGAAGTAAAACAGGCGTTTTATATAAGTGGGCGCAATCCATCGAAACGCAGAAATTTTGAAGATAGAGAAAAAGCGTTAGAAAATTTAGTTGAGAGCTATTTACTGCGGCCAAAGTTTGAGTTCTTAAGGGGAGTTTCCTATCATTTTACTTTTCATGATTGAAGAGTTCCTTACGTAGGGATAATTATTTATATTTCTTTTAGCAAGGGTTAGAAATATTTACAAATAATATCACTTATATTTTATGTTCACAATAAAATCATCATGACTTTGTCTTACATCTCTTGTTATATAAGCTTGATTCATTAACCACAACAATTATAGAACAGGGCCGTAGCAAGAGATCTGCGGTCCGGAAATTGCCGGAACAGTTATATATTAAACAATGTTAATTATATTGTTGAAGGGCAGCTATACTGATGATGGCCGGAAGTGTTTTCATGAACTTGATACGGCCATGTAGAATATTAAATTATTACATGGATATCCATGTGTAAAGAGTACCCATCTTGTCACGAAAAGTATTGTCACGAAAAGTCCCTGTCACGAAAAGTCTTGTCACGAAAAGTCCCTGTCACGAAAAGTCTTGTCACGAAAAGTCCCTGTCACGAAAAGTCTTGTCACGAAAAGTCCCTGTCACGAAAAGTCCGTCACGAAATGTCTCGTCACGAAAAGTCTTGTCACGAAAAGTCTGTATCCCCTGTTAAAAGTCCCTGTCACGAAAAGTCGTGTCACGAAAAGTCCGTCACGAAATGTCTCGTCACGAAAAGTCTTGTCACGAAAAGTCTGTATCCCCTGTTACTTACCTCTGGGCAAGAGAAAAGTAGTTATCATCGATTTGTCGATAAAGCCTATGACGTTAAATCCAATGTTTACAGTCAGAGGGTCCGGATGGATTACGGATTTACGGATTTTGAATCCGTCAAAATCCGTAATTTACGGATTTTGGAACGGATTTGAAAAAAATCTCAAATCCGTTCCAAAATCCGTAAATATTGGATTTTTAATTGATTTTGAAATTATTCTCAAATTTATCAAAAATGCTTTATGGTAATATGTTATACCGTAGAGCCTCTGAACAACGGACACCTTAGGACCGGAACCGTTGTCCGTTATTTAGAGGTTGTCCGCTATTTAGAGGTTGCTTTTCTATTAGACATATGCTAAATAAATAAATCCGTGCCACGAGGGTTGTCCGTTATTTAGTAGAGCTGTACCGGATTAGAGATTCTCTACTCCGGCCGGATCCGGATATCCGGTGCTCAATTATCCGGTTATCCGGCCGGATATCCGGCTAAATATGTATTTGACAAATGATACCATAATATCACATCAAGAACAAGTTCTGCTTAGTCTTGATTAATTTGTACATACACTAAGCTGTGTTTTTTTAGCGAGACTTCTAAAATAATTTATGTGATTCCACAATTGATACAGTACTATATGAATATACTTTCAATCGCATTCACCTTTGGTAAATAAGATATTTTCAATAACATATATATTTTCGACTCCTATATATTTTTTTTGATCGCTGTTCCTATCAGCTTGAAAGATTGCATTTTTTATCAATCCCAGAGTGAGTGAATTTGGCATTTTTTTCACTATCTAAGAACGATTCTTTCAGAGCACACTGTAATGAATGTGATGCCAATACATATATCACGTGGTAAAATCCTAAAATATATAGCACGTCACCACTGAGGAACCACATAAAACATTCACATCCAGAAATTTACAAAAAAAAAACAATAATGAAAATCCTCTGGTAGAAATTTACAACAAGGTGATCATAATATTTTCAATCAACTAGTTCTGCTTTTACACATTATCTAAATTCTACTCCAAGAATATCTATACAAGAAAACCTGTACCAGACATTAGAACGACAGAAGAAATGGACAGTTAATGACCCTAGAGCTATGGAAATTCACTTTATATTCGGAGAGATAGTTATTCTTTAATTCATACACAAATGCAATTGGGACCGTTATCCGGCCGGATAGTTGTTCATATCCGGTTCCGGCCGGATATCCGGTAACTGGCCGGATTCAGCCGGATACCGGATTAGAACCGGATATCCGGTACAGCCCTATTATTTAGAGGTTGTCCGCTATTTGGAGTGTCCGTTATGGGAGGCTCCACTGTAATGGTTTTTGGATTGAGAATGTACTTTGTACCTCCTAAATTTAAACAAATATACACATGATAAATACTAGAAAGACTTCTAAATCAACCATCTGCATCTAGATATCTGTATGCATATGCAATTAAAAATGGATTGGGCAACGTTTAAATTTTGGAAATTCGAATGGAATTCGGAAATCCATATAGGGATTTGCATTTTGCAAAGTCTTCTGAATCAGGAAATCCGTATGGATTTGGAATTCATTAAGATTTATTAGATTTAAAAATCAGCAATGTAGAGAGGGTCCGTATTGATTACGGATTTACGGATTTCAAATTCGTAATTTACGGTATGGAACGGATTTGGAATTTTTATTCTAGATGAAATGGATTTTGGAGCGGATATTAGAGATGCACCGGATCCACTTTTTTGGTTCCGGCCGGATCCGGATCTCGCCGGATCCTGGATCTACAGATTCGGCCGGAACCGGATTTACCGGATCCGGATCCGCTTTCGCATATTCCATCAGTCTAATACGGACTTGTTAGATGAAATGAACACGATGTAGGGAATAAAAGACTCTAACAAATCTTACGATAAGATTAAAGAATTATAGTTGTCACGTACACACTTAATCAAATTACTAACTGAGTCCAGCTGACAGTTTTTAAGTACGTACCAACCGAAATATAATAGATATATTTTTACTAGAGAATAAAAATCGGTAGGTCTTATCCGAAGAACTTATCCGATTAGTTATTAACCGAATTATTTATAATACATCTGATTGGGGGAAAATTCGAAATTAGAGAATAGTGCGTATTATCCGAGAGTACGTCTTAAGCCGAGTAGCAACTAAGCGAGTTCCACTGTAAGTAATTGTCTATTCAAAATAATACATTTTTTAAGCAATCCAGATCAAACGTGAGTTCGAAGTTTCTTATCCATATTTTCCTCAATCTGCCAATCAAAGACATTTAAATAGTTTATGTCTCCTATTACTTCATAAAATTAAAATAAATTTGAAATGGCGTAGAGTATGTCACTATTGGATAGTTTTTGTAAGTAATTAGAGGCTACTTATTGATTAATAAAATCAATTAAACATTTTCTACGCGTACAGATTCGGATCCGGTGGATCCGGTAACCTCATCTCGGATCCGGCCGGATCCCGAGTCCACCACAAATCGGGAAATCCGGCCGGATCCGGATCCGGTGCACCTCTAGCCTATATGGATACGGGTTCCGATCTATTCGGACCCTCTGTTTACAGTATACAATCCAAATTATTAACAATTTAGAAATATATTAATGAAATATTTTATCATAAGATCCAAAATATATGAGAACGGTATTTAGATTTAAGCATGTAAATAGTATGTAAATATTGCAATCTCATTCCAGTGCCTAAAAGCCAATCTATTTAGGGGCGCATTTTTTGTTTCTGGCCCCGGGCGCTATAATTTCTTGTTACGACTCTGACGACAGGTACGGCAATTGCCGTACCACTTTTTTCATAAGATGAATAATTCAGGAATTATTGAATTATTAATGAATTATTCATTATTACGGGAATTATTCAATGAATTAGTCAACATAGATTTTTCAGAATTGTTATAGCTACCTATTTGCAGGCGTGGAAAATTGCCGTACGGTACCAGTTTTTTCCTCTGTAGAATTTTGCCGTACTACCTTAATTTTGCTTCCGCCGGGCCTGTCTGTACAACAAAATAATCTGTGAAGAAACTTTCATTGCTTCAACCAATGCAAAATACAAATTGTCCCACCCACTATAGGTAGGTTATGTATTCCCATTATTTCCACTAGCAAGTTGTTTTCTATCAAAAATCAAACATTTAATGTTAGTTATGTACCACTAATAGCAAGTTCTTCTATTGGCAAACAAATTTCATTTAAAATACGACTTATTATCTCGTGAAAGATAATCGTGCCTCAAATATTTAGGCTTGCCCCCCAGTTTCAGAGAGATACGCCACTTTTTAGTTAAAGTAACATGAATATTTTGTAAAGTCTAAATTTTGTCCGGGTTCGTGCATTTTGGAATCTGGCAACCCTAACTTAATGACCGATTCCATCTCAGGGCGAAACTACGCGTTTCACTAATATGAGACAACATGATGTTCGCCCCCAATCTTCTTTTCAAATCGACGCCCCTGGTGTGTTTATCCGAATTCGATTGAAGTGAGAAAGGAATAATACAGGATTTATGTTCCGATATACTATTGCCTTCTTTTACACGGATAACCAAGAAAAGAGGTATAATTGACAAACTCTGTAATTTTAGTTTATCAATATTTTACAGTAAAGTTCTGGAAATTTATACAGACTTGAAAAATAGGAAAGGTTTGAAGCTGGAAACGCTTGTATGGCTTAGAAATCTTAAGAAAAAATTGTTTACAGCGAATGCTGTCGACACTATCGACCACAATCCTAGTTCTACAACTGCGAGAGGTTTCTTGCATGGCACCGGAAGCTCATTTTTTCAGCATCCAACTAATGATAACATGGGCCAGGCGAGAACACTTATACCACATGTTCTGTGCCAGTCTGACAAAGGTATATCCCATTACCCAGTGAATACACTGGCATATCCCAGGGTTGCCAACCTCTGAAAACACAAAAAAGCGGAGATTTTGCTATTTTGGCGGGAATTTTACGAAAAAAGCGGGAGGTCGAAGATGAAAAAACGGGAGAAAAGCGGGAGACTTAAAATATATGCCATTTCTTTGAATCTATCATGAATAGAACGAAACAGAATGATTATTTTTTATGTTTGAATATCTACAATTAGGAAACGCTTATTTTTATAGTTGTATCTATCAAATTTTTCCCGCGTATCTCGTATTCACCAAATCTATGCAATAATACAACAAAAACGAAATAGCTAGATGAATGAATTATAATTTTTTACAAATTATGTTTTTTTATCAGATAAACGTAGAATCGTAGATGTAGCAGTTTAAATATCTTCGAAAGTTCTCGTAATTTATCGACATTTTTCTTTAGATTTCTAGGAATTTCATGACGATTAGGCCATCAGATTTGTAAAATGTGTTGTAAACTTAATCCACCCGTGGTTGCATAGATCGACATATAAACTAAACTATAAAAAATTCAGCATCGTATCTAGTATACGTAACTACTTTCTGGAGGAAGTAAGCGGAAGGCCATCAGGGATATTTTTAAGAATTTCTTCCAAATTCGAATTACAGTGTATTAATAAGGGGCTAAAGAATCTTAACTAACTTACATAGAACAAACCTTGGTACTCGTATCTTGACTAATTTTAGCAAAAAATCCAGTTATTTACTTATGTATCATAAAACAATAATATAGAAACAATTTCCAAAAAAGCGGGAGTTTGAAAAGTTTGGCGGGAGTTCGGGAGGATTGGAGAAAAAAAGGCAACAAAGCGGGAGGGTTGGCAACCCTGGCATACCCCCGGTGCAGCCTTGGAAAATCAACCTTATTTTCCTCCAACAACAATTCCAATACCTTTGTGCAGATCCATCAGTTAAATACCAGTGGTTTAATCACGTCAAAGAAATACTGGAGCGTGATATTGCAGAAGAGCTACAGGATATGTGTGTGTTATGGATAGCATTCCATGCAATTAGAATTGCAGACACTCGAAAGATCCCATCAGACATTCCGATTTTGCTTACCCTTTTCCAAGAAGAAAATGATTCTGCATTCAATGAACATAGTAAACCGTTTGGTTCAATTTCTTATTCCAGGCCAAATACCTGTAGTTGCTTGCTACCAATATATAATGGAAATGATCATGCTTGGAGGACTACACACAGAAATGGCAGCACTACGAACCTTGGGAGATTTGCTAGAAGGAAGTGATTTGGGAAAAGTGCAATTGACCAAGCAAACACAGCAAATGCTGGCACAACTGACTCCTTCATTAAAGCATCACATGTGTTACGTAGGAGAGATGCTCATCAAGTGACAATATTCAGCCCTGCACATCCTGATGTCTAAGGCAGTGGTTCTAATTATTAGAACTATTAGAACCAAGTATTATTAGAACTAAGTGGTACATATTCTAATTCTAAGTGAACATCTAGGTTTATGTGAAATTCCTCCCTGTTAAGGATTTCCCCCCCGGTTGAGAACCTCTGCTGTGTATACACTATGGACTTCCTCGTAGCGGAGAGCACCTGGACCTTTCTTATTTCTTATGACATATTGTTCAATCTCAAACCCAGCAATGACCCGCGAAACTTTATGTCCCAATACCATCCATCGTAGAAGCTGAGTTGAGCTTCAGTTAATTCCACAGCACCACCATCTCCTTTGACATGCTTGTTATTCTGTTCGTGGGGAGATACGGACATCTCGGTACATGGACAATTCAGTACAGACCATTCGTACGTAAGATTCGGTACAAGGACATCCAATACCAGACAGTTCGGTACATATTACATTTCACTTAGCTTAGATGAGAATTGTTTCCATTTGGTAGTAACTGGCAAAAATGAACTGTTATATATAATTACCTTAGCCGCAATTGAAAATATGTTCTATTTTTATACACATTTAATATGGATGCAAATAAGTTTAACATATACAGGCTTCTATCAATATCTGTTGTATGAATGCAAATACAATTCAACGATAAATATATAAAAACAGTGGAATTGCTTTATTAGCAACTCGAATTTTGCATGAAATTTGGTTGTTTTATAGGCGAAGTTGATATTAGGGGAACAGAAATAATATTAAAAGCTCGCTTGGGAACTTTAAAAAAATCCAAAATTGCAGCTGTGCCGACACATGTTCGTTTGGAGGCACTATAATTTGGTGGTTGGTTAATTGATAGTGCCTCCAAAGGAAAATGCTATCGGCACAGCTGCAATTTTGGATTTTTTTAGCCATGCCATGAACGCCTCTGGGTGTTTAAACCCATATATAAAGTTGTTACGGGACAAAGGATAAAAGTTTTGAGTAAATACTTAAGTATATATAGAGAGTAACAGTCCATGTACAGTGGTTACATTATATAAGAATAACATTGTGTACCGAACTGTCTTGTACCAATCTGTCCTGAACCGAGATGTCCGTTTCCCGTTCTTTGGCGTGACTATCGAGCGATCACGCACGCCCCCGAAAGAATAACAAGTAAGTACGCCAAGGTGATCTCGACGAGTTTTTCTCATTAAAATTATGTATGCCTACCCTCAGTTTCAAAGTTTGTGAAGCTCTGGTAAATATGCTGAAGCCAACTGCTGCTTGTAAACATTTTCTAAAAATATGCAAATGTTAAAAAAAAAAATCCGGATAATAAACAAATATTTATATGTACACTCCCTGGCCAAAAGTATTTGAACAACTGGCATTGTAATGCAGACACAATAATCTTCTTACAGCGTATTAAGGGTCATTTTACTATCTTGAAATGACTTTAAAGTTTAAATACAGTCGACTCCGCTTAATAGAGCCACCGATTAATAGATTTCTCCGCTCAATCGGGTCAAATTAACGTGGTCCCGAGGTCACTGTATTAAGCGGAGTCGACTATATTGCTATATTTAGGAATTTTTAAAGATTGTGATTCCAGATCATTTTTATCCAATAACAGTGAAGTGGCGTAAGTGTCCCTGCCATGTGCCACTTGTGGCACAAGTATCAGAAATTGGAATGTGTCTGTATCTCAGTAGAAAATAATCCTAATGATTAGAAATTTATCACCTAGAGTAATTGGACCCGTGCTATTCAAATTGGAAATCATAATTTGTATATTCTAAATGCCTCATGAGTATCCGAAATTAAATATTTAATTAGCTCAACCATAGCATTCTATACATAAGGCAATGGTACGCACTCAAATTTCTGGACCAGGGATTAACTAGTATAGTCAACTAAATAGATGCAACTCAATTATTCTTCGAAATAACTAATCCAGGGTGCTTCTACTTATGTAATTGTTTTTTTATAAAGGACAGTTAGGTAGTCATATACAAGACGCATATTTTTTGAGCATCTATTTAGTTGACTATACTAGTTAATCCCTGGTCCAGAAATTTGAGTGCGTACCATTGCCTTATGTATAGAATGCTATGGCTCAACATATAGTTAATGAGCTTACTACATCTATACTATTAAAACACAAGGGTGGGTGTGTATATATATTTGTTTGTATGTTCCGAGTTGATTGAAGAAACTGGACGGTTTCCAAATGTGATTTTTGGCATATAGGGATAACTTTTGGCACCCGCCAACAAGTTGAGGTTTCTACTCAAAATTTCTCACACCTCGACAAGTTATGACGTCATTGTCACATTTCGAGAACCCTGAAAAGCCTCTTAATCGCACATAATACGCGCTCTCTAAGAGATAAAAATCGGAAAATTTAATAGAACATGTACATTAAATGATGCGGACATGTTGGTCAAACCAGATTACCAATATGCTAACTCATTATCGCATGATGACGTAATCATTAGAATTACACATTGTTAAATTTGACTATTTAGGCCTATTTACGCTTTATAATAAAGTTAGAAGTGCTTAAACCACACAACAACCGCAAAGCGGTTGGTGTGTGTGGTTGTGTTCTGTCGCGAAGCGACCTACCAAGCGAAGCGCGCTAGTAAAATTCAAATGACAAAAATTTGCTATTTTATCGTACTGAACATTTCGTTTAATTAATATAAATATCCAAGTAAAAGCATCTACAAACGTAATATTTATGCTAAAAACCGTTTCTGTTACTATAAAATTTTTGTTGTACCTTTGGCCGGGGAGTGTACAAATACTTAAAATATAAATATCCAAGTAGAAGCATCTACAAACGTAATATTTATGCTAAAAACCGTTTCTGTTACTATAAAAATTTTGTTGTACCTTTGGCCGGGGAGTGTACAAATACTTATCAAATAACATAACTGTTATCATGAATTATGATTGAAGTATATCCGCATATGGGGAATTTTGGAACCCTTGGGGGCCTCTGGTTCAATGAACCGCCTGAATCGCTTCATACTAGTTGGTGGCCTCAGCTCATATCATAAGAACATATATAATTTGTTTGCAACAGTAGTAACTTTTGGCTGTTGTGTGAACCTTAATTATCAGTTTTGATATGAATTAGTTGGAACTGAAAGATCCATTTTGAATACTCACCGATCAAACTTGGGTTTTCTCGCATTTGGGTCAAAACTCAAAAGTATACACAGAACATAAATTTTGATAAAGTTTTATATCAATTTGATAGTGGGAAGGAAAGAAGCATTCGTTTATACTAATGGAATTGCGAAATTTACTTATTTATTTGTTGGTATAGTTAATTAATAATTACAGGTAAACCTCCCAAAGCGGCACCCATCGGGAGAATAATTTTGTGCCGCTTCTCGGAGGTTGCCGCTTTGGGAGGTTGCTCGTAAGGTAAAACTCCCAAAGCGGCACCCATCGGGAGAATTATTTTGTGCCGCTTCTCGGAGGTTGCCGCTACTCGGAGGTGCCGCTTTGGGAGGTTTACCTGTATTTGTATTTGTTCATGAATCTTCATGAATATATACAGGGTAAAAACCCTAACCATCTAAGGAAGTGCCTAACCAAACTTTTTAAGGTTTTAATTGATACTTTAGGTCACTAGGAATAGTTTAAGCCCAGACAACATTTTTGAAAATTGTTGGTTTTCACACAAACGGTGACGTCATCACACGACTAATTTTTCATACTATCGGTAATAACTATTGATCTATATGTCGCCATGACATGAAAGTTGTATATTTGAATAGGGCGTAAGAAAACCTATCGATTGATGTATAAATTATTTTAATCAGACGTCATCTGTATTTTTGTTTATGACGTCATCATAAATTTACTTTCGAGGGATTCAGCTGTTTATCACGACAAACGTCACTTTACTCGATTTGAATTATTATGTTGACCTTATGCATGTTATAAATAACTTCCGCAAAGGACGTACACACGTTTTCGCAATTTTCGGAACTATAATATAGACTAATACTTAGTAAATATACGACAATAATCCACCGATACATATATTCCAATATGTCTGGTGAAAAGATTGTGCATTTTTGAGATAAAAGCACCCAATTATGTACAGTTGTTGCATTTTAGCTACTGATCACCTTTAGCTATTGCGCATAGCCCAATTTATGGAAAAATGAAATATTCAGGGGGTCAAAGATTAGTGCCCAATGGAATTCTCCGGCAGTATGAACCAAGGATAGACCATTCAAATGCATTCATTTCGACTGTATATTGTCAGATTCGTCCTCAGCACTAAATTTCCAGCATTTGAGGGCAATATTTACTATATTTGGGGAAATTATTCTTCGTTATTCCAGTGCAACAGTAGGAATGTTGTAACATTCCGATCTCAAAATTGCTACTAGCCATATCGAGTGATACCTTGTTTTCTCGGCTCTGCGTACTGAGTGCGACTTTTGCTATTAGAAACACTCTAAATCAGGGTTTTTTTAAGGTTGAGACCTTGGTGCAACTCAGCGCGGCCTTGGTGTAACTCAACACTGCAGAGGCTGCTGCCGACCCGAATCGTGGTGTAACTCCAAAAAATCTTAGTGCAAATTTTACACCAAGATCGGCCTTAAAAAAAACCCTGCTCTAAATATTAAAAAGTATGCAGGATTTTATACAGAAAAGTTTCCTATGATTACTCATTAGCATCCTAGAAACAATCACATCGCCAACTGGGGGTCAGGGGGGCGCTGTTAGCCCTCCAGTGGGATCCAGGGGCAAAGCCCCTGGAAGCCAGTAACAATATTAGAGTACTAGTACTAGATCCAGCAGTAGAGTGCTATTGCTATTCGCCAAGGAAAATAGGGGCGATGCCAGGATGCCCCAACCTCTGTATAAAACCCTGGTATGTATTGTTCCATATTCCTGCACAAGGCATAAAGACCCAGAAATTTTGATTCGGCATTTTCAACACCCATAATGCTTCAATACAGTAGATGTCGGATATGCACACCGGTTATAAGAACATATCGGATATAAGCACATTATGTTGGAAAACGTTTGCCATGTATAATTTGTGTTGGTTATAACCACATGCCGGTTATATGCACCATAAGTGCAGTTCCCGACGATGTGCTTATAACCGGCATCCACTGTATTTTCAAATAAAAGGGATTGTTTCAATAATATCATTTATGCAAGGTCCTTGTGTCTAATTAGCATCCATTGCTGAATTCTTTATCCAAAGTATCTATTTGCATGGCCGTAAATCCGTAAATAGTGGGAGGATGAAGTACCACACTTTATATTACTTATTAATAAGATAAAATTCAAAAATAATATCAAAAGTAGACTGAAATTTCCATAGATCTTTCTAAGTATTTCAGATCTACTAGCAAATTCCCTTGCTAAATAATCAACGTATAGCTTTCAAATGCTATAATAATAGAAAGTTACAAATGCTATAATAATATAAATAAATTTGGCAGTTTAATGCTGAAGATTTGTTTAGAAAGTAGTCGGAAGATACTCCATTAAGGCATCCTCTAAACACAAAATGGGGGGTATGATTGTATGGAGCATCACATCCACTCCAAAGGATGGGGATATATCCCCCACCAATCCCCCCTGGATATACGCCCACGTCTATTTGGCATAATAGGCATTTATTCTAGTTCAGATAATAATAAATTCTAACTACTTTCAGCAATTTATTGCTAATTAGACCAAGAACCTTGCATTAATAACATCATTGAAAACAATCCCTTTTTTTGGAAATATTGAAGCATTATAGGTGTTGAAAATGCCGAATCAAAATTTCTGGGTCATTATGCCTTGTGCAGGAATATGGAACAATACATACCAGGGTTTTATACAGAGGTTGGGGCATCCTGGCATCGCCCCTATTTTCCTTGGCGAATAGCAATAGCACTCTACTGCTGGATCTAGTACTAGTACTCTAATATTGTTACTGGCTTCCAGGGGCTTTGCCCCTGGATCCCACTGGAGGGCTAACAGCGCCCCCCTGACCCCCAGTTGGCGATGTGATTGTTTCTAGGATGCTAATGAGTAATCATAGGAAACTTTTCTGTATAAAATCCTGCATACTTTTTAATATTTAGAGCAGGGTTTTTTTTAAGGCCGATCTTGGTGTAAAATTTGCACTAAGATTTTTTGGAGTTACACCACGATTCGGGTCGGCAGCAGCCTCTGCAGTGTTGAGTTACACCAAGGCCGCGCTGAGTTGCACCAAGGTCTCAACCTTAAAAAAACCCTGATTTAGAGTGTTTCTAATAGCAAAAGTCGCACTCAGTACGCAGAGCCGAGAAAACAAGGTATCACTCGATATGGCTAGTAGCAATTTTGAGATCGGAATGTTACAACATTCCTACTGTTGCACTGGAATAACGAAGAATAATTTCCCCAAATATAGTAAATATTGCCCTCAAATGCTGGAAATTTAGTGCTGAGGACGAATCTGACAATATACAGTCGAAATGAATGCATTTGAATGGTCTATCCTTGGTTCATACTGCCGGAGAATTCCATTGGGCACTAATCTTTGACCCCCTGAATATTTCATTTTTCCATAAATTGGGCTATGCGCAATAGCTAAAGGTGATCAGTAGCTAAAATGCAACAACTGTACATAATTGGGTGCTTTTATCTCAAAAATGCACAATCTTTTCACCAGACATATTGGAATATATGTATCGGTGGATTATTGTCGTATATTTACTAAGTATTAGTCTATATTATAGTTCCGAAAATTGCGAAAACGTGTGTACGTCCTTTGCGGAAGTTATTTATAACATGCATAAGGTCAACATAATAATTCAAATCGAGTAAAGTGACGTTTGTCGTGATAAACAGCTGAATCCCTCGAAAGTAAATTTATGATGACGTCATAAACAAAAATACAGATGACGTCTGATTAAAATAATTTATACATCAATCGATAGGTTTTCTTACGCCCTATTCAAATATACAACTTTCATGTCATGGCGACATATAGATCAATAGTTATTACCGATAGTGTGAAAAATTAGTCGTGTGATGACGTCACCGTTTGTGTGAAAACCAACAATTTTCAAAAATGTTGTCTGGGCTTAAACTATTCCTAGTGACCTAAAGTATCAATTAAAACCTTAAAAAGTTTGGTTAGGCACTTCCTTAGATGGTTAGGGTTTTTACCCTGTATAATATAATGGGTTAGATTCTTCGTATTTATAAAAGACTCAGCCCCCCTAGAATCTCTCAGCCTTCCTTGGTATCAATTAATGGCTTCGAATTCCACTATTGAACTCTGTATCATAGAGAATGGTACTCTCCCTGCACATATATTGCTCCTTCGTGATTCAGAACTACGTAATAGAATTGGAAGAAAGAAAGAATGGCACTTTGAAAGATCTAAAATGTAGGGCTGAAACGAATATACCGAATATTCGTTCGAAATGATTAGGTTGAAACGGATATTCGTTTACTACTTTTGGACAACAGCTCGACTAGTTTAGATTGGAAAGATCGTAAAATTCTCCGTCACATTTTGGTAGCTCTACACGACACATTTGTAACATAGGAACTTAGTGGCATATTTGGAAGTGTTAAAAGTGTTTAATTATGTCCTCTACATACATTCTAGCTGGAATGGAAGTATCAATTATTCATAATAATATTATTATTATTGGAATTATCCATTTTCTGTAAGAATTGCAAGAAATTTGATTCTAAGCTAAGAAAGTAATTTGTACTTTGCACTGGGTTGTGCCACATTCCATTTGAGCTATCTGGTATCCTAGCGGAGCTGTCTCTCCAGGAACCAGGAGAGGTGTGAGATTATTCACAAATGAATGTATTTCCTTTCACTACATTCCTGACTGGATGGAGTCACCGTGTGCATCAAATGAGGCGGTACACAAACAACGGCCACATTCCACTCTGGACTACCACTTAGCTCTGCTATAAGCTACGAGACACTGATAAGCTACGAGACACATTTTTATAGCATTCTACTAACAAACAACTTTCCTTTCATAGCAACTAACTAGCTAACTGTAAATAATAACAAAATGGCCGTTCGATCCCCTGACCCAATACACCCCTTAGGCTTAGGCTTAGACCCTGTCGAGTTGGAAATAAACCAACTATTCGACCACATAATTATGTGTCCCCAGCAGCAACGAGTGGCACTCCTAACCAACATACCGCGATACACGCGATCAAATAGCCGCTAGACCCATAGCCCGCGCGCGAAAAGAACAAGAACTAATCTCACTGAAAGCACATACAGAACAAAGTCTCCAAATGAACGAACTGAGAGAGACCCAGGAGCGAATCATAGCAGAGCTAGAACAAAAGCTAGTAGAGGTGAGGGTACCTCAGCCCGAGACACGTGTGGTGTTCCGAGGTAACTGTGGACATCTGGAGCAGGTGCTAGGTGATCGCAGGTGTGGGATAGGTAGTCGAGGAGGAGGTGCCTGTTGTACCCCGATATGAAGAAATGAGACCGATTGTAACTGTCGGGAAGGAAAGACAAGCTCCTGGAGAGCTCTGGTATCTTCATGGTGTCGCTATCGATGAGAACACAAATCTAAATTATGTCACAGAAGGATTAGATTCCCGTAGTGTCTTAATCTTCTCGGAGATAGGCGAATTCCTAAATACAGTCAACTCCTCTTATTAGAGCCACCGGTTAATAGATTTCACTGCTTAATCGATCAGTTCAAAGGCCCTCTCGGACTCACCGTCTCTACCAACGGAGATGTGTTCGTAGCAGAATATTTAAACCAGAATCATAATCCTAGATGACTCCCTACCAGGGGTGGCGCCAGGATTTCCCCGACAGGGGGCTAAATAGCTGGACGCGATCAGCTGCCCCGTATAAACTTTCCCCGACGGGGGGGGCTATTTCCCCCCCCTGCCCCCCCCCCCCCCCCTAGCGCCACCCCTGCTCCCTACACTTCCAAAGATTCATAACACATCGTCAATTAAATCCCCGCTCGACGTTAAACTGACACCAGATGAGGTGTACGTGCTCTGTGATTGCTCTCACTGCATACTCGTGTTCTCTCACGCAGGAGAGAAGATACGCTCCCTAATCATATGGGGTACAGGAATGCAGACATAATTTGCTGATCAGTGATTGGAGGAATAATCAAGTTATAATATTCTCGAAAGAAGGGACACACCTCCACACTATAGGGGAACCAGTACATGAAGTAGGAAAGTTTGTTTACCCTCATGGAATAGTTCTATCTAAAATCTAAAATTCATAATTGTGTCTTGGAATAAAAACTACAGACCACAAATATTTTCTTGTCAATAATTGTTTGTTATTAAAATAATGATATAAAAGTTACTTTTTAAGCTTGAAATTTATACTACAATCACATCCATGGTTCATTAATACAATTATAAATTCATTATAGCTCAGCTAAATATTAGAATTATGTTGTAACAAACAATTAATACTAATAATTTGGTAAATAAGAATTTGCAAGGGACAATATTTATAATTATTATTACATAAATTATTTTTTTCCACACTAACAGAGACACAGAACACTTAATTTAACCCATTTCTATAGTACAGTGCAACCTCTATAAGTGGGGTCTCTATAAATGGGGAACCTCTATAAGCGGGGGAATTTTGGTCCATATTCGTTCATTTCCATACAAATGATCCTCTATAAGCGGGGAAGTGGGGAATGGGGGACCTTAATTATAAAGGAATTAGTGTCCCCATACAAAATGACCTCTATAAATGGGGGAGATGGACAAATTCTAACATAATACTTATATATTATGCTGCATTTCTAATAAATACACTCTAAAGTTCTATAGAATGAATATCTTTGATGGCTCTACTCTAATGTTTTTTAAGAAATCATCAGCGGTGGATCAGAATTTAACTAAATTGTCAAAATATACAAATACTGACTGGAACTTACATAAATGGATGTGTTATAAGTATATATTTCATAATATGACCATATGTAGTGTATATCCATTAAAAATTATAACTGGGGAATGGGGGGCAATTCAGATTTTTCCCGTCCCAAGCTCCCCCACTAATAGAGGTTGCACTGTAGTGTATAGGGTATTTGCACGTCCAATTTTATAGAAGGATAATATCTATGAATCAAAACTTGTATTATGAAAGTATTTTCTTCATTTGCTTTTAGCGGGCATTTAATATCATTATTTTCATTAGTATACTGTCAACTCCCGTTATAACGATGCGCTCGGGACCGTGGTTTCATTTCGTTATAAGCGGAGTTCGTTATATGCGGAGTTCGATCTTAAATGAGTTAATATCAAGCTGAATTCGTTGTAACCGCCACTAACCGGAGTTCATTATAAATGGATTTCAATATAACCGGAGTTCGTTATAATTGGAGTAAATCAATAGCTTATAGGCTATATGGCTATATGGGGAATAAATGACTTCGTTATACGCGGAATTTCGTTATATCCATTTCGTTGTAAACGAACTTTTGATATGTAATAAGATAGAAGGATTTCCGGACCATTGAACGAATTCGTTATATCCGACTTGGTTATAACGGGGTTGACTGTATATATCTTCCTATCTAAACTAGCTGAATAATAGCTAACTTGTGTCTAATACTCTTTGTAACTATGATTAAACTATTGTAACATTAACAAAAAAATATTTTCCACTGTATTTTGAGTCTTGGATTGATTTATAGTCGTCAAAACGAACGAATATTCGGACATAACTAATTCCGGAACGGAACTGTATGGAATGGTACCATTCCGGAATATCAATGTACCTAAATTACGGAATTGGGCGGAACAGGTCCAGAAAAAATGTAGGGCTGAATTGAAACGAATATTCGAAATGTAACGAACGAACCAATATTCGAATATTCGTTCGTTTGGATGACTAAGCATTAAATCAATTTCAAGACACAAAATACATTGGAAAATAGGTATTTTTTAACTAAATTACAATATCAGAAGGCCACTTCAAAGAACCACAATCAATATATTTTACAAAATCAGACTTTTTGCGTCTGTAATCTCGATATCTTTGTTTTCAGTAAGTAGCTGAATGCAATAATGACAACTAGTTGTTCTAACTTCTAAGATACGAGTGAGTATATAGTGTAACCACCAATAAACACAATAGATTGGAAGAACATGAATATCCAAATTGATATAGTTTGGTTTATGAATAGCTTCAATGTAGGGATCGCAAGGCACATCAATGAACTCATCTGCAGTTGGAGAAAAGGTTTGAATATATCGTTTCGGTAAGCTCGCTTTTGTTTTGTTGTAATGATCGCCCCCATGCCCAATCAAACTTCCAGCACCATACTTGTTGCACTGAACATGTTTTGGTTTTACCAGCACTGCCTACCCGAAGAAGCAATCAGGGCCCAAACGTTGATGGCGCCAAGATTCGCCGGTCCTTAGACTCGCTAGGGGTGAAAAAGGTACGTTCTTCGCAATACCACCTCAAGGGGACGGTCAGGCCGATCGCAATATGCAACGGTCAAACAGACTCTACGCTGTATTCTATCGTAACGTGAGTTGACTAAGGAGTGCTGGCCGGAAGTGCTACAGGAAGTGGCTTACACAATCAACACTTCCAAACTCTGGCACAACGCCTTTCCATATCATGCAGGGAGCCGAACCCACCCCCAACCCGCGATTCCATACAAGCGAAGGGCAGCGGCGAATGACCCCCTAAAGCTGGTAAAAAGAGGCCTCACATGGGGTGGAAAGCTCAGTTGAATCACCACGCACGAAATTACAAAACTACGAGGACACTATGAAGCGGACTTTCGATAAGGATCGGAAAGAAACAACAGTCACTAACGGAGACTATCCCGATTCACGGTACAATGGACGAGTGTGAAGTTGGCGCATTATTCAACTGAACACAGATCAAATTGAAACTTGAGACCCTTCCCACGATTTGATTTTGGCAAAAATTACACACCTTAAAGGAGAGATACGGACGTTTATGATTCTGTTTAAAAAACTTTTAATTTTAATAATTTTTTGTATTTATTTTTTGCATTATGAGTGAGCACTAAGTGAGCATTTTTTGACAACAATTTATCGAAATTGAGTTTAAAACTTTGCATACATGTTTGTGACTATGGGACGTTTCCTATGTAAAAATATTTCAAAATAATATCGTAATTCCTACGAGATATATATAGCTTGGCAAAGTTGAACATGTGTTTACTTCAGATTATATATTTCTATGATCGAGTGAACAAGCACACTGCTACTATATTCATCTATTTGGTGATAATTCGATAATGATTCATTTTAGTTTAGCGTTTTCCAATTTGTCTTTGCCATCATCAGTTATATACACTAGTTCTCGTATTTTCTGCTCAACATTTATACTGCATTCAAAACTCTAAATTAATATTTACTACTATTTCATACAAAGACAACTGGTGTTTTAATACACAATACTTCACAGACAATACCTAATACAGAATAAACATATAATTTAACTTTGGTATGTAAGATAGGTGTATTTGATGAGAGAGAGTTTTTGATTCTCTTTACTGGCAGTGTTCGGAAAACAGCCCTTTTCTGGACTTTTCTGTCTTTTTATATTGACTGCCAATGACTGGCTTACGCTTAATTAATATATTTCGGTGACAGTGCTTATACAATTTTCCTGTCTACAGTCAATTAAATGCTAATTCCACAACTCTCACATGGTTAGAGGTAATTACTTTTAATGATTTTTTGGTTTCGAAGAATTCCTAAATACCACACTTCAGTTATCAGCGTTCATCTTTGGTATATATCGTTGGTTTGTTTAGCATTGGGGACCCACTCTCAAAGGTCTTAAATTCAACAATCGGATGTGATTTATTCAGAATATCTGTATCTTGGATCTAGAACCTGACCATAACTGAGCCTGGAGTGTTGCCATATATGGTCATAACTCATAAGTGTTTTTCCAAATTTACTGCCCTTTCCGGGATGGTCACAGCTTATTTATTACAGCCACAACCAATTACAATTGGATGCCACGTAGTCTAAACAAATATCACACACTATTCTTGTTGAATTTCCTTTCTACTTGCGAAGATTTACTTATATTATTATAAATTTAATAAAATTAAAGAATTACCACGGAGATAACCGCTTAAAAGATTGAATATATTCGGTTGACTAAACTTAATGCCGGATGTGCCATTTATGTATTTCCACATAAGAATTAAGTCACCACGTTTCCTTCTTATCTCTAGACAAGTTAACCCTAATAATTCCAGTCTAACACGGTAGGGAAGATGTTTCATGCCCTGGACACATTTAGTGGCTCTCCGTTGGATTTTTTCTAGTTTCTCTATATCTTTAATGAGGAAGGGTGACCAGATTTGACTAGCGTATTCGAGTTTTGGACGAATCAGAGATCTATATACTATTTCAAATATATTTGGCGTTATGCAGGCAAAAGTCTGCTTAACTAAACCCAATGCTCTATTTCCTTCAAGTGATATTTTAGCAATATGCGCTGTGAAGGTTAGGGGTCTAGCACATTTGTGAGAGAGTGATCCGTCGCGAAGCGACCGAGACCGAAGGGCTCGTATATAAAAAGAGGAATTGTTGTGTGTTTGTTTGTTTGTTTGTTTGTCCAGAATTGATTGGAAAGACTACGAGTCCCAGAAAGCTTAAAATTTGTATCCTAGGGTAATTTTGTACTGCGACAACGATCTATTCCTGTGGGAATCCCCATGGGGATCCCCATAAGGAATCCCATAGGGGAGTATAGTATACATACGTATACATAAAAAACAATTTAATTACTAAAGCAGATTCGTATCAATAGTAAAGCCTATATTAATTAAGGATGGCCTAATGAAACCATATTCGAATATCCCATGGGAATTCCCACAGGATTCCTATGGGGATCCCCACAGGGGAAAATCTGATTCCCATCCCATTCAACTCTGCCAATCAATCCCGGGTAGATTTAAGTCACCCAATAGAATAACATTTTTACCTTCAAAGGTTTTGATGTAAACGCACAATAATTTTGTATCTTGGGTCGAAGAGTTTGGAGGACGATACACTAAACAAATGTAGGTAGACTTAATGAATTCCACCTTGATGACTAATATGTTAATACGGTTAAATGATTTAGATTCTATCGGATAGTGCTTTATTGTCATTTTGTCATCTATGTAAAGCGGTACACCTCCTCCTCTATAGTCTTCTCTTGAGCAGAAAAAGCCGTGATATCCATGTAATTGTAGTTCATAACCCGGCTTGAACCAAGTTTCAGTAATGGCGGCAAAATGAATTATTTCTGCACTTATTAACTGCTCAAATTCTAAGTACTTATTGCTGAGTGAACGGCAGTTTGTGTACATGAAATTAATTTCATTTGGATTAGTTGAAAATTGTGAATCGCTTACAAAGTATGGTAGTAATGATAAAGTCGGGTCAAAAGAATGGGGTGGAGTGTCATGTGATAATATCCCAACCCCTGGGGTAGTTCAATCTACATTAGGTGATATTTCGACTACATTGAAATTTTTAATTTTCCATCGTTTGTCTTGGGTGCTTAGTTATTGATTGCTTTAGATTTTCCCAGGCCTCCTTTTGTAAGATCCTCTCCATCTTCGTCAGGTCTGGTTTAAGGTAAATTGTTTTAAACGTTGATTTAACTTAAGCTTGTGCGCATATGCCACAATTCTTTGTTTCTCATATTTCGATTCGAGCTTAAAACAGATGGGTCGAGGTTTGTTGTCACTCTTAACTTTACCTAAACGATCTGCTTTGATGACGTTAGGTTTGGAGTTTAATTCTAGGGCTATTTTCTTGAATTCGTTTGTTGCTTCCGGTAACATCATTCCTCTGGTAGTCCATTGACAATAATATTTTTCTCCCTTTTGAATTTATCCTTTTCCTCTGCATTGAGCGTCGATTTTCTTCTTCTTCATGTAATAATACTCTCATTTGTTCACATGATACTGGTAGATCAGTGCATGCAGCTTGAGAGTAAGTTTTCTTGGTATTTGCATTTTGGACAATCAGCCTATATTGTTATACAAACTATTCAGAGATTCAATGGATAAAGATGATCAAGGTAATTCGATTTTCAACTTTAATATCTATTTAATATAGAGAATTCAATCTTTAATTAATTTTATGTATTCAATAGCTTTACCCATCCATTTAAACCTTTGACTTGTAAATTGCAGGTACTCAATTCGATATGCAGCTATTGTGAGCCAAGTATGTCAATTACTTAAATAATGCTGTTTACTAACCCAGGATTTAGTGTAGCGTTTCTCAACCGGGCCCCGTGGCCCCCTGGGGGGCCACGAGCCCTTCGCCACGAGGCTTTTTATTGAAGGGTAGGGGGCCACGGGTACTGAAGGTCTCGGTAGGGGGGCCACGGAGCATTAAAGGTTGAGAACCACTGATTTAGTGCTAATTCTATTCCTCTAATAGCAAAATTTGCTATTTACAAGCAAATTTAAATATTGAGCAACATGCGACTTGCTATTACGCCAACATCGCTTGTACTCAATGTACTGAGCTGAATTTTTAAGAATTCTAAATTCATGAGCGAAAATAATTTTTGAAAACAAGTATTTTTTGTATTTTATTGACTTAATTAATACCTGTGTTCGAAAATATGGTGGTTAGGTAGCACCAAGCCAGCATATTTTCGAGCACTACTCCAATGCACTTCCATTAAGAAATCGACAATTAGTCAGCATCTTCTCAATGTCTATCGCACATCTGGACTCCATTATCAACTCCCTCAAGACTAACTGTGTGGAACTGGGAATAGAAGATGCTCTGATACAGCATGTATCTAGCCAGATCAGAAAGTCACATGAAAACTCATCAGAAGGAAACCTTTCTACCATTCTATCTGGCCGTGGCAGGAAGAGCGTCAGAATTAACGATGACTTCATCACAGCATTGTGTGAATGCTGGGAGATGGCCAGGTTTGTCTCACTCGATGTCTCATACAACTCTATTAATGCTAAAGGCATTGAAAAGCTATCTGAGAAGATAAAGGAAGATAAACTATTGACAAAATTAGATCTGTCTTACAATGACTTTGATGGTGAGGGCGTGGAACAGTTGATTAAATCTCTTCACTTTAACAATTCGTTAACACATCTCAATCTCTCCGGGTGCATACTAGGCTTGAAAGGTGGTCTTAGTGTTGCCTCAATGCTTCAGGTAAACCACTCGCTCGAGGAGCTGCTTATTTCTTCCTGTGACCTCAACACAGATGTATTAATTGCACTGGCAACTGTGCTCAGCTACAACCAGTCTGTTCGCGTTCTGGATATCTCGAGACCGCTCTTGTTCAGCAAGCAAAGCGAAACTACCATACACATCGGTAGTATGTTGAAGGCAAACAGAACTCTCAGAGAGCTGCGTCTCTCCAAACACGGCCTAACTGATTTTGATATTAGAGAGTTATGTGATTTGATGGCAGACAACAAATCGCTGGTAAATTTGGATCTGAGCTGTAACAAGTTGTCGAGGGATGGAGCAAAATCGCTCTGCCACCTGTTGAAGTATAACACAACACTTAGACACCTTGATTTAACCGCGAATCGTATCGAAGATGCTGGTTTAATAGCCATCAGTGAAGTCATAAAGTTATACAATACAAGTTTAGAGACATTGAGAATTGGGTACAATAACATTGGGGATGTGGGGATGTGTCATTTGTCTGTCTCTTTAAATCGAAATAACGCAATCAAGCATGTTTTTATTTGGGGCAACAGACTCGGCGTTAAGACATGCGAGTCTTTCTCCGCTCTACTCCAAAGGACTCCTCCCAGGTTTCCATTGGATAAGGCCTACATAGATGTGGCCCCTTATTCGGTAGATGGTGTTGTATACCTCGCTGAGTTGAACTGATTTATTAATATTTACATATAGTATTACTGTATTTATTCTCACTTATATTCATTTTGCTCTTATTATTGGCTTTCACTGCCTTCCAGCATTATAAGTTAGTATAATCATAGGCACCAATCTTTGCCGGACTAGGTTCTGTCTGGGGTAGACAGAATTATGCAAATACATAACTTTACTTGAAACCCTGTTGGTGGGTCTAAAATGTAAAGTTTACGGTCACCTCTTGGCTCCAGCTGAGCTAATAGAAGTCTAATTGATTGAATTAGTGGACACCTATGTTGCGGCTAATATTAAGTTTCTAATTATACTCAATATTTAATAATACCAACCGGAGCAGCCGGAAATCTTTGATTAATATTTTGATTCTAAGCATAATCTGTAAAACTGATTACAGTCAAATCTTAACTGGAACAAATTTCAAGGAATATGATTCAATTACAACTGCTATTGGTATGGCAACTCAAATCTTGTGTAAGTTGCTTACCAGATTCGTAAGGCAATATTTGATTAATATGATATCACAGAAAAGCTACAAATTTAATTTGAAAATGGATACTCAGTCTATAGTTATGAAAATTATGCTTCTAACTTTCTGTTTCTATTCAGACAACATATGTATATATAAATGAGATAGGATAATTATGTTATTATTCGCCATAATTTATTGGATCCTTTAATGTCTCCGAACACAATATCATATACAATCTTCTATTCGATTGTCCTCGCATTAACCTTAATTATAAGTTGTTTCTGGATTTCCTATCTTCTTGTTCAAATCAGAAAAAAACACGCTTCTTTTGTAGTCGCAAAATTCAATTTGATAAAAAGCCGATACAATGAACGTGACCAGTATAAATATCTCATTCGCTCTCAGATGATGCGGAGTGACGAAATAAAATGTCTTTTCATGCTTGGTATCTTCTCGGTTGAGAGTCTGGTTGCTATATGTATCTGGATTGGCAAGTTCCTTCCTTACAGTGATCTTACACTCAAATTCGACGGCAATTTTACTGAAAAGGTCAACTCATGTGACGTGATTAACCAACACAAATACATAAAATTATCTCATTTCGATTATTTCTTGCCAACACAAATGCTGTACTTGTTTCCAGCTACATGTATGCTAATTAACACTGGTTTAATTATAAATTTGATGAAACTAATCGCTCTGCAGGCAAAGTATCCAGACGCTTGGTGGCGAGTTAGGAGGAGTTATTATAGCTGGATGTTGGGAAGTATTTCTGTAGCTTTTGTGCTGTTATTATTGACTGCTGTACCCTACACGCGAGTATTCAGTATGCCTTTCTTTATCATACTCGCTTTATTCTGCATCCAACGATTGTATTTACACGCTAGAAAATTGCGGATGGCGTTAAATCAGTATGCAATCGAACGGCTAATTCAGTTTGGGAATAATAGGCTTGAATTGAAACAGGTCTTGAGATTCAAAATAACTTCTTATATCGTCCTCATTTCATTCTTATTGGTACTTGTCGGTGTTATAGTTGATGAATTACTATTTTATACTGCGACTTTTCTATATTTCGGGAAATGTTACTTTCCTCTCTTATACAACATTCCATATGAACCTATTAAAACTACCCCAGGACAACAGATTATACTGTTTCAAGTTAATTACTACGTCACAAAGGTAAACTGCATCTTCTCTCTATTGGCTGGATTCATTGTTATAATTCCATTAGTCATACTAACACTATTGAAAGTACACCAGCTATTCTATAATAGATTTATTCGTAAAATCAGGATAAGGTACAACTACGAATATTTGGAAGCTTTGGTTAGAGAGAAATGAGTTACACATTTTTTTCAGAACCTTAACCATTAATTTGAATATTATCATTACTTTTAATTTCCAATGTTCTAAACTTATCATTAAATATTTATCATGAGTTGTTCATTCGGCGTCCGCTCGGAATAACTAATGTAAAATACAGCTGTGCCGACAGCATTTCCTTTTGGAGGCACTATTGACCTACTTTTTGAGTATGGTGTACTTATGACGGCGTCTCTTTAGTTTTTTATGGTTAGTTAAGTGTAATTACTAATTTGTCTGGGTATCTAGTGTAGAGAAGGCAACTCGAATAAGTTAACTTATAATTAACGTGACATATTAATTCCTGTATTAAGTCTCCACATACTTGTCCATAAGTGTTTATTCATTTAATCTGATATTCATAAAGTACTTACCAATATCATATCCTTTAACAAGCATGAAATTGTTACCTCAGGCTAGTCGATATTAACTACCATAGGCGCCGTTGTTGGGGTACTGGGGGATACACTTGGGTACTGGGGGAACACAAACAAACACACAACAATCGAATTTTAATAATATAGATTTCCATTGTTAGTTCTGGTGTACTTTGTATAGAAAACAATTTACAATGAGTTAACAATAATTATGCGGAACCATTGAAAATTGGGAAAATTCCAAAAATACTCAAGTTTTTTAAAAATTTCCAAATATACTCAACAATACTCAACTAATTTGTAAATATACTCAAGTTTTTCCAAATATACTCAAGTTTTACCGGATTATTCCAAATATACTCAAGTTTTATTGGATTATTCCAAATATACTCAAGTTTTATTGGATTATTCCAAATATACTCAAGTTTTATTGGATTATTCCGAATATACTCAAGTTTTATTGGATTATTGAAACTAGTATGGAGATCCCAACCACAAAAATATTTATTAGTACAATCTGCTCGTCTGCTCTACGCGCGTCCTTACAACTTGTACTCGGGTCTACGGCCCTCGCTTGTGTTTAAAGCATCTGCTTTTCAAATTAAATGTCGTTCTTGATGGTTGGCCGCTAGCCGTCTATTTATATCCGTTCATCCTAGCTACAGGTTTCTATAAGGACAGATTAAATAATTTGGATATTTATGCAAATTTGAACAGATAATTTTCTAGATATATAAGCTTGTCCGTGTATAATAATATACCAATTCCAAATATATAATTAAATATCACTAAGAAACTGTACCAGTGGACCCCTAACTTTGGGATGTGGAGAAGTTATTGTATTGATTGATAATAATTTTATATCAAATAACACAATGGAATGTTATAAATGTATGGCTAGACAGACAGAACACAAATAACTGATTAAATGCCTGAACTTCCTCTCGATCAATTAGATTACTTTCTCAGTATTCCATAACGCATACTTAACATTTGACAGACACTAAAGCATCGATTATACTAATTGAAATGCTAGCTGCTAATCCATACTGGAACAACCCTCGAATTTAATTGGATAAAGGTTTTGACACCTTTTGTGATGGAAGATTTGAATATCTTTTTAGATATTGAACTTATTTGTACATACAATACTAGTATTCCCCACCCCACTGCCAAATTTTAGGTCTGTAGCTTTTACCAGTTCATCAATCAATTCTGAACAAACACACAAACAAACAAACAAACACAAAAACATTGTGATTTAATATATAAGATAGATTAAATATAGCCTTTCTAAACTTGAGTAGATCTGTGAATTTACTGAAAAGTTGAGTAGATTTGGAACTTATTGTAAAAACTTGAGCAGAATTGGAATTATTCTGAAAAACTTGAGTAGATTTGGAATTATTTTGAAAAACTTGAGTAGATTCGGAAAGATCTAGTTTTCTATTTGAGTATCAGTAAAAAGTTGAGTATATTTGGAATTTTTTTAAAAACTTGAGTATTTTTGGAATTTTCCCATTGAAAATTGTTATGGAATTTATAATAGAAGCTACTCGATCTCAAAAGTAAATAGAAGCTACTCTATCTCAACAAAGTGATTTCGGATAGCTTCTATTTTCAATTAAAAAACTAAGATTGTATATAAGATTATATATACTTCCCTTCGCGTAAATGTACCTATCATGGTGGGCTCTGGAGAGTTAGGATCCCCCAGGTCGTTGATGTGCTAGCATCCTCTGGAGTGAAGGATTACCCATGCCATACGGTTGTAAATTTAATGTACTATATTTGTTTAAACCATTAGTAGCTTCATCATTGGCCTCCGAATGCTCAAGTCCCTCGATCTTGGAACGAATTGACCTTTCTAATCGCCTTTGACCTTGGGCGGCCAAGGTCGAAAAAATTGGCCCAAAGTTGTCCCCCCCCCCTCCCAGGAAATAACACACTCCTACAAAGATCGGCACCTATGTTAACTACGTATGATGATAATTTACTTGTCTTACAGTACAAATCAGCCATCTATCATTATCTTGGATCAGGGCCGGCGGAAGTGGTCAGGCCATGGTCTGACCACTTTATAACTGCTTCCGCCGGCCTTGTGGATGGTATTGCGATGGTTACAAATTACAACTAAATACTTAACAGATTTACCAAATCATATAGGTCGATAACGGAATATCCTATTCTAAGTTGAATAGTACTTGTATTGTGGTATAATATGTATAATACGTATTATACGTAATACGCTATCTATTTGTACGTATTATACGCTAAATCAATAACAAAAAGGTATGTTTTCGAATTAAATGCAATAGTTATACTACTTGTAAAGTACCACTATACATACTAGTAAATAATACTTAATTCTAATACATAATGAAAAGAATAAATTATATAATTTTAAAGCGGAAGCAAATAAATCATGGATAAATAATTTCGCCAACATTATGGTTAGTAACAAGCGGTGTATTATCAGCCATTTGTAAATACGCTCCTTGGTCTGATCCAAATTTCATACTCATAAATTGCACATTAGTGTTACGGTATAAGAGAACATTCCAAATTTTCTCGCTCCTAATTGATATTTTCCAAAAAGTATACTCCAAAAGGAGCGTCTCGCGCGGAGAATTTTACAGTATTCGAATGTGGTCCGGCGACGCCGCACCAGTTATTTGATTGTGGTCTGAGATCATTAAATCATTAATTGAATAAATTATCAATGAATTGTTTAATTTCGATTGGGTAGAGGTTGTAGAGCGAAGCTGGTCATCCTGAAAAGTGAATACGGCTCTCGCCGCACCAGCCATACCGGGTATTCCGCCCCTGGTATTATAAGTATACCTTACTTATTATATAATATCGCTCTCTTGGAATTGCTTTGAACAACTTTCGGCTTAATCGTTATTCTTTTATTATTAATCGACTCACTGTATACACCGTATAACCCTTGTTGCCAAGGAATTATCCAGGCTTTTCGAAAGGACGTGCCGCGCCTGAATACGTATTACATAATTTACATTATAGACAGATTAAACAACTAAGATCCCATTATATTATTTTCTGAACGCGTTTTTATTGGGGATAGTCATTTACGTGACATACTTATTGAATATGCAGATGTCTAAGCAGTCTAGTTGACATTGTTAGCTGATTTACAGATGTGTAAAATTCACTTTCTTGTCAATTCTTGTCAATTGTCAATCCGACGTATATTACTGCATTATTCAGATTTTCTGCACTTTCTGGAGTTCTAAGAAAAACAGTATCTGAGTTTATAACTCGGACTATCTACCAAAATTGTTGCTTAATTAAAGGATCTATACAGCAAGGTCAATAATCTAGAAATATTATTTAATTCTCCTAGAGATAGATGCAATAATCGGAAAGTATATACCACTTTACAGACTAATGTTGCTCATCTACTTATAATTTTAAAGAAAATCACCCATCTTATCAACCATAGCTCACGAAAGCTAGTTAGCCTCCTCGTCAGAATTAGATATATATTTATTTACTTTCCAGACTTAAGAGCAATTACAGGCAAATTGCTAAATTCCTGTTGTAAAGTTGTTGACTTTACTTTAGCATTTTTTGTAGGATACCACAGTGTGAAGGTAATTGCTCCGAAATTTTACCTGAATGTACAAAATTTACCCGAAACACAAAAGATTTTCTCCAGGACTGTGGTGTTGACATGTAATGATAACATGTCAACACCAACATTGTTATGGATTTGAAATTATGACATCCCATGACTACTATCATGGTGTATCCTATCCTATTGAGAAAATTCACAGTTCCACCAAGAATTATAATTAACGATAGGCATGTCACCTTTGACAACCTGCTAAATGAGCTGTAATGGGTTAATTATTATTTATTATTTAGTTATTTATTGAAACATTAGCTCTCAATCTTGTGAACAGTTATTTTCTGTTCTAAGACGTATCTCTTCACAAGTGGTTTATATGAGATATGATGATGTTTTCTTCAATACACGATATTTTTAGCGTGTTGGAACATGAAGAAAACTGATAAACTTTAAATATTGTTTCACTCTACTAACCAACTATCTACTATCTACATATCTTATTTTCAATGGTATAATATGGTAGAAATTGCATGTTAATTGCCTAAAACATCAGAACAATGAATTGACTACAAATAATTCATCAAAATGAAATTATCAAGAAAGGACTACAATTCATTTGCAGGATCGATACAAGAAACTGATACTAAGAAATTCATTTAATAATCCATAACTGATTATCGAACCAATAGTTGCATTTGTCACATTGTACAACACGCGTAATTGTATTTTTTCTGAGATATTACGCCTATTCTATTCTGGGATCATACAATTATATATATGAGTTTGTGGAAGCTTTCATATACGTACCCCACGAGTAGTTGCTGGAGCTAATAGAGATATCTGTTCGTTTGAATGCATTGTTTTTAGTGGTATCTCATTTGTTTTTGATCCCAGGTTTGTGTTACAGGATCAATTCCTTCTCAACGCATGTAGCTGTTGCCATGCAAAAAGCGTACAATCAGAAAATCATTTCTGACGTTGAAGCCGAGGGACAATTAAGTCCAACTGCATTGATTCAGTACCATTTAGCTGATCAAGTTGAACATCTAGCTCCTTTTGTAGCAGTTTTATTGTACAGTGAATCCTATAACTTATATGATTCGCTGTACAATAAACTACTACTACAACGAAGCTAGATATTCAACTTGCTCAATATTCGAGTACCCTTCCATTCTTATTGTCATAGTTTGAGCAAACCCATGATTGTTGCCAGTATAATGGATCTGGATAGTGGTTTGTTTCTTTTTTAAGAAAAGATTATAATACCCTAATATGCAGTAGAACTCGGTTATAACGTGCCCCCTTGGGAAAGGAAAATAAATACATATTATCCGAGTGATCGGCGCTAGCGCTAGTCTTTTTTAATATTGGACAATTCCGCTTCATCTAATCAGAGCCACACCCCTCTCAACAGATAATTCTTAGAATCTAGTTACCAGGGAGATTTCGAGTCTCAGCAGAGCTCTCTCTGGAAGGCTAAGCCCTAGTTTCAGTTTGGAGACCAGACGTCAACAAATCTATTCGCTCACCTCAATTTATAATGACCTTCCAGTGCCTGAAATAATTTATATTTTATCTATCTACTTTGTAAATTTATTAGCAAAGATGCGTACACTAGCGACAAATCTTAGAATCTATAGCTCGGCTCTACCTCTCCCATCCCTTCAGCACAGGAAGCATATCTCCCAGACCCCTCCTTCGTTAGAAAACCCCTACAGAGCCGACAAGTTCCTGCGACTGCTTCTGGCCGAGTACCTGTCGCCCGACTGTATAGAGCCTATTTCCAGAGACCTGCGGCGGTTCGGCAGACGCGTGGCAGAGGAGATCGACCAGCTGGGTCTGCAGGCGGAGCTGCAGCAGCCCCAGCTGGTGCAGTTCTCGCCCTGGGGAGAGCGGATCGATGAGGTGCGGACCTGTCGCGCTTGGAAGCAGCTGAAGGGGATCAGTGCAGAGGAGGGGCTCGTGTCTCTGGCGTACGAGCGGCCGCACGGCGAGTATAGCCGAATCCATCAGGCCGCGAAGCTGCACTTGTTCGCTCCGTCCTCCGGACTGTACAACTGCCCGCTGGCCATGACTGACGGAGCCGCTAAGCTCATACGAGCAGAGAACGTAACCTCGCTAATGGAGACCGCGTTTAAGTTCCTTACTAGCAGAGACCCGGCCCAGTTCTGGAGCTCGGGCCAGTGGATGACGGAGCGGATGGGCGGGTCGGATGTCAGCGGGGGAACGGAGACTGTGGCTGAGCTGCAGACGGACGGTAGCTACAGGCTGTATGGACAGAAGTGGTTTACGTCTGCAGTCGACAGTGAGATGACATTCACTCTGGCGCGCGTGCAGCACCCGGACAGCTCCAGAGAAGAACAGCTGTCTCTCTTCTACCTGGAGACGAGACTTCGGGACGGGAGTCTTAACTCCATCCAGATAGACAGACTCAAGAGCAAGCTGGGCACCCGACAGCTGCCCACTGCGGAGCTGACGTTAGCCGGAAGTCAGGCGCAGCTCATCGGGCGTCCTGGGAAGGGCGTGAGACAGATCTCGCACATGCTCACCGTCACGCGACTCCACAACAGCCTCGCGGCCACTGGCACCATGCAGCGCATCGTACAGCTGGCCTGCGACTTTGCGAAAAAGCGAGAAACATTCGGGATACCTCTGTTCAAACACCCGCTGCACGCACGCACGCTAGCTGACCTGAAAATGAGAACTATTAAGGCGACAGCTTTCGCGCTGGATGTCTCGCGGCTGCTGGGCTTAGCCGAGGGCGGGGCGGCCTCTGAGAATAACATAACCCTGCTGCGCATCCTGACACCTCTGCTTAAGCTGTACACTGCGAAGGAGGCGGTGTCCGTGGTGTCCGAGGGCCTGGAGTGCTTCGGGGGACAGGGCTACGTGGAGGACACCGGACTGCCGCGTCTGCTGAGGGACGCACAGGTGCTGCCTATCTGGGAGGGCACCACCAACATACAGGCTCTGGATCTCATGCGAGTGCATTCATCCACTGATGGTCACTGGTACGGCGTGTTTACTGATGTTGTCAAGCAGCGAATACGCAAGGCGAGTGCCGCTGGCGTGGAGATAGCCTCGATTGCTTGTAAGCTGTCTGATGACTTAACTCACCTTGAAATGATTATGAGTGAGATTTTAACGGACGCTGTGCTGTTCGAAACTGCGTCACGAGATATAGCACTCACTCTATGCAATGTGTACATAGCTAGTTTGTTCCTGGAGTACGCTTCTAGTAAGCACTCACATAGGATTATGACGTACATGGCCGAACAGACGGGGAATTATAAGAATATTCAAATTGCTGGCGTACGCGAGTACGGAGATTTGGCGCGCAAGGGAAATCTACAACTTTTATATTTAAAAGAAAAATAGCCTATTTTGTCACAGTTTTAATCACAGTTATTCATATCCGAGTAATTTATTATTTTAGGGCTGAAACGAATATACCGAATATTCGAATATTTTGATTGAACGAATATTCGTTCGTATCGAAACTAATATTTGTTGACGAATATTCGAATATTCGTTTCAGCCCTAATTATTTGCATTCTTTTTCTGACACAGGATAGAAGGGTAAGGCACACTGGAGTTGGTTTAATTAATTTCTGCGCTTCAATTCTAACTTACACTCAATTGCATACTTTAGTGCCTCAGTGTATAGCCATGGGATCCGGTAGGATTGGTAGGGTCGAGGACTCGAGGCTCTATCAATACTGCATTTAAAGTAGCTACGTCAAAATGGACCCTCACTACCCCATGTCCACGACAACGCAGCGTATAGTATAATAGACTATAATAGCTTCCTTCCCAAAAGGGCTCATTCGAGTCTTTATTATTTTGCTTTGTTTATCTACGTATAATACCTCTAAACTGTATAGTATCTTATTATTTAGCTGTCCATAGCATATGGTGTCAATTAATTTTAGAATTAATAGTGAAAGAGATTTTTTAAGAAATTAAGATGAAAACGTTTGATAACTTGAACACTGATTTTAATGCTGATTTACAAGCAGTTAGTATAGAGTTTATGAGCAACATTAGTCTGTAAAGTGCTACTTCGCTTATTGCATATATCTCTGGGAGAATAGAATTAAATAATATTTCTAGATTATTGACCTTGCTATATCGTTCCTTTTTTTCGTAGATAGTCGAGTTATATTTCCGATATCGTTTTTCTTTCAACTCCAGAAAATCTGAATAAGGTAGTTATAGGTCAAAACTTGCCAGTAATTTGATGACGCTTAATAGGAATTCCGGATTGACGATTCTTTAAGACCCGCGAATTTGAGAAGAAAAGGTTATACGTATACAATATTAGTGGGGTCAAAAATTAAGATTCCGTGACCAACCTCTGGCTAGTTAAGTTTTATGCCTGATTCTGATACTTTAGGACATATCTCGCGATTTATGCTCCCATGCCTCTCTGGAAAGTTTGGGCAAACTTTTTTATAGCGACAAATTCAAAGGGCCTCCGGCAATCATTTTGAAAAATTAAGGCCCTTATCTGAACATTTCATAAATTGAGATTAGAGTGTTTTTGAACAGTATACATTTGACTATACAAAAATTAAAAATCCAGTCAATTGACGTCAAAATTGTGATAATTATATATATAAAGTGGGTGAATAAAACGATTATGGGTCAATTTTCTTTGCTTCGTCACCCCCATGTGAGATCCCCAGAAGAGTCAAAGTGCTAAATTTTGGTCTATTACCGAGATTTACATGGAGACATACTACATAGCTAGTTAATTTTTCAAAATGATTGCCGGAGGCCCTTTGAATTTATCGCTATAAAGAAGTTTGCCCAAACTTTCCAGAGAGGCATGGGAGCTTAAATCGCGAGATATATCCTAAAGTATCAGAATCAGGCATAAAACTTAACTAGCCAGAGGTTGGTCACGGAATCTTAATTTTTGACCCCACTATATAGCGTATAAGTTTAATGCATCTTTCGAAGGAACACCAATTATTCTAAGAGAATAATTACACGTTGGGAAAGGTCATAAGAATACAGAATAAAACTATTGCTAGAAATCTTAACAAGTTAATTAGGAGGATTTATATTTGACCCACAAACACTAAGAGACAAGCGAAAACACCTGTTGCAGTCTAAGTCGGAACCTGGGTATTCTCGATACACCAGTGAAGTCTGAAACTTTTGTTATAGTTACGTTGTATTTGGATAACGTGATAAATAGTTAAGATATAATCAAGATTACTTGTGAGTACTACAGCGAATATAATTACGTATAAGTGTATAACAAATAGTTAATGCCTTTCAGGGGCCTAATCCATGGTATTTATTCATTGTTTCGTTACTACACTGATGTATTCGCAAATTAACCGGATTCAAACTTACACTCAACACACAATTTATTTTGTTATAACAGTTGTGTTGCTTTCTCTCTGTTATTCAAAGCTTTGTGATGTTTCTGCTGTAACCAATTGGGACATCGTCGGATACGAGTACGGTTGGTTTAATTATTATAACGAATATATTATTTAGTAGCAAAATACTTTAATCTCTTGATCAGAATGCAGTATGAAATATGTTATCTATAATATAAATGTATTGCAAATTTGCAATGGTGGTAGCAAACAATGGTATTTATTTGAGAAACAGTTTTTAAAGAAATAAGTACATATCTCTTCTAAGTTCTAACAGATATTTTCTATTAATTGAGATATGATAATGTGGTGCTGATGCGATAAATAATTGGGTAAGACCTATCGCCTGATTAACAGGCCACAGATAACTACTACCATCTTATACTTGGAAATACTCCCTCACAACTCTAATTAACAAATCTCACACATTCCATAATCCATTTGTGTGTTGCTGAGTTCTCTTGGAATCGAATTTACAAAAATTCAGACATTTTAACTCTTACCTAACTCCTTACTCTCACTAGTTATCAGCATGGATATATCATCCTCCCTCAGTTGCTCTTCTAACAATTTTAATATTCTTATTTGAATACGCTTCGCATATAAATTTGTAATATAACTTCGCATGACAGGGTAATTTTAATTTGATATTGTGACAGTTATTAGCATATAAATCTTTTATTTATACTATTTTACTGTACGTATTTAATAATATTGATTCGTTAATTATTTATGTACTAACAGAAATTATATATCTAGATTGTACTGTAGTATACGTATACAGTAGAACTTTGTTAGTAAGAACACCAGGGAACTGCCAAAATGTGTTCGCCTTATCCGGAATTCGTATTAGCCGGTGTTTTTGGTATTTAATTAATAGGCTTTAAAGGGGACTGAAATAGTGTTCGTATTAACCGTACTAACGAGATTCTACTATATCTCTATACGTAAGTTTAGTTCGATTACTTAACTATTTAACAGCTTGTCCCACAAAGGAATCACTCACTAGTGTATTATCATCATAATGGCTAACAGAACCATAAAAGAAGCAACCTCTATAAAAGGCACAAACCCTCAGTACTTGATTGAGAAGATTATACGGAATCGCATCTACGACTGTCGTTATTGGAAGGAGGATTGCTTTGGATTGACGGCTGAGCTCCTGGTCGATAAGGCGATGGCTCTAGACCACATAGGCGGTACGTTCTCAACGAATGTGCAAGCCACGCCCTTCCTCTGTCTGGTCCTCAAAATGCTACAAATCCAGCCCAGCAAGGACATTATCGTTGAGTTCATCAGACGGTCTGACTACAAGTACGTGCGGGCGCTGGGAGCGTACTACATGCGACTAGTGGGTACCTCCGCGGACGTGTACAAGTACCTGGAGCCGCTGTACATAGACTACCGCAAGATGAAGGCTAAGAACACAGAGGGGAATCTAGTGCTGACACACATGGACGAGTACATAGACAGTCTCTTGAAAGAGGAGCGGGTCTTCAACGTTATTTTGCCCCGTCTGCAGCGGCGCTGGGCCCTGGAGGAGTCGGAGCAGCTCGCGCCGAGGGCCTCCGCTCTCGACGAGGACATCGCGGGGGAGGAGCCCAGCGGGGACAGCGGCGGCGATACGGACGCGTCCGCGGAGTCCGAGCGACAGAGCCCCGAGAGGCGCAGGAGACGGAGCTCCCCCCGCGCCAGGAGCCGCGAGCATTCTCCGCACAGACACAGACGGCACTCAGAGCGGAGGCGGTCCCGCTCCCCCAGCCCACACAGGAGGAGAGAGAGAGACAGAGACAGAGAGAGACACAGAGATAGGAAGAGAGTCAGAACAGCCGATAAGGAGACAGACAGCAGCGGGAAGAAGTACAGCAGAGAAGATCTCGAGGATATCCGACAGCAGAATGAGCTGAGAGCTACCTTGGGAATGAAACCACTGAAACTTTAACATCTTATTAATTACTGCTGGAAGCTACTGTGTTCCTTACTCTCCTGTGAGATACATTAATAATGTTTAATCAGAAAATGCAACAGAAACGACTTATCTAATGCTTTGCAAGATGTCTCAGGTATTTGGATGTCACTCATTATAGTATATTGGTGGTAGAATAGACTGCAACATTTATTTGACAACTTTTGACAAGAATGAAAATAGTTTAATATCAAAAGTTCAGTCTAATTAATTCCTAATTAGCCGGTTTCCAAATTAAGTGGACCGACTACTTAACTAAGGTTTCATTACTAAATTCCTTGTGAGCTTATTAGTTGGCAAGCAGCTCTCTATGCTAAGACACCCACTAAGACTGCTAGAGAGTGCGGCTGGCATCAGAGTACCCTCCCGTCTCCTCTCCACGCCGTACCCCCGCGCCTCCCACCTGGAGACCAGCTCTCTGCCGACGCTCCTCTTCCAGCCGCTCCTCCCGCAGCTCCCGGTGCCCGCGCTGCCCAGCAGCTGTCGGCTCTACCTCGCAGCCGTGCGGCCGCTGCTGGACTCTGAGCAGTATGCGCATGTTGGGAACCTCGTTAAGAGACTGGAGAGCGAGGGGGCTCCCATACAGCAGGAGCTGGTTAAGCGTAACAAACTTAACAAACACACTAGCTACATAACTGGACCATGGACGGATCGGTATCTGAGAGACAGGTCTTCTGTTGTGCTCACTCACAACGCATTCATTGGACTCAAGCCAGACCCACATACCATGGACCCGATAAAGAGAGCTGCCAAAATGATTTCTATATCAGCTCGCTTCAAAGCCTCCCTGTTAGACGGAGAACTCAAGCCGATGGTGTTCCACATGAAGCCCGACAAGACGGACACAGATTCCTACGCGAGAGCTATGCGCCTGCTGCCTGGCAGACTCAAGATATACACTTCCTACTTATACTACAAGGCATTCCCGCTTGACATGGTACAGTTCGATAACTTGTTCAACTCCACACGGATTCCAAAGCCCGAGAAGGATGAGCTGCTCTGTAATACGAGCGCTAGACATATTTGTGTGGTTGTTAATGGTAATTTCTACTCTTTCAATGTGTTCAATGAAGATGGTAGCATTTTGTCAACTGGCGAGATATACAACCACTTGCTGCGCATCAAACAGGATTCCAGTGAGACTCCGGAACACCCCGTGTCTCTCCTGACCGCCACAGACCGCGACACGTGGACAGCGGCCCGTTCCGAGCTAATGCAGAGTGGGAGCAACGCGGAATCTCTCAGGGAAATCGACGAGAGCTTGTTCTTGCTGTGCTTAGACTCGCATGAGTCGCAGAGCGCGTCTGACTACACTAAGTCTATGATACACGGGGATGGCATAAACCGGTGGTTCGATAAGTCATTCCAACTAATATTCCAGCCGAACGGACACTGTAGCATTCACTTCGAACACTCGTGGGGAGACGGCGTGGCTCTGTTGCGGCTGTTCAACGCTCTCTACGCGCACAGCAATACTGAGAGCTTTGAGCCTCAAAACAGCCAAACAGTTGATACAAGCGTACAACATGTTACATTCGATTTGTCGGAAACTGTTAAACAAACGATTGAGAAAGTTCGTGTGGAGTTTAACTCCAGAACCGATAAGCTCAGTGCTCAGGAAGTGCAGATAGCTCGGGGCGGCAGGGACTACTTCAAGAAGGTAGACTTCTCTCCGGACGCCTGCATCCAGCTGGCGATACAAATGGCGTACTTCTTGGTGTCTGGCGGCAAAACAGCTGCGACCTACGAGTCGGCCAGTACCTCTGCCTACAAGCACGGCAGGACCGAGACTGTGCGGCCCTGCACCAGCGAGACTCTGCAGTGCACCAAGGATATTCTCGGTGGCGAAATGAGCACACAGCAGCTGCTGGGACAGATGAAAGCCTGCTCCAATAAGCACTCTGCCTTGGTTAAGCAGGCTGTTATGGGGAAGGGGTTCGACAGGCACTTGTTCGGGCTATCCAGCATAGCAACGGAGTTAGGAATGTCTGTTCCAGCCCTGTTTACAGACCCGCTACACAAGTATGTTAACCACTTCACAATGTCTACGAGCACACTCAGCTCCGAGGCTGTCCTGGTGGGAGGTTTCGCGCCAGTGGTGCCTGACGGATTTGGGATCGGGTATGGGGTGAGAGGGGACAGACTCGAGGCTAATGTGTGCACGTACGAGGGGAGAGATGCTAAGGAGTTCACTGACGCATTGAGTAGTAGCATAAATAGGTTGTTAGATCTGTTGGATAAGAAGTGATGCATACTTTGTGTTTTAATATAAACTGAGTTATTCGATATACATATATATACTAAGATGCGTTTTGATTCTGTTTTAACTTCAATAAGCTAAAAGTCAATGGAGTCAGTCTCACTTGCTAGAAATTTGTCTCCTAATAGAAGATCTTGCTATTGGAGGAACATAATTAAAAAGTTTTAATTAGGTTTATAGGGTAGTGAAAATAAACTTTTTGAAATAGCTCTCGTTTTTTTCTCGAAGGATAACTAAACCGCTGCGCGGTCTCGCTTTTTTCAATATACAATATATGTTTACATTTAAAATTGGAAAAAAATTAATTTATGTTCAGCCATAGCATTCTATACCAGGTTGTGATACAGAGGGGGGCCCTGGGATTTCCCCTCCCCAACAAAAGTTTTCCCCCTCCTGGAAAGATGCCCCCATCCCAGGATTTGTCTAACTTTGCCTCATAACTATCAAATAAAGGATAAGTAATTGCTACTATAAACAGGATTAATGCATAGAATGATTATGCCAACTAAATACATTAATTTTGGCCTATACATGTATATGCTGCTCCTTTATCCAAGGGAACATTCTGTTTCTAGGAAAGTTTCCCCCCCAAAAAAAAATTTCTGTATTAATCCCTGTATACTCTAAGGCAGTAGTTCTTAACCTGAGGGAAATTTCGGGAATATAAGGGGGAAATCAATTTAGACAAAATTAATAATAATAATAAAACCAAAATAAAATAATACCTCCTAACATTGACCCACTGGTGGCCAAGAAGCAGTTATCGCCAGACAGCTAATAATTTGTAATTTCAAGGCTTTATTCCTTATACTACAAATGAAGGGGGAAATCGGGTAGAGTGAACAGGCCAAAAGGGGAAATGACATAAAAAAGGTTAAGAACCACGCTCTAAGGCAGGGCTGCCCAACCTTTCTCATGTGGCGAATCACATTTCAACTGATATATAATTTTCGAATCATAGACCACAATGAAGTTCCATAAACCCCTAATTTACCAACTAAGATTAATAAACAAAAAGCAGGTGTTATCCAAAATTACGATAAAAACGTAAATATCTGTCAAAATGTTAATTGTTCGTAAAGAAATACCAACAAATTTTTTTTCGCTGATTTTTTCGCTTCCTTGACTTCCATAAATAAAGTTACTATAGTTACTCAAATGTTTTTGGAAGAAATAAACGTACGATTTAAAATACCGAAATAACGTAATTATAATTGTAGAATCATCAATTTTAACTGTATTCAATAATAATTGTATTTACGATCAAATAAGTAAAATTTTTTCAAAAATTATATTATATTTTTTTAAAAAGCAACAAAATGCTTCGCGAATCATATTTTTCAGGAAAAGAATCACATTTGATTCGCGAATCACAGGTTGGGCACCCCTGCTCTAAGGCAATTCCGCGGTTGAATGGACTTGGACCATGGATGAACTAGTATAGTCAACTTAATATGTGCAATGCAATTATTCTTCGAAATAAGTATTCCAGGATGCTTCTACTTATGTAATTGTTTTTTATAAAGGTAGTCATGTACAAGACGCATATTTTTGAGATAGCACTATGTCGAAATGACGTCACCGTTTTGTCTAATAAGCCAAATATGCCAAAACTTTGAACGCATGTAAAATGTTCAATTTCGCTTTTTCAAACAAATTGCTTTGACTAACCCATATAGGAGTCATTTTACATAAAATATCTCAGAATCAATTATGGAATGTTGCCACATTCCTCTGTTGCCTTGGAAACGTGATTTGAATGATTGAGGTCATATCTCGAGAAGGAATATAGTTACAGCTTAGTCAATGGATCCAATTGATAGCCCGTCCTTAACTTCCTATTCAATGATAATACATTTCGATGCTCTATCTTCGACCAATTTTCTGAGAATTGTGATTATTATAAATTACATTCAAATTATTATACATATTTAGTATAAAATGTGTATAATAATTTGTAGTGTAGTATTACATTTTCTATAGGTATCTATATAATTAGGCCCTGATAATCCGAACCAAACTTGTCCAAAACTTTTTTATTCAAACAAAACATATAGTATACTGCCTAAAATACTTGTCTACGACTTATTTTTTGTATAATTACATTGTAATGATATCAATATTTTTGATCTTTGCTACTTTTATACGAGTAATATTTTGGGTCTCCTGTTCGGACTAGTGAGGGTTCGGATTAGCGAGGGTGTGCTGTATAGATTTACGTATATAGTATATTTTACTGTGCCGACTATACTAGTATAGTGGCCCAGTATTGAAATCACTGCCTTTATTTTGTCTGGTCCATAACTCAAAAAATGTTATACTAAACCCAAAATTTTCATTATACCTCGAGGCCTGCTCTCACCAACGGTCGATCGGTCGCACCTAGACTTTCTGAAAGTGGTTCCTATTTCGATTTCGGGGCTGGGCCCTTTGTCACATTACTGAGTAAATATATCACATCTTAGGAATGCGGGTAATAATTTAATACAGATATGTAATTAGATGGTTGTGTTAAACAACATATTCATCACCGAGTTTATTCTATTCTGCATTATCCCTCTCTTCCTACTCGTTCCTCTACCCTCCCTCTGGCTAGCCTTTGTACCCGCATCTATAATCCTACACATCCTGGTATACGGACACCTGTTTGATCTATTCCTTGTAGGGGACAAGCTCCCTGTAAAGAGATTGGACGGTAAAACCGCTATTGTGACAGGCGGGAATAGCGGCATCGGGTATACCACAGCTCTAGACCTGGCTAGGAGAGGCGCCAGGGTAATCATCGGCTGTAGGAGCGAGGAGAGGGGAACACAGGCTGAGAGAGACCTGCGAGAGGAGTCAGGTAGCGACCTTGTATTCTTCAGACAGATTGACCTTGGTAGTAAGGTATCGATTCGAGAGTTCTCTGAAAAGCTGTTGAGGGACGAGGCAAGAATTGATATTCTCATCAATAACGCAGGTCTTCTCAACAGTACACCTGGAGTGACTACAGATGGATTTGAGCTAGTATTCGGTGTTAATCACTTAGGACCTTTCTATTTGACTAACCTACTCCTGGACAGAATCAAGGAATCGGCTCCCAGTAGGATTATCAATGTCTCCTCTGGCGCACACAAATTAGGCTCTCCCTATCTAACTGCAGACAATGTCAAACTAGAGAATTCTCGCTGTAGTTTATTCGATAATTATGCCAAAAGCAAGCTTGCCAACGTATTGTTTACTGTTGAGTTAGCTGACAGACTGCAACACTCGGGAGTAGAGGCGTACAGCGTACATCCGGGATCTGTATTTACAAACCTCAATCCAATATTTCAGTCGAGGCTCAAGAGTATACTTAGGATGGTTTTGATATCTCCTACTCAGGGAGCTCGGACTTCTATTTACTGCGCTGTCTCCGATAAAGTGCTAGGGAAATCCGGCAAATACTTCACGAACTGTGCAGAAGGTATTCTCTTCTGGTTTGTGAACAAAGAAGAAGCGAAGAATCTCTGGAGACTTAGTGAAAATATGCTAGGAATTGATCAAGTTCAATAATAACTACTCCATAGCTATGGATACTCTTTTTCAATCTTCGGTTAATAATTGTGTTACAATATTTTTACTGTGCCGACTATTATATGTAGTGGCCCAGTATTGAAATTACATGTATTAAAAAAAACCCTCACAGACGGGATGGGAGTGTGCTCCTTCTGATTGCACTTCCCCAATGTTTAATTTTAATAACTAGAATTTCAATATTCAAAAAATTACATTTTATCTTAGTGTAATATAATTTAATTAATGTTTGAATTGTGAAGACTTAAAATGTTTAAATTAATTAAAGATTAATTATTACAAATAGAATTAGGAATACGTATGTGTAGTAATTACATTACTATTTGAATAATAGAATTTATTATTGACATCATCGTCAACTTGTAAAATGTTCCAACTTCCAAGTGTTTTCATTGCACTTGTATGAAACACATATTCACTTACAAACCAATTAATAACAGTCATTATCTAGCAGATAGTAGGCTTATGTAATATGTTCTATCATAGCCTACTCTATAAAAGGCCAGACAGTAAAAGTACCAGGGATGAAGTAGTAAGTGGACTTTTTCTATATTACAATATAACAATATTGTATTTAATTAAAGTTATGTTTCCCTATAGACATTACTGATATTATTTACCCCTTATTGAGAAACTATGAGAAACTCTATCCGCGTATTTTAATCATAGTATAAATACAAACACAAAATCAACAATTACAAATTAGAACGACACACACGATAATCTACAGTTGTCCAATGTAAATCTAACATACTCCCATCTTCTCTCTCTGACATTTGGACTTGACTTCAATCTGACTTCACTTCTGAGCGGACAATAACTAAAACAAACAACAATAAACAAGTCTGAACAAATCTATGAAAACTTCTTTAATTTACGCTTTTCAATTGCTCTTGAACTTACTAATGAGTTGTAATTTTTAATTTTATTTGCGATAATACAATTTGCTGCAGTAAATATAAGTTGGCGCACGATCTTCCACCTACAAGTATCGCAATTAACACATTTACATCTCCAAACATCATTGTCACCAATTTCTCCTATGAAGATTAATGTGAGTTGTACAAGAATCTCTCTAGATGAACCTTCTACAAGTTTAGTCAAGAGGTTGTCATCACTTTCAATTGGAACGAATATTTTCCACAGAATAATTACAACAGAAAGAAGCGGTTCAGATGGATACTTCAGTCGACCACGATCTGTTAAATGGAGGAGCTTAAACTCCGAAGGAAAGTCAAGATCGAATAGAAACTCTTTAAGTTAACAAATGTCAAGGTATCAAGGCAGACATGACAAGGTTGGTGATGTTTCAAGTATTTGTGAACTGCATTACCTGCGATAAAGGCTAAAGATTGAAGAATTTGTGTATTACATTCGATGGATGATAAATCGCCTATATCTTCAAGGAACGGATCTAAAATTATATAGTCATCATGATCAGGATTAATAAAATCTGGGGTAGAAAAGGATTTGATGAATGTCTGAATGGATAAGGAAGAGTCCGATTGCTGAGAAAAAATATTCAAGACAGTGGATAGCTTGAGACGACGTTCGGTTTCTATAATTTGTAGATAAGATATATGGTAATTCGACCCCGACATCATACGATATAGTCCAAAATGATGTTCAAGCGGATCTGTTTGCAAAAAGGAAGATAGAACGTATGAAAACCCACAATTTTGAATTAAATGGTTAGTGATTTCGGGTAGTGCATTGCATGCGTGCTTAACACTAGTAAATGTTTGTTTGCTCAATTTTCCTAGTTTCCCAGGTAACGCTTCCTAAGCTTCTAACCAAAATGCTAAACGAGTCAAGTATAAGAATCTTTCATCATTAAGGATCAAAGGGTTCGAGAGGCTATCGTTTAAACGGATACCCTTAAACGGTGTATTGATGTTGAATATTTTCCATAATGAAAGAAGGATACATATGAAGTCAGAAGTATTCTTACGATATTCAGGTAACCGAGATTCGTCTCGAATTCTTAGAGCAGCTAGTGTTAATTCGTTAACGACCTTCAGAACCAATTTGACATTTTGTCGTTCTATAGCAGAAGGAAAACAAGCTTTCATTGTAAGATGGGGGGCTAGTTTAGCTAAACTTTGACTTTCCGAGTTATAAAGAAGACGTATATCTTGGAAGCAAGCTGAGTGGACTTTAAGAGGATATTGGCAATAATCAACTGCAAAATTTTGGGATATTGAAATGTTTTCTCAAAATCTTTCTGATTTAGCCAATTGTTGCGAATACTCTTCAATATATGAACAAAGTCAAACGTAAGGAATAGAATTCTGTGATTGTCAACAGGGCAGGGTTGGTAGGTTTTGGCCAAGTGGTTAAAACCAGGTGGTTTAAACCTAGTTTAAACCGTCCTGGACAAAACCTCATGAGTGGACAAAACTGGACGAAACTGGACAAAACCTAATTAATGAACAAAATATCAGTTGTTAATCTATAATCTTTAAAACTGATGAAAGATTAAAAATGTAAAAGGTAAATTGATATACTATATAAAGATGGCTTTCTTGTTATCAGTGTGAAGATTGGATTTGCTTTGTAACCCATTGAGTAAATACAGTTTTCAATGAGAGAATCATTATACAGTAATACCTCGTTTTACGCGTTTTTTTTTACGCGTTTTCGTTTACGCGGAACAATTTTTTATGACCAAAACTTTTTTACGCGATCCTAAACTCGTTTTACGCGGTTTATTTATGATTTTTATTCAAATAATTCTATTTTTTATGGATATTTTCTATAATTTTTAAGATTTAGTGGTAACAAAGCGATTCTACATTTACAAAAAAAAAAAAATGATGATTTAGAGATAGTAGATAGTTAGGGATATGTATTTGTCTTATAGTAAGTTCATCCAAATATATTATTGGTCAAATGAATACATATTTCCTTCACTATTCACACTAGAGATACCCGGTTGTGGGAGGTACCCGAAGGTGTAGGCTTGCGGTGTGAAGTGAATTTTAATTCCCTTCACAACACAATTCCCTTTCTGTGGGAATTCCCGAGTATTCTCACTAGTTGGTTTCTATCTGGATTCCCATAGGTTAAAATAATTTCCATTCCAATCCATATTGGAAATCCCATGGGAATTCCAATGGGATTAACATACACACGGAAACCTTGGCTATCTGAGAGGTCCGGATGTTGCATTATTGAATGTTTAAACACTAGGTAATTAAAATTTTATTCGATGTTGATAATATTTGGAAACGTATCTATTGGTTTAATATGTGTTACTATGAGAATGAACCATTTTTTTACGCGATTTCGTTTTACGCGGGGTTTTCAAGGAACGCATCTACCGCGTAAAAAGAGGGATACCTGTACTCTACTATATTAATATACATAGGTTTAATACTTCAAATAGTTTTGTTCAGTTTTGTCCTGTTTAAACCGGTTTAAACCTGGTTTTGTCCACTGTCCGTCCAAAACCAGTTTGGGACTGGACAAAACCCAACCCTGCAACAGGGTGAGGCACTTTAATCTCCAGCTTATTATTGAGAGAAAACAATTTAAAGAGATTAACGTTCAACGGGTAGTTATCAGCTGCTATAACTTGAACGCTCAAACCACAATGCTCAATATCGATAATGCAAGATTTTATGATAGGAAATATTTTTTCGGCAGAGATAGATGCGCATGGTAGCAAACGAGAAATACAAGACCACTTTTTATGAAGACTGGATACCATAACTGCGAAAACTGTTCTCGTTGGTACTTCAGGATTTAAGTTTGGGCCATATACCTTTCCACCTTTGTAAGATATTTCCGATTTGACATGTATCTCATCCATTTGAATAATTACATTCCGTTCCTGAGGAGTAAAGGACGAAGTAGCCTGTCTAAGATATCCACAAAAATCATTCTCGAGACCAAAAGAAGAATATAGCTTCTCCAATGTATGAACGTGTGGTAGAGATAGACAGTCTAAACCTTGAAGATATCTATAGCTAGCAGGAGATATGAGATGAGTTTTAATAGCCATTATTTGTGTAATTACATTATACCTTCGTCTGTTTTTTGGGATAAGTGTATTTTCTAACAGACAAATGATAAATTGAAGCTTTTCTAAATCGGAAGAATTTATTTCAACCCCGTCATTTTGTTTTATATCAGAAATTGCCTCAATAATGTGTTCTTTGGCTCGATGTATATGATATTCATGACAGTTGTTAATATACTTAGAGGTGTATTTCGAGGATATTTCGCAAAGAATTGATTCATTTCTCGGATATCAGATATTGAGTTGGCAGTAATAGAAATATTTTGTCCATTCGCAAAAGCATTTGCGGATAGAAAACAATTAATTTCAAGATAGAGGTCGACTGATATATTCCGTTCTATCAGACTGGGGAGAATAAATGTGGCAAGATTATCACGGTACCATACTAACCAATTATTAGGTAAAGAAACGAGAGTCAACTTATCTTTTAGATCCTGTAGACTGTAGAGTATTGATCTTGTACTTATATGTTTCCTCTGTCTCAGTAATCAAACTCATCTATATGGTTTTATTCAGCAATTCCTCTTCCTTTGAGTCGTATGACAAGCGAGTCCGCTTCGTTTTCGATGTTGTTGAATAATAAGATGGACATCCAGACAGCAAACATGGAACAGCGCCTTCTTTCAACTTAGCCCTGTCACGAGGTACTTCTGTGAACGTTCCGTCTCCTTTGGGTGCTTTATGCGTCGCTTCTGTCTTCTTCCCTGAAATGTTTAATACACACTCGCACTACCTTCATGTCAGCAATATCATCACGACTTAGAGCCCGGATCCAAGCTTGTTTCAGTTCAGGTGGATTTGTTGGCATTTTGAAAACGGTAACTCGGTCGTCTGACTCGTAGTAGTTACTCTGGCAGCCCGGAGCTGAACAACTGTTCGGCATCTTGAACGTAAGAATTAGTATCTAATAGTTAGGAACCCAAAAGAATAATAATAATACAGTGGATGCCGGTTATAAGCGCATCGTCGGGAACTGCACTTAAGGTACTTATAACCGGCATGTTCTTATAACCGACATAAATTATACAAGGTATATGGCAACCGTTTTACAACATAGTGTGCTTATATCCGATATGTTCTTATAACCGGTGTGCTTATATCCGACATCAACTGTAGTAGGGAACAAGATAAAAATATGTATTATGCGCGTATATAATAGTATAATTATAAAGATAGGCATGTGAACAATTAATGAAACAAAGATTGCTAAAAATTATGGTTGGTTATAAATGCCCACTTACTACTGCATCCCTGGTACTATATTTCAACTTTACTGTCTGGCCTTTTATAGAGTAGGCTATGGTTCTATAGTATTCATTATACTATAGAGCATAGCAATCTATATACTAAGGCAATGGCACTCTAGTGAATTACTGGACCATGGATGGCAATTACCATGGGTTTTCCAAATTTCTATTAATTGTCATAAAGCCTTTCAGTGGTATTTTAATGTGTAACAAATGTTATATTTTAAATTCTAAGACTACCCAGCCCCAATTCTCATAATATTTGGATATTAATTTAGAAATAAATATGTTATTTTTAATGAATTAAATGCAACACAAACAATACAGCATTATACTATATGAACAAATTTGTTGCAGTGTATACCCGCACATGGTGTGTGCGGGCACACACTGGTGTATATCCGCACACAATCAATGAATTAGTCTGGCTAAAATATGTTGTTAGATGATGAAAATAAAACTCCTACACTTGTGAAAGGGACTATAATGGATTAAAATGTGCAGAAAAGAAAAGCAACAATAAAACACCAAACCTTCCAACGTAATAATTTGCAATAATAATAAATAACTAATCTCGCTAATAAACTTATATTAATAAAACCAACGTCATATAGTGTGTGCGGATATACACCAGTGTGTGCCCGCACACACCATGTGCGGGTATACACTGCAACAAATACATAGAATCAAGAAATGGTACATAAGCAACATGTGAATCCTTTAACTGTTCGACTGACTGTAGACACGCATCGCTCTCTCTAACGCTCGTAGACACATCGCTCTCTCTAAGGCTCGTAGACACACTCAATAAGTAGTAGAATAACCTATAACAAAACAAGCAAGAAAATTAGTTGTATTTTTTTAGTTTAGTGTTATCTTTATTTAAAACCATGGCATTATAATTGCGAACCCTCTTTGATAAGATAATGTTTGACCAAGTTAAACACATTTTCTTTAATATATCCCAATTCCAAACACCACAGAAACACCAATCTTTCCAGACATCACTGTATCTCTCTGCAATAAAGTTCATAGAGATACTCATCAACAGGCTACGGGATGGTCCAGAATAGAATTCCTTACTTAAAGATTCACAGTTGTCAATTTTGAGGAAGGTTTCATATAATATGCAAACACATTTTACCACATAACGAGAAGGATATTTAAGAGAGCCCCTATCCACTAAATCAATCAAAGTATATTGGGAGCCAACGTCATTGTTAACTTCCAGGAGTTTATCTGATGTTAAAAGATGATGGCAAGATAGACAGCCATTAGATTTCTTAAAGTAAGAGAAGACTGCGTATCCTGCTATATAAACGAGACATTCCATTTGAGAAACCTCTATTTCAGGGACTGAAATTTCATTCAATGTGGTTAGATAAAGTTCTATATCGTGTTGCTCCTCATTACAACTATCAAAATCGTCAGCAAATTTATGAAGGTATTCTTTAAGAGAAATACTGTCTTCACAAGAGATAGCACCGTATTTTAGAGCGAACACTTTTAGAATGTTTGAAAGTTGGAGTCTGCGTTCGCTTTCCAAAATTTGGTTAAATGAAATCTGGTAGTGAGACCCTGACATTTGTCTATATAAACCAAAGTGGTGTTCAGCGCATCATTTTGAATTCTTGCAGTTAGAAGGTACTGGTATCCGCAGTTCTCGGTAAGTTGTTTGACCAGCAGTGGTAACGCCTCGCATGTGTGTCTGAAACTGGTAAAGGTTTGTGGTGTTAACATTCCATATAAAGATGGCAGATTGTTCCAAATATCCAACCAAGAGACGACGTTGTTTAAAAATTGTAAACGAAAATCTCCTGGGTAAATTGGAGCTGAATATTCATCGTTAAAACGTATATCTTTTCCGACCCAGTTGACATTGAATAGTTTCCACACCTGATTGATTAATTCAAGGAATTCTACTGTTTGATTCGTGTGTATGATGTCTTTTTCCATTTTCCACGATAATAAGCCGGCATATGTTGTCTCATGGAAAATTTTCAAAGCAAAACTAACATTTTGTCGTTCTAACCTTGAGGGCCAACACGCTTTCGCTGTTAATCTTGGTGCTCGCTTCAAGACATTACATTTATCAGAATTGAATAAATTACGGATATCCTGAAAGGGTGCATAACATAGTTCAGGATAAAGAGATTTAGAGGTAAAATGAGTGGTCGAAATGTTGGTTCTAGAAATGGAGACGTAAAAACTTTTGTTTACGTTACTGATATTTTGTTGTACACATAATTTACATTCAGCAAATTTCGGAAAAATAAATGTATTGTCTAAATTTTTTAGATTTAACCAATTATTCCTAATGGACTTAATGATATGAACAAAATCAAAAAACAAAATTAAACTTCTTTGTGGATTGCATGCAGGCCCGTGCGAGCCTATTTTTACCTGACCAGGTCAAACCTAATTAGAGTAAACATCTGTCCCCATGAGTTAATGAGTTTCTCATTGACATACTTTTAGCAAACATTAGCAAAAAAATTCTATTATTAGTGCGCAGCACTTTTTGATTAATGATCCGAAATAAACGTATTTGAATGCATTTCTTAATACTGCAATCTCTTAATTCCTCTTAGTATAAGGGTACAGGGATTCCCAGGACGAGCTAGCGAAAAAGAAAATTTTGGGCATCCATGTATTTAGGCCACTGTACAGGGTAAGATTGAAACCACTTACTGGGAATTGACTCATATAGGTTGGCAGGTATAATTATAACAAATTTAATTAAATGTACATAGTACGTATTTGACGTAATATCTAGATTCTCGATGGAGTCCCCTTTTCAGCGCTTTATTCGTATATAACAATAATAATTGTTTTGAAACTCATCAGTTAGTGAGAACCTGGTTTAATGACCAAGTTGACCTGGTCATATGGCCAGGTCAACCTGGTCAGAACCTGGTCTGGATAAATCCTACCCAGGTTTGACCTGGTCAGTTTGCATTAGTGGCACGGCCCTGGCATGGGTGCTGTACCTTTGGTTCCAGTCTCGAATTATTTGAAAAGAATTTGTATAAACGAACATTGAGTGGATAATTATCAGTTTACACAGCTTCAACAAACAGACCACAAGCTTCGATGTCACAAATAGTAGATTTAACAATTGGATATAATGATTCTGCAGATGAAGAACCCAAAGGTATTAATCGCACAATGGTGGAAAACTTGGCCGATAAACTAGAAACCATCATAGAAAAAACTGTAGTATGTGGATCATCCGGATTACGAATCGACCCAATTACCCTTCCTCCCTTATAGGATGCATCACTACGAATGTGAACTTCATCCATTTGAAGAATCACATGGCGCTCTAAATCATTAAACGTGGTAGCAATTTCTTGAAGAATTTTAGTATACTCACTCTCTAGGCCAATACTATTTTTGATCTTCAACAAATTACGTTCGTGTGGAAGTATTATACAGTTAGAGCTTTGGATAAGCCGATAACAAGCTGGTGAAATTCCGTGAACTTTTAGACAAAAGACCTGAGTGAGAATATTATAACGACGAGCATGTTTATCAACAATTAAGTATTTCAGCTGATCGAGCAAAAATTAAGACGAATTAGCATAGAATCATTCTCGGCTTCGAAATCAAATGTGGAATGGGTAGGATCTAGTGTATCAATAGCACTAGAAAGATTATGAATGGCATTCTCGACATGTTTTTTAAAGGGGTCGCTGTGGAAATTGAGCAATCTTTTGGACTCATTTCAAATATTTCAACTTCATGAATAATATTTTCCAACAATCTGATATCGTTGAACGAATTACAAGATAGTTTGATTCTATTATTTTCTTTATAAAAAGCCTTACAATCTAATTTTTCATCAACAATTATTGAACGTTCGATCGTAGAAATTTCATTATGATAGTGAATCTTAAGAAATAGAATGATTGTAGAATTGGGTCGATGAAGAAGCCAACCGTTAGGTAGTTCAATTAGATGTAACTTAGAAATAATACAATTAAGAGTAGAAAGAATAAACTTAGATTCAGTTTCTTTGAAATCTGCGCGGCTCTTCTGGTAGGCTTCCTGTACCCTCTTCTCCTCCTTAACATCTAAAGATAGTCTTTGACATCTATCAGCAGCATCTGTCAGATAGCTAGGACAGTTTGGAAAGATGCTAGGGACTGCACACTTCTTCAGAGCCACTTTCTTCCTGATCGTCTCAATCATCTCCATTCCATTGAAGTATTGAATGGTCCTCTCTACGTCTTCTTCATGGAAATGGTGTATGCAGACCTTCAAAACAAAAGACATAGAATACTATATAAAAGTAAACATATTATAACAAAGTACGTACCTTCAATCGTTTATTCATCTCGTAGTCTTCTCTCTGCCTAGGTATTGCTCGGAACCACTTCTCACGAGTTTCAACATCAGTGGGGAAAGAGAAAACAGGTACATATTCATCTTTGTCAGAATAGTTTGACTTACAACCAGGTACCAGGCAAGTCATGTTGAAATTTGAATACGCAGTGAAAATTATGAATTTAGCAAGTAACAATGCAATTAAAATCATTATTGAATATCGTAAAATTTTGAGTGTAAAAATTATGGGTGGTTATTATGTGGTTAGTGAAATTCGTACTCTCACTACTCTGACGTTTATTGGGCAGAATGTAGAAATTTGTCAGCTACTCAAGTGTTTATAACTTCTATAATCATTCAGTACTTGTATTTCTTGAACATGAATATGATCTAAACGAATTTTAATCGTTCTGTAGGGATGAATTCAAACAATTGTTACCGCTAGATTAATATAGTGAATATCCCTGAAAATCAAGTTTATATTATCGCAGTTATTCCAAAAATAAGTTCTAAGGGGCATAAAGTCGGTGAATTCACCATAAGTACTCAAATCATCTTTAAATTTCAAGTTATTGTATAGAATAATCCCATGGTAATTGCCATCCATGGTCCAGTAATTCACTAGAGTGCCATTGCCTTAGTATATAGATTGCTATGTATAGAGTAATTACAATAAGGAGAAGATGGCAGATTTACCTAAAAAAACGTTAATAAAACGTAGAATTGATTAGCGACCTAATAATTTTAATTGATATATAGAAAGAACATCCTTAGGAGAATACAACCTATATATTTTCAATAACTAATTCGAATTATTAAAGAGTCACTGGACCAGAATACAAATTTCGATATAACAGATGAACAAAAAGCGAAATTGAGAATTCGGGCTTCGAGGTGATCATCTTCAGGAAATTCTATATCTCCTGCCCAAATGTTAACTACAGTCGACTCCGCTTAATAGAGCTGTCACGAAATATTCGGTCTGGGTTGTTTTTGGACCAGCCGGACGAAAAACAACACAAACCAAATATTTCGTGACAGAGCCACTGGTTAATAGATTTCTCCGCTTAATCGGGTCAAAATTTCACAGGATTTATAGGACGGAATTACAGTTTGGCTTAACTAAAATATACAAGTACAAGTACAGAGAAGTATTTAGTATACGAAGTAATCTCACATCATGATAATCTCTATTAAGTAGTTAACTATTAATCGTTTAACTCATTCATGGTTCACTAATAATTATCTTGCAGAATCTCATAACATATTACTTTCCCCTCAAAAGGATTCAGGTAAATTTCCAGAGACGGGGGTGCCATGACTGACGTAGTCAGAGAACCAATAAGGGGCTTTCTTCTTACGTGTGGATCTTCTTACTACCGGAATCGTAAGTTCTTCGTTATCCATTTCGACATCACTGGAGTGTTCCCCGGATTCTTGATTCTCATTGCTCTGAGTTATTTCATTTTCTAAATGCAATATTCCTTCTGGTTCTTGAGGTACTCTCTACACCTGTTCAGGTGAATTATCTTAGTAATACCAGATTCAATGTTCCTCACATGAATATTAACTCCAATCTTTTTTTCTACTTTCCACGGGCCTCCGAACAAAGGGGATAGACTATCGCCACGAGGTTTTTCATCTACCAAAACCCAGTCATCCACTTCAATCGTACTCACTTTAGATCTACGGTCGTATCTCTCCTTCATTTTCGATTGGGAATCAGCTAATTTAGTATGCACTTCTGACCATAATTGTGCATTCTGTTTCGCTGTTCTTTCAGCGTACTCTTGTACTTCAATATAATCACCAGAATCATGAAAGGGTAACCATTTATCCAGTTGAATACGTAAGGGAGTCCCATACATAACTTCATGAGGACTCAAACTGGTGCTAGCATTAGGTAGAGAATTTAGAATGAAGGTAACTTCTTGAAGCAGACTCGGCCAGTGTGTTTTTGTAATTTCGCGGTCTTGTAATAAGCATCGGAGGGCTGTTTTGAACGATTGTATTGTTCTCTCGACTTGTCCATCACCCTGAGGGTGGTAGGCTGAAGAATGCCGCTTCTCGATACCCAACCGTGCACACATCTCTCTAACCCTGTTGCCGTCGACTGTGGGTTCCTGATCCGATAATAGTATGTTCGGAATACCATGACGGTTAAACCAGCAATGTTCCAGCCCATCAATAACTGAAGAATCTTCTTTATTTTTCAGTGGCCAAGCTTCAAGATGCTTGGAGAAGAGGTCTACCGCCACAAGCACATAACGAAAACCTTGGCTAGACCAAGGCAAAATCGCCAAGTCATATGCAACCATAGCTCGTGGTCGGTTGATAGGATTTATGATAGGTATCAGGGGTTCTTTGGGATGATATGAGCGTTTGTTTTTAAGACATATCGAACACGAAGAGCATACCCATTTTACATCTTTCCACATTGAAAGCCAAAAATATCTCTGACTAATCTCCTTAAAGGTCCGGTATATTCCTGCATGACCCCTCTTGTGGGAAGACAAGAGAATGGATTGATGTAATGATTTAGGAGCCACTACTTGGTGACCGCGATAAAGTAAATCTTGCTCTATCCTCAAATTTGTCTGGCGCTTTAATCGTCCCTCCGACACAAACCCTTTATAGCTAAGTTGACGATGTGCATTGGAAATAAGGGGGTCCTCTCGTTGTGCGATTTTCATCTGTCCACTATAAGAATCTCCATCAATAGTGTATATAAATCGTTCCAGGAATTCGACCTCATCCTGAATAATCGGATCTTCTTCGCTAGGAAAACGACTAAGGTGATCGACCACCCTGTTCTCCTTTCCTCTGCGATATCGCACGTTATAATTTAATGACTCTAGTTCTATAATCCAACGAGAAAACTTTCCCCTAGGGTCGGATTGTTTTCGCATCCATTGTAGAGTGTTGTGGTCCGTTAACACTTCAACTATTGGTACTGCCTGTAGATATTTACGCCATTTGCGTGTCGCTGCCACTATGGCCCAGGCTTCAAGTTCTGAAGCGCTGTAGTTCCTTTGGGCATTGTTAAGTCTGCTAGAAAAGAAAGAAATGGGTCTTAGAGTTCCTTCAAAATCTGCCTGAGAAATCACGGCTCCAACACCAGCTCTTGAAGCGTCGCATTCAAGTAAGATTGGCTTATTCCATTGAGGAAAGGCTAGAATTATCTCGCTGGATACGAGTACCTGGCACAATTTTCTAAAACTGAGTTCCTGATTGTCATCCCATACCCAAGGAGCTTCTTTACCAGTAAGATCGTATAGAGGAGAAGCAATTTTAGCGAAATCTTGAATAAAATCACGATAGTAATTTATCAGACCCAGAACGATTTCAGTTGTCTTATGGACGACGGAGTTTTATGTTCTGCAATTCTTTGGACAAGAGAAGCAGCTGGACGATGACCGTTAGGAGAAATAATATGTCCCACGAATTCTAATTCATGATACCCAAATAAGCACTTGTCTTTCCTAAGTTGCATATTCGCGCGCCTGTAACACTCTAAAGTTACTTGTAACTGAGTTAAATGATCTTTAAAACTATCTGAATAAACAATTGTATCATCGATATAAGCTAAGCTAGAACAAGCATTCCTGAGAACGTTATCAATCGTTCGTTGATATGTCGCAGGTGCGTTCGTCAAACCAAAGGGCATTACTAAAAATTCAAACTGACCTTGAGGGGTAACAAATGCAGTTTTCGGAATATCCTCTTTTTTTATCGGAATTGACCAATAAGCCGAAGCTCCATCCAACTTTGAAAATATGCTACTCCCGTGCAATTTGTCCAATATATCCCGTGTGCCTGGAATCGGATATGCATCCTTGTACGTAATGTCATTTAATCCACGGTAATCAACAGCGAAGCGTAGAGATTTATCTTTCTTTTCGACCAATATTACTCTCGCAGACCACGGAGAGGACGACGGACGAATAATTCTGTTTTTCAGCATTTGGTCAATTTGGGAGTTTATTTCTTGTTCAACTCGGGGTGATACTCTTACTCCTCTGGCTTTAACCGGAGGGAGCTTCCAGTTTCAATGCGGTGTTCAGCGATTGTAGTAAGGGAAGGAGATTTAGTGTTAGAGGCAAAAACGTCCTCATACCTGTCAAGCAATTCGCTAAGTGCTTTCTGTTCCATTAATTTGAGTCTCTTGTCGATATTCCATCCACCAATGGAAGGATCGGAAACGGATAACAAAGTGCGAGCAGTGACGGCTCTAGAAATTACTTGACCACCCTTTAAATTCGCTTCGGTAGGGATCCAGGCAGAACCTAGGCGAATTCGATGATTACGCCAGTCGAATATAGTTAAGTCGAATTTCTTCAAGAAGTCCCTCCCGAGGATGATAGACTGCTCCGGACTATTAATTACTAAAAATCGTTGACAAACAATCAGTCCATTACCCAGATCCACTCTAATTTGGCTTTCTCCACATACTTCGATCGAATGAGAGGCTAATCCCTGTACGCAGCCAGACTTTTCCAAGTAAGGGATCTGAGCAGATTCAACAAAGTTACGATCTAAAACTGAAGGTTGTGCCCCGGAATCTACCATTACCAAAGTTTCCACTGTGTTAAGTTTGACCTTTATAAATACACTATCTGCACTATTCTCTAATTCTCTGTGCTTGACTGTTAATACCTTCTTTTCGAAACAGTTTTGTGCGCTATGACCACGCTTACCACACTTTTGACAAAATCCTTTACTACAGGTATATGAGAAATGTCCCTCTCTACCGCATATCCAACAATTTGGAGTTTTGAACGGTCTTGGTTCCTCTTTATTTCTATTCATGTAATTCGATTTCTTGAAATTAAGACCTCGATTCCCTGAGAATCTGCCTTGAGTTTGGCTACTTATCACCTTGACTACATCCTCTTCATCGAAGCTACTCTGACATTTACCACCACTATCCTCTTTGTCGGATAACAACCCCATTTCCTTCTGTTCACCAATGGACCCTGTTTGATTCACTAAATTTACTGTCTTGTCTTGAGTAAAACTTCTGTTTCCCCAGTCTAGCGGAATCCCCTTCGCGTTCAATTCTTTCTTAATAAGGATCAAAAACGGTCGAGCATCCCTATGTGATAACTCTTGATGATCCGGGTGATCCAGCCAGGCTTGCACCGGACCGCGGACCGCCTGAGGGAGTTGATTTCCTAGTATCATGCAGGTTAGGTTAAGTGGGGCATTGGCTTTTTCAGCAGCAGATTTCAATTGATAATAAAAATCGTCACTTGTTGACCTGGTTGCCAATCTGAACGACACAGTTTCATCATTTCACGCTGGGGATCTTGTGGAGGATCGAGGTTTGCAATCAATACTTCAAAAGCTTCGGCTATTTTACTAGATTCTTCGACCACTTCACGAACTAAGTGTCTCTCCGCCGGACGTCTACAAATAAAAGAAGGTAGCAGCTGTACTATTTTCGCTTCTCCCTCTTTGTCCATAACTGGGGTCACTGCAGCCATAAATAGCGGTTTCCAGTCTCTGATTAATTCATCTTGGTGTAATGCAGGAATTGGTATACCACCCAGATAAACTCTTAGTTTAGCATCTTCTTCAGAACCACTAGCCATTAGTAGACTAAATACTTATTGTTGTGAAGTATATCAGTTATATATAATTTAGTATACGAAGTAATCTCACATCATGATAATCTCTATTAAGTAGTTAACTATTAATCGTTTAACTCATTCATGGTTCACTAATAATTATCTTGCAGAATCTCATAACACAGATGGAATGAGTTCTATTTCGAGAAGGATGCAAAAGTACAGTTAAATTAAATAAATCAGCTAAAACAGTAGCTGCAATCATGATGTGGAAGATTATTGTACGGAAAGGTTCAAGTTAAGAGCAAAATGTAAGACAGCAGCAAAAAAATCTACTACTTCATTAAGACAATTATTTGATGAAACAACGAGATATAAACTTCTGCAAATGATATATCTTTTAAAAATTGCGAATCTATAATGTATCAATCACGCCGTGAGACCCAACCTAGGATCCCAAAGTCTGCTCTTGAATTTTCTACAATTATTGAGGTTTGCCCCAATTTTGGTCAATTTTACAAAGGAACAGTTGTTGTTGGCGAAAATTGCTCAGTAATATTTAATCAAATAACATTCTTGAATATTTAAGTGCTGAAACAAATATATATTTTGATGGAAGGTTCAACCTTCGATGACATCACTTCCGAATTTGAATCCTTGACGATTAAAGAAAACATTGGCTTATTTATACTTTACTATAAGAAACAATGGTTAAAAATAAATTGGTCCTCTGCAGTTATAAATTTTCGCTTGTAATGTCACAACAAATAATGGTGCGGAAAGCTACCATGCTAAGATTAGCTATATTTTTAAAAGCAATCACCCAAATATTTGGAACTTCTGTAAAACTCTAAACAATGTCATAATCGATAAAACGGTTTGGATATTTCGAGGATTCAGAAGAAAGATCAACTAATAAAGAATCACCTTCTGAAATCAAGTAAAGACAAACTCTTAACTCTTAAGTGGAATTTATACCCCAATTGATTTCATAACTGCTCTTCACATAACTATTGACTCTAAACAAATTAAGGATAATGAATTTGATGAAATGAATCATTCGACAATGATGATTCTGAAGACTAAGAACAGGTTTTAAGTACAGAAGTGTGTTGTCACTGTTGTGTATGTCTATTACCTAGAGAGAATACGATATGTTTTCGCCCATGCTCGCATGCTAGAATATGCTCTCGCTGCGATCAAGTTCTTAAGATTCAAGTCTACCTTGTCCAGTATGCCGTAGTATAATTCAAGATAGATTTAAAATATATTAACTCAAGTATTAGTTTAGTTAGGTCTACCTTTACATATTCTTTGCTCTTATATTTTTGTTCTTTTTCACTTTACTAATGTACTGTATTTTCTCATTTTCCATTTTCCTATTAGCCTTTCCATATTTATATTAAGCAATTAAATTTTTAATAAATAATAAGAAATATACTGTCTCCAAATGAACACTTATGTCTGACAAATGCACATATCTGACAAATGCATTTGTCTGACAGATGCATCGATCCCCATAGAAATACTAAATTGATGCAAGGAACATAATCATGCCTAAGAAAAGCCAAAACAGTACAGCTGGGGCCTTATTCACTAAACTACTTAAACTTAAACTTAAACTTATACTTATACTTCAACTAAGCAAATTACTTAGTTTTTATTAAGTATAAGTATAATTCTTAAACTTAACTTTATACTTAGTTTTTACTTAGTATATATGCAAAAACTAAGTACAATAACTTAGCTTTTTATTTAGTTTGCCATAAAATAAGTTTTATTCTGAAAATTGGTTGAACTTTTGTTATGCTTATCAATATTGTAGTATTTAAGATTCAAACTTGATGCATTTACACAAATATCTTTCTAAATATCTTCGATAAGTTAATAATTTAATGAATATGTAGACTTAAGTGTCCTCCGATTTTGACTTAAAATCTTAAGTAAATTTGGACAAAAAAATAAGTATTATACTTAGTTTTAGACAAAACTAAGTATTTAACTAAGTATTGTACAAAAACTAAGTATTTTTACTTAGTTTTGCTTTGTGAATACCGACTTAGTTTTTTGCTAAGTATAAGGAATAATACTTAGTTTTTACCAAGGTTTTGGCTATATACTTAGTTTTGACTTAGTTTAAGTATAAGTATAAGTTTAAGTAGTTTAGTGAATAAGGCCCCTGGGGCCTTATTCACTAAACTACTTAAACTTAACTTAAACTAAGTATGTAATTACCTGCAGGGGCCTTATTCACTAAACTACTTAAACTTATACTTATACTTAAACTAAGTCAAAACTAAGTATATAGCCAAAACCTTGGTAAAAACTAAGTATTATTCCTTATACTTAGCAAAAAACTAAGTCGGTATTCACAAAGCAAAACTAAGTAAAAATACTTAGTTTTTGTACAATACTTAGTTAAATACTTAGTTTTGTCTAAAACTAAGTATAATACTTATTTTTTTGTCCAAATTTACTTAAGATTTTAAGTCAAAATCGGAGGACACTTAAGTCTACATATTCATTAAATTATTAACTTATCGAAGATATTTAGAAAGATATTTGTGTAAATGCATCAAGTTTGAATCTTAAATACTACAATATTGATAAGCATAACAAAAGTTCAACCAATTTTCAGAATAAAACTTATTTTATGGCAAACTAAATAAAAAGCTAAGTTATTGTACTTAGTTTTTGCATATATACTAAGTAAAAACTAAGTATAAAGTTAAGTTTAAGAATTATACTTATACTTAATAAAAACTAAGTAATTTGCTTAGTTGAAGTATAAGTATAAGTTTAAGTTTAAGTTTAAGTAGTTTAGTGAATAAGGCCCCAGCTGGCAATTACTTAGTTTTACTTAGTTTTCATGCAATTTTCTAAGTCTAGTTAAGAAGTACCTTAAGTTGATAAATCAATACATATATTTTTTGAAGTTTATAGTCCTAATTCCAAAAGAATTCCTAAATACTGATAATAAATTTTCCTTTCTATTTGAAGTCTGCATATCTACTGTTTAACTTTAGTCATGATCATAATTAATTAAACTAATAATGTACTTTCAATATAAATTAATGTCACTTTTCTTACCAAATATAAATCGAATTAAAACATCTAAATAATTTCATTAATTGTGTACACTATAAAGTTACAATTGCGAAATTGATCTGACCCAACACAATTGCGAAATTGGTGCAATTATGATGATATGAATACGACATTTCAAACACATTTGGCTAGTATAAATAGTATCAATTGTATATTATAACAATCATACAAACAACTTCATCGATCTCGAAAGATTCGTTGATGGGTTAGACTCTGAGTTGTTTCAGCCTCAATTAATAAAGAAATAGTGCCACTCAAAAATAATAGTAAAGTTGTAATTGATCGAAATGAAAGTTTTTATAAATAAATAAAGTATTCAACACTATTAAAATCTTTAATACTGTCGATGTTGATTCTGCATAATGAACTTAAATGGGAAAATTCCAAAAATACTCAAGTTTTTTAAAAAATTCCAAATATACTCAACTTTTTACTGATACTCAAATATAAAACTAGATCTTTCCGAATCTACTCAAGTTTTTCAAAATAATTCCAAATCTACTCAAGTTTTTCAGAATAATTCCAATTCTGCTCAAGTTTTTTCAATAAATTCCAAATCTACTCAACTTTTCAGTAAATTCACAGATCTACTCAAGTTTAGAAAGGCTATATTTAGTCTATCTTATATATTAAATCACAATGTTTTTGTGTTTGTTTGTTTGTGTGTTTGTTCAGAATTGATTGAGGAACTGGTAAAAGCTACAGACCTAAAATTTGGCAGTGGGGTGGGGAATACTAGTATTGTATGTACAAATAAGTTCAATATCTAAAAAGATATTCAAATCTTCCATCACAAAAGGTGTCAAAACCTTTAGCCAATTAAATTCGAGGGGTGTTCCAGTATGGATTAGCAGCTAGCATTTCAATTAGTATAATCGAATGCTTTAGTGTCTGTCAAATGTTAAGTATGCATTATGGAATACTGAGAAAGTAATCTAATTGATCGAGAGGAAGTTCAGGCATTTAATCAGTTATTTGTGTTCTGTCTGTCTAGCCATACATTTATAACATTCCATTGTGTTATTTGTTATCAAATTATTATCAATCAATACAATAACTTCTCCACGTCCCAAAGTTAGGGGTCCACTGGTACAGTTTCTTAGTGATATTTAATTATATATTTGGAATTGGTATATTATTATACATGGACAAGCTCATATATCTAGAAAATTATCTGTTCAAATTTGCATAAATATCCAAATTATTTAATCTGTCCTTATAGAAACCTGTAGCTAGGATGAACGGATATAAATAGACAGCTAGCGGCCAACCATCAAGAACGACATTTAATTTGAAAAGGAGATGCTTTAAATACAAGCGAGGGCCGTAGGCCCGAGTACAAGTTGTAAGGACGCGCGTAGAGCAGACGAGCAGATTTTACTAATAAATATTTTTTGTGGTTGGGATCTCCATACTAGTTTCAATAATCCAATAAAACTTGAGTATATTTGGAATAATCCAATAAAACTTGAGTATATTTGGAATAATCCAATAAAACTTGAGTATATTTGGAATAATCCGGTAAAACTTGAGTATATTTGGAAAAACTTGATTATATTTACAAATTAGTTGAGTATTGTTGAGTATATTTGGAAATTTTTAAAAAACTTGAGTATTTTTGGAATTTTCCCGAACTTAAATTACAATTTAATAAATTACAATTTAGTGTAAACTAAGTAAATTCTAAGTAAATTCTAAGTAAATACTAGTTTTATTTAAGTATAATAAACTTGAGAATACTTAATGAAAACTAAGTATAGTCACTAGTAAATACTTAGTTCATACTTAGTTTTACTTAGTTTCTATACTTAGTTTAAGTTTAAGTCGTTTAGTGAATAATGCCCCAGGGGCCTCATTCACTAAACTACTTATACTTAAACTAATACTTAAAGTAAGTAAATACTTAGTTTTTGCTTAAAAACTAAGTATAAACTAAGTATTTTCCCTACTTAGTTACTAAAACTAAGTTGGTGTTCACGAAGCAGAACTAAGTAAAATACTTAGTTTTTACTTAGTTTTAGCTAAAAACTAAAAAATATACGTACTAAGTATTTTCAATACTAAGTAGTAAAACTAAGTTAGGATTCACGAAGCTAGACTAAGTACACTAAGCAGCCAAAAGTATTTGAACAATAGGGATTTTAATGCTCACACAATACTCGTCTGGTAACTTATTAACGGCTATATTAACTACTCTGAAATGACTATAAATATCTTAATATAGATATACATTACAAAATATTGTGATTTCAATTCAATTTAGAAAAAATCCACGAAGTGGCATAAATGTTTCTGCCACGTGCCACTTGTGCGATAAGTGGCACAAATGGAAATGTGGTTGTAACACAGTAGAAAATATTCGGATTGATTTGAAATTAAGCACTTAGAGTAATTTAACCACGTGGAATTCAAATCTGCCATCAGAATTTATATATTAACTTAGTTTTTTATTGTTTAAGTACAATACTTTGTATTTACTTAGTTTCTACTTAGTTTTGTATGGAATTTTAAGTATTTTTTAAGTGTAGATTGGAGGTGACTTAACTTTGAAACTCATGGCCACATACGGAAGTATGTAATATATGTACTTCCACTTTCATATAATTGACAATTGTGATTGCTATAAATTATCATCTAATTAAATTGAAAAAAACAAACAACTACACAGTACTATCACAAAACAATGTCCACAATTAAAACTCGAGCAAAGAACTTTTCCAAAGAAGAACTAACTACTTTAGTTGATTTGGTGTTGGAAAATAAATCTAAACTTTTTGGATCTTTCAGTTCGAAATTAAGGAGATAGGGTCGTAGATTTAACAAATATAACAAAATACAATATTTCTTTAATTAACCACCCCTATCTATCTATCCAAATCCGAAGGTAAAATTTTATTCGGACATTTTCTTTTGACCTTTTGACATCACTAAAGGTCAAAGAAAGGGAGATGTGCAAAATAATGGTAATTTAATCAACAATATAGAATGTGATGGTATTTTGGATAGCAAGAATGGCTAGGAATAAAGGTGAAGCTTGGCGCAAATTAAAATATGTATAGGGGTTCTATAAACAAATAGTCTTCACCAGGCCCGGATTAAGGCACGTTCAGAATGTTCAGCTGAACAGGGCCGCCCACCAGAGTGGGACCGCCATGCCTAACATGAATTGGTCTCACTGCATCTTTTGTTGAGATATAGAAGAGCTTATTTACATTATAGTAATCTTAACTATCTTATGAGTATATAGTAATTGTTGTTCGATTAACGTCTCATCTAATTTGTTGCTAAATGCGTTCAATGGTCAATGTGTATTTGATATTGATTTCATTTACAGTAATTATGTTTGTTATTCCTACGTTTAACTATCTTATATATAGTAATTGTTGTTCGATTAACGTCTCGTCTAATTTGTTGCTAAATGCGTTCAATGGTCAATGTGTATTTGATATTGATTTCATTTACAGTAATTATGTTTGTTATTCCTACGTAGGAACGCTTAAATTTATTTGAATCTACAGTTTATTTTATAATAAATAAAGGAATTATGTACAAATTCATTTTGCTTTGCATAAACAAAAACATTAGGGGGCCGCCCACCAGCTGTCCGAACGGGGCCGCCCACCAGCTTAATCCGGCCCTGATCTTCACAAGAAGTGCATCGCATTACGGTATTAAATAATGCATCAAAAGTATTATAAAAGCACAATCTTAATTAACAAGCAAATCTCTAAATTAGATTAGATTCATTAGAACAGATAGGAATCATTTGATCATTGAGTTTTGGACTTGCATGTTTCCTCAGTCAAAGGTAGTGTAGAAATTTAACGGATTGTGGATACTATACCCCATTTGTTACTCCATTATTGAGGCATTAGTGCTTCTAATGATGAAGACAAAATATTCGCAGAGCCGTAGCAAACCCCTCCGGAGCCTAAGAAATAGCAATTATAGATTGTTATAAACTGGGAAATGAATACTATGAATGGCTCTAAATAATAAATAACAATAAATAGGATAGCTAAAAATATCTTAGTGGAGTATTATACTCTAAATATTTAAATAAATAATCGTCTAGCTTATTACCAAAGGGTTCTCGTTTTGAAATTTCGCAAGAGTGCGCTTGCGGGTCCCACACCCGCACTATAATGTATGATTGACATTGATTGTCAAGGCTTATATAATTATGTACTTTTACGTAAGTATTTATTAACCAAGATAAAAGTTAAGACTATAATTTTATAAAAAAGAAAAAAAGAGAAAAAAGTGTTCTAGCAATCCTGTCCAACGATCTAGGACAGCGGAAGAAAGCTTAGCTAGCAGTATGTTCACAAGGCTTCGATGGTTGGACCCCAGCTATACGTAGAGCGTTCGTCATACACTGGGCGAGCTAGAACACAATATTAAAAGCCAACAAAAACTATATTTATACTCACAACAACTTGCATACTGTAAATATGGGTGCCTATAAAATCGTAATGTTTATAACTTTATACTAAATTTGCTTTGCTAACAGCTTGCCAGAAGTCCAGGACAGAATGAATAATAAATGCTCGCTTGAGCACTGAAAATAATTTCTAATCTATTGTATATTATTATTATTTATATAATTGTTTAACAAATAGAATGCCAACTCAGTGGATTATATTTTTCGTTGCTTACGAGTTACACACTACTACCTTTGAGATACGGGCCTTTAATTGTTGAGAATTTGTTCACACTTACAGATAACTTTTTTAATTATAAAGCAAAGATAACATATAATATCTACTTACAGAATCAATTATAAAAGTTACATAGATCGTAACATTTATTAGCAGAGAGTGGTTATCTAGAAATGGCAGAAAATCAGTCTGCAATGCTGAGTACATTTGAGTCTGGAGATTTCGGTGAATGACTAGAATATTTCGAAATATGAGCTATGGCGAATAGTTGGACAATTCAACAAAATTCACCACCGCTTCCCCACTCCTGATATTTGCACTAAACCACTGAAATCACACAAATTAACAACCAGGCTTCCAAAAGTAAATACCCTTCAAAGAGCTCTAATACCAGAAGAAGGAAAGTTAGTTATTCTCTATGGATGCATTCACAAGAGTCATTGTTTCCCAGTGAATCAGTGAAATACAAATAACTTATATAAGCTCAGCTCTAGTAGAGTTCAGTTTTTCAGTAGTATGTGTACTCATTCAGGCACTGAGAAAGGTCAGTTTTTCCCAGGGTTTGAAATTGACCTTTAGAAAGTAAGCCTGGGGTTTTAGTATGGGAAAAAATCTGAACTCTACTAGAGCTCAGCTCTATATAAGCATTCTCGTGAAAATATACGTGTATCAATTAGATCAGTAGTTCCCAACCAGGGGTCCATGGACGGCTGTTGAGGGTCATCACGAGTCAGGATGCATTATGGAAGGGGGTCCAAAGAATGTGTAATATTTACTATAGGGGGCCCACGGTTGAAAAAGGTTGGGGATCGCTGAATTAGAGAAACTCAACAATAGAGCACTTACTGATATACTACAGAAGATAAAGAACAACATTATACACCGATTTGTAACCTGTCTGCCAGTACAAATGTCTAGACTCTAGAGAAATAGAATTTGATACATAGTTCGATTGCCTCCCATGAAAAAGCAGCTAATAAAAGTGTTAATTAAGTACGATAACAAACAATCGGAAAGCAAATGTTAAATTATTCAAGGAAGGAACCTGGCGCAAAAACACTCAGAAATGCAACGTCCGAAGTCACAAATTGCAAATTGAAAGAATCTATATCAGAATTATCCCATCAGCTAGCTAAAAGTATTATGATTTAATACGAATTCTGAATAAGGCAAACGCATTTTGACGTTCCCTTGGTGTTCGTACTAACGAAGTTCTACTGTATATTATTTGTGTATTAATTGGTTTTCAGTCATCAAATGGCCTATGTTCGTACTTAACAATCATGGTTGCCCATAGAACAGTTCAATATTACATTGTACCAAATATGTAGTTGTAAATACTAAAGGTCAAATACAGTATTAACTCGAATAGGAGTCCAGGCGAATATTGATTTTAGCCGCGCTCAAGGGGTTATTATTTGAGTAGAGCCACTATTTGCTATTTGTGGAAATACGTTAAATACCATTAATCTCTTAACCAACTCACCTCAAATGATTATGTGGTGTTGTATTATAATGTATTCCGGATCTTTATAGTTATCTACTTAGGTGTAGGTACATTAGCATTCATTAGTGATTATTAATAATAAACCCCTTTAGGGTGGGGCTACTATTTGAGTAAATCGGCTGTTGATAATCGGTTAGTTGCTGAATATCAGTATTTTATTACTTTGGGAGCAGAATAAATTTGGTTGGACGACTTTTTAGTTAAATTATATATGATTGAAGCGGATAGAAAGCTTGGTAAATTTTGACCCCAGTTAATAAAACAAGAATACTTAGTACAAAAATCTATATAGGAGCTAGTTAGTCATGAATAACTGGTAAATAGGAACTCGATTGTTCAGAAAGCTAGAAGATTACAATCCTTGTTCTTAAGTGCTACAATAATTCTATTCTTTCTGTCAACAGCTACTCCAATAGGATGGTATAACTTCTGATCTACAGGTAGCGTATCACTGTCGATAGTGTGTATTGGCTCTCCTTTGCTGAATATCCTGATTCGATTCTTACCCCAGTCAGCTACAATGATATTCCCCAATCGATCCATTGAGAATAAAAAACTCCCTTCAATCTCACTTTTTGGTATCAAACGCCTCTCTAGCTCTCCTTCTAGGGATAATATCTGTAGAGGGAAAGGAGAGACAACAAACATGACATACATTCTGTCTTTGTAGAGTTTGATGCTGTTAGTTTGTGTAATGGAATTGATTTGGGAAGTTGCGAGTTTGGTTCTTTTGACGAATTTGAGATTGTTGTCAAAAACACAATAACTGATTGTTTACAAACTCACATCCGTAAATGTTATTGTTTGTATCAATGTCGATTCCCCAAACACGCTCCTGTGTTTGAACTGATTTCACAGATTTATTGTTAGATTTCCTTATCTTCACTAGCTGGCCAAAAAGCGATACGAAAATATATTCTTCTGTTAGAGCTATTCCTACAGGAGCTACAGCTGTTGGTATCTTGTAGAGATGGTTGCCTTCTTCTGTGAATACTTGAATTATGTCAGCTTCCAAATCAGTCACAAATATATTATGTGTTGTGTTGTCAATCGCTATTTGCATCGGATGCTTAATCTCACCAGGCCCTGTGCCTTCACGGGACCAGACAGGACTCAGTTTCAGAGAATAGTCCTCTGATCTGAAAGGTCTCTCCTTCAGAGTCACAACCGTACACACCTCAATCAGTGACTGTTCCAGCTGTTCCCTCTTCCAATCCAACTCTACCCACCCCACACTCACACCCCTTGATACCTCCTCTCCGATCCTATCTTCCAGCGTACGGAGATTCTTCTCGAGCACATCTCTCAGTTTGTTCTTTGTCAGATCTCTTTGTGTTGATTCCCTGGCTGTGTCCAGTTCCTTGAGGGTCTCTCTCTTCTCTGCCAACTCATGTCTCGCTCGTGCAACTATCCCATCCATCTCTTGCAGCAGACTGAGTTCTCTCGCTGCTAGCAGAGAGTGTAGCTGTAGGAAGTTACTCCTCACGCTCTCTTTCTCTCGCTGCACGTGGCTAACCAGAGCCGCTAACGCTCTCTCCAACCCATCAGCCCCCAGCAGCTCTTCTGCTGCCAACACGCGTGTCGCCATTAATACACACACAAACAATACTTATGCAATTAGTCAGTTAGGTTAGCTCTCAGTTCCGACTGAATACTGTTATACTGTTTGAGTATTGTCTGTGTTCATATAGCTTAGTGGCTAGCAGATTGGGTTACTAGTTCTATATTTAGTTTAGTTATATTATCTATTCTATACACTGGTTCTTATTGGAACAGTTATAGAGTCAATTCGTATTTAGTTAATTATTTCTATAGCTAGTTTGGCGGAAATTGACTACTTGGAATGTCAGTTATATTATCTATTCTATACAATGGTTCTTATTGGAACTATGACTTTGCTTTTACGAAAATCCCTGGCCTGGAAATTCTTCGAGTTATGGTTTTGTTTGTTTGTTGTATTGTTCAATGTGATTGTATAATTTATACGTACATATTTAATATTAAAAAGTTTGCACAGTTAATTGATATGGTATTCAATTTCCATTCAGTAAGAACATAAAATCAAAAATTGCAGCCTGTGCCGACATCATGTTCCTTTGGAGGCACTATCAATAAACCACCACCAAAATATAGTGCCACCAAAGGAACATGCGTCGGCACAGGCTGCAATTTTTTTACAATTGATAGTGTAGCTTCTCTAGTTAAGTTTGACCTGGGCAGGTATCAATAGGCTCGCACGGCCTTGCCCATTTATCAATTTGTTACGGGACAAAGGAACGTTTGATAAATTTCATGCTTCTTTCTATCTTAAACCATCTTGAGTTTAAGTTTATAGTATTTCCATTATAAATGCGTTTTAGACCTGTTGCGTGTGATTCTCGCTCGCTGTTTGATCTTCGCTCACACCATCGATACTGCATTAACGTATGATTCTCGCTCGTTAATGATTACATAGTGATTACTTTCACTATTATATACGTATAGATAAACAAACTTGTACATTTTGATCAATTAACTAGTTCTTTTCAATAGCTAATTTTCCTTCATTTTAATTTATTTTTCTAAACCTTTTTGTCATTAAGTCTTGTTTAATTGGATTCTGTATAATATAATTTTGATAATGATCATTTATATTATTTTAAATTATATTTATTTCTGCTCCTCGCATCTCCAATTTATTGTAATGCACTGTCCCAACGGTATGAACATATCTACTGTTAAATTCTACTATACTAAATATTGAAGCTATACTATGTTGAATTCAATCTATACTTCATGATTGATTATTAGAAGGAAAGATTAAATACAATCCGATTAAATTAAAATAAATGTTGATTACTAAACCCAAACTCAAAACTAACATAATTAAATATACATATATCATATTTACTTATACATATATTTCTAACAGGGTTTGCAATGCAAAATTAGTAGAAATGTATTACAAAAATACACTATATGTATGATACAATTTACAAAAGCATATACAAAATAAATGGCTAGAGAAGAATTATTAGTTAGCCTACACAGACACAGAATAGACAGGACACATACAATACAACAGCTACACTATACCAGTACCGCTATAACCTAGCTGATATACTCTCCTAACCCTAAGCTGGTGGTGAATTCCAGATAGCAGGTACTCGTATAGCGTAACTATTGTAATTATAATACTAAACTATATAAACCAGACACAGCTCAGACAAAACACATACATCAGTCGAGTCTGCAGATGCAGAATTGGGCAAACTATCCTCGGATCAAAGTTATCCAATTAGCGGAGTCGACTGTATTTAAACTATGGCTGAAACGAATACGTATACCGAATATTCGTTCGAAATGATTGAACGAATATTCGTTCGTTTGAAAGAATATTAGATTGAACCGGTTATTCGTTAACCACTTTTCGATAACAACATGACTTGTGTTTAGATTGGAGAGATCGTCAATATACATTCCTGCCTAAACTAACCTTTGTAATAACTAACTTGTGTCTAATACTTTATCGCTAAGAATAAACTATTGTAACATAAACAAATAACTATTTTCCTCTGTATTTAGAGTCTTGAATTGATATAATGCTTAGCCATCAAAACGAATGAATATTCGAATATTCGTTTCAGCCCTAATTTAAACAGACACTCACAGCTAAAACAATGAATTAATTACAACTCAACTGATATTCTTTGTGTTTCGTCCCGGCTTGGACTCGTCAGTTGCGTTGCCTTTCCCGCAATACACTTTAGATGGAGGAGTGTTGGTTGAGTGTTACTTGATGATTCGCCACTGGGGATGTACCGTCGCAGGTCGCGTTTCCTTTATCTGGGCTCACCATGATAGGAATTGCGTTGCCTGAATAACCTCTAGCAGAGGTCCCCACAAAGTTCGAAGTACCTAGCCTTTGAGCGCTTTCGAAATTTGAATTGAGATGCGAATCGACTTGTAAGAAGATTGTTGCATCCTCTGAGAATGTAGGAGTCAGAGATTTGATCATCTTCAATACTGGTTGGTAATGATCGTGGAAATTTGCAATGTAGAGAGCAAAGTCGGAGCTATTGGAGCTACTTGGTCTGATAAGAGACCAGCGAACTTGAGAGACTATGCTATTGCTGGGCTTATAGACTTTGTTGGCGACATAAATATCCGTCTGGAGTAGGGCTGAAGCGGCCATAAGTTCGGCATCAGTTCCCCACTGTCCCAGTTGGTACATGAACTTCGAACTAAGGTGTACAGCTGGAGTAGTGGTTAATATCTGCTCGAAGTACCAGCCGATAATGTCCTTTCCGTCAGCCAGCATGTATCGCGATATCTCCCCTCGGATCTTTGCATGATAGTCCTCACTGCCGCATACCAGTTTAGATAGGCATCTAAATAGGCAGTTCCCATCAGTGCCAATATCATCACAAGTCCCGGGCTCATACACTTGCAATTTCTGCCCTGACAAAGTTGAGTGTTGGTCTATCGGTCGGTTGTACGGTATTCCGAGAAGGCCGCATTTCTCTTTTTGCCACTCAACTGTTATGGGGTTAATAGTGGAATCAGTCGTAGTGAGGTGGTGAAGGGTTTGAGAAACAGGTTCTACATGAAGCAATTTGTTCTCGATGAACTCCATTGCCTAAAATAGATTACCACAACAATGCATTATATTACACATTATTTATTGTAAAGCTATCATTGTTACTATAATACTTACCACTGCATATAGAACTGTGTTAGTGTAATCACGCATACGGTATGCTCCCCATTATGGAAAAAGGCTTTCCTGCCATTCCATTAGGGAGTACAATATCTCTCTTCGCTAAAAATAAATATAACAACTTGATTATTTGAACCCCACAGTAAAATTAAATTATAAAATAATAACAATTAAACATGATATTCACCATCGTTTCAGGATCTGAATCTTTCAGAACTTGATAGATAATAATTTCTGGAACGTAAAATCCTTTTTTTGGCTTGGCCTAAAGTTCTTCATGGAGTTTGGAAATGCAAATTCCGTCTTTCAAAAACTCTGAATACGCCAGCTACAGAGAAATACCATATTAAATTATAGTTATTTGGTTAGTGACTACTCACTTTGAACTCGTCCAAAACGCCTAGAATTGACGTCTTAGATACTCCGAACGTCCATCGGGAAGAAACATCTATAGTCTTATCCTTCAATTAAATAGATAGAATAGCAATCGTGTTAGCTTAAAAAGTACATTTCAAGAAAAAGTACCTTGCTCAGACTTTTTAATTTCTTTGTTTGCATGTCTGTCGGTTGGGGGCTGGATTTTCGTTTAGTTTGTTTCTTCTGGTGGTAAAGTCGCGAAATGTGTAGTGGAACTTTTTTTATGTCTGAATCCTTACTCAACACTACAGCATGAGTCTCGGTTACTTCTGCAGCTGTCAAGGGCCCGAGGTACTTAGGTTCTCCCTTCGTTCCAGGCATATGTTTCGCTTTTCGCATGTTGCAAACCAGAATCTGATCTCCCTTCTTAATATCCGACCTAAAACAATGCTTGTTATGTCTAAGTTCACATAAAAGCGTAGTATATAATTAAATCCAAACTTACATATTCTTTACTTTGCTATCAAATGCTCGTTTTTGTAGCAATTGTTCGTCTCTGATGTTGTCATTAGCAGCTTCTCTAGACAAATCACGGATATCGATTAATTCGCCTACCCAATCGTCTTGTTCATCAGTTGGTGGCGCATAGTCATCCGATGGTTGTTGGGACTCAGACTCTTCAATTTTGTTGTGTTCTAGGAGGTGGGCACAGTTAGCTTCACGCCCATACATTAGGAAGAATGGCGTAAATTTAATCGACTTTTTCCAAATAGTATTAGCAGCCAAAACAGTAGCTTGGAGTTTACTTGGCCATTCTTCTCCTGTCTCAGCAACCATTTTGTTCAGTTTCCTAATTATACGTACCAATGTACATAAAGTATACTGCATATAATAAAAGATGCAACCCATATTATACTCACGTTTTGAGAATTATATTATGCGCTTCCACAAGGCCATTACTCTGTGGATGGTAAGGTGCAGTTTTACGATTATCCACTCCCAATCGTTCGTGAAACTCCTGAAACTCCTATTGGAAGTAAATTGGAGATATTGAAGAATATGTTAATTAATTAAATACAACTATAAGAACATATCAAGCAGATTGTTTTCAAGTTACCTTGCTGACAAACTCACGCCCTTGATCATGTTGTATTATGCAAGGAACGCCCAACGTGAGATATATATCCTGTAGCTGACTTAACACCTCCTTGGTTGTCTTTCTTCTAAGGGGTCGAACAGCACAGAACTTGGAGAGATAACATGTGGTCACCAAGAGATGTTTATAGCCCTCCGTATTGTTTTGCAAATCACAAACAAGATCAATTCCAATGTGATACCAGGGTAGCATAGGAGGTGGGATCGGTTGAAGCTTCTTGTTAGGATTCGGTGGCAGAGCAGACGTTATTTGGCAGATGTGACATGTTTTCACCTGAAAGAGATAGATATAAAATGACAACATAATCGATCTTTTGTATTGTGTCAACACTTAACTTAATCTGCAACGTAGCATTGTTCGTGTAAATAAATGCATGACAATAGCTGATTATTCTATTTAGTGCGATTTTCAACACTTACTTTCTATTCTGCAAAACAACATTGATGCAACGACAAGATTTATGTTTTGACTAGTGGATCAAAGCTTCACTTGCAGTGCGAAACTACACCATGTGATGTAAATATCATTCATCAGTCAACATATATATGTGTGGAAATTATATTACTTTCTGAGGATCAAAGGAATCGATGAATAACTATGTATTACATATTTTGAGTTTAAACGCTCCAATTAATTAATGTTTTTCTGCTACAGGCATTGAAAAAAATCTATTTTACAAGACTTAATAATTAAACAATTGCCTTGCAAACAGGTTGACATAAAGTTCATAACTTACATATTTAATAACGTCTTTATTGAGTCCTGGCCAGAAATGTTTCTGCTTGATGGCTCTAATGGTGGCATTGATGCCAGGATGTGCAGCGCTATCGTGGTTCAACTTAAGTACACCATCCAAATTGTCTGATTTCAAGACTTCAATCTTGTTCTAATAAAATTTGCAATGTATTAGTTTCAAGCTCCGTAGCTAATCATTGAATATGGTTAAAATTAGAATGGAACATGTATACCGTATTTACTCGAATATCCTAGGCGATTATTGTTCTTTCGCCATATTGGGAGCAAAAAAATTATGAATTTCGAGAATATAACATTTTGTTATTATTAATTTATTATAATTGGTTGATAATCGTGTTGTGATGTATATTAGAATCTAATATACGTTCTAATATACGTTCTAATATACTATAATCTAATATACTACGTAATATACGTTAAATTAGATAACGTTCTTGAATCCGGGCAGAGGTAACAAATTTTATTTGATACTTTGGGGGGGGGGGGGTATTCGAGGGGGGCTACTATTCGAGTATACGATAATGTGTGGTCTGAAACCAATTTAATTAGCTTGACATTTCCCGAGACTGCCAAAAGAACAAAGTGCCCATAATGTTCCACTGTATAACTATTATGAGTTAATATACGTACATGCAATTGAGAATACTATTAGAGATTACCTTGAAGATTTTGCCATTCTCTCCTAATTGATATTGGGAAGCTTTTACCCGAAAGGTCTTCTTGACATGGCGACAATTCTTGAGTTGCAGAATGGATTGAGGATAGACATTATCAGATAAATAATGTGAAATATGATCGTACTCCTCAGAATTCATTTCGAAAAATAAAGAACGAGTAAACGATGGGCGAGAATCATCAGTTATCGTTTTGTAATTGAAGTCAGCATGTTTACTTAGAATGACATATAGGATTAAGTTTATACATAGCATTCTATACATAAGGCAATGATACGCACTCAAAATTCTGGACCATGGATTAACTAGTATAGTCAACTAAATAGATGCAATTCAATTATTCTTCGAAATAAGTAATCCAGGGTGCTTCTACTTATGTAATTGAATTTTATAAAGGTGGTCATGTACAAGACGCATATTTTGAGGTGCCACTTGGTCGAAATGACGTCACTGTATTGTCTAATAGTCCAAATATGCCAAAGCTTTGAACGCATGTAAAATGTTCAATTTCGATTTTTAAACAAATTGCTTTGACTAACCCATCTAGAAGTGATTTTACATAAAATATCTCAGAATCAAGTATGGAATGTTACCACATTCCTCTGTTGCCTTGGAAACGTGATTTCAATGCTTGAGGTCATATCTCGAGAAGAAATATAGTTACAGCTTAGTCAATGGATCAAATTGATAGCCAGTCTTCAACTTCCTATTCAATGATAATACATTTCGATGCTCTATCTCAAACCAATTTTTCGGAAAATGTGTATAACCGTTTGAATGTATATTACAATAATCACAATTCTCAGAAAATTGGTTTGAGATAGAGCATCGAAATGTATTATCATTGAATAGGAAGTTGAAGACTGGCTATCAATTTGATCCATTGACTAAGCTGTAACTATATTTCTTCTCGAGATATGACCTCAAGCATTGAAATCACGTTTCCAAGGCAACAGAGGAATGTGGTAACATTCCATACTTGATTCTGAGATATTTTATGTAAAATGACTCCTAGATGGGTTAGTCAAAGCAATTTGTTTAAAAATCGCAATTGAACATTTTACATGCGTTCAAAGCTTTGGCATATTTGGACTATTAGACAATACAGTGACGTCATTTCGACCAAGTGGCACCTCAAAATATGCGTCTTATACATGACCACCTTTATAAAATTCAATTACATAAGTAGAAGCACCCTGGATTACTTATTTCGAAGAATAATTGAATTGCATCTATTTAGTTGACTATACTAGTTAATCCATGGTCCAGCATTTTGAGTGCGTATCATTGCCTTATGTATAGAAATAATAGAATGCTATGGTTTATATTTCCATTATTAATGCGTTATAAACCCCCCTTACACTCTAATACAGTGATTCCCAAACTTGGGGTCGCGACCCCAAAGGGGGTCAATGAACAACTAAGCGGGGGGTCGCCAGTGCCGTATTGGGAATAGAGTTTACCTGGGATATACTTGGGGCTTACATACAAAGTTACTATACTAATGTCACATATGGGTTCAAGGGCCGTAGCAAACTTCTGAATGATTGTACCTTCTGTGATTCTAATAACATTTCAAATGGACTTGACTATATGTTCTGCATTAAGTATTTTACACTTGTTTTACACCCAATTGTCTTAACTTTTTAAAGGTTTACCACAGTTGTCTCTTCATGAGATATCCAGAATTTTTTATAATTCCATAGCGGAGGAACCTATTCGGAGAAGGAATAGGTTGCTGGGAAATCGTAGAAAATTTAACATTATTAACTCCGAACTATGCTTACGAGAGTAAAATAATTTCGCCGTTCTTTGTCGAACATGCCCACTGATGCCAAGTTTCTATCCCATAATTCCCATTACATTGTGGTCTTTGTACAGCGAGACCTCGTATTCAGAACCTTTTGGTCTCCCAACAAGTCAGGTTAATCGAGGTAGCACTAATTTTAAATATATGAGTATTGAGATTTTGTTCCTCCTCCTTGGGCGCTTTCGCCCTTGCAGCAGGCCCTAACTATTTAAGCTGGGCCCGGATGGCTAAATACTAAGACGGTGGGATGCATGATGGTTCGGCACTGGTAAATTTAGGTGCGACATTACCGTATATAGAATTATATTATTGGGCATTATGGTTTTCACAAATATTTTTGGTGCAACTTGTGCCCCAAGTGCCGCACCCTGGCAACTGCTCTAGATGGGCTCTACACTGATCGTGACACCCGGAACTTGGCCACGAAGGGCCATGGCTACGCCACTGGGGTCTGAATTTATAGTGTGGTGATAAGTATTATGAATGGACAAGGTGAAAAGAAGAAATATATCAAACTATCTCGTGTTAACTGAATAAAAATAACTATAACAGGGGCGGCGGAAGCGGTCAGGCCGGTCAGGCCATGGCCTGACCACTCTTACGTCACTAGTTAGGCCGGTCAAGGCATGGCCTGACCACTTTAAAACTGCTTCCGCCGGCCCTGTATAATATAATGAATGGTGTAAGGTATCAAATATAGTTTATGTATTAGATAAGGGGGTCGCGAGTTTGTTGGAGAATTAAAGTGGGTCGCGAAGTAGTTAAGTTTGCGAACCACTGCTCTAATACATTTCGGGAACCAAGAACACACATAGACAAATATTTATACAAATAGATCAGAGTGGACCATGGTTCAACATTGGTGACCCATGACTCATCTGACCCATCGCATTTGTGATTCATGACCCATTGACCGATTGACCCATGACCCATCGAGTGACCCATTGACCCATCAAGTAACGCTTTGACCCATCGTGTACCCATTGGCCTTTTTAAATATCCAATTTTTAATATCTAAACATTTTATGATGCTTGTCAATCAATTATTTTTGGTATATTTATAATACCAAAGAAATACCCTCTAATGTTTCTGGGTTAATTTGATTCGTACTATAACTGGGAAACATCGTAATTCAAAATGGGTCATGGGTCATGGGTCACAGAGCCGTGACCCATGAGTCCCATCTGACCCATCGATTTAGGTTACCCATCTGACCCATGACCCATGACCCATCGAACCATGGTCCACTCTGAAATAGATACTCCATCTCATTAATCCATTGTTTGAATGTCGTTCTGAAATTGAATAACTGTTGAGTGAAATTGAATTTTCATATACACGTAGCAGTGCCGTAGCCACCAATTAAAAGTGGTCAGGTTAGACCGGGCTGGATACAGTACCAACAGGACCAAGGGTTCAGGTTAACCTGTCCAACCAACCAAAAGTGGTCAGGTTGAAACCTGACCAACCTGACCAGAAGCTACGGCCCTGCGTAGGAGAAAACTTTAATACAACTATTGTATTAGAAATCGATTTATATAGTAGCAGCTATTGAATCAAATTGAATTATTCATATAAATAGAATACTTTATTGTAACTATGATATCAGAAATTGATTTGTATAGTACAAACTGTACAGTGGATGCCGGTTATAAGCACATCGTCGGGAACTGCACTTAATGTGCTTATAACCGACATAAATAATACAGGGTATATGGCAACCGTTTTCCAACATAGTGTGCTTATATCCGATATGTTCTTTTAACCGGTGTGCTTATATCCGACATCTACTGTAATAGCTATTAATAAAAAAATTTGTTTGTTAAAAAGACCCCCCCCCGAAAAAAATGACTTTTCCTCCAAAACCTTGAGGCTCCTGGGAATTATTTTTGACCTCACATGGTCTGAAAAATTAATTTGTGTCCATATGCTAAGTATAATGCAATATCCACAAATTAGAATACTTAGTTATATCCATATGCGCTACATTCGCCCGCGAGTACCTTTTGACATAGGCGCCGAAACTCTCCAACGCCAGGGGGGGGGGGGTGTTACTTTTACATTCAAATGTGAAAGGTCAAAAAACAACGCATATGGTGGTTAAAAATCAATTATGTTGGACGGGTATAATTGTATACATATAGAAATCAACCAATGTTATTTATAAAAACTCATTATGGAAGTATAATTTTTCTATGGGTCTATGTCTATACGTGTAACATAAAAAAAATGTCTAATAAGTTTGGTTTAGCTAGACCCTTTGCTATGTAAAAGCTACCCTCCCCGACCAGGAGTAGTATACCCTTCCTGACTGTTTCCTCATCCAGGGAGGTTGAAACCCTCCCTGGAAATAAACAGGAGGATCAAACCCTCCCTGACCCCCCCTCTTTCGGCGCCTATGCCTTTTGAGATCTACAGAAACCCGCAGAGTTTTTGAAAATCGGACTAGTGGCTCAAATTCTGTCGACGTCAAGCGGAAAAAATTTGTCCCGGAGATATGGTAAGAAATAGGGGGGTACCACGAGCGGCGACTCTCCTAAAAAGTTACTTGGTTATGGCTTGGCGTTTTTCCTTAATTAATATGTAAAACTTATTTACTAATGATCCATAATTTTATTATTATTGGGTGTATTTCTATCATAAGTTTAGGAACCTGAATAATTTTTGATTTTAGCTGATAACAATGTTTTGTCAAGCTCAATCGCGCATTTGAATATCAAATGAGCGCTTTAACGAGAGTTGTGCCCGTATAATCTGGTCGTTGAAATCGAAAAATGGGTCATACCTAGAAAAAGTCATACAAAGCGTTTTAGTAGTGTGGTGAGCATGAGACACCGTAAATGTATCTCACACCCACCGGGATACTACATGTGGTGGAAGTGGTTTCGTCCTATCACAAGGACTCATCAGGAGGGTAACCCTCGACCACACTACAACTGGTCTACACCAGTTCTAGTTACCAGTGAGCCATGCCGTTCTCCTACCACAGGTACTAAGCACAACTCACCTACACTAGGATCCCTCTAGTGCACTCCTGTCACCCCGTCATCACAGTAGTACACTAGAAGCGCAATTTTTCGTAGAATAACATATCCAAAATCCGCTAAAATCCGTTTGGGGGAAAAAAATTATGCGGGTGGCAGTGTCCGCCTTTTCATAGTAAATCGCCGACATTTCCGTAACTAACTTTCTTAAATCAAATCTAATCAACTTATAATCACCATATTTGTACTCAGGGTAAAATTTCCAGCAATTTGATATAGACTACATTTGGATTAAATTTTCCTTAGCAACGCTGGACTATCAGGAATGTGCCAACATTCCATTCTCAAATTGTGTGCCAATCCAATCGAGTGACTCCTCGTTCAACTCCACTTGTTTAATTATGCTCATAACGACCCTCTAAAACGTGATTTGACGAGATTTATCTGGAAAATTCAATTACTAGCGCGCTTCGCTTGCTAGGTCGCTTCGCTTGCTAGGTCGCTTCGCGGCAGAACTCAACCACACACCAACCGCTTCGCGGTTGATGTGAACACAAGGCTGGGTGGGTGCATAGGCGCCGAAAGTGGGGGGGGGGGTCAGGGGGGTTACACCCTCCCTGGTTTTTGTCAGGGAGGGTTTCACCCCCCCCCCCCCCTAGCTGAGGAAACAGTCAGGGAGGGTATACCCTCATGGTCAGGGGGGAGGGGGGGTATATTAGACATTTTCTTTAATGGGCCCCAGTAAAAATTGATGGAGGGCAACATAATTGGTGCGGGTGTTACCGTGCCCTCTGGATAAAAAATACAATGTTCAATATAATTTAAGACAGTGAAACGTATAATTCGTACGTATAATTCATTCAAAACAAATCGATATCTGGATATCTCGCAGTCCATTTTTTTCTGCGGGGCATGCCCCCTTACACCCAAAAGGTCGCTCACGACAATCGCTCCACGCCCCCCCCCCCCTCAACTTTAACCTCATAATGGTAAAACTTTGCCTCCATGCACCATAGGAATCGTTATTTTGACCTTTAACATTTAAATGTAAAGTTACACCCCCCCTGGCGCTGGAGAGTTTCGGCGCCTATGGGTGGGTGTGTGTATAAATTTCAGGCATGGGGCCAAGCCCCAAAGGGCTTAAATAAGTCCTCCCTTAATAAAAGGGCTTAAGTCCGGACTTGGACTTAAGCCCTTTATAGATGAGCTTCAAGCCCTTTTCTAGGCACTTATTCAATAAAATACGGTATGGATTTCTAAATAATTAGAGTAAAGACTTAAGTCCGGACTTAAGCCCTTTATTAAGGGCTTGAGCTTGGACTTAAGCCCTTCTGATAAGGGATGGGCTTGGAATTAAGCACTTTTGAAAGGGCTTGACGTCTTAACCCCATGTCTGGACTCACTGTATATGTGTATATATATAATATTATATATATAGAAGGCCCGTCGTAGGCCAATTATTATTGGTGCGGCCAAGTGACGTCACTTAATTGATTCGCAGTGTATAGCCCAAATTATGATGCGGGCACCTAAAATATTGGTGCGGCCTATGCCGCACCTGCCGCCCGTGTTCCTACGGCCCTGTATATATTTGTTTGTATGTTACGAGTTGATTGAAGAAAGTGAACGGTTTCCAAATGTGATTTTTGGCATATAGGAGTAACTTTTGGCACCCGCCAACAAGTTGAGGTTTTCACTCAAAATTTCTCACACCTCGACAAGTTATGACGTCATTGTCACATTTCGAGAACCATGAAAATTCACTTAATCGCACATAATTCGCGCCCTCTAAGAGCTAAAATCTGAAAATATAATAGAACATTTACATAATGATGCGGAGACGTTGGTCACACCAGATTGCCAATATGCTTACTCATTATCGCATGATGACGTAATCACAAAGATTTACATTGTTAAATTTGACATTTTAGGTCTATTTACGCTTTATAATCACTAGCCCGCTTCGCTTACTAGGTCGCTTCGCGGCAGAACTCAACCACACACCAACCGCTTCGCGGTTGATGTGTGGTTTATATACTTCTAACAATGATTATAAAGCGTAAATAGACCTCTTTACTCTAATTATTTAGAAATCCATACCGTATTTTATTGAATAAGTGCCTAGAAGAGGGCTTGAAGCTCATCTATAAAGGGCTTGAGTCCAAGTCCGGACTTAAGCCCTTTTATTAAGGGAGGACTTAAGTCCGGATTCAAGCCCTCTCAAAAATGGGCTTAAGCCCTTTGGGGCTTGGCCCCATGCCTGAATTTATACACACACCCACCCAGCCTTGTGTTCACATCAACTGCGAAGCGGTTGGTGTGTGATTGAGTTCTGCGCGAAGCGACCTAGCAAGCGAAGCGCTAGTAATTGAAGATTTCCAGATAAATCTCGTCAAATCACGTTTTAGAGGGTCGTTATGAGCATAATTAAACAAGTGGAGTTGAACGAGGAGTCACTCGATTGGATTGGCACACAATTTGAGAATGGAATGTTGGCACATTCCTGATAGTCCAGCGTTGCTAAGGAAAAATTAATCCAAGTGTAGTCATATATCAAATTGCTGGAAATTTTACCCTGAGTACAAATATGGTGATTATAAGTTGATTAGATTTGATTTAAGAAAGTTAGTTACGGAAATGTCGGCGATTTACTATGAAAAGGCGGACACTCCCACCCGTATAATTTTTTTCCCCCAAACGGATTTTAGCGGATTTTGGATATGTTATTCTACGAAAAATTGCGCTTCTAGTGAGGTTCAACCTTCCAACGACCAGACAGAGAATTCTTTATTTAGAGATAATATACTACACGTGCGTCGCACGGCTCTGAAAAATCTCCGGCCAAAACCGGACCGTCCGATATAATATAGTAGAATAAATGAAAAGTGGTCCGTCATGGCCGGACCTGCCGGACCGCGTGCTACGCTTATGTACTAGTAGTCAGACTATTAGTATATTATTTCTAAATAAGGAATTCTGTAATACAATTAATATCATAATTATTTTTTCTCAATATTCTCACAGAAATATGCTTCAATTACATAATTGTTTACTGTCTAGTTTAGTACACAAATATATGTTTTATTGAGAATACTCAATTGTTTACTTAGTCGTTCACTTTCTCATCATAATCATACTGATAGTAAACAAACAAACAAATGATATTTCTATGCAGTATACTATTTGCTCTGAGTCTACTGTTGCATGTTTCGAGTGCCACCGTATCTCCTTCTGCAGGCAGTCTTGCTGGGGGCACCCAAATCACAATCTCAGGGGAGGGGTTTAGTATGGATCCGTTCAACAGCCCTACCAATGCTACAAGCTCAATGGGTAACACAGTTATCTTGGAGAGCAGCTCTTCTCACTCGTTAGCCTGTGACACTGTTGATTATTCATCTAACTCTAACCAGATAGTATGTGTCACACAGAGTTCTGGACACTGTAAGTCAGATATTTAAATGGAATGTGACAAACAAACATGCTGTAGTTCACAAGTTTGAGGGCGTTCGAATGTACGTACGCTTCCAAGGGGGGATAATTAGACATTGTATGACAGACCATCCTTTTTGTCTTACAAATGGTCGAAAAAGAGTGACATAGGAGGGGTGTATAAATTTCACGCACGAATTTGTGTTACATAACGTTTGACCGCCCAGTTTTACGTACTACATAGATTTTCCGAACTCGTAGGGACAGTCAAACATGTTCGGATAATTTAAAGCTGAGCTAATTTTGCCAGCCAGGTGTGTTCGCCTGTTCGGTTACACTGTTATTAAACTACAAACAAATAATAAGGCGTGTATGTTTATATGGGAATATGGTAGTACGGTACTGTTCTCTAATAGACTTTCATCCAGGTAAAATTTTATGCGCGCATAGATTAAGTTTAAGCTCGCTCACACGCGCCTAAAATACTCAATTTGTATTACGTTTATGGGAGCCTCTCTCGATGTTCTTTCGCCTGAATAAGCCCTCTCCTCTAGTGTCTGCCAGTCACAGCTACAGCCTGAGCGTGACCTCAGACGGGTCCCCAGTCCCCGTCTCCGGCTCGTTCATGTACGACAGCGACGAGACGCCCGTCATATATGACGTCACGCCTCGCTACACAGCACCCGGGGGCCTCGTGGACATACGCGGGCGTATCTACACGGACAGGTATCTGGACACTAATGAGGAGCAACAGGAGCAGGAGCACCTGGAGCGGGTGTTCCTGGGGCCCTCTCATTGCGAGCTGTTCCCAGCTGATTCCCCGGATGAGTTGTATGGGCTGTCATTGGATGGGGAGGAGGAGGTGACGGGACATTGTATGTGTATGCCCAGCACTACTGATATTGGGTCTTTCAACGCGAGCATGCTGTTCTCTGGACCGAAGGGACGGAGTGCTATTAGCAGAGAAGCGCTGCTTGTCGACGCACAGCTACGGACATTCCTGGTGCAGTACTACCCCACTGTGCTAAGTGTGAGCCCAGCAATGGGTAGTGAGGAAGGTAACACTCTCATAACAATACAAGGAGAGTATTTCCATAGCGACAAGGATAGAGTAAAGGTATTTGTAGATCTATCACAGTGTGATGTAGTCTCTAGTAGTATTGGTAACATTACGTGTAGAACCTCAGGCCAGGTTATGGGGGCTATTGTGTACCCTGGTCAGAGAGGCTGGACTCTTAATGTGTGGGAGGGTACTTACTCTCTAAGCCAAATAGTAAGCCTTATGTCCACTGATAGTATAGCTTATTCAATCGAGAATACTAATTCCTATCCGAATATTTCAGTTGATGTATTTGTTGTTAAAGTATCCGGGTTTTTTGTTGCATCTCAAACTGGTTTGTATTCATTTTACACCTCATCTGGGATTTTGTATATAAACACCTTGCCGTACCCTGATTTAACCGGTGAAATTAAAGTGTGCAATGAGAACTATAAAATCAAGTTGCTGAAAGGTATGCTTTACAGTATATATGCGTATGCAGTTAATACTCTACCTTCAATTGGTGTATTCCTGTATGAAACTAAGTTTGTGAATTCTATTTTAAGTTCTGCTCGGAATGAGCGCCAACGAATCAAAACAGATAACAACCCTTATGACGAGTTGCAACGTATTACTGTACTGGATATTAACAAAGGGAATATTTCTATTCAGAACACGAGTATACCTTCAGACTCATTTGAAACTTGCTGCGAAATTTCACAGCTCATAACTACTACTGTTAATGTGAGCTGTAATACGACTTATATTAATATGACAAATTGTAATTCTACCATGGATGTAACAACAGAGGTTAATCACACTGAATGTCATACTAATGCGATAAATGTTATTTTCCAAGGCAATGTTTCTACTTTCCTAATCAACAGTTCTGCGGAATATATTGAAAATACACTCAATAATGCGAATTTCGCGATTTCGAATGCAGGAGGCGTGAACATAAGCGTGCTACAAAATGACACTCATTTATTTCTGATGTGGCATTTTAGAGATATAGGAACCAGGGATGAAATTAGCCTCGAAATCTCTCAGTTCGTTTGTAGCAGTAACGAATCTTCAGTTACAGATATTCCAGTTAATATTATCTCTAGTGGTCTGGATGCTGACACAGAATTCAAACTAACTTTCGATAATATTAAAACCGAACCGATTCCATTCTCAGCTGATGAGGGTCAGATTAGGCAGGCTATCGAGAATCTATTCATTAGAAAGTGCCTGTATCCGATCGGCATAGAGTATCTCCTGCAGAGCTTTGAGTCGGATAGTTATACTGGAACCCAGGAGCCATACTGTGGGAAGAGATCTGTTAAGAATCCGTATTATATATTCTATGCTAACTCTACTTATGCTAGTTTGAATGGCGGGTCCTTGGAACAGCTGGATGAATTTGATGCGAGAGTATACAAGTATCTCTGTTTGGCTTTTAAGGGACACATTTCTATCAATCTCTATTTGGGTGTGAGGTGGCAGAAAGAAGATCTAGAATTTATATTCAGTCACATTTCAATAAGTTTGGATATGTTCATGGGAGTGAACTCAGATTGGTATTATAATTGTGAAAATATATTTGAAAAGTTGATTTTGCATGAAGGGTTTGCTGGTATATCAGGTGCGTCTGGCTATTCTATTAACTATATTCGCATTAAACGTCTATCTAGCCAGGACCAGGTGTACGTAGATGAGGTTATATTCGCTAAGAACAACGTTTATATTATTCGTTCTGAAGTGCGTCCAGCTAGGCCTAATGGTATTTTTGTAGACGCGACTACGATTGAAATTCTTAACTATATAACTGTCAATAATATCACACAGCTCTCTTTCGATCTAAAATTGACTACGTTTGAATGCGGGTATAATTTCCCATTTATTACTGTCGCTTATGAAGAATTCAATTCCACTCAAACACAGTTTAATATAACTCGAATCCAACACGCATCTCCCCCGATACAGGGCAACTTCACTTTGTCACAAAACTCTAAACTAACTCCCCCTATCGATGTACAAGCCACCACTACCGAGCTAAATAATATTCTAGAAGAAACATTTCAAGACGGAGCTCTGAGCGTATCTCGGTCTGGGGACTGTAGAGGGTATACCTGGTATGTTGAGTGGGTGCAGTCAGGAGGCGACAAGGAGACCATGGATATAGATGATGAGTTTGTGAAGTTATTTGGTGACGTGTCAATTGAGGTGTCTGTTAAGAGAAACGGTGGTCTCCACTTGGATTATATCCCGGGAGATATGTTACGTAATTCTCACACCTCTCCACAGGTATTAGTATTCGTAAACGACGTGCCAGCTTCCTGTACAATCGGGATTTGTGACTATGAGTATTCGTCTGATGCTACGCCTGAGATACACAATGTTATCCCTGGTTCGGGTAAGAACGGGTCCATGGTTAGTATTACTGGTACTCGGTTTGGGAATAATTTGGCAGGCATTTACGTGTTGATTGGAGAGACTAGTTGTAATCAGGTGGAGCTTATTGGTGACACTGAGATCAGCTGTGTTCTGCCATTCCACGCGTGTGGTATTCTCCCTCTCAAGATCAATATCCCTGGTTTGGGATTCTCGACTAGTTTCTCGTTTGAGTATAGAATGACGTTAATCCGGTCTGCGCCTTCAGTTCTCAGCACTAACGGAGGAACTCTGCTTACCTTAACTGGGTATAGCATGGGCAGCTCTATAGCAGATATTTCGGTTAATATATCCTCAAAAGACTGTGTGGTTACTCACATAAATGATACGCATTTACAGTGCAGGTCACCTCCTAACCCAATCGGCTCACACTCCATTGTAGTGGCTATAAGAGGAGTATCGGATAGCAGCTTACAAGCAACATACACAGTTATTCCTTCTCCCAACATATCAGCTGTTGAGCCGAGCACGCTGGGAGCTTGCGGCGAACTTATTACCATATTAGGAAGCAACTTTGGGAATGACCTATCTCAGTTGGATATAACAATTGGAGAATCTAACTGCTTGAGTATATCACTAGACAGTGATACACGAATAGTGTGTACTGCACCACCTATTGCCCCAGGCATTGCTCTATTAACTGTCACACATTCCCTTAATGGAAGCGGGACTTTCAACTTAACTTATGAGCTTTCAATTGATAGCTTAACACCTTGGATAGGGTCTCCATTGGGCGGATCAATTCTTGGTTTCAGTGGACACGGATTCTGTTCATCAGCTGATGACGTAAGCATAACGCTATCAGATAACGAGTGCTATGTAAGCTACGTTAACAACACGTATGTTGAGTGTGAGATAGCATCAACCGCTAGAGAGCATTCGGTGGATAACACGGGATACAGCAATCTATACGGCTACGGTTACAGTTGGAATCCTAGCAATATTACAATAGTAGCTGGAGACATTGTTAAGTGGACATGGTATGGGGCTCAGTTGATTCAGTATAGGGTTATTCAGACTTATGAGAATGGTAGCGATTTTGTTGGTGGTTTTATAAGTGAGATGAGCTCGATTGGTGCGTTTTCTCATTGGTTCTACAGCCCGGGTGTTTATTACTTCAGAAGTTCTGAACCTACCATGAGTGGAGTTATTCATGTAACCGAAATTTCATCTTATATTTCTGAAATAGTATTCAGTGTGAATGAATTTCCCCCCGCGTCAGTTCCCTCTCTACCACAGAATATAACCGCCACCCCGATAGTTGGTACCTGTGCTACTCCTCTGCCCTCTGTGCCTAGTAATGACAAGCTGCAGTTCTTATTCTGGAGCTGTTTGACTGGCTCAGTGCTCTCTGTCTCCCCAGCTGCTGGCTACTGGGGAGAGAGTATACAGGTTACTGGGACTAACTTTATGGGTTCAGAACTGGTGATTACGCTAGGTGGTGTGTACCCTTGTGATGTTATTGAGAAGAATAACACAGTAGCTGAATGTCTGCTGAGCGAAAATTCAGTCCCCGTATGTGTCCCATTACTAATAAGTGTCGCCTATGGAACACACGGGTTTGCACTGCTCTCAGCAAAGAGCACTTACACTTTGTACCCTACAGTTACTAGCGTGTATCCACTGGCTGGCTCCACTGAAGGTTGCACTAATGTGACTGTATCAGGACAGGGACTGAGTAACGTCACACAGGTTAATATCGGTAGTGAGTGCGTGATACTAACTCAATCTTATAACCAGATTGTATGCGGCACGAGTAAAACAAGTGTTGGTAGTTATTCTGTTTACGTATACACCTGTTCAGGGGTTGTATCATACAGTCAAGAATACAGCTATTCCTTTACAAATACGCCACAAGTCAATCAGATATTAGTAACAGAAGGTGCAACGAAAACTGTCGTAACTATTTCAGGGAATTATTCCAACACAACAGACGTCACTGTCGGGATAGGGGAATACGTCTGTGTGGAAACACAGTTCATATCCGGTAGCCAGATAGAGTGTAACATTAGTAATCTGACAGTAGGGGACTATTTGGTGTCTGTGTTGGTACGGGGGTTTGGCTGTGCTTTGATTTCCAGCAGCATTAGCACTATATCTGTTGATGGAGAGATTAGTAGCTTCTCACCAGTAGCAGGGAGTGTAGAAGGGTGTACTCACCTTACCATATATGGGTACGGGTTCTCTTATGATTCCACTGTTACTATTGGTACGAATATATGTGAGATAAGTAGGATTACTTTCAATGAGATTGAATGCACTACTAGTAAGTCTAGTTTAGGCACGAAGTTAGTGTATGTAGATGTTAATGGGATAACAGTTACAGCGAGTGATACTTTTACCTTTTCTGAATCTCGTACTCTCTCTATCAATGGATTGTCTCCAATGAGTGGGAGTGGAGAAAGCATCCAGATTACGGGGACCAATTTTGGCACAGATTTAGAGGGTATCATTGTTCAATTTGGCCCCAACTTGTGTACCATCTCAAGTGTAGGAAACACAGCCATCACATGCCAACTCCCCTCTACACTAATCGCCAGCTCCTACATTCCTCTGGTAACTAGGTATGCTTATGGCTGCTCTCAGACATCTCTGTCTTACGAATACGAACTCGTTGTTGATGACGTAACATTCTACAGCAGTGTAGCTGGGAGAAATATCCGGCTAACTGGTTACGGATTCGATCCGCTAAATATAATTATTCTAATCTGTAACAAGTCTTGTCAGGTTGACACCTCCAATTCCAGCTCTCAAGTGATAATGTGTCGCGCGCCACCGAATCTACTGTCTAATTCCGAGCTCGACTACAGCAACAGAACTTGCAGCATTAGTGTTAGTCTGGATTCTCAATCAGAGTTGCTAGATTATACGTTCTTTTACACAGCTGTGCTAACATCGCAGGTATCAGCTGTTACCCCAGCCAGGGGAGGGACCGGAGGGGGTCTTTCCCTTAACATAACCGGTGAAGGGTTTGGTAACGAGCAATTTAACATCATCGTACTATTAGGGCAGCTACAGTGTCAAGTTACTTCTGTAACCAATACAGAAATACAGTGCATTACCCCTGCCGGTAGTCAGACTCATAAAGTAAAGGTAGAAGTTCATATAGAGGACATGGGATACGCTAGTTCTAATGTTACATTTGAGTTTATTGACGTTTGGTCTTCAACGTATACCTGGGGAGGCGAGGGAGTTCCTGTTGAAGGAGATTTCGCCGTTATAAGCCAGAATCAAACAGTTGTTTTGGATATTTCTACTCCAGTTCTATCATTTCTCCTTATACGCGGTAAGCTTATATTTGACGAGAGAGACCTAGAGCTTAACTCTGAGTATATTCTCATTACGGACGGCGGTGAGTTACAGGTAGGGACAGAGGATAATTACTTTAAGCACAATGCTGTTATCCGAATACACGGACATGCACGCAAGATAGAACTCCCTGTGTACGGTAGTAAGGTGCTAGCAGTGAGGGACGGTACTCTAGAACTGCACGGTAAGCCAATTCCCGTGACTTGGAGTAGACTGAACCATACAGCTAAAATCAATGACACCGAAATTGTAATAGAGCATGAGGTGAATTGGGAGATCGGTAATGAGATAGTGATAGCGACAACTGGGTTTGGTCCTATTGGCAATGAGAGAGTGGAGATTACAAACGTTACTGTAGCGAATGGTACCACAACACTAGGAATCGATCCGCCCTTGCAGTATGAACATCTCAGCTTGACAATGTCAAACGGAGGTCAGGAATTGCCTCTGAAAGCCGAAGTTGGACTTCTATCGCGAAATGTCGTGTTTGAGGGCTCGGTTAACGATGAATGGACTGAGTTGATAGAAGCTTGTCCGCGCGAATTTAACCATGGCCAACATGCCACTCAGTCCTGTTTCCAAGGTAGGTTCGGTGAGGAGATAGGGAGCGACCAGTTCGGGGCACACATCATGATACACTCTCCCACACACCAGGCTGAGGCCCGCATTGAGTATGTGGAGGTTAGAAATGCCGGGCAGGCCTTCAGACTCGGTCGCTACCCCATACACTACCATGTCAGTGGTAACGTGTCACATTCCTACGTCAGAGGGTGTGGCATACACGATACATTCAATCGAGCTGTTACGATACACGCAGTGCATAATCTGCTTGTGGAGCATAACGTAGCGTATAATGTTAAGGGACATGCGTACTTTCTGGAGGATGGCATAGAGACTGGGAATATTATAAGATACAACTTGGCCATATTTGTTCGCTCGTCCAGTAGTCTCTTGAATGTAGACGTTACTCCTGCCGGCTTCTGGATAACTAACCCGGACAATATCGTGTCGCACAATGCGGCTGCGGGCGGGACGACATTTGGGTTCTGGTTCCGTTTGTCTAAGCACCCAGGGGGCCCCAGCTTTAATTCCGCAATCTGTCCTCGTAACGTTATAGTGCGTGAGTTCAGAAACAACACTGCACATTCTCACGGGCGCTATGGACTATGGATATTCCCAACTTACATACCAAAGCTCCATGGTACCTGTGACTCAACTGTACCCGCTGTGGCTCTGTTCTCAGACTTCCTTTCTTGGCACAATATGCGAGGCGCTGAGTCAGCAGAGACGGGGGCTGTCCATTGGCGGAATTTCAATCTGATAAGCAATGAGTTGGCAGGCATGGAGATTACAGTGCCTAGTATCTGGCACACGGAAGAGGAAAACGGGGGACTGGTTTATGACAGTTTTGTAGCCGCGAGAATACCAGGGATAGAAGACAACTTCTGTTGCGTAGCTGGGGTAAAAACCGGGCACAGCCTGGGCTCTACATTTCGCAATATAACATTCGCGTACTTCGACAAGGCTAGCTGTAGTGCTATAGCAGGGTGCTCCCATTGTAAGCCGAGACAGGGGGGGTGGGAGGTTAGGTGGAGCGCAGTTAGTTTTGTGGAGTCTCCCTCTAAACTAGCGTTTCTGTGGGAACACGAGACTGTACATGCGGACATGGACGGTTCTATTGTGGGACAGAATGGGTCGTATAACATAGTCCCGAGCATGGGTACTCTGCCTACTCAAAAGTGTGTGTTGAATGTAGTTGAGCAGTCGATTGGTGCTCATAATGGTAGCTATTGCTGGGGTGTAGAATTTAGGAGAATGGCATGGAACAAAGCTAAACCAGAGTCCCTGCTCTACGTGAATGCATTAGTCTCGAATGAACACGGGACTAGTGTGGTGCCATTCAAGTTTAAGCGGCTAACTCACCCCAATGGATGGATGGCGTTGTTGATAGTGAATTCAATCAATACATTACTTTTTCAGAATCTAACTCATATCACGAACATTACCTATAAAGCGGGATTCTTTGAGATTGGCCCTGAAGAGGATTTGTGGATTCGACACAGCTTTAGACAGGAACCAGATTATCTACAAATCTTTAAGGACCAAGAAGTGTCCAACAATGAAGACATACCCCAGCGACCTAATGTAACACACGGAGATTGGCACTTTAACCATTCCTCTCTAGACCTCTACTACATAGTATCCGGTATCGATCTAGTTAAGCCTAGCACCCTACAAACACAGCTTACTATTTACCAGTGCTACTTTAAGGGGTGTGTTATTCCGGTCCCCCCTCCCCCTCCCACTGGCAGACCTGACATCTTCAAGCGTTGGAGTAACGCTTCTGCCTGGATAGACCCAGAGTACGGTATAACCGGACCTCCGTCAAACGGAGATGACGTATTCATCCCGCCTGAATGGTGGATGGTAATAGACGTAGAACTGCCTACTATTAGGAACCTAACCATTCAAGGAGTGCTGGAATTCGATGATGACTATATAGACTATGTTTTGAACGCAACGTATATAGTTATTCTAGGCGAGAGCGCTGGCCTTATAGCAGGGCTGAATGGATCTTTTACACGCAACATTCATATTAGACTGTTCGGAGATCACAATACACCAGAGTTAGTTTACCCAGGAGCGCCTATTATTGGGTCTAAAGTAATTGCTAACTTCGGTCTGTTGCTGTTACGTGGTGTAGTACCTAATGTTGCGTGGACATTTGCAAACGCTACGATTAACCATAACACAACTACTATTGTGCTAATTGAGACAGTTGATTGGGGAATTGACGTAGAAATTCTTATTACGTCATCATCATTCGATCATTTCCAGAGCGAAGTAGCTGAAATATCTTATATCGATGTGGACCGTAAGACCATTTACGTTAAGAGTAATCTCACATACACACATCGTGTGGTTAGAGGCACCACTGATAACGGAATAGAGTATATTCTGCGGCCTGAGGTTGCTCTGTTGGATCGTAACATTGTCATTGAGGGTGTAGACGAGCCTGCTGGGAGCATTTCTCAAAGAGACTTCGGAGCAAGAGTTGTGTCGTCTCGAATTTATTTTGGCAACAAAACGCACTTTGGAACGATTTTCCTTGAAGGTGTTAAGTTCTACCATGGCGGCCAATACGGACACACAGACTCTTATGATCCCAGGTATGCTCTCTCATTCCTCAACCTGGGAACGCCGATTCGTAACACCTCGTTTGTTCGTTCCTGTGTGTTCCATGATTCCAGAAGTCCAGCGCTTGGTGTGTTTAACTCACACAATATTGAGATAAGCGATAATGTTATATACGGTACCATCGGAGACTCAGTAATAATATCAGGAGATCATATCAACCTCACTCACAATCTAGCCGCACAAACTAAATTCCCAAAGTACTTTCTAACAACGGTAACATCAGGACTTCTCCCACACGTGACCACGTTTGATTTGACGAAAGCAAACGATCTGAAACTTCGATACAATTCAGCTGCTGGATCTGATTATATTGGGTTTCATATCAACGGAGAGCATTGTGATGAAATTGATACGGACAGACAATGGTGGGGAAATATTGCACATTCCAATCTCCATGGTATCCATATGCTGTATAATGACGGTATACCTCACTGCACTAAGGTATCCAACTTCACGTCCTATCTGAATTGGGATTGGGGCGTGTTCACGTACACGAGACACCGTATGAGGTTTCAAGATTTGATCCTTGTTAATAACCGCATTGGGCTACATGCTATCGTATATGAGCCCCATTCTCTCCAGCATAGCACATCTGATAAATATATAAGCATTGAGAACAGCTTGTTTGTTGGGAATTCGGATGTTGTTAATTGTAGCGAATTGTTTTCTCGACCGAAATACGAGTCGCGGACCTCAAAATGGAGACCTTCCTATTCTGCCAAAGGAGGAAATGTTGGCTTAACTCTCGCTACTTTTATGTCAAATAATGGTGCGGCTCCTAATAAGCCATACGACAAGCTCCTTAGCTATTCTGCTATAAGCGGAATAACGCTGTTGGATGGAGTTACGTTTGCTAACTATTTGGACAGGTGTGGAGATAAAGCTATCCAGTCACATAGGGTATCAGGCGACGCTATGCACCCTGTTGAGATGCGAGATTGTCATCGGTCTAATGTAGATCAAAACTCTACATTCTTCATCTACAGACCGTTACTAAGCTGGGTAGATCCATCGGATTGTGTAGATTTAGACTGCGATGGCCCAAAGAAGGTGTTAATAAAAATGCTGGACTCTTCTTTCCTTGGGTCTGCAAGCGAGATTGTAGCTCAGTCGGAGTTTGAATGGGATGGAGATAGACGTAGAGGATTGGGGGATTATAGAATTCCTATTTCAATGCAAACAAATAATGACGGCAGTAGGGTTAATATTACAATGAGATACCCTAACAAAGGCATTTACAGAGATGAGGGCTGCCAATTTAGGAGTGAATGGCAGTCCTATTTGTGTCCTGATGTTAACCACGATATGATGATAGTAGAGAGTTTGGATGCAGACACTGAAACGCGGCGAATCTCGCCTGTAGGCTTAGCTGCTGACGGTTTTATTGATATTATAAACGGGCCGATGGACCATGGGTGGTGCCTTGGCTACACATGTCAAGAACGCATATCTACTTTCTACACGATTGTGCGTAACGGACTTAACTACTCACTGGCTTTTACCGGGACTAATCCACAGGTGCTACGCGTGTTCCTGTTGAACCCTGACCTCTCCCGAGCTATTGTCGTTGGGCTATTCTACCCCAGCCCTCAGCGTCTGGACGTGTACAACGGAGGAAATTACATTGTGCCAACTAACGGTATCCTGGGTACGAACCTTAGGTATGTAGACACACGTGACCCGGAAACCAAAGCCCAGTATGTGCCTACTGTCAGTCTCAATCCAGGAGCCAATTTCTATGACAGATCCAGTCTAACTATGTACTTTGTTGTGAAGGGTGATGCAAAGATTAAGCTGGAAACTACCATGGTCATTCACCTGAGATTTGATCTTGCATCTATAACAGTGGATACGTTCTTTGAAGAGAATATTGTGAGCAATATTGCATTGCTTATCGGCATACCCGAGTCTAATATTCGTATCACGAATATAGTTGGCATTCCTAGAATAACTAGGCGACAGATCCAGTCAATAGCAACGAATGTGACTCTAGAAATTGAGATAGGTGACCCTCCTCAGAATACGACCAACGTACCACCATCCGACACCTACACATATGTGCCACCCGCCACTAACCAAACCGACACAAGTAACACAACAACAACAACACCTTCTACACCTAATGCTACAAACGCTACAAGTCTTGGGTACACACAGCTGTTGAATATTTCTAACACTGTTGTAGGAGTGACGCAGTCAGGGGAATTAGAAGCTGCGATTGACGCTAACATAGATACACTAACTGTAACCAACCCGCTGCCCGCTCCAGAGAGAGCTAATTACACGGGACTAAATGACAGCGCTCTTAATGCCACGCAGTTAGCTGGTCTTCCTCTCTTCCTCTCAGAAAATGGATCTTCAATTGAGTATTCCACTTACAAAGTTCCGGAGAAGCTAAACTTCTATCAAACACCTTTCGATGCAAACGAAACTGTACCATTCGGGCAGCAGCCGCTTCTATTTATAGCTGACGAGAATAACCAAGTGGTCTCTGCCCTGATACACTTGGCAGACGAATCTTGGAAGCTGACTGTCTCAATCCATACCGGTTATGGACACCCGAACGCGGTTTTATCCGGTGCAACGACTGTGGCGTTTGTAGCTGGCTGGGCTAACTTTACTGATATAGCTATTTCCCATGCTGGCGCTTACAAGCTAGACTTTAATATAACAACCCCGAACAGTAATATCAGCGTCTTATCCAACTTCTTATACGTAAAGGAACGAATTATATTACTACACATTATTAAGCACGTAGTCTCTACTAACGAGACGGTTGTGTTTAGCCCCGCTCCTCTTATAGAGCTAATTGATATCGGGAATGGAGCGCGTGTGACAAACCACGATTGGAAGGGTTGGGATTGGGTTATTCAGTCTTTTCTAATTAGCTATAGCGGGAATGGTGAGTTTATTGGGAATACAGTGAGGAACTTCACACTGGGGCTAGTAGAGTTCTCAGACATATCTATTCGCTCTTTGGGTAACTACTCTATACGATATGACGTGTATACTGTCCCAGCATCTAACTATTCTCTCAGTGTCACACACAAGTCTGTTATTGTTAAGGAGAGAAAGTTTTATCTGACGATTGACAGACAGCCTAACGACTGTAATGAGACTGTGGTATGTGGAGACCAGCCTAAGGTTAGCATCAGAGATCAGGCTAATGGAGAAATAGTACAGAACATAGGCTGGAGAGATAGAGTGTGGAAACTACATTCCATTCTCTACACTAGCAGTCAACAGGAATTCCAGCTTAACGGTACTACAGAGAATGCTATTAATGGGACTGGGACAGTTCTGTTCGAAGATCTAACTGTGTTTGGGGTAGGATTCAACTTCTATATTCAATTCAACATATCTACCAATCCCGCATCTAGCTACAATGGACTATCGATTAATTCTGATGCATTCGATGTAAAAGAACGTGTATACTACTTGGAGGCCCATGCTATACCGTTTGACTGCAATCAATCAGTTGTGTGTGCTGTGACTCCTGATGTAGGCGTATACGACTATGGGACTGGTGAGATTGCTCCTTACTTGAATAACAGCTGGGAAATAACTGTTTCTATTTATGTTAACCCACTCCCACGTGTTGGTAGCATACTTGGGTACAATAGTACAGCTTTAGTTGATTCCATAGCGACTTTTGACAACTTTTCAATCTCAGAATACGGTGATAATTATATAATTAGTTTTGACTCAAACTATGGACACACAGTACAATCAATGGAATTTGATATTCATTATGTGAATGACCACACCCCGATATTCCATCTCCCCACCTTGAGTTCAGTTTCTGTATTCGAAGAGAACATCACTGACATTATATTAACCACTTTCTATGCCACTGATTTAGACCAAGGCTCACAAGGCGATGTTTCTTATTCAATCCAATCAATGAACCCAGTCGTGAGTGGGGCTATAGCTATCAATGGAACGAATGGGAATCTAACACTGGTAGCTCCCATTGATAGGGAGACATCTCCGTACAGTCCGATTAGTGAGATTGAATTGACCATCAGAGCTTCTGACCTGGCTTATCCCGAAAAAGTCAATTTCGCAGATTTCACATTCACAATTACGGTTCTTGATATTAACGACAATTCTCCTATCTTCTACTTCCCACAATGGGTAGCAAGTTGCCTTGAGAATTACAAAAATGGAAGTAGTTTTCTTACTGTGTTTGCTAGTGATATTGATGATGGACTCAACAGTGAGATTAGATACTCCCTGGTAGCTGAGGGCATTGACTATCAGCTGTTTGGTATCAATCCTATCCTTCGAGAGGTGTATGTGCTGAATGAAGATTTGATTGATTTCGATAACTATTCCCTGCCAAACGGTACTGTATACAACTATACTTTAGTGGCTGAAGACCTTGGGTACCCCTCAAGGAATTCTAGTGCAAACTTGAAAATCACTGTTTTCAATGTCAACGAATTCGGTCCTGTATTCCAAGCGCTACCACAGTACAGTTTTATTTTCGCAGAAGAGAACAATGTTACTCTCTTTGTGACACAGGTGCTAGCTACTGATGCTGACTACGGTAATGAGGGTACTGTAGGCTATACACTACCTCAGCACACTGATATATTCTCTATTGGACAGACGAATGGGAGTATCACAGTTACAGGTAAGGAATATATTTTATATTAAACTTAGATTTAACTCAGTTAAATGTAACTTATGTAACGAATCGTATTATTATTTTCTTATAATTGAGCATATCCAATCAATTATTATCAGTAATAAAGTCAAAATTATCATACAGTAGAACCTCGTTAGTGTGAACACGGGTATACAAATATTATTTCAGTCCCTTAAAAATCTTTTCAATACAAGTGATATCGGTTAATCTTAATCCTGGAAAGACGAACAGATTTTTACGGTCCCCTGGTGCATGATGTTCGTACAAACAGGTTCTACTGTATTTTATCATATTACCTACTATATTCCTATATAGGACGACTCGATTACGAAGTAGCATCATCCTACGATTTATTGGTACAGGCTTATGACTATGCCATAGGATCTCCACCTAATGGCTACCCGGGTAGAAAAACTACTGATCTACATTTGCTAATAAACTTAACAGACATTAATGAAAACTTCCCTCAATTCTCTGAAACCAACTATTCAGCTACTCTGTTTGAAAATGTAGAGATTAACACAACTGTTTTAACTGTCAAAGCAACAGATGAAGATTCGGGTATAAATGGAGAATTGCTATTTGATATTCAACAAACTTTCCCAACGAATATCAACATCACTTACTTTATAATTGATCCGGACACTAGTGATATTATACTGAATTCCTCTCTCGATCTTGACTTTGTTCAGTACCCTGTTACTAATATTGTGTTAACAGTGACTGCAACAGATAAAGGCAGTCCGTCTCTATCTAACAGCACCAGTGTTACATTCCTTGTTGAGCAAGTTGACGAGTTCACACCTCAGTTCACACACGGAAATATCTCCGTTAGTATTCTAGAAAACCAGTCTCCTTCACTGGTTATATTCGACGTTAATGCGACTGATTCGGACTATGGATTTGGCGGAGAATTCTTATACGAGAAGAGAGAGGGAAATGGTTACATTTCTCTATTTAGCCTAGATTCTGTTACAGGAGTTGTAACAGCCCCGGTTCCATTCGACAGAGAATCGAAGGACTCATATTCACTGGTTCTAGCTGTAGAAACTACCCCTAGTAACTCCATATACAGATCTGCAACGGTTAATGTACAAATTATAATTCTGGATGAAAATGACAATCCCCCTGTGTTCCTACAGTCTCTGTATAGAGTAGAGTTTGTGGAGACAACTCAAGTGAATAGCAATGTATACCAAATAACCGCTACTGACAGAGATATTAACCTGAATGCTAATTTGCAATACGAACTTAAACATGAAGACTTTCCAGGGGTATTTTCAATTGACAGCCTTACAGGTGCCATTTCATTGACTGTTGACCTAAATTTAGAATCTCCCGCGGTTACGCTTCCAACAAATGAGACTTTCAACTTGACAATAACCGCTTTTGATAGGAGTGACAACCCTTTGTATGCCACAACAACAATCCTAATGGTAGTAACTGGTGTTAACGAATTCTCTCCCGTATTCAGTACGCCTGATAACCAGACGCTCTCAGTTAAAGAGAACATAACACTTGACACTCTCATTTTAAGTGTAGTAGCAACTGATGGTGATTTCGGACTTCAAGGTGTTGTGACGTATAGAATAGTGTCTGGGAATTATGATGGGAAATTCGCTGTTTCTCCTGACAATGGAGAGATTAGCTCGGTTGGAGAATTGGACAGAGAGACCGTGGATACCTATCAGCTAGTTATTGGAGCGATAGACTCAGATCCATATATATCTGGGCGTAGGGAGAGCTCTATTAGCGTTGAGATAAGAGTTGAAGATGTTAACGATAACAAACCGGTCATACAACAAACAACTTGTAGCTATTATATACCAGAAGATACTTCTATTGGCTATAACTTATTCTCTATTTCAGCAACAGACAGCGACATCAATACGAACGCAGATATAGAGTTCTTCATTACGATTAACTCTCATTTCTCTATCGACCTAACAACAGGGAATGTGTCGTTACAGTCTGGTGTTAACTTTGAGACTGTCCCCTCCTACACTGTGTATCTGAGCGCTAGAGATAAGGGCTATCCCAGTCTCACCTCAGACGTGCTACAGTGCTCGATTGGGATAACCGGCGTTAACGAATTCGCTCCGGTATTCGGTAATACCTTATACTCGTTCTCTGTCTCTGAGAACTCTCCGATCTATACTGTGATTGGGAGCGTGACTGCTAGCGATAGCGACTCCGGTGTTGATGGAGAATTAACCTACGCCGTAGTACAAGGAGATACTCGTTTCACTGTTGATAATGAAGGAAATGTGTTAGTTTTCGGTAACTTAGACCGTGAGGTCGATACGCTACCGATTACACTGAATATTTCCGCGACAGATGCTCCTGGTGGCTCACTCCAATTCTCAGCTTTTACCACTGTTAGCATAGAAGTGTTGGATGTTAACGATAACGCTCCTGTATTCGCAATCAACCACCAATACAAATCTATCCCAGAGAATACTCCAGTTAACACAGGCATTGCCCAGTTCTCTGCTACTGATGCGGATCAAGGCACGAATAGCGCTATTTTCTATATCATTTCTACTCCTGGGCATTTTAACATTGAGCCTAATACAGGTGTGGTGTCTGTTGGGAGTGAATTGGACCGCGAAACAAACCCTACGCACTCAATAGAAATATCCGCAATAGACCAAGCACTGCAAGACAGGAAGACTACTGTAGCTACTCTGTTTGTTAATATCGAAGACGTGAATGACAATGCTCCTATATTCAGTAGCCTGCATTACTCAGTTGTTGTAGAGGAGGATACGCTGGTTGGTATGGTGATGTTAACTGTGCAGGCATTTGATTTGGATATTGATACCAACGGAGATGTTCTGTACACTATTATATCCCAATCAGCTGATTATTTTGAGATTGAATCTACCACTGGTGCTATTTCGATTGACCGTACCTTGTCAGGAGCTGATGTTGTGCTTAACCTAACACTGGGAGCTGTGGATCGTGGCGAAGTGCCCTTATCCTCTACAGCTACTCTGACTGTATACGTTACTCCAACCAATAAGTACGCACCGCTGTTCGTATATTCTGATAACTACACTGTATATTTGGAGGAGAATAGAGACTACGCATATCCTATATTGAATGTGACAGCTGAGGACTCGGATCTAGGCAGTATAGGAGAGGTTGTTTATTCTATTATTGGGAGTTATAGTTTCTTGTATATCGACCCTTCCACTGGTGCTATTACTCTACTCAATCCGTTAGATATCGAGCAGTACATAGGTACTATACTATTGCAAGTACAAGCATCTGATCTAGCTACTGAGAAGTATAGGAAGACTTCTCTCGCTAATATTCTTATAATCGTTATGGATGTTAATGATAACTCGCCTTTCTTCCCTCTCCAACTCTACTCAGTAACCATACCAACTAACCAGGAGATTGGACAGGTTATTTCCCTTGTGGCTAGCGATAGAGACTCGGGAGTTAATTCTCAGCTGTTGTACAGTGTAACTGGGGATTCCTGTCCGTTCTATACAGACACTCTCATTGGAGGCGTGCATTATAACGGACAGATACTAGAAGCTGGGAGGGAGTATATAATAACGTTAGTTGCTACTGATCAAGGGGTACCTCATATGTATGGCAATACGTCTGTTGTTATTAAAGTATTGCTAGGTAATAAGTACGCACCAATTTTCTTGTCTCCTCCCAATCAACTCTCTGTCAGTGAAGATATGGGAATAAATCTAAAGATTCATACGTTTGTAGCTGTTGACTTTGATGTTGGTGAATCAGCTGTTATAGAGTATTCTATTTCGAGTGGGAACATTGGAGTTGTATTTGAGATTTCGAGTGATGGAGAATTATATTGTAGAACGTCGTTAGACTTCGAGGCTGTAGAAAAGTATTCTCTGTCTATTGAAGCTAGAAATCCTAGTAACCTATTTGAAGTGAGATATTCCTCAATTTCAGTGACAGTGGTTATTCTAGATATTAATGATGTCGCACCAGAATTTATGTTAAATTCTTACACATTTTATTTCGCTTCTAATTTCAAATCAGGTGACCAGATAGGCTGGCTTAATATAACTGATGACGCATTGTCTACCGGTTCTACTCTATACAGAATCTCGTCTGGAAATGATTTTAGTATTTTTACACTTTCTAATAATGGTCTTCTCTCTTTGTCTCAAGATTTCGATCCAGATTCCCATTCTATAACAGCACTCCAGGTAGAGTATTACGATGGTGTTTATACAGCTACAACCACGGTTAATTTGATTGTAGAAGAACCCAATATATACTCTCCCGTATTCCTAAACGAATCTTATACGCTACAAATAAAAGAAAACACTCTATTCCCATCTAATGTTGCACAAATAATAGTTAATGATTCTGACACTGGGGATAATGGGCTGATAACTTTTGGTATTTCAGAAAATTCTTATTTCTCAATTGACCAGACTAGCGGTGTGCTCTCTCTCATTGCCTCTCTTGATTATGAACTGTTTCAAATCGTTAACTTTACTATAACTGCGAAAGATAACGCTTCGCCTTGGCAACGCAAATCTTCTGCCATTTCAGTTTACATCCAAGTTGTCAATGAAAATGACTCACCTCCACTTTTCACTGATATGACGTATACCTTTACAATTGAGAATAATACCAATATAAGCATCATTATTGGGAGTATAACTGCAACTGACAAAGACACAGCATCAACTCTATTTTACCAGTTTACCACTAATAATGATTTCTTCGATTTGAATTCTCAATCTGGGGAAATCTCTGTTAAAAAGGAGTTGACAATTCAGGATATATCGTTACCTGTATTAGTTAATGACTCGGTGCACCTAGATACCTCGCTTGTAATTATATCTGTATTTCCTGCCAACATACATCCACCTGTATTCGAGCAACAAAGTTACTCTAAATCAGTGTCTGAAGGAACTTCTATTGGTTCTACTATACTGCAGCTAATTGCATCTGACCTTGATAATGGCGACAATGGAAGAATTGTATACAGCATCTCCAATTCTCCTTATTTCATTGTAAACTCGACTACTGGTGCTATTGTGCTATATCAGTCCTTAGATGCTGAGCAATATCCAACTGAAATATCGCTCTACATAACAGCAACAGATATGGCGCAACCTTCTCTCCGTAAATCTAGCTCTGTGAATGTAACTATTCACGTTGCTAATGATAATGACAACTTCCCTGAGTTCTCTCAATCTGTCTATGAGGTATTCGTGAAGGAAGGGACAGCCAGGGACTCTATTGTCTACACAGTCACTGCAGTTGATGGTGACAACGAAGTTCTAACTTACCAGATTGTGTCTGGTAACATTGACAATGCGTTCTCTATAGATTCCAGTAGTGGAGTACTTATATTGGAAAGTGTCCCTCATATCGACGAGAATCCACTTTATAATCTACGGATTCAAGCATCTGATCCGGGACAGAATACGGCAATTGCATCATTCGAGATTCGTATTATTCCTACAAATGACTATTCGCCTGAATTTTCTCTGACTAATTATTCATTTGTACTTACACCTTCTGCGACTGTTGGGGCATTTGTTGGTAGCATTTCTGCAACAGATTTAGATACTGGAATTGAAGGGACTGTGGCTTATAGCATTATCACACAATCAAGCAACAGTTTTATACTGAATCCGATCACAGGTTCTCTCCATCTCATTGCACCAGTTAACAGCTCGTTACTTAGTTACTATATTACCGCACAGGCATGTGATGGTGCTGTTGTCGCACACCAACTATGTACAAACATATCTATCAGTTTTGAAATACAACAAATGGAATTGGAGTATATTATTCAGTCAAATAGTACGTCTCATACACTCTCACTGCCTGGGATAAACCAAATCTCTTCATTCATTGGTTTTCAAATAATTCGTAACAACTCTGAATTGACGTTAGAAAAATTGTCCCTCGAATCACTGACTTGTATTCCTAATTTGAAGCTTTCTCTGCAACTTAATTACCCTTTCATTAAAGTTGTTATCAATCAAACTGGTACACTCAACTCATTGCAAACACAGTTGAGATTGGGTATCCATAATTCGAGTTTCGCAATCACAACTCTCAATCTAATACCCTCTATTAGCACTAGTACGCCTGAATTCCAGAGATCCACGTATTACACTCACGTATTCTCCTACCATAAAGTTGGAGTTATCGTAGCAACAGTATCATTAGAGACTGTGACTAATGAGTATGATAGAGTTTTATACGAGTTTTCTGGTGGAAATGAAGCCTCGATATTTGCGATAAAATCTGATTCTGGCATGATCTACCTGTATACAAAGTTACAAACAAACCGTCCTATTTATATACTGTCTCTTGTAGCAAAGTTATTCTACAATTCAGGGTCTCCAGTATTTGTCGAGTCTAGAACTACTCTATATATAATAGTGCAAGATTTAGTGTCATCTATTGTACAATCTATGTTGTTACCTCCCAATTTGAATCCTATAATAACGTTTCCTTCCAACGTATGGAGCAGAAATGGATCTCTTGAACAGAATGGGAATATATATACCATGGATATGTTAAGTTTCACAAGCAAACAGGACGAAATACAGGTATCTTTGGGGCATATTGGTATTTCTATTAACACCCGAGTAAGTTCTGAAATATTCTATTTTTATATTCCTAACAACATAGTGTGGTCTACTCAACCTGTTTTCGAAATCATAATCTATCAAGACGTGTTTAATGGTCCACTTATTTCCAATTCAAGTTTAATACTTTATATATTTTCACAACCATACATATCACCTTTTGAAAATGGGGTTTCTTATTTTACTATTACCATTCCTAGTTCGGTGTTTAACTTGTTGAAGGATAAAGATCAGTTAGTAGAGATTCCATTTGTGGTGAATTCAAACAATGAGACAATTACATTAAGCCTCTCTAAGGTTACACAATCTTTGCAATCTGATTTCTATATATCACTACCATATGATACTCTGTATTATAACGAGAAACTTTCGCTACCAATATATGCGCGTTATTCTCAATCAACAGTAACAACTTTCGAAATTAAATTGGATATTTCTGGCGATTTAAATTTCACTTATTTTAGTCCTGCTTCAGGCTGGACAATATTCTCACAAACAAATGGTCGTTCAACTGTTTTATACGGCGTGAATGACTTAATACTCAATTCTTCAGTTAGTACCCCCAGTGACTCTGGACTTATAGGCCACTTCGTACTAGAACACAATGGATACTACACAAACAGCTTTGCTACTCTTGCAACTGAACTTAAACTAGTCACTGACAGCATAGGGCTGGTCACTGATAGAAACAATTATGTAGATTTTCTTCATATAAATGGTCTATCGAGGGTTGCTTCTATCCAACTATTGCCTGATAGTCCCAATACTCTAATTTCGTTTATTCTTCAGAAAGATATCCTTGAGATCTCTAGCACTCTACTAGGTGTAGTCTCGATAATTAATCTCGGTATTTCTGCTATCGCTATATCTAAGACTGGAAAAGTAACTCATTTGAATGGAGAAAACTCTCAACTCAGATGTTCAGTTGACTCAAATGAATCTATTATGTTTTTAGACTCCGCTTGTAACAGATTACATTTCGGGAGTGACACTACTCCGAGACGCGTTGCCATAACAGTTATGTATAAAGACATTAGCGATATTCAATATGTGAATGTATGGAGATTCCAACAGATCAGTGTAAACTCAGATTCTGACACTTTGAAACCAATCTATTCGTGGTTGAATCACAATTGTGAACATATGTATGAATGGACTAAGCTTACTATATTGGGTACTATTGTTAATGTGAATTCTGAAACCAGAAAGATTGATCTTACGAACCAATTAATTGCCCACTTAACTTACGACCCACAAGTGATATATTTGATTTCGTTTAATCCTAGTTTCTATTTGCAACCAAATAATCCAACACTTAAGACAATGACAGTCAATATAACCTTAGATATACAAGTGAGATCGATTTATATGGTTCCACTACTCATAACATTCTCAAATGTTTACTCCTATATCAATGGTATTTCTTCTCTTCTCATAGCTGATATAAGTTCTTCTATTTCGACAAACGAGGATTCTCTCGATGTTCTTACTTTCACTGTTAGCTCAAATTTCACTGACAAGAACAGAATATGTGCTCTACAAAATTCTATTTTAATCGATAACACAACTTCTCTTGATTATATATTTGGGACTAACTATCTTCATGTTATCCCAGTTGATCCTACAAAGCTGTTTGTTGTTAGAAACGAGCTTCCAGAGATACGCTCTTCTCTTCTCTTCCATTCCACTTACTCATATCTGTTGCTAGTGCTGAGTAACTCCGTGGTTTGTGGTGGGGACCTGCTATACTCTACGACCAGTAGAATCGACATTATACAAACTATCCCTTCTTCTGTGCTGATAGAAATTGAGCATTCACGTATCTCCCATCCAAACTCACTTCTAGCACTCGGTGGTATTCCATATCTCACTCAAATTAAACTTAATGGAATTTGGGCTAACCAAACGCAGGCGTATATTAGCATTGATGAAGTCAATGTAATTCATAACAATATTTCTCTCAACTCGATCGCTTCTTCTATTACTCTCGCTATAAATGATCCAACTATGCTGATTATCCCCAGCCTCACGTCTGGAACATTGAGCGTTAGAAGTGCGTCTAGTACATTTGGGAATATTACTTTATCTGTCTATCTGAACTCAGTACTATCTGACTCTCTGATAATTAGTGTCGTACATACCCCTTCTATGGAAATATTCGCTGTTTCTATGTATACGGGTGCCTCCTTAGAATCCCTGCCGAAAATCGGCTCCACAGTATTTGAACCTTTTTCTATCAGAGCTGTTTTAATAGCAGAAGACAGTTACTCGATTAACGTTACTTTAGATGATTACACGATATATTCAGATTCCAATTCCTCTCTCTGCGCCTCACAAGACACGTGTACTCTGTCCTCTGATGCAGTTTCTAACTTCATCAACATAACAGGTAGATATCGGACGATGCATTCCAGTGCAAGATTAAACCTCGTCACCTCTCCTGTTGTTTCTTCTATAAATACAGCTGTGTTGGACAGTAACGGAGTCCCAATTGATAGCGTGCTGTATGGACTGAGGAATAGCTCCTTCTCTGTCTCACTCACATTTAGCTTTGTAGGTATGTCAGGCGTGTACAGTCTTAGTTCTCATAATCTGTTCTATTTCGCAGAATCTCTGACGATGACGAGCAGTCAAGAAGCGGTGAGAATAACCGCGAGTAAGAATATTATCCTTGAATCTGAATGTTCCAGTGTTCTAATCTCGATTCTATTCTTTACCTCAAATACTTCTCACTTATTTGAGTGTAATTTCTTGCCAGCCCCTGGGTCTCCACATCTCGGTAACATAGTCGGCACCGCTATGCCTACTGCTACAGACTCACAATACTCAGTTCCTCTATATTTCCACTTCCTACAAGGCTCTACATTCGCATTTGACATCGAAATTAAATACAACTCAACTCAAATTACTTTTTCACACCTAACAAAGACTGATGAATTCTCTATTACCAGCCCTCCTCCCTACGGAGATGTGTTTCTACTCAGCTCTTTAGCCTCTTCATCTATCCATATCGGTGCACTGTCCAATGCAGCTAATCAGTTGGGCTTGGTTAAAATCGCAGACCTCTCATTTATACTTTCCCCAAATCAGACATCTCCTGTCATTACCATACACTCCAGCGAGCTCTTCTTATTGAGTAGCCTTACTCAGAAGGAGAGCAGTAATCTAATTGCAGACCTTAATGACGACAGCAAGCTGGACATGGCAGATATTTTGATCCTATCCCACTTTATAGCACAACAGCACTTAGCAGAGGCCACTGAAGGGTTGAATAGTAACTATGACGTCACGCAGGATGGTGCTGTTGATTTTGAAGATTTTCGTCGATTATTTTCCGCTCATTTTGGTATTCTTCCATTATTTATGGATTATAAACTTCGTGAAGGTAACAATAATAATTTATGCAGTTTCTCCTTGCAAGTTGAATTGTCTAATTCACAGCATTCTATTTACACACACCTTGATGCAGATTCTATTAAAGTCTATATCGGTATAATTAGCAGCTCTGATCTATCTTCCTACACGAACTGGTCTATCAGTGTAGGTTCATTCCTTGCTCTGCATTACGATGGACAAACAAGTGTTTTGTTGTTCGAAGCGAGCCCTGAATCGGTGCCGTATTTTTACACGCTGGATATTGGTGAGCCTCTTCCCGAACCGCTGCTAACTTATCGTTTCTTCATCTTTCTAGAATCCACTCAGTCTCTCCCTCTCATTTCTAGCTTATTCTCAGTACAAACTCTTGATTCTGACTTAAAACCTATTTCCACAGAGGGTATCTCTTTGGTGACTCCATCCGGTGACCCGTTGCCCCTCCCCTCTACCATACACCCTCTGTTCACTTTATCAGATTTATACCAACTCGATAATTGTGAGATTTCTGAACCAAAGTATACAACTGCCCAATTATTTCTGTATATTGGGACCCCGACTATCTTTATTATTATTATTATTATCTTTCTTCTGATGGCTGTATACTTTACACTTAAGAAGAAGAATAAAACAGTTCAAGTTCACACATCCGGTAGTAAGGAAAAGAAAAATCTTCAGAAAACGATTGACTCAGACAGTCCGTTGTATCGTGGCGTGACTTACTACCCAGATCCATCAGAGACGTATTCGCTTGCTCGCTCCCCTTCCCCATACAGAAATATGTACGATCCGGCCACTAATACCCACTACGTATCAACTCGAATCCGCGAGAGCTTGATTAATCCTATATACACAGAGGATGATGAGATGAAGCGGGCTTCCGCCGGCTATTCTAAGGTCACTGCTTATGAAACTATGGTTGATTGGGAGATTTTCGTTCAAAGGAAGGGGAAAATTGTGAGACCCAAACTTTAAAATTAACTTTTTTATTGGCCCCCTTTTTTTATTTCCTTACGATGTTAACTATAAGTATTTATTTTAATTTGTACTACTAGTTATTTTAAATTCGAATTCTTTATATTTAAATTATAAATCTATATGCTAGTTTCGTTAAACTTATTGTTAACTGCTTACAAACAATGAATTATTTTAATGTTTAGTATGTAGATGAAGAAATGAGTTCACTTACCCAAGTCACAATATTTTCCATTTCTTTATTAATTCCGTTTGCATTCACTCTCGCTAATCCTTGCGCTTCATATTTCCCACTTTGTTCATCTATTAGAAACACTTCACTTATTCCCCACACACTCTTACTACCACAAGTGCTTTCTACGGACGGCTACACGCCAGGGAATAAAACATATTTACAATAGAAACTGAAGGTTCCGCGAAAATCAAAATTCTTTCTCCAAGTACAACAAACACAAGGTATGTTTCTTGATAGACACGATATTCAATAACATTAGAACTTCGATAGTAGGAACACGGTTAATTAATTAATACGAATTTCCGGATAAGACGAACAAACAGTTCCACAAAATCAAGTCCCTACAATGGCTATTCAATTGGTATTCAACAAGAAAACCTGGATTGGAAATGAAAGAACTTATATGTAGACCGTTTATAAATATACCACTTTTTACTTAAATACTATTATCCATAGACGGCAGGCGCTTTAGGTCTACTGAATTTATAGATGGTCTACAATTTTTTCGCTTAGTTGTATGGGCTTTATAGACTGTCAATAAATAGACATTCTACTTATAAGTTATTTCAAAAAAAGAATACAATTTTTGGAGATCGCCCAGGACGCCCCTCATTACGGCGCTCAAGCTAACATTTATTTTTTTAGGTATATCGGGCCAATGTGACTAAGTTCATAGGGAGCGCCGAAAGTTGATATTGTTAGGGCATGTCCTGAGCGTTGTTATCTCAAACAGGTGCAGTTTATATTTGAGATTTTATTATTGACCAAATAGTTTTATGTGAGAAGATGAGGTAATCTCATTTATTTCTAACTTTTTGGGATCTTATTAAGTGTCATATTTCTAAGACAAATTCTTATTCATTTGTAAAATGTTATCGATGTACTTTTTCTAATTGATTACCTGCATGCACTGAGATAACCTCTTGTATTGGAGATTACTTCATCTCCCGACAAGTAGTATATTATATATAGTATATTGAGTTTGCATGACATGTAATCATAATATCCCACTTCTTCTAACAATATACAATTTCACTATGAGTAAAGAAATATCTATCCAGGGGCCTAAAGGAGAATTTCAACAGGTAGAAATTCAGATTGGCAATGAAAAGCTTAAGGCGAGCAAACATATTGCACCAAATGGGGATATCATAGAATCCATTAGTGTGGTTTTGGAGGACGGAAAAGGGGGGCTTATCAAAGCGAGAAGTATAAAACAAGTGAAAAAGTAAACGCAATGTTTGTATATTTAAATCTTAGATGAACTGTTATATGTTTGAGTAAGTAGTTATGCTATTATTGTGTTTATAAGTAGATAATTTTACTTACAAATATTGCCTTTATTAGAAAAGGGTTGTTTCTATCTATGCTAATTATATTTGACTGTAATTATTTTGTGATTTCATCGAGAGAGGGCTTGTAAATATAAATTAAATATATCAAAATTATTTATAGATATAGATTATGATCAAATGTACTTCAGTGTAATACATTGTGATAACATCTATAAGAAAATATTGTAGGGGATATATCAGTTGGTCCGGGTCAAGATTTAACCCGGTTTATGACTCTAAAACCACGTATGCTACTTATATGGTTCAATCATGAAATCTTGTTGACTTTGTAATAAATTTGATGTTAGAAACTTATAACAGAACTACAGTCGACCCCGCTTAATAGAGTCACATCGGGACCAGGTTACTTTGACCCCATTAAGCGGAGAAAACTATTAACCAGTGGCTCTATTAAGCGGAGTCGACTGTATATCTAAATTTGGTAAGCTAGTGGTAGTAAAAAGAAACTCCCTTCTTTATTAGATACCGACTCGTTAAACATTCACCTTTGCTGTGTCCATTTTAGATAGAGACTTTATCTATCACCCGCTCCATCTCCAGGATTGCTATGCTACGCTCACACTCTATGCCCATGAATACAGGTAAACCTCCCAAAGCGGCACCTCCGAGTAGCGGCAACCTCCGAGAAGCGGCACAGAATCATTCTCCCGATGGGTGCCGCTTTGGGAGGTTTACCTGTATACGCCATACCAGCTGCTGGAGTTAGTTATACTTTCCAGCAAATTGGATTATAAAATTAATACAATAATTTTAGATGCAATTTACAACATCAGTTCAATGACAACATCGTTTTTATGTTAGTTAAAGTACGGAATTAATTTGTTAACTGTATAAAATAATTGGGCTACTTGATAAAGCTGGGCCGCTTTTTATGCTGTATAATAGTAATACTAGTATACAATATATATACGTACAAATACAAGTGGAAAATATAATAATGTATCTTCTCCAAATTTGTATACAGTCGAAACTGGGTTTTTTTGCCCCCCTAAATGCATGGAAAAAGATGCAAAAAAACCCGATACGCAAAAAACCCCGTATTTAACAATATACAGTTCTATGAGGTTATGAAGAAACAAGGAGAAGCAAGGAGGCAAAATAACCCGATAAGGAAAAAAACCCGTGGCAAAAATACCCGATTTCGACTGTATACACGTATATATATATATATACGAGCCCTTCGGTCTCGGTCGCTTTGCGACAGATCGGTGCTACGCACCTCAAGTTAACGGCCGCTGTGCGGCCTTACTCCTCACATTTTCTAACATGGAAATGTAGATAAGGACGTTATGATTTTGATTTTCATTAATTTGTTTACCTATTTGTGTAAACCACAACAACAACAAATACTCATATTAGAATTTTATAAACGCGAAATTCGTGTTCAGTATACTTGTTTACCTACAATACCCGTTGAAAGCTAACTTCTAGGTTGATTTTGAATTTTTATTAATTTGTTTACCTATTTGTGTAAACAACAACAACAAATATTCATATTAGAAAATTAAAACCGCGAAAATCGTGTTCAGCATACTTGTTTACCTATAATACCCGTTGAAAACTAACTTCTAGGTTGATTCTGAATTTTCATTAATTTGTTTACCTATTTGTGTAAACAACAACAACAAATATTAATATGAGAAATTTATAAACGCGAAATTCGTGTTCGGCATACTTGTTTACCTATAATACTCGTTGAAAGCTAACTTCTAGGTTGATTCTGAATTTCATTAATTTGTTTACCTATTTGTGTAAACAACAACAACAAATATTAATATGAGAAATTTATAAACGCGAAATTCGTGTTCGGCATACTTGTTTACCTATAATACTCGTTGAAAGCTAACTTCTAGGTTGATTTTGAATTTTCATTAATTTGTTTACCTATGTTTATATCCCAATATTAATTGCGGTTTCTAGTCCCCCATCACTTTAATACAATCCGTACAAACACACACACACACACACACACACACACACACACACACACACACACACAAACAAACAACAATCGAGATTTAATAATATACGAGCCCTTCGGTCTCGGTCGCTTTGCGACAGATCGGTGCTACGCACCTCAAGTTAACGGCCGCTACGCGGCCTTACTCCTCACTAAACATTTGATTACAAAGTTAGTAATATTTGTCATAGTTATATACTTATAATACCCGTTGGAAGCTAACTTCTAGGTTGATTTTGAATTTTCATTAATTTGTTTACCTATTTTGTGTAAACAACAACAACAAATATTCATATGAGAAATTTATAAACGCGAAATTCGTGTTCGGCATACTTGTTTACCTATAATACCCGTTGGAAGCTAACTTCTAGGTTGATTTTGAATTTTCATTGATTTGTTTACCTATTTTGTGTAAACAACAACAACAACAAATATTAATATGAGAAATTTATAAACGCGAAATTCGTGTTCGGCATACTTGTTTACCTATAATACCCGGGGGAAGCTAACTTCTAGGTTGATTTTGAATTTTCATTAATTTGTTTACCTATTTTGTGTAAACAACAACAAATATTAATATGAGAAATTTATAAACGCGAAATTCGTGTTCGGCATACTTGTTTACCTATAATACCCGTTGGAAGCTAACTTCTAGGTTGATTTTGAATTTTCATTAATTTGTTTACCTATTTTGTGTAAACAACAACAACAAATATTAATATGAGAAATATATAAATGCGAAATTCGTGTTCGGCATACTTGTTTACCTATAATACCCGTTAGAAGCTAACTTCTAGGTTGATTTTGAATTTTCATTAATTTGTTTACCTATTTTGTGTTAACAACAACAACAAATATTCATATGAGAAATTTATAAACGCGAAATTCGTTTTCAGCATGCTTGTTTACCTATTATAACATTTGAAAGTTAGTTTATATCCCAATATTAATTGCGGTTTCTATCCCCCCGTCACTTTAATACAATCCGGACAAACAAACACACAAACACACAAACACACACACACACAACCACACAAACACACACACACACAACAATCGAGATTTAATAATATAGATATATATAGTAGATGTGGGCATAGGCATCGTAAACCTCCCTGGCGGCCCAGAGAAGCTACCCGCCGCAGTTTACCCGGAATCTGGGTCTAATCAACCAGCAACCTATTTGAGTCATATCCCTGTTTGCAGCTCCAATATTACCCTGTCCAACTGTTGACAAAATTCTCTGGGTACGCCAAAAAAAATTATCACTGTCTGGGGAATCCCTATATGCTTGTACTAAGAGGAATTACACTAAAACATTTGCATTCATGTTGTTAATTAATGCAGAAAGCATGGCAAGAAATACAATAATGCTATTTATATAAATCAAAATGATCACTTTGGAAAGGAGAAAACATGGACTACTACAGGGAATCCCTTTACACTTGAATAATAACTGTTAATATACACAAACAAACTGCTATATTTATAGGCTGTAGACATTTTTTAGATATTATTGGACACACAATCAGTAATTTAGTCCAAATTAAAATCCCTTTACAGCAAAATCGTCAGAACAGCAAAAATAGTTAAAATTCGTGTACAGTCAGCAGGTATGATTATGATACACTTACATAGAGGTAGTTCGAACTCGGGCGGCCCGAAGAGCCAACCAGCTTATTTATGACGCCTATGGGCACGCCCTATATTTCAGTGTCCGGGCGGGCCAAAGGACCATTCCTCGTATTTACGACGCCTTTGAGTGTGGGGGTTGTTAACTGTTCTGAACAGGCTTTCATCTATACAAAAATTTACCGCGCGCCTAAATTTAGTTTGAGCTCGTTCAGACGCGCCTAAGTTGCTCATTTTATATTATGTCTATGGGAGCATCTCTCGATTTTTGTACGTCTAGATTAAAATCCTTGCAAAAATCTGCACCTCCAGGAGCGCCGCATACGCCTGGATGAAACCCTGAAAACTTCTGAAGCTACAGTTACGATTCTATTCTTATAGAACATTTTTATTATAATAACACTCTGCTTTATGAAGTATCAGTGCGGCGCCAGGGGGGGCCATGGCCCCCCCTCTTAAGAGCCTGGTCACCTCGGTGGCCCCCCCTGTCCCCCAATGGCTTTGGGGTGGCAAAAGCTCTTGGCTTGGACCTAAGATGTGATTTCATTTTATTTTTATTTTTTTTATATTTCAAATTGTACATTAGATTTACTAGCATGCATAGTTTATCACGAAACGTCCCCTGCAACCAGAGTCTGAATGTCCTAATGATGATAGTTCTGCTGCCCGAGCTCTCCCCGAATCCAAACGCCCGAATTATGATTTGTCCGTGGGAGGAGTCTATGACATTGCATCCAGCTTAGTCGAGTCTCCATTTCAGCCCATTCTGAATGTTTACCACAAACGGAAGTTTGGCTCCAGAGAGCGTTCATTCCAGAAGGATTGGTACCATAATCGCAGTTGGTTGGAATACTCTCAAAAGAAGACGCCGTATCCTGTTATGTTGTAGAGCCTTCACAAAGCCTAGCGGAAATGAGCAGTGGACGAAGATTGGATTCACAAACTGGAAGAATGCGAACGAGGAAGGTAAGGGCCTGAAAGCGCATGAGACTTCCGCCATCCACAACTTGGCGTGTGCGAAGTGGTCAGACTACAAGATGCGCAGCATACCGGGTCCATCGCACTATTGCTTGATCATTGATGCAATTTCCCGCCAAGACATAATTGAAAATCGGCACTACATCAAAAGTGTGGCTCAGGTTGTAGGGATTTGTGCTGTGCAGGATATACCATTGCGTGGACACAGGAAGGGTAGGCTCTTGGACAGCAATGGGGAGGTTATCGATCATGGGTTCAATTGTGGCTTCCGCAACCGAGGCAACTTCTTAGAGATATTAGGGTCTTTTACGGTTCATGATGACATAGTGAGGAAGAAGCTCCACGGTCCACTCAATGCGCAATATGTACACCACAGTGTCCAGAACGATTTCCTTGGTCTGCTGGCTCAAGCAGTCAGGAAGGATATCCTGATGCACTAAATGAATCTAAATACTTTTCACTTTTGTGCTATGAGTGTAAAGACATCGGTAAGGATGAACAACTTTCGGTTTGCATCCGCTATGTAGGGGAGGGGACTATTCATGAAGACTTCTATAATTTTGTTAGGGCCGAGGGTTTAGATGCCAAGTCAGTACTTGCGATGCTGAAAAATGTTCTCAGTGGAATGGAAGTTGACGCTGCTTCACATCTGGTTGCTCAATGCTATGATGGAGCCAATGTAATTGCAGGACGCTTGAATGGCCTCCAAGTACTCATGAGACTAGAAGTATGTCCCATGGGAATCTATGTACATTGTTGGGCACATAGGCTCAATCTCGTTGTAGTTTCCTCTATCCAGGCCATCCACAAGGCCACTTCCTTCTTTTCAAACATGTCGATCCTTCACACCTTCTTCTCTGCGACAGTCCCCCATGATTATTTCATGAAAGCGCAAAAGGATTTAGGAGAAGATGGAATTGATAAGGGAAAGGCTCTGCAGCAGCACGAATTAAAGTCACTTTCTAAGACTCGTTGGTCTTAGAAAGTGAGTGTCAAGCTGAGGCCTGTGATGCGGTACTAGCTACTCTGGGAGCCATTTTGCAGTCCATTGAACATTTCATTGACACGGACTTCGTATTCGTGGTGTGCCTCTGCATCTTCCAGCGGCTACTTACAAAAGCCGCGATCGTTTCCAACTATTTACAAAGCAAGGACCTGGATATTTCGAGGGCGGTCGAATTAGTGAAGGCTCTAAAGGTTGATCTACTTCGTTACGGTTTTATTGACGAAGTGTGGGAGGAATCAACGAAGTTGGCGCGGAAGTTCGACATCGCCCCTCCTCTTGTGCGCCATCGTCGTCGATGCAGAGAGGATGCCAACCAGAAAATGTGGACTAGGACCGACTACGAGGAACAGCTTTTCGGCAGGGTTCTCGGTGTGTTTGTTCGAGAATTGGATAGACGTTTCAGTGACTACGTTTGTACTGTTCTCACGTCAATGTCTGCATTGTTTCCACAGTCGGAGAGGTTCCTGGATGTTACCTTGCTGAAGCCCTTTAGCGATCACTATAAGCTCCGAAGTGGATTACTGAAGAGTGAGTGCGAAGTGTTCGCGGCGCAGTATGAAAACTCATCCCGAAATTGTCGGAGCCTATTAGATGTTTTGAGATTAATCGAGCCACACCGCGCGTGCTATAGCCAACTTTACACTGCGTACCTGATAGCCTGCACAATCCCAATGACCACTGCAGAAAACGAAAGGTCCTTTTCGTGCCTAAAAAGGGTGAAAACCTATCTGCGTTCCACGATGCAAGACTCCCGTCTAGGTGACCTCGGAACGCTCTCCATCAATCGGGAGCGTACATCGAAGATAGATATGGAGGAAGTGGTCGATATGTACGATAAACTCGCGACACGCAAAATCTCTCTTTACTAGATACCCACAGAGTGGCAGCACAAGCTCCTGACAGTTATTTCCGAAAAATTCTGGAGCAAAAAGATATGCTAATACGGAATTTTTTAGTAAGAAAATTTAAACAATATCTTAAATAATAAATTAATTTTTTGAGCTTTGGAAATTAACGAAAAATTACTTATTCTACTTGTAATTAAGCCAAATGCATTCCATTTCTCAGTTCTGAATTGATTGAAGACCGTCAAGGGTTTATTAAGAATTGATAAAATTCATGTAAATTCTTTGGATGCCAGGATTTACTGTAGTTTATAATTCCAGACAAAATCGCACCTTTGCAAACTAAAGCGCTAGATAACTATTTAATGCTAGACTTGAACACAATTAGCCAAGGTATTTGGCAGTGGCGTCGTACTTGAATACATTCTGGGGGAACAGAGTGTCGTAGTTAGTGACCAGTTCAATGTTTTTCGGGACAAGCCTCTAAAAAAGGGGGGGGGGGGGGGGCGCACAGGAAATTTTGGGTAGGACCCGAGCCCCCCCGGGCCCATAGAGCACGACGCCACTGGTATTTGGCCCCCCTCTAAACATGCTGGCCCCCCCTGGATTTGCGAGCTGGCGCCGCCACTGTGAAGTACTAACCCAAAAGTACTTTCGTAATTTAGATAACATATATTAATATAATGTTTAATATTACAAAAGTAAACTATGTATGTGGTGATGGAAAATTGATTAAGATTTGTCACTTTCTAACAACCTTCAAATTATTTGAATATTTTACTATAATTGCTCGATTACACCAGATATGGAACCGATCAGCATTTCCATGATCCGGCCGACCGCTGTAATTTGAAATGCAAGCAATACAAGTTATTCAAAAATCTCGACACCGGTTATATCTCGCCTGGTATCCGACCCGACCGGAATGATCACTGAATTAATATTTAAGTTAAATTTCAGGGTTGATAAAAATCATGATTTTTTTTTTTAAATCAAAAAAATCCGATTTTTTTTATTTAAATCAGATTTTTTTGATTTTAATCAGATTTTTTTAATTTAAATCAGAATTTTGATTTTAATTGTTTTTTTTTGCAATCTATATCACACTGGCGTATATTATTTGGCTAGTAGATTAATTACATTGTTAATACTCATTATCAATGTAATTTGACTCATTATAATTATCAATGTATTTCTTTTCTTTTCGCAAAAAACAATAGACATAAAAAATCTGATTTAAATATAAAAAATCTGATTTAAATCAAAAAAGTCCGACTTTTTTTGATTTAAATCCGACTTCTTGATTTAAATCAGATTTTTGATTTAAATCATGATTTTTATTAATAAAAATCATCGATTTAAATCATGATTTAAATCAAACAACCCTGTATTTAACTGGTCAATAAAATCTGCAACCCTTAATCTGTTCATTCACAGTCCCGGTGTAACAGTTCAAAATTACCCCTCGGTAAACTTTTACCTGTTTAACGCAGTATTTTAGTATCAATTTTATTTCAAGATTCTAATTATTTCTATAGGATAGATACTAGTGTTAATTTGACAAACAAGTTTGAGAGACTGAATACAACAAATCCATTCATTAGGGGAAACTTCTCGCATATAGAGGTATATGTCTGTACGTGTGACAAGCTGTTTTTCGGTAACGAGCCCACAAAGGAATCTTGTAACCGTTTTGAAAAGTATCATTTGAGTGGCATATGTATCTAATACTGAGACGCTGATCTGTCCAGGTAGTGTTGCTTTGAAATGAGCAGAGACGAACTCTTGCATGGTCAGATGTACAAATGTCCTCACCTTAGTTATTAATACAAACAGAATTACTTTTTGTAGTGCTCATAGGCATAAGCATTGACTGTGGTATTCTTATTGCCCTATTATTAGAGGTACGTTTTCTTCCGACGTGATTTTTTATTCCACGCTCCGAGGAATGCAATAAATCCTATATTACTTAGGCAATCTAGTATGTCTTCATGAAGATTGGATATTCGTTCTCGACTCTTGTGAATTATGCTAGTCCAGTTCTTGTTAGTTCTCTCGTTATCAATAAATAATTAATTCATAGTGAATATTTGTTAGACCCGATGCATGGTCCTTCATCTCCTCTGTCCGCTAACAAACAAATACATATACGTACTTAATTAATGGAAAGAAAATTGAAGAATGCAAGAGCTTGCTGAAAAGACATGACGAAATGGATCAGTTATCATTATTAGGCCAGGTTAAATAAATAAATTGTTTATCATCCGAATATTTTCAGAAAATACGGACGGCGGACGGGATTTTATTTTTATTTTTTCGCTACAGGACACTTCGCTAATCTGAACAATTTTTGTTTATGTGTCAAATCCAAAAAGTATACACCATAACAGAATCTGTCATTGGCTCGAGGTCGGTAGTGTTGAAACAAATTCTAACATTGCGTAAAGACGATATCGTCGGTTAAAATTCTTATTTCAAGTGTCCTGTAGTAGCGAACTGTTTGTATGCCAAAATTAGGACGGACGGGATGATAAACAAGTTATTTATTTTATATGGCCTAATCCTAGTTAATGCATCCATTTTCGCAGCTCTATTAAAAGGTGAGCATTCCACTGCATTAATAGACTACTCGTGATAATTCAAAGTTTGGCGGGCGAACAGCAAACATAGGAATGTTTTTCCGAATGGGACTTTTCTTGAAAATTCATCTAGTCCGTCAATTATCAACAGGACTCCCTCTCCATTCGATTCATTCAAATGCTTTGCCAAATCAATTGTCCAGTTTGATCCAACTGGCAATCCCTGGCATGTCCACCTTTGAATAAATTCAGAATCAACTTTCTATTCCTCTTGAATTCTACGACTTCCATAGAGTACCATTCTGTGTTGAGGCAAGGGTTGAGATCGAATATTGAATGACTGTTGGTTCATTGCTGCTGAATCTGAGAGCTAGTCTCCTTGCTAGGAATGTTTTCCCACACACAAATCACAGTTTGGTAATACCATAATTAACTATCCTTCTGACAACAGCTTACCAAAGATAATATTAGCCTTTTATCTCATGAAAATCCTTTTCTATTGATTTTCAATTACAACTACCAATACCTGAAGAATATAATTTCTACCTCGATATTCAAACACTTAAACCGCCCCTTTGCATTCAAGATAGATGGAGCTGGTAACTTTATTATCTCAAATGGTGGCAATAATTATATTTATATATTTGACAATTACTTTACTTTACTCCACAAAATCAATAAGGGGATTTCTGATCCTAGAGGAGTTACTATTGATTCGACTGGCAGGATCCTTGTTGTCGGACACAATCACCGTCTTCTCATTTTCTGACAATTCAAACTAACCATCTACTTATTTTTATTAAATGCATATTATTCGTTTTAGTTTTCAGAGAAACATGTTATTGAATCCTCCTGAGGATAATCCAATTATATTGTTGTTTAAACTCGCATAATATATTTATCACACACAATTTTATGAATCTTCTCTTATTTATATATAGTTTATTGTTATAGAATTTATCTTTAATGTGTTGAATCTAATTATTTCATATCTTTGAATAGTATAACTAAATGTAATTTTCAGACTTTCTCTAAGAATCTATAGACTCCAATAGTTGAAACAATACTCCCAAACAAGGTTTTATCCAGGTGCGTCAATTTGAAAAGAAACTTTTCTAGGCGCACGAAAATTAAGAGCTGCTCCATACACTTAATACAAAACGTCTAATTTAGACGCTTGTGAGGGATTTGAATTTTTATAGAGGTGATAAACTCATTAACTATAGCGTATAATGAGCTAATTAAATATTTAATCTCGTTTTATGAAGCAATTATAATATACAAATTCCGATTTCAGATTTGAATAGAACATGGTCGAATTACTCTTGGTGAGAAATTTCTAATAATTATTACGATTATTTTCTACTGAGATACAGTCACATTCCCAATTGTGCCACAAGTGGATAAGTGAAAGGGACACTATGCCACATGATGGATATTGGCCGAAAATGACTTATAATCACAATGTTTTAAAATATATAAATAGAGCAATATATGTAAGGTAATTTCAGGGTAGTTTAAATAGCCCTTAGTACGCTACTAGAGAATATTGTTTTTGCATTAAATTCATGTTGTTTGGGGAGAAAACACTACACGACGCTGCACTATGAGTTTGGCTAACTTGAATATATAAGGACGACCTGTCCGGATATGCAATTGTTGACAATTTCTTAGATAATGGGCTAAAATTATTCTGCTCTGCATATACCAGTTTGCAACAATGATTCAAGGCATATGATTTCCTATTCCAAATATCAGCAAACTTATTGAGATATCCAGGGTTGCCGTGGGTATGGGAATTCCCATACCCAATGGGAATGGGACTCAGATTTCTCCTGTGGTGATACCCATGGGAATTCCCACAGAATTCCTGTCGAAATGGGAATGGAAATTCCACTCCCACGGCAACCCTGGAGATATCTCATGAGAACTCATGCAATATCTGAAGTATACAATTTTAATACCGCAAAACAAGCCCCGATAGAGGGTTAATTAATTAACTAATAACTATATTTTTCATAGTAATAACTGTTTGTGTATAATTATGTTAAATATTCTCCTAACTGTCTTATCTTTTTAATACCCCAAGAAACATTCCAGTATTTTAATAAGTTTAGTAACATTAGGATTTGTAGTCCGTGTTTTATTAATTGTCCCATGACATTCTATACATAATGAAGTCACCAGAGCATAAATAATAAGCGCTCCTCAATTTTTGGAGCGCGCTCCCGCTCCACGCTCCTAGTCACAAAAAGGAGTGGCGCTCCAGATTCCGCTCCTCCGATAGAAAATGAGCGCGCTCTCGCTCCCGCTCCTCAAAAATTGGAGCGCGCTCATTTTGCTCTCCTTATTCACACCTTTCAAAATGAAAAAATTAAGTAAATCGTCAGAATTACGTACTTTTAGGGCAAAAATATAAAATTTGGTGATTTTCAGAAAGAAAGTTATCTCGTAACTCTGCTATTCACATTTTGCTTCAAATCTTGATGAATTATGGACATAATTTAGGAAATTATCTGTGAATAAATCAGGGGATTATACAGGAGTCAGGACTCAAATTGAACGCTCCTAATTGCCCTAAGGTCACTAGAGTATGTATTTTGTACGCCTAAAAGGTTAGTTTTGTATTACTCTACGGGGAGTTTCGGCAGTTTTCGCGCTCCTAAACGCAAACATAGCCAAATTTATACGCCTCTAGGCGTATGGCGCGCTCCTGGATAAACCCCTGGAATAAATGTACTAGATGTTTTGCAACAATCGAAGAAAAAAGGAGCGCGCTCCAGTGTGCGCGCTCCTCAAAAATTGGAGCGGCGCTCCACCTCCCGCTCCTCAATTTTAGAAAGAGCGCTCCAGCCTGCGCTCCTGTAAAATGGAGCGCGCACTAGGAGCGGCGCTCTTTGGAGCGCGCTCCTTTAAGGCTCTGGAAGTCACTCATTTTTGGGCCAGGGATTGGTTAGTATATTCAACTTAATACGTACATGGAATTCAATTATTTTCGAACTAGATACAGTAGAACCTCGTTAGTATGAACACGGTTAACACGAATATTATTTCAGTCCCCTTCAAGGCCTTTTCAATACAAATGACACCGGTTATTACGAATTCCCAAACTATAATGCCTGTAAAAGGTTTAATTTCGCATTTTGAAAAAATTGATGTAATTAACCCACCTAGGAGTCATTTGACTCATTTTACATCAATCTCTCAGAAATTTAAATGGAATTTACCACTTTCCTTATTGCCTGGAAACATGATTTCAATGCTTGCGTCATATCTCGAGAAGGAATATAGTTACAACAGTAGTCAATTATTCCAATTTATAGCTCTTATTCAACTTCCTATTCAATGGTAACACATTTCGATGCTAGCAGTGGCGTAGCCAGCTCTAGACTTTTGGTGGCGCGTCGGTGGTGCATGAGCTCATCGCGGTGTCCGGTGGTGCACGGTGTTCTCTCAGTCTGCCCTCCCCTCCCCTATTTCCCAAACAATCGTTGGCCCATCGTATAATTATTTCAACAATCCAAGCTGAAGTATCAATTACATAGTTGACAATTTAAATAACGGATCCTTACTTGAATAGACCACATGAATTATCCTTTCAACTTCGTCATAATTTTTACATTCTTGTTTTCTATCTTATATTAGCTGTGAACGACAAATTGGGTGGTTTGGCCAAAAAAAATTGCCAAAAATATTGCTTTAGCACCAAATATGGCCTTTAGTGGCTTATCTAATCCAGCATAAATTGTGGGTTTTTGACTTTATGTAGATTAAATTTTTCGTTGCATTATATGTTACGTATTAATATTAATGTTGTTTACGTCATCAGAAATTTGCTAAACCATCAGTGGTTTGTTAAACAGGCCATTGTTTATTCTTTAACCATAATTAACCACCAGAAAAAGTGAGGTGGTAGCTTAGTTAGCCACCATCCAAATTTCATTTTGTCGAGCACTGGATACTAGCATTTGTACAATCTGTTCAGATTATGCGCACCACTTGAGGTGGTGCGGAAAATCATTTTGATGGTGCGCCGCACCACCACGCACCGCCCTAGCTACGCCACTGGATGCTAGATCTCTAACGATGCTTTAGTAATTTTGATTATTGTAATTTTATTAAAAAGCTAAACGCCATTTACACAAAAATGGCTTCGAAATTTTTGTTCTATTAATCATCATAAATACAGTCAGGTTCTTTTATTATGAACATTCAAAGGGACCAAAAATTGTGTTCATAATAGAGAGACTTCATAATATAGCGAACTCAACTTAATTAACGAAGCACAATTAGTACCTTTTTTTAGTATACAATATACATCAAGGCTTATTGTGAAATTTTTTTCTTCTGCTTATTATGAAAAAGTTTTTAATATGAACAAGTCCTATGGTCCCAAATTAACAACTTTGTATTAACTTGACTCTCTTCTGTATTAAATTTATCCTTATTTGGAATGTCATTTGTAAAAATATTTGCCCGAACTGTATGTAAATAATAATTGGTTTGTTTGAATATTAGCACTTTTAGAATGGCAACTGAGAGTTCCACTACTTCGGATGAGCAAGATACCACCCATGAATCTAGTTTAGATTCTGAGGTAAAGTCGTTTTTATTTATACTTCTAACTTTAGATTTAAATTAATCATTTTACTCTAGAGCTTATCCTTGGCATCTTCTGGAGAATTAGGAAACAAAGGCGAGTTAGATTCTGTAGCTGACAAACCTGATCTACGTATTCGTGATTTTTTTCCTACTGAAATTCCAGAAGGAGATGAATCTGATTTAGAATCTGTCGAGACTAAAATCGCAATTAACCTTGCGGATGAGAACTTTCTAATAGGCGATGAAACAAGTGAAGAATTTGATGAAATGGATTTACCTATTTCAAGTGAAGAGACCTCAGTTATACACCCTAATAGTTCTGATAATTACCAACACCACGACTTTAGTCTATCTGCATTCTATTCCCCTTATTCTAAAAATTGTTCTACCCTCGCCAAAGGTAATCAATTAATTCTTATGCTTTATGAATATAGTTTCATTTTTTTCACTTTCCTTATTAAAATATTCTATTTTTTAGGTTATATTGAATTATTTCAATTCCTAAACTTCGAGGGAACTCCTAACCCTTTAGGGTTAACTCACTACCTATCTGGTATTAGTATTAAAAAGCAGGATATTGAAACAGAAATTCCTCCTAGTTGGACTAATTTACCTCAAATTATGCTTCAAAAGATTCTTCTTGTCAATTATACGAGTCGTAAACTTGACCTGCCAAAGAAAGCATCAAATCTGTCAGCGGCACCTGAAAGTTGTGACCTTGATAGCTTTTTCGATTCTATCGATGGGCAAGCCATTGCTGAAACGGACAAACAAGTACACCCGATGGATATTTTTCTCTTGCTATATCTCTCAATCGATCCTCTTTTTCAGCGAAAAGTATTGCAAAAACTAGACAAATGCAAACTCTCACTTCCCCTAATTATTTTTGATCCATCAACAGCAGGGCCTAAAATATTTGCGTTTCCTTTCCAGTCACTTTCTAGTGAATGGAAAAAAGCTGTTGAGAATGAGAAAGCAAAAGAATCAATACTTTTTGACGAGCCGATGCCGATAATAAGTTTCATTCGATTTGGAAACCAAACATCAGATAAGTTTTCAAAGTCTAAAATACTTAACGACGTCATCGGGTTTGATCATGATTGTTTTATTCATCGGAACAGTCCGGGAAGTGCTAAAACACGATATTTATTTGAAGGTACTTTAGAGCTATCTTGGTTTTTACCAAGTAAAACGACACATCCTAGATTCTCGAATCCAATTACTTTTCTAAATTTGAGAGGCAACGCTGCCCACCACTTGAAACAGCTGAATTTCATCCAGCAGGTGTCAAATAAAATATTTTTGATTTTCTGGTCTGACGAAATGCCAGAGAATGAAACGAATTCTTTGAGAGAGATTTACGATAAGTCAAGTGCAAAAATAGTATGTCTCTTCCCTACTTTCACCGATGAGGCTAAACGAATCATTAAATCTTGTCCAAATGTGAAAGGTGACAGAGAACACACTGTTGTCTTGGGTAGAGTTAACTTGTCACAAGATGTAGAAAATATTCGCCATCTAGTCAATTTGCATTCTCAAAATACGCCAGCAGAAAATTTGTCCTCACTGGCTACTCATGTTTATGAAAACAATCATGGAATAGAATTGGACTATAACGAATCATATTTTAAGGAAGCCGAATGCGATACAAATCTTATTTTGAGACAGGTGTTGGTGGATTCTGAAGAGACAAAGAAAGACCCAATGCGTCATATAAAAGAAAAGTACTTTCCTTTACAAAACAAACCATGGGAGGAATGGTCTAAACTTCATACCGAATCAATTCGATTGAAAAATCGTGGTGAAAGAAACCTTGAAGAATACAAGAGTGAATTGAGGGATAGAATGAACCAATGCAGACATTCTCAATTAAATATGTTTAGCGATTCCACTGGTAGTAAATTTCTTTATGAACTCCTTAGGATATGCTACATTAGTTTTGTCAAACACTTTCACACTGAGCTATTGTGGAACAAGTTGGGTCTCGATCTGAATTCCATATGTAGCAAACATATGCCAACGTTGTACCAAGAGCACAATGAGATGTCTGACGTTCTTCATAGCAATCTTGTTGATCAATTAGACAAAGATGAACGTCAGAAACTCGAAAAACAATATGTCGAATCTGCTAAAAACTTGAGTAAATCGTCGCTGGGGATTGAACATATCATCCGAGAGTTATCACAAGTATATGAATCGTTCATACAAGCTCCTCAAGACCAGAGAACTAGTATAAATTCAAAGTCACCAATTGATATAAACCTCTTGCCAAGATTTGCTGCTAACTTACTTATTCAAGGTTATCCTATAGAGATTTTAGACGGGGACGCGTCTCATGTACCAACTGTATGGCTGTCTCAGGTTTTGCAAGATTTAAAAGCAACAATTGGTAACAAACAACTCTACGTCATCTCAATTCTTGGAGTTCAGAGCAGCGGTAAAAGCACCCTTCTCAACACCATGTTTGGTCTGCACTTTGCTGTTTCGGCAGGACGCTGTACAAAGGGTATTTTCATGCAGATGATACCTGTCAGCACTGATATATCAGACCAATTAGGTTACGACTACTTGGTTGTTCTGGACACTGAAGGACTACGTGCTCCTGAACTGGACAGTGCAACTAGCAGATTTCATGACAACGAACTGGCAACGTTCGCCATAGGACTAAGTCATTTAACGATAATTAATATAATGGGTGAAACTCCAACTGAAATGGAGGATATTTTACCCATCACGATTCACGCTTTCCTACGCATGAAATTGACTTGGATTAAGCCAAAATGTGTGTTTGTTCATCAGAATGTCACTGCAGCAGGATCTGAAGAGAAGTTGGGTCCAGCGAGGGCCGCTCTGATTGACAAACTAAATAAAATGACTTGCGCTGCAGCTAAGCTAGAGAATAAGTCTTCAGAAATCAAACGTTTCTCCGATATAATCGATTTCAATCCACAGAAGGATGTGTTGTATTTTCCAACTCTGTTTCGTGGTGATCCTCCAATGGCTCCGGTTAATATCAGCTATAGCAACTATGCATTTAATCTCAAACTTAGAATTCTACAAATTCTGAAAATTGATCCATCTTTCAAACCCAAAACTATTTCCTCACTAATTAATAATGTAACTCAATTATGGAATGCTATTCTAAATGAAAATTTCGTTTTTAATTTTAAGAACGTCCAAGAAATTAATGCGTCGTGGGAGTTAGATAACGCCTTAAATATGTGGCATTTTGAATTCTGCAAGCAAATTTCTTCTTGGCAAATAGAAGCCATTAACCAATTATCTAATGCAAGTGATGTAAGTTTAAAGTTGAATGATATTAGAAAGGAGCTTGAAGAAATTTCTGATAATTTTTGCAGGAATGAAGAAAACAAACTACTTGATGAATTCTTCGTAACTAACCCAAATTTACAAATTTTTGCACAATGGGAACAAAATACGAAGGAAAATTTTAAGTTCACAAGGGAACGCCTTAAATATGCAACCTTTGAGAAGTGTAAAAAAGAGAGCGAATATTTTATTAACCATCGAAAAATGCTAAGAGGAGTTGATGTTATTGAGAGTAAGTTGATTCAATATGCTAAAAATTTTATTGAAGCAAACAAAAATTCTCTTATTTCTCAAGAAACATTAATGAATAATTTTGATACAACATGGAATCAGTGGGTATCTTCTCTCGGTGTTTCAGATATTCCCATTGAGAGAAGTAATATTAGTTATGATTTGTTTAAATCGTTGTTCCATGAATGGAAACAGTTTAAACAATTTTCTTACCTATTAAATCAAGAAATATACAATAATTATAGTGGCTATAAAATAATTGGGAAAGATTATTTCTACTTGGAACGAGAACATATTGATCTGGGTTATAGTGCTGGATATCGCAGATTCGATTATTACAATCGGTTATGTTATTTTATGACTAACAAAAGGAAAAGATGCACTGATTCGGTAACAAAGTATTTACGGGAAAATCTCTTTACTTATTTACTTGAAATATCTCAATATTGTGATGAATTATTTTCTGAAGAAATCTCTCAGTATAACTACAATCACCTCTTTTTTGTAACCATAGGACAAAAAGTGAGAAATATATTTAAAAGTATTAATGACAGAGAATATTCATATGGTAATTTGGTGTGGATAAAATTTTCCGAACGTTTTCTATTTGACATGACCTTATTCCAATGTTGTAGGGCAATTCCTAAATTTGAACGGATTCAGGAGAATTATATTAAGAGATATTCAATCCAATATCTTCTTTCTCAATCTAAAATAAAGTTTCGGGCAATCTTTCAAAATCTCACAAAATCTGTTCAGAAAGATTTGGCATGCGCAGTTCATTTAGCAGAAGTTGTATTGAATGGGATGAGAGCTTATTTGGTGGATGTTTTGAATACATATGCTGTTGAACAATTTTTTAATGCATTTCCGGACAATTTCAGAAATAAAGCTACAATACAATATAGCATTTTGGAAGAACTTTGTATACAAACTAGATACCATCAATTCCTCTATTATATTAAAAGACCGAACAAGTATATACGAAAATGGTTACTTGAGAAAATGGCGATATATTTTAATAGTTCAAGTACGGCAATACCAAAACTTGAGAAGGTGCTTTCATTAAGAGTTGAATACTTACTCCAACTTTATGTTCATTATGCTGAAAATGCTATGCGATTATCCAACGGTATTTGGATTAGTTGGAAAATTCAGTTTCACAAAGAAATTTCAAAACATGTCAAAGACATCAGATTGACAGATTTAGATATCTTAGATACATATACAGTTCAAAACATTGATATTTTATGTAATAATTTTTCTAAGGAGTTATCGAAGCAAAATGATTCCTTCGATGGTGAAAGTTGGACTAAGAGAGAATTCAACTGGAGGAGTTGTGTCGATACTCAAATAGAACAAAAGTTACAATGCCAAGCATGTTGTCCTTTGTGCAATGAACCCTGTCAGCTGAGTAGTGGTATCCACCAACATTATTGCGGTTCATTACATCGTGTTCCGGCTGTTAACGGTCGGCGTGATGGAGAAAATATAATGTCTATTGATCAGTGCACCATTGGTATTCGTGACGATTTGATTTTCTTTTCAAATCGAATACCTTTTCGATTTAGGGAATATTATAAAGCTGGGCCCGAGTATGAGCAATGGAGGATTTCATCCGACGATGCTGTTAATTCTCAATATTGGCAATGGTTTACTTCTAGATTTCGAAATGCCTTGATAAGGCGTTATCGTTATCGTTCTAATTTTAGGATAAAGTATTGGGAAAATTTAACTCAGCGTGAAATTTTACTCGATCTAAAGCAGCAGTTTGATTTAGTCAACTCTTAACGCGTATTGAATACCGTGTTATTCAAAGCTTAGAGATTTATTGTGAACTATTCGTACTATTGTTTCCTATCTAGCTTGACACTTAGAGATAATTTCCCTCAGTTTCTATTTAGTACTTCATTCACTTATTGAAGATTTATTTTTTATGTAGTTTATTATTAGAATTTACTTATCCACTGATCATCGGCGTTTGTATTAAATAACCTCGCTACTTTCTACCGATGATGTTTTTTATAAACATAAAAAAACAATCGGTAGAAAGTAGCGAGGTTTTTTAATACAAACGCCGATGATCGGTGGATAAGTAAACTCTTATTATTACGCTGTCTACAGTACAGGTGCAGACACATCCTTTTGATTAATAGTAAAAACATTAGGTTTACAAGATAAATATTTCATAATTTATTTAATAATTTGATCTTAAATTATTAGCTTGCAAACCATTTAGATTACGAGAGTCTTCTATATCTAACCTTCAGATGGTTCAATTCTACTGACCCATAGGCCGACCCGTTTTACCGTTTAGTGATTTATTTGTTGGCAGGTAATAAATCTAATACGATGACTTGTCCCAAAATATGTTCACTAATACTATCTCTGAATAAATAAATAATAACTAACTATAGGGGTCTTTATTCGAAGCAATACGGTATTCGAATAAAAACGGCATTTGTTAAATATACGTATACAGTGGAGTCTCCGAATAACGGACACGTCGGGGAAATGGCTTCTGTCCGTTGTTTAGAGTTGTCCGCTTCTCGGAGTCTGGTCCATAATTTTATCATATCACACAATATACATAATTTAAAATGCAGTTTTATATTTATTAAGGTTGAAAAGTTTATAGGATAAATTCAATTCAATTCGATTCGTTATTCGTTATTCAAATCGTTATTTTACTGTGATAAAAATAAGGTTATGAGTCACACACGTTTTGCCATCCTGTCATGTTAAATTAGTGATATCCATGTAAACTTTTGTGCGTAGTTTCTGATTGTCCGTTGTTTGGAATAAATTTTGTATTAAGACACACATTCGGGGCCAGTTCCCTGTCCGTTGTTCGGAATTCGGAGTTGTCCGCTTCTCGGGGACTGCTTAAGTATTACATGTATGGTAATTTAATTCCGTTCCAAGAGGGTTGTCCGTTATAGAGGGGTTGTCCGCTTCTCGGAGTGTCCGTTTTGGGAGTCTCTACTGTATACATGTTGTGGACATCATCCGATCATGTATTATCTTTATTAAAAGGTACAATTGATGAACCCTAGTACATTGGACCCGAGTATATTGGAAAGATTTCCCAGTAGATATAGATTAATATAGTGGCACTTATTCCTGTTCTTCTTTACTTGGCACTTCTTTAAAATGTTCGATAGTTTTTTAATACTTCACTACGTATCTTTTGTACAGAAGACTTGTACATTATATCTCGTATTCATTTTAGTGGTACCATCATTTTGTTATAATATCTGATAAGTACTGGATTTAACATAACTTAATTGTTCCCATTAGCCTGTTATAAGTCTAAGTGTGTTGCAGTATCCTCTGAGGAGCTGGGGGAGCTGCTAACAGTTCTCATTGACAAATCGAGCTATATTATAAGTAGCTTAATTCGCCTAATAATAGCAATTGCCCTAAAAATAGGCTCTGTTAACAAGCACATATTTTGGCTGCGACTTGTTATTAGGAAGCCCACCATTCATTATATATTATAATTACTAAATTACTATAAATACCTCCTTTTACTAAACTACCTTGTATTTGTGAATAGGTTTGTAGTATCTATGTAGTTTCTAAGTGATCGAGTTGACCGCTGAGATAACACAACTCAGATGGCAACCCGATCACTTTGAAACAGCTGCGGCATCATAATGTGTCCGTGTGACCTCTCAGCTGTTAATTAACACGCTCCCGTCTCTAAGTGGTCAGGTTGACCCATGAGGATTTCACAATACTCAGACGGCAACCCGATCACTTTGAGTTGAGAGCGTGTTCGCATCTAGAATGTTTAACTTTCCAACTTGTTTCCTTTTATATCAACAGAATTATGAAACTTGAAACCTTACTGCTCTATGGCTTAATACAATTGGAATTTATTAAGCCATTCAACTGAATAATGAACTTGGTTAAATAGCAACATTCCTACGCTCCACTAGTTACTACGTATATGCAATTCCATTGATGGATTATGGTTTCTATGTAAATGTTCTGAGGTTTGTGGCTTAAGTACGTAAGCAATAGTTGGAATTCACATATGTTTACCATATATATTTAATAATAATTAAGGTCTTATTCAGTCTTTTGTGGGACACGCCTGAAGGCGAATTAAGTTGAAAGGAAACTTTTCAAGGTACGAAAATTGAGAGACACTCACAAAAACTTGATGGATAATGAGTAATTTTTGCTTCCAAATTATGTCTTTCAACTTATTTTATATTCGAGCACGTTAATGTACAGTACAGCCTCGATTAACTAAATTATCCAAACACGCCCAGCTGATCTCAATGTTATTCCTTCAATTAGTTCAGCCTTAAATTATCCGACCGAGTTTGACTGCTCCAGACGAGTTCGGATAATCAGGTTGCACTGTATTTGCATACGTATCTAGGTAATATGCTAAGATATTTATCCTCAATATTCATTCAAATACAAATTATAATTAACTATGTCTCTTATATCAGAGGCAATACTGATAAAATTATGACTTTGGCAAAATTAGGAAAGTGAGGCGTATAAATTAATCGGTAATCGGATACTTTCGTCGCCGAACATTTCGTCGCTGAATCATACACCCCAAGCCACATTTTGCTTTTGCTTGTTAATGACAATTTATTCAATTGAAAATGGCAATTGAGTGTATTAAATAGGATCAAATTAAGCTTTTTTATTCTAATTTCTTCTCCACAAGTTTACGATGGTTTAGTTATTCAATTACCAAGACAAGTAAAATACAGAGTAAGCTTCCATTGAAGGATTTTTTAATAGTCCCAACAAATGTTCTTCCCAACTCTCACATTGGGTTTGCTAAATGCTTGCAAACAGTTGTTATGAAACAATTAATCCTCGTGAACAACTTCAGTGTAACATTAACAAATGAAATATTACAATTTCATTAAATTATACTTTATTGTGAAAATAGTAAAATACTAATTTACAACCTTTAATTATTCTATAATTATTCTACTCTTTTCTCGCTTTCAGGGACACCAAGGCAAGGACCGTCGCAATTGTTTCCAATTGTTTTAAACTCATTCATAAAATGAATATATTGAGGCAACTCAAAATGAGTTGATGAATTAAAAAATGAATTCAATAAAATCTAAAATTAAAGCTGTACCAACAGCATTTTCTTTTGGATGCACTATATTTTGGTGATTTATTGAAAATGCCGTCGCCACAGCTGCACAGCTGTAGTAGTTTAAGGATAATGCCTCCTTGCACCCCAATGGGCAGAGCATTAACCGGTCCTCATGTTTTGCTCTGCTCCTAATGATAAAAATGAGCGGCGCTCCTGTTTTCGCTCCTCCGATAAAAAAAGGAGGGCTCTCACTTTGAGCTCCTTAATTCTTGTTCACCAAATGTGCTAATAAAATGTTAGTTAATTAATTCTGATTCGCGCTTAAGCGGAGTCTACTATACATAATCGACACCAATGCAATACCTATCTTGTATTCAACGGATATTTCCGTATTACAGTAGAACCTCGTTAGTATGAAATCGGTTAATACGATTTTTTCGAATGGGTATTACTCCGATTTAATAATATGAACTCCGGATAAAGCTAACAAATTTACCGTCCGTTGGTGCTCGTATTAACGAGGTACTACTGTATATAGACATGCATGTAAAGATCTTATCCATGTTTTAATAGAAATCAATACATATTGTGTATACTATTTCCTGAAAATGTGGTTCTTATACTATAAGAAAAATATTGTAAAAGTCTACGCCAATTGAGGACTGCATCCTCCAGGTGAATGGCTCGATACGCCCCTGCCATTCGAGTTACACAATAATCATCTATTGTGAAATAGTTGCAGTTATATACTCTTCTAAGTCGTTATTTATTAACGAGGTTCTACTGTATTAACTTTAATTCTATTATAGTTAATACCTTAGATTCTACGCTGGTACATTTGTAATTGTCTCTCTCAGTCAATCTGTTATCTCTCTCAGTCAATCTGTTATCAGTTGTCAGGGAGAGAATGACTCTCTGATTGCTGCTAGCGTTTCCACTAATCAGAACCTCACCTCTCTCTATGTGGCCTGGACAGCTCACAGCTCAGCTGCGCAACTAACTGCCGGCCTATATCTGGTGTACACGCTGGGAATTAACAGCTTATTGTATCAGAGATATACGTCACTCACAACCTTTCTTATTTGAAAGGTAGTTAACTGTGCAATCATAAGAGTAAACAATATTGGAAATTACATTTTGTAGATTTCTGCTCTACATCTCCATGTCAAAACTCAGGGAGCTGTCAACGCTTTTTGACTGGTGGATACTATTGCGTTTGTCAGCCTAGCCACTTTGGGTTAAACTGCCAGCACTTCAACGATGTACTACTTCTCCCTCTGATCAGATCGACTTCTGCATGGATTCCCCTTGTAACAATGGGTCGTGTGTTAGTTTAGATAAGGGATACCGGTGTATGTGTCCCCAAGGCGCGTGACTGGCTCTAAATGCCCAACGGATATTCCAGAGTGTGCATCACAACCATGCGTGAATAATGGAATTTGCCAAGAATCGTTTTAATCTTTTTCCTGCTTATGTCCATCTGGGTTTTCTGGAACCTTATGCGGGGATGAAGTTAGTAACTGTGTTCCTAATCCCTGTTCCAATGATGGTATTTGCATGGAATCTCCTGACAGCTTTGAATGCTTTTGTAAGCTGGGGTATACAGGGAATTTGTGCCAGATTAACATCAATGATTGTGCCAGTTCACCCTGTCTGAAATGGAGGGACATGTGTGGATGGGCCTGCTTCTTTCTCGTGCGAATGTGCTACGGGGTATACGGCTCCTATGTAGTCTATTGACATTGACAGTTGTCTGCCTAGTCCTTGCGAAAATAATGGAACTTGTATTGATCTCCCAAACGCCGAAGGTTACATGTGCAATTGTATCGCGGGATATACTGGGATGGATTGTGGAGAAGAAATTGACGATGTGCTGATGGAAACTGCTCTGGTAACGGGCGGTGTTTCGACTTGCTAGGCGGCTACTCGTGCTTATGCGACACAGGATACTCAGGCAGAGACTGCGATACTAAGATCAGCATGTTTTCATCTTATCCTTGCGAAAATAACGGTACTTGTGTGGAGGTATTTCCTTTCTTTGAGTGCATCTGCTCTCCTGGCTTCACTGGAGAGATATGCCAAACTGATATCGATGAGTGTGACACCAATCCTTGTCACCGGGGCACTTGCGGTGATGGTATGAATGTATTAATTTGCCTGTATCCGGATGGGTTTACAGGCACCACTTGTCAAAGTGAGATATTTGAATGCACTTCTTTTCCGTGTATTAACAACGGGACTTGCGTGGAGACCGTGGGATCGGGTTTCATGTGTGTTTGTGGGGCGGAATATACCGGTGATATTTGTCAATTTAAGATTAACTATTGTGAAACTCAAGCTTATCTGACAAATCCTTGTATCAATGGGAACTGTGTTAGTATCGGTGATAGATTTACTTGTGTCTGTGAGGAGGGCTTTACTGGTGATAGGTGTGAAAGCCAGATACGATCAATATGTGTTGTGCAGGGACAAATATATGTTCCAATAACGGTACATATGTACCTGACCCTGGCACAGACGCTGGATTTAATTGTGTCTGCACACTTGGGTATACAGGGGAGAGGTGTGAACATGAGATTAATGAATGTATTACGTCAGATGGGTTGAGTCCGTGCTTGAATGGAAACAGTATTGACTTGGAAGGAGAAATTTACTGTGTTTGTAGTAGTGGATACACAGGGAGATTGTGTGACACACGAATCAACGTTTGTGCACCTAACCCTTGTTCGATTAATGGTGTATGTGGCACTGTTAACGGACAGTTTATTTGGCTGTGTTTTGACGGGTATAGTGGCGACTTGTGCGAAGTGGATATTGATGACTGCGTGTCTTCTCCGTGTCAGAACAACGCAACTTGTTTGGATAAAGAGAATGACACTGATTGCGACTACATGCCAGGATATACGGGAAAGTATTGTCAGAATCGTTTGCTAACATGTATGACAGTCTGTGTTTGAATAGAGGGACCCCGATTAGGGTTACAGGTGTATATGTGCCATGGGAGTTCAGGATATAACTGCGATATTGTTATAACATTTTGTAGAGAGGCATCTTGTTTGAATTGTGGACGTAGATAATGGATTCCAGTGTGTGTCCTGCTGGGTGAGAGGTGTGATAATTTTATTGACTTCTGCGTTTCAACGCCTTGTGCTAACAACGCTAGCTGCAGCTCTGGCAATGCCAGTTTCTCCTGTTCATGTAGGGAGATTATTTCGGAGTAGGTGTCAGTATTCCAACAATTGTGTTGGATTTGATTGTAATTCCGGCGCCTGCGTTAACATATTTAACAGTACAAACAAACCGGTCACTAAAGGCCGATATCTGCTCTCCAGCGGTATCTTGTGTGTGTTTCCCCGGATACACGGGCCAGCTGTGCGAGCTGTCACAGAATCCATAGGCATGTTTGAATGGAGGGAGCTGTGTGTCCACTGGGAGTGGGGAGTATAGGTGTGAGTGTGGGTTGGGGTCAGGGTTGGGGCCGATTACGATTACACATTTCGCTGTAATCGTAATCAGATGATTCTATTAGAGTGTAATCGTATCGTAATCGTAATCATGCTATTTTATTAGCGTATTTATCTTTGAAATTAAGGATATATATTATCAATTCGTAGGATTGCACCTGCGAAGTGCTTTTATTCAATAACAGTCACATTAATTTGAATTCCATCATAATATATACGTACAGAAACAGATAGTTTATTGAAATTGACACTTTTCCTTGTTGAGTACTTTTAGATTCGAAATATCAGACTTAGCCAGACCGCATTTAGTATACATTTTGGGTTGTTTTCATAATCGTAATCATATACAAGTTTATAGTATCGTAATCGTAGTCGCTTAAAAATTATAGATCGTAATCGTAATCATAATCATCTGAAAGTAATCGGCCCCAACCCTGGTTGGGGTATGCGGGGGAAAAGTGCCAAACTGATGAGTTTAACTGTAACTAAAGTAGAACCTCGTTAATACGAACACCAATGGATGGTAACCTGATTTATTGGAGATTACTTCATCTCCCGACAAGTAGTATATTATATAGTATAGTATATTGAATTTGCATGACATGTAGTCATAATATCCCACTCTAGCAATATACAATTTCACTATGAGTAAAGAATTATCTCTCCAGGGACCTAAAGGAAATTTTCAACAAGTAGAAATTCAGTTTGGCAATGAAAAGCTTAAGGTGAGCACACACAGGGGCGTAGGAGTAGGCCCGGCAGGCCCGGCGCAAGCCGGACCAATAATTTCATGATGAATTTTTACAAAAGCTATAATGTTTAGTAGGATAGTATTTAAATTCATTTTGATAATATAATCATGGTTAATCTCCATATTTTTGTAATATTATATTAGTGCATAGCCTACTCTATATATGGCCTGACAGTAGATGTACCAGGGATGCACAAGAAGATGGGAAATTTTAATTTGTTAATGTTTTCTATATTGAACTACTAAGTTCTTTATGGGTCTCTAGGTCGTAAACATAACTCAGCAGTGCTAGCCCGTGATTAGTATTAGCTGTAATGAGAACGGTGATCGGATTTTCATAATTTAATAGTAATAATAAACACAAACAGTACAATTTCTAATATTAATATACAGTAAATAATACACAATTATTTGCTTTCTTTCCTTTCGCCTCTTTCTCCTTTCTCTCTCTGGCTCTAGCAGTGACACACGACACACTTAACTACATAATAGAAATAGAAATAAGAATAACAGAGTAATACAAATCATTGGTAAATACAAATAAGTAGACACATAATTAAGAGAATTTCTTAAATTTACGCTTTCTATACTTTTTGAAAGAACCAGCGAGTTATAATTCTTAACTTTGTTTGCAAGAAAGCAATTCGCTGCAGTAAAGACGAGCTTCGATAAGATGTTCCAACTAAACACACCACAGCTAATACAAGTAGACTTCCAAATACTTGCATCACGATTATCACTATCTTCCAAATACACCAACGTGAGTCAACTAGTATTTTTCTAGAAGGTCCACTTACAAGCTTCGCCATCAGCTCTTTATTGTTTTCGATGGCACTAAAGGTCTTCCATATAATAAATATGGATTTTAAAACTGGCTCAGAAGGATATTTAAGTCCGCCACGGTCCATTAGCTGCAGAAGTTTATACTGAGAGTCCAGGTCTAAATCAAGCAGAAATTCTATATCAACTATTAGCATAAGTAGACAGACATGACACGGTTTTGTTTGTTTCAGGTACTGATGGACAGTATAGCCTGCAATAAAGGCTAATGATTGAAGCAACTATGAACCACAATCAATTGTTGATAGATCATTAATCTCATCAAGAAATGGCTCCAAATTGAACTCACCAGTAGTCGAATACGCTATACGGAGTTGAAAATGACTTAACAAATGACTGAATAGATTGAAAGGAAGTGTCTTGTTGGTCAGTAAATATGTTTCATTATGCTAGAAAGTTTAAGTCGGCGCTCGGTTCAAGGATTTGAAGATAGATGTGATAATTAGAACCCGACATCATACGATATAGACCGAAATGGTGTTCCAAGGGATCCGTCTGTAGAAAGGAGGACAACAGATATGTAAAGCCACAAGATTGAGTCAAATGATTGGTAATTTGTGGTAAGGCAATACAAGCATGTCTAAAACTGGTGTGTGTTTGTTTACTCAGTTTGCCAATTTTTTCTAGTAAAGTTTGCCAAGCATCTAACCAAAACTACACGAGTCAAAAATAGAAATCGCTCGTCATAAAAAGTCAAAGGTCTAGGTCTAGAGAAATTATCGTTCAAACGTATTCCTTTATATGGTGTGTTCACGTTGAATAATTTCCAAACAGTAAGAAGGGTATCAACAAACTCAGGAGTATTATTTCTATATTCTGGATAGTTAGCGCAGATATTGTTAATTCGTTAACGACTTTCAAAACCAGTTTTACATTTTGACGCTCTATGCTAGACGAAAACATGACTCCATAGTCAAATGAGGAGCTAACTTGGATAAACTTGTTCTTTCTGAATTATATAATTGACATACATCTTCAAAGGATGCACAACCGAACTTAAGGGGATAATCACAATAAGAACTAGAGTTGTATTTTAAAGCAAGTTCTTGCAAAACAGATTCAATTTCTCGGATGCCACTAATTGAAGCAATGGAAACGGATATACTCTGTCCATTAAAATAGGCTGAGGTGGATAAATAAGCATTGATTTCAAGGTACAAATCTACTGAGATATTTTTTCAGCCATTTTAGCGAGAACAAACGTTATGTTGCTTTCATTACGGATCCACACCAACCAACTATAAGGTAAAGAAATCAAGGTTAACTTATCTTTCAAGTCCTGTGGAGAGTTACCACAAACTTCTCTTTCTCTTGACTCTCGGATCTCAAGCTGAGTTGTAGTGTTTGGTTCATCAATTCTTCCTCTTTTGCATCGTATGAGAAGCGATTCCGTTTGTAAGGTTTGGATAAGTAATATGCTGGGCAGCGAGTTAGTAAACTTGGTACAGCGCCTTCCTTCAGCTTTGGCTTTGCCCGCGGTACTTCAGTAAAAGTACTATCTCCTCTTGGGGCTTGGAAAGTGTAGTCTATGTCTTCTTTCTGAAAATGGTTGATACATACATAGACCACCTTCAGGTCACCGATATCCTCGCGACGAAGAGCGTATGTCCAGGCATGATTCAGGGTTGGTGGATTTTGAGGCATCTTGAACACAGGGAACATGGTCATCTGGGTTGTAGTTGCTCTTTCATCCGGGGACAGAACACGAGTTAGGCATGAATAGAAGCTAATATTAATAAAATACCAAAGCGAAATTAAAAGGATGAGATTTTACGTCAATAGAAGAGTTTGGAATAAAATCTGATCAATAATTGTATATATTTCAAGAATATTTCTAATTAATGTGGTTGATTATGATTATTATTTTTGAAATTAAATATTGTGGTTGGATAAATATTACCATCTTCTCCTTCATCCTTGGTCCACATTTTCTAGGTTACTGTCAGGCCATATATAGAGTAGGCTATGATTAGTGTTGATTACTACGTATTTTCTAAGATTTGCATTTGATTAATTAACAGTGGAATAATTATCTTCATTTCACCAGGCTAATAGTAGTAATGGCGTATAAATACAGTGGATGCCGGTTATAAGCACATCGTCGGGAACTGCACTTAATGTGCTTATAACCGACATGTTCTTATAACCGACATAAATAATACAGGGTACAGTACACCCTCGCTAATCCGAACAGGAAAAACCAAAATATTCTTCTAACAATTGTGGGAAAAAATCGTAAATTGCAATATAATATGTCTCACGCAAGTGTTTTAAGGAGTACACGAGTAGTTTAGTGCGGATTAACAAGGTTTGTACAAGTTTAGTTCGGATTATCGAGATTCTCATTTATAGATGCCCATAGAAAATGCATTACTTCACTAATCCGAACGAATTCACTAATCGGAACAGAAGATTTTTGAATCGGAACACCTCTGTTCGGATTAGCGAGGGTGTACTGTATATGGCAACCGTTTTCCAACATAGTGTGCTTATATCCGATATGTTCTTATAACCGATGTGCTTATATCCGACATCTACTGTATTTATACTTAGTGCATATCATGCATCCGAAATTCATTTTTATATGTTTAATGTTCTCCAAGCACGAAGTGGAGAAACCCGCCGGACCAATCGGTAATAGGTTCCTATCCTACGCCCCTGACACATACTGCACTAAATGGGGATATCAGAGAATCCATTAGTGTGGTTTTGGAGGACGGAAAAGGGGGGCTTATCAAAGCGAGAAGTATAGACAAGTGAAAAAGTAAACGCAATATTTGTATATTTAAATCTTAAATGAACTGTTATATGTTTGATAGTTATGCTAATATTGTGTATGTAGATACTTTTACTAACAATATTTCTTTTAGTAAAGGGTTGTTTCTGTTTCTGCTAATAATATTGACTTTAATTATATTGTGATTTCATCGAGAGAGGGCTTGCAAATATAAATTAAATATATTCATATTATATATAGATATAGAATATATATGATGAACGTGCGTTAATTTGAAATCAACTGAATTGGGTTTATCAAGTCCGTTCGTGAACCTTTCATTCCCTGGAGAAACCATTGAATTATATACTAGACAGTACAGGGAATCGGCTTTACACTTGAATAAGAACTGTTAAATTACACAAACAAAATGCTACATTTAGAGGCTGTAGACATTTTTTAGGTTTTATTGCACTCACAATCAGTAATTTTGTCCAAACTAAAAATCCATGTACTATACAACAAAAATAGCTACAATCCCTGTACGTCGGCAGGTATGAATTATAATACACTTACATAGAGGTAGTTCGAACTACGGCCCTGAATTTAATTGGCCGGGCGGCCCGAAGAGCCTATAACCGGTCAGCATTCCATGAGCTGACCCGACCGGTGTAATTTGAAATGCAAGCAATACAAGTTATTCAAAAATATCGACACCAGTTACAGGGCCGGCGGAAGCAGTTATAAAGTGGTCAGGCCATGCTTGACCGGCCTAACTAGTGACGTAAGAGTGGTAAGGCTATTGGCCTGACCGCTTCCGCCGCCCCTGCCGGTTATATCTCGCCTGGTATCCGACCCGACCGGATCGATCACTGAATTAATATTTAACTGGTCAATAAAATCTGCAACCCTTAACCGATATTAGCAAATGTTAACCGGTTATCTCGCATTCACAGTCCCGGTGTAACAGTTCAAAATTACCCCTCGGTTAATTTTTACCTGTTTAACGCAGTAATTTTATCAATTTTTTTCAAGATTCTAATTATATTTCTATAGGATGGATACTAGTGTTAATTCGACAAACAAGTTTGAGAGACTGAATACAACAAATCCATTCATTAGGGGAAACTTCTCGCATATAGAGTATATGTCTGTACGTGTGACAAGCTGCTTTTCGGTAACGAGCCCACAAAGGAATCTTGTAACCGTTTTGAAAAGTATCATTTCAGTGGCATATGTATCTAGTACTGAGACGCTGATCTGTCCAGGTTGTGTTGCTTTGAAGTGAGCAGAGACGAACTCTTGCATGGTCAGATGTACAAATGTCCTAACCTTAGTTATTAATACATACAGAATTGCTTTGTAGTGCTCATGAGCTAGGCATAAGCATTGACTGGGTATTCTTATTGCCCTATTATTAGAGGTACGTTTCTTCCGACGTGATTTTTCTATTCAACGCTCCGAAGAATGCAATAAATCCTATATTACTTAGGAAATGTAGTATGTATGTCCTAATGAAGATTGGATATTCGTTCTCGACTCTTGTGAATTATGCTAGTCCAGTTCTTGTTAGTTCTCTCGTTATCAATAAAGAATTAATTCATAGTGAATATTTGTTAGACCCGATGCATGGACCTTCATCTCCTCTGTCCGCGAACAAACAAATACATATATGTACTTAATGGAAGAAAATTGAAGAATGCAAGAGCTTGCTGAAGAGACATAACGAAATGGATCAGTTATCATTATTAGGCCAGGTAAAATAAATTAATTGTTTATCATCCATATATATTCAGAAAATACGGACGGCGGACGGGATTTTATTTTTATTTTTTCGCTACAGGACACTTCGCTACATGGACACTTCGCTAATCTGAATATTTTTTGTTTATGTGTCAAATCCAAAAAGTATAAACCATAACAGAATCTGCCATTGGTTCGAGGTCGGTAGTGTTGAAACAAATTCTAACATTTCGTAAAGACGATATCGTCGGTTAAAATTCTTATTTCAAGTGTCCTGTAGTAGCGAAATGTCCGTAGCGAACTGTTTTATGCCAAAATTAGGACGGATGGGATGATAAACAAGTTATTTATTTTATATGGCCTAATCCTAGTTAATGCATCCATTTTCGCAGCTCTATTAAAAGGTGAGGATTTCACGCATTAATAGGCTATTCTTGAGTATTATGGTAGTTTGGCGGGCGAACAGCAAACATAGGAATGTTTTCCGAATGGGACTTTTCTAGAAAATTCATCTAGTCCGTCAATTATCAACAGGACTCCCTCTCCATTCGATTCATTCAAATGCTTTGCCAAATCATTTGTCAAATTTGATCCAACTGGCAATCCCTGGCATGCCCACTTTTGAATAAATTCAGAATCAACTTTCTATTCCTCTTGAATACAACTTCCATAGAGTACCATTCTGTGTTGTGGCAAGGAATTGAGATCGAATATTGAATGACTGTTAGTTCATTGCTGCTGAATCTGAGTGTTAATCTCCTTGCTAGGAATGTTTTCCCACAACCTGGATTTCCTATTATGCACCAAATTCAGGTTTTTTCGCTTCATAGTTCAACAACTCCATATGGTAAAAACAAATGGCTCCATTGTCATATCTTTAATCGCCATCTTTCTGAGATATTATATCTCGTTATATGTAGTCGTATTCTTTGTTTCATTTATTGGACATGACTAGTTATTTCTCCCTTTAATTTATTTTCAAACTCTCCAAGATCCTATAAGCCTGCAGTTTGTCACAACATCCTCTCTCTGGATTCCATTCAGAATTTGAGACAATCCAATCAAGTCCTTATTAACCATTCCTTCTCAAATAGCAGGTTTAGTGTATCTGCAATATTAAGATTTTTCTAAATATGCTATTTTGAGGGTATAACTATTTATTATATACTTATATACTATGCATTGATATTACATACAAGTAACCAAACAAACAAACAAACAAACAAGTAAATATCCAAACAACCAAACAAATGTGTAAACAAACAAACAATCAAATAAATAACTAAATAACCAAACAAATAAACAAACAAACAAACAAACAACAAACAAACAAACAACTAACTAACTAACCTGAGGAGACAGTTAGTATTTTCGGATCATCATTCCCTGTTTTGAGCACCCGGCACTCAAACTAATCGGTGTCACTAAATGGAACGAAATATATAATTAGTCTGCATAAAGTAAGGTTATACACTATAAGTATGTGAACAATAGGAATTTTAATGCAGAAATAATATTCGTCTGGTAACTTATTAACGGCTGTTTAAATAGCCATATATTGAAGCATCTATCAATGTTATTATGCTGCTAGAAGCTTCAATGCATGAATACAAATTACTCCTGTTCAAATACTTGTGGCCAGCTGTAGACTGTCCCTATAGGCGCTGTTCCGATTGGATAGCATTACTGTGTAGTGGAACGAGAAGGGACTGTAGTACCAAATCCAGGCTATGTCCGTGTAAGAAGTGTTAAGCGTAGCTGTCAGGACTAGGTCGCCTCCTATTGGGGCATAGCAACACATAAGGGACATTGGAATGTAGCGTGTAATCAACATACTCAGTCGGTAATCATATTTGCAACTTGTTTATAAACATTTATAGTAAAAAGCAATAAGAACACCAATAATAACAACAACAACAACAACAACAACAACAACAAACCTTGGTAGATAGAGACATAAGTTGGTTGCATCGTTAGTTTAATAGCTCTTACAGTGATATCAACACTGACACTAACACCTATAGTTACAATTTGAGCTGTGACACTATATTTAGTGTACTCATAATACTGCATGACGTCATATACTCTAATAGCATACTGACACTGTGTAGAGTTAATGCGGGTAATCTCATGATGTATTGTTCTACCAAATGTGGTAGTAGGGTGCCAACGGATAATGGGACCTGGAATGTTAACTGTACTATGAATGTGACTGATGAGTATACTTCCAGATTAATTAACCGAAGTGGGAGACACTTGCAGTGTAATTCTCTCTTCTTCAGCTGTTAACAAAAGTGCAAATAATATTATAACAACGGGTATATCTAATAGCTATTCCAATATAAGTTGCACTAATACTTTAAAATTATTTGGTAGTATAGGTATCTATTTCTATTGTAAAGCAATAATAAATTATTTGCTATTATCCAAGAGTGGTTATAAATGGCGCGTAAAATTGAGCGCCATTATTTGGACTAGCTAAGTTTTGTCGCCAAAATAGAAATAGCTAAGTTTTTGGCGCCAAAGCCAAAATAGAAATTTAATTGTAAAGCCATTTTTAAAGAAAAAGGGATACATTGCAATTTTTACATTCCATTAGACATTATGGTTGTTATGCAATTAGCCACGTCTAACCAAAAAACTTTCCCTAACTTTCCAGTTATTACCATGACAACAAATAAGTAACTATGGTATGCTCAGGTTACAAAGTACTATAAGATAGAGTCTATGGAAACAAACCAAAATAAATTATTTGAACAAACTAACTTCAAACAACAATAAAATGGCCACTATTCTGCCACCAAATGTGTCACTAAACACATTCGCACAGTTCGATGCTGTTGCCATAGAAATAGCCCAAACCTTTGACCTTCTTATCGCACAGCTGATCGCGAGGAGGGACGCTCTCCTACTCGAACTGTCCCAGCTCCGAGAGGACTACACCATCAAGGAGACCACGCGTAAGGCTGCCATTCAGGAACTGGAACTAACTCGACAACAATTGCAGCTGATGAGTCTCAAAGTGAATACGAACATTCCTATTCACCAACAGGCCGCTGAGCTGTACCAACAGGGCCTAGAAAGTCTGTCGACACCTACCAAACTCCCGTACCCTCTCTTCGACTGTCCTACTCTCCAAACGCTAGGGAGTGTAATCTCAGGATTCGGGGAGCTGTCAGTTTTGGAGGTACCCGACTATTCTAAGAAAGTGGAACCGACACTAACAGCTGGGAAGAAAGGGAAAGGTGCCAATGAACTCGATGCAGTTGGTCTCTCCATCGATGAACCAAACAAACTAATCTACATAGCTGATTATGAGAACTCCCGAATTCAAGTGGTGTCGTTTGAAGGGAAGTTCGTAACAAGCTTCGGACAAGGAATACTCAAGGCACCATATGGCATAGCTGTAACAGAAGAACACATATCAGTTACGGACACAGGACACAACTCTCTGTTCCAGTTCGGCAAGAAAGACCGGAAACTAAAGAATAGAACTGGAACTAAAGGGAAAGAAGAAGGACAGCTAGATTCCCCACGCGGCCTCGCAATCGACACAAATGGAGATGTGTTTGTAGCAGATAGCTTTAATCACAGAATAGCAAGATACTCCAAAGAGCTACAATTCGAAACGTGTCTCGGAACTGAACAACTACGCTACCCACAAGATGTGAAACTAACCAAGGAATGTTTCGTGGTGCTGGACTGGAGTCCCAACTGTGTTCATTCCTTTTCAAGGAATGGATCCCTCCTCAGTTCCTGTATCTCTTAGGGACCGGATTGTTTGGTGTATAACCCTAACTTCTTCTGTTTGGATCCAGCTGGGAATATCATCATTAGCGACACTGACCACAATGCCATAAAGATATTCTCCAGAAACGGACAGCACATCCATACCATTGGGAAGGGAGGCGACAAGAAAGGAGAGTTTATTAGACCATATGGTATTTCCATTTCTCAATTAGGTACTATATTTGTTGTGTCTGATAATCCTAATTATTCATTGCAATGTTTTTAATTAGATTTTTGTTTACTATCAAAAGTTAATCAAAACCATTCCAAAACCCTAAGTCAATCTATTAGCTTAAAAAGGCTTTTTAGCTAAATAAGCTAAGTAACACCTTAATTCATATAAAATACAGTATAAGGCGAAATATCGGTTAATTAATGTGAACAAGGTATATTTTGTAGCCTATAAAAATGCATGTGAATAACTCCGGTTAATAAGAATTCCGGATAAGACCAACAAATATTGACAGAGTTCAAATGAATGCAAACTTCAAGTAATACCCAAATTTATGTGCCGCATGGAGTCATAATATTGCATAAATTAATTTTAAGGTTTGGCGCCAAACTTAAATTTAGTGCCCAGACTGTGCGCAAATCTTAATTTTAAAGGTGTTAAACAGATTTCAAGCAAACTAATGAAGATGCTGCTTAAATAAAAAAGGCCCCAATTATATTTTTGGGCGCCAAACTTAAAATTAGTCGCCATTCTCAAATTGGGTTCCTAACATCAGATCTTATAACTCACCTATGCAGTCTGGAATATCTGAGAATTCCTTTAAAGAACCACAAACTAACTTCCCACTCACACAAGTGCAATTAGAACAGCTGATCCGCATAACCGAATCTTCAAACACCTCATCTAACAAAGCCATAGCGTATACATTCAGGTTATCCTGAATAAGAGTTATATCCCAACTGGCACCCCCAGTGGCATGGGACAGAGTTACATAATCCTCGTGAGTTGTCTGGTAGGAAGAGAACTTCTGGGACGAACCATTTGGCACCTTGATGTACCCATTGGGGTCCTCTGGGTCCTGGATCTAAGAAATTCCTTTCTCGTCTAATTCCATTGCCCGGTGCAGCTCGCCCTCTATAGGAATGCAAGTAAATTCGAACTGAAACTAAATATGAACAATATCAAGCTTAGTTTGAGTTCTATTTCGTCACAAATGGTATGACTATCGTGTATAGTAATTCCGCTCCTTGTTTGGTTCTGGACATCACTTTTACCAAAAATAAAACGAGCATTCCCGGCTCTAATCGATAGATTTTTCCCAAAATTACAGTCGAAGAAAGATCTCAATTCGACCCAAATGCAATGTCTTGTCCGTTCGCAGGTATTTTGCCCGGCCGGCCATTAGACGACAATGATCTAATAGAACCAGATGAAAATACGGACACACCTCAAAGTGTGAAGGTTAAAGAGGACTAGCCCAATTGTTGAAGTGACCAAATCTAACTTATGACGGTACACATTGTAACTCTATCGAGTGTTGTGTGCATGGGCGTAAATCCTGGGGGGGACGCGTCCCCCCAACTTTTTGGAGTGGAGAGGACACCTATATAAATTGTCTCCACAACCTCTCACCAACTGTGAAAACGTCCCCCCCACTTTGTAGCATGGATTTACGCCCTTGGTTGTGTGCCTGATGTTATTAGATAAGTCATGGAGCTATTTTGCTAGATTGTATTTGTATTCATTTATGGTACGTATTATAAATAAATTGTAACTAAAATTATTAAATAATTAGTAATTAGTTCAAGGGATCGTTCAAACGTTACGTAACGCAAAATTATAGACAATTATAGGCGAACTTGCTATTAGAGGAACATAATTAATTCAGATTAAGGCCAGTGTTAATGATAATATTGTTTCAGCTCCACACGAAGTCTATCTGAGGATGCGGGCGGGCGGCATCTCATTATCATTATCTCATTATTTGATGACGACATAGTTAATAATTATCTGAGCAAATATTCTAATTTGTGAGTGCTTATCGATAAAATTTGCAATCGTTGGTTAATAATGCTTGATATAGGTTCTGATTAATCTACTAGCTAATTATGGCTATTTTAGAATGTGTCCTACCATATAATTGGCAACGAACAGTGGCCTTACTTTGAAATGTATGTGCAATAATGGAAATAATGACAATAGTGACAATATTTGTGCGGGAGTGAAATCTGACGCGGGCGGTGGAGCTGAAACAAGATTCCAACAAACAGTGGCCTAATTTACCTGTAATAAACAAACACAAATTAATTTCAAAAATATACAAATGGCGACACAAGTCCGGAACTAATCCTAGTACCAATCGTATACCCCATATTGATACAAATCAATCAATCAATAGACAGGTTGATACTCTCTCTTGATCACAGAAGGCACCAGCTGTTGACCGAGTTAAGGGACAGACAAGAGGAAACGAGAGCCATCAGGTGGCGCGTCAACAAATGGAACAACAAAAAGCAGAAACCCGCGTATTTTTGGAAGGTCAAATGACACACAATTTGCTACATTCCTTTCAGGAGAAAATGGTTAGAGATTTTAAAGCTAAAATGGCAGAAATGCAAGTCGCAGCACCACCTCTGCACACGGTACCTAGAGGAACGTATCTCCCGTCTGGGAAAATAACTAAAGGTGTAACCATCGGAAACTTGTGGTGAAGAAATTAGAATAAAAAAGCTTAATTTAATCCTGTTTAATACTCTCAATTGCCATTTTCAATCGAATAAAATTGTCATTAACAAGCGTAAGCAAAAGCAAAAATGTGGTTTGAGGTGAATGATTCAGCGACGAAATCTCCTGCGACGAAAGTATCCGATTACCGATTAATTTATACGCCTCACTTTCCTAATTTTTCCAAAAACAAAATTTTATCAGATTTGCCTCTGATACAAGAGACATAGTTAATTATAAGTGTATATGAATGAATATTGAGGATAAATATCTTAGCATATCACCTAGACACGTATGCAAATACAGTGCAACCTGATTATCCGAACTCGTCTGGAGCAGTCAACTCGTTCGGATAATTTAAGGCTGAACTAATTTAAGGAATAACATTGAGATCAGCTAGGCGTGTTTGGATAATTTAAGTTAATCGAGGCTGTACTGTACACTGACGTGCTCGAATATAAAATAAGTTGAAAGACATAATTTTTGAAGCAAAAATTACTCATTATGCATCAAGTTTTTGTGAGTGTCTCTCAATTTTCGTACCTTGAAAAGTTTCCTTTCAACTTCATTCGCCTTCAGGCGTGTCCCACAAAAGACTGAATGAGACCTTAATTATTATTAAATATACGTATGGTATTGGTAAACAATGTGAATTCCAACTATTGCTTACGTACTTAAGCCACAAACCTCAAACATAAGCATAGAACCATAATCCATCAATGGAATTGCATATACGTAGTAACTAGTGGAGCGTAGGAATGCTGCTATTTAACCAAGTTCATTATTCAGTTGAATGGCTTAATAAATTCCAATTGTATTAAGCCATAGAGCAGTAAGGTTTCAAGTTTCATAATTCTGTTGATATAAAAGGAAACAAGTTGGAAAGTTGGACATTCTAGATGCGAACACGCTCTCAACTCAAAGTGATCGGGTTGCCGTCTGAGTATTGTGAAATCCTCATGGGTCAACCTGACCACTTAGAGGCGGGAGCGTGTTAATTAATTAACAGCTGAGAGGTCACACGGACACATTATGATGCCACAGCTGTTTCAAAGTGATCGGGTTGCCATCTGAGTTGTGTTAACTCAGCGGTCAACCCGATCACTTAGAAACTAAATCATAGATACTACAAACCTATTCACAAATACAAGGTAGTTTAGTAAAAGGAGGTGTTTATATTAATTTAGTAATTTTAATATACATAATAATTATGAAGAAGAGACCCTACCCCCTATAAAATATTTATTATTGATTAATTTAATTAAAATAAATAAATAAATACGTACAGTCTGTTCTCTCTAATTGTCCACTTATTTACTTGTCCAAATCAACTATTTATATATCTGTAATATAGTCCATATTCTCTAATAGTCCACTTTGGGCCAATTGCCCACTGGTGGACTATTAGAGAGAACAGTGTGTACTAGGAGGGTCCAAAAGTGGTTCAATAAGATACATGCCATGTAAAGTAATGCCATATTACCATCACATGATAATTGTTCTTACTATTTATGAAAACAAATCAAGTCCTTATTAACCATTCCTTCTCAAATAGCAGGTTTAGTGTATCTGCAATATTAAGATTTTTCTAAATATGCTATTTTGAGGGTATAACTATTTATTATATACTTATATACTATGCATTGATATTACATACAAGTAACCAAACAAACAAACAAACAAACAAGTAAATATCCAAACAACCAAACAAATGTGTAAACAAACAAACAATCAAATAAATAACTAAATAACCAAACAAATAAACAAACAAACAAACAAACAACAAACAAACAAACAACTAACTAACTAACCTGAGGAGACAGTTAGTATTTTCGGATCATCATTCCCTGTTTTGAGCACCCGGCACTCAAACTAATCGGTGTCACTAAATGGAACGAAATATATAATTAGTCTGCATAAAGTAAGGTTATACACTATAAGTATGTGAACAATAGGAATTTTAATGCAGAAATAATATTCGTCTGGTAACTTATTAACGGCTGTTTAAATAGCCATATATTGAAGCATCTATCAATGTTATTATGCTGCTAGAAGCTTCAATGCATGAATACAAATTACTCCTGTTCAAATACTTGTGGCCAGCTGTAGACTGTCCCTATAGGCGCTGTTCCGATTGGATAGCATTACTGTGTAGTGGAACGAGAAGGGACTGTAGTACCAAATCCAGGCTATGTCCGTGTAAGAAGTGTTAAGCGTAGCTGTCAGGACTAGGTCGCCTCCTATTGGGGCATAGCAACACATAAGGGACATTGGAATGTAGCGTGTAATCAACATACTCAGTCGGTAATCATATTTGCAACTTGTTTATAAACATTTATAGTAAAAAGCAATAAGAACACCAATAATAACAACAACAACAACAACAACAACAACAACAAACCTTGGTAGATAGAGACATAAGTTGGTTGCATCGTTAGTTTAATAGCTCTTACAGTGATATCAACACTGACACTAACACCTATAGTTACAATTTGAGCTGTGACACTATATTTAGTGTACTCATAATACTGCATGACGTCATATACTCTAATAGCATACTGACACTGTGTAGAGTTAATGCGGGTAATCTCATGATGTATTGTTCTACCAAATGTGGTAGTAGGGTGCCAACGGATAATGGGACCTGGAATGTTAACTGTACTATGAATGTGACTGATGAGTATACTTCCAGATTAATTAACCGAAGTGGGAGACACTTGCAGTGTAATTCTCTCTTCTTCAGCTGTTAACAAAAGTGCAAATAATATTATAACAACGGGTATATCTAATAGCTATTCCAATATAAGTTGCACTAATACTTTAAAATTATTTGGTAGTATAGGTATCTATTTCTATTGTAAAGCAATAATAAATTATTTGCTATTATCCAAGAGTGGTTATAAATGGCGCGTAAAATTGAGCGCCATTATTTGGACTAGCTAAGTTTTGTCGCCAAAATAGAAATAGCTAAGTTTTTGGCGCCAAAGCCAAAATAGAAATTTAATTGTAAAGCCATTTTTAAAGAAAAAGGGATACATTGCAATTTTTACATTCCATTAGACATTATGGTTGTTATGCAATTAGCCACGTCTAACCAAAAAACTTTCCCTAACTTTCCAGTTATTACCATGACAACAAATAAGTAACTATGGTATGCTCAGGTTACAAAGTACTATAAGATAGAGTCTATGGAAACAAACCAAAATAAATTATTTGAACAAACTAACTTCAAACAACAATAAAATGGCCACTATTCTGCCACCAAATGTGTCACTAAACACATTCGCACAGTTCGATGCTGTTGCCATAGAAATAGCCCAAACCTTTGACCTTCTTATCGCACAGCTGATCGCGAGGAGGGACGCTCTCCTACTCGAACTGTCCCAGCTCCGAGAGGACTACACCATCAAGGAGACCACGCGTAAGGCTGCCATTCAGGAACTGGAACTAACTCGACAACAATTGCAGCTGATGAGTCTCAAAGTGAATACGAACATTCCTATTCACCAACAGGCCGCTGAGCTGTACCAACAGGGCCTAGAAAGTCTGTCGACACCTACCAAACTCCCGTACCCTCTCTTCGACTGTCCTACTCTCCAAACGCTAGGGAGTGTAATCTCAGGATTCGGGGAGCTGTCAGTTTTGGAGGTACCCGACTATTCTAAGAAAGTGGAACCGACACTAACAGCTGGGAAGAAAGGGAAAGGTGCCAATGAACTCGATGCAGTTGGTCTCTCCATCGATGAACCAAACAAACTAATCTACATAGCTGATTATGAGAACTCCCGAATTCAAGTGGTGTCGTTTGAAGGGAAGTTCGTAACAAGCTTCGGACAAGGAATACTCAAGGCACCATATGGCATAGCTGTAACAGAAGAACACATATCAGTTACGGACACAGGACACAACTCTCTGTTCCAGTTCGGCAAGAAAGACCGGAAACTAAAGAATAGAACTGGAACTAAAGGGAAAGAAGAAGGACAGCTAGATTCCCCACGCGGCCTCGCAATCGACACAAATGGAGATGTGTTTGTAGCAGATAGCTTTAATCACAGAATAGCAAGATACTCCAAAGAGCTACAATTCGAAACGTGTCTCGGAACTGAACAACTACGCTACCCACAAGATGTGAAACTAACCAAGGAATGTTTCGTGGTGCTGGACTGGAGTCCCAACTGTGTTCATTCCTTTTCAAGGAATGGATCCCTCCTCAGTTCCTGTATCTCTTAGGGACCGGATTGTTTGGTGTATAACCCTAACTTCTTCTGTTTGGATCCAGCTGGGAATATCATCATTAGCGACACTGACCACAATGCCATAAAGATATTCTCCAGAAACGGACAGCACATCCATACCATTGGGAAGGGAGGCGACAAGAAAGGAGAGTTTATTAGACCATATGGTATTTCCATTTCTCAATTAGGTACTATATTTGTTGTGTCTGATAATCCTAATTATTCATTGCAATGTTTTTAATTAGATTTTTGTTTACTATCAAAAGTTAATCAAAACCATTCCAAAACCCTAAGTCAATCTATTAGCTTAAAAAGGCTTTTTAGCTAAATAAGCTAAGTAACACCTTAATTCATATAAAATACAGTATAAGGCGAAATATCGGTTAATTAATGTGAACAAGGTATATTTTGTAGCCTATAAAAATGCATGTGAATAACTCCGGTTAATAAGAATTCCGGATAAGACCAACAAATATTGACAGAGTTCAAATGAATGCAAACTTCAAGTAATACCCAAATTTATGTGCCGCATGGAGTCATAATATTGCATAAATTAATTTTAAGGTTTGGCGCCAAACTTAAATTTAGTGCCCAGACTGTGCGCAAATCTTAATTTTAAAGGTGTTAAACAGATTTCAAGCAAACTAATGAAGATGCTGCTTAAATAAAAAAGGCCCCAATTATATTTTTGGGCGCCAAACTTAAAATTAGTCGCCATTCTCAAATTGGGTTCCTAACATCAGATCTTATAACTCACCTATGCAGTCTGGAATATCTGAGAATTCCTTTAAAGAACCACAAACTAACTTCCCACTCACACAAGTGCAATTAGAACAGCTGATCCGCATAACCGAATCTTCAAACACCTCATCTAACAAAGCCATAGCGTATACATTCAGGTTATCCTGAATAAGAGTTATATCCCAACTGGCACCCCCAGTGGCATGGGACAGAGTTACATAATCCTCGTGAGTTGTCTGGTAGGAAGAGAACTTCTGGGACGAACCATTTGGCACCTTGATGTACCCATTGGGGTCCTCTGGGTCCTGGATCTAAGAAATTCCTTTCTCGTCTAATTCCATTGCCCGGTGCAGCTCGCCCTCTATAGGAATGCAAGTAAATTCGAACTGAAACTAAATATGAACAATATCAAGCTTAGTTTGAGTTCTATTTCGTCACAAATGGTATGACTATCGTGTATAGTAATTCCGCTCCTTGTTTGGTTCTGGACATCACTTTTACCAAAAATAAAACGAGCATTCCCGGCTCTAATCGATAGATTTTTCCCAAAATTACAGTCGAAGAAAGATCTCAATTCGACCCAAATGCAATGTCTTGTCCGTTCGCAGGTATTTTGCCCGGCCGGCCATTAGACGACAATGATCTAATAGAACCAGATGAAAATACGGACACACCTCAAAGTGTGAAGGTTAAAGAGGACTAGCCCAATTGTTGAAGTGACCAAATCTAACTTATGACGGTACACATTGTAACTCTATCGAGTGTTGTGTGCATGGGCGTAAATCCTGGGGGGGACGCGTCCCCCCAACTTTTTGGAGTGGAGAGGACACCTATATAAATTGTCTCCACAACCTCTCACCAACTGTGAAAACGTCCCCCCCACTTTGTAGCATGGATTTACGCCCTTGGTTGTGTGCCTGATGTTATTAGATAAGTCATGGAGCTATTTTGCTAGATTGTATTTGTATTCATTTATGGTACGTATTATAAATAAATTGTAACTAAAATTATTAAATAATTAGTAATTAGTTCAAGGGATCGTTCAAACGTTACGTAACGCAAAATTATAGACAATTATAGGCGAACTTGCTATTAGAGGAACATAATTAATTCAGATTAAGGCCAGTGTTAATGATAATATTGTTTCAGCTCCACACGAAGTCTATCTGAGGATGCGGGCGGGCGGCATCTCATTATCATTATCTCATTATTTGATGACGACATAGTTAATAATTATCTGAGCAAATATTCTAATTTGTGAGTGCTTATCGATAAAATTTGCAATCGTTGGTTAATAATGCTTGATATAGGTTCTGATTAATCTACTAGCTAATTATGGCTATTTTAGAATGTGTCCTACCATATAATTGGCAACGAACAGTGGCCTTACTTTGAAATGTATGTGCAATAATGGAAATAATGACAATAGTGACAATATTTGTGCGGGAGTGAAATCTGACGCGGGCGGTGGAGCTGAAACAAGATTCCAACAAACAGTGGCCTAATTTACCTGTAATAAACAAACACAAATTAATTTCAAAAATATACAAATGGCGACACAAGTCCGGAACTAATCCTAGTACCAATCGTATACCCCATATTGATACAAATCAATCAATCAATAGACAGGTTGATACTCTCTCTTGATCACAGAAGGCACCAGCTGTTGACCGAGTTAAGGGACAGACAAGAGGAAACGAGAGCCATCAGGTGGCGCGTCAACAAATGGAACAACAAAAAGCAGAAACCCGCGTATTTTTGGAAGGTCAAATGACACACAATTTGCTACATTCCTTTCAGGAGAAAATGGTTAGAGATTTTAAAGCTAAAATGGCAGAAATGCAAGTCGCAGCACCACCTCTGCACACGGTACCTAGAGGAACGTATCTCCCGTCTGGGAAAATAACTAAAGGTGTAACCATCGGAAACTTGTGGTGAAGAAATTAGAATAAAAAAGCTTAATTTAATCCTGTTTAATACTCTCAATTGCCATTTTCAATCGAATAAAATTGTCATTAACAAGCGTAAGCAAAAGCAAAAATGTGGTTTGAGGTGAATGATTCAGCGACGAAATCTCCTGCGACGAAAGTATCCGATTACCGATTAATTTATACGCCTCACTTTCCTAATTTTTCCAAAAACAAAATTTTATCAGATTTGCCTCTGATACAAGAGACATAGTTAATTATAAGTGTATATGAATGAATATTGAGGATAAATATCTTAGCATATCACCTAGACACGTATGCAAATACAGTGCAACCTGATTATCCGAACTCGTCTGGAGCAGTCAACTCGTTCGGATAATTTAAGGCTGAACTAATTTAAGGAATAACATTGAGATCAGCTAGGCGTGTTTGGATAATTTAAGTTAATCGAGGCTGTACTGTACACTGACGTGCTCGAATATAAAATAAGTTGAAAGACATAATTTTTGAAGCAAAAATTACTCATTATGCATCAAGTTTTTGTGAGTGTCTCTCAATTTTCGTACCTTGAAAAGTTTCCTTTCAACTTCATTCGCCTTCAGGCGTGTCCCACAAAAGACTGAATGAGACCTTAATTATTATTAAATATACGTATGGTATTGGTAAACAATGTGAATTCCAACTATTGCTTACGTACTTAAGCCACAAACCTCAAACATAAGCATAGAACCATAATCCATCAATGGAATTGCATATACGTAGTAACTAGTGGAGCGTAGGAATGCTGCTATTTAACCAAGTTCATTATTCAGTTGAATGGCTTAATAAATTCCAATTGTATTAAGCCATAGAGCAGTAAGGTTTCAAGTTTCATAATTCTGTTGATATAAAAGGAAACAAGTTGGAAAGTTGGACATTCTAGATGCGAACACGCTCTCAACTCAAAGTGATCGGGTTGCCGTCTGAGTATTGTGAAATCCTCATGGGTCAACCTGACCACTTAGAGGCGGGAGCGTGTTAATTAATTAACAGCTGAGAGGTCACACGGACACATTATGATGCCACAGCTGTTTCAAAGTGATCGGGTTGCCATCTGAGTTGTGTTAACTCAGCGGTCAACCCGATCACTTAGAAACTAAATCATAGATACTACAAACCTATTCACAAATACAAGGTAGTTTAGTAAAAGGAGGTGTTTATATTAATTTAGTAATTTTAATATACATAATAATTATGAAGAAGAGACCCTACCCCCTATAAAATATTTCTTATTGATTAATTTAATTAAAATAAATAAATAAATACGTACAGTCTGTTCTCTCTAATTGTCCACTTATTTACTTGTCCAAATCAACTATTTATATATCTGTAATATAGTCCATATTCTCTAATAGTCCACTTTGGGCCAATTGCCCACTGGTGGACTATTAGAGAGAACAGTGTGTACTAGGAGGGTCCAAAAGTGGTTCAATAAGATACATGCCATGTAAAGTAATGCCATATTACCATCACATGATAATTGTTCTTACTATTTATGAAAACAAAGTTAATTTGTCTTCATAAATAGTAATGACTCCCCAAGTTTGCTGCTATGAATTGTCAGCATTTCTGTATTAATGCAGTGCCGTAGCCACCAATTAAAAGTGGTCAGGTTAGACCGGGCTGGATACAGTACCAACAGGGCCAAGGGTTCAGGTTAACCTGTCCAACCAACTAAAAGTGGTCAGGTTGAAACCTGACCAACCTGACCAGTGGCTACGGCCCTGTAATGTGTTAGTACTTAGCAGATATACAGGAGAGAACTAGATGTCACTTATCTGAAAATTGGTATAGCTGTACCAGTCTGTATAATGGAAATAGATAACAAACTTGTACAATAGTTAAACAAACTTAGAGGACAGGACAATCTTCTTGAGTTCCAAAATTAATATTAAACCTAAATCATGTCGGTACATGGTATAGTAAACAAGTTTCCTCGAGTATACTTAGAAAAGGAAATCACTACAAAAACAGTAGAAAATTGCTAGGAACATTAATCCACTCGTATCCACACAACAGATAATACCATCCATATCCCTCCGGACTAGTTACCAATCGTTAAAGAAAAGTGAGGTACATATTATATACTATATAGTATATGTTTCGAAAACAGCTTGTCCTGTGAGGGACGGATACAAAATTACTGGAATTTATAAGTGCTTGGCCGGCACCTAAAAGTGCCGGCCAGGCACCTAGATAAACCCCTGCCTAGCACCCCCAGTGGATCCGTCCCTACGTCCAGTAGAGACATTTATCCAGTGGGTTCAAGCAGAGTATTGGCATATAATTGGAAAATTAATCTCCTGTTTACCCCCATCACTAATCCACTCAGGGACATTGATTGAACATAATAGAACTGTATGGCCAAATCGAACGTTATGTAAGGCAATATTCCAGAAATTTAGACACTCACCTTTCACATAATGTAGCGCCCCTTAATCTTATGCACTACTACAAACTAACTCCAATATTAAGCAACTATTCCTGATTTGCCGTAAATTAAAAACGACCAAAACCAATAAACGCATTTTTAATTTGAAATTATATTATTTCTGAATAAATAATTGCAATCTCGATCCTTGATCTACCTAGGTATTTATCTACTATTCAAATTACGAAAGGATAACGATACTTCTAAAATCCTTTAATAAATAAGGTACCAAGACAAAGCAAAGCCCCCCCCCACCATGGATAAGTCGTACAATACTTGGTGGCAAAATTTAACGGATGCCAACATTAATAACATCAAACGTATGTATTAAAGAAATATTATATTGAATGGCCCGGAAAGAGAATATCATCTCTGTAAAACGTTAGCTGTCACAGTAAATCGATTTTATACATTTTTTTCATATAAATATTTATATCCGATATACCTTCAAATGAGATTCCGTCAACTGATGGCAAAATTGATATCTGGGAGTGAGACAAGATTTGAACTGAAATATTTCAAAATGAATAGATTTACAAAAGCGTAGTTATAAACGAATTCCTAATCTTTACTTTACTTTTATTTGTTTACAATTGTGTTTAGTCGGAGGGAGACAGTTGTGTACAGAGACATTTATGTACAAGACTAGTGCGACACTTGTGTACAACTTAGTACGACAATTGTGTACAGCGACATTTGTGTACAGCGTGCAACCTGCGTGCTGGGCTAATTCTAGTGAATCGACTTATCTGATACCGTAAGAATTCTCATTTTCCCTGACATTGATTAATTACTTATACTTATACCACTTTGAGGCACTTATATTAATCAAATTGGATATAACATCAATCAATGTATACGCTTCACCTGACTGTATATGATTTCACTCCGGGTGTAAATATTAAAATAGGATTTCGGGCCTTGCATTCCTTATATATATATATTCCTCGACTAAATATGAAATTTCAAATTCTAATGGATTATTTATCAATTTCTTGGTCTACATTCATTGAACATAAATGGACTAATCTTTAACAGATACCAGATTCAACGTATCTCAATACTAATGCTACCCTTTTAAACTCAGAAATGATTCTATCTGAATTGACAAATCTACCGTCGGAAGTATTAATTGCGCTGACATATCCAAAGCGAAACTTTAAGTCTACTTTTGAACATCTGTCTCAGGCTTTGGATGAAATATTCTTAAACCTTGGTAAACCCTTTCCAGAAGGCAGCATACAAAATAAGGGTGACGCCTTACCCTTTGAACGTTGCCGTGACGAAATGGGGAACAGCACAAGAAGAGGGCGGACTTTTAAGCTGGATAGATGATGATGGTATTATTTTGATTAACAATGAGCACATATTCAAAATACTCTCAGAATTTCATTTGTACTGTCATGGCAGAGAACAACAAATTGTGCAATTAAATAGCGAAGCTGCGCAAAATGCCTTAGATTTGCAGGAAATAACGGATATACTAGATAATCCACCAGCGCTAACTTTAGAATATCCACAATCTGACTTAATTCAAAATAATATTACTTGCAACGATTCTCTTTCGAATGCCTCTACTGATTTATCAACATCAGTTATTCCATCGGTCACTCTGAGTAGTGACAATTTTCCCAGGGACAATTGTGACTACAAATTGATAAAATCCTCTAAGGGACATGATAAATTATCACACGAAGGATTCATCTACAATTTTCAGCGTGAAAATAGTGTAAAGAAGCAGTGGCGTTGTCAAGTGAAAAACTGTAGGGGGCGTATTCATACAAAATCAACAAATATCCTTAAAAAATGATTGGCGAGCACTGTCATGGACCAGGATCGGAGCTGAAGAAGTACTTGTATTCCGCGCAGGTATTAAGAGACGGGCTCAAGAATCTCACGATAATCCACATAGAATAGTTTCTGAAATATCTTGTAGTTTGTCGGAGATTGCTAAAACCCTTTTACCACCTGAAAAAAGTCTGAAAAGAACCTGTCAAAGAGTAAGGCCAGCTCGAGCTAATTAGCCCTACTTCCCTCTTAGATCTCGTAATTGACCAAAATATTATAACCCTAGGGGGGAAAGAGTTTTTGATATACGATTCTGGCCCAGGGTCAGATAGAATTCTAATGTTTGGTATAGAAGAAAACAAAAATATACTAACTATATGTTCGATATGGATGGCAGATGGAACATTCAAGACTGATCCTTCTTTATTTGCACAGCTTTACACAATCCATGGGTTAGCTGGTGGAGTTTACCCTTTCCTGGATGGACATCTGCTTCCATGTTTTTATGTTTTACTCCCAGGCAAGAATTCATTCTATTATCGAAAGATGTGGATTATTATAAAAGAATTATGTCCTAATTCTAATCCCCAATATATGTTGGTAGATTTTGAGAAAGCTGCCATAAATACCTTCCGAGAGGTTTGGGCTTTAACATATGTCAAGGGCTGTTTTTTCCATTTATCTCAGGCTGTCTATAGAAAGATACAGGAAGTTGGGTTGCAAACTCGCAATCTAAATGATCTTGAATTTTCATTACTCCTCAGAATGCTACCTGCTCTAGCTTATTTACCACCTCAACATGTTGTACACACTTTTGAAAGCTTAAAAGCTCAAGTTCCTCATGAAGCAATACCGCTATATGATTACTTTGAAAGTACTTATGTTATGTTGGGAGAAGAGATGAATTTGGATGCTACGATTGGCCACTATTTCCAATCGATATTGGAACAACTTTCACTTAGTTTGATATGGAATACCGAGGACAACGAATGCAGTCGAAGCTTGGCATCGCGCGTTTTCAGTCACCGTTGCATGTCACCATCCAACATTCTGGAAATTTTGTCATGCATTAACTATTGAACAATCTAGCGTCGAACTGAGACAAGCACATTACTATAAGGGAATTCGACCAACTAAATCTAAAAAGTCGCCGGAAAACGAATCAAATTGGTGACGATAGTAATGAATTACTTCACCAGACCAGTTATGGTTTTTCTTAAGAGCATTGCTTTTAAATAACTTTTTAGATAAACATCTTATACCTCCATACCGATATTTAGATCGGAATAGTTCCTATTAACAGTAAAGATTATTTTAAATTCAGTCTTCTACTCAACTCAACTCATTAATCGATTGCCTTATATCTAAAATTATCATTCATAAATAAAGATAGATTGTCGTTTATTTGTATGTTTGATCAGAGAATTAAATTGAAATATTACGGATAAAGTTGATATTATAAATTAATAAGAATGGGTCATTATCCATCACTTAATGTGACCCATTTACAGCTATACAATCTGTACACAAATGTCGTTGTACACAAAAATCTCTGTACACAAATGTCGCACTAAGTTGTACACAAGTGTCGCACTAGGCTTGTACACAAATGTCTCTGTACACAACTTTCGTATTTCCGTGTTTAGTTGGGTTCCCATTGAAATATATATCTTGAATAATCCACAACCCGATAAAACATTAGTTTTGATTTTTGAATGAATCTAGAAATTATGGATTAAAACACTTTAGGATTGCACCTGAGGATAATCCAATTATATTGTTGTTTAAACTCGCATAATATATTTATCACACACAATTTTATGAATTTTCTCTAATTTTATTTTGATTTTTGTATAGTTTATTGTTATAGAATTTATTTTTGATGTGTTGAATCTAATTATTTCATATCTTTGAATAGTATAACTAAATGTAATTTTCAGACTTTCTCTAAGAATCTATAGACTCCAATAGTTGAAACAATACTCCCAAGCAAGGTTTTATCCAGGTGCGTCAATTTGAAAAGAAACCTTTCTAGGCGCACGAAAATTGAGAGCTGCTCCATACACTTAATACAAAACGTCTAATTTAGACGCTTGTGAGGGATTTGAATTTTTATAGAGGTGATAAACTCATTAACTATACCGTATAATGAGCTAATTAAATATTTAATCTCGTATTATAAAGCAATTATAATATACAAATTCCGATTTCAGATTTGAATAGAACATGGTCGAATTACTCTTGGTGAGAAATTTCTAATAATTATTACGATTATTTTCTACTGAGATACAGTCACATTCCCAATTGTGCCACAAGTGGATAAGTGAAAGGGACACTATGCCACATGAAGGATATTGGCCGAAACTTATAATCACAATTATTTAAAATTTATAAATAGAGCAATATCTGTAAGGTCATTTCAGGGTAGTTTAAATAGCCCTTAGTACGCTACTAGAGAATGTTGTGTCTGCATTAAAATTCATGTTGTTTGGGGAGAAAACACTACACGACGCTGCACTATGAGTTTGGCTAACTTGAATATATATGGACCACCTGTCCGGATATGCAATTGTTGACAATTTCTTAGATAATGGGCTAAAATTATTCTGCTCCTGCATACAACAATTTGCAACAATGATTCAAGGCATATAATGTCCTATTCTAAATATCAGCAAACTTATTGAGATATCCAGGGTTGCCGTGGGTATGGGACTCAGATTTCTCCTGTGGGGATTTCCATTGGAATTTCCACAGAAATCCTGTGGGAATGAGAATGGAAATTCCACTCCCACGACAACCCTGGAGATATCTCATGAGAACTCATGCAATATCTGAAGTATACAATTTTAAAACCACAAAACAAGCCCCGATAGAGGGTTTTAACTAATATGTAACTATATATTTCATAATAATAATTGTTTGTGTATAATTATGTAAATATTGTCCTAACTGTCTTATCTTTTCTAATATCCCAAGAAACATTCCAGTATTATAATATTAAAATATAACATTCAATATAATATTTCTTACATACTGTACGTTTGATACTTACGTATAGTAAATGATACGTATTATACGTTATGCGAGCTTAAATTCACGAATTAATGCCCCTCACCATGAATATTCTTTATTTATTATATTTATTGCTCGTACTATTTATATAGACATTGGTTTACTATGTTATAACAACGAACCTCCAAACGTGAAGCAGAGTAATGTGTCGTTATAACAACGCCACCACGTATTTGCTTTGTATGTAAATAGAATCAGCAATGGAAGACGAAAATAAACAATATGCATAGTGGGGGAGCAATATTTAATGTTGGCATCTGTGAAATTTTGCCACCCACTATTGTACGACTATCCATGGTGGGGGGGGAGCTTTGCTTTGTCTTGATTGGTACCTTATTTATTAAAGGATTTTTAGAAGTATCGTTATCCGTGACCTACGTTATATAAGGGGCCTATGCACCAACTTTGTGAAACTGGACCATGGATTAAAGGAAGGCTATTGATAAATAGGTTATTTATCGTTATCTAAATAACTAGTAGTGATATACCTCATAAATGTTCTATAACTATATAGGAACATGATATCAAGGTATACATAGCACCATTCAGAATTGAGCTATGTCATATATATGCCTAACTACAATAATTTTTGAGATAATAAGATAATTAGCCCTTAATTCCTTATGAGTTATGAGGTAATACACTCATTATCTCAAAAATTATTGAAGTTAGGCCTAGAAAATGTATTATCAATGAATAGGAAGTTACCAATTGCGGATAGATCAGTACTAGCCTAGTTTACATAAAATCGATAATTTTTGAGTTATGGCTCATTTTAAGAAAATTGCATTTCCCTGGCAACCGAGGAATGTGTCAACATTCCATTTATAATTTCGATATATTTCATTCAACTAGTTATGGACATCCTCATGTTCCAATTTTGAACATTTATATTTTATAACGCGTCTAACTATGTTAAAAGCAGGCTATAAAAACACGATAATACCCACCAAAAATAGCGATTACGTAATCAAATGATGACATAGCTCAATTCTGAATGGTGCTATGTATACCTTGATATCATGTTCCTATATAGTTATAGAACATTTATGAGGTATATCACTACTAGTTATTTAGATAACGATAAATAACCTTTTTATCAATAGCCTTCCTTTAATCCATGGTCCAGTTTCACAAAGTTGGTGATAGGCCTTATATAACGTAGGTCACGCGTTATCCTTTCGTAATTTGAATTGTAGGTAAATACCTGGGTAGATCAAGGATCGAGATTGCAATTATTTATTCAGAAATTGTATAATTTTCATATTAAAAATGCGTTTATTGGTTTTGGTCGTTTTAATTTTACGGGAAATCAGGAATAGTTGCTTAATATTGGAGTTAGTTTGTAGTAGTGCATAAGATTAAGGAGCGCTACATTATGTGAAAGGTGAGTGTCTAAATTTCTGGAATATTGCCTTACATAACGTTCGATTTGCCCATACAGTTCTATTATGTTCAATCAATGTCCCTGAGTGGACACTCCTTAGTGATGGGGGTAAACAGGAAATTAATATTTACAATTATATGCCAATACTCTGCATGAACCCACTGGATAAATGTCTCTACTGGACTTAGGGGCGGATCCACTGGGGGTGCTAGGCAGGGGTTTATCTAGGTGCAGGCCAGGCCCTAGAAATTTCAGTAATTTTTGTATCCGTCCCTCACAGGACAAGTAGTTTTCGAAACATATACTATATAGTATATAATATGTACCTCACTTTTCTTTAACGATTGGTAACTAGTCCGGAGGGATATGGAGGTATTAACTTTTGTGTGGATATGAGTGGATTAATGTTCCTAGCAATTTTCTACTGTTTTTGTAGCGCTTTCCTTTTCTAAGTATACTCGAGATAACTTATTTACTATACTATGTACCGACATAATTTTAGAGTTTAATATTAATTTTGGAACTCAAGTAGATTGTCCTGTCCTCTAAGTTTGGTTAACTATTGTACAAGTTTGTTATCTATTTCCATTATACAGACTGGTACAGCTATACCAATTTTCAGATAAGTGACATCTAGTTATCTCCTGTATCTGCTAAGTACTAACGCATTAATACAGAAATGCTGACAATTCATAGCAGCAAACTTGGGGAGTCATTACTATTTATGAAGACAAATTATAAACTTTGTTTTCATAAATAGTAAGAACAATTATCATGCGATGGTAATATGGCATTGCAGTGCCGTAGCCACCAAATAAAAGTGGTCAGGTTATACCAGGCTGGATACAGTACGGACAGGACCAAGGGTTCAGGTTAACCTGTCCAACCAACCAAAAGTGGTCAGGTTGAAACCTGACCAACCTGACCAGTGGCTACGGCCCTGCATTGCTTTACATGGCATATATCTTATTGAACCACTTTGTGACCCTCCTCGTACGTATTATTTATTTATTTAAATTAATTAATTAATAAGAAATATTTGATAGGGGGTAGGGTCTCTTCTTCGTTAATTATTATGTATATTAAAATTACTATATTAGTATAAACATCTCCTTTTACTAAACTAACCTTGTACTTGTGAAAAAGTTTGTAGTGTCTATGTAGTTTCTAAGTGATCGGGTTGACCGCTGAGTTAACACAACTCAGATGGCAACCCGATCACTTTGAAACAGCTGTGGCATCATAATGTGTCCGTGTGACCTCTCAGCTGTTAATTAATTAACACGCTCCCGCCTCTAAGTGGTCAGGTTGACCCATGAGGATTTCACAATACTCAGACGGCAACCCGATCACTTTGAGTTGAGAGCGTGTTCGCATCTAGAATGTCCAACTTTCCAACTTGTTTCCTTTTATATCAACAGAATTATGAAACTTGAAACCTTACTGCTCTATGGCTTAATACAATTGGAATTTATTAAGCCATTCAACTGAATAATGAACTTGGTTAAATAGCAGCATTCCTACGCTCCACTAGTTACTACGTATATGCAATTCCATTGATGGATTATGGTTCTATGCTTATGTTTGAGGTTTGTGGCTTAAGTACGTAAGCAATAGTTGGAATTCACATATGTTTACCAATACCATACGTATATTTAATAATAATTAAGGTCTCATTCAGTCTTTTGTGGGACACGCCTGAAGGCGAATGAAGTTGAAAGGAAACTTTTCAAGGTACGAAAATTGAGAGACACTCGCAAAAACTTGATGCATAATGAGTAATTTTTGCTTCCAAAATTATGTCTTTCAACTTATTTTATATTCGAGCACGTCAGTGTACAGTACAGCCTCGATTAACTTAAATTATCCAAACACGCCTAGCTGATCTCAATGTTATTCCTTAAATTAGTTCAGCCTTAAATTATCCGAACGAGTTGACTGCTCCAGACGAGTTCGGATAATCAGGTTGCACTGTATTTGCATACGTGTCTAGGTGATATGCTAAGATATTTATCCTCAATATTCATTCAAATACAAATTATTATTAACTATTTCTCTTATATCAGAGGCCAGTGGCGGCGCTAGGCATCCGCCACTGGTGGGGCACAAATGCGTCACAGGTGTGCACAGGCTATAAAACTGGGGCATTCTTACATTAATGAGGTGGGCACACTTAGGTTCTGGTGGGGCACAGGCCCCACCTGGCCCCACCTTCGCGCCGCCTCTGTCAGATGCAATACTGATAAATTTTGTCTTTGGCAAAATTGGGAAAGTGAGGCGTATAAATTAACCGGCAATCGGATACTTTCGTCGCTGAATCATACACCCCTTCAAATTTAAGTTGTGTAGTAATACCTATAGGTATCAGATTGTTTCTAATAATGGCGACACCTTCATTTCTCCAGAAACAGTGAGTTTTGACGATCAACTGAGTCAAATAAAAGCTAAGATAGGAACTTATTTTCAGCTTTGGATGAATAGTTTGAAGGAGAGAGAGAGAGACAGCTGCTCACAGAATTAGAGGAGATAGCTAGCAGTCACAGGAGAGAGGAGGATCTACAGAAACAGTTTCTCTCTGAGATAAAATATATGTTAACACAAATGCAGGAGAACATTCACTCGAATGTTCTCAAAGATACTCAAATTGGAATTGTCAAATTGCTAACACAGCAACAAAGAAAAATTGAATCTAACTTGAACTCCAAACGTATCTCATTTGATTTCGATAGTACACTATTGGATAAGATTAAATGTTTCGGTAATATTACTGTTGTTAACTCAACCGAGTCTTGTCTGCCTGTAGTGAAGTATGAAGATAAAGTGAGACCAGTTGTGAGTATAGGAGATGTAGCAGGTAATAGTGTGGGACAGTTTAATTACCCATGGGGAGTTGAAGTAGACAATAGAACTGGTAATATTTATGTTGCTGATTATTCGAACGTTCGAGTAAAATCTTAGACGAAAATTTTAACTACTTGTCTAATTTTGGAGCGATTGAAAGTCCTATCTGTATCGCAATCTCTAAAGAGAAAGTGTTTGTCAGTCAGGAGGGACTTGGATGTTTCTCAGTATTTGATATGTGTGGAACTTTATTGAAACAAATAGGGACTCGAGGTAGTGGAGATGGGCAATTTAGAAATCCTCGTGGCATTGCTATTAATGAGTCTAATGATGATATTTATGTATGCGATTATTCCAACAAGAGAATACAACTATTCTCCAAAGATTATTCATACAAATCACAGTTTAGTAATACCATAATTATCTATTATCCTTCTGACATACAGCTTACCAAAGATAATATTTACGTCTTATCTCATCAAAATCCTTTCCTATTCGTTTTTAATTCCAATTACCAATACCTTCAAAACATAATTTCTACCTCGATATCCAAACACTTAAGCTCCCCCTATGCATTCAAGATAGACGGAGCTGGTAACTTTATTATCTCAGATCATCGTAACAATTCTATTTATATTTTCAATGATCAATTCACCTTCATCAAATAATTGGGGGAATTTCTAAGCCTACAGGGGTTGCTATTGATTCTAAAGGAAGGATCATTGTTGTAGATCACAATCACCATCTTGTCATTTACTGATTATTTACGTATTTTTTTTACTTTGATTAATCTTTTTACCTATCACCAGAAGATGTCGATTCGGGAAGCATGCATTCTACCAACAAAATTCATTCAAATTACCAACAAATTTGTGACTGTCATTATACCAACAACTGTTGTCATTTTACCAACAACTGTTGTCAATTTACCAACAATAGAAAATCTATTGGGTTCTATTGTTAGTTAACTACCGATGTCAATTTACCAACCATGTTGTCAATTTAACAACAACTGTTGTCAATTTACCAACAATAGAAAATCTATTGTAGAAAATTTGTTCTATCCACTCCCAGGCCCCTTAATAGTCTTACAAATGCCCCCAGTAACGAACTAAAAACGCGAACTTTTAATTGATTTTATTGCATATCGGTGAAAACCCCAGTCGGCCGGACAATGTCTCATTGGAAAACCAAACCTTTTAAATTGACTATTATTGAGTATAAGTTAAAACCCCAGTCGTCTGAACAGTCTCCCATTTATGCGATTGTAATTTATATAAAAATTGCACATGTTATTCATTTGACGGGTAGGCGGAAAACATAAAACTAAATGGGGAAAACATGTTAGTAAATTGAATACACTTGTTGGTATAATGACAACAGTTGTTGGTAAATTGACAACTGTCATTTTACCAACAATAGAGCACAATAGATGTTCTATTGTTGGTAAATTGACAACATGTGTTAGTATAATGACAGTCACAAATTTGTTGGTAATTTACCTGAATTTTGTTGGTAAAATGCAGCATTCCCGTCGATTCCTCTTAAACATATTTAAATAATACATATCTTATGATTGATCTCGCATATTTAATCCCTTCTTGTTTTAATCAGCACACTAATACCAGTCTGAAAACTTTTAAATTGTCTTTTTATTTATTATTATTTTATTGATACACGTATACATTTTTATGAATGCCTTTTAATGATGAACTAGCATTTATTATTAACAGTGTTCGTAGTATGGATACAGTGGCGTAGTCAGCTCTAGACCAATGGTAGTGAGACAGTTGTCTTAAAATATTCATTAGTTTATCGTTAAATTACTTGAAGATCTCTCGCAGAAGTATCAATAAGTTTACAATAAAAATAATTTAAAATAACGAATTCTTATATTCAAATCTGAAAACTAAAAGGGAGTCAAATATGTGACTGAAGTGACCCTGGTCGAATAATAAGCCAACTTCACACTTGTTTCCTAGTATAAATAAATCTCAGGAGTGAATACCTACCAACAATCCAGGTCTCTTTCATTTGAGCAAACATACTGTGTTTAACATCATAATACCTAATTATTGATATATATATATATATATATATAAATAACAAGAAAAGAAAAGAATTATTTAATTGTTTTAATTCTAGTTATTACTTATGCCTTCAAACAAATTTCAATTAATAATTGTCATAATTTTATCAAGTAAAATTGGACGCGCTCGATTACTGCTATGTACTATTCGCTAGGTAATACTTAGGCTAAATCCCCAAGCAAAAAATCATTAATCCACCTTTCCTATGATCCAGTATAACGATAGGCCGTAAGTATTAATACCTTCCTGAATTCCTAATTTGACAAAACTATTAAATACTTACTTTACAAATAATTTCTTTAAATTCGTACACATTTATTAAGGTCGTATACTGGTAGACACTAACCTGCCAAAAGTATTCATATATTCAAGTTTCTAACAGCAAATACCATTTGTATTTACGTACTTAAATATGGATATTGTACGGATTAACTAACATAATATTTTAATGTCCAATTACCCTAATTCAGCAATTCTCAACCTTTTTCAACCGTGACCCCTCCCATTGATTGACCGTAATTCAAATTTTGAGATCTTATGGACCCAGGTTGGGAACCACTGCCCCCTATTATATAATCCTGGCGAGAACGCTGGTTACCGCGGGATAACTTATTGTGAGCAGACCTGGGGCTGATTACTAGTAAGTGATTACGATTACGATTACAGGAAATGTTGTAATCTATTACAATCGATTACGATTATAATCGTAATCAGCCCCAAGCCTGATTGTGAGTTAGGTACGGGTTCGCGCGGGTTCATTTGCCTATAGCACTGTGTCTTGCGGGACGGGTCAATAACCAATAGAGCGGGACCCCCGCAGAGGTCTAATGCTTATAGAAAATGTATCACTTCACTAATCCGAACGAATTAACTAATCGGAACAGAAATTTTGAATCAGAAGCGAGGGTCTTCTGTATATTTAAACATAAACAATTCTTTAATTAATTAGTTATCAATAAAGAAGTTCAAAACATCAGAGAAGGCCCTTTTTTAGAAGCTTTCAGAGATACCCCAGACCCGGAGAATCCTGTCCCTCCTCTCTTCAGCTTAATTATATCTTTCTCTTCCAGTGTATCGCCACTGATTGGGTGTGTCATCTCTCCGTTATCCCTGAGTCCCGGCCTGATTAGCTTGTCCACGCACTCTAGCGTTACCACATCTCCCGTAGGACGCAACACCGCGCAGGGAACGGAGTTACCTATATTGTCACCCGTGACAGCACACACGAACTGGTCACTACCAGAAGTCTTGAAGCTGACTTTAAACAAATGCTTCAGAGAGATAGGATTCCCGCTCATGGGACAGTTAATAGCTTTGTTCGGTTTTGCCATTTCTTCTCGAGCAGATTGAGGAGTTAGGGTTGGAACCCAAAAACTATTGAGTTGTTTGTCTGAGTTCTTCTCAGAACTCGTGGCAGATGTGCTGGGAAGAATGCTGCCTTCAGTTCTCTTGAATTTGGAAATCTTACAAGTAGTTTCAGATTGCTCTTTCAGAGCCTCCTCTCCCGATAGTCTCTTCATCCTGCTCTGCCACGCCAATAGGCTCCGAGAATATTCCTTCTTCTGATTGAAAATGTATTCTATAATAGCCTCTCTGTCGTAGATATAACCGTCTGGAGTAATGACTGGGGTCTTACAAGGCTGCAGAGTTAGACAGCAAGCGTTGAATTCGTTTATTGAATCTTTCGATATTCTAATTTCTTGGAGGCCGTACCCGCCAGATTTGGTGTCTTTTTTTCTCTCGTGATAAGTGTAGACTGCCCCGGCAGTGCAGTTCCTACCATGCCTGCTCATGGAGACTCGCAGCTAGTAAAGAAAATGGTTTCCAGTAGCCTAGTATAGCGCATTGTAGTATAAACACTTACATATAGAGAGTTACCATCGGCAGAACAAACAGTATGTGGACCCCTTCCACTGGCCGTAATACAAATTTTGAGATCTTATAGACCCCCTACTGTCGTCCGTGGACCCAGGTTTGGAACCACTAATATAAATTATACAGTAGACTGCCCATTGAGCTAAGGTGGTGCGGCGTACCACCAAAATGTTTTCACGCACAACTATTCTCAAGTGGCGGATTACTTAATGCTACACCTTGAAGTAGGGAGTATAATTCTTAAATGTAACTTTTATTACTGGTGTAAGCGCGCTTTGGCCTTTGGGGACCCCAGTGTTTTAGGGTCCATATCCCTAAAGCCCTAGCGTTTTAGGACCCCGTCCCCATATCGCTAGTGTTTTAAAGCCCAGGGGGCCCAAAACGCTAGCAATTTAGGGACATGGGCCCTAAAACGCTGGGGTCCATAACGCGGTTACACCGGATTGAAAGCCGAATAATGTAACTCCTATACTTGCCAACTTATGCGGGGTAAAACCCTGGACCTATTCCAAGAATCTCCTGAATATATTTCAAATGTGTTTAAACCTCGAAAATATTTTAAATAATAAAATACTAATTGAAATCCAGAGATTTCTTGGACACATGAATAATTATAGTGAAACTATGTGATTAATAGAATATCAATAACTAAGCATTATGAAGTTGATCACCATGTTTGGTCCTGAGATATATTTGAACTAGGAATCCGTTATTATTAACTATTTTGATCGTCAACTTATATTTGGGCTGCATGCACTTGTCAGAATTTTGTAGTTTAATATGTCAGTATAGTGGGAGTTGTCACATGTCAGAATGGATATTTGTAAAATTGTCACATGTCTGAATCCTTTTCGTTACTGTTATTAAATTTCAGGATTCTTTTCATTACGTAATTACTGTTATTAATTGTCAAAATCCTTTTCGTTACTGTTATTAATTGTCAGAGTTACCACAATATACGTTAGTTCGTGACCTACGTTATAATAAGGCCTGTTCACTAGTGTTAAATTTTGGACCATGGATGTCGTTTAAGTCCATTGATTCTTTTACAATAAATGTTATAATCAGAGATAATTAACCAAGTAGTAATCCAGAACAAAAAATATGAATGCCTTGCAACCTTTGCAATCGGTTCATGTCGAAAATTCTCGAAAAATAAAGAAAGTTAAACCCAATTAGTTGTTATTGTTCTTCAAATGTTTATTTGCTAAAAATTTATATTCACTTTCATGTTTTCTTTAATATTTTGTACTATTGCAACATTCATTTACTTCAAATGTGCTTGGTATTAAGCCCAATAATATTTTACTTCTTCTGGATTACTGCTTGGTTAATTATCTCTGACTATAACATTTATTCTAAAAAGAATCAATGGACTTAAACGACATCCATGGTCCAAAATTTAACACTAGTGAACAGGCCTTATTATAACGTAGGTCACGGTTAGTTATATTAAACTAAATCAGGCAATAATGAAATTTTGTCGCCTGTTTGTTATTTTTCTGGTGTCAACAAATCACTTCTTCAACATAACGTCTATATATTAAAAGCGGAATTGTTGTCTGTGTGTTTGTTTGTCTATTTAATTATTGTATTACAATGGATTAAGATAAATATAAATTTTTTTAACAATATGTTTAGACGTAATTAAATTAACTGTGGATAATATTGCCGAAGCAATTAACTATTTATACGTGTATATAAAAATAATTGTTAATTAATGCAAATTTAATGATTGTCATTATTATAAATCTCGAAACTGGTTTATTAAGATAGAAACTAACCTCCAATTTATCAATCGTTCGTTTGGCTCGTGACCACTTGCTAAATATATGTCTAAACACCTTGAGGAGTTGATGACATGACGAAAAAAATCCAAAATTGCAGTTGTACGGACATCATTTTGCTTTGGAGGCAATATCAATTAACCAACAACCAAAAAATAGTGCCTCCAAAGGAACATGTGTCGGTACAGCTGCAATTTTGGATTTTTTGTAATGTCATCATCACTATGAAGGTGCTGAACAATTTCAGAAATCACCTCAAGGTGTCAAGACCCATTTGTAGAGGTGTTACGTGGCATAAAGATCAACTGTTAAATTGGAAGTTTGTTTCTATCTTGTATCATCTCTGAGATTAAGCTGGCCAGGGAACGTTGCCCGCACAATGTCGAGATGTACCCGGAGCTGGAACTGTCGAAATCATCACGGTAAAAGTCGGACACAGTCGAAAGATTCCGGAGTTTCTCCCCGCTGACGGTGTGCATTAGAAGTTCCTCCAATCGTCGATATGTATTGAAGTTAGGCTGGTCAAACCTGTATTCAATGGCATCGTCTACCAGGTCGAGGGCCTCAAAGTAAGACTGACGATAGTGACGATAGACGATAATCATTGGGGAAATCACTTGGTGCACCATCATCATACCGCTTGGGCACCTTACTTATTGTTGGCAGCTCAGGGTCACTCACATCCAGATCTAGCTGGGCTTTGAACACTAGATCCAAAAAGGCAGTGAAGTGGTTATCAGTACGAACTGTTTTCAGTGTTGTCACTATCATGTCTGCGATGTGGGTTACCTCACTGGCATACATGGGTAGTATTGTTATTCTTATGGATATTCTTACTCAAGTTGTCATTCTGCTTTAGAACAACCTGTGCAAGATTTACCCCAAATAAAAAAGAAAAGGTCTTGAATTGATGATTCTTCCTTTGATAGTTGGATCGGCAGTGGAATCCTTCACAGTCTCCCACAATTGTGTAAAGCACATAGTTGGAAAGGAGTGAATTCAGAGAAGCCGCACGAACTGTCCAGCGAGTAGGGCACAACATACGGGAGCCTGGTTAATCCAGAGCAAGTTCCTCCTTCAGCTTCTCTCTGGGGTGAGAATTTCAACAACTTTGACACCTCAAGGAAACATCCAGTGCATCTTTGGTATGCTTGCATCTTTTGATAGCATCGTGAGCTGTCAGATTCAGTGCATGACCATAGCATTGTAAATAAAGAGCACACAGTTCTTCATTACGCAACTGCTTTGCGACACCACTCCTTGGCCCACTCATATTGCTGACACCATCGTAGCACTGTCCTCGGCATTTATTCAATCCTAAGTACATCCGCACCAAAACATCCTTGATTACCTTGACAATTATTGCAGCGAAATGTCACCTTATTGGAGCATCCTTGCACTCATCGCACATGATATAAAGTAGCATCGTGGATGGAACGCGATATGTTCTGCAGTACTGACAACGCCGTAAATTTCATCAACTCGTTCTGGATATAATGCGAAACGTGGTTGTTGGTCTTCTCTTTCGAGCCACTCAGCAAGACGATGATCATCTGTTGCGCGAAGCTTCATAAGTTTCGTGAAGTTCGAATCCGTATCATCGTATCCACGCAGCGGTAAGTAAGTTACCCCTTGCCTGGCTAAAACTTGCGATTGGAAATAATCTTCAAAAGACATCCCCGGTAGTCTTTCTTTTGCTTCGAATATTAGGATGAAAGCATTTCTTAACATCAGGACAAAAATGAAGTAGAATAATTGAAACCTCAACAGTTTCCTTGTGACAGTCCGATGACGTGTGCTTTTTGAAAGCGATCGTTTCGTCTTTCCAGTACGCAAATCCTTTCTGAGTGAACGATAGGTCGGCCCTCTTGGCAGTCATTTTCTTCGCTTGCAGCGATTTCACGGATAGGTGGCAGAAAACAAAATCCTTCTCGATGCCATATGTCAGCCAAGGCCAAGTTTTGAAATACTCCACTTGGCAGGCTTTCATCTTCGGATTGGCTTTCCCAAACGCTCTCCTAAGAAACTGAACCAGGAGTCAGGATGAAACGCATATTCTGTCAAGACGGGAAAGCACGAAACGTCGGAAAGCGAAGAAAACGCCATTTACTATACGAACTCTTAGCTAATGTAGAAATCAATCAATGGTTAGTGGCGAGATCCTACGACGAAGTTCAATGTTTGCATTTGGGGATAACGCATGCATATTGTGTTGACCTGCGAGCAACAGTAGAATCTACACAAAGCCGGATTAAGGGCCTAGTAGGCCTGGAGCTGAATAATTTTTATGGGCCTACCTACTTGACAAAAAAAGACAAAGCTACTTTAAGTGCTTTTCTATTCGCGAAATCTTTAATCCTAGACTCCACATAGATTTAGGGCCGGCGGTAGCAATTTTAAGTTGGTCGGGCCAAATTTAACGAAAATTAGCAAAAGTTTCCCAAAGTTAGCTTGCCAAAAGTTGGCAGTTGAAGATAGATAGACACATTGTGCTGACCTGCGAGCTACTTAGCTCTCAGATGAGAACGAGGACTGACAATACCTAACATCTTGGGATAGCTACAGCGATAATGTCGCAGAAAAGTATGGTTGTCATAAATTTTGGTCGGGTGATGACCCGACCAACCCGATCAATTATGGCGGCCCTGGGTTTCTTGGAAAAATTGGACACGTAGAGTTAGAAGTACATCCACATAAATCATTGGCATTTTCCAATGAAATAGTCAACTTAACGTGATGAGAATTTGCCATAAGTCCACTTGAAGCCTGCATATGAAATCCTGGTGTTTCTAGTGTCCAACCAGAACCAACTCTTGGCTAAGATTTTGGGGCCTATGGCACAACGTGGTGGGCCGATTTTGAAGATGGACCTGGAGCTGCAGCCCCATCGGCCTCCGCCTTAATCTGGCCCTGAACCTACCTACCCGACACTCGTTGGGATAAGAAATTTCTGTAGGATTAATTAAGGCGAACTCCGGATTTTAGGGGGTCGGATTACGCAGGTTCTACTGTACTTCAAGTAACTCGCAGGTGAGAACGAACATCCCGGGATCGCAAACAGCGATAACGCACCCCGACCGGTTCCAACCCCGACCATAACATCACGGTCCGTAATGTTATGATTCATAACAATAATTAATTAGTTAAATCATTCAGGGTTTCATCTAGGCACGTATTTTTGAGAGGAAAATTTTCTGGGATCGCGAAAATAGAGAGATGTGTTTTGACGGAAATGGACCCCCTACAGATTTGGACCGGGGGTCCATTTCCGTCAAATATGTAAAATATAGATAGTGTTTGACGGATTTGGACCCCCCTTTAATATAATAGTAAATACTTATTGTAATCTTCATTAATTTCTCCAATTTTTGGAATTGCCAGTGATCAATGGGCCTGAGTTTCACAGATATACACAATTATTAACTTAAGTGCTCAGTATATCTTTGTTGTTAGTGTATTGATAAATAACACAAATTTACAGAAATGTTCAAATAAGAGTAATATCAAGAGAGTTGGGAAGTAAGCATGTATGATGAGATGACAAACAGGAAGTAAAGGCTCAATAATGATGAAGGGGGGTCCAAATCCGTCAAACACTATCTATATTTTACATATTTGACGGAAATGGACCCCCGGTCCAAATCTGTAGAGGGGTCCATTTCCGTCAAAACAGTTGCTCCCTAGACGCAATACAAATTGAGTAATTAGGGGCGTGTGAATCTAGGCGCAGAATAATTTGCTTGGATGAAAAGCCTGAGTTAATTAATCCACTATTAATTAAGTGTTAAAAACAAATTTAGAATATGATTTAGGCATTTAGGCGGGGAATGTAGGCTCTCATTTTTATTGTATAGGGGCCTCGTTGGAATTCTACGCGGAGTAACACATCTCTCGATCGAATGCGTCATGTTGTAGACATTGTGGCAGTGATGTGCTCCGTTACTAAATCTTCCGTTACTCCGTTACTCCGTTACCGTTACTTTATATCTCCAGGTTACCGTTACTCCGTTACCGTTACTTTATATCTCCCGTTACCGTTACTCCGTTACCGTTATTCCGTTACCGTTACTTATTTTTCTCCCGTTACTTTACTCCGTTACCGTTACTTTATTTCTTCCGTAGCCGTTACTCCGTTACTTCTGTTAATTTTATCCGTTTACCTTTATTCAGTACAGTTACCTTAATGTAACGGTAACTGATTTAAAATAACGTTGTAATGGCAAAGGAATAAGTTTAACGTAGTAACGGTTACTGTGTTACAGTAATGTAATGGTAAGAGTAACTGATTAAAGATAATGGTAACTAGTTAAAAGTAACGGATGTCCGTTACCGTTACTTTTTTCCCGTTACAGTTACTCGGCGATGCCCGTTACCGTTACTTTTTTCCGTTACCGTTACTCCGCGACGCCCGTTACCGTTACTTTTTTCCGTTACCGTTACTTGTCGACACCCGTTACCGTTACTTTTGCCGTTACCGTTACCGTTACCGTTACCGTTACCGTTACCGTTACCGTTACTTTTTTCCGTTAGGCCACATAAAATAAATTACTTGTTTATCATCCATATTTTTCGAGAAAATTGGGACGGCGGACGGGATTTTATTTTTATTTTTTATTTCCATTAATATGCAAATAACATTATCCTATGCCAAAAAATAAATATACATATTTTTTTTAATCAGAAAATAAATGACATTGCCCAAATAATTACAGTAGTGCTCTAACATATAGGACTTATTAAAAATTCAGGCATAGTAAGTACTTTACACAAGTTTATAGCTTATATTTTGTACGATTATGTTCATAAGATAATAATAAAATAGATCCGGACGGATAGTAAAAATTGGGGCGGGCGGGGATGATAAACAAGTTATTTATTTTATACGGCCTTACCGTTACTTGTCGACACCCGTTACCGTTACTTTTGCCGTTACCGTTACCGTTACCGTTACTCCGTTACTAGTAACGGAGCACATCACTGCATTGTGGGTACATCATATAAGCACATAGTCTCTATGCGCCAGGTAACCAGTTGGCGAGTAGGTCGAGGGTTACCCTCCTGATGAGTCCTTGTGATGGGACGAACCTGCCGTATCATAGAGTGATTTGTCATCCTGGCTAGGAGCTCTATGATAAGGGTTGTGATTAGTTTTAAGAAAATTAACTGGGGAACTCTGTTCTTGTTCTGAAAATTGGACGTCTAACACTTACGGAATTAATTATTCCGGACATTGCCATTAAAATTCCGGAGAAATTTTCATCCGGAATTAGGCACTTAAAATGTCCGAAATCGAATATTCCTGAACAGAGCCAAATAACCGCTCTTTGCAAAGAGCTCTACACGAAACGAAGCAGAGGATCATACTCATAGGCGTCGTAAAAACGGGGGTTGGCCCTCTGGTCCGCCCGGTCTATAAAATCTAGGGCCATGCCAACTGCTTGAGGACCGTAGTCCAACCACTTTTATATAAGTGTACTATTACCCGGTCCCGGGTAGCTCCTCTGGGCCACCCGGACATATCCGGGTGCCCGGGTGGTTTACGACGCCTATGGTCATACTAATGGGCAGATGCAATAACTTCGCTACCTTTCGAAGGCGTCTCAAAATAAGAACTAATCAGGCTGAAGAGTTAATTAAAACAAGGTTCGTTAGCAATGATTGATGCTAACATGACTGTTATAATGGTAATAGAATATGGCTGTTATAATGGTAATGATTAATGATTTATATATACCAATGGAGATAACCCATTGTACAATATATATATGCATCTATCTTTGGTTTATATTACCATTGAAGACTTCATCTCGTAAACATATTCTAATTGAATGATATTTATAAGAGTGGGACGAATCAGTTTAGTGAATTTTTTTGATATTTAACCGATCATACAACTACGAGCTGAAGATAGCGTGAGTCTATTTTAAATGTATTATATAACATATATTTGATTAAATAAAGTATTATAAACTATAACCAATTCAACAACTAAATACATCTATATATGGCCATAGGAAAATACTATTTGTACAGCTATAATTTTATTTTTTCGACATGTCATCATCACTAAAAAGGTATTAAACAAAGCTAAAGGCGTTTCGGAAGGTAGCAACCTTCTGTAATGTTGGAAGTTTCGTTCTAATCCAATGCATTCCAGAGTTATTCTAGTTTGAGTATCAAAATAATATATGATGAGTCAGCATTTTCTGTACATTTTGGCAACGACAAATAGGTATTTTTCTTAGCGATGTCATCATCACCTCAAGATGTTAAGATTAATTTGTAAAGGTGTTACGCGCCATAAGGACAATTGATAAATTGGAAGTTTGTTTCTATCTTGCATTATCTCTGAGAATTAATGATATTTAACAAATTAGTATAAATGATTATTAAGTTTATCAATAATTTAACACCAATTTCAATGTACGGTTAATTTTATTAATTTTAAGAATTTGGAATAACTATTAATTTAAAACAAATTTCCCTACAATATTTAGAAACAAATTGGAAGCGTCTCTCGTATGCTAAATACAATCTAGATTAATGCTTAATTATAATTAATTGCGCAAGAATGTTATTGCAGAAAAAATTATTAGTTATCTAATTGAAAATAGTGGCCTATTCAATCTCACTGCAGTAGAAACGGTTTTTTAACTTTTTTCCAACCATTTCTTTTGGTAAGAATAGTTAGAATAAACCTATTTAGTTAGTACACCTGGAAACTGTACAGGAATTTTGACCATTTTGGCTTTTCTGTACAGGCGTACAGTATTTTCATACATTTCTACAGGGATTATTAGTTAGGAGAAAATTACTGTGGTTAGTCTAAGAATACCTAAAAATGTATACACAACCAAAAATGTAGCATTTTATTTTGTATAAATTAACAGTTCATATTCAAGCGTCGAGGAATTCACTGAAGGTTTATATAAGTAAATTTTTTCTCCTTTTCATAACCTTAATATTAATAAAATTCTGAATTGACCACATGATGCAATGTCTTGGTTAATGTAATTCCTCTTAGTATAAGTGTACAAAGATTTCTAGACGAATGAACGCAGAAGCTAGAAACATGGGGGGGGGGGGGGGGGGGGGGGTCCCTGAAATTTGGCCTGAAATTGGAGCACCGCACAAGGATATGACTCAAATAGGTTGCCAAGCCCGTCAGTTACAATTATCGCAAGTTGACACCATGGAATTATATTTAACACTTTCAATTGAAGTATTAAACAAAAAACATATAAACTCAATGTTGACACTTGGCCAGGGTTTTTTAAGGCTGATATTGGTGTAAATTTTGCACCAAGACTTTTTGGAGTTACACCACGATTCGGGTCGACCGCAGCCGCTGCAGCGTTGAGTTACACAGTTACACCAAGGTCTCAACCATAAAAAAACCCTGCACTTGGCACAAACTAAGCCCGGTTTGAAATTCGTGCACTGCTAAAAGTGAAAAATTTAACATTGGATACTATTTATTCTTTCTCTTATGAAACTAAATAAATGTAAAAATGTGTCCAAAATAAATCAAAAATCGTGACCGCAGGTGCACGTCTGTAACCTATCAGAATCCTTTGGTCTCGATCGCTTCGCGACGGATAATAAAACTTTATGGGATCTTAATGTTTTTCAATAAACAATAAATAATTACTTTCAAATTTTGAAAAAATTGAATTCGTAGTCATCAATCAGCATAATTGTGTATTTTCAATAATTTATACCTATTTTGGCAAACAAATATTTTATATTAGAGATCTATAATACGAAATTCGAAATTAAGCATACTTGTTATTATAACATTTGAAAGCTAGTTTATATCCCAAATATAAATGCGGTTTCGTTTCTTTTCTATTCCCATTCACTTCAATACAAAAACAAATACAAAAGTCAGATGTAAAATAATTAGTAGCCTGTAGACTAAATTGCCAACCGGGGGAGTGATAATTATTAACAAAATTATGTCAAGTTTCTCTTGCAAAAGCAATACAGTATACTAGTTCTGAGATAAAGAAATATAAATAAGAAAAACTACATCTAAAATATAAACATCTAAAAAAGTATAATTATACAGTAAAACTTCTATAGACGTTGTTTCAACCAGGTGCGTCCTGCCGCGTAATTTTGAAAGTGAACTTTTCTAGGCGCGTGAAAACCGAGAGACGCTCCCATAGATAGACGTAATACAAATTGAGTAATTTAGGCGCGTGTGAGCGAGCTCAAACTAAATCTAGGTGCGTATAATTTTTGCCGCCGTCCATGACAAAATCCAATCCTTGGTCAATCCTTAATAAGTGGTACAAAGGCATATGTAGCAGGGAAAATCCATAATATTAACATGACCCCTTTGGATAAAGTTATTTCTAGCGTTATAAATTCATAGTCGGACCTTCGGACCGTACAAATAACTTGTGGGAAGTCGTTCGACTTGTCACTTAATGCAAGTATACTACGTAGTAAGTACGTACGTATGTACATCCGGATGAAGTCTGGTAGGCCGAGTGGGTTAGAAGTTATTCCCTATGGGGTCACTATTATCATTGTTTATTACTGTCCCAATAGATAAAAACTCAGCAAACAAAATCCAGTTAAATAATTAATATACGTAGATTTACGAGTGTTTATCCATATATAAAACAGGATGAAGAAGATTTTAAAGAATATAAATTCATTCCAAATAGTAAACAAAGAGAAAGGTGAAAATGAAAATGAAAATAATCAAGCAGATCTACTTTGTAAATTTCATGCTTTTACAGCAGAATATTTTCCAACAAAATTGAATATCGCACAATATAGAATGCTATATAGCGATACATACAGCGAACAATTAGAAAATCTGGCTTACGGATGTAGTACATCAATTGAGATTATGACCTATTTAATCCCATTGACTCTTTATAATTTGAATTGCAATCTAAAATTCTCCCATCTACTCGAACAAATTGACCCAACACTAATTAATATCAAATCTTCAGATGAATTGTTTCATTTATTATTTCAAAATTCGGAGTTACTATTAAGAGCTATGTACATTCATCACTACTCCTTCAGCAATCCAATACCATTCTATTATCCTATCGTAAAAGCATACTCTGCGAAGGATCCAATTGAGTATACAATATGCAAGGAATTATGGTACTCTCTCACACCACATAATGCTGTTATGTCATTTGGCTTGGGGAGTGCAGCGGATACTCCAATTGGAAAATCAACCTTCCTAGCTAATAGTCTACCTACTAGTTGTTTTCATGCGAGTACAATAGACCTAAGACTTACTAAAAACTTTTTTCCTGGTGATAATTGTGCTGACTACTATACAGAATGGGCGTTCTTTGATTTTCATGGCCCTACGAATACAGAGATGGTGAAACTAATGTTAACACATATTGACATTGTCATTATACATGTCCTTGAAAAAGACATATTGAAAAATGACATCGAAAACGGGTTGAGGGCTATGAATCTTAAAGGTAAACAAGTGTACATATGTATAAGAGATGCCTCTCTAGAACAAGGAATAGAGAACTATTTTGATGGTAACATGTACAATCAAATAAAGATTCCTAAACTTCAGAGTAACCCAAGAGAAAATGGTAAAAAGTTAATTAAAAAGTTGAAACTATTCGGAAGAGAAATAATAATGTTGAATGAAAAAATACCAAAATTTAACTCGTATAATCTCGAGGATGTATTGAAAAGGTTTGATAATACATTAAGTGAGGAAATGATATCTAACTCGTATAATCTCGAGGATGTATTGAAAAGGTTTGATAATACATTAAGTGAGGAAATGATATCTAAACAACAATTAGTTAATATGGCAAAAGATGCAATCATAAAATCTAGAACAAACAACGAGCTAAGTTATGACTTTCTAAGCTACTATTCAACTTTTGTTGAGTTAATGAAGAAAAAATATGAGATAGCTGCTGAAAATGACCATGATAAATTAGAAACACTCAATAAACACAGCAGTCAGTGTTTCAAAAAATTGAATGACTCGAAAATTTCCTATATTATAAACAATATTTTTCAAAAAATAATTACGGATAAAGATTCTGTTCTAATTTTGTGGAAATTATCTCAAGAACTCCGGCTATTAACAAATGAACTGTGTACAAAGGAGGCGCTTAGAGAACAAGCTAACGACAAATATTCCATTGAAATATTATGGAGAGACGCCATTCTAAGTCACAAGTATTTTAATAAGAATAATTTGGGGAAGAAAGATGAATATATTGAAACACTCAGTAGAAGTCTCAGTAACCATGTCCAGACAGGCGAACCATTTGAACTCATTGATGGTGATAACCTAGTCTTTTTCAGCAAAGAATTAAATAGTATGCTTCGCTATTATCACTTAAGACAAACAGAATTTGTACACCATTTTAACTCCGCGAATCCAGAAAATATTATTTCAGAACAACCAATTGTATTGAGCATTATTGGGCCACAAAGTTCAGGAAAATCAACATTGCTTAACTATGTGTTTGGCTGCAAATTTCTCACGAATTCTGGAAGATGTACTAGAGGGGTTTATGGCTCTATACTTGAGTTAAACAAACCTATAAACAAGTCAAAATTTATTTTGGTATTGGATACAGAAGGAATTGACGCAGCAGAAAGGCAGAATATTTCAAGCTCTTCTTCAATTCACTTTGACAGAACTTTAATATTATTTTGTCTGTCTGTATCTAATATTGTTATAATAAATTTGCTGGGTGAACTCAATAATGAGATGCAAGAAATTATAAAAGTTTGTGCATTATCCCTCAATCACCTGAAAGTACACACTGCAACTATGCCAAAAATTCTTTTTGTACTGAATCAAATTGCTGATCCCAATCTTGAAAAACGAAAATCTGCCCTCAAACTTCTAATCCAACGGCTCGACCAGGAGATTGAGAATGACAAGAAAACGGAAAGTATAAAGATATCCTCTTTAATAAAACTGACAACTGATGACCTTTATACTCTACCCCCTGCATTCGATATTGATGTTGTGGACAAACCCGGGGAAGAAATTTTCAAGAAAGGAGTGATAAAACAGATCCCCTCATTAAATTTTGCTCTAAAGTGTTCCTTACTTCGTGTTTCGATTTTTGAAAAGTTAAACTCATCTATAAATGGAGAAAGGCCTCCATTTACCAGCATGAGTGAGTGGTTAGAAATGGCTGGTGAAATATGGAGAACAATTATTAAGTTTCAAGATATTGTAAAATTCAAAAATTTGAACGAGTTACAACTGCATAAAGATCTCAAGAACATTGTTGATGAAATGATGGAGATTCACTTTTATTCAAAAAAGGAGGAAACTAGGGAGAAAATTGCCAAATATTCTGAAGAAATCCAAAAATTTGATACAATATCAGATTCCGCATCAGGTCTGAAGGAACTAATTGATCGAAAATGCAAAGAATTTTCTGATCACTTTGAAGGAATAAAATTGAGATGTACATTAGAGTATAGATCAAAAGCAGCGAATTTACAAGAATCAAATTTGATTCACCGAGAACATCTAGAACAACTGGAGAGTTTGATTACTACGGAAAAGTTGGATAATGTTATTTCATTAAAATCACGTACGAAAGAAATTTACAATCAAAAGAAACGAATGGAATCATTTCAGAGATTTAAGATTGAAGTAACTAATAACATTGAAGGTTATTTCAAAATGGATACCAAAGGTCAAGATAATGAATACGAGATACTTTGGAAACAATTTTTCGAAATGGATGATATGGATATATCATACCGATTACAAAATCTATGCGATCTGTATTTAATGTTTTCTAGCGAATGGGATTTAATACCTATACAGGAAATGTTGGATACTTATCGAGGTGTTGAGTTTCAATTAGACCAAGTCATCGAGATTTTCAAGGTTAAACTAATCAACAATCTAACAAGTAATGTGCAGGATGAAGAGCCGTACTTTTATCCATCGAAAAAGAGTCTTCCACTCAAAGACATGCAACCACATTTTCTTTCAAATCGATTGGAATATCTTAGTGAAAATAGATTTTACTATATGCACTCTACTGAAGGACAGGAATCAAAATTTCTTAAATACTTCCCCAATAGTAAGGTCATTTATAAACATGATTGGGTTCCAGAAGATTGTGTGCCTCTTCTACAGTCTTGTTCCGGTTATTATTCAGATCATGATATTAACTGGAAAGAACTTAGTCCAAATAAACAAATTGTCAAGTTAGTTACAAGTTTAGCTTGTCGAAGTCCTCAAACAAAAACACGATACTATGGTTCTTATGGTACTAGACCAAACTCAATACCAAAGTTTATTCAGGATATAATTAACGATATCCAAAAATATATGTCTCATGAGATCACTCCGGTAACTATACAACAAATAGCAGATGTTCTTAACAAACTATTAACTATTTTCAATCATGAAATCAGTTATATTGGTGCGGAGTTAACTATCTATGCTCGTAGAAGCATCGGTTCTTTCGTTTTCTCTATGGCATTCCAATCATACTATAATAGAATGTGGGATCTATATATAAAGAACAAAAGAACAATTGCCACTGAGAAAGAAACTCTAAAACTATACTTTTTAAACAAAGTAGAAATTGGAAAAATAATACATTCCAATAAGGATTGCAGTAGCTTAGATAAATATGACGTAAATATCGCTGAAAAATATGTGAAAGCCTACAAAAAAAAACTCTATATCAGAGCATTATTGGAATTATCAACAATTAATAATAAACATTTCAACACTATGGAAGGAATGTTTTCTTATGGATCAATAACAGAAGAGGCGAATGAGAGGGTATCAAAAGCGTTAACAAGCACAAGTCAAAATAAAAGTCAATTTGTAATCGCTTTCTTTTGCGAAAGAAATGTTGCTCTTGAGGGTATTTTTAACGAAAGGTGGGAAGAATACACTACACGCAATTGTGAAGTAATTATTAGTACGGCTGTAAAAAAAAAACAAGAAATTACTTCATTAATTACAAATCAATTGGCCAAAGCTTTGATTATCCTCGATATTCAAGATAAATCTCTTTTGAATTCAGAAAAATGTTTTCAGCCATGTGAGAACCAACCAAATAAATGTGACCGTTTCCAACTTAATGAAAGTCCCTTTAGTTCGATGCTTTTGTACCTCCACGATTTAATGGACCCTTATCACAGTTCCGAAAAAATCAAGGCATTTTTTAGCAACGAGTTCGAATGCAAGGGTATTAAAATGAAATTGATGTCAGATATACTCCTACAAGAAGATTTATTGAGTTGTTTCGATTTGACAGAAGACTCCTTCAATCTTATCAAAAATACACAATTATTTTCATCAGAATTAATTTTTAATCTCTATGTTTTTCGCAACAAATTTTACCAAGTTCCTACTGGAAAGTCAAATAATTATTTCGAAAAACGAATTCAGCACAGCCATTTCTACAGAAAGAATAAAAATGCTAAAGAACTCATTGGGATGTGCAAGACGATGTCCCTGTTGTGGGATATTTTGCGACAGGAAACAACATGGAGCCGGACAATGTTATTCTTCGACAGGTCATCAGTTTGCCTCAATGGGTGGTAAGACATGGGGTAATGATAAATTGCGCTCAGCAATTTTCTTACGATGCGAAGATTACACAGATGATATGGTAGTAGCTTTACCCGGAAGGTTGATAAAATGGGAAATGTTTAAGATCGAAACACTGCTTGCATGGGATTGGGAAACACATAGTAACTGCTCGCAAGCTGAAAAAGATAATCGAAAAGCAACATTAATAAAAGTTTGGGACAAATTTGGACAAGGAATTCTTGATTACCATAAAAAGAGGGGTGTTAAAATTACCTTCAGGCCCTACGAAGAAAATAATTTAATAATGGAATCAGCAGAAATATCAAAATTTCAGATATGTTTTGTAATCGATGGGACAGGGTCAATGGGAAAAGATATCATCGGTGTAAGATTATCAATTCAGAAACTGGTAAATAATTACAAGAAAACAAACAAAACAATCAACTTTCGTATCGTCATATACCGAGATCATTGTGACGAAAATGTCATAGAAACATATCCAAGTGGAAAATGTTTCATATTGGATGGTAAAGAGATAATCAATTTTCTAGAAAAAGTAGTTCCGGAAGGCGGAGGGGATATACCAGAGGCTTCTCTCGACGGAATTGCCGAAGGTCTCCTCTCAGACTGGGATAACTCAGATAAAACAAGACGCATAATAATACATTCGTTTGATGCACCTCCACATGGAAATTTTCCAAACTACAACACACATAATACAAACAGCAATCCGGAACATTGTTGCTGTTGTTCAAATCTTTGTAGACTTGATTGGGAAAAAGACGTTTGGGTGAAAATGAATAAACTTGAAGTCGAATATCATGGAATTAACACTGGTGAATCGTATTTGAAAGAATTTGAAAATACAATGAAGAACAAACTGGACTATCTTTGCAAAGGGTTCACTAAATGTGGGAAGGAACAGGTTAATGATGCTATTTTGCAAATATTCATTAACTATCATCCATCTCTCGATGAAGAAGAAGATGAACTTTGCTTGTTTTAGTCCAGTCTCCTCACCCCTGTATAAGTTATCCATCTTTTATTAACCATAAGTGAGTGTTTATTGCTAATAAGAGAACTTATCATTATACCCAAATTAAATAATATATATATTTCCTAATTGGATTGTTTTTCCTGCTCATTTTCTTGAAAGTATTTATGTATATTATTATTTGGTGTAAATAATACTTTGAAATTATGTAATTACTAATTAGGACAGTGGTTCCCAACCTGGGGTCCACAAGATCTCAAAATTACAGTCAATGGGAGGTTCACGGTTGAAAAAGGTTGAGCATTGCTGAATTAGTGTAATTTGACAGTAAGATATTCCGTTAGTCAAACCGTATTACGTGTTAGTCCCAACAACACGATGTGTTTGTTGTTTGATATTAAATACGGATTTACCAAAGTGCATTTAAACAAAATTGTTAATGACTTAAGGTATAAGACCTTAATAAATGTGTACGAATTTAAAGTATTATTTGTAAAGCAAGTATTTAATAGTTGTGTCAAATTAAGAATTCTGGTACTTACGGCCTATCGTTATACTGGATCATAGGAAAGATGGGCAATGATTTTTGCGTCAGGTTAAGGTTTAGCCTAAGTATTACGTAGGAAATATTACGTAGCACTAATCGCGCGAGCTACAAATTTTATTTAAATCAAATTCTGACAATTTTTGATTGAATTGATATTTTTTTGCGTATTTAATTGTCAGATTCTAGTTTGAAGACTTAAGCTCAATCAATAATAACTATTACCATCCAAATGCCCATATTCCCTTACGGGATCTGATCCTAAATTATATGAATCATGTAAAAATACGATCCTGGAAATACAATAGGAGAACAAAAGGATCGCGCTCTAAATTGAGGAGGCTTAATGTCCTGGAAATTAAATAATATTGCAAAAGCAGAAAATGAAACGTTCTTGGGGAAATAAATGAAGATAAACGTATAAACTAGGTTAGTACATAAAATTTTGTTTTGAACAGTTTCACGCGGTGAATTTTAAGTATCAAGTATGATTATGATTCAGAAAGTTCAATTAATCTTATGAACAATGTTGCCATTATCGAATGTTATTCAAATAGAAACTGGACATGTGCTAAATCAGGGTTCCGAAAACTTTCATTTATATCAGGCCACATAATCTTAACAAAATTTTTCTACAGGCCGCAAACAATATCGAGAATTTTTTCGAAATTTCTAACAAAACTATTATGTAATTTATGTTGTTGTAATACTAGAACTATAATAATTACTAAGCAAAAAGTGCCTAAAGGATTCTAGTCAAAAGGTAATACAGTTATGATAAAAGTGATGATATTAATATTTAGTGAGAAGGGTGGATTTGTCCTTATGTGTGGCCTGATAGCCATTGGGCTATCAACCAACACATAAGGTTGTTTCAGGCCGCATGCGGCCTGAAAAACCTAGTTTGCGGAACCCTGTGCTAAATAAACAGATACCCTTCGCAAAGTGACAAACCAAATGACTAGATACTCTATATTAATGTGTAGTTTATAGTATGTTTTATCTTCAGATTCAACTTCAATTTATGCAAATTATTTAATGTTGTAAACCAGGGATTCGCAAACTCGCCTTTTTAGGCCGCATGCGGCCGGATTGCTTCTTTGGTGCGGCCGGTAGCAGCAATGACTAAAATGTTCTACGAGGACAATTTGGATTTTTGGTACATTTTAAGGAATTTTTAGCATGCTTTAATACTCTAAATTTGCCATAATTTATATATATATTCTAGATGCTATAGGATTGCCATTTAACTGACTTTTTTACTCTAACCACAATTAAATTAACGTGTACAGTTTACTAGCTAATTTTGTTCTGCAAACATCAGTGAACTAGTGTATATCAATAAGTTTGAAAAATCTCTGGGGGCTTGCCCCCAGGACGCCGTATAAGTTGCTCGCTACGCTGGCTTTGTTTATTGGGCACCCCCTTTTGAACATTTCTGGCTCCACTAGTGATTTTTGAACGTATAGTAAGTCTATAAGTCAATTAATTAATACCTAAAAAAACTATTTTATTTTTTTAGATGCGGCCGGTAATGTTATGACTTACCTAAATGAGGCCGGTATGCTGCAAAAGTTTGCGATCCCTGTTGTAAACAAAGACTGTAATATTCGTATATTGCCGAACTAAATACAGTTTGTACGAATACGGTTAATGCGAACACTATTTCAGTCCCTACAATGCCTTTTCAATACAAATGACATCGGTTAATATGAAACCTGGATAAGGCGAACACATTTTGACGGTCTCTTGGTGTTTGTACTGTCATACAACAGTACTAACGAGGTTATACTGTAGTAATCAGAAAATGGAACCTTGGAGCTGATAATAAAGATCCTTGATATACCTTATTATAGGAAATTAACGCGAATTTCTCCATATCGCGTTAATTTCCTTCGCGATAATTTCATGGAGCGTTAATTTCTTGCTATTTAGCAAAATTACACAATGGATGGACAAACTTCCGAGCTACATATTTTCAGATGTGCAACTAGGTTGAAAGGATATACCATGTCTATCAAGTTGATTGGAAGCATATTGGGGCACAATAATAGTATTCAATCAGGAGATTAATAATCATTAAATTTTTTATAAAATATATTCGCGTTAATTTCATGTATTTGAAAATGTTCAGCTCCAATTCGCGTTAATTTCCTTCGCTTTAATTACATGGCGCGTTAATTTCCTATAATAAGGTAGTATCTTTAGAAATTGAATTAACACTGGTGATCTATTCCAATTTACAAAAAAGTATTCATTTTATCATTTAAATTGTTATCAACTAAACCATTTATTTAATAATCAGAAAATTCTTCAAGCGGTTTAAACTCGTTAGTTGAGTCGTTACCTATTAATTAAACACAATCATACTACAGCAATCACCACTCTAAATCTTGTCCTAAGTCTGTTCTCTGGTTTATTTTATCTCGGATAAGAGGGGTAAGGAGGGGATTTCAATAGTGAGTTTTGTAACCAGTCTTTCCCTTCCACAATCTCCATAGAATAGTACACATTGTAAACAGGCCGTGTCCAATATACGGGATTAATAGAATAGATAATCCTATTATTCTCAGAATATCACTAGCCCAGCTTAATATAATGGAAATATAGGGAATATCAGAATTAGAGAAGTGTGACACTTCGCAGAACGATACATATTTGGAAAAGTCTGAGTATTCATTTTCGCGGAATATTATGATTAAGGAATAGACTGATGTATCGAAATATTCGGAGATTAATAGGACCACAGGCCCTATTGAAAAAAGCCTGACCAGTAGGGTGAAATTGTGCTTAATTCTAACCTGTTTCTTAAGCAAGGTTGAGTTTTTGCATGTAGATAGACCAGAAGCAAGACACGATAGTTGTATCAACTATAACGATACGCGATAAAGAATATAACCAAAATGTATTTTTGTGGCAAGGATTTTATCATTGTACTTATTGCTGATATTTAAAGTTATATTTCTTATATACTTATGAAAATTTTAAAATTTACTAATCATTATTATTGAGTAATACAACTTTCCCACTTCTCTGGAATATATAATGAAATTAGATACATTGATATAAAAATGTATTAGTATACTATGGTTACAAGTATAGTAAGTAGTACAGTTCCTGGAAATAGATTGAATATTATAAATTAAACAAATAAAAACTGGAAGAATTAAATGTCAGCAAAGTTAGCTGCAATTAAAGGCTACATCTTTCAATCAGCAATTACAGAACAATTCGAATCACCTAAATATTATTTTCTTGGAATAATAAAAATTAAAGCTAAAATTGGCCTAAGAAAACAATAAGCTTATTCGGAGAAATACACGGGTACATTTTTCCCCGCTTCATAATAAAGTCAGGTTGCTTTATTATGAACATTCAGAGGGCCGACAATTGTGGCCATAATAGAAATATTTCATAATAAGCGAACTCAATTTAATACAAACGCCACGTAAGTTGTTAATTGGGACCATAGGGCTTGTAATCATAAAAAAAGTTTTTCATATTAATTAAGCAGACGAAAAATTGTTCACAATGAGCAAACCTAACTCTATGTATTATACAAAATTGTGCAACTTCGATTATCTGTAGCCCATAGGTTTATACATTAATGAACATTGTATATATTTGGAAAGGAGGCAAATATTATTAAGCTATGTTGCTCTAGCAATTATGTAAACTGCTAGGTTTGATTTCGTATCAGTACTAAACTACCAATCAGTAATTGACACAAGCGCTCTTGTGCTGGTCTCTGTCACGAAATAGTTGCCAGTGCTGAACATAACTTCTCGGTAGTCTATTATGATTAAAATGCGCCTGGCGTAGTTAGAACGCTACCGCTGGTCTCGTCACAAATTAGCGCCTCTGTTAGCACTGAACTTCCTATGACTGGTATCAATAGACGCTGTCTCAAGTCTTATAACGGTTTCATTTAAATAAAATTTCATATATAAGTTATAGTAGTACAGGAAATGTAATAGTTCACGTGAACCTACAAATTCCAAAATAGGGCCGAGAACTTCAACCTTCGGCTCTCGGAACTGTGTATCTCAATAACGATATTCCTGATCTGAGTTCGTGAACCTTCGCATTAATTACTATACATTTTACATAATACTATACTATTTGTAATAACATTTCTTCCAATATATTAAATATTAACTTTCAGTTGCGGCACGCGAGGTTTGATAAATTAGAGGTAAAACTGACAGTAGTAGTACGTAGTTTGAATTATATGTTAGTAAATAAATACGGGTGCATTAATAGTTAATTAATTCAACAAATATAATCAAACAGGCAAGTATTAAACTCAAAATTGAAAACACTAACCTACCTATACTAAATACTAACTGATTCTTACTGCTATAAGTCGTAGAGTGATTGTAGCTGAGAATAAAATAGAACAAATTCGTTCTTCATTGTCTTAACATCCACTTCATTCTGAGTTATCAGAGCTTTGTATTGCCGTGTCAGGTCTGGCTGAATGGAGAGGGAAGGGAGATAGGTCTCAGTGAGGAATGCAACTAGGGAGTCTCTGTCTCTGTGGATGATTGAAAGGGAGGTGATAATGACGTCATTTAATAGGAGACTCGTCTGACCGTCGTTCAGGTTGAATGACCGCTTGGCAGGCGTGAGAAAAAGCGCGGGTAACAACTGGTGAGAAGAGAACTCTATGAGAGGCACAGGGAACTTGTCTCTTAGCGCTACTATCCGTCTGAGGACGGAGGTAGCCTGTTTCTGCAGAGCGGGGCGGGGACAGGAGAGCAGAATCTGGGAGAGCGAGGAGAGAAAGGGGAGCAGAGAGGGCGGCGGCAGCTGTAGCAAGTGGTTAACCAGAACAGTGTTGTGAGCTAGTGTGTGGGATAAGGAGAGATAGGCTCTGACCAAATCATACAGAGGATCTGGGTCCGGCATAGCCTGCTTATGCGCTGTAGCGAGCGCAGAGAGCACTGGGGAAATGCAGGGAGTTATCAGCTGATCCAGATGAGGAGCCGTGCGGTCTGGATGAGCGGAGAGGATCTGGTTAAGAAGAATACAGCATTCCTGGAGTCCCGAGTGTGTGGGTACGTGCAATAGCCTGGTTAGGAGCTCGGGTAGGTAGGGGAGAAACCCCGCGCCTAACACGACAACCATTCTGTGTAGGAAGGGCCTGAATCCCTCCTGCAGAGTGTCTTGCTCCAGAGGAACAGCTAGCACCTTCGAGAAGTGCTCCAGCAGGTGCAGGAACACGTGCAGACACCCCGTCTCCTCCGCCACCTGCTGACAGGACACACTCTTCGAGGTGAAGCTAGCTAGCCGCATGAGGTCGCGCAGGGAGCGACACAAGGCTGTGACCTCAGGTGGCACTGGGCCAGGGCCCGGTGGCAGCTGCAGCAGGAGGGAGTGTAGGGAGTCGAACGCCAAATGAAACTGTTCTAGGATAGGCGCTAGGAGGGACTGCAGTAGAGGGCCCTTGTTCTCCTGGGGAGCAGACGAGAACATGATTAGTATCCCAGCTGACTCGTATAGGAAGCGCAGCTCTTCTATTCCCAGCTGGGACTCCCGGATCAGTTTATGATCGAACTGCAGCAGCACGCTAGTGAGCATGTCGGCAGGCAGCTCTCTGATGGAGGGCCGCGACTCCTTGAGGAAGCGGGCCAGCAGAAAGCAGGCCCGACTACGGACTCTGGGGTTGGTACTCTTGACGCCCCTCTCGTCGAGGAATGTGGAGAGGATAAGTGGGATATAGCCGGTGTGCGACTTAATGAAGGGAACAGACCGGACTATATTCTCTAGGAACTGGTAGCTGACAGCCTCGTGTGGGTAGAGAGAGATGGAGCTGTCGAACAGGCGAGTTTGAATCAAGTTCCAGCTGTTAGAGAGGTCAGCTGACAGCTGGGGGTGTTTCCAGGGCAGAAACTCTTCCGTTAGGAATATTACGTAGAGCAGTACCTCTACATCCATGTACTGCAGTGATGGCAGTCTCTCAATAACGTGTGTCAGCTGTTTGTCAAGCTCACAGAGAACTAGCTGGGGCAACAGTACACAGATAGATGAGAATAGAACTTTTAGCTCCTTGCGGTATTCAAGGAATAGAACTTCATTCTCTCCTTCATTAGCGAAGTCGTGTGACTCGTCAAACTTGAATTTATCAAAGCATATCAATAGCAACACTGCTACTTTAGAGTATGTTTCTTCTGTTAGCAAGCCTCTATGTGACTTTAACAGAGATACGTAGTTAATGGAGCAGGGGAGGATATTCTCGGATACACCATCATCCTCAGAAGCTAACATAGAGCAGATGTACGAGAACACGCCGTGTAGAGAGGCTAGGTACGGGTGAGCAGCAGTCAGCTGATTATCCTCTCTAACAGCTGATATACAGGACGCGATAAGCTGCGTACCAGTCAGGTTGAAGTAGCGAGATAGTTCGAATTCTAAATCAAAGTCTGTGACAGATCTATTAGCCTGCAGCAGTCCGGCTCTTACCAGCAGGCCAGTTAGCATCTCTATAAGCTCTAGCTTACTCGCCCTGTCCATGCCCTTACTCAGTATGCTCTGTAGAGTCTCCACAACAGAAATACGCGTCTCATCCTTACCCAGCAGCTGGAGGAACAGCTCTAGGAACTGTGTGTTTATGACGTATGGCAGTTCTATCCACTGCGCGTACAGCCCCACCACTCTGAGGGCAGTGCAGAGAGTCTCCGGCGTGTCGCCAGGCGGCGAGGAGAGAATGCTTAGCCAGGAGTCAGTCAGCTGGGCAACCGACTCCCCCCGCATCCGGTCCTTGATGAGATTAGCTCGGCTCTGCTCCTGCGGGGACCGCAGCACGGTCTTGTCCATGCACTCCTCGTTAATGCATAGCAGGGTGTGCAGGTATAGGAGAGTGGGGCCTGGGGAGCAGGGGGGCAGCAGGGAGAGTATGTCCGAGAAGAAGGAGGGCCAGCTGTCCGGGTAGTCCTGCAGGAACACGTGTGCTAGTATCTGGCACTTCTTGAGGAGGAAGGGGGGCGAGGGGCCGGGGGAATGTCCCATCCAGGAGAGGAGGAGCTCGCGGAACATCAGTTTCCTGTCCGGGCTCTCCTGCGAGTATCGGGTCCGAGAGAACTCCTCCAGAACTCGGAGAGAGAAGAAGGTCACGTGTTGGTCGTAAGCACAGGGGACACGAGCGGCGTCAACACACAGGGTCCATCCGTCCGGCTCCGCTACCAGCTGGTTGAAGTACAGGAGAGCCTGGGACTGGCTGGTTGTGTCTGGAGAGGAGAGTAGGGCTGACAGGTTAGGATCCATAAGAGTGTCGGATTGGTAATAGTATAGTCAAAGCTACTACATGCTGTGTACTAATCCCTGGTAGCAGTTGATAGAGATATGAGATAACCTACAGTACACCCTCGCTAATCCGAACAGAGGTGTTCCGATTCAAAAAAATTCTGTTCCCGATTAGTGAAGTAATGCATTTTCTATGGGCATCTATAAATGAGAATCTCGATAATCCGAACCAAACTTGTACAAACCTTGATATCCGCACTAAACACCTAGTGTACTTAAAATACTTGTCTGAGACTTATTTTTTATACTTCCATTGCAATATACCTATATTTACGATCTTTTCCCACTTTTATTAGAAAAATATTTTGGTAGTCCTGTTCGGATTAGCGAAGGTGTATAGGTACGGTACGGTACTGTTCAATTTTTTTTGGTCCACTGTATTGGAACTCTATAAGATTATTATTAATAATTATATAATTATATAAGGCTAGATGTCCCCGGTGATTCCTGTGATTCGATTGCTTCATATCCCCCCCTACATGTTTTTATTATTGTATTAGCTATCTATGAAAAAAAAGAAATCGTGTCTAGCTCTTATACTTTCCGAGTTACAGAATTGTTTGTGAAACTGGAACTATTGTATAAATGTATCTATTTATATGTAATCAGTGATTTCCTAATAAATGGATATACAGTGGTGTTCGCCTCTTAGCAAGTCGCATTTTGCACGAAATTTCCTTGCTAATAGGCGAACTTGCTATTAGAGGAACAAATTTAACATTAAATGCTCGCTTGGGGACAAAAAGTAACTTGCTAATAGAGCAATATTGCTATTAGAGCAATTGCTATTAGGCGAACACTACTGTAGATCTACTTTAAGTGATAGTTCCAATTACGTTAACTGTTCAAGCCAATATTTTCATTGTTTCCAGGATACTTTCATTTGTCCTTCGGAAGTTAGGAGAGAATTTGTGTTAACACAGCAGCAGTGCGTACTGTGACTGCATAGATGGATATACACTAAATGCAACCAACAACTTATGTGTGGATATAAACGAGTGTTCTACTTCCAACAACTGTGAACACAACTGTACTAACACAGTAGGTTCCTATATATGTTCTTGTTTGTCTGGATACACTCTACAATCAGATATGTCATCCCTTGTATAAGGAGTTAGTCTACTGACTGCTCCTATATTCCTTGCACTCCTCTCTCCTCTTGCAAACCTCACTTCTATAATTTCTCGTATAGGACTAACTCTATTTATTCATATTTATTTCTAAACTTATTTTATAGTTACTATTCTTTTCGAATCCATATCTTTTTATTTATTTCAATGATTTCATTGACCCTAACTTTTTATTTATAACATCCTTTTTTATTTGTTTCATTTATGTATTTCCCCTCTATATTAGCGGAAAATGTCCATCTTCTAGCTGTAATGTAAATTTAGACTTATTTCCAAGCCCTAAAAAAATCAAACTAATAACGAAAAAATTTAATCCACTCAATTAGTAAGTAATTATTTACTTTAAAAGGTACGTATATAGGTTTCTTGAATAATTGTTTGTCAGATTGGTAGTTTTCGACTTCCAACTGTTTTAAATTTCTCCATGAGGCTATCAAGTTCTATCCTGTCTGCCATATCTCGTTCAATGCTTATTTGTACAAGATTTTCCAATCTCAATTCTGACATTGAGTCGCGAAGGTAATTGTTAATTAATTAAACTCAGAACATCAATTAATAGATAATGGGACCAACGCAAAAAATGATGTCATGATGGAAAAAGTTCGAATTAATATATAAATCGAAAACAAGGGTAATTGAATGATAGTGTAATAAATATAAAATGTGGAAATAGTTAAAAACAAATAATATATCTTGAGATGCAATATTTTCACAGAATTCCTAAGTATTACAAATGTGGAAAATCAAATTTAGGCTATGTAGAAAGTCTAACCCCTCGGGAAGGTGGGGTGGACAAGTCCACCCCAGTCCACCCCGTGGCGCCGCCACTGAAGGCCAGGTATTATAACGAGACGAAGGGCTCGCTACATTTAAATTAATTTCAGCCTTAGAAGAAAAAATCTATTATTACAGCTGTGCCTACGGTATTTTCTTTATGGAGGCACTATTTGTAATTGAACCCCAAATGTAGTACACTCCTCCAAATGAAAATGCACTCGGCACAGCTCTAATTTTAGATTTAATATTTGATTATTTTTCTTATTTTTCGTGAATTTTTCACTTTCCTATGCTCAATCTCTTCTTAATTGTTTCATTTATGTATTATTCTTTCTACACTCATTAATATTTGATAATAAATCTACTTACTTGTTATTTGTTACTTTTATATTCAGATATTATTGGGATACTATCTCATGTGATTTCTATGACTTTCTTTAAGTAGACTGTCTATTTCTGTATGGTTTAAAAGCCCATATAGTATATTCTTACAGTACATTGATTATATGACGGAACAATGCTGCTTTATTATATAGCATAGAAAAAATATTTATTTTGTAATTTATAGACAATATCTATACACGTAGTACGTAATTTACTCTGTTATCTAAGAATATAAAAACACATATCATTTGACAAGTCGGTTAGAAAGTCAATAAATCTGTAACCGTTAACCGATATTAGCAGCGGTAAATCTATTACCCGAATCCAACTTTGTAAAACAATGCAAATACTTATGTTAATTAATTGAGTATTATTTATAATCTCTAAGTACTTTATGTTTCAAAATTATGAGAAAAAAAAGCCCCTCACAGACGGGATGGGTGTGTGCTCCTTCTGATTACACTTCCCCAATGTTTAATCTAAGTAGAATTTCAATATTCAAATTACATTTCATCTTAGTGTAATATAATTTAATTAATCTTTGAATTTGTGAAGACTTTAAATGTTTAAATTAATTAAAGATTAATTATTACAAATAGAATTATAGTAGGGCAGCTTAAGCCCATATTTTGAAAGGATGTGGACATCCCGGACCAAAGCACCAAATTTTTTCCACATATGGACCATTGCTTGGGTACTCGATTTTTGGTAGGATCCACTTCCGCCGGATACATCATGACCTCCATCAGGCATTTTCAAAATGACCACATTAATATTATTCGGACAAAAGCCCGCATTCACGAACTCATATCAAATGACTTCGTATATGGTTATTATATGCATAGTTGTAATCAGAACAGTGTGCGCTGTCGAAAGATGGGTCACTTGGTAGGGTTGCTATGATTTCTGAGAATGGAATGTTCAACATTCCACCGTTGTCAAGGAAACTTTTTAATCTGATATGGTCATGTGACCATAGGCGTCGTAACCCGCCCGGGAAATGTCCGGGCGGCCCGGAAGGGTTGCCCCTATGCTACTAATGCTATACCCGGAGTTTACCCGGAGTTTACCCGGACATTACCCGGAATTTCCGGGCGGCCCGAAGGATTGACCTTTGCATTTACGACGCCTATGCATGTGACCCCTCTAATTAACGGAAATTCCATGCTGATTACGAATATCCTATTTCTAGATTGGACTAAATATCACTTGAAAAGTTATATTACATTTAGGGTTAGTGGTTAATGATTAGCTAGCTTAAGAATGAAAAGTGGATATGCCATAAATTTATCTATCATGTCCCTTCGTTTCAATTTTCTATGTAGCCAAAATAAAATAAAGCGGACTTTATGCTAATCAAGTATTTGTCCCATCATAGGCGCAAATTTTGGGGTTTCGGGGGGGGACGACTCCCGGGCCTGTCGGTTGATTTATATTTTATATGAAAGTGGTCATTTTGATCGACCAAGGGATGATAGAGGGTGAGAATCACGTTTGTTTACTCATTATATTCAGATTTAGTTTCTGAAGAAACAAATCTGGAAATATTTAGTAAACCTCCCGGTGGCCCCCCAGACCCCCCAAGTGGCCCCCCATCTTTGATTATATTTCCAAAACTTGACGCCTACGTGTCCCATACATCATTAACCAACTATCAAACACCAAAAAGAGTTGATATAGTATTAGTATGGGACATATACATCCTCAGGAGTATCAATAATCATCACGACTGGTGTCACAGCTATTCTTCGAGGAAGTGATCGTTCTATGGCACTATTACTATGTGATCATGGGGAAGCTGACACTAGACTTCTGATCCATTTACAGGATGCCATTCTCAATAACTATACTAAATGTCTAGTGCGCGGAGTTGACATGGAAAGTTACACCACTTGATTACCATATGCAAAAATGTGAACATTTGGGTTAGCTTTTTGGTACAGGAAAGAACTTTTACATACTATCATATCATAGCAATCTACGAAGAAGTAGGAAGAGAGAAATCTCGGGCCCTTCCTGTTTCCCATTGTTTCACGGGATGTGATACTACATCTGCATTCTTTGGGAGAGGCAAGAAGTCAGCATGGGAGGTTTGAAACTGTTATCATGATGTGACATTAGCCTTTACCTACATGGCACTCAACCCTTATACAAAAGTAGAATTCGATGCTCAGCATTTTACTGCTGGAACGCTTTACAGATATTCTAAATGATAAAGCAAGTAATTTGTAGTAGACTATTGATGATAAAACCCAATCATGGGTTCCTGTATGGAACAGTTACTTGTGGCTTCAAAAGCATGCAGTGAATTCGTAAAATGTAGTTTCAAGAGTAGAAGTGACTTTGGCGGTAGATGCGCGTGCAGAAAAGCGCGTTGGATATGCACAGAACTTTGTAGTTGTAACTGTGAGAAGCAAAATATTTTTAGTGACATGGTACGAACCATAATTTTTAGTATACCATCACAGTATTCACACAATTCTCACTTTATTACTTTTACTAGCTAATCATTAACCACTAAATGTAATATAACTTTTCAAGTGATATTTAGTCCAATCTAGAAATAAGATATTCGTAATCAGCATGGAATTTCCGTTAATTAGAGGGGTCACATGACCATATTCAGATTAAAAAGTTTCCTTGACAACGGTGGAATGTTGAACATTCCATTCTCAGAAATCATAGCAACCCTACCAAGTGACCCATCTTTCGACAGCGCACACTGTTCTGAGTACAACTATGCATATAATAACCATATACGAAGTCATTTGATATGAGTTCGTGAATGCGGGCTTTTGTCCGAATAATATTAATGTGGTCATTTTGAAAATGCCTGATGGAGGTCATGATGTATCCGGCGGAAGTGGATCCTACCAAAAATCGAGTGCCCAAGCAATGGTCAATATGTGAAAAAATTTGGTGCTTTGGTCCGGGATGTCCACATGCATAAGCTAATCTGCCCTACTATTAGGAATACGTGTAGTATTTACGTTATTATTTTGAATAATAGAATTGACATCATCATCAACTTTGTAAAATGTTCCAACTTCCAAATGTTTTCATTATACTTGTATGAAACAGATATTCACTTACAAACCAATAACAGTAATTATCTATCAGATAGTAGGCTTTATCATATTTGATATGTTTTATAGTATTCAGTATACTACAATATGGAGAAGATGGCTGATTTACTTAAAAAATCGTTTGTTTACAAGGAATCTTATTTATAATGCCTATAATCAAGGTATTATTGTCATAATTTCTTTAAACACTAAAAATTTGGCCCACTTTTGGCTACCCACTTTTCTCTCGTTTTTGGAACATCAGCCTCCCGCATTTAGATTAATCTCCCACTTTGGGGACGATTCAGGCAATGAATAGTACAGTAACATTTACAGGAAATTTTCTTGCTAATTGGCAAACTTGCTATTAGACGAACAGAATTTGCATTAATTATCAAATGCTCGCTTCGGGAATGAAGTAACTTGCAAATAGAACAATTTGATATTGGCAAACACCAACTGTATTATATTATACTACACCATCACGTAGATTTCCTATTATAATACACCCATATCACTAATGTACAAGTTTCCTACAATAACCAATTTGAATAATTATTTATATAAACTTCACCTTCCACTTTGTTTCTTGAATATTATAATATTTCATGTTTCTAACAATCCTATCGATTCCTATTTTCCTGCTGCTCTGCAGTTATACCCCTGTGGTACACGGAATTTGCGACGAGGCAGAATTAACTTGTTTTACTGGCGCTACTTACAGTTCCTGTGAAATCAGGGCATCTAACGGTAACAGGGCAAGCTACCTTATAGAGAAGTGTTCTACTGAATTAGCACAGGTAGGAATAACTTATATTAGCCTTAAAGTGTATTTTCCTGCAAATAATGAAACTATAACACTGGATATAGCTGGAGGTATAACGAGACTCGATATCTATGTTTACACTACAAGCTCCATTGAATTCAACAAGACTCAATTTGACATCCGAATTCTATATTTATATGGATCCAGTTCGGCTGTTATATATTGTCCTTATGCTTACTTTAACTACTTCCCAAGCGTTGCAACACACACTATACGATATGTTGTATTCGATCGCTTTCCTTACTTAAACTCGACAAATTTAACACAACTGAGTCTCGACCAGCTTACGCTACCTAGTGTCGTAACCATTCTGCCGTCCATGTTTATTCTACCTAACTTGAATATTTTATCATTGTATCAATCAGAAGACGCACAGTGGTATCGTGTTATTCCCAGCAGTTTCGATAATGATACTCCTAATTATTATTTATATCTGGAAGGAATACAACACCTCTATAGTTACCAGTTTGCTAGCTATACAAGTTTGACATCATTGCATTTGGCCTATTTTTTCACTAATTTCACATTTGAAGAGAACGCACTATCTGGATTAGATGGATTGACAATATTATTTATTCGGGTAATACCTACAATTTTCGATGTGATTTTAAATGAGACCTTTCCTAATCTAACACAATTCACATCAAGCGATTCTTCTTTAACTACACTCAAACAAAGATTTTTTGAGAGACAAAAAGATTTAGTCGATTTATCCGCATATTCTAATCCATTCCATTGTGACTGCGAGATGGCATGGGTTAGTCATGTTTTTAATAATCTTGGTTGGCAAGTTGGTGGCACTTGTGAAACCCCTTCTAACTTGAATGGAAACTTAATAAGTGACAGTTCCAATTACCTTAACTGTCCCAATAATCAATCCTACCATTGCTTCAATGATACGTTCATTTGTCCTTCTGGCATTAATTGTGTTAACACAGCAGACAGTGCTTACTGTGAATGTTTATCTGGATATACAGTGCAACCTGATCTACTAACCTGTATCTCCTCCGGAGTAAGTCAGCTTACTTATTCAATATCTTTCGGTATAGTCTGTCTCTTACTTATGTCACTCCTCGTATAGGATAGTAGATAACTAACTTATTTATTTCTCACTACATTATTTACTTATTTCGAATCTTCTTAGTCTCTAACATTTTCACCTCTTTACTCATTCCCATGTGACTTTTTACTTATTTATTATTTCTCAAACTTATTTTGTTTCTGCACTTTTATACTTCGTTTGTTACTCAAATATTAAAAAAAATAAAAATTGGATTATTAATGTTTCCTCTTATTAAAGTGTTAAAATATGATTAATCAACCCAGATATACTATAGATGTCGGTTATAGGAACACTATGTTGGAAAACGGTTGCAATATACCCTATATAATTTATGTTGGTTATAAAAACATGCCGGTTATAAGCACATCAAGTGCAGTTCCCGACGATGTGCCTAATAACAGACATCCACTGTATTACATTTAATTCTCGTTAATATGACTGAGTTGTTTGAAATCAATGATTTGATTTACATATAAAAATCATGATTTTATTAAAAAAAATTTAAATACTACAAAGTTTTTTATTTATAATTTTTTCAACCTGTGTCGAAAATAATTTCCTTACAAAGGAAACTTCTACTTCTAGATCCCATAAACTTAAATAATCTCTGAATAAGAACCTTACAAAGATCTGATTATTTGTCCGGTTCGAAAGTAGAAGCGCGCTTCTTAAATCTCGCGGTTTTGGAAAAGTTGACAAGATGAATGGGGAAATTCACAATATCATAACAATCAAAATTAGTTTAATCAAAAGACAAGTACAATTATAAACAATAATGGAAAGTCATAAAACGATTACGAATATATACAACTAGTTGTATATATTCGTAATCGTTTTATGATCTTGTTTTACTAGTATGTATAGTTAGTTAATAGCAAAACAAGATACAATTCTATAAATAATTGCGCATAATTCTCTATTAGTAGTACCACTACTAATAGAGGTAGCAATCCTGACAAGCACAATACTATCCTATAGGAGGAGTGAGAAAAGCAAGAGACAGACTATAGCGAAAGGTATCGAAGACGTAAGCGGACTAACTCGGGAAGAGAGACAGCGGAGTAGACCGAGTAGTATAGCGAATCCAGAGTCCAGACGTGCAAGCAAACAGGAACATGAATAGGAACCAACTGTATGAAAACAGTTATGCTCACAAATGTTGGTACCAGTGCACTCGTCAATATCTTCACAGGAGTTAGGGGGGTTAAGAGTGAATCCAGGTAAACAGGAACATGAATAGGAACCAACTGTGTTAGTACAGTTATGTTCACAGTAGTTGGTGCCAGTGCACTCGTTTGTATCCACACATAAGTTGTTGGTTGCATTTCGTATGTATTCATCTAAAATTCTAAACAGTCACAGTAAGCACTTTCTGCAGTGTTAACACAAATGCTCTCAGGAGGACAAGTGAATGTAACATTGAAACAAAGATATGATTGGATTGAACAGTTAACGTAATTGGAACTATCACTTATTGATTTTCCATTCAAACTGGAAGGAGTTTCACACGTGCCAGTAACTATCCTACCTAGATTGTTAACAGCATGACTAACCCAAGCCACCTGGCAGTCACAATGGAATGGAGTATAAGAACCAATTACTGTGGATAATTATTTTTGTCTCTCAAAAAGTATTTAATCGATTATAGAAGAATGGCTTAAATCGAAATATGTCAGACTAGGAAATGTCTCTTTGGAAACCTAATCTAAATTTGTTTGTAAGGACAAGTATATAATTGTGTCAATCCATCTAATCAAGATAGTGCGTTCTCTTCAAATGTGAAAATAGTGAAAAATCTGGGCAAATACAATGTTCTCAAACGTGTCAAGTTAGCAAACTGGTACTATGTATAAAGGTTTGGGTTAAATATGTCGAGTTTAAGAACACTAAATTTAAAAACAAACCTTTTCCCCATTAGCCCGAAATTTTCTTGAGATTCTTATGACATAATTGAAACGCTTATCCAGTGGTATAAAGAAGCAATGAATACGAATGTGAAATATTGGCTTACAACTGATGAAGACAGGGCACATGCGACCTATTGGGATAAAAAAGCGATGGACTATGCTACAAAAATCGTTTATCCTGTAATAAGTGATATTATTGTTCGAGTTTACATATACAGCGATCATCGGCGTTTGTATTAAAAAACCTGGCTACTTTCTACCGATTGATTTTTATGTTTATAAAAAAACACCATTGGTAAAAACTAGCCAGGTTATTTAAAACAAACGCCGATGATCTCTGTATAAGTAAATTAATATTGTTCCTATGTTGGAAACAAAATTTGGTACTCCCATCAATTCAACCGAGTCACAAGCGGAAACCTCTTATCTAGCTGCATTAGAGAAGATGTGCCTAAATGGGCAGGGCACTGTAAATCAAATCGATTTACTAATACATGCTAAATCGATAGCTTGATGGCATTTATCAGCTTAAATATGGTGGATATTCAAAATCTCATTAATAGAAATGATGAAATTATAACAGAAGAATCTTCCAACTAATAGGATCCGGAGATTTCAATGCAACTAAACTCTGGCTAGCTTCCAAACTCAAAGTCACCAAACAAAATGATTATACTTATGATTATTTCGGTTTTGAAAGGCCCCTTCTAGGATTTCTTGAGGCTGCTACAGGTTCAGATAAATATAAAGTCTCATACTAATAGTAGTGTTGGAACTGTTTTGCAATATATGAGAGAAGTCTCAACTTATCAACCAGTGTCAAGTTTGTTGAGAATTGTCAAATATCTATTGACAGTCAAATAAAAACACCCAAAGTACAGCCATTCTAGAGAACATAGATTTCCAATTTATGGAAAATCCTTTGCTCTTTTTATGGAAGTTAGTCACTTATCTCTCGATGATGCTAGAGGGATAAACACGTCAATTTTTATTCGCCGTAAAGATATACCTATAACATTTTCTCTACTGGGCTATACAGTACATAGTTCAAACCACTTTTACCAAAGATTCATTGAAAAAAACGAATGGTACTACTACGATGGAATTAGAAGACCAAAGTTTCCAAACTCGACTATGCTCCCGTATAATCTTATGAAATTATTAGTTCTATCGTTACATAGCGAAATAGTAATACTTAAGTATATTAGATATTTACTAATACGAATTATACGGGAAAGCTATTTTGTAGACACTAATTAGTACACTTTAGATTTAACTTTACTAGTGCAAGAGTAATTACCCCTTGTGAGACTACGGTTACGATTCGATTTCTCTAAAAGACTATGTAATAGTCTTTTAGAACATTTTGCTTTTGATACTTTATAAGACTCAGCTTTTTAAAATGTCAGCCCACAAGTACATTAACCGATACACTTCGTAATTTAGATAATTTAGAAACAATGTTGTTACTGTACTTAAAATTTATTTGTTTTAACTTATAAGATATTATATTCAAATAAAATTAACATGATTTTATTCTTTTAAATAAATATTATCTAATTACACTGCAAATATTAACAGACCGGTAACTGACTAAATAAAATCTGCAACCTATTAGCAGTGGTTAAACGGTTAGCCGGCTAACCGAATTCAGCCTTGACTAGTGGTATTGTCACGCCATATGGTCCCCCGGACCACTTATGGCGGCGAACCAACGGCGTGACAGTATTACTAATTTATGTTCGATAACTGGACATGTGTTTATAAGAATCGAGAGACGTGAATTGCAATTAAATAGTTTGATGTACTATTTAGATATGAAGAGGAGTTACTAGTACAACTGAATCTAGTGTTCCAAAGGCATCCGACTAGTGAGGTTTGGGCTGGTTCAGGAGAACTACAAGGTTAACAAGTTCCATAATAGTATACATATGTTCAAATTATTCTACAATCAGCGTAAGTAAAACACGAATCAAGTTGTATGACCTTTTGAGAGGTCAAAAGAAGCACTATTATTAACGCAATGTGAAATCATACAATATTTAAATTGAAAACGTTGCATAATTAGAAGGGGGACCATTTGGCCCAAAAGGTTCGAAATTTGTTCCAAATTGTCCCCCGTACCAAATATCCAGGGGGGACCATTTGGACCAGAACAATAGAAGTAAATTACGTACTGTATTTATCTTTGTCGTATGTTTACTTATAATTGTGTTGAAATTTTGTTTGAAGCCATTCTACCAAATATTTATCCAATTAAATAATTATCTTCGAGCAAATGCTATTGGCACTTTTCGCAGTATAAAAGTAATTCTGGTACACTGAAAGAGGTACTCATTTAGAGCTCTTCGTGGAAAAGTGGAAAATTAGTGTTGCTTTGTGTTCTTTTGGAAACTAAGGAAAAGTTAAGTCTAATTCCTTCCAGACATAGTAATTGGAAATTTTCAGCTCTAATATCTTGTATTCTACAATTATTTTATAATTTGAGTCAACCAATTTCGTTAAGGCTATCCAGAGAGAAAATAACCCTAGGCCCGTCAGTCCTTTTGAGGGTCCTGTCCATTATAAATTTTCGTATTTTCAATTCCTGAGTTTGATATATTAAAATCTCGAAAAACTATAATTAATAAAATTGTGTTTTAGTAGGAAATTATCTTATCTATTGCAGCAAACAATGTATTGTACATGTTGCAGAAAAAATCGATTCACATTATGTGAAGTTCTAATATCATATTCTATGTGTATAACTTTTTCACCCTTTAAATGTATAAATTAATATTCAAATAATAGAATTAACAATTTGACAGATAGAGGTAATTAGTCAAAAATTAAATTAAAATAATTTTATAATCTTCATGCGAAATTGAAAAGAACTATTGAATTCATCAAATAAAATTCATCTATAAATAATCTAAGAATATAAATTGCAAAAGTGACCAGTGCTTTTCTAATAGGATACTCTCCTCTTCTCATTAGAATTGTTATTAACTTATTAGTATCTATTCTTAAATGTCTGGTACGCCACCAATAGTCTGCACACACTGAGAAGCTATCTGATTAGCTAGAGTACCAACTGAATATAATTCTGACTGAGTGGTAGGAAGTCCATTGTCGTAAATCCATTTGATGAGTCCAGCTACAGTATTAAGGTGAATGAATATACAGTTGTGTTCGCCTAATAGGATTATTGCTCTAATAGCAAGTTATTTTCAGTCCCCAAGCGAGCGTTTAATGTTAATTTCTAATAGCAAGTTTGCTTATTAGCAAGCAAATTTCGCGCAAAATGCGACTTGTTATTACGCCAAACGACTGTATTGCAAATTATAAACAAGGGAAGAACGAAAATGGGATACAATCTCCCCGTATTGTCTCCTAATTATATTGAAATTTATTTTGACTGCTCGTACTGTTGTGTACAATAGTCAGTGTGCAAATATTACTAGTGTGATACACTCAGTGGTCAACAACTAATCTCTCAGGAAGGTTCACTTAATAACAGATAGCTAGTTATAATACAATATTTATTGTATTTGTACCTAAAAATGAATCTCCTGCACCAGTTGTGTCGACTATTTTATCAATCTTAAGTGTAGGGACTTCTACATCAAAATCACAAGTAGAGAGTATACAGGGATCTGCTGCATTGGTAATTGCTAGGAGATTTGCTTGTGTTAAGCTGCGTAGCTGTTTAGCTATTGTTGTCGATAGGCTAGGTTGCATATCTGTATCTGGTGCTATTGAGTCGTGAGTGTACAGACTGATTAACTCTCTCACTACATGCCCTATGGAATGAATAATTAGAAGCAATAACAGTATACGTATGTTAGTTGAATAAATATTACAAGTAATTTAGATAGTAGTAAACATGGTTCATTATCGGAATATAATTTAGTATATTATGTTATTAACTGTATTCTCAAATAAATTTAGTTGTAATAAAGTTATAAAATAAAATATTTTGCAGTTTGTTTCTATAATAATTAAGATTTGAAATACAAATTAAAAGGCGTAGGAAACAACAACAAAAGTTGCACCAGATGCACATTTACATCCTTGTATGGTAAATAATTATTAATTAAGCTATAACATTGTATGTATGACGAATATATTGTAGAATAAATAGCCTAGCTTACCAGCTGGTTTCACAACATTCGCTAGAGAAATAGCTTTCAACAGTTCTTCTATGGTGCCTAGCTTCGCTTCATTAACCGCTACACTCGGACTAACATCCACATCTAGGATCGTCAGACAGTCACTAGACTTAGCCGCTTCCAAAATGCGAATAACTCCACTCAAGGGTACCTGTGATATTTCGGAAGTGACAATACGAGCTTCCTTTTGAATGATAGGAATGAATTGATTAACATTCTTCGCATTTAACTCAGCAGTAGAGCCCAAATTCATTATTATACTCCTCTCACCTAAATAATACATCTGTTATTCTGACAGTAAGAACAAAGTTAGGAGTACATATTTAACATTAATTAGGTTTTATCCATTTCAATTGATTAATAGCTGTTATTATGATAAACTAGATTATGTTTTTTTCAATTTTCATAGGTTAATAACATGTTTTGATTATGACAAATAAATTTGTTAATTAATAAATTCAAATAATAACTTTAGGGAATATCATTCGATGTATAGTGTAATTGAGTAAGAATTTCTGTAAAGGAACTTTGACACATATTTGAAATGCATAGTTCAATTGCAATCAATCCAATTACCTGTAGGCTCTACAAATATATAACTAAATCCAGTTTGGTAGAGATCTGATACATCAATGCAGTCTGTTCTAACTTGTGCTTTTCTGAGAAACTCGCGGAGAAACTTTCCTTCTTCGTCCTTACCCTGGAGACCCAACAGGCCACATGGAACGCCGAGCTGAGCTGCCCAAGCTAAATGGTTCAATATAACTCCGCCTGCTTTCTTCGCCTGTGGGATCGACACTCCTCTGGTGAAGAAACCTTTCATGCCTTTTTTAGGCAGAGATTCCACCGAGTATAAATAGTCCACTACATTACTGCCTAATCCGAGACAGAGACGTCTGTCTGCTTGGGACTGAGTTGTTGTTGTGAGTCTGAGTGTGCGAGTTTTAACAAAGTAGGTCTGTTTGGGGAATAGTAACTTTGAGTTTCGAGAAAACATGCAGAGCATTTTCAATGCTGCTACTTTTTATATAATACGTATATAGTATTTCTACAAAAAAATTATGTATTCTCCATGCTACTCAATATTGGAATATTTGTTTGTATATATCAGTAACTTAAATTAAATTGTTGACAAATTGAGCCTGTTACAAAGTAGATGTATAATGTCTCAATATATTTATACAAAGCAAGTGAGTGAGATTATTATATTCAAACATAACTTTTCATTGCAAAATTAGGATTTGTGCTATTGACTGAATAGGCTGTTAGAGCAAAGTTGCTGTGACAAGCAGTGAACAAGACAATTCCCTTCTAATATTCTTCATATTTCTTTACAAGTAATGCTAGTACCAATGGTCAAAACCCCCAAAAGGAATTACAGTCAACTCCCGTTATAAGTCGGATATAACGAAGTACCTGCTTATAACGAAGCCATTCAATGGTCCGGAAATCCTTCTATCTTATTACATTATTAAAAGTTAAACTTCGGTTACAACGAAATGGATATAACGAAATTCCGCTTATAACGAAGTCATTCAAATCTCATGATATAGCCTCTAATCTATTGATTTTACTCCGGTTATAACAAACTCCGGTTAAAAGGAAATGAAACCACGGTCCCGAGCACTTCGTTATAACTTATAACGGGAATTGACTGTAATTACTCTTTAGATTGTGTGGAGAGTAAGAGTATGTACAATAACTAGGTTAAAATACAAACATACAAAATATGTAGCTTTGTTAGAATATAATTCTTTCATAACATTACAAAATGAGACCACAATTATCCTACACACACACACACCACATCAAATATTACACAGTATCATTATCTACACTGGCTACAATAGCTTTCAAACTCTCTAGCTCTTCCAATAACTCCTGCTCTCGTTTTATTTTCTCTAATTGGTTGTGTTCTAATTTTGTTCCATTTTTCTGTTTTAATTTTAACTTATCGATATCTCTCAGTTTCTTCTCAGTATTCTTTATAGACTTCTCAGTCCATGAGGGATCTGATGCGGCTCCGGATACGGTTATATTTGTTTCTACTTTCCTTTCAATCAGTCCAATTTCTGCTAGCATACCATTTATTTCAGATTTCCTCGATTCGTGGTCACTCATGTCTTGAATTTTCCAAATTAAAGTTCTAATCTGTTGAACTTTCTTGGTCTCTCCGTTCCTCAAAGCTGTTTCTTTGCATTCCTTCAGGAACACTAACGGGTCTAGTTGCTCCTGAGCTGATACCTTCCTGTCAGAGCTAGACGGGTGGCTAGCCATACTACTCATGTACCAACATTACATAAACAGGAGAGAAGACAGTAAATGCTCTATTGAATTAGATTATTAGAATAACATAGAGTATTTCGAAGGAGATAAGTATAAATTAGTTGTTAATGCCCACTTTATTTGCTAATGGCCATATTTGTGATCAATTTTGCTTATCTGTGCTAGTATTTGTAGTATAAGCTAATCGGTATGTTGTGCAATGAAATATAGTGATGTTCGCCTAATAGCAATTGCTCTAATAATAATAATATTTTGCTTTAATTAGCAAGTTATTTTCAGTACCCAAGTGAGCATTAAATGTTAATTCTGTTCCTCTAATAGCAAGTTCGCTTATTAGCAGTCAAATTTTGTGCAAAATTCGATTTGCTATTACGCAAACACAGCGGGGATGAGAAAGTCATGGAAATAGTATATTCGCCCTACTACAAGTATTGATGGAATACAATTCTAATAAAATTATTGGTAAAATATACAAATAATGCATAATGCAACCAATTCAGGTTATAACAAAACAATGAGAAACAATTTGCTAAAGAACCACGTAGGAGAAAGAATTAGAAAAGCAAATAAAATAAAATAGTAAATAACTCTCAGAAATCAAAATATCTGAATACAATATTCTGGGTTATAAGATACAACGATAATCCTCCCTTCATTATCGATTGTTATTCCAGTGGGTTCTAAGAAACCGCCTCTCTTCTCTTCTCCTTTGCCAAATCTGTGTATTTGCTCTCCTGCAAAAGAGAAAATACAAACAAAATTACTCTTAAAGTCGGTAATGAGGATATTTAAGGATTTATCTAGGATGAAAAAAGAAGGGGAATCAACTGGAAAACCTGCACTTTTAGGGATCATTTCGCGAATTAATTGATGAGAATAAGTGTATAGAGAGACACAAGGATTACGATTAGACAATACTATAATCTCATTAGAAGTTAAATTGACATCTTTAGCACCATAAATACCATAAATGTAAGAGTTAAATTTGAGATGTAAATTCAAACATTGAATTCTATCATTGTCAGATTCAGCTATAAATATTCTATCTTTTTCAGTGGAAATATCAAGTCCTCTTGGTCCATCAAACATTAACTCTTTCTTTCCTTTCACTCCAACAGAGTTAAGAAATTGACCCTCAGTAGAATACACATTGAGGCAATTAGAACTGTATTGTGTGACGTATACTTTGTTCTGTTTGATACAAATACCAACTGGTCCATTCATCTTATCACTGAACTGAAATAAAAATTCAAATGATTTGTTATAAACTTGCACACGGTCATTACCTCCATCACAAATGTATATGGAATTATTCTCAGGATTAATGGCAATACCCTTGGGATAACAGAACACGCCAGGTGAAGTTCCTTCATTGCTGTGTTTCCCAAATACCGCAATAGGATCTCCTATCTGCTTATAGTCTCGTATTCCTTCTTTCGCAGCATTAAGTCGTATCTCGCCTGCTACACTCAGTTTCTTTTCTAAATCACTATTCCATTCAAATGATACACTCTGGTAAGTATCTTTAGCTTTCTGGAGTTTAGTTTGTAATTCTGCAATGCGTGCATCAATTGAAGCTAAATTCAGATCGAGAATTTCTTTGTTCTCATTTTCCGTAAGAGTGTCCCTCAGAGCATCTTTAGAAATCGACAACTGTTTGATTTGTAGAGTTATTTTATCTCCCGTATACTCGTCTACCAATCTCTGTAACTCTGCTATCAGATCGGCTTCTCTAGCTTGTAGCAGCTCGTGAGCTCTTAAGAACTTAGTGTGTATCTCGCTACGCACTCTCTCCACGTGAGAGAGGAAGCTCTCTTCTCCCACACCATAAGCACTAGCCATTGTACGATGTGCTACTAACTGCTTATCAACTGAATAACATATAAAGTTAAACACAAAGATAACTCACATTTGTAGTTCACTGAACCACGTTTATATTCAGGGTTCATTCTCATATAATACATAGCGATAAACTTATATTAATAGTTCCCATTAAGCATAGTTCCTTAGATGGCAATATCGCTTATACCTCAACAGTTTAGCCTTGGGACACAGGATAATAATGATGTCCAATTTAACAACTCAAGAGTTACTATTTATAAATTAACCAATGATCTATCTACATATCAGAAATGTAAGCATCAACCTTAGGGATGCGGTACAAGCGCTTACTCAATTGTTTCGTGTCTGGAAAGCTTACTCTGTTGATAGTAGTAAATAAATAAATTTAATAAGTTGACAATTAAACATAATTTCACAAACGTACAAACCAGCTGTTATCTCAGTTAGCACTATTAGCACTGTTAGCACTGTTAGCAACTCCATAGCACTCCTGCTGTGTATACGGATATGCAAGCTTACAACAGACTCTCCTATGGTGAGACAGGTAGGACACCATAGCACTCAGAGAGGAGAAATGGTACACTGACAGAATATACATCCAATCAAACGGCAGATACTTAATCTTATACTGATGCACTTTGTGTTCTGAAACTATGACAAGACGGTAGTGATACGGGTTTATTATACTGGATCGGACCAGGAATGTCCCGTCGGGACAGGGGGACAGAATAGTGTCTGCGCTCTTCTTATCCATCCCTTTCCGGAACCAGATTTCTGTCTCGAGATCCTCATCCGGTTTAATCACATTCCTGGGTACATATCCCGTATCCATGGAAGATACACTACAAACATTGCCTGTTAATACAGTGAGTTGTGAGTATAATTAGAATACAGTGAGTTGCGAATATAATTAGAATACAGTGCACTGTGCAGAGAGTACCTCCTAATGAAGAGAAGGTTCTTCTTGGAATCCAGCATGTCCAGTAACAGCACTCTGTCTCCTATCTTCAGTTTAGACGCAGTTTCCTTGGTGATGTCCAGGAATGTGGTGTTAGCTATAGCTATGCAAGTGGTAGGGTCGCTTCCAGATAGCGTTAGGCTGTCTGCGATTGAAATAGAATTGAGAGAAATGGAGTGCAGACTCTCTATGCAAGGGAACTCGTCCACTTCCAGGTCGACTGCTTCTTCGAATGAGAGGCGGAATGTAGCACTCCTCGACTTAGAACTAAACATAGACTAATAATACCTACAACACTAGTGGGCAATTGTAATCCAGGGATAGGAATTAATTCAAATAGACATTAGGTCGATGTGATAAATAAAGTGTAAGTACTAGCCTGGTCTTCATACTTATAAAATAATTTTAATATCGGCATATAAATAAATTGCAATTACAATCTATTAGTATATATCGATATTTATCTAGTTTGAAAGAGATGAGTCAACCAGGCGATTAGTAATTTCAAGCCTACTTAAGGTGGATTACTATTCGTGGAAATACAGTAAATAAATATTTGTATTTCAAAGGAAGATATCTTGAAAATTGTGAGTATGCGTTGTAAGAGCTTTTCATGATAAATACGAATACAGTAGAACCTGCATAATCCGACCCTATATAATCCGGTATGCAGTAGAACTGACACTTTTTTCTTATCACAATGGGCGTCGGGTAAACAAGTTAAGTTCTACTGTATTCGAAAGTACTGAGTCAATGCAAAGTCATGAAAAGCCCTATAGTTATGAATGAATACAAATATGAATAAACAGTCTGTATATACCTGTGTAGACAGAGCTGTCTCTTTAGTGTGGATGTCCAGACACAGCACTCAGCTACCATGCGACTCTCCTTCTCGCAGAAGCGAGTAGTCCTCTCGATCAGTTTCTGATTAACCACAGGCATCAGCTGCTCCAGAGAGTACCCACTCAGTCTCTCCAGCACCTCACACAGCACTGAGATGAACACAGACCTAAACACGCAGTTAATATGAATAACATATGGAGACATAGCGGGAGCATTAGGCTATATATAATAAATAACTTGTTTTCAACTCAGTCTATTCAAATTTTTACCTTCAGTTCGGATATCATTTATTATTATCTCGACAAGTACATACTACCCAATTTTCATACGTCTGATCACAAATTAATGTACGGTATAGGAGACGATTCCAATTTTTCACGCTCCTAATAATTTTTCCCCCTAAAATCATATTCCAAAAGGAGCGTCTCGCGCTCCTGGATAATTCCCTACATACTACATATGATTTATAAATATTCTAATATACGACTCATCAATTTTAATCAATTTTTAATCAATTCTCAATTTCTCATATTGATTTTACAGAACCGATTATTATGATATAGGGAATTGCCAAGTGATTCTGTTAATTTATTAACTAGCAATCATTATTGTTTGACTTAGGAAAAATTATTGACAATAAAAAGTAAATATAATCTCAGCATTTCGCGTCGTCAGTATATTCGAAAAATCTCGCTAATAACCAGGCAATTAACTTCACCTGGCTGTATAATTAGAAATAGAAACAATACCACACACACCCCGTAGACACGTGTCTGACAGATTGGTATCCGTCCACAGCTGACCACACGACCAGGAAGTCTGACCAGACAGTGCTGCCCTGTGTCGGGAGAGCCTCAGTCGCCCTCCCGTCCTTCTCGTACCCGTAGAGCCCCTCCTTCTCCCCGCCCCGACACCCATTAAGCAGCAGCAGCTTAGGCTTCCCCTCCAGCAGCGGACAGCTCTTGCTGTTGAACAGAGTTTGAATCTGAAGGCTGGATATGACGTCATTCAGACCGCTGCAGCTCCGCCCCTCCGAGCTCAGCTGGAGCCGCTCCTCTATGTTCCTCCCGAACAGTCCTTCCTCGTTCCCATGAGAGCTACAGTTAAGAGAGAGCTATTGCTCTAACCCAGTGGTTCTCAAACTGGGGGGCGCGACCCCCAGGGGGGGCGAGAACATTTCCAAGGGGGGGCGCGAAACTCTGGCGAACACACTAAATATTTTGTGGACAACTTAATCAATTGTGATTTATATAGTAGATTCATAAGCCCTTGTTACACTTATATATATATATGTCGCAGGCGAAATTGAGTACCAGGCGAGATTGAGTCTCATTTTCGCCTGAAACTCATTCTCGCCTAGGCGAGATTGAGTACCAGGCGAAAATGAGACTCAATCTCGCCTGGTACTCAATTTCGCCTACAACATATACACATAAATATTTGTGTTATAACAGTAGAGGATGTAGAATTTTGTTATATAACATTAGTTGAAGTGTGAATATTTTGGAAGGGGGCGTAACATTTTAAATTCGATAGAGGGGGGGCGGAGCTTAAATATGTTTGAGAAACGCTGCTCTAACCAGATAGCTACAGCTAAGAGAGAGCTATTGCTCTAACCAGATAGCTACAGCTAAGAGAGAGCTATTGCTCTAACCAGATAGCTACAGCTAAGAGAGAGCTATTACCTGATAGCTACAGCTAAGAGAGAGCTATTACCAGATAGCTACAGCTAAGAGAGAGCTATTGCTCTAACCAGATAGCTACAGCTAGGAGAGAGTTATTGCTCTAACCAGATAGCTACAGCTAAGAGAGAGCTATTGCTCTAACCAGATAGCTACAGCTAAGAGAGAGCTATTACCAGATAGCTACAGCTAAGAGAGAGCTATTACCAGATAGCTACAGCTAAGAGAGAGCTATTGCTCTAACCAGATAGCTACAGCTAAGAGAGAGCTATTGCTCTAACCAGATAGCTACAGCTAAGAGAGAGCTATTACCTGATAGCTACAGCTAAGAGAGAGCTATTACCTGATAGCTATAGCTAAGAGAGAGCTATTGCTCTAACCTGATAGCTACAGCTAAGAGAGAGCTATTACCTGATAGCTACAGCTAAGAGAGAGTGAGAAGAGAGGACGGGGTCCCTGGATACGCTCACCAGTTGCTGCACTATTTGGTGACTAGTAAGATCCTCGTACACTTTGGTATGGAGTCCCAGGAGTGAGAATAGATTTGAGAAATTCTCAATTTCTCTCTCAGCTCCTCTTCTAGTGTGTGAAGGAATATTCTGGAACTTATTAACTATTATGATACCAAACCCGATAGGCTGCGTCACAGGATAGGAGGGCAGCTGAGCACAGTTAGTAGCCATGGATAGATACAGCTAATTATAGTACAGTAAAACCTCCAAAAGTGAACACCTCCAAGAAATGAACAACTCCAAAATATGAACACTTTTTCTCGGTCCCTAATTTAGATGTGTGAAGTTGTTTCGATATTCGACATTCGACATTCACATTTATTAGCCTGTATCATGTTGTAATACAGTTGTATCAGTCTGTATCACGTTGTATCATTCTGTATCAACCTTGTATCAGTCTGTATCACCCTATATCAGTCCGTATCACCCTGTATCAACTTGTATCACCTTGTATCAGTCTGTATCACCTTGTATCAGTCTGTATCACCTTGTATCAGTCTGTATCACCTTGTATCAGTCTGTATCATGTTGTATCACCTTGTATCAGTCTGTATCAACCTTGTATCAGTCTGTATCACCTTGTATCAGTCTGTATCACCTTGTATCAACCTGTATCAGTCCGTATCACCCTGTATCAGTCTGTATCACCTTGTATCAGTCTGTATCACCTTGTATCAGTCTGTATCATGTTGTATCACCTTGTATCAGTCTGTATCAACCTTGTATCAGTCTGTATCACCTTGTATCAGTCTGTATCACCTTGTATCACTCTGTATCACCTTGTATCAGTCCGTATCACCCTGTATCAGTCTGTATCACCCTGTATCAGTCTGTATCACCTTGTATCAGTCTGTATCACCCTGTATCAGTCTGTATCAGTCTGTATCAACCTGTGTTTGCTCCTACAAATCGCATTACTAATTACTAAATGCCAGTATTTCATAACTACGCGAATTCCTAGCAATTTGGGAAATACTGATTTTTTTTTTTCGCAAGAAAGGCAGATGAAATCTTTCGGTGCTTTCGAAATGCTGTTTATTTTCTCACAGCTTATGTGCTTCCATTCTAGGCACTGGTCGCACAAAATGAGGTCATTAAAATTTTCAGTGCGTTGACAGCTGTCACTGTTGGAGTTACTAAGGTGTCGCGTATTTTAGTTCTGGTAACTTTTTGATCAGGAAACCCTGAGAATCTTTTAAGTATACTAATTTAGTCACGACTCAATTTTGCTTTCGAAGCATCTGTTGATCAAAACATCATTTGATGACATTTGTTGTAAATTCCATACCATGTGATAAATAAATCGTTGTTAATTGTTCTTCTAATTGGATGCTTAGCTTTCCAAAATATAAGCTGTCCATTAGAAGAACTTTACTATCAATAGAGGCGGAAGTAACCCAATGAGCTACCCCTGTATGGTGTATTTGAATGTTTATTTCTGAAATGGGTGACCTCTTAAAACTAGTTACTCGTTGTGAGTATAAGGTATCTTGAAATTAATTGTTCATTTTAAACTGTTTTCTCAAAATGGTTTGTGCTGCCCAAATCATGGTGGAACTTAGCCATCCGGTTTCCGATTTGAGCAAATGATTACAACGAAGATGTAACGACTGGTATTTAGTAATAACAAAGGATAAAAGAACGTAATACAAACACTTATGAATTAAAACATTAATAATTCAAAAGAAATCAGAACAAGTAATTTAATACAAAGTGACCAGAACAAAATATGCGAAATTCAAATATGTAGTGACATGCTGTCAACGCACTGAAAATTTTGATCTATTTTGTGCGACCAGTGCCTAGAATGGAAGCACACAAGCTGTGAAAAAATAAAAAGCATTTCGAAAGCACCAAAAGATTTCATCTGCATATCTTTCAGTATTTCCCCAAATTGTTAGGAATTCGCGTAGTTAATGAAATACTGGTATTTGGTAATTAATTACTAATTAACAATGCGATTTGTAGGAGCAAACATAGGCTAATACAAACTGATAGCTTCTGATACAGACAGCGACAAGCTAATACGGACTAATATAGCTTGATATAAGCTGATACAAACTTTTAAAGACTACGAGCCCTTCGGTCTCGGTCGCTTCGCGACGGATCACTCTCTCACAAAGGTCGCTTCGCGACCTTTGTTTGTTCGTGTTAGGCACTACGCAATGCAATTAACGGCCGCTTCGCGGCCTTTCCCTCCTCTAAAAGACAGTAATATAAATAATAAATAAGTTAACCTGTGGCTAGTATATTACACACACTACTTAACGCGGGCTTAAATTCATTCTGGGTTGTGATTCGTTAATGTAATCTGTTTGGGAAATGATGTGTTATATATGTTATTCTCATTACTTATTAGTTATTAATTATTAGTTAATAATATATGATATTGGCTCCATAATTCTTAACTATGGTAGCTCATTTCAGCTCCATTAAAAGGTTAGCTTGTTAGCTCAAATAAATTGAAACCCGTGGCTGATAAATTATACGAAATTATTTATTTCAGTATATTATATTGCAAAGTAATTTACTTAGCCTGGATTTAATCTCTACATAATAATGGTTTAAAGATGAGAATAAGACCGCTTCGCGGTCTTATTCTCACCATTAAACCATTATTATGCAGAGGTTAAATCCAGGGTTGTAAAATATTTGATTTAATTGATAGTAATAATAAACATATCAATCTCATAATTAGACAGATCCTAAATCCTTGATGAATCAACTACTTAATTAATTTCATAATTTCAGTATAGGTTAGAAATTACGTAATTCCATTAATTGTCTTATTAATAGGAAGCCAATATAGGTGTAATAAATAAACAATGCATCAGAGAAGTTAACTACTCGAGTGCATTCTTGTTAACCAAACAAATCAGATCACCCACATTGCTAAGAATAATATGATACATTTGAACTAATAACTTTCGTTAATCATCTTACTTGAATTGTTTGCAATAGAACACAATCGAAAATCGATTTTGCACCTTGCTATACCTGTGTTGGTACGATACACTATTTATGGTTGATTAGTGCAGGGACTAATTAATTAACTGTGTCACAATCAGAAGTAAAATGGGAATTCGTGAACTGCTATCAGGTGTAGAAATTTAGTGTACGTCTAATGCTTTGAATTTTCCACAAATCGGAGCAAAATTGAGAAGCTAGTGCAAAATATCTGTTTTTCGCAACTGTGACGTCATAATCCCGTTATTTTGTTTCAAAAACTAATAGATCGTTGTCGCAGTACAAAATTACCCCTATATACAAATTTTCAGCTTTCTGGGACTTGTACCCTTTCCAATTAATTCTGGACAAACATCCCCACGCACACACACACACACAACAATTCCGCTTTTAATATACAGATTACAAGCTGGTACAGACTAATATAGCTTGATATAGACTGATACAAGGTGATACAAGGTGATACAGACTTATACAGACTGATACAAGGTGATACAGACTGATACAAGGTGATACAGACTGATACAAGGTGATACAGACTGATACAGGGTGATACAGACTGATACAAGGTGATACAGACTGATACAGGGTGATACAGGGTGATACGGACTGATACAGGGTGATACAGACTGATACAAGGTGATACAGGGTGATAGAAGATGATACAGACTGATACATGGTGATACGGGTTGATACAGACTGATACAACGTGATACAACATGATACAGGCTAATAAATGTGAATGTCGAATGTCGAATGTCGAATATCGAAACAACTTCACACATCTCCCAAATCTCCCCATTGCTTTAGACACACATTATAATAAACCATGAAAAGTGAACAGCTCTCAAAAGTGAACGTTTTGGCTGGTCCCCAGGGTATTCACTTTCTAAAGGTTTTACTGTATATTGTATCTATATATACAGTAAATGTCGGATATATGCACACCGGTTATATGAACACTATGTGTAAAACGGTTGCTATATAATAAACTGGATTGTATTTCAAATCAAATTCATTTCTTATATAATAATTCAGGCACGTAGCTACGGGGGGGCGAGGGGGGCGACTGCAAGTGTTCGTTATAGTAAATAGACTTAAACAATGTTATTCAAAATAATTCCGAAAATAGAACAAAGGAAGTTATACAGTGGTTATTACATGCTTAGTTATGTAATTACAGTCTAGTATAGAGAGCTTCAATGCAATATTCAAAATATTGTGGAAACCACCCATATCGCTAATACATTCTTGGCGGCAAGCATCCTTAAATTACTTCAACTGCATGGTTAAACTATGGAATTTGAAACTCTCGTTGCTATGTTTCTTACAGTTTTTAGCGCTCATTGTTAGGAAACTCGTCGAATTTAAAAATAGTAATACGTACTAAGGTACTTATAATCGAGTTCTACTGTACACATATCGGCCAACACCGTTTCATATAGAAGCCCATGTTATTAAATTGATAGTGGCTGAAAAATTATACATACTAGAAAGGTGTTGCCCGATATACAAATTATTTAAATAGAAATTATTTGATGTTTATTTGATTTGGATATAATAAATAGCAATAAATAAATACAAATAACAACAACAACAAATATGTTATCTCTAAACCTGTTTGTTTAGTATAATAGCAACAGGTCATATATAGATTATAGATAAATAAATAAAATAAGAAACACCATGTGCAACATAATCACCAAAATTTCTCCCAACAACACAATTCCAAACCGGGTGCATCTTATATCAAATTCCTTCTTGATATAATCAGCTATTTTATTCTCAGTTTTATAAGTTTCAACAGCCAAATGATGCTGTTCGTACAGCGTCTTGTGCATTCCTTCTGTGAAATTGGTTGTCTTGACTACTGCTATTTTCTCCGACATGTTTACAAGAAAAGAAAAGAATTTAAAGTTTGGCGAATTCTACAGAAAAATCTATTTAGACTTTTTGTCAAGTGTATTACTTGAGCAATGCATGGAAACAATAGAGCAATTGCTATAGGGAAACTGTACTTCACTAATTCCTATTACAACACACCCATATCACTAATGTACAAGTTTACTACAATGTGGAAATTTGAATAATTATTTGCATTAAACTTCATCTTTCACTTTATTCTTCGAATATTCTAACATTTCATGTTTCTATCGATCCTATCGATTCCTGTTTTCCTGCTACTCTGCAGTTATACCCTTGTGGTACATGGAATTTGCGATGAGCCAGAATTTGCTTGTACTATTTATACTACCAGTTCCTGTACAATCAGTGCAGATAGCGGAACCAGGACAAGCTACCTTATAGCGAAGTGTTCTGGTGAATTAGCAGAGACTGGAATAATTTCTATTACCCTTGATGTGTATTTGACGGAGAATAATCAAACTATCACACTGAATATAGCTGGAGGTATAACCATATTCTCTTTGTATGCTTATGATACAATCTCAATTGAATTCAACAAGACTCAAATTGACATCCAATCTCTATATTTATATGCACTCAGTCCGGCTGTTATATATTGTCCTTATGATTTCTTTAGCTATTTCCCAAGCGTTACATCACTCACTATACACAATGCTGTATTCGATCGCTTTCTATACTTAAACTCGACAAGTTTAACACACCTGTATCTCATCTACCTCACGCTACCTAATGTCGTAACCATTCTGCCGTCAATGCTTATTCTACCTAACTTGAATTTGTTAGAATTGTATCAATTAGAAGACGCACAGTGGTATAATGTTATTCCCAGCAGTTTCGAGCATACTACTCGTATTGATTATTTAAGTCTGATAGGAATACAACACCTCTATAGTTACCAGTTTGCTAACTTGACATGTTTGAGAACATTGTATTTGTCCAGATTCTTCACTAATTTCACATTTGAAGAGAACGCTCTATCCGGATTGGATGGATTGACACAATTATATATTTTGTACTCGCAAACAACTTTAGATTTCGTTTCCAAAGAAACATTTCCTATTCTAACTTATTTCGATTTATACTATTCTTCTATAACTACACTCGAACAAAGTTTTTTTGAAAGACAGAAAGCATTATCCAGAATATATACTTATTCTGTTCCATTCCATTGTGATTGTCAGATGGCATGGGTTAGTCATGTTGTTAACAATCTTGGTTGGACAGTTACTGGTGGCAGGTGTGAAACCCCTTCCAGTTTGAATGGGAACTCAATTGCTGATAGTTCCAACTACGTTAACTGTCCTAATAATCAATCCTACCATTGCTTTAATGATACTTTCATTTGTCCTTCGGAGATCAACTGTGTTACCACAGCTAACAGTGCGTACTGTGAATGCGTTGATGGATACACAGAAAATGCAACCAACAACTTATGTGCGGATATTGACGAGTGCACTGGTGCCAACTACTGTGATCACAACTGTACTAACAGCTTTGGTTCTTATACATGTTCCTGTTTTCCTGGATTCACTCTTAATCCACCTCACTCCTGTGAAGATATTGACGAGTGCACTGGCACCAACTGCTGTGAGCATAACTGCACTAACACATTAGGTTCCTATTCATGTTTCTGTTTGCTTGGATTCACTCTTGACTCCCCTCACTCCTGTGAAGATATTGACGAGTGCACTGGCACCAACTACTGTGAGCATACCTGTACTAACACATTAGGTTCCTATTCATGTTCCTGTTTGCTTGGATTCACTTTTGACCCCCCTCACTCCTGTGAAGATATTAACGAGTGCACTGGCACCAACTACTGTGAGCATAACTGCACTAACACAGTAGGTTCCTATTCATGTTCCTGTTTACCTGGATTCACTTTACAACTCGATCTAGCAACCTGTATTACTTCCGGAGTAAGTCAGCTTACTTATTCAATATCTTTCAGTATAATCTCTTTCTTGCTTTTGTCACTCCTCGTATAGGATAGTATATAACCAACTTCTCTATTTATGACTTTCATCTTTCGAATCTTCTTTGTTTTTTTACAATTTTATTCTTTTGTTTTTTTAAACTTATCTTGATTTTTTCACTTTCCTATACTCAATCTATTTATTTGTTTATTTATTTATTTATTTATTGTGTATTCTTTCTACACTTACTAATATTTGATAATACATCTCCATTGGCATTTGCTATTTGTAAATTGTTACTTTTATACAGTGGCGGCGCTAGCCAGCCGCCACTGGTGGGGCACAATTACGTCACAGGTGGGGCACTTACATTAATGAGGTGGGCACAGGTCCCACCCTCGCGCCGCCTCTGCTTTTATATTCAAATATTATTTGGATGCTATCTCATGTGATTTCTATGACCATTATTTGTAGACCGTCTATAAATTTTGCAGAACCGAAGTCCCAGTCTTCTATGGGATCATAATACTATTTAAGTTACCTATTTACCTTTTAAATATCCCTTTTTTATATCTGAACATTATGTAACACAATACGACATGCAATATATGTATGATGCTAGTCATCAATTAATTTTGGTACTTCTAATACTGTACTAAAAAGTAGCCTGTACTGTTTCTTGGTAAAATCGGTTTCTCTTAGGTATGATCATGTTCCTTGCATCACTAGTATTTCTATCAGCATAATCACCACGATAAGACAAGTGATTCGTACTATAACTGGACAAACATCGAAATTCCAAGTGGGTCAATGGTCACATAGCAATGACCCATGAACCATACCATAGGATGAATATGTGTTATAACACATTAGTAGACAATTTACTATCCGTGCTATGCATAGGCGTAGCAACATGTCCCAACCATGGGGGGGCGGACGAAAGAAGCTTAGCTTCCTTACCAGGTCTCTTAAAAAGTTAACTATATTTATGGGACGCTTAATTAACCCTATAGGGCATGTTATTCGTAGAGTGGATTTCCCGTAATTATCACCATGACCTTTATTTAACTCAAAATGATTCCAATAGCGCATTAGGTGAATACTAGTGGATGTCTCCATATTTATCGTAATTTCATGGGGGGGCGGACAAATACAGCGCCCCCCCCTCAGCTACGCCTATGGTGCTATGGCGTATTCGCTCGTGACAGGGTCGTACAATACAAGTACCACTATATACAGTGGTGTTCGCGTAAAACAAAGTCACATTTGGCACGAAATTCGCTTGCTAATGGGAGAACTCCCTATAAGAGGAACATACACAATTAGCAATATCATTAAATACTCACTTCGAAAGTTTAAAGAAGGGATCTCCCATGGTGACAAATGACGTAGGGAATCTTCAAAAGGTTATTACATTAAAAGAATAGTCCCGACTGAGTTGAAATTTTCTGTGCAGCTAGTACTTATTGTATACTGTTCAAAAACACTCTAATCTCAATTTATGAAATGTTCAGATAGGGACCTTGATTTTTCAAAATAATTACCGGTCCTTTGAATTTGTCGCTATAAAAAAGTTTGCTCAAATTTTCGAGACCGGCATGGGAGCTTAAATTGCGAGATATACCCTAAAGTATTAGAATCAGGCATAAAACTTAACTTGCCAGAGGTTGGTCACGGAATCTTAGATTTTGACCCTACTATAAATATGTATTGTAAATAAAAAACACTAGTCTGATTCTCATTGAATAAACGTCAATGATTGACCATTGCATTATTACTAAAGTTTATACTAACTAATGAGGACAAACTATAGTAGAATTTGGAACTTCCTTGCCCCCCCCCGAATAAAAAAGCTGGCTACGCTGTCATAGTACCAGCGGTCCCCCCCATATAATGTCCCCTCGGACCTATTACACTAGGGCCAGCTGTCCTCCCGGACCTGTGGCCCTAGTGTCAGATGTCACTCCGGACCAGTGGCCCTAGTGTCAGCTGTCCCCCACTCGGACTACTCACCCTAGGGCCAGCTGTCCTCCCGTCGGCAATTATATAACCCATATCTTGACCCAGATACATGTTGAAAACTAATGAATTGCTACTACATGTATTACTAACATCTATTTTCAAACATCATTATATGCCATCTCTTTATGCCCATTTGCCGTGGCTTTTTTTATGGAGGAAACATAGTTGCTAAACTAATGTGATATAAATCAATATTGGGAAGATATGTGACACTTAAATATATAATATAAAACTATAGTGATGTGAATTGTGAAATTTAAGTGTTCTGGGACCCTAGTGTGAGGTTTTCTGAGGGGTGTGAGGTTTCTAAATTATGGGATTATGGGACCAGCCAGGTGCGTTCGGATAATCGAGATTGTACTGTATCTCATATTATATTATCTGCTTGCTAATCTTACGCATACCGCCTTATTGGAAGTAGTAGAACAAGAGTGTGTGGACAGTGTGGTATTAAATTTCACTTTAGTTTATGCTTATATACATAGAACAATATTCACAATATTCTTATTTCATTGTGACTAACTGCATTTAGCTTAATTAAAGCTAGAACCAGTGTCTAGCACGCTAGAATAGGATTAAAAATTTGATTATATAATGCTTTCCGCAAATATGAGAAACATTTAATGATATATTTTAACCGACCAAAAGTATTTGAAGAACCGGAATTCCTGTGCCACTTGTGCCACAAGTTGCTCATGATAGGGACACAAATGCTATACATTGATATGATCTAGATTTACTTCTATATCCTTCTCATGAGCCACTTGTGTCACAAATTTCCAATTTTCAAAAGAAATTTGGACGGGTAGAGTACATGTTCAGTTTGAATTTTTTCCATTTGATATAAGTAATTGTATCCGAAATAAGTATTTGAAAGAATTTTTTGAGTTCTTGCAGCCATAAATCATTGCATGATTAATGTATTGTTGATAAAATATCCAATCGCATATAGTTTTTCCATGTGGCACTGGTGGCAGAAATGGAGTATACTTCAATTAATTGCAATATTAAGGCAAATTAGAAACCTTGATAATAACTTAGTTAAGATAAAATATAAAAGAACATGGCTAGTTTCACAGGTAGAGACAATCGCATGAATTTACGGCCTCAAATCCCATTGAACAAAGATGTACGCTATACTCCTCCACAGCAACAATATGAGCTCCCTAGAGATGTAGATGAATTGCCAACTTATTCTCATGAAGTTACCATCTTACCTAATAATCCGGATAATACCGTATTGCTGCCAAACCCGATTGTGAATAGTGTTCCTTTAAGAGTACAAGATGGTTGGAATGTACGATTGCGTGAACACGCTCCTTGCAATTATTCTCAGTTGCCACAAACTCTTCCTCCATACAATCATGATTACATTCAACCTTTACCTGTTAACTACCCAACTAATGTTGGGCACCCAAGGCTAAATGATACTTCACAACCAATCCAATCTAGACATATTTCTAGTCCTCAAAGACATGCTGATCATCAAGAATATTGTGGAAATACACGTACTAGAGCTAGTACTCAGCATAATAATTTGTGTCGATCAACATCTGATTTTAACATGAGGGAGTACCAACTTGATCCCTCTATACAAACGGTTAATCTTATTTGGAAAAAAGAATTTGAGATACAAGCAAAAAATATTGTTTACATTGACAACTCAGGTAATAGTGTAATCATGAATAATTATCCAACACAACCAGATTGTTATGAAGCAGTAATAAACCTTACTGTTGGAAACCACTTTGGACAACTGAATATATTAGGCCACGAGTTGTTTGAAACACATACATATTTCGTTGAACAAAGAGGAAAGCAACAAAATATACTTCTGTATTTAAAGTCACCACCTCATATCCCCAAAATTCCATTTCCGGCTCAGTTCTTACAACGCGCTTCCGCAGAACAAAATATCACCCAACCTGGACACGCGAATGAAACTTTCCTACAACTACAGAGACAATGTGATAGTATTCAAGAAGATTATAAAGAATTAAGATTAAGGTCAACAAACATAATTGACGAACTGAACGCTGATATTACCTCCCTAAAGGAAAAGAATCAACAATTAAAGCAAGAAAGCACTAAATTAGATGAAGCCTTAATTTGTAAGTTATTAGAATTTAGCGAGTTGGAGAAAATCTGCAACCAAGTCAAGAAATACGAGAAAGAGAATAATGAGTTGAAGGAAGGCATATTTCGAATTAACGAACTCTTTAATCCAGTCAATGCAAATCAACCCCATGATTCAACCAGCGATGCTACTATAAAATCTCAGCTCTCAAATATTTTGAGAGGGATACAGTTATGGCAATCTCATAATGAGAGCATAGAGAAGAAACTAAGAAACGCTCTGCAGCTGAATTCCCAGGCTTCAATGGAAAATGATAGCTTAAAACAAGAAGTAATTTCCGCTCAACACAAAATACAAGAACAAACTAATATTAATAAGTTTGAAAGAGAAAAAGTTAATGTTAATAATCCACAAGATCAAAAAGCTATACCTCATCCTCTTAATGAAGAAATACATAAAAAAGAAATATATCAGCCTCTTAATGAAGAGATAATTCAAAAAGAAATACCTCAGCCTCTTAATGAAGAGATAATTCAAAAAGAGATACCTCAGCCTCTTAATGAAGAGATAATTCAAAAAGAGATACCTCAGCCTCTTAATGAAGAGATAATTCAAAAAGAGATACCTCAGCCTCATAATGAAGAGATAATTCAAGAAGAAATACCTCAGCCTCTTAATGAAGAGATAATTCAAGAAGAGATACCTCATCCTCTTAATGTAGAGATAATTCAAAAAGAAATACCTCAGCCTCTTAATGAAGAGATAATTCAAAAAGAGATATATCAGCCTCTTAATGAAGAGATAATTCAAGAAGAAATACCTCAGCCTCTTAATGAAGAGATAATTCAAAAAGAGATACCTCAGCCTCTTAATGAAGAGATCATTCAAAAAGAGATACCTCAGCCCTTCAATGAAGAGGTAATTCAAAAAGAGATACCTCAGCCCTTCAATGAAGAGATCATTCAAAAAGAAATACCTCAGCCTCTTAATGTAGAGATAATTCAAAAAGAAATACCTCAGCCTCTTAAGGTAGAGATAATTCAAAAAGAAATACCTCAGCCTCTTAATGTAGAGATAATTCAAAAAGAAATACCTCAGCCTCTTAATGAAGAGATAATTCAAAAAGAGATACCTCAGCCTCTTAATGTAGAGATAATTCAAAAAGAAATACCTCAGCCTCTTAATGAAGAGATAATTCAAAAAGAGATACCTCAGCCTCTTAATGTAGAGATAATTCAAAAAGAAATACCTCAGCCTCTTAATGAAGAGATAATTCAAAAAGAGATACCTCAGCCTCTTAATGAAGAGATAATTCAAAAAGAAATACCTCAGCCTCTTAATGAAGAGATAATTCAAAAAGAGATACCTCAGCCTCTTAATGAAGAGATAATTCAAAAAGAGATACCTCAGCCTCTTAATGAAGAGATAATTCAAGAAGAAATACCTCAGCCTCTTAATGAAGAGATAATTCAAAAAGAGATACCTCAGCCTCTTAATGAAGAGATCATTCAAAAAGAGATACCTCAGCCCTTCAATAAAGAGGTAATTCAAAAAGAGATACCTCAGCCCTTCAATGAAGAGGTAATTCAAAAAGAGATACCTCAGCCCTTCAATGAAGAGATCATTCAAAAAGAAATACCTCAGCCTCTTAATGTAGAGATAATTCAAAAAGAAATACCTCAGCCTCATAATGTAGAGATCATTCAAAAAGAGATACCTCAGCCCTTCAATAAAGAGGTAATTCAAAAAGAGATACCTCAGCCCTTCAATGAAGAGATAATTCAAAAAGAAATATATCAGCCTCCTAATGTAGAGATAATTCAAAAAGAGATACCTCAGCCTCCTAATGTAGAGATAATTCAAACAGAGATACCTCAGCCTCCTAATGTAGAGATAATTCAAAAAGAAATACCTCAGCCTCCTAATAAAGAAATAATTCAGAAAGAAATTGAAGCTGATGCTAAGTGGACAGGGGGGACTAATGAATTCAAGTTAACTTCTGGGCCTATAAAAAAGCTCAAAGCCCCAGAACTATTCACTAACGTTAATAAGGTGAAACCTGGATGCATTGCGTTCAAAGTTAAAATTAAAGAAATTGAGACAACTCTCTGCAAGATAACTACTTATAGTTACGCTAAGCCCAGCGACTTTATTGGCAGAGAGGTTTTCTGTCGTCCTATGAACCGTGATTATCAATGTGGAATTTTGCAAGTTATTTTTACTGCTAAAGTTTTTACAAGCACAGTACACCGCAATACAGAGTATGCTGGCATCCAGTTTCAAGAGAGGGTTGGAAATTCTGATGGCTGGTATAAAGGTGACAAAAAGCAATATTTCCAAGCTGAGGCTGGCTATGCTGTGTTTCTTCCGCTGACTGACATCTCAGTACGATTCAAGTCTCCTGTCGAAAATACTGATTAATCTTATTAGTATGAAATTAATGTAATTGCTATACTTTGTTCTTTTTGTAATTTGGATTTGCTTATAGTTCTTGATTTTTTTAGCATAGCGTTCTGTGGTTTATATTTATTTTATGGTATTATTGGCCAAACTCGAGAGTATATAACCTCTTGAGTCTTGACAGGCCGGTGATAAGGGCGCACAACAGATATTCAAGGGACGCTTCTAAGTTAGTTCCAAATTTTCTTTACCTAGCAAGCAAAGCGTGCAAGTTTACAATGGTGACAGAAATGTAAAATTGTCGTTAGATGAGAATTCCCATCCCCATGGAATCCCCACAGAATTTATAAGCAATTCTCACGAAAAAACACCCATCCCACGGGCCACGGAAACTCTGTAAAATGGCAATAAAATGGGTAGTAAATATGAAACGCATGCATGGATCAAAAAATTATTTGAAATTGATCAAAAATATAAGGTCACCTACAATTGATCAACTAATAATTATGTAATTGATCGAATTTCATAGGTTTGCGACTGATTGAATATTTCAGGTTTCCCTTTTTCGCAATTGTTCAATGATTAATCACCCCCCATTAGACCCATTAGACCCAGTGGCGGACGGGGGGGGGGAGGCGAACGTGCGGTCGCCCCCCCCCCCCCAAATCCCAAAATATCCCAAGGTTTTTATTGTATTCGCAATTAATACTAGGGTGTCGAACCCGGTTCTCCAAGACCGCCCCCCCCCCCCCCCCAAAAGAAGCTCCCAGCGCCGGCAATGATTAGATCCATCGTATTTGTGACCCATGACCCATTGACCCATAACGTAATTTAAAATATCAAATATACTCTATGTCACAGTAACAGAATAAAACTATTCAATCAATTTGTTTTGGTACCCTTTTAATAAGACAGAAATTCACTCGATTGGATAGGGACATAATTTAGAATGCAATGTTGACACTTTCCACCATTGTTATTGTAAAATTCCTCCAAATAGGCTCATGTGATATATCACATTGCTGGAAATTTAACGCTGAGTACAAATAAGGTGATTATAAGTTGATTAGAGTTGACTTGAGAAAGTTAGTCTCATCGAATGTCGGCGATTTACTATAGAAAAGCAGACACATGTTACTCGTTTAAATTTTTTCCTAAATTTGGATTTTTTTCCCCTCAATTTGGATAACAATGCCATTATTATTGACCCAGTACGGCGCTTATTCGTAGCAATACGGTAAGTACAGTCAGGTCCATTTATTGTAGGCACTATCAGTCCACCAACCATCAAAAGATAGTGCCTCCAAGGAACATGCTATCGGCAAAGCTGTAATTTTAGATTTATTGTAATCTCATCGTCACTATAAAGGTGTTAAATCATTTCAGAAAGGTGTTTCGGACGGAAACTACCCTTAGTATGCTGGAAGTTTCCTTTTAAGTTTCAGTAGGATATAATAGGTTATGAGCCATCATTATTCCAGTACATGTTAGTGATCACTATAGCTAAGTGAACACTAACATGTACTGGAATAATGATGGCTTCGATATATCGAATCCACAAAATTGTAAAACATATTTTTACGACGTCATCATCACCTCAAGGTGTCAAGACCCATTTGTAGAGGTGTTACGTGGCATAAAGATCAATTGATAAATTGGATGTTTGTTTCCATCTTCGTTCATCTAAGAGATTTATGATATTTAGCATGGGCCACTAGAATACTATACTCAGCACAGTAACGAATTCTTAATTAATTATTTAAACAAGGCATCGGAAGATGCCCAGGCATAGAAGCCAACAGACCTGTTAACAGACTTGTTAAGTTTTTTTGAAGAAATGTATAAAGTTAGTAAAACCAAGTTGCATATACTAGTATGCAAGTCAATATTATGGTTCTACTTCAATTCAATGTTTCAATACTTGTCATCTAAATTCATTTAGTCCGAGTATCTACGACGTAATTAATCACTTTGAGATCAGAAAATCTAGGCATGGTATTGCATTTACATAGATTCACTTATATATTAATTTTAAATTTAATTAAGTTATTAAAGAAAATATCAACATTTTTTAGACACAAAGACATCAAATATCCATTGAAATTTTTAACTTAAATATATATTACAAAAGCATCGTAGGGAAATGGGAATGCGGACTTTTAGAGACAAGGAAGGCAGAGCGGGAGGCGTTTCAAAGAAATCATACTACTTATCCTGAAATTTCAGTTCTTAGTTAATCAAACTCTGTTTTGTGGAGAGGATACAGATCTATAATAACAAAAAACAAAGCAGTCATAGCCATTTCAATCCTGGGTATATACCAAAGTTCCAGTAAAATACCCTGGTACATCGTTTTATATCTATTTATTATTTATTTAATGTTGTATTAACATCAGGATATTAGATCAAGTTGGTAACCAAACAGTTATTGCAAATTAATTTGCAATCGAAGCAAATTGCATTGAAAATACATTCAAAATTCCAAACAGTTAAATGATTGTCAACTTGTCGTATTTAGAAGTTTACCTGTATATCAAATAGCTAATTATGGTACAGTTCGCATTTAAACTTAGGTAATTTACGGTATAATTACAAAGCTAGATTTTATTTAATAATTTTGCAAAATATTTCTTCTCGATAGCTTCGATGTACATATCGATAAATTCATATAACAACTTTAATATTTACACAAATATTACATCACATTTTATGTTTTCCACATCTCCGTACGGTCATGAAAATAGTGAAATAGATTGGGTTGCCGAAAACGCTCCACAAAGTATCCTTTCTCCAAAAACCTGTCTAACAACTCCCAATCTTCACCTCCCCATTGATACGTGTACTTTTCTTCATCATATCCACCAACATTCATCCAGTCTGCTTTAAACATGCTGAACATACCATATGTCAACATTTCCCACCTTCCTACTGCATAACTAGTACTATACCCGCAGTCAAGTCGGAACATTGCTGGTGCATACCCGGATACTCCGATAAAAGTATGTTTTCGTATCACATCAATGATATTTAAGGGTAAATCTAAATGTAAGTCACACATGAATATAATATCTTTGTCATCTTGTACGTAATTAATTGCTGTGTTGAGGGATGATGTCCTGGAGTATGGGCCTATTAGTGTAATCAGATGCTTGTTGGGTAAAGAACTTTTTTCAATTAAATCTGTGATATTCACATCCTCACTCTCGAAATCCAAAATTAGAACCCCAAATCGCCTATCTCTCGTGGTGTAATATATTCTTTCCATGTTCTCAATAAAATATCGTATCCAAGGTCCTTGATTTTTAACTGACACAGCTATGTGAACAAAAGTGTCCAAATAAATTCGTAATGAAGATGGGTGACAAAAAGCACCTCCATTTGGCGCATAAATATGATAAGAAAAACTATAATTCTTGATGTGATCCGATTCTAATGTTACTTCACTTTCGATTAAGTAGCGACGGCCTTTTCTTGGGTCGAATTGTTTTTCGAAATTTCTTAGTTGCACATTCTTTACTTCTTTCCTTGATTCGAGCAATCTTTCTTTGAAATCTTCGAATATTTTATCTACCTCTTCTACGCCAACCTTTGGATTTCCAATAAATCTATTCCCCAACGAAGTACCATCTTCAGGGTAGAATGCAAGCAACATCTTCGAAACAAGCTTTATGCCTTGGTACAATGAATTCATTACTCGTCTCTTCCCATAACTCGGCGAATAGTCGCATTCATTATACAACTGGATTCCAGCAATTGGGATTGGTAAAAGTTTGAATAGATTTGTCTTTGGCCCTTGGTTAGTTCGTTTTTCAATTACCTCATATTGAAAATGTGGTAGATATTCATCTACAACTTTTTTATCATTTTGCAACAATCTGGGTGATGAAAATAAATATTCCGTTTTAATTAACTCGAAATGCACTTGGCCCGGTATGAGCCATTCAATTATCACTGTTTTAGGAATTTCTGAAATTGTAAAAAAGATTTCTGTATAATAATAATAGTCCTTTTTCAACAACACTCGTTTACCCTTCTCACCAGAAAAAATCTGTTGTGTTTTGAGAGGACTGCCATCAGTTGATAGCCAAATTTCAATATTCAGTATTTTTCCTGTTCTAAACCAATAGTGTCCAGTTTTTGGAATTTTAAGATATCCAAATATTCTATGAGCATAATTTCCAATTGGTTTCGCTTCGAATTCAAGATCATCTATCGTTGAAGACTGTTCCATTGGATAATATGGAAAAAGTATCCATGACTTGAGTCTATCCATTGTACCGTGACAAAAGTTTGTCCAGGTGTAAATATACAAGCCATTGAGTAAATTGTCTTCATTTTTCAATTCTAACTCTGAATTATAATGAGTATGATAGCTACCACTTAATTTCAATTGATTATCAGTGTTAGTTCTATTAGTAATCCTAACACAGGTTAAAATTGTTATCACCAAAAGTATAATTAGCATCGTTTTAGAATAGTCTAAAAACTTAAATATATTGTTCCTCATTTTCCCTGCAAGCAACTTTAAGACCAAATTTATCTGTTGAATGTTCAGAAGGGCTTAATTTAAGCATACTGTATATATATCTCCCTCGCCTTGTATAACAATATATTGCAGATTGGCTTCGCATCTGCATCTGGAATACCGTGTTTAGCTTCCTCCGAAGAATATTTGACGTGTTATTCTATAAGGGTTCTAATTCTAATCGAATGTATTGTCTCAAAACTTCCTAATATGTTATATTAGGATAAATAGATAGAGATGCACAATTATAAAAATGCAATGAATATCGTTTCATTAGCAATCACAAAACTGTTTAAGTCTCAATATTAATTCCAGAATCCTTGCGTATGTTCTCAGCAAATATCGAGATTATTATATACTAATATTACATCACTTATAAAGTCATAGGAGAGGACATAGTTAAATTTTTATTATTCTCAAATTAGCAATAATAGATATATGTATTCTATTTCAGCAATTAGAAAATTAGGAAATCTTATTGCATTCCATTTTTATTTACATATAAACTTAACAGTATGGAGGAACACAGATAAGGTGGATTATCGGTTAAGAAGCAAAATGTTTAAATTCACATAGCTAATGCTCAATCAAATGCATGCATTGAAAGTCAATCCGGTTAATACGAATTTTGGATAACACGAAAAAATGTTGATTGTTGGCTGTCATATAAACGAAGTCCAGTGGTGTAAACTTGGGGGGTGCTAGGCCTGCCTGGCACCCCCATGATTTCCTGTTGCCTTACCAAGACGTAATACTTGGTAGTGCCGCTGGTGCTAAGACGTAGTATACCTTAATATAGAAGATTAACCCGAAGGAAATTAACTCTATTTGGAGCAAAACATTTTTATATACTACTACATGAAATTAACGCGAATAAATTTATCAAAAATATTAAAGGTTATTATATCCTGATTAAATACTATTTATTGTCCCAAAATAGGCTTCCAATCAACTTGAGATACATGGCATCCTCTCAACTCAGTTGCACATTGGAAATTTCCATTCGTCGTATAATTTTCTAAATACGTAGTATGAATTTGGAGGAAATTATTATCATGGAAATTAACGCCCCAGGAAATTAAGGTGATGGAAATTATCGCTAAAGGAAAGCAAGGCTGGATTCGGTTAACCGGTTAACCGGTTAACCGTTGCTGACATCGGTTAACGTTTAGAGATTTTATTAACCAGTTAGCTGTTGAATATCAGCAGAGTTATTGGGAAATTAATGTTTCAAGTATTAAATCTTTTTGAATTTTATCAGAATATGTTAGTCCTGTTTCATGCTATTTTCACCCATATGCTAATTTCACCCAAACCATGGATATTCTATATCTATGCTGTTTTCACCCACGTGTTAAATCACTACACTGTCCTTTTAATGTTTCACTAACTTGTTGATGATCTGATTACAAATTATTTCGTTTTTGACACCACGGAATCGCACTGTTTAAGTTCAATTTGATATGTTGGAAAGTCCAGGAAACAAATATGACGGTGGATCATCTATACAAGTTGACAATGCACTATAAGCTACATACTAAATTACTAAATTACATTCATTGGAAGATGCCATTATAGTCGGATAAGTTATAGTCGCCTAAGCTCGACAATAAATGTTGATAACCTCAGTCTTCATTTTAGTCAATTTAATGGTTTCAGCACTAGACAAAGTTTCTAGTATACATTTAGACTGAATATAAATAAGTAAATAATTAAAACACCATTTCTTTGAGAGCGTGGCATACGCGTCTAATTATTTGTCTGTGAATGCTATTGTAATGCCATATTGCGAAATAATGTAAATACCTGTTGCAATGTTGTTTAGTTGTAGAAAGTAAATACGTTTTAAGTTTAAACTTTTAACCTAATAAAATTAGTGTAGCTTAAAGTTAATAAGGAGAGTCGATAACTTGGGTGGAATTCGAATTAATTAATAGTCAGTCAATACTCAATATATCCTAAGTTAAATTTATGAATTTAGTTAATTCTTAAGATACAAGTACAGAGCTTCTCGTTGTAGGAAAGCCAGGGGACCGTCGTAATTTGTTCGTATTAACCGAAGTCACCTACATTTACTTGTATAGGTTAGGCCCGTTAGGGGGAATTAAACTTTCTGTTCTTTAACCGATATTTCGCCTTATCCGTGTTCACTTTATGAGAGTATACTGCATTAAGAAATCTAAAATCATGCTGTTCTTCTAATATAAATTTGCATAATTGAATAAATCATACTAAATTGTAAAATCTTTATATGACATGATCATTCTATTGAAATAATATTTTGATCGTCTTCAGCGTATGTGGGGTATCCACTATTGATTAATGTTCTTACGGGCTCATAGTGTTTTTTGAAATTAGTAATGTATATCGCAAAAGAATTATCGTAATTGTTTGATGCATTGTAGCGATGCCACCTTATGGTCTTTTGAGGAATATTATATGAAGAAGATTCTTTGCTAGAGTCATCACATTCAACAGCAACATAAATATCTGTTTCTAAAATTGCAGAAGCAGCAAATATTTCAACTTCACTACCCCAAACTTTATCTTGTTGCATTATAGTCCGTGTCAAGTAACTCAATGAAGTTTCAGATATAGCATGAAAATACCACTTTAATACCTCTCTCCCATCTTTCGCTATGAATCTGCATATTTCCCCACGGATTTTAGCATAGTGCTCTTGAGACCCAGAAATTATTTTCGAAATACATCGGAATAAACAATTCCCATCTTTTTCAATATCTTCATATTGCCAAGGAAGATAATCACGTAGTTTATACCCTACTAGTGCTGATGGTTGTTCAATTGCTTGTCTATAGAGTATCCCAAGCTTTAAGCATTTGTCCATTTGCCAATTCACATTCAAAGGAGCTATGGTAGGATTATGATGGAGTATAATCTTGGTATTCGGATCTGCTGTCTTGTTTAATGGAGCTACTTTTCCCATGAATGAGAAATTTATAGATTCCATCGCCTACAAATAATACAACTTTAATAAGCACAATCTTGAAGGTTATATCTAATCTAAGTTGCATAATTCGCGTATTACGTATAATATACACACACGTAATATGTGAGGGAGAATTCATGTATTATACAATTTTATATCTGATAGCTTTTAATGATTAACTTACCACGCCATAAATAACTTTTAAGACATGATCACATGTTGCTGTTGCCCCCAATGTAGGATTCATTCTTTGTGTGAGTTCCATTAAGGAATTTACAATTTTTGATTTCTAAAAGAGTGATGAGAAAGGTAATTTCAGGTTTTTCTAAAATACTGAATGTGTCTCGAAATGTATAGAGATAATTAAATAACTAAAATAAAAATTATAATCCATAAAAATATTGTTGTTATGGTATTTATTCATACCATGTCCAATCTCCCAACATCCTTGGTAAGATCACATATCAATCCGTCAGCTATGAAGAATCCTTTTTTTGTCTTTTCGCCATCAAGTAGTTTATGGAGCTTAGAAAAATAGACTCCTTGTTTCCAGTGGTCGTAGTAATCAGTCTAATTTGTACACAAATTATAGACAAATAATTCAAAGTCATTGCTAAATTATCAGTACCTTGAACAAATCTAGCAGTCTAATTACTTCCTCTTCCTCAAACCCATATCGCCATATTTCAGAGTTGTATTTTTCTTGTGGTTTGGAAACAGTTGGGGTTTGTTCTATTTTGGAATCTGTATTATTCTATAAAATATATATTGATGTAACATAAGTGTACTGGTGAACAGGCAAATTTTAATATAAGAATTAGTAATAACCTTTTCCTTTGAAAAATACTTTTTAGCAAGATGATTTGGTATTTTCTTTGTTTTGGTTTTACCAATTTTGATTGGAGTATATTCGATAAAAGTAGGTGATACCCTTTCTGCAGTAAATGGTCCTAGATATTTTGTTTGACTTTTGGTACCCGGTATCTTCTTCTCTTTGAGAATGTTTCTAATGACAAATTGATCATCCTCTTCAATTTTAGGCCTATAAATGAAAACAGTTGTAAAATGTATTTAAGAGAGTGTAATTTTTAAAAAATATTATAATCTTAGTTATACCTCTTGTGCTGGACCTTTGCATCAAAAATACGTTTTTGAATAGTTTGCTCACGAAGAATGCTTTCTCGGGCTATATTCCGTGAAACTTTCCTTTTTTCATCGAAATTAGATTCATCAAAATCAGTGAAATCATCGCCATCTTCAACATCACTTAGCAAATTTTCACCTTCACTTGATGTGATTTCCTCCTCAACTGAATCAAACTGTATTAATTTGAGTAGATTAATACAGGTGCTTTCTCTTCCAAACATTTTAAGTGGAGTGGTTCTAATCGATCGTTTGTAACTACAATTCATTTTAAAGACAGCAGCAGGTAGCAGTTCAAACCATCCTTTGCCAGATTGGATTGTCATCTTCGTTAGCACTCTATAGTTTATTTATTCCATTAATTGAATGGGTATAACAGATTTATTTAAAAGCGTAACATTGAACTTACAATATAACTCGGTTAGTACTCGGTTAGTAAAAAAGTACGTATTATCCAACTGTACGTACTAACCGAGTTGAAACTACATAGAGATACATATAAATTGACAAACTTTGTTTATACAAGTTAGTACGTACTAAACTAGGTATATTTTGAGTTCTACTGTATTTACCTTTTCAATATTTTATTGTGAGACTCTACCAAGCCATTTGCTTGAGGATGGTATGGTGCCGTGGATCGATTATCAATTTTGAGTTGTTCCGCAAATTTCCTGTATTCCTAGTTGATATATACACATAGTTAAGAATACAAAATATTATCTGACAAAAGAAGTTCAAAATATATCGCAAGTAAGTATTCTTACGACCCTCACAAATGTTTAACTACCTTGCTAGTAAACTCTGGCCCTTGGTCGTGTTGGATTGTGTTTGGCACACCATAAGCGAGAAATATGGATTTCAGACTGCAAATTACCTCGGAACTTCTTTTGCTCCTTATTGCATGGGCACAAACGAATTTGCTTAAATAGCACACTGTGACAAAAATATGCTTAAATTCATCATTGTGTGATCCAAAATCTGAGATTATATCAATGCCCAAATGTTTCCATGGATGACTTGGAGGGCGGATAGGTTGTAATTCTCTGTCGTGATTGCGAGGAATTGAAGCCTCCACTTGACAGTAATGACAATTTTTTACCTTAACAAAAAGTACATAAACAATTTACATCTACAGTACCTAGTGTTATGTTATGGGCAATATGCAAAATGGGGAATTTTGCATAATGCCCAGGCAATATGCAAAATTCTGGTTTTTGTAGCAATTTGCATATTGCCTGGGCATTATGCAAAATGCCAAATTTCGCATACTGCCCATAACATATATATAGGAATGGTTTTAATAGCAATATTATATAGTATATATGCAAAGTGCAATTTAGCCTACGGGCTACTAATTAAATTTTCTTTATATATTTACCCACATTTTTTCTCAATCGCTGCGCTCGCTCGTGCTAGGTATAAATCCATGTACACTTAAGTTATAGTAAAAGGAATTACACCAACCAAGTATTGCATTTTGTTGTTAATGCATGCCAAGATATACTATCATGTTATTTATATTGGTTAAAGTTGACATATATCAAATTAATCACTTTGGAAAGAAGAAAACATTGAATTATATAGACAGGGAATCCCTTTACGTTTGAATAGGAACTGTTAATTTACACAAAACAAAATGCTACATTTTGAGGGGTGCAGATTGTTTTAGATAATATTAGACTCACAATCAGTAATTTTGTTCCAACTAAAAATCTCTGTGCAAATATAATAAATACAGAACAGCTAAAATTGTTAAAATCCTGTACTGCGCTGTACAGGGAATCCCTGTACGTATGGTTGGCAGGTATGGATTAATAAGTTATACATACTTATTAAATATAATTCACATATAAATATACGGTAGTAGAGTACTTGTTACTATATTGTAAGTATACGTAGACTGTAGACAGGCCGATTTTAAAAATGACAAAAAGTTTGGATAAACTGGTTGCATATGAGGTAGTAAATATATATATATATATAATATGATATATATATATCACTCACATATTCTTTAACATCTTTTGACATTCCTTTCCAGTAAAATTCACTAGTAATGTTGCAGAACGTCGAGTTGATGCCATCGTGACCAGACATATCATGGAATGTTTTCAGTAATTCTTGTACTTCATGTTTCTTAGCACATTTTAAGAACTTAGTTTCTGCATCATTTTTCTTGATCTACAGGTGTATATGTAAATACTAAATTATATGTGAAATTCTATATTCTTAGCAGTGACTTAGTTAGAAATTTCCCACGGCGGTGGCGCGGTGCCATACTTGGCTTTGCTTTGATAAATTATTTCAAATATCTTAAAAATACAGAATTATAATAAAATATTATTATAATTCGGGAGCTACGTTGGCTACGCCATTGATTTTTAGCTAAATGAACCGAAATTAATTAATTTTGAACAATAATTTTTGTTTGCTTGGTTGTAATGCTGATTTGAAATCCTTACCTTATAAATAGAATTTTCTTTTGTCATATAACCTGCTGCCATAGCTCTATAATTCTTCACAGAATATCTGGAACTTGCTTCAAGAACTCGTACGGGGATTATATTATCATTCAAATATTTAAACAAAGAATCGTAAAATTCAATCTCCATTGGACAAAACAATCGATTAATTTAATTGAAGGGATAATAATTTATTAGGACTATTTCATTTCATAGGAATTGTGTATAAATATTAAATGTGTATAACACCATTGTAAACAAATCATCAACAAGTTAGTGAAACATTAAAAGGACAGTGTAGTGATTTAACACGTGGGTGAAAACAGCATAGATATAGAATATCCATGGTTTGGGTGAAATTAGCATATGGGTGAAAATAGCATGAAACAGTCCTAAATCCATTTCTCATTGCCTCTTAATAAATTTTATTAGACAACATTGATTTAAATTACCTAAAGCACGTAATATATCAGTTAAAATACTTATGCGGTTATACTTTATACAATTTAGTCTTATTCTGTAGTATAATCAATTTTATGAAGGAATTATTATATTGAGTAGGATGGGCGGTTAACCAGTTAACCGTGGCGAGAAACCGAATTGTAATTTAAATTTCCACTATTAGTAGAAAGAAATATTCCCTAGTAATTTCGAAATAAATTATTCGTTGAAAATAAATTATATTTAAGCAAATGAATACACAAACAATATGCAAACATATTCGGGCACAACATTTAAGTCACCCACAACCAGAGGCGGCGCGAGGGTGGGCCAGGTGGGGCCTGTACCCCACCTGAATTTAAGTGTAGAAGTGTACCCCAGTTTAATAGCCTGTACCCCACCAGTGGCGGCTGGCTAGCGCCGCCACTGCCCACAGCCATAGGTGTGGTATAAGGTGGCATTGATGGTATAGATGCGGCATAGGTGAGTAAATTCAAACAGAGAGTATAAGAGTGGATAAAGGACAAAGACTCATAGATATTTTCAAGTCAATAACGTGACATTACTTTGCCGCACCAATAATAATTGGCTTGCTACGGGCGTGAACTGGTTAAGATAATTAACTTGTCAAGAGGGTTATTCTTTAATTAGAATCAGAAATGATTTAGTAGACTTGACACTCTCCAAACTTCTCCATTCAGCAAAAAACTCTTCCCAAAGTTATGAAGTAATTCTCACATTTGAGAAGCGCGAAAATTCAATAAATCACAACCACTACGAGATAAAAATCTGGATTTGTTAGCGCCACATAATTTTGGTTATCATTAATTAATGATGACGTAATCATTAAAGTTATTATTTATAGCATATTTACTCAATAATAATGGAAGGTAGTAGTCTAAAATTACATAACATTTGCTATTGTGTCGATACCTAGCAAGCGAAACGCATAGTATGGGATAATTATAAAGGAATCCATACTACCAGAACTGAACGTTTATTTGAAATAGAACCATAATATTGAGATGCCCAGTAGTTATAAGTATGAATAGTTGGATTCTACTTTTAGTAGGGCAGATTAGCTAGGCTGCTAATGGATGTGGACATCCCGGACCAAAGCACCCAATTTTTTCCACGTACAGCCATTTGCTTGGGCACTCAATTTTTGGTAGGATCCACTTCCGCCGGATACATTATGACCTCCATCATGCATTTTCAAAATGGTCACTTTAATATTATTCGGACAAAGTCCGCATCCACGAACTCATGTCAAATGACATCGTATAAGGTTATTATATGCATAGTCGTTATCAGAACAGTGTGCGCTGTCGAAAGATGGGTCACTTGGTAGGGTTGCTATCATTTTTGAGAATGGAATGTTCAACATTCCACCGTTGTCAAGGAAACTTTTTTAATCTAATATGGTCATGTGACCCCTCTAATTAACGGAAATTCCATGCTGATTACGAATATCTTATTTCTAGATTGGATTAAATATCACTTTAAAAGTTAGATTACATTTAGAGGTTAATGATTAGTTACTAAAAGTAATAAAGTGAGAATTGTGTGAAGACTGCTAAAATTATGGTTCGTACCATGACACTAAAATATTGCTTCTCACAGTTACAACTACAAAATTCTGTGCATTTCCAACGCGCTTTTCTGCACGCGCATCTACCGCCACAGTCACTTCTACTCTTGAAGCTACATTTTATTAATTCACTGCATGCCTTTGAAGCCACAGCCCACAGGTAAACTGTTCCATACAGGAACCAATGATTGGGTTTTATCATCAAGACCGGACCGACCGGTCTCATGTCGGTTTGGGCTGCTTACTTTCAAGTGCGGTCTGGACCAGCTATTTCCAATCCAATATTTTGATCATACGGTCTGGACCGGTCCTGACTGTCCAGAAAAAAATCCTTATTGTCCGGTCCGGTCCATGAAATTTCCGGACTGCTACATTTCTGGTTCAGCCCCAACCTTCTGGAGTAGGTACCCGTTGTTCAATTTGCTCACTAGTGCACCATATTCCAGACTGATATGCAACTCGTTTTGATTGTTGTAGTAGTGCAGCCCGGGTAAGCGGTATTCTCTCCATTGTTTTCTCCTGATAAACAATTTTTTTTCTTGCTTCATCCACATACTGCAAATTACTTGCTTTATCATAAAGAATAAGGTGCATCGTTCCACCAGCTGGAAATGCTGAACATCGAATTCTACTTTTGTATAAGGGTTGAGTCAGTGATGTTTTGGGGGGGCTCGGGGGGGGGCGCCCCCCCCCCACTTATTTCGCTAGGGGGGGGCGCTTATATCCCAGGGGGGGCGCTCCTTCCTATCAGTTATCTATAGAATTCATTATTGGGGCCGTTTTCACCTATGTTTTCTAAGAAAATGCTTAATTTGAAAAGGGAGCGCCCCCCACTTCTTTTTTTGGCAAAACACCACTGGGTTGAGTACCATGTAGGTAAAGGCAACTGTCACATCATGATAACAGTTCGATGCATCCCATGCTGACTTCTTGCCTCTCCCAAAGAATGCAGATGTAGTATCACATCCAGTGAAACAATGCTAAACAGGAAGGGCCAGAGATTTCTCCCTTCCTAGTTCTTCGTAGATAGCATTGATATTATAGTATGTAAAAGTTCTTTCCTGTACCAAAGCTAACCCAAATGTTCACATCTTTGCTTATGGTATCAAGTGGTGTAACTTTCCAACAAGGATCACCAATACTACATCCGTGTCAATTGTGCGCACTACAGCTATTGAGAAGGGCATTCTGTAAATGGATCAGCAGTCTGGTGTCATCTTCCCCATGATCACATCGTGCAATAGAACGATCAAATCCTCGAAGAATAGCTGTGGCACCAGTCGTGATGATTATTTATTTGCCTCCGGGACAATTCACATTGACAATCTTGTTGGAAAGAAATGCAAACAGTTCTTGTTTATTAGTTGGATCACGTAGAAATCAGCACAATTTCTTGGGAGCTTATTCTTACTAGCAACCTTTCTTCGAATACCTTTACCTCAAGGTTGAAACCGAATACTGATATATTTGGTTGAACCCGAATACTGATATATTTGGTTGAACCGAATATTATTTGCCGAATAGTTGAAATTTGGTTGCCAACCTGATATCAGTATTCGTATTTGGTTACTCAACCTGATATCAGTATTCGTATTCGGTTACTCAACCGAAAATTCGTATTCGGTAGGGCAACTATTCATGAATACTGATATTCGGTTCGAGAGGTTACAACCTTGCTTTACCACTCTTTTCTCTAGCAGATTCTTTGGTGCTCCTGGGAACCACCAAATGTAATATAACTTTTAAAGTGATACTTAATCCAATCAAGAAATAGGATATTTGTAATCAGCATGGAATTTCCGTTAATTAGAGGGGTCACATGACCATATTAGATTAAAAAAGTTTCCTTGACAACGGTGGAATGTTGAACATTCCATTCTCAAAAAATGATAGCAACCCTACCGAGTGACCCATCTTTCAACAGCGCACACTGTTCTGATAACGACTATGCATATAATAACCTTATACGATGTCATTTGACATGAGTTCGTGAATGCGGACTTTGTCCGAATAATATTAAAGTGACCATTTTGAAAATGCATGATGGAGGTCATAATGTATCCGGCGGAAGTGGATCCTACCAAAAATCGAGTGCCCAAGCAATGGTCTGTACGTGGAAAAAATTGGGTGCTTTGGTCCGGGATGTCCACATCCATCCAAAATATGGGCTTAAGCTGCCCTACTATTTGCTTTACTATCTTTACACACATTTCATAAAAACTAAACAGGTAAGTTGGCTTTTTTGCCTGGGTATCTATCCGATGCCTTAAAAAATACAAAAATTAAAAGTTACATACAGTCAACTCCGCTTAATAGAGCCACCGGTTAATCGGTTTCTCCGCTTAATCGTGTCAAAACAACCTGGTCCCGAGGTGGCTCTATTAGTCAGGTCGCTTAACATCGATTTTGGGAAACGTTGGACAAAAGCACCAAATTTTTTACGTAATCTTTATGACCCCGGCATCAAATTTTCCGCGGCCCCACGACGAACGGATACATTTTCGATGTTATCTTGGACTTTTAAAATTGCGGCTCTCTACTAAATCGCCGGTATTACCCCGAACGGCAACTTTCCAAAATCAATTCTGGTCTACTTTTAAAGACCAGATTCGTTGTCCACATGAAATTCCCCGTCGTTTAAGGGGTCACTTGACGATAGTTTATCCCTAACAACGCAATAATGTCTCAGGAATGTGACAACATTCCTTTCTCAATATTGTCCTAAACCTACCGAGTGACCCCTTGTTCGACTCCCAACAGCTATCTGAATCTAGTTATAAACATAGTGACACTCTAAATCGTTATTTGATGCTGTTACGACAATTTCCTTAGTTAGCATTACAGTATATTCTCTCTAATAGTCCACCACCACCAGTGGGTAAAAGGACCCAGGTGGACTATTAGAGAACATGGACCATTGAAGAATTTAGCCTTAAGTAACATCAAATATACATAATATACTAACGTACGTTATAGTTAAAGTATATTAGTACAAGAAAATATAATCGAGAATATATAGAGTCAATATAAACTATTAGGGAGTATGAACTGTACGTAAGTAATACGTAATAAAATCTGGTCTTTACTAGTCCATCTGTAGTTAGGGACTTAGGGTGACCATGTGTACGCTAGTTTAAATAACATTGAAACTAATTAAGGTGGGCAAATAGAGAAGTGGACGTTTAGAGAGATCTGAGTGTAGCTAGAAACAGGCTGGGCACTTAACACGTAATGGTGACGAGCCCCCTTCGGTCTCGGTCGCTTTGCGACGGATCGGTGCTACACACCTCAAGTTAACGGTCGCTATGCGGCCTTACTCATCATCCTTGCTACCATGCAAAATGGTAGTGGATGTTATAACAAACCTTTCTACCATTTTCCATAGTTTTAACTTGTTTACCAATAATACCCGTTGGAAGCTAACTTATAGGTTGATTTTTAATTTTAATTAATTTGTTTACCTATTATAACATTTGGAGGTTAGTTTATATCTTAATTATAAATACGGTTTCGATTCCCTAATTAATACAATCCGGACAAACACACAAACAAACAAATAACAATCGAGTTTTAATAATAGATATACTGGACATAAGCTCTAAAATCTTTTAGTTAACTTAACAGAGTTTTTAGAAATATTGCTGCTAGGTCCCGACAAATTACACACTCACGAAATCATCGATAGCAAATTGAGTATTCCTGCAGCTGCATGAAGTAGGGTTAAGAGTCTTAAGACGTACTTTCGGATACTACGTACTCTATTAGCCGATTTTTCCTCCTATCTGATCCACTATAAATGATTCGGTTAATACGTACTCAGATATGACGTACCTCTGATAAGAGTCAGGGTGTTATCCAGGCGTGCTGGGCGCTCCTTAAGGAGCGTGATTTGGCGGAATTTTTATCTAGGCGTGCAAAAATCAAGTCTAGGTCTACAATATCGAGAGGTGCTCCCATAGACTTAATACAAGATGACTAATCTAGGCGTACAAAATGAAAACCTAACGAGCTCAAACTAAATCTAGGAGCGCGGTAAATTTTTCCTGGATTAAAGCCTGGATAAGACGTACCAATTTCTATTCCCAAGTAAATAAATATACTTCTATTTTAAATCGGTTAGTACGTACTCTAGAAAATTATTAGCAGAACTCAGTTAATAATTGGGTTAAGTGACTAGGTTAAAACTAAATAGTTTAATCTCATCGCCCTACATAGTATTTATATCATCAAACAAGTCAGTATTTCGACTTGTGGATTATGTGTACAGATAAGACCTACCTCAGTTAGTAGGTACCTTTTCTTGTTTCCCAGGGTGGTACGCCTTAACCGAGGAGTCGAGGACTACTATACTTTAACTATAACGTGTGTTAGTATATTATGTATATTTGATGTTACTTAAGGCTAAATTCTTCAATGGTCCATGTTCTCTAATAGTCCACCTGGGTCCTTTTACCCACTGGTGGTGGTGGACTATTAGAGAGAATATACTGTAATGCTAACTAAGGAAATTGTCGTAACAGCATCAAATAACGATTTAGAGTGTCACTATGTTTATAACTAGATTCAGATAGCTGTTGGGAGTCGAACAAGGGGTCACTCGGTAGGTTTAGGACAATATTGAGAAAGGAATGTTGTCACATTCCTGAGACATTATTGCGTTGTTAGGGATAAACTATCGTCAAGTGACCCCTTAAACGACGGGGAATTTCATGTGGACAACGAATCTGGTCTTTAAAAGTAGACCAGAGTTGATTTTGGAAAGTTGCCGTTCGGGGTAATACCGGCGATTTAGTAGAGAGCCGCAATTTTAAAAGTCCAAGATAACATCGAAAATGTATCCGTTCGTCGTGGGGCCGCGGAAAAATTTGATGCCGGGGTCATAAAGATTACGTATAAAAATTTGGTGCTTTGGTCCAACGTTTCCAAAATCGATGTTAAGCGACCTGACTATATTAAGCGGAGACGACTGTATCTAAATTAGTTATTAAATGATACCATTAGTACGGTGGCACAAAAAAAAGCACTAAATTTGTACATGTGTACTTTGATGTAGGGCGAACTTTTTTGGATATTGAGGCAATTGAAACATGTCTATATCGGCCATGACAGCTCGCCAAAGTACCCACGTCCGATAATGTTCGCCGGACTTGTCTCCCATAGTGACCCCTCTTTCGACTCACTCAACTACTTGAGTATAATCATATACATACCGACCCTGTAAAACGTGATTTGATAAAAATATTTTATATTTTATATGGTAAATACGGTGAATCTCGAATAATTTTATAAAATCACATTTTAAAGGGTCGGCTATGCGCTGGACTACAATTAATTAAATACTGTATCATTAATTTCGGAGATAAGGCATGATAAAAATAAAGTTTCAATTGAGCATTTTAAAATTCTGACCCATCAGTGGCCATCACCCACTATATATCAATGAAATTGGCATTAGATTATATGTGAAATGAAGTCGGTTAAAACTTAGAAGGAAACTCCCAACACACTAAGAGTTGTAACTTGTTACCTTCTGAAACACCTTCCTGAAATGTTCTAACACCTCTATAGCGATGATTACCTGAAGAAAAATCTAAAATTACAGCTGTGCCGACAATTTTGTTTTGGACACCAAAATATAGTGCCTGGAAAGGATTATGTTTTGTAAGATTGTTAGGTTCGTATCCTCTCTACAGAAAATAGTTTCATTAACTGACGTATATTTGTATATGATAATAATATTATCTTGATGTTAACAATTCATGTCATTACTGAAGGCAAACGCATTGTTCTTCATATCATACACTTATATATAAAACGACCGCGGCGCACAGTGCCGTTTAGGATGCCCTAAATAGCTCGACTATTGATCTGTGCCCCTGGTATAAGTACAGTCAATGTCGGATATAAGAAAACTATGTTGGAAAACATTTGCCATATACCCTATATAATTTATGCCGGTTATAAGCACATTAAGTGCAGTTCCCGACGATGTGCTTATAACCGGCATCCACCGTACTTGTAATACTCAATTAAATTTACCTTATTTAACGAAATGAACTGTATTGAAGTTGCAACATGAATTCTAGTAGTACCACAATTTTGAGTTTCCAGGTATTTATAAGTATGAATAGTTGAAATTCCAGTTTGCTTTACTAACTTAATACATTTCTTCATAAAAACTTATCAGGTAAGTTGGTTCTAATGCCTGGGCGCAGAGGGGCTGGATGGATTATGGATTATGGATTTCATGGATTTATGATCCATCAAATCCATAATCCATGGATTTTGGATGGATTTGGATTGACAAATCCCAAACTCATGGACATCGGATGGATTTGGATTCTCCAAATTCCAAGGAAATCCATGAAATCCATGAAATCCATCAGATCCACGAGATCCATCAGATCCATGAAATCCATGAAATCCATCCGTCAGTACCATTGCAGGCGCTATCAGTATCTATGTTGGGCGATTATAGTGCCTGCATGGTACTGACGGAGGTACAGGTGGTAATTTAGGATTTATTTCTACGGTTATTATCAATTGAACTAACAGAATACACGAATCAAATTCGATGTAATCAATACGCCTATTCAAATCTACAACATAATAGAAAATCCATTTCGTAAACTAACACATTGTACCAGAACGTATGTGTGATACTAGATTCTATTGAAAAGAATTCTAACAAGTAAAGTGAGAAGAAATCAATTAGAAAATTCAAACATGGATATCGCATTACATAATAATAATTAAAGTTTATACATACTGGATTTGATGGATCTTATGGATTTCATGGATCTAATGGATTTCATGGATCTGATGGATTTCATGGATCTGATGGATCTGATGGATCTGATGGAACTGATGGATTCATGGATTGGACATGGATTTGATATCAGTATTCCATATGGATATGGATTGGATTTGGATCTATATTCCTGTGGAAAATGGAATACTGAATGGATTTGGATTATGATTTTGATCCATCTGGCCCCTCTGCCTGGGCGTCTACCCGATGCCCTTATTTTAGTAAATAATTAGTAACTATTATTCATTTTTTACTGTGCCGACTATCTTATATAAAAGTGCCCAGTTCTAATCTCACTCCCTTGGTATTTACCGTTGCAGTATAGGGAATGCTGCATTTTACCAACTAAATTCAGGCAAATTACCAACAAATTTGTGACTGTCATTATACCAACACATGTTGTCAATTTACCAACAATAGAACATCTATTGTGCTCTATTGTTGGTAAAATGACAGTTGTCAATTTACCAACAACTGTTGTCATTATACCAACAAGTGTATTCAATTTACTAACATGTTTTCCCCATTTAGTTTATGTTTTCCGCCTACCCGTCAAATGAATAACATGTGCAATTTTTATATAAATTACAATCGCATAAATGGGAGACTGTTCAGACGACTGGGGTTTTAACTTATACTCAATAATAGTCAATTTAAAAGGTTTGGTTTTCCACGAGACATTGTCCGGACGACTGGGGTTTTCACCGATATGCAATAAAATCAATTAAAAGTTCGCGTTTTTAGTTCGTTACTGGGGGCATTTGTAAGACGATTAAGGGGCCTGGGAGTAGATAGAATAAATTTTCTACAATAGATTTTCTATTGTTGGTAAATTGACAACATGGTTGGTAAATTCACATCGGTAGTTAACTAACAATAGAACACAATAGATTTTCTATTGTTGGTAAATTGACAACAGTTGTTGGTAAAATGACAACAGTTGTTGGTATAATGACAGTCACAAATTTGTTGGTAATTTGAATGAATTTTGTTGGTAGAATGCATGCTTCCCGCAGTATAGCTGCACATGGTGTGTCCGGGCACACACTGATATACCCGCACACTCTATGACTTGACTACATTATATCAATGAACATTTAGAACTTTCCTTCTCATCCATACGCGATACGATTTTTGATAAAAATTTGGGACACATTTTACACCTATTTAAAGTACACCCAATTAAAATTGGGCTTAGTTTGTGCCATATTTGAGTCATTAATTTCCTTTGTTTACTAATACTTTAGTTCAATTTAAAGTGTTAAATCTAATTCTATTGTTTGACCATGTGATAATTATATTGATTCATAGTGAACCTTTATAGTGTTGGTGACACTATCAACCAATCAACAAAATATAGTGCTCCAAAAGATTATGGTGTCGGCACAGCTGTAATTTTAGATTTTTCATTGATTAAAATTAATAAATTATCAAAAAATATTTGTTTGGTATTAATTAATATTCGTATTGTTCAAATACTTTTGGCATGTTAGTGTATTTATTGACTGGTATTCCCTCTGATTATCGAGGCGCGCAGCAGTTTCCTCGTCAGTCTGAGACTCTAAATAGGCAGACTGGTATTCCCTCTTGATTATCGAGGCGCGCAGCAGTTTCCCCGTCAGTCTGAGCCTCTAAATAGGCAGACTGATATACCCTCTGATTATCGAGGCGCGCAGCAGTTTCCCCGTCAGTCTGAGCCTCTAAATAGGCAGACTGGTATTCCCTCTGATTATCGAGGCGCGCAGCAGTTTCCCCGTCAGTCTGAGACTCTAAATAGGTAGATTGGTATTCCCTCTGATTATCGAGGCGCGCAGCAGTTTCCCCGTCAGTCTGAGACTCTAAATAGGTAGATTGGTATTCCCTCTGATTATCGAGGCGCGCAGCAGTTTCCCCGTCAGTCTGAGACTCTAAATAGGCAGACTGATATACCCTCTGATTATCGAGGCGCGCAGCAGTTTCCTCGTCAGTCTGAGCCTCTAAATAGGCAGACTGATATACCCTCTGATTATCGAGGCGCGCAGCAGTTTCCCCGTCAGTCTGAGACTCTAAATAGGCAGACTGATATACCCTCTGATTATCGAGGCGCGCAGCAGTTTCCCCGTCAGTCTGAGACTCTCTGTAAGAGGACTGGATCTGCTTTTGCGTTTGGCGCCTAGCTGCATTTTCACTCTCCGTCTCTCCATCTCGTCTAGAAGACTGAAGCTGTCTTTGCGTGTCGAGACGGAGTCTCGTTGGCTCGCTCCCAACGCTTCCGATCAGCCGGAGTTTTAAATTTGTTCCCCCCTTGAATCCCTGGCTTCCGTTTTGGAGGCATAATAAGAATCGAATCGAATTCAAAAATGTAAAAAAAAATGTAGGTTCTGATGAAAAGTAAGTATTTATAGTCAGGCATACTAAAAAGAAATACATGCAATGTGTTACAGGCACAAATGATTGGTTAAATGAATTTATTTTCAATCAATCAGTGGCAGGCTCATTTATTATTAAATAAGTTAGCTAATCCAACAAACCCTCAAATTTAATTGGCTAACATATTTTGTCACCTTCAAATGTGAATATTTCTCTTCAAAAACCAAAAGATCGTTGTCGCAGTACAAAATTACCCCTGTATACAAATTTTCAGCTTTCTGGGACTCGTAGTCTTTCCAATTAATTCTGGACAAACAAACAAACACACACACAAACAGACAACAATTCCTCTTTTAACAGACGAAATGTCCTTGAAAAGCTCCCTTGAGTTATTGATGAACTTCAGCAGCAATATATTTCCCACCATCCCTGGTGCGGATCGGAAAAGAGTGGGACCGAGCCTGATAGCGAGGAGCACGCTGATCATGTTGCTGGACCCATGTGCTGCCACTCTCAGCAGGAAGGTAACTACGTACTTCAGCACTGTGTAGTTTACTGCCTGCGCTGGTCTAGGAGCAGGCGGAGCTGTCGTATAAAGCCAGGCGAGTCGAATTCCTGTTTGGCTCGGATCATCTGGTCGATCAGCTGATCGGAAATGAGAGGCTCTTTCAGCTCGCGGAAGAACTGCTTCATAAGCGAGGCGGCTGCGTATACGTCATTGGCCTTCTCTAATTTGGCGTCGCCATCAGATTCAAATTTGCATCTAAAAACAACTAATAAACAGGTCCATAGATACACAGTGCTGCAATGGAAAGTACGTACCTGAGGCTGTCCATAACTCTAATGTTCCCATTCTTCCTGAACAATCCCTCCTTGTCCAGCCCGTACTTACTCAAGTACTCTGCAATTCTGAAAACTATGATTGGGACCCCGTCCTCAGTGGCCCACTCCTTGGTGACCTCTTGGAGAGTGCAGCCGAATATTAGCATCTTTTTAGTGGCGAGAGGGCGGGAGGCGAGAGGGAGGGCGGGAGGCTGTATCCATGTGTAAAGAGTACCCATCTTGTCACGAAAAGTCTTGTCGCGAAAAGTCTTGTCACGAAAAGTCCCTGTCACGAAAAGTCTTGTCACGAAAAGTCGTGTCACGAAAAGTCCGTCACGAAAAGTCTCGTCACGAAAAGTCTGTATTCCGGATTCCCATATAAATGGAGAGTCGAATAGTTATTAATAATAATAATAATAATAATAATAATATAATAATAATAATAAAGCAACTCTATAAGTAGGTATATTTATGAGTATATTTATGTTTATTATTTTGTAATGAAGCCCACATTTAATCATAATTTATAAATATTTTAGTTAGGTGCATGGTAGTAATGCATTTAATACTTCCTTTTGGGAAGAATAGTTCGGAATATATTTATTTAGATGGTTTAATTGTACGAACAAAATATCTGAAATATTCGGATAAAGTAACCCTACTACACTAATCGATTAAATTCATAAAAATAGCTAACATTCTAAAGAAAATAAGAATGAATGGATTGGAGCGATTCTCTATTTCAGATATCTAAATTATTTTTAGAGGGAGGGCGGCGAGAGGGAGGGCGGGAGGCGAGAGGGAGGGCGGGAGGCGAGAGGGAGGGCGGCGAGAGGGAGGGCGGGAGGCTGTATCCATGTGTAAAGAGTACCCATCTTGTCACGAAAAGTTACCTGACAAATTGTAGTTGGATATGGAAATAAAGAAATTGGTATCATGTTTCCACCAATGTTCATGAAAGACGTGGGAAATATATTAACATTAGGTGTGTGTATTGAGCTAGCTGATACGATCTGAGCCGACGACATGCTTGATAGGTTTGCCATTGCTTTATCTTTTGCAACAGGATCCTGTTGTTCAGATAAATTGTAATAAACATACACTATAAGTATAAATAATATAATTAATTATTTACCTTTATTTCCCCTTGGATTTCCCTAGCTTTCTTTTTTGCTAGCACTTGTATGTTGACTTGACACCTGTTAACAATATTATAAATACTACCAATGGGCCGATCTAATTCAGTTATATTTATTTATTTAATTTATTCTAATATAAACTGTTAGAGGGTGTTCGGTATATCAATATTATTTAATATATTTATATTGCTCTATTAGCAAGTTTTTTCAGTCCCCAAGCGAGCATTAAATATTAATTCTGTTCGTCTAATAGCAAGTTCGCTTATTAGCAAGCGAATTTCGTGCAAAATGCGACTTGCTATTACGCGAATATCACTGTAGAATAGATCGATATTGCATTTTGTGACTAATAAAATAATTTAATTTCTGATATATATGTTAGGTTAGTTTGTGGAGATGTATGGATATGTTGCAGGCCATATGCGTTTCCAGGCGAAACGCGTTTCGCCTAGGCCAAACGCGTTTCGCCTGAGAAAAGACGCCAAACGCGTTTCGCCTAGGCCAATCGCGTTTCCATTTTAATATAATCCTCATGGGTGTCTATTATTAGATATTGAAATCACTATATGCTATTTATCGTTGATGTGGTAATTAGAGGCTATTATTAAGCAGTTAATTAAGATCATCCAAGCTCTTCCTTTTCATTCATACACGTATTTAATTATTATTTATTTATACGAATTAACCTAACCTTCGTTATAGTATAGTATTTTATTATTATAATTTATTATTAATTAAGGATCAATACAATTTACACAAATTTTAATACTGAGTACTGTGAGTAGCGAATTTTTATATCTAAGTGGCCGATGTGACTTATTTGACTTATGTAGCATTACTATTACATACTGACAACTAATTTTAAGTGTTGCATATCATCCCAATATTATACATTTCTATCACTTTAGTCTTTGTTTAGTAACTATGTTTTTCCTCCATCAAAAATGCCACGGAAAATGGACTTAGAGAGATGGCATAAGATGATGCTAGTGAAATAGATTTGTAAGTAATATATGTAGTTATTGTAGCGATTCTATAGTTTTCAACATGATACTGTGCAGGCTTTCATCCAGGAAAAATTACCCCGCTCCTAGATTTTGTTAGAGCTCGTTCAGTTTTCATTTAGTACGCCTAGATTAGTCAACTTGTATTAAGTCTATGGGAGGAACTCTCGATATTGTACGCCTAGATAAAAATCCTGCCAAATTAAGCTCCTTTGGGCGCACGCAGCACGCCTGGACAACACCCTGATACTGTGTCAGCTGTTAGGATATGGGATAATTGCTGTCGGGAGGACATCTGTGTTTGTTATTCGCATTGTATTAAAGCGTTAGGAGAATAGAAACCGAATTTAAATTGGAGATATAACTAACTTCCAAAAGTTAAATAAGGTAAACAAGTACAGTCAGCTGCAGTATTCACTAAGATCGATCTTAACTAAGATCGGTCTTAAGACTTAAGATCGACCTTAAGACTTAAGATCGATCTTAAGATTAATCAACTTAGTAAATATATATTGTCGACTGAATGAACTCTGAGGCGGTTTCCTATTTATGAGACAGTCCGTAACTTATACAACATAATGCTATCATAGATTACACCAAACAATCTATATTTTGCACATGCTATTATAAACGAAGACAGGAGGAATATTCTGGGCTAGCCCAGTTTAACCCCTGGGGTACAAACTAGGCTAGGGCTAGTTATACACCGGGTATATTCTGGTGGGGGTATAATCTGGGATGCTACACAGGGCGATGATCCGCTTTGAATCATGGTTGCGTTAGTTGTGTATCCAGAACACAGCTATTAGATAGGTCTCATAGTACACCAGTGGCGTAGCCAGACCTTGAGGTCAACCTGGGCACACACATGGGGCACTCACCCATGCGTATCCAGAAGAAAATCTAGGGGAGTCAAAATTTTATCGCAGCGAGCGTAGCGAGCGATCTAGAGTGGGCTTGGGGGTGTGACCCTAACCCCCCGTAAAATCTTTCATAGAGTTTATGTAAAAACCAGGGCATTATTGTTCTTGCTGCTACTAGTCATACAATCATTCATAATAATAATAATAATAATAATAATAATAATAATAATAATAATAATAATAATAATAGGGGATACGGCATCCCATACAACAAAGTATTTTAACTATAATATTATATAATACTAGCGTACAACGCTTGCTCGGTCGCTTCGACACCTCTAATTTCCACAGAGCAACCGCTTCACGGTTGTTCTGTGGTACTAATCTCAACAACTCTCGTAATTTGTGTGCAGTTATTACAGATACATTAATTACCTTCCATTATTAAGCACAATCTCATACAGGCTCATAGCAAGGAAATTATTATTGTTGCGGCGAAGTGACGTCGAGTTATTGAATCTCAGTTTGACTCAAAATGGTACCCGAATATTGATGCGGCTTTCTAAAATATTGTTGCAGTCAAGGCCACACCTGCTCCTGCAGGCAAGGCTGGATTCGGTTAACGGTTAGAGATTTTATTAACCAGTTAGCCGGTCTGTTGAATATCAGCAGAGTTATTGGGAAATTAATGTATAGAGTATTAAATCTTTTTGAATTTTATCAGAATATGTAGTCCAAAATCTATTCTCATCACCACTTATAAATTTTCTTAGAAAACATTGATTTAAATTTACCTAAAGCACGAAATGTATCAGTTATTATACTTATGCGGTTATACTTTATACAGCTGAGCCTGATCAAAATTTATAAAGGATTTATAGTATTGAGTAGGATGGGCGGTTTACCAGTTAACCGTGGCGAGAAATCGAATTGTAACCGTAGCCTCATCGGTTAACCAACCCCACCCTTGTGCGAGCCTTTAGCTAATTGTATGATTTCATTCGACAGCAAATCTATAATTAAAATTCAGAATTTATCGGCGGCGTACGAATACTTTTGGTAGGGCACTGTACATAGTTCGGATAATAGAGGTTGCACACTTTTGAAAAGAAAAGCTCGAGAAAGTATGAGAGTAATTAGATTTTGAACGAGAGTATTTGGTTTGAACAATAATAGGACAGTAAAGTAACGGTATCCACGAAGAATATGTTTCCTTGTCCTAGATGCGCCTTTGCAGCAGGCCCTGACTATGTATTTCAGCAGCGTCCCAGGATTGAAATCCTGAGCCGGTCGGGCCCCAAGCCTCAACCGCGCTAACCGGGGCCTGGCCCCGTCTGGCCCCTCCCTGGCTACGCCACTGTTGTACACCCATTAAATGTCATACTGTTGACAAATAAATTACTTGAGGAGACACCTTACAATAAATATTCCTACAATTAGTTTTTAACTTAGTCACTTTAAATTTGTGCCACCTGTGCCACAAGTGGAACATGGTAGGAATATGCAGGCCACTTTTGAAATGTCGACGGCCCCAATTGCCCCAAACATTTAGCATAACAAGCAATCAACCAAACTTGGAAAATTAATAAGTTAATAAGTCACATAAGATACTAATCACAAAATCGGCCACTTAGATATAAAAATTCGCTACTCACAGTACTCAGTATTAAAATTTGTGTAAATTGTATTGATCCTTAATTAATAATGAATAATAATAATAAAATACTATACTATAACGAAGGTTAGGTTAATTCGTATAAATAAATAATAATTAAATACGTGTATGAATGAAAAGGAAGAGCTTGGATGATCTTAATTAACTGCTTAATAATAGCCTCTAATTACCACATCAACGATAAATAGCATATAGTGATTTCAATATCTAATAATAGACACCCATGAGGATTATATTAAAATGGAAACGCGATTGGCCTAGGCGAAACGCGTTTGGCGTCTTTTCTCAGGCGAAACGCGTTTGGCCTAGGCGAAACGCGTTTCGCCTGGAAACGCATTTGGCCTGCAACAGATACATAACTTCATAATGTTAACTTGTTGCGCAATTTAGCCATGGAATCTAATAGGTGGCCTCTGTACTAACGAGTAGAGAGTACTTTCAACTACCCACTTAGAGCAATTATTGTTATATGATAATCTTAATTATTGATTCTATCAATTCGAAAGCACTTACTTGTTTCCTCGATCTTGATGTGCCAGTCCGCAACTTAATATGTCTTGCTATCAGTTCATTTCTACCTATAAACAGTATACAGTTTTAATTTAATGATAAACAACAAAGGGAAACGGTAAATACGTAGGTGTCTATTTAGATGGCACAATGATGATAAACAAAACACAGAATTAGGTTGTATCTTGATGCATTGTCTATTAAATCTAATGGATAATTTGAATATTAATAATAACCTTACATGGAAACATAACGTAGTTTAAGTATATTCTTACATAGATGATTTTATGTGTCATGATATCGAATATAATCCAACAAGCCCAAATGTAGGTAACTAAATAGAGAGGCAAGTCTAATTTAATTCTCTGTGAATATAGGTCAATAGTTTAAGGAGGAGTTTGGAAATTATATCACAACGTTGAGACGAACTTTTGTACTCAAATACAATTCATTCTTCAGGTTTTATTTTTGCCATCAAGGATAGAAATAAATTCCTTAGTAAATTAATCCTATGATCTTTATTGGGCAGGTATTTATCTGTTTATGGAGGAGGGTTAGAAGTGCATCGGTGATCATGGGAGTAAGTGTAATTGTATAATAGAAAAATGTTAATGGATTGTATTACAGCACTTGAGATTGTCTTATAATATGTTAGTAAGAAATTCTTTAGGGAGGGGGATTGATTTATATGCTAAGTTTCTTAATATAGGCGTGGACATGTGTATATAGTAAAAATCTAATTTCATTACTCCGTCTAAGTTAAAATAGATGTATTAAAATCGATATATATTTAGAATTGTTAACTAATCGAATACTGGGTAATAATGGCAGGTATTATGAGATAAATTGTTTTTCAAGGTTGAAAGAAACAAATTACAGTAGAACCTCGTTAGTGCGAACACCAGGGGACCGTTTCTGATATTAATAATATACAGTAAATAATACACAATTATTTGCTTTCTTTCCTCTCTCTGGCTCTAGCAGTGACACACGACACACTTAACTACATAATAGAAATAAGAATAACAGAGTAATACAAATCATGGTAAATACAAATAAGTAGACACATAATTAAGAGAATTTCTTAAATTTACGCTTTCTATACTTTTTGAAAGATCCAGCGAGTTATAATTCTTAACTTTGTTTGCAAGAAAGCAATTCGCTGCGGTAAAGACGAGCTTCGATAAGATGTTCCAACTAAACACACCACAGCCAATACAAGTAGTGGATCACGATTATCGCTATCTTCCAAAATCCAAATACATCAACGTGAGTTCAACTAGTATTTTCCTAGAAGGTCCACTTACAAGCTTCGCCATCAGCTCTTTATTGTTTTCGATGGCACTAAAGGTCTTCCATATAACAAATATGGAATTTAAAACTGGCTCAGATGGATATTTAAGTCCGTCACGGCCCGTTAGCTGCAGAAGTTTATACTGAGGTCTAGGTCTAAATCAAGGAGAAATTCTTAATCAACTGTTAGCATATGTAGACAGGCATGACACGGTTTTGTTTGTTTCAGGTACTGATGGACAGTATAGCCTGCAATAAAGGCTAATGATTGTTTCAACTGTGAACCACAATCAATTGTTGATAAATCATTAATCGCATCAAGAAATGGCTCCAAATTGAACTCACCATCAGTAGTGGAATACGCTATACGGAGAATAAAATGACTTAACAAATGACTGAATAGATTGAATGGAAGTGTCTTGTTGGTCAATAAATATGTTTGATTATGCTAGAAAGTTCAAGTCGATGCTCGGTTCAAGGATTTGAAGATAGGAGATGTGATAATAAGAACCCGACATCATACGGTATAGACCGAAATGGTGTTCCAAAGGATCCGTCTGTAGAAAGGAGGACAACACATATGTAAAGTGACAAGATTGAGTCAAATGATTGGTAATTTGTGGTAAGGCAATACAAGCATGTCTAAAACTGGTGTCTGTTTGTTTACTCAGTTTGCCAATTTTTTATGGTAAAGTTTGCCAATCATCTAACCAAAACTACACGAGTCAAAAATAGAAATCGCTCGTCATTAAAAGTCAAAGGTCTAAAGAAATTATCGTTCAAACGTATTCCTTTAAATGGTGTGTTAACGTTGAATAATTTCCAAACAGTAAGAAGGGTATCAACAAACTCCGGAGTATAATTTCTATATTCTGGATAGTTAGCGCAGATATTGTAAATTCGTTAACGACTTTCAAAACCAGTTTGACATTTTGACGCTCTATGCTAGACGGAAAACATGACTCCATAGTCAAATGAGGAGCTAACTTGGATAAACTTGTTCTTTCTGAATTATATAATTGACATACATCTTCAAAGGATGCACAACCGAACTTAAGGGGATAATCACAATAAGAACTAGAGTTGTATTTTAAGCAAGTTCTTGCAAAACAGATTCAATTTCTCGGATGTCACTAATTGCAGCAATGGAAACGGATATACTCTGTCTATTAAAATAGGCTGAGGTGGATAAATATGCATTGATTTCAAAGTACAAATCTACTGAGATATTTTTTCAGCCATTTTAGCGAGAACAAACGTTATTTTGCTTTCATTACGGAACCACACCAACCAACTATAAGGTAAAGAAAGAAATCAAGGTTAACTTATCTTTCAAGTCCTGTAGAGAGTTACCACAAACTTCTCTTTCTCTTGACTCTTGGATCTCAAGCTGAGTTGTAGTGTTTGGTTCATCAATTCTTCCTCTTTTGCATCGTATGAGAAGCGATTCCGTTTGTTAGGTTTGTATGACTAATATGCTGGGCAGCGAGTTAGTAAACTTGGTACAGCGCCTTCTTTCAGCTTTGGATTTGCCCGCGGTACTTCAGTAAAAGTACCATCTCCTCTTGGGACTTGGAAAGTGTAGTCTATGTCTTCTTTCTGAAAATGGTCGAAACATACATAGACCACCTTCAGGTCACCGATATCCTCGCGACAAAGATCGCATGTCCAGGCAAGATTCAGGGTTGGTAGATTTTGAGGCATCTTGAACACAGGAACATGGTCATCTGGGTTGTAGTTGCTCTGCAACCGGGGACAGAACACGAGTTAGGCATGAATAGAAGCTAATATAAATAAAATACCAAAGAGAAATTAAAAGGATGAGATTTTACGTCAATAGAAGAGTTTGGAATAAAATCTGATCAATAATTGTATATATTTCAAGAATATTTCTAATTAATGTGGTTGTTTATGATTATTATTTTTGAAATTAATAATTGTGGTTAGATAAATATTACCATCTCCTTCATCCTTGGTCCACATTTTCTAGGTTAGGCTATGGATAGCAATATAAATATTCACACTTTTCTTCATTACTTATTGTTGGTATATTGTTTACCAAATTAGATATGACAACTCCCCCCTGCTTATATTGACGGCAGATATTGGAGCCGATCAATGGGTCGGCTCAACAAAGCCTTGATGGAGTCTCGGAGTAAGTTGACGCATTATAATTTACTTTACTGAATTTTCGATAATTACAGGAATATATGGTACATTTAATAAGGCAGAGAATTTACAATGCCCATAAATTTCTCCTGGAAGAGTAGGGCTATGTCCATAGATTTAAATCTCAGACATAATGTTACAGCATTTGCTTCTCCCTCCGAGAAATCTCCCGGGGTATACCACACCCAGGCTCTGTCTATACCCACGGCTGGCTTTAGCAGCATTTCCTTCGTTATGGAGTGGTTTCCGCAGATCGTCAGCGTCTGATCGCGTCTCATTAAGTTGCTAGAAGACAAGGACAATAAGAAAGTACGGGTTTTAAGGCCTGGGATCCCCTGGCTCAGGAAAAGTTACATTCGCTCGTTAGTTTATTCCACTAAACCCTTACTTGTTACCTATTATTTAACGTACCCGACCCCCCTCTCCTTCCACTCCGGCTTGCTGTCGTCCTCCAGCGGAATGTGGAACCTGTACAGCTACAGCTTGGCGCGCAGCTTGAGCACCTCGTCCTCGTTCTCCTCCAGCGACTGCACCTCAACCTCCGGGAGGGAGACCACAGGTCTCCCGATTTAAAAAACTCTCACTCCTATCGTTCCTCACTCACCCGGTCGACATTACCAGGAACCTTTTCCTATTCTTTGATCCTGTTCATATTTTGAAAACTATTCGCAATAATTGGATTTAATAATACAAAAGATTTCAACCACACTTTTGTTTTTCCTAATTTTGAAGAAATTTCTAACATCTCTACGAAATACCCTCTTACGAATTTCAAAGTTTGTTTTGAAGATGTACAATTACTTTACAGACAAGAGCAACACTCTTTCGCCAAAATCGCACATCAATTGACAGCAAAAGCATGCTGGCCTTCAACTTTTGAGCGTCAGAATGTAAAACTTGCTCTAAAGATATTTAGCGAGTCAACTAGCGCTGGTTTAAAAATTCAGAACAATTCGCGAATTGATAATTTTAAAACGCAATCAGCAGAATTTATCTCTATTATTGTTAACATCTGGAAAAAATTTACTGTTAGTACACCTCAGAAGGGCATCCGTTTGAAAGATGAATTTTATATTCCTCTTGTAAATGCAGATCCTCGCTTCTTATTCTTAGAGCGAGTTGTATTTTGGCTTGAAGCTTGGGAAGCAAATTCAAAATCAAATAAATCATCCTTATCCCGCCAAACATTCACTAGTTTAAAGCATACATGTCAAGCACTACCACATATAGTTAACCATCTAACAAATAATTGCGGATTTTCTTACGTCTTAACTTCTTTTCTTCAGAATGACCCGTTAGAACATCATTTTGGACTACAAAATACTTATATGGAGCTGAGTTACTGGTAACTGAATAGGTTTTTATTTACGTATAAATTTCATTTCTGAGCTTATGGGTTTTTAGAATTGAAACACCTCCTTATATGGCAGTTCAGTTACCAGTAACTGAGCTCCATATAAGTAATCTGTTTGGACTATACAGACAGATATCAGGTGCTAACTACCATATTTCCTACTGCCAAATTCTAGAGTCAGAGCGTAGACTCAAACTATCCAGTATACTTAAACTTTATCAAACTAGTGCAGAACAGATTTCTGTAGGACTTCATCAGAAAATTCTCAAATTGTCCTGATGAGTTAGTGTCTTCAACTGTTTCATCTGAAACCATAGAAGAATTGCTAAACCAACTTCCAGAATTAGAAACTACCATGTACGACTCCCAAACATTGCAAGCACTAGTTTTTATGGCTGGTTATACTGTGCACACATTTTATATGAGATCTACGAAATGTTCCACATGCCTGAATTTCCTCACAATCGACAAGGAATTTCTGTTCGAACAACTACCTGATTCAAAGTATGCCTATCTGGAAATCGTTGACAGAGGATCACTCAAGTGGCCTTCAGATAGTATTATAGATGCAGTAGTTGTTTTATGGAGAATTTTTATTACTATTGATGGAAATAACTCACTAATGACCGTATTGGTCCAAGGAGCTTCTCGACATATTTTGGTTTCTCTAGGTATTACTTATATAGAAAATAATGATAGTGAAACATGGAGAAATACATGTCCCTCTTGTAGCACTGCTTATTGGGATATTTTGAAGTACTTGTATTCCGTCATGGCGAATTGTTTGATATCAAACAAAGTTAAAAATTTCAATTCAGACATAGCTGCTCGTGGAGATAATTCGCGAAAGGCAAAGAAATTTACACACAATTAAAATGTTCTAGTTATTTATTTATGTTTTACGCACGTATATATGCACTTATATTGGTAACCATCTCTTAGAAAAGTTTTAGAGAACCAAAAACAATCAATACGTGTATTTACTTTTACTTTCTTATATTATGAAACAGATTGAATGGCCTTCGCGCTTATCCATGGTCTTTTAATGGTTATCCTTTTATTGAGTCATCTATGATTGCTTGTAATTATAAAATTCAGATTCTAATATGTACATATACAATCATCCAAAAAGCGGGAGGTTTGAGAGGGGAGGCTTGAGAGCGGGAGGAAACATCAAAAAGCGGGACACATACTTTTACGCCACTGTATTAATATTCCGTTACGTCAACCGAATATAAATACTGATAATATTCCGCATAGGCGTAAACGTTTCCCCAAAATCATTATAATCTGCCCGGGCGAGTTAGCGAAACTTGGTTGTTTTGAGCCATCGTATATGCCTTTTAAACATTCTCGGAGAATAGCTTGGACACTAACAAGCGTCAAGCCTCAAGGTATAGGTATAAGCAAGTAACAATACTAACAAATATGGAATACGCAATTGAATGAATAATTCAATCAAGTTGCACTATATAAGTATTTGGAGAAGACATATCGGGAAAGATTATAGTATATTTCAATGATAATTCGATCCAAAATCCCCCCGGGGCGGCCCGGGCTACTTCTACGCCTATGATATTCCGTTACGTCAACCGAATATAAATACTAGTGTTGTAAAATTTCCAAAAAATTTGTTTTCTATGGAAATTTCTGGAAAGATTACATATTTGATTTTTCAAATTATGCTTAGGAACTTTATTTGAATTTGCCAAAATTTTTGTGCTACTGTACTTAAGTTAGACTGTCATGAGGACAAATAACAAGCGCACAGTAACAACTCTACATTATAGATATGGTTTATAAAAATAAAAAAAACTAGGTGTATATAATAATTTTTCCATGTAAAATTTCCGGAAAATTTCCGACCTTACAACACTAATAATCCTGATGATATTCCGTTACGTCACCGAATATAAATACTGATAATATTCGGTTACGTCAACCGAATACCGAATAGTGTTTAACTTATCATAACTATGATAGACTATTCGGTATTCGGTTGACGTAACCGAGGTTGACCTTCTATAATAGTGATATCGGCAAATAATATTCGGTTAAACCAAATATATCAGTATTCGGTTTCAACCTTGGTATGGAGTAATAAACTCAGTTGTTTGGTTACACATTTGAGTGTTTGTGGTGTGTTCCCAGGTGTTTGTCCTCTTGGGTGCAAACAATACATCAAAAGAGAGGATTTGAAGTGTCACATGGATAATTGTTGTGTGGAGAGAAAAATAAAGTGTGAATATTGTAGCTGTTCCATTAAAGTGTCACAGACAAATATTCATAGTGCAACTTGTCCCAGTTTCCCACTGAAATGTGTAAATGGCTGTAGTTCTAATGCCATAGCGAGGAACAAAATGGAGCTACACATCTCCAGGGAGTGCCCCTTATCCATGGTCCCATGTCCCTTCAAGCGATACGGCTGCAGTACAGTCAGAAAGAGGAGCCACATAGAGACACACGAAGCCGAGTTTGTTGTTAAACACGTTAGGATGATGAATGCACACATTGAGAAGATGGAGGAAGTGAATCAGTATAGCAGAGGACTTAGTTGGGAGATTAACGGAGTGAAAGATCAGTTTAGCAGAGGTGAGACACTGTATAGTGAGCCTTTCTATGTGAATGGCTATAAGTTCACGAGCTATGTTAAATTCCTATCTAGTAAGGGTTATCTCTCAGTGTACGTGTTTCTAGCCGTAGGTGAGAATGACGATACACTTGTGTGGCCATTCCTTGGTAATGTAATTATAACTTTAGTTAGTAAAGAGAATCCAAAGTATTCTATTTCACAATCCTTTCGGACTGCTAACAATAACTCTTTCAGCAAACGGACCGTATCAGATAAAGTGTGTCATGGATTTCCTAAGTTTCTTAGCGAAAGAGAAGTTTTGAGCTCAAAATTTTCAGAAGGAGACTCGATTTTATTGAAGTTTGAGATTCAGCACATGCCAGAGAGCTCCATAGCAACTCATAGCTCAGCAAACAATGCATACTGAAATTCTTATAAAAGTATTCTGATGGTCCGGACATAATTATTTTTACAGATGCGCTCATTTGAAATTCAAGGTTGTTACTCTAGATTATTAATTAAGTTGGAGATTACATTAATTTATTTCTTTATTACTGGAAATTTGAATGTGTAATTTACGAATTTTTGAATTTATAAAGTACGTTTCGCTCTTGACGTCACTGGACTCATTACAGTGCCGTAGCCACCCATTAAAAGTGGTCAGGTTAGATCGGGCTGGATACAGTACCAACAGGGCCAAGGGTTCAGGTTAACCTGTCCAACCAACTAAAAGTGGTCAGGTTGAAACCTGACCAACCTGACCAGTGGCTACGGCCCTGCATTAGTATACTTATAGGTAGATCTAATGAAATAAAATAACTGAAATTGAATATAGCCATTTTATTAGATCGCTTCGCGGCAGAACACAATTTTATATACTACTTCTAACATTGATTATAAAGCGAAAATAGGCCTAAATAGTCGAATTTAACAATGTGAATTTAATAATTACGTCATCATGAGATAGTGAGTAAGCATATTGGTAATCTGGTGTGACCAACGTGAAGTTAATAGAACATGTTACATGTACATTAATGATGCGACCAGATTGCCAATATGCTTACTCATCACATGATGACAAAATCATTAAAATTTCTCATTGTTAAATTTGACTATTTTAGGCCTATTTTCGCTTTCTAATCAATGTCAGAGCTCAGTAGATAAATCCACATAGCAACCGCGGTTGGTGTGATTGTGTAATACCGCGAAGCGACTTAGCAAGCGAAACGCGCTAGTTACAATTAACTTTAACACACAAACATTTTGGACCATTACGAATACACCCCTCGTTTAACTTAATTAATTAAATACTCAAGTAATCAACAAATTTCTCGTGTTTATTCAATATGTAAATTAATTAATTAATTTATATAAATTATTTACCAAACCATTAGCGTGTAAACAGAAAATAAGTTACAGAAACAAAAAAACAGGATCAACTGTAACGGGAATACTTAATAAGTTGTTGTAATTGATTTCCAGGAATAATAATGAAATTATTTGGTTTCAAATCCATATAACACCTTTCCTCTCCGTTTGAGTGCATAAAGTACATCTAATGCGAGAACAGTTTTTCTTTGTGCGTGTTCTGCATACAATACAGAATCTTTCAGGACAGATTCCAAAAATAACCTTAGCACTTGTCGAGCCTCATCATAAATTAATCCACTTATTCTCTTTACCCCTCCTCTTCTCGCCAGACGACGGATATCACCGCTTGATATTCCGTAAATGTGTCCTCTAATCTGACGACGGTGCCGAGCATATCTAATTTTCTTTCCCTTTCCGCGCCCACCAATGCCGCTTTTTCTAGCCAATGATGGGGATTCATTTTTGACGCTAATGCGAATTGATTTATTCGACATAGATGTATACCTCAAAATGTGATAAATAATATAATACCTTAGATGGATAGTAATATGAAGCCTATTGTTTAGAAGTTCTCTTTTATAGTTTTACAATTCACTAATCAACTTTGAAACTCGATAGGCCTATTTCTTTTATTATAGATAATCCTAGAAACTTTAAAAGCCTATTGCTATGTATGAATAGGAAGCCATGATGAATTAATACTACTGAATTACTTTCAGTATATCAACCGCAGCGACTGAACTTTACTGCTATGGTTTCAATTACAATAAACTTCAAAGTGTGTTGCATCACAGAGTATGCATGTGTGCATACAATTAGTTCCATTTTAGAAGTTTAGTAATTTTAGTGTTTTATTTAGTCATCTAAAATTACTTCCCGCCCAAAATAAATTAAACCTGAAATGACGCGCAAAGTTATGCCGCAATTGAAGGATTTCATGAATTAGTTAATTAATTAATAAACAATTTTTTAATTTTATTTTTATCAATTAGCACGATAAACTGATAATTCCACCTGTGCACATGCATACTATATATTCATGTCATGTTATATGATATGCCTCCACGTGGAGAGAGTTTAATGGTATCATATCATAATTAGTTTGTACTTTACCTAAAATATCCTATTTAATTTCTTAAATCAATATTAATTAATTAATTACATCATATGATTTGGATTTGCAAAATTATATTGCACACATCATATGATTTGATTTGCAAAATTAAATAACAATCATGTATAATATTATTATGGCGTCATATCGATTGACATCAATCATAAATTCATAATGTAAACGTTTGCTCTATTATTTTTGCACTATCCCATCTTTTTTTTATAATTTCCCTTATTATACCTATCTTGCTTTTATATATTTGTGCTACCCGAATGCTTTTATTTTAAATAATTACGATTACAGGATTTTGATTATTTATTACAAACGATTACAATTACAATCGTATAGCTATATCTTCATCTTCAAAATATTTTAAATTAATAAAGTTCATTCAAGACTACTGCACTAAAGTTCTTTCTCATTGAAATTTTTATATTGTAATATTAATTAAAACCCTGAAACACATTTGAGGTAAAAGTATAAATAGAAATCCCCATTTTCACTTTCAATAGAAATTGAAAGTGAAAATGGGGATTTCTATTAACTTTCAGTTTCGTGTGCAACAAGGTTTTAATGATATTTGCAAATAAACATCGTATATCTATTAAAAATATGAAATTGGAAATTATATTGCTGGGAACATAGCTGGAATTGGCCGAAACCTCGTAACACCCAATCGTAACACGCCTATGCTCGCTGGATAGATATTCCCTTTGTTATATTTAATATTTACGTTGTTTATCAGTCTGGATTTGTAGATAAGTAAAAAGGGAAATATCATTAGATGGCAACAGCCAGTAATCCTGAGTCTGAGACTAATAATTTTGAGTCTCAATTGATTCAAATCAAATCCGATATAGAAATTCAATTCAATCAATTGATTGATTGTTTGAAGAAAAGAGAGAAAGAACTTTTGAGAAAATTAGAAGAAATTAATGAAAATTACAAAAAAGAGAAATTGAAACAAAAAGAATCTCTAATTGAGCTTGACAGTGTAATGAATTTTAATCAGGAAAATATTCTTTCAACTGTAGACCTCAAAGATACTCAGAGTATATTCATAGAAGCAATACAGAAGAAACAGAAAGAGATACAGAATGAATTTAGTCTAAAACGTATCTTATTTAAAATCGATAGTACACTATTGGATAAGATTAAATGTTTCGGTAATATTACTGTTGTTAACTCAACCGACTCATGTCTGCCTGTAGTGAAGTATAAAGATAAAGTGAGACCAGTTGTGAGTATAGGAGATGTAGCAGGTAATAGTGTGGGACAGTTTAATAGTCCATGGGGAGTTGAAGTAGACAATAGAACTGGTAATATTTATGTTGCTGATTATTCGAACAATAGAGTAAAAATCCACGACGAAAATTTAAAATATTTGTCTAATTTTGGAGCGATTGAAAGTGTTTTCTGTATCACTATCTCTAAAGAGAAAGTGTTTGTCACTCAATTTGAACTTGGATGTTTCTCAGTATTTGATATGAATGGAACTTTATTGAAACAAATAGGGACTCTAGGTAGTGGAGATGGACAATTTATAAATCCTCGTGGCATTGCTATTAGTGAATCTAATGATGATATTTATGTATGCGATTGTTCCAACATAAGAATCCAATTATTCTTCAAAGATTATTCATACAAATCACAGTTTGGTAATACCATAATTACTTCTCCTTTGGACATACAGCTTACCAAAGATAATATTTACGTCTTATCTCATCAAAATCCTTTCCTATTCATTTTCAATTACAACTACCAATACCTTCAGAACATTATTTCTACTTCGATATCCAAACACTTAAGCTCCCCCTTTGCATTCAAGATAGACGGAGCTGGTAACTTTATTATCTCAGATTATGGTAACAATTGTATTTATATTTTCGATAAGGAATTTACCTTACTCCACAAAATTAAAGAAGGAATTTCTAATCCTAGAGGAGTTACTATTGATTCCAATGGAAGAATCATTGTGGCTGGGTACAATCACCGTCTTCTCATTTTCTGACAACTTTATTCGCTATCTGCCTACATGCGTCAGATTTGAACATTCTGTTAAATGCTGGGCATAGTTACAATGCTATTTGTTGTGACGGTCTGTAGGCTAAAATTTACTTTGTCATATTATAGAGTCTGATATTATTAATTTATAGAGACTGTCTATATTTATAATTGAGATTTCTAATGTTATAGATAATCGATTAAGTATGCTAAATACGACTTTCGCATTTGAAAGTTTATGATATGAATATTTGTTGTTGTTGTTTTACTTGTTTTTCTAATTAATAAGGGTTTTTTTCCAAATCAGGATTTATACGCCAAGAGAATTGTTATTGTGTTAGTAATTTTTCAACTCTGTACAAAACCCAAACCCCTACATTAATCATAATTTATTGTTGGAAACACAAGTCTTTTATAGAGTACTTTCATGCGAGTATAAAAAGGCTCTTCTTCCAGTTATTTGCTTACGATAACTTTCACTGAGTCCCTTCTAGGTTAATGATATAAGTGACCATGTTGTAAGCTGAGAGACGGCAACTCGATCACTTTGAGCTGAGATTGTATTGAATATGGAAATATACGTACTACTCACTGTCATTACTTGTTCCTTTTATTCCAACAAACTACATTCGACTCCGTTTAATAGCGTCACTTTGATGCGAAGCTAGTTTGACCCGATTAAGCGGAGAAATTTAATAACTGAAAACAACTACAATATATTTAATATTCGATATTCTAACTATTCAATAGTAACAATCCATTGTTCCTTTATTTATTCAATTAATCTGTCCAAATCAAGTTGACACTTACAAGGATACTGGGATTCATTATTATTTCGAGATATTATAGAATGGATATCTAATTTCCAATTATATACTTCAATGATTAAGAATAGTGATTCCTTCTGAATAAGACCAATACTTGTCGGCGGTTTAGTATTTATTGTTATCATATTGAATTCATTTAAAAGTCCCCATACAATGATTATCTTAAATTGCAAGTTTTTGGAGTAATATTATCTGTGCAAATACTCGATGTTATTTATTAATCAAATTATGATTCGGACGTGATCCATTAGAGTATATTTAAAAACTAATTTTATTCACTGGACACATGGCAAGTTAATGGAAGATATTTCTCTCAAATTCACTAAGGAAGATATATCGTTTTCCAGTTTAGTCGAAGCGCGTTATGCAGAGTATATAAGTGCAGTCAATGATTGGTATGAGAGTCTGCCTGAATCTAGGTTTGCTTTCAACTTGAGTAGATTCCCTCGTCTCACAGAGAAACAGCTGTTAAGGGAGATAGCTGACGGAACTGGTATTATAATTGCCTGCATAAAGGCAACGAATGAAATGGTTGGGAGTATTGCACTGGGGAGGCCTAAGTACTGTGTTAAAGACAAACTAACGAGTAAGATTTCTCTATTTGCAGTTAAAACTGAATATCGGAGACGTGGATTGGGCAGTATTATATTCGATGAAGGTTGTCGATTCGCCAAATTATCTGGGTCCGAGAGAATCACACTTGAAGTTCACTTTGATAGTTTATTCCAAAAGAAATTTATGCTTAAGAAGGAATTAATTCACACGGCAACAATAACAATGCATAAAAGCAACTTCACTGATTACATGTACTTATACACTCGGGAGTATTACACATACTATTCTTTCGAGAAAGATATTTAACTATACGTAATCCTTATTCACTAATTATCACTGGTATTTATTGTGTTGTACTTTTCAAAGGTGTTAAATACTCTGGTTCAATCTACTAATTTTGAAATATATTACAATGGGAAAATTCCAAAAATACTCAAGTTTTTTAAAAATTTCCAAATATACTCAACTTTTTACTGATACTCAAATATAAAACTAGATCTTTCCGAATCTACTCAAGTTTTTCAAAATAATTCCAAATCTACTCAAGTTTTTCAGAATAATTCCAATTCTGCTCAAGTTTTTACAATAAATTCCAAATCTACTCAACTTTTCAGTAAATTCACAGATCTACTCAAGTTTAGAAAGGCTATATTTAATCTATCTTATATATTAAATCACAATGTTTTTGTGTTTGTTTGTTTGTGTGTTTGTTCAGAATTGATTGAGGAACTGGTAAAAGCTACAGACCTAAAATTTGGCAGTGGGGTGGGGAATACTAGTATTGTATGTACAAATAAGTTCAATATCTAAAAAGATATTCAAATCTTCCATCACAAAAGGTGTCAAAACCTTTAGCCAATTAAATTCGAGGGTTGTTCCAGTATGGATTAGCAGCTAGCATTTCAATTAGTATAATCGAATGCTTTAGTGTCTGTCAAATGTTAAGTATGCATTATGGAATACTGAGAAAGTAATCTAATTGATCGAGAGGAAGTTCAGGCATTTAATCAGTTATTTGTGTTCTGTCTGTCTAGCCATACATTTATAACATTCCATTGTGTTATTTGTTATCAAATTATTATCAATCAATACAATAACTTCTCCACGTCCCAAAGTTAGGGGTCCACTGGTACAGTTTCTTAGTGATATTTAATTATATATTTGGAATTGGTATATTATTATACATGGACAAGCTCATATATCTAGAAAATTATCTGTTCAAATTTGCATAAATATCCAAATTATTTAATCTGTCCTTATAGAAACCTGTAGCTAGGATGAACGGATATAAATAGACAGCTAGCGGCCAACCATCAAGAACGACATTTAATTTGAAAAGGAGATGCTTTAAATACAAGCGAGGGCCGTAGGCCCGAGTACAAGTTGTAAGGACGCGCGTAGAGCAGACGAGCAGATTGTACTAATAAATATTTTTTGTGGTTGGGATCTCCATACTAGTTTCAATAATCCAATAAAACTTGAGTATATTCGGAATAATCCAATAAAACTTGAGTATATTTGGAATAATCCAATAAAACTTGAGTATATTTGGAATAATCCAATAAAACTTGAGTATATTTGGAATAATCCGGTAAAACTTGAGTATATTTGGAAAAACTTGATTATATTTACAAATTAGTTGAGTATTGTTGAGTATATTTGGAAATTTTTAAAAAACTTGAGTATTTTTGGAATTTTCCCATATTACAATTAAGTACCATTTATTCCCTTATATTATCAAAATATGGTCAACTACGTAGTACTCGGCACAGTAAAAATTAAATAACAAATTACAATTCAGAGATTGTCTAAGACTCTAAGCCTTTGTTGTACTGTATATCAATTTAGTTATACTAATTAGTTCTATCGAAGTCAATAGATAATATTTAACAATAATTTCTCTCGTCCCAAATTGAAAGTTATATAATTGTTGATTATTTGGCTGTAGGCTAGAAATTTAGAAATATTCCCCATACATGAGATAAAGCAATAAATACAGTTGCAAATGTTTTACTTTCAGATATAATCCCCAGTTGTCAAACTAAATACAATAGGGTTTGTTGCATCATAGTAAGTCACATTATGCAAAATATGTTTGTTGATGATAAATTATTGGTAGTATAGGACATAATACACAATTTGAGACATACAGTAATTTATTTACATTCCTTGGACTAACATGGTACAGTCGAAATCGGGTTTTTTTGCCCCCCAAATGCACGACAAAAGGAGGCAAAAAAACCCAATAAGCAAAAAACCCGATGGAAAACACATTAAGATATCACATTTTTGCACGACAAAAGGAGGCAAAAAAAACCCAATAAGCAAAAAACCCCGATTTGACTGTACGTAATTAGTATAAATTATATATATTTCTCAAAAAAATCTAGAGTAATAAACTCACGAATAATTAAAAATAAATTATCACGAAACTCGCTCTTATGGATAGTCCTCGTTTCAGTGTGTACGAAATTATACCCGAGTAACAGTCTCTTCTCAATTTTGTTATCAAACTGCACTTCAAGAGTTATTCTCTCAGCGCCTGCTAACTTGGCATTTCGAATGCATTGTTCATAGAGTAGCAATCCCAATCCATATCTCCTATATTCAGTTTTAACTGCAAACAGAGTAATATTGCTAGTTAATTTGTCTTTAACAGAATACTTAGGCCTCCTAATTGCAATACTCCCAATCATTTCATTCGTTGCCTTTAAGTATCCAATGATGACGGCAGTTCCGTCAGCTATCTCACGCATCAGCTGTTCAACAGTGAGTCTCGGGCCTCTATCGAAATCACAGGGGATCCAATTTTCAGGTAAACTTGCATACCATTTATGCACTGCGATAGTATACTCCTCATAACGAGCTTCTTCTAAACGGGAAAACACAATGTCTTCATTGGAGAATTGAACTGGAGTAGCTGTTTTCTGCTCCGTCATTTGTAGCCAAGATTAATTGGGTGATTTACAATTTTAAGTTACCATTTATTTATACTGCTTAAACTAATAGCTTAATTAGGGTTACCAAAAAGTACTTTGAATTGGGTCTATATATTTAATGAGCTTTGTAACAGTATACTGTAATTTGAGATATATTAACTGGAATTTCGATGTAATTAAACTAAATAACTAGATTTCAATTGCAATTGTAATTCTACCAAATATGCTATTACTATTGCATACCTTTTCGAACTGAGTGATACAAGTTGATCCAGAAAATAAACTAAAGCCAAGTCAGCAATTCCATGCTTTTACCTGTCACTGTCAGACAATGATCTAGATTGTGCTATTCGTCCCACTCTACGGACGTTTTCATATATTGCACTAAGACTTACAGCCCTGGCTTATACTTCAAACGTATTATACGTGTATATCAGGATATATATGTGGTTAGTTAACAGAATAAAACTAACTGAATGAAATTGGTGAGTTGGAATCGCAGTATCATTTTATCCTAAGTTGTATTATACGCTTATCACGTATAATCAGGGGCGGCTCCAGGGGGCTCCATGGCGCCCCTTGTGAAATACTGCATCTTTCAATTAATTCAACGTCAAAATATCATAAACATCAATTTTGATTAAGATAACAAACAGATTTATAATATCTTTAGGGCAGCTAACAATTGACAAAAAGAAGTCACGGCCCTGGGTGTTTGAACAATCATAACAACCATACAGTGTATTATACAGCTATTTGTAAATACGCTCCTAATCCTGGCCTGATCCAATTTTCATACGCCTAAATCGCAAATTAATGCTACGGTATAGGAGAGGATTCCAAATTTTCACGCTCCTAAATTCTAATTTTCCAAAAATCATGCTTCAAAAGGAGCGTCGCGCGTCTAGCGCTCTGGATAACTCCTTGCAACCATATAATATATAACTTTATCAACCAACCTCTACCAATGTATTCACTGACATAATTTTAAATAATGTCACATCTATATTATTAAAACTCGATTGTTGTGTGTTTGTGTGTTTGTTTGTCCGGATTGTATTAAAGTGATGGGGGAATAGAAACCGCATTTATAATTGAGATATAACTAAGTTCCAACTGTTATAATAGGTAAACAATTAATGAAAATTCAAAAATCAACCTAGAAGTTTGCATTATAACGGATTTTATTGGTAAACAAGTATGCTAAGAAAAGAAAAGAAAAGAAAGGTTTAATTAGTAGCCCATAGGGCTAAATTGCTCTTACACATTATTATCGAAAAGTACTTATAAAAAAAACAAAAAACAAAAAACAAAAACCAGAAACAAACATCCCCCCAAAAAATAAATCACTTTGCCAATTAACAGGCAGGAATCCTGATCCCCTGGAGTCTGGAGGGTTTACGCTGGAAAACCATCTATCTATCTGCACCAGGATTTTTCCCACAGATAGCACCTTGATCAGGAATCCTTCGACGGATTTCAATATGTATACAAAAAATATATATACAGTATATAAAATAAATATAAATAAAAATATATAAATAAAATGAAAATAAATAAATAAAAATAAAAAACAAAACAAAACAAAACCAAACGTAACATGACACAAACAATACGAATACACTTCTACAACGAGTTCATCGCACCTCCGAAACTTCCGCTTAGTCTTCTTCAACTCCAGGTGTTTTGGATCTAAAGGGGAGACTCAGACCGAGGTGTTAAGGTGTTTTATTGATAGTTAAATAACCCATACGGTATCAAATAATTTTTAAATCGGTTAGTCTTGACTTTGGGGAGCGGAAGTTTACGCTTATTTCGGAGGGAGTACCTGGTGTTAATAGGTTGCGGTAGAAGGTAACGCAATCTGCTTGAAATCAAACAGATTGTCGAGAAAAATCTTTTAGCTAATTTCTCCCTCCGAGCGGATGTCTTAATTAATTTGTGTTTAGCGCATGCCAACTCGTATGTCAGATTCGGTTCGATGATTTATAGGTAAACAAATTAATGAAAATTCAAAATCAACCTAGAAGTTTGCATTATAACGGATTTTATTGGTGAACAAGTATGCTGTACACGGATTTCGCATTTATAAATTTATAATATGAAAAACAAGTTAAAACAATGAAAATCTTATAAAGGGATGTATATAACGTCCTTTCCACCATTTTCCAAGACAGATAGGTCAGGAGTGAAATGCGTAGCACCTGTCCGTCGCAAAGCGACCGAGACCGAAGGGCTCGTTATAGATAAAATGTGGAGCCCCCTTGGCGCCCCCAGGCATAGGCGTCGTAACCCGCCCGGGTGCCCGGAAATGTCCGGGCGGCCCGGAAGGGTTGCCCCTATGCTACTAATACTATACCCGGACATTACCCGGAATTTCCGGGCGGCCCGAAGGATTGACCTTTGCATTTACGACGCCTATGCGGGCCCCAGGTCGCCAAGGCTGGCGCCGCCCCTGCGTATAATACGTTTTACGTGATAAGTTAAATTGCTTCTGTATTACAAAAACATGTTCTTAGTTACAAAGATCTATCGAATACGTACTTACGTATATAGTATATATATGTGGATAATAATGTCGATAATTGGTTTATTGTGAAAGCGAACTTACTTTAGTACAGTTTTAGTATTCTTTTCCCTCACCATGCAATGTAAAATTCACTATAAAAGCCCATACAAACTAAGCTAAAATTTGGAGACCGTCTATAATTTTGTAGACCAAAAGTTCCTGCCGTCTATGGGATAATTATACTATTTACGTAAAGAAAACTTGGTCTATAAATAGACCGTCTGCGTACATCTAACTTATTTCTAAAATACGTTCTAAATAACTTTATTTATCAATGGTAAACTAATGGTTTACTAGTTACCTATAATACGTTAATTAATAAGTGTTATACGTAATATGTGAGGGTTATCATAACTTATATAATTCACGTATTACTCAAATATTAACTTAGCAACTTATATTTAGTACCAGAGAATTAGTTATCACAAAATACAAATACTAACTGCTACAATGAAAATCAATAAATATTAATCGTTTTTAACCATTGTTACTGCGAATCAAAATCATCACTATAATCACTTGTGAATTTAGAATAGCGAGCTGTCACAGTGGTATACTTCCTACAAATTCCGGAGGTCCTACATGCAAATACAAGTGTAGCAATTATTGCTAGGATTAGCAGAGCGATGATTATGCACTGTATTATAATAACCGTCGTATATCCGACTGGAGATACTGACTGTCCGGTTTCTATTCCACATTTACTCTCCCATTGTGCTTGTGTCACAGTGACGTCAGCTGTCAGCTGTCTCAGTTTCTCAACTGCACACTTGTATCCGCAGTCTCGTATAAATAGAGGGAAAGGAGGGGAGTCCGATTCGTTTCTATATAAGAATCGTATAAACCAATTATTTTCTTCGAGAATAAGTTCTGCTATAATCGCAGCAGCATACGGGGGCTGTAGACCGTCCCAAATATTCAATGCGTTTGCGACAGTGACTAAAGTAGAGTCGTGTGCTGAGTAGAAATAGGCCTTCATTGCAGGCGTGCTGCCATTCATTTTATTATCCATTTTAGACCAGAATTCAGACAGAAACCTTCCGCCGGAAAAGAGGATTTTCTCCCTACTATCTTGGTACTTTTTCCAAGTCCAATTTAGCAAGTTAATAAGTGTATCATAATTATCGCTAGCCCATGATGGTATGGATAAATTATGCTGTTTGTCACAAAACACTGTATCAATGTATTTATCGATATTGTACATAGTAACAATGGAGTGAGTAGCCGTAGAAATTGTATTCAAAAGATCGGCATACTTTGTACTCATCTCAATATACTCTTTGGTAGTGTGATATTTAAGCATTAACTTCTTGTACTCAGGACAATACGAGTCTTTACCTAACAGAATGTTTGTATCTCGCTTGTACATAACATGCACAGGGATTGGTTGCCATGCAAGGGACGGTTTAAATATTTGATCTCCCGAAGGGGGAAACAAACCAGCTAACTGGGATTGAGCTGACATTATAGTACGATCGAGGTTGGTACTAACAACGTACACTTGGTTAGACGTGTAATTCGGGAAGAATAAACCAGGAGAGTATCGTTGTCTGAAGAACTCTCCTAAAGCATATTGCTGTTGAATCCCAACAGTAGTGAGTTGGCCTAATCCCTGTGACCAGTAGCTAGCATGGTTGTAGGTTGGATATGGCGCGTAAGGACTTCTATCTCCATGTCTGTATACGATTAGTACTAATTCAATTGTAGACTGGGTCCCATAAACTGATGCAATTAACAGGGCACTGAATAGCGCGAAGAATAACAGTGAATGCATACTAGATATAACGAGTACAATTAAAATAGCGAAATGGTATTATATAGTTTATACTTAATTGTTACGCTTCTTATAGATACTTGGTCACAGTAAATCTATTAGATTTAATACAAATTTATATGTTCCTATCTAATAGCGAATAGTTCAGTTCTTGGCAACACATAAAATTGAAAGAAAGTACGACATTCACATTGTGCAAATCCATTCAATATATTTCAATAGTCTAATTACATGATTTCATTACATAAAATATGTCAATCTTATGAATTAGACTTACCTCGCGCATAGTAAATTAATATGTGAATTAATATGAATCTTTAGTTATAGAGGTCACAATACAATAAGATTAATTAGGTAGATTGTATCATAAGGATACACGTATTACCTTATTTAATGAAGTAAATGGATGTACATAATATTACTTTCTATATTAATAAGTAATTTAACTCTCTCTCTAAACACGTATACTACTTAAGAATTGGACAACCCCTCTCAAATTATTGTTACAAAAAGAAATAAGCAATATAACTGTCTAAACTGTAATTGATTTACTGGATAGAAAATCACCATTCTCTGTGACACATTACAAATGTTATAAATATGAAATTTCAACTTCCAACGGTTGCATAATGCTTACTGCCTTTGATATACGTACATGCATATTAAAACATTATATAGTTTATGCTATGTGATTACATCAAGACCTTCACAACATAACATAATTCCTTCAGTTTATAATCAAAGATAATTAAACAACGTACAATAAATTATTGCAAATTAATACAACCTATAGTAGTATACGTAATAAAATAGATCTACGTAATTGAAAATTTTACACTTAGTTCATTTGGTAAAGACCAAAATGTGATTTACGCAAAATCCGTGGGTAAGGCAGTTAATTAAGGTAATTACGATACCACTTTTTATGTACTACCTATATAGCTGTATTGACCCTATCAATCACTATTTATTACAGTCTACTGCAACTTAGATATACCGTACTCAACTGAGAAAATTGTAGAATTTAGTGACTGTTACTAAACAAAATTTCTTGTCTACTGTATACTAATAATAATAATTAATCTAGGATTCTAGGTTTGCAAATACTAATTATACTATACTATTATATAATAATGTTAATGTAGATAATTATAATTATGCAAATCCATAACAAAGACAATCGCAAGTAGAATTGGTGTGAATACTGTTCATCTGATTAGTAATAGTGTATTATTCTATGGGAAAATTCCAAAAATACTCAAGTTTTTTTAAAATTTCCAAATATGCTCAACTTTTTACTGATACTCAAATATAAAACTAGATCTTTCCGAATCTACTCAAGTTTTTCAAAATAATTCCAATTCTACTCAAGTTTTTCAGAATAATTCCAATTCTAATCAATTTTTTTCAATAATTTCCAAATCTACTCAACTTTTCAGTAAATTCACAGATCTACTCAAGTTTAGAATGTCTATATTTAGTCTATCTTATACTATATTAAATCAAATGTTTTTGTGTTTCTTTGTTTGTGTGTTTGTTCATAATTGATTGAGGAACTGGTAAAAGCTACATATAGGCCTAAAATTTGGCAGTGGGGTGGGGAATAATGTATGTACAAACAAGTTCAATATCTAAAAAGATTTTCACATCTTCCATCACAAAAGGTGTCAAAACCTTTAGCCAATTAAATTCGAGGGTTGTTCCAGTATGGATTAGCAGCTAGCATTCAATTATTTTAATATAATTGAATGCTTTAGTGTCTGTCAATTGTTAAGTGTATTATTATGGAATACTGAGACAGTAATCTAATTGATCGAGAGGAAGTTCAGGCATCTAATCAGTTATTTGTATTCTGTCTGTCTAGCCATACATTTATAACAATCCATTGTGTTATTTGATATCAAATTATTATCAAAACTATACAATAACTTCTCCACATCCCAAAGTTAGGGGTTCACTGGTACAGTTTCTTAGTGATATTTAATTTTATATTTGGAGTTGGTATATTATTATACACGGACGAGCTTTAATATCTAGAAAATTATCTGTTCAAATTAGCATTAATAACCAAATTATTTACTCTATATAAACCTGTAGCTAGGATGAACTGATATAAATAGACAGCTAGCGGCCAAACATCAAGAACGACATTTAATTTGAAAAGGAACATGCTTTAAATACAAGCGAGGGCCGTAGGTCCGAGTACAAGTCGTAAGTACGCGCGTAGAGCACACGAGCAGATTGTACTAATAAATATTTTTTGTGGTTGGGATCCCCATACTAGTTTCAATAATCCAATAAAACTTGAGTATATTTGGAATAATCCAATAAAACTTGAGTATATTTGGAATAATCCGGTAAAACTTGAGTATATTTGGAATAATCCAATAAAACTTGAGTATATTTGGAATAATCCTGTAAAACTTGAGTATATTTACAAATTAGTTGAGTATTGTTGAGTATATTTGGAAATTTTTTAAAAACTTGAGTATTTTTGGAATTTTCCCATTATTCTATTCCAGTGTAAAATTAGTTGTATAATACGGATTATCCCTCACGTATAACGTTCGTACGTACCGTATATACTCGAATAGTAGCCCCCCCCCCCCCCCCCCTCGAATAATCGCCCCTCAAAGTAACAAATAAAAATTGTTACCATTGCCCGGACTCGGAGTAAACATCTTTATCTAATATATGTCTCGATAAGATTATCAACCGATTATAATAAATAAATTGTAATAAAGTGCGATATTCTCGAAAATTCATAAAGATATTTGGTCCCAAAATGGCGAAAAAAACAATAATCGCCTAGGTTACTATTCGAGTAAATTCGATATTAAACATAGGACAACTGAAGAATTAAGCTATAGAAGATGAAATATTTTATAACTGTAAATATAGGTGTCAGTTTAGTGATGTTTATAGTATCCTGCATCTGGAGATAATTTTAATATACTTTCGACTCCGCTTAATCAAGCCACCGGTTAATAGATTTCTCCGCTAATCAGGTCAAAATTTCACAGGATTTATGGACGGAATTACATTTTGGCTTAAAATATTTTCGGGTAATAGATTTCTCCGTTTAATTAATCGGGTCAAAGCAAACTGGTCCCGAGGTGATTCTATTAAGCGGAGTCGACTGTATTTGAATTATTTTACCTTTCAGGCCATTTTTAGCTTGTATAATATTGTTAATTAACATATGAAATTTTGCAAGATACAGAGTCACTGAAAATCTAATTTTTAACAGCCAGAATTCTATGTACATACGTAGTATTAAAAACCTCGCCGCCCAGATTAGTTCCATTAAATTGTACTCAAATCAATAAAACACTGACATATAATATTATAGTTTATTTAATAATTAATAATATTATATTAGTAGTAATAATATTCTACGTACAAGCACATTAAGTTCATTATAATCTTCAGCTTAATCTGAATGTTAGCTATCCTCCACTTTGTATTAGTTCTAAATAGCGTATTGATAAAAATTCCATCATAGTAATTAATAGAATTGGTTCTCACTTTCGAATTCCTATTACAAATCTCAACACTGAATTCTTCGTTTCTGCTTGCTTCTATCCTGTGAGATCTGTAGCTCTATCAGTTCTATGCAAGCTATAGCGTCCTCTGCACTGTCGTGTCCTCCCTCATCGTCCTGTATTATTTTCTCCAAGTACTCACGCGCGAGCGTAGCCAGCGCGCGTTTAAATCCTTCTCCTTTCCTATGCGGAAATACAATAGCCGTGTCTACAACTCTACTGTGGGTTATCTTCAGTGTCTTTAAGTCACTCTCTAGGCTGTGTCCGATCAGAATCGAGTCTTGGAAAAGTATCTGTTTCAAGTCTCTTTGTACCTGTTTTAGATTGGGCAAGGTACCAGTCAGTTTAGGCTGAGTAATTCCACTGAATCTTGTGTTGTAATCCACGACTTGATTGGAAGGCTTAACAAAGGTGTCATACACTGTAACACGGTTGTGGTCCACGACAGAAACACGGGCTAACTCGAGTCCAATGCTAGTGTACACCATCTCACAGTCTAATGCAAATATTCTGTTCTCCTTCCCTTCGGGCGGGGCTTGCAGTGTAGTGTACCCAGTTCGCTTGGCCGGTCTCTCACCGTACGTCACGTGCTTGTCAGCGATTTGACAGCCATTAAAAGAGGAGCTCTTGCAACAACTGAACACTGCTGTCCACTCGCCGGCTACTTTCTGGTTATAAGCCTTGCCGTAGTGATACCAGCACTCGTCAGAACGCATGTAGTTTCCGTTGTTCATAATGATAAAGTTCTTCCCACAGCGAGCACAACAATGCCTCTTTGCTTTGGGGTTAATTTCATGCGGTTCTGTAGATGACGGCGTTACTTTAATCTCTGCCACACCTTGCATTGAGGTTTTCATTGGATATCCGTTATCAATTAGTTGCTCTTCAGTGAGCAAATATTTTTCAAGCAGTTTATAAAATTCATTAGCAGGAGTTTTAGTATTACTATTTTCACGACTATTTAATTGCTTTTCTAAGCTGTCAAATGATTTTAATTCTCTAATCAACTCTTTATTATCGCTAATTGGAGATATTGGCTTGGTGGTTGCGGAGTTTCCATCTACAGAAATAAACGAATCTTTCGAGTGAAGATTAATATAATTACAAATAGCAGCTGTTGTTGAGTCAGGAGCTGGAGTTTCTACTTCCATTTTCGTCGCTGACTGCTTGCCTACAGATTTAGCTGCGTCTAATCCATTAGGTTTGTTGTTGCCCAGAGCTCTGTCTACTCTCGATCTGACCTTCTTCAGTGTCAGCAGACATATGTTAGTGTAGTTTTGTTTGGAGTTTGTACGGTCATAGATCTTCTTTTCATCATCTTTAGCCTATAAAAATAGAATAATATTAATTTAATTTTACAATATTCACTCTATTATTTTAAGTACATGTACTGTATATATTAATATTAACAGTTCATTTTGTGTTTAGCAAATTGTATATCGTAATTCATTCGCAAAAAATACAGATTAATAATTATCTAACTTCAATAGTTATAATTTATAACATGATAGAGCATAATTATTGCGCTTTAAAATATATTCTATAGAGGTGTACCCAAGGAATTTTGTAAATTTGACAATATTAATTAAATTATATATTGAATTAACAATATTCTAAGAAATTTAGGCAGAATTGGAAAAAATGTTTATAGACAGAGTATTTCCTTATCTAAATAAAGTACAAAGAACCTGAATTGTTATAAATTTGATATAAAACGTATATTAATTAGAAAGTTATACAATTATATTTTGGCTAGGGCAATAGAACACACAAATGCATTATTATAATTAAGTTTATAATCTGTTCTCTACAAATTGAGGTTGATAATTTGGATTACGTATATTAACTATTGGGATAAACTATGCAAGGTAAGATGATAGTTTATATTCCAGATTGTGTAATTTTGATGAATAAAAAGTAATATTGTTACGCAATCTCTAAATAATTATGCATTTGAAATACCAAGAGCAACTGTGGTCAGATTAAACAATTAAATTTGTTACTAAAATTAGATTATTCTATAAAATTTTTTATAAAATCGCTAGTTATATTCCTAAGGAATATTTTGATTGTCATATTACAAAGGAAACAATTAACTTCGTTCAGCTGGATTAAATTCCAATGTAATTCTATACGATAATAGAATTAGTTATTCTCCTGGCAAATTATAACTAATTATATTAAGAGTTGAAATTTTCAAGGACACCAAATATTTGAAAATAAACTATGTAGAACTAGAGGGAGCAGAAATTTGATTAATAATTCCCAAAAAGAGAGACCGGAAAACTTTAGGCTCGACTGGCAAATTGATAAGGCGCCAAAGTCAAATCAACATTTTTGGAATTATTAATCAATTAATAATTCCAGAAAATTGTTTAGCTCAGCCAAGAAATTTCTCTGTTGTCTAATTCTGATCAAGAGTCGAGTCTACATAGATTAGATCAAAACATGTGTCGGTACTGTCTGGTGTCTTACCGCTGTGGATAATAGTTAAATTATAGGTATCTAACAAACCAACGAAAATAAACCAAATTAGATTTGGGTATATTACTTTTGAATGTGCGTCATTCTCTGGCAGGACTCTGACGTATTCAGAGAATACTTTATCCAGAAACTTCTGCCTCATCTTAACAGGAACCTTGCTATCCATGGTGAGCGGAAGAGACGGCTTGGCGGTTTCCTGTGCTTTGGCTAAAACATTAGAACCTACACTAGAACTTTTCGGCATATAAATAGCATCTCTATCGATCAAAACTGCATTAGTTATTTTCGGAATCTTTTTCGACATAACTAAGACATTTGGTCGTTTTTCAGCTGTCAATGCGATTCTTTTTCGCTTGATAATCGGGGAGACATCTGGAGCAGACGCTTCAGAGGTGCTAGATTCCGCGCGACGTTTCAGAGACGTTAGGGGTGCTTGTAATTTCGCGATAATATCCGGTTGAAGGAACAAAGTACCCTCTTCGTCTGTAGCTGTATCTTTATTGACCCCAGATGTCGGTGTGACCTCAGAGTCTGAAAGAGTGTGTGACAAGGACAACTCAGTTTCAACGGGCAGCTGACTACTGGCTTCTATCGGACTGTTATCCGGCTCAATACTATCGTTGGAAGATTTATTTTCGTTAGTAGAGGAATCAGATGTGAAAATAAAGGTTTCCTCGCATGCCTCTCCCAGCTCCGGGGTTAGGCTGTCTCCCTGTATAATATCTGTGATATCCAAGTTAGGCGGACTCTCGGGCAGGGGGCTGTAGGTGGGGGCGGGGGGGCTGGAGGAGGTGACGGGCGCATCCGCAGAACAGGAGTCGGGTACGGTTAGCGTGTCTGTTTCTGAATGAGCGAAAATATCTGGGAGTGTATCAGCTGGGATGGTGGGAGGAGATACCTTAGTTTCGTTAGAATTCTTTTGTAGGAACGGCGGGAGCTTATCACGTATGCTGTTAGATGTTTTGGAAAGTAATTTAGGTTTGCAATGCTTGAATTGACAGTGTGGTCTGTGACAATCCTCGTTTGGGAAATAAGGGCAAGGTAGCGCCCTGAAATAACCAGATGAAGGAAACATAGCAGAAGTGAATAAGAGAGAAAGTAAAACTGACTATTGGATAATAGGCGCTTATATCTACTATTTATACTATTGTATAGGAGAGTTTTCATATGGATTCAATATACAATAGATATGCATATTGTGAATCTATAGATGATGAAGTTCTAAAATTGAAAGTAATTATTGTTTGGGAATCCTTATATAGAGCTGAGCTTTGTAGAGTTCAGATTTTTTCCCATACTAAAAGCCCAGGCTTACTTTCTAAAGGTCAATTTCAAACTCTGGAAAAAAACTGACCTTTCTCACTGCATGAATACACATAGTGAAAAACTGAACTCTACAAAGCTCAGCTCTATATAAGTAATTTCTTATTGTTTCAGCTAAACTATTGATTCATGAAATAAAGTCTGGCTCATATGCGATAAAACTCCAAATTTAGTATTAAATAAAATGGTCAGTTTTAATTTAAGCAGAAACTATGAAAATAACACTTTTCTTCCATAATGACTATTAATTATTTGTTATTAATATAAACCAGTTCTTCGGTCTAGGTCGCATCGTGTCCTTTTTCTGTTCGTGTTAGACTACGAAACACAATTAATATCTAGATATTAACTGCGTGTATCTGTCTGGGGTGCTGTTTGCAATATTTACTGATAATTATACATTCTGTAATAATAATGATAATCTAATTTCCTCTGTGACTTTGTTGATTAATCTTGGATATCATATTTGTAGAATACAATCACTAAATTCAATCTGAACTGTGATACAGTACGAGGAGTTTACATTTGTTGTTAATAATGACGCAAATTAAAAGTGAAAATTATACAAAATTAAGATACATGCATTTACAATTGAGTATATAATCTGATAAATATTTGATGACTATTGTTTTCACTCAAAATTAAAATTTTGCCACTGTTTTTATTTTTTTGTGTGCTTGAACACTCACAATATTCCCCTTGCTCGTTAAGTTTGCTCGGTGATCATATAATAATTTTAATTACAGTAAAACTTTTGTTGTCTAGTTGAAACACAGTATGTTAATTCGAACTAAAATCCCTGAATTGTTTGAAAGTATTCAGTGCTAATCTATCACAATCTATTTCAAGACTATTTTCCTATTACGAGCCCTTCGGTCTCGGTCGCTTCGCGCGCGCGACGGATAACTTACCAAGTACGCGGCCTCGCTCTTTCAATAGACAATAAATATTTATATTAAAATTTGAAAAATTTTATTCGTGATCAACATACTTACTTGTTTACCTTATCTAAAATTTGGAGGTTAGTCTCGAAGTTCATCAAGAATTATAATAAATTTATTTACCTCTTTTTGTAAACGACAACAACAAATGTTCACATCTGGACTATTGATTTGCAATCAGCATACGTGTTTACCTATAAATTATATATACAGTGGAGCCTCCCATAACGGACACTCCAAATAGCGGACAACCTCTAAATAACGGACAACCCTCGTGGCACGGATTTATTTATTTAGCATATGTCTAATAGAAAAGCAACCTCTAAATAGCGGACAACCTCTAAATAACGGACAACGGTTCCGGTCCCAAGGTGTCCGTTGTTCAGAGGCTCTACTGTATTAATTAAGGATGACCTAATGAAACCATATTCGAATATCCCATGGGGATTCCTATGGGGAATCAGATTTTCCCCTGTGGGGAAATCTGATTCCCATTTCCATCCCATTTCCATCCCATTTCCATCCCATTTCCATCCCATTTCCATCCCATTTCCATCCCATTTCCATCCCATTTCCATCCCATTTCCATCCCATTCCCATCTCATTCCCATGGGTATGGGGATCCCCATGGGAATTCCCATACCCACGGCAACCCTGGTTTCTATTCCCCTTCACTTTAATACAACCGGACAAACAAACAACAAACAACAATCGAGATTTAATAATATAGATATTCAATAAATTCAGGAAAAAGTTAATGAGGTTATTTTATTGAGATATAAAACATACAAATTCGGATTCAATAAATTGATAAGCAACTTATAAATATTGCAAACAGTTAATATTACTGACATATGGTGACCTGAATGAGCAGTAAATAATTACAGGGGCGTATACTCGGGATGGGGATTGCCCGGATTGGTAGGGCCATCTATGCTAACTTACATCATACTTAATAGAAGATGATGGCTCTTGACAAATTATTGGTAGGGCCATGGCCTCACCAACCCTACCGGAGCCTACGCCTATGGATTATATAGCATTGAAGTGACCAAAAGAATAATGGAAAATTACGTTGCAGAGCAAGTCTGAATTTGATGTAATTGCGAATACACCACATCACATCCGGAATTACAGACAAAAAATATTTATTATAATGTGCGAAATCGAATGAGAGACTAAACTTTAAAATACTTCTCCACTTTTACAAGACATCCTTTGACATCACTCACTAACATCTCTATAACATGTTCGGTTACATGGGGACACACTACAACATGGCACATCTCTCCGAGATGAAGGTCATCGTTGTAGCATGCTAAACAGTACCTATCGAGTATCGGCTTTGGTAGCTTTGGCATGCAAACTATTAATGAAGCGGGATTAACAAACGTTTCTATTCCTAATGACTCAAACATATTCTGAACAAGTTTCACATTCTTTTGACAGTTATCATACTCCTCTTGCCAATCGAACTGTAAATACCGAATCATCCAACTGATTGCATTAAGCCCATTTCTCGAACTTGTAACTCCGATATCACTAATGCCAAGATATTCTCGAAATCCTTCTTTATCATACATAGATTCTTGTGTCTGATATGCAGCGAAAAGTCCACATATATCAGCACCATGCCATTTCCAACCACTTATAGCAATTGAGTTGAATTCTGCTCCCAATTGATAGTTCGGATTATGTTTATCCAATTCCCAGAAGCCTCCATGGAATGCTGCATCCAGATGAACAAATATCTTATCTCGTGTCAGTCCTACGCTAATCAGAGAGTCTAATATCAAGCATACATCGTCGCAAGCTCCCTTCATTGTTGTACCCAATGTAGCCATGACAATAACCGGTGGAATCTCTCTTGGAGTTGCATTTGGTACTATTACATACCGAAAAGCTTGTATTATTTGTCTGCAATCTATTTCCCCATTACGAAGTGTTGGGATTTGTAGTATTATAGAGAATTGAGCCTTTGTTAGTTCGATAGCTTTTGAGATTGAAAAGTGTGCCTCGTGAGAGTACACAAGTATAGGTTTATGAGGAAAAAACGCTTTCAATCCTATCTGGAATCCTGCTATATTTCCCTCTGTTCCACCACTTGTAATGTAGGCCCATGTGTTGTCCTCAGACCCTCCCCAAGGTGCTATTAACTTCATAATAATATCTCTCTCCGTCTCTAAACTAGAGACCCATGGAACATTTTTTGTATTCAAACTAGCTCCTTCGTTTGAAATGAAAGATTGATACTTTGAAATATTATATTTTACTTGATCTTTCATATCCTGATCTTTGTAATTTCCCGGATATCCAATTTGATACATTACTGGTGGTAATGATCGATATTTATCTGTTAATTTTCCAATATATTCTTCTAACCTAGACTGATTCATTTCAGAAATAATTGAAACCATAGCTTTGGAGATTGATTTTATATTCATTATTATAATCAATAACCAAAAAAGAATTTCACAACATGATAACATTTAGTCCGAGAATCCATATTAACTATATTCCCCGGTATAACTTCATAATCTAATGAAGATATTTTATCATTATGGAGAGTGACACTTTTTTGGTTTTCGTAATTATATGCACTCGCAGAATTGCCAAAACCAGTATTTACAGTCATTCCAGTCGCCTGGAGTAGTTCGATCGGTCCTGCCTATCGACGACTTAATTCTGGAATTTATCGAAATTTGAATCGTGAGACCAAACATCTTTCATCAGGGTGAGAGCAAGGCATAGGAATGCAAAAAGTAATACAAGAGTGATGACAACAAATGGGCGTACATTACAAGTGGTGAAACTGAAGGAAATATAGCAGGAGTTCAGCTTGGATTGAAGACCTTTCATCCTCGTAAACCTAGCCTCATAAATTCCAAAGAGATACACTTTTCTATCTCAAGATTAATCGAACTAACTAAGTCACAATTCTCTACAGTACTACAAATTTCAACATCTTTTAATGGGGAAATAGATTGTAGACAAATGATACAAACATGGTAAGGAGCTGATATATGAGAACTTTCGCTGTCTATCAAGCACAAGAATCTATGTATGATAAAGAATGATTTAACTATCCCTCTCATTTTGGAGAAATCAGGGGCGCCCGCAGGCATACACGTGCGTATAGTAAATTTTATCTGTTAATTAATTTTAACACTCTTTTGTGCTAAGATTTTTTGAAATTAGTCACAAGACTCATGAGTGTGGAAATTGGATACAGAAACTTCCTGAAAAAACATATTGTGCGTACATTAATTTTTAACCTGCGGGCGCCCCTGGGAGAAATATGTAATGTATGTGAAGAAGTGAGGAATTATTATATTTATTTCTGATTATTGTTTAGCTCTAAATCTTATTTATTGTAATACAGTAGACACCGCTTAATAGAACCACCGGTTAATAGATAACTCCGCTTAATCGGGTCGAAATTTCACAGGCTTTATAGGACGGAATTACATTTTGGCTTAAAATATTTTCGGTTAATAGATTTCTCCGCTTAATCGGGTCAAAGCAGCCTGGTCCCGAGATGACTCTATTAAGCTGAGTCGACTGTATCAGTTAAATATAAATCTCTCCATTATACGTATATTATATGGTGTCCCACAAAATAATGTATAATTATCATACATACGTAAGTCAGGTCTACTTATTGTGAACTATTTTTCGTCTGCTTATATTATGAAAAACATTTTATTATGAAGAAGCCCTATAATCCCAAATTAACAAATTACATAGGGTTTGTACTAAGTTCAGTTCCCTTATTATGAAATCTCTCTATTATGACACAATTTTTGGTCCCTTCAACGTTCATAATAAAAGAACCTGACTGTATATGTTATGCTTATTCAAACTTGCCAACCGTCCCGCTTTTGGCGGGACGTCCGCTTTTTGGCAATGATTTTGTGAATTGTCCAGCGTCCCGCTTTTAGACACGTTTGTCCCGCTTTTTGTACCCTGTATTTCATTTTTTTTACAATAACAATAAAATATAAAGATCTGAGCATTGCTTCTTCCAATTAGGTAATAAATCTGTAGAATTGACTAGCGTCCCGTTTTTTAGCGGGACGTCTCGTTTTATGTAATTGGAGCAAGGTTCCTTCCGTTGAGATAATCAAATTATTACAATTACTAGGACATCCGTACAAATAGTAATACTACTTCACTTATTTATGTACTAATGTAATTTGTCCCGCCAAAATTCATTCCTCCGTCCCGCCAAAGACATGCTATAGGTTGGCAAGTATGCTTACCAAACCGTGTGAAGCTTAGTATAGAAAAAAGCGCATCAAGTATCCTATTTTTCACTACAAGTATTTAACGACACGTCGTAATAAAAATTCCCAAAGATAGTGAAAGATTGTCTGGATACCTGTTTATGCATTAGAAATTCTCTAAATAATTGGCAATGACTACATTAATTAAGGATTTAATATTTATACACCTAACAATATTAATTAATTAATTAAATAGTTCGTTAAATTCAACTTCAATAGCGAATGTACTTTTGTTTAATATATTGTGGGTACCACTCATATATATAAACAAATTAGACCACACACTAGTTGAAGTTCAGTCGGACCTATTAGCGGATAAAATATTAACAACTAAAGTTAGTTGTTAATTATTCTGGCTCATTTTGTGACACTTCAGTTGTCAATTGTCCAGATTGGTTGTGATATTCTCTTAGTGAGTATTGTTGATATACTTCCTTTAGTTTTGTAAGCTCCATTTGCATAGAATGAATTGTCTGACTCAAGCACAGGTTGTCTATAACCAAATTATGTATGCGTATTTCAGTAATTTCTTCCTTTTGTTTGGTTTTATAACGACATTTTCTGACAGAATCATTCTTCTTTTCGCGATAATTTTTCGTCAGATCTAGGATCTGTTCGTCACATGGTCTGTCATCAGAAGCAGAGGAAGCTACGGAAGGGAGATTGTCGTAGTAAATGCAGGGAACTGACATCAAATCTCAGAAGAAAATAAATATGAATTAAAAAGCTAGCTAGTGTAAAAGTCCTAATTAGTAATATACTAAATGAATGTATTAAATTTCAAAAATGGTACGGTTTGGAAAGAGTAAGCACTTATTTTGCAACAATAGGATTTCAATGGAAAGTTTATATTTAAATAAAGTTAAACCTGACCCAAAACAGTAAACCATCTTTTTTATAAAGTTTTTCTGCTAGTTTACTACGCTTTTCTGTTAGTTTTTCTATTTGTATATACTGATTGATTGACTGATTGGATGAATTAATTTACTCTCTCGCCCAATTAAATTACATTCTCAGTTATGCATTCTATACTGCACACTTAACAATTGATATAGACTTAAAATCCTTTTATACTAATTGAATGCTAGATGTTAATCCATAACAACCAGAACAAAATTTCGATATATTACTGAGGAAAACAAAAGACGAAATTGAGAAATCGGGCTTCGAGGTATCATCTCCAGGAGATTTTCTATCTACTGTCCAAATTTGAAATCTCTTTACCAATGGTATGTATAGTTATATTTAGGCTCCTAAGATTTTAGAACTATACATCTTATATAGAATAAAACTATAGTAGTAGGACCCTACTATAACGTTTCAATGGCTAATCCAGAGGGATAATTTATCTGTGTAAGAATAAATAGATTCAGAATTATATAGTATAAAAACAGTTAGATTGCAATCGCATTGACTGTATAAAGAAGGCGATCTTTAGACCGTATATATAGTCCTATATCTGTTGGAGAATAAATAATTCCTTTTCCAAAATGAGTTATGAAAGGAGAGTCGTTTATGAACACTTCAAATTCAAACTCAAAACTTCATGAGCCTCACTTATAGCAAAACAGATAAATTAATGGAATGTATTAACTCTACACCCTACTGTTTCTGTAATTAAAGTTACTTTTCAAATAAAACACCAACAAACTTCCACTTTGTATATCACGAGATAGGATTAGCAATTCTTAATGAATTACGATATAAAAGACCGTACCGTTTATTCACCTCTTAGTGTATCATGACAAGTTTGAGCCTATAGCTCCCTCTTCTACTGAATACTTGTACACTATTCCCTTTAAATGCAACATTAATATTTTCAATGATGAAGTCCACAGTTAATCCATGTATTTCTAAGCTCTCTTAATTTGAAATAGTTGAATAAAATTTAATGTTACTTCTCTTCTTAGTTTCTTTATATCACAGATAGGGAATTCATTATTTCACTTTGTCGGACTACAATGCTTCGAGCAGATTCCATTGTATTATTTTGATAAATTCTCGTATTTGTGATTTACTAAATAAAATGATATAGAATGTGAAACTTTTATTTTTAAAAACACACAACATACTATATTATTGTTATTTGCCAACGCAAAAATATTCAATTGGAAGAGCGGTCAAAAGAATTCCACTCAACAGGCTGTATGTAATAGTACCACCAGTATAAGTCAATAACATCGGAAAAGAAACAATAACTACTATAGACGCGATAGTAAGTATACCATGCACAACACAAATGGAAAATTCACGATTGTTCTCTTCAAACGCTTCACCAAACAGTGTAAAAGTAACAGAGTCAAATCCTATACCAGCAGACAGGCCAAATACAGTGAGATTTAACACAGGCCAAAAACTCAAGTTATCACAGATAATAGCATTACATTTATCGATAGCACATTTCAGTAAGTAGTCAGATAGACCGAAATAGCAAGCCATTGAGATGTGTGATAGGAGCTGTAGCGTAGTAGCAGTTATGAGAATAACTCTGAGACTGTAACGAAAAACCAATTGCTGGCCTATTATATTCCCTATTAACAACATTACTGGGAAAAATAAGGCAGCTACGTTAGAAGAAATCCACTCCTGTGCAGACAGAATTTCTGATGAATATGAAATTATGGCTGGTATTCCAGATAGGGGATTGAATATTGTAACACTTAATACAGTCAGTATTGGCTTAATAACTTTCCAATTGAACAGCTGAGCTAATTTAGTTCTTAACCGTTTGTATAATCCAGTACTACTTGATTTCAATTTCAGAAACTCTGAATCTCGATCAATAATCTCTCCATGCAACCGTGTAGTTGGTGTTCTGTTCTCAATACCATGTCGCGAAAGCCAAACGGGAGACACTGGATTCACAACCATCAAACATGCAGATACAACTTCTATAACGATAGCTATCACTGCCAACCATCGAAACGAAGCCCAAATACCAATAAAGTAAATCAAAACTAGAGCAAATCGAATAGCTAGGCTGACACCGCTGCAGTAGAATCTCCTTCGTTTGATCGCCACTATTTCCCCCAGATAAACAGAAGTGAGATATAGTACAGATGTTTGTACACCTAACAAGAAACGCCCAAATAGCATCGTGTACACGTCATGTGATACGACAACTGTAAGCCATCCGATACACCCAGGCAGTTTTGAAGCAATCAACAAGACCTTTGTATGTACTTTTTGAGACAATAAGCTCAAAACGCATTGCGTTATAATAGAACCAGGTAAGATCATGCCAGCAAATATTGGCAGTGTTTGTATTGTCAAAGGTGTGTTTTGAATTAGTGCGTGGGCTGTGGGAGAAACATATCCACTCTCGAATCCAATGAGGAAGAGACCAATGTAGCAGTTAATCGCTGAGAAAACTGTACGGAGCTCATGTACCATTATTTGTAGTAAAATGGAGAAAATGTTGTAATTTAATATGAATTTAATATGAATTTATTTTGTTTAATGGATTTTATTAAGTTTACGAAACTGTAAATATTTCGAGAACAAAGCAACTCTCACTGGAGTGTAGCAGACGGTACATGTAATCGAGTGTTGAGATAAGTGATACAAACGGTAGTTAATTTATAGAATAGTTGAATAATTAATATCAGGGTTGCCGTAGGTATGGGAATGGGGAAATTTTTTTAGTCTTTGGGAATTCTCACATGTGGGAATCCCATAGGATTATCAATAGAATTTCCACAAATTCATATAGATAATTATATTACAATAAAGCATAGTGTTCATTATTGTTGTAGACAAGTATATAAATATATATATATATAGCTTAGATTTTATTTTAGGAATTTTATTTCCACATGTGGGAATCCTGTGGGAATGGGATGGGAATGAAAATTCCCTTCCCACGGCAACCCTGATAATTATAGATAACATATTGGATATTATGTCTCTAACTTAAATAATATTAAGTGTTCGTTGGTTAACCTATTGGGGGGGTTACCAAGAGAGTTGCCCAGGGGCCTGTGAGCACGTTGGGAGAGTTATGTGCAAAGTAGGCCGCCAGTTCTCTTGTAAAATGATCAGTATAGTAAACTCCGCTAAATCGAATCACTTTAGTCCAAGGATAGTTGACCCGATTAAGCGGAGAACCCATTTAACTGAATTATAATATTTTGATGGTATAATTATTTATTATATATGTATAATAGGAGACTATGAATAAGTACATGTATCTATATTACATATAAATACACCCATACGTAATTTGACACAATTGACCGAAAATATTTTGTATAATTAACTTATATTACATGATTATGTTGTTGAAAAACCCCCCATAACCAGTGACCCATAAGCGGAGTTGACTGTAGATGATTAGCAAACTAAGTTCGAGGGGGCCCCATCGGAGAATTAATTAACCAAATTATAATTTAGTTAAAATTTCTGGAAAATCTAAATACCCGACAGTCTTGTATGTACTATGATCAGGTTTCCGCGGAAATTGGAATTACAATGAGAGTAACCTAGGGGATTGGAATATCTGATGTAAATGTATGTATTACAATATACTACAGACTATGTCACACTTGTACGTAATTATTGTACTAATATGTAAATGTGTTATGTGGGATGTTATTCACTTGCTATAGGAATTATGTGGGAATGGGGATGAAATTGTTTTAACGCCAATTCAGATGTTACACTGCGTTATGAAGCTACAGTCAGGTCTACTTATTAGGAACAGTTTTTGGTCTGCTTAATATGAAAACTTTGCATTATGAACAAGTCTTATGGATCCAATTTAACAACTTAAATAGGGTTGTATTAAGTTGAGTTCGTTTATTATTGAGTTTCTTTATTACGAACAATTTTTGGTCCCTTGAATGTTCATAATAAATGAACTTGACTGTATTTAGAGTAATTGAAAAGGAATGGCATTTTAAGTTAATTATAAATTATAAGCTATATAAGTTATACTTTAACACTTTAACAGGTTAATCATTCTGAATTCTGGAAATTGTTTAATAATTTGAATGTAATTATTTAAATACAGTCGACTCCGCTTAATAGAGCCACCGGTTAATAGATTTCTCCGCTTAATCGGGTCAAAGTAACCTGGTCCCGAGGTGACTCTATTAAGCGGAGTCGACTGTACGTAATTTAATATTTTAATCAGGATCCCTTGGGACCTATATTGTAATACAATATAATCTCGTTAGTACGAAAACCAGGGGACCATCAAGATGCGGAATTTGTATTAACCAATATCATTTGTAATTAAAAATGCTTTGAAGGGGACTGAAATAGTGTTCGTATTAACCGGTATTTCGTCTTGTGTGTTCGTACTAACGAGGTTCTAATACAGTGATTTCTTGTTATAACGAAGTGCTTGGGAGCTATAAATCCCTTCGTTATTTCTGGATATTCGTTATGAGCGGATAACAATTAAAGCATTTAGTGCTCTGGGAAAAAATATCTATTAGGTTATAAGCAGGTATTTCGTTATATCCGACTTTGTATTAACGGGAGTTCACTGTATACATATACTCAGCTCCCGAATAACGAAATATAATTAATGTCCCATACGTTTCAATATAACGGGAGTTTACCGTAAAGTAGAATGCGCTACTAAATACAATTCATTACAAATTAAGAAACAAGAATCTGTATTCATAGATAATTCCACCTAACTAAATTATTAAAACCATAATTATCAGTTTACAGTAATAATAATGTAATAACAATAATAACAATACTAACTAGAATGTACAACTAAAGGGAATAATAATAATAATAATATTGTCAAGATGAAAACAGCTCGTTGGGACTATACAGTTGTGTCCTCGGATGGCTTAACCTGAGTGCGCAGCTGTGCTTGCAGCAGTTCCATCTGTCTCTTCATTTCCAGCAATTCCTGGTCTTTCTGTTGCAAGAGTTGATCCTTTGCTTTCTGCACCAGATTAGCGGTAGATGCCAACTCAGCAAACCCGAAACTGGTTCCCGAAGAGACTCCTTCATGAGATGGACCGGAAGTAACCGCCGCCTGCAGTTTACGTTTGCGGTAATTCTCGTAATGTAATTCCTGTGTTGTGTCCTTCAAGTCCTGCATATGGGTTCGTATCAGCATACTGCGCAAGAGTGGGAAGTCCGAATGGTCTCCGTTCTCTACCTCCACGATTCCCCACGGATACAGCCTCCCGCGAACCTTCTTTCCATTCACATCGAAAATAGTTCGCGACCCTATTATACCCAGGGGCGCGGCCTGGCGCACCTTTTGCACCTCATCGTTGTCTTCTTCATCCTCGATATCGCCGGTGTAGATTTTGATGCCGTGATCGCGAATTTCCTGGAGAACACGTTTCTTCTTGGCTTTCAGTTCCGACTCTGTTAGAGTGTCAGCCTTGGATATGACTGGGATAATATTAACCAACTCGTGTAGTTCTTTCATGAATTCTATGTCGAGCGGTTTCAGTCCGTGGGCACTTGGGTTCAAGAAGTAGAGACAGGCGTGCACGCGATTATCAATAATATTCTTCCTATTCAAACCGGACTCGTCTTCCAGATATTTCGAGTATCGCTCATTAATATACTGAATAATCTGTTCCCAACAATTCCTGTTATCAACAGCATCCCCGAATCCTGGCGTATCGACAATGGTCAGTCGTAGCTTCACTCCTTTCTCCTCAAACTCAAAAGTTACCTTATTTATCTCCACTGTTTGTTTGATGGTGTCGTTAGCCGATTTCGAGCGTTCCGTACGCATTTCATTCAGAAATAGTGTGTGTATTAACGTAGACTTTCCTAGACCTGATTCGCCAACCACCATAATAGTGAAATCGAAACCGCGGCGAAATTGTTTTTTATGTACAATCAAAGGCAATCCACCGAATCCGATACCCTCAGACATGATCAGTGCAGAGAATGAATAAAGAGAATAGCTAGCTCTATAAGAAAGGTAATATAGAAGTTAGTTGCATACTCTCTTTATGTAGAGCAATGGAATGCAACTGATACCACGCATGGAGAGATTCATTTATCGTAACCATGTGGCTAATTTATCCTGCAATATTCTCAATTATCTAAACAGTAATGCAATTGCATACAAATTAGTTCGTCCTATTTGCATATTTGATGAGCAGGAATTCGATATCGAATTATAATTAATTTTCCAAAACGAATTGATTAATAATTTAGAATTCATATTTACTAAAAAACAAGAAAACAATATATGTACATATTATATTTCCCGTAAATCAATGGGAATTACAAAGAAGATGAATGGAATACGATATTCTTATAAAGTTATTAATATAATATTCAATTAAAAACTAGTGAATCAAACATACAAACAAAACACCATATAACGCATACGATTTATATGCCATATAATTACTGTTATGATCACATTGATCAACACATAATAAGAATTACAATAGCTGAACAATGTGGTAAGCTATACAATAAACTAACCATCTTAACGGCTTCAATATAATTTGGCTTGAGTTGAGTTCGAAGGATAAAATTTGAAATAAGGTTGCCGCATGCCATGTAACTGATAGTGTTCTTGTATACGTATTTATTATTAGGGAAATTAACGAGAATTAAGTGACAAAAGTAAGATTTATTTAACGTATTGTAATTTCCTAATATTGATGCTCTTGACAAAAATTATATAACAGTAGACTCTGCTTAATTAGGTCAGTTTGAACGAGAGAGTCTTGACCGAATACTCACGAAATATTGTATGTCAAATTACTATATAATGTTGAACCGAAACAGGCGAAAATTTGGCTTAATAAAAGCGGAGTCTACCTTGTATGTAATAAATAAACCTTAAAATGGAGATATAATAATTTTTTATATCGATTCATAAAACGAGTTAAAGTTTTTACATCGTATAATATGTAAACTAATAAGGAGAATTTTAAATAAAAGGAATTACAGATATTGATTATCGAAATTACTTATATAGAGCTCAGCTCTAGTAGAGTTCAGTTTTTCAGTATGTGTATTCAGGCACTGAGAAAGGTCAGTTTTTTTCCAAGCTTTGAAATTGACCTTTAGAAAGTAAGCCGGGAAAAAATCTGAACTCTACAAAGCTCAGCTCTAAGATATAAGCATTCTCTTGATTATCCATGGTTAATATGAGTCATAATGAATAACTGTATTCTACTGAAATAATGTATAGTATAACCTCTTATACGACATACGGACATATCAAAGTATGCAAAAGTATCAAAATATTAAATACAACTAACTAACCTCTCTATGAAGAACATTACAGGTCCACACTGAGTATTCAAATTGGGAATACATATAAGAACACCGGATATAAGAACATTATACTGGAAAACGGTTGAATATACCCTTATATAATTTATGCCGGTTATAAGAACATTATTTTCAGTTCCCGACGATGTTCTTATAACCGGCATCCACTATAGTACGAAATTCCCATCAATTTTAACAATAATGCTAGTGAGTAAAGAAAATAATTTGTGTAATTGTGGAAATACTCCAATATTAAATATACAAAATTGAAAATTAGGAAAAGTAGATTTCTTACCAGTTCGAACTGAAAGGCTTATTTTCCAAATCTAAATCTTTAAGACAATCTGCCAGTTCCTTCTCCAATTCGATTAGAGGTTTCTGAGTAGCAATCAATTCGGTTTCCTTAGCAAAATGTTCATGTAAGTGTGGGTGGATTTTAACTGCCTCTTCCCAAAGTGAATGTAGTTCTTTCATAGATTCCTCCCTCTGTTCTATCAGCTTAATAGCGCGGGTTTTAAGAGAATTGGAATCAGTTTCTTTCAAAATAACTTCTCCATTAACTTGAGTATGTAATACAGGTAATTTTCGTTTTGGTAACTCAATAACGCTTGGAATAGAAGGAAATTGAAATATTTGCTTGTCTCCTATATAGAAACTCCCAAGGTTTATACACTCAAATATAAAGCACTGCCAAGCACTTCTATTCATTCCAACCTGACACAGAGTATAAGGATTTCCTACAACTAAAATATGATCTTTCGCTCTACCAAGAATTGTATTCAAAAGCTTTGGATCTTCCAATAATGCAATTGAATTTGAATCAGCCTGTTTGTATTCAATTTCAGACAGAGTACGAACTGTGTTAATTATCAATACGCGATATTCTTTACCTTGAATGGCTTCGAAAGGTAAAACATCAATTCCATGGAGTCTCTCTTTTCTTAAATAGTCACGGATAAGGCAGATATGTCCGAAATATATTGAAAGTATACATATGTCCTTATGATCAAATGTCTCGATTAGTTCTTTCACAATATGCACAGTCTCCTCAGCTTCAAACGTATTCATATATGACGGGAAGTCAGTGATCTTGTTCTCTGTGCCTATAACGCCTCGGAATACCAATGGCTTCAATCCGTTGTGAGGGATGGGTTGTTTCTGACGCATGGGCACCAGTGTCTGATCGTAGAAGAGTTTGGAAAGTAACTGTACAATGGCTGGGTCCGATCTGTAGTTCTCCTTGAGCAGAATCAAGGAGTGTTGCTGGTAGATTGGAATGTTGTATAACCTCTCCAGGAGAGACAGCTCAAGCCCGAATTTCCGTGAGATGGGAGAAGTGAGTTTGGGAGTCACCTGGTACTCGTCTCCCGCTATAATAACCTTTGTGAAGTGTCCGGCTAGAGAAATCGGGATTCCCAATTCAGGCTCAGATATCTGTGCAGCTTCGTCCAATACAATATGTGTAAAGAATTCCTTCGGGAGATTCATCCTAACTAGAAACTGACAGGCAAACACAGTAGTCACAATAATGCGACAGAAAAACAAATCCTTCTCATCAGGAACTAATCCATGGTCATTTGTAGTTACCGTGCTATAGCGACGAATGAGCTCATTTGATAAGCGCCTGGTTGGTGGGTAGAACCGGTACAGCAGTGTTAAGCCTGCGCTGTTGGCAGCATCCAGCTTAGTGCCGTGCTGTGTAGACAGAGTGTGTATGTCTTCTATGTACTTGTCAGCTGGGTAGTTGTTCTTACAGCAGATGAGCACTCGCACGGGAGTAGCCTGCGTAGCCAGGAGATACGCCAGGTGGGATAGAGTCCAACTCTTGCCACACCCGAAGGGACCCGATATTATAGTAGGCACATTCTGGTAGGAATTGTCGAGTGCAGAGGCGATCGCGTTTTGTTGCGATTTAGTTAAGTTAGATTTCTCCAAGAAACTAGACTGTGCATATTGTATTTGTAACGGAGAAATCTTAGTGCGCGTGCATGGGAATACAACGCGTGGGTCTATTAACTGTAGCGCCTGGTGCATCACTGAGAAATGAAAGTCAATTGAACTCTCTTTGAATCGAATATCAGCCAAACCGCCATACAACTCGCATTCAGCAATCAATTCATCAGAGACTGCAATCCATATATAGTCATGGCCTAATTCTACACTGGGACAGTAGTACACGTAGTTCTGAGGAGCTTTTGGTTTTATAAGAGCCACGTTAGGCGGTCGTAGGAAGTGAAAGCCTTCGAAAAGTGAACCGCACATTTCTAGTTTAATAAAACAGAATCCTTTCTCTGCGAATTCAGTCCCACCTCTGCCTCTGTCATATTTCTCATATTGGGCACACGCGACTGTTCTATTTATAGGTTGATCCTTCAAGTCATAAGACAGGAATATTCTTCTACACTCGAACTCCTCAAGGTAGAGTAACATCTCAAATATTCGCTTATAATTCCTGTAAGTCAGTTCCTCTTTTAATACCGCATCGTACTTTTCGCTCTTTATAATCTGGTCGATGTTAACAGGGATTTTAGACGTATGCACTTCTTGGTTACACAGTTTATCGAAGTACCGAGACTGTGTGTATCTAACGTCATAATCCTTATCCCATAGGAGCGATTCGCGCTGCGCACTCTTCTGACTCAGTCTATTGAATCTGGCCTGCACATTATCTGGTGCCTGTGCGTCATGGCACTCTCTGTGCACAATAATATTAAGTCTCTTCACTAACTTTAGACGCGAAAAGTCGAATATAAGGCGAGCCTGGAAATGACCTAATTGAACTTTGAACTGCACAAGTATGTTCAGTGAGCATTCATTATTCACTGCTTTCTTAAGCTTCATTACAGTATTACCACGCTCAGGAACTGAATTAACTGGCACGTAATCCCTGGTTTGTCTGTCCATATACATTGAGCGACACAGACGGAAATTGTTCCCGAAATTAGTTTCTAAAATGACACCAATCAATACCTCAATATCTTCTGAGGAAGTAGTAATGAGAAAAGACCAGTCAATTATCTTGGGACTTCGGTTTATTTCTATTTTAACTTCAAGCGGCTGTTTCGAAATAGGTTGTATTACAATTGAATGGGGAGGAGTTTCGCTTGTCTCAAGACTGCTCAAAACACTGCTATAGTATGCTTCTGCATCACCAGCCTTTGGAGGCGGAGACGTGACTCGATTATTCACATTCCTGACACCTCTAGGGGGACGGCCTCTACCGGACATATTTGGTAACATTCTTGTGTTGCTATGTGGTTGCTGGGGAAGGGTTTCAAATGGATTATTATAAGCTGAATTTGTGTGAGGAGGATAACTATTATTCTTATTAGGACTTGTTATATTTCGTGGCGCGTTATACGAGTCTTGTGTTTGACTTCTCTGCAAGGAATTCTCCATTCTAGCCCCGTCTTTCCACACGTCTAGCTCTAGCTTGCTATGTGCATACAGACAGTTTGTATTAGAACAAGTTTTGTAGGTTTCGCAGGCAGCGAGTATAGAGCTCTGTGTCTTCATGCGTATTCGCACATACTCGTGTCCCTTCGGGTCTAACACAACTGTTGTGGGTCTCCAAGGTTGCTTGCATTTCCCGCAGTACTCTACGTGTTCTCTCTCCACTGTGGAGCCGTGAAGAGAGATGGCCTGCATCTCAGAGAAGCAACTGTTGCAAACTGTTATAGGCTTGAGGGCCATGACAGATATGCTAATTACATTATAAATATATAGTACGTTGGGCGTTAGACAAAAGGATAGTGATCCCGAGCCTTTGATAATTCACGCATCAGACAATGTATTCAGTAGAACCTGTGTAATCCGATATTCGTTGGGATAGGGGGGAAATGTCGGTTCTGCTGAATTCCGGGTTATAACTTATAGACAAGGACGGATCCAGGCTAGAATTAGTGGGGGAGGGGGTGCAAATTTAAACCATAGCGTAATTATCACTCTAATTTAGCTATCTGTGAAATGTGACAGTCTCTGAGTCCAAACTCATGAAGAGTTGGGGGGTATGACCCCCCGCACCCCCCGGTGGATCCGTGCCTGGTTATAGAGGGTCGGATTATGCGGGTTCTACTGTAGTAAGTTTGTTCCTATACTTGGAGCCAAAATGGCTCATCCTATGCATGAATAATAACGAAACATATTATTGTAAATTACAGATCAAACTCTTTTGTAGATCATTGATCAAAACCTTTCGTTTCCCAGGAATGTGAAAAAAAAAACCCCAATAATAGTTGGATTTTGTGATGTTAAATTATTATCTTGCCTGTTAACTAAAATTTTATTGGAGGTGTTGGTCGAAATATGTATAAGTCATTCAGAATAATAGTATTGATATAACCCAGCCCCTAGGCGTACAGTATATTAATTAAATTTATTGGCCCACTGATAGATACTAGTGTTATACATTAGATTGAGTTATCTAAGTCTAAATATTATGGTTAGGTTTACTATAACATATGTACAAGTTATGGATATGGCTATACGTTATGATTATGAATTAATTCTTTTATTCTCATTCATCTTTCGAAAAGGCTGGAGGAATTATTAGATGTGACTTTATTAACAAAACGAATAGCAAAATTTAAGTAGTTCTCGATTTCCGCAATTAAAATTATATCCAGTGCTGCCAAGTCTCCGTAAATTTACGTAGACTACGTAAATATACCCCTATCTACGTGCCTACGTATGAAGAATTATTTCTACGTATTTCTAGCCAAATATATTTAAGACTTCTTGTTTAACATATAACTGCGTTTTGTTTTTACTAGTGAACCACCATATCATTATTTATGTTTTAGAATATGTTAAATATCATAGTGATGATTTATTCCAATCGCAGAGTACTCTTGATTCAAAACAGTTGCACAATTAAAAATTAGTTAAATTAAATCTTACTTTGATAGTTTGATACATACTACGTATTAGTGAGTATATCTTATTGTTTACAAGCGCGAAAGAGTCCTTTATAAATGATTATTCATACAAAAATAGTTAGTTTATATGATTTGAAAAAGCAAATTAAGAACTATTGGGTCGCAGAGGGAATTTTAGCATGCTCCGTAAAAACTTTTGTTTCTCCGTAAATTATATGGTCAATCTCCAGGAATTTATCTGAACTCACTTGGCAGCACTGATTATATGATATATCTACAGTAACCTCGTTAGTACTTAGTACGAACGACGAATAATGTTAATACGAAATTCCGGTTAATACGAACACTATTTCAGTTCCCTTCAAAGCTTTTTCATTACAAATGATATTGGTTTATACGAATTGTCGAATTAATGATAAGACGAATGCATTTTGACGGTCCCCAGATGTTCGTACTAACGAGGTTCTACTACGTATATCATATACAATTTAACATATATTCAATTCAATTTTAAAATGATAATTACGGAATTGCTATCCCTAAAAGTTAGTAATTGGTAATATCTTTATTCTTAAGTGCCAACTTTTAGGGAAATCTAATAATCAATTAAACAAACAAGTATCGTGATTAAGTTTACCAACAAAAGATATTACGTCATCTCGTTGCGAGAGTATCTTGTTGAATATAAGGATAATCTTGTAATCATTGCTTGTAATATATACCCACACTTGGTTTACCAATTAGTAAATGGTATATATACATGTATAATTATGTTAGAAATGTATGTAATATTCTGTTATTTAATCTATAAAGTTCAATGAAATTTTTTTTAATTACTATTTTTGGCTTCGCTTTATACATTATCTTCGCAATTTGCCTCAACATCGGTTGGTTAATTTATTGTATAATTGCATGTGTTAAAATATTTAAAAAGTACAGAGTATGCCAACGTACGCCCAATTTACACCCCATATATAGAGATGTCCAGTATCTTTCTCAACAAAGGAAACTTTACAATTTGGAGACACACTTTGTGAAGAATCTTTTGATGTTCTTCTGTATCGCAGTTGAATTAAGTTACATGCTTTCTTTCGAAGTTCAAAGCATAGTTAATGCCAGGTACTTGAGAGAATATGCTAAATATAATTCCACCATAATAGTTATTGAAGCAAAGTACCCCAATTGTTACATTCATTCGATTATAAAAGAATTTTATTTCTTTCCTATTGCAATAATCATGTATGATATTCAAGGCATGCTAGTTATCTCGTTATTCATCCTATTGTCGATACTCACTCGCTATCTGGCAGCTAGATACTTGAACCATCCATTTAAGGGCACATTGAGGAAATATATCATCTGGTCATCAGTGCAGTTTATAATTATGGTAGCTTGCTCAAGTATTTACACTGCAATTATTTCATTCGTAATTTACCCGGTATTTCTAATAATCAATTGGTTTGTTCTGTTGAAAGATAGTCGGTTTCTTTCAAGAGTTCTCAAATCAAATCTGAATGAGATCCAGTTGTTTGCAAACAACAAGTTCTTGTTTAGAGAACAGTTGTCAGCATACAAGTTTTACCGTTTCTTTCAAAAATTAATGTTAATCTCTCTATTTCTCTTAGTCATCGGCATTACTCTATTGTGTCTATTTTACCTCGTTATATCTTTCTATGATTCATTTTGTCTGCTAAATATAATTTATGGTATCAATATTTCATTGAGTATACCCCATACTTATGATAAGTTCGAAATTGAGGAATATTTGCGTCTAGTCTGTTTATGCATTATCATACTCTCCTCCATCAGTTCTTCTTTCCCACTCCTCAGTATCACACTCCTTCCTATCGTCAGAGAATGTGTTAAGAGGTACAGATCACGACATTACGTGTACAGATACAATTATGATAACATTTATCAACTTATCAAGTAGTTACATATGTAAGGAGAAAACTGTATTGTACCACTTTATTCTACTATGTTAATAATGTTATTAAAGAATCGTGCGTTTAACTCCAGTTGATATTACATAATTTTTTTGGATATTTTCAGTTTGGTAATTAAATAATTACTACATATTATATGAAAATCAATTAAAATGTGGGTTGGATAAATTATTCAGTTATAACCTTGGTGTAACCAACTTCAGATATCAAAAGTTTCAAGGAATTCGATGTGCATGTAGTAGTCGTTGTTACTGATATAATTTCGAAATATATTTCACTTCTTATACAGTAAATGCGTGTTTGAATACTATTATGTATTCTACTTCATTCTGATTATAAATATTATATGACTTGCAAATATATTTGTATTCCGTCATGCGACTTAATTAAATAACAGGTAAATTAAACAGCTTTGCAAATGTGTAATCAAAATAAAAAATTAGGTTATCTGAAAATTGGAACGAATTAGACTGGCAGAAAGTTACAGATTCACAAGGGTAGCGAGGGAATTTTGTAAGAATTTCATCCTATTTCGCATATATTCCAATGAAATTTTATATAAATAGATTAATAAAAATAAATAACTGGGCGGTCCCAGCATTTGAAAGAAAGAAGTTCATTTTTTGGCAAAATTGTTTGCATATGTCAGGGAAATTTGAGAGCCAGGAGTACCATATCGATCCCCAGCTTAGGTTTTTAGTTTGAGTGGGACCAATGCTTGTTAAATTCTAGGAACTACACTACTTTTGGCGAGAGATTCTATGATGGAGCAAGATCCAAGGAAAATTTAAAAATTAGGCTCTTGTTTACACTTATACTATAGTATAGAAAGTGAAATCATAAAGGCGAAATCATAGTGTTTCATAAATAGAATTCCCCTTGTGTAAGATTGTAGGTTCCTACTTTACTTAGACCGATGTATTTAAGCAAAATATCCAATTAACAACATTTTCCTTTATACTTTTTACTTTGGACATTTAAATGAATGTTTAATTGATAGTAAATAGTGATTACAACAAATTTTTAATCTGTTAAATATATTATCTACAAGCATAAGAATCGAGATGACCTAGTATCGTTGGTAATATATTTCAAAAATATTTAGGATATATTACTTAGATGCTAACATACTGGTAAACCACATTGGATTAATCATTTGACTATAATAGCTATTAGTGTACTAGTATACTTGTAAGTTGGATCTACCCAGTTAAAATGCAGACAACAATATTTTGATTAAGATAATGTCCACCATGTTCAATTAAGTTAGTGATGCAGGATTTTTGATATATTCTATCGTCACAGTTTGCCTTAATAAATTAATTGTGCATCTACATGTGTTAAACTAATTGGCATGTACAGAGTGTGTGCATGTTATAAATTAGTACATGTGTTTGAACTATTCTGTATGCACCCAGTTTCGTTCAGTATTTAACTTAATCTATCGATGTAAGTTAAGTTCATATAAATGACCAGTGGCGCCCACAGGGGGACGCAGTATACGCAAATGCGTATACAAATTTACTGGGTAATTTTTACCATTTCATATTTTACTTGCAGCTCACTGTACTTCTCGCAAACTATTTTTGGAAATATATTTCCTGAAATTGACTGTGTAATTTTTTTGTTTATTAATTAAATGCATCTCAAATAATATATAAGTATGTGACCAATAGTAATTTATCAATAAACTCCAAAACATTGAAATTTTCTGAAATGTCAATCAACTTAAAGTAATCATCCGGTTTAAACCCTCTAACTGCTCTAATTTATTTATTAAGAAATTATACAAATTGTAAATTAATTAACAGGCTCTGAAGGTAATCCATATGATTAAAATTTGACAGTCTAGTAAGTTATTTTATTATTAACATTCAGGGGACTAATATTTTGTTCATAACAGAGAGACTTCATATTAACCGAACTCAACTTAATACCTTATGTAAGTTGGTAAATTGGAATCAATGGTTAGTTCATAATAAAATGCTTTTATATTAAGTAGACATAAAATTGTCAACAATAATCAGATTTGACTTGTATTTGTTCCAACCCAATTTGAGCTATTCGGTTGCAACCGTGATATTGATTAATTAATTGAATATGCATATCGTGAAATACTAGTAAAAGCAAGATGCTAGTAAGTAATTATGGTTATAATGAAACGGGTTGTTCGATTTCGATCGCTTAGCGCAGAATATTCAATTTCTTCTACACAATTTCACTTCATTTCTTCAAATAGCTATCATATTCTCAGCTAGTTATTTTAACCAACAACAGCAAATAATATTCATTGCAATCTGACAAAACTAAATTCAATATTGGTGAATTTAATTGTTTGTTGTTCTTAGTAAATAAATGTATTTAAGAGAGAAGACTGTAAAACATTGAACCGACACTCTAATTTATTTGGTGTAATATTATAGATACAATGACAAACAATAAATATATTCTCTAGACCTCATAATATATCGTAGAATGGCAGTGAAATTGTTTGCTATATTCCTTAAACATGTTATATTCTCAAGGCTATATAGCTACTAGAATATTTCTATTATGTTGATAAAATACTACATACGTATGTAATTAGCAAAATACGCAAAATCATCCTTTGAATATGAAAATAGAAAAAATTTGTATACGGAATACAGTACAGTAAAAATAGGATTAGCGGATAATAACGGCCCAGAGGTCCGTAGCAGTATATGGAATATGGAACTAGAGACCAGTACCTCTAATTAGAAAATAATTTCGAAAAGAAAGCTTCTCACCGGTACAATAGTTTTTATTCGACTATTATGAACATTTGTCATAAATTTTCGTTAAAAACACCTTTCTTTAAAAACTATTTTACATTGTCGTTCCGTATATAGAGGATTCACTGCACTATAATATAAACGAAACCAAACAAATAAACTAGTATATTAGTGCAGTTTATGGAAAGTCCAGGTGTGCACGGGGATACACCAGACACGTCCATAAACTGTAACATATTATTCATATTTATTTTCGGTTAAACTTCATTCCTCTTACTAATCTTATAATACCTGAAGTACTATTATGAAACAAGTTGAAGTTGAAACAATAATAGCTATTTATAATATAAATTTGTAAAATGTGACTTTATAATATTTTGAAAAGTTAATTAGAACTCAGTCAACTTTATTTTCAAACAAAATGCTAACTGTAGAATATATTTTGAAATTGTTTGTTTGTTTATTTTATGTAAATGCCAACTAAGAAATTATGTTTGATCTATTATTGAACTGGTTTGTTTGAACATCAAAAAGAAATGATCACACCATCAGACATCGATGTAATAGTGTTTCGCTATAACAGTTATGTAATTAGTCTAGACATGACGATTGCATATTAGTGGTATTATAACAGTATATACTACTTGTGTAATTCGAAAAAGTAACATAACTCACTTACTGAATTCTAAATACATGCAAGACCCAACATACAAATACAAACATTCTTCAAGTGACTCAGATGGATCAATTATTTCCAATTCGAATCTCCGACCACATAATCAGTTCGTTCCTTGTCAAAGTACTTCCCAGTCCAACAAATATACGAAACGAAGAAGACCCTACTATGGCCAGCGAAAGCGTAAATTTCATCCTCGCTTTAAGAAGCTAACTAAAATAACAAATTGTTCAGTTTCTCCAATTAAAACCATTATTTCTCAAATTGAACCTATAGTTTATCCAATTGAATCTACAGTTTCACTAATTGACACAGTAGCCTCACGTAAACTACATTATGAGCCAGTTACGAGCCCTCAAATGAACAAGTTAACAGCAGTTTCTCCAGCAAGTGGGAATATTATAATCAGCTTAAACACACTCCAGTGTATGTTCTCAGAATTGACTGTCTGTAAGGTATGTTTCAGAGGAAAACTTGAAGTGATGGACACAGGTACAAAGTGTGGATCTTCAGCATACCTCCTTCTTAAATGCAGTCGATGCAATGCGTCCCAAAACTATTGGGCTGTTGGTGGAAAATTCAAGGAAAAGATACAAATTGGCGACCGAACGATCACTAAACGTAATGACCTCATTTACCAGTCTGTTCTAGGAGGAAGACTGGTTGGAATTGGAGCGGCTAAACTACATCTCTATCATGCGATGCTAAATCTACCGTCTCCCGGTAGTGCAAATGTTTTCACAGCTGCTGAAAGAGACATCCTAACTGCCGCTCAGTATGTTGCAGATAAATCGATGGATAAAGCCGTTAAAGAACTCCGTCTTATGCACAATACTGATCCAACAGAAGAGTTCTTAAAGACAATCGTGTCGTTTGATGGGACGTACCAACAAAGACCAGGGAAATGTGGAGGCGGATTTAGCAGATATTGCTTCGGGTCAGCAATTTCTGTTGAAACAGCAAAGGTGCTCTCATACGATGTTGCCTGTAACTCTTGTGCTAATTGTACGCGATACGAGAATCTTCTTAGAAGTAAAACAATTACCGAAGTAGATTTTCAAAACTGGAAACTCACTCATAAACCGAAATGTCCTGCCAAATACGCAGATTATGCGTCTGTGCAGTTAGAATCTGCTGTAGCTCCTTCTATCGTGCAGAAAGCTCTACAGCGCGGTATTGTGTTCTCGGGAGTAGTTACAGACGGAGACAATAAGACACACGAGGCCCTACGCATAGCTAAACCATACAGCCATCTCGGGATTGAAGAAATCAAACGATTTGAGTGCGTTAGCCATGTTTGTAAACGATTGAAGATTAACCTTTGCAATCGAAGAGATAAAAATTTGAAAAAACAGAAAAGTGAAAAAGATGCTGAAATACCGAAAGCAAGAAAATGTGTTACCAGTGAGAATCAGGTTAGCAGACAATTGGATGATTCTCATGTGATCCAGTACCTGACAAATTCTATAATTTGTCAAATTTGCAACTACTTCTGCCTTGCAATTAAGCGAAATCTTTATAATATCCCCGCGATTATTAACGCAATTAATGCCATACATGGACACCTCTCAGCAAATGATGAAAATGCAGAGTCTCACCATCGACACTGTCCCAAGGATTCAAACACTTGGTGTCGCTACCAATTAGCCCTCTCGAAGGGTTTACCTACCCCTCATCACACACATTTTCTAGGAGAAGATGCAGTCAAGATAATCTATGATGTATTTCAAGAGTTTGGTTATAACTCGACTCCGTTCCTTGAGAAGGTACTATGTGGATATACATCGAATCACAATGAATCTTTGCATGGCATACTTTGGAGAATGGTGTTGAAAAACGAGCCAGCAAGCTATGAAATGGTGCAGCTAGGATCGGCATTATCTGTCATCAGATGTAATGATGGTTACTGCGGAATTCGAGAACTTTGTGATATCCTAGGTCTACCTTTCTCCCAACGCCTCTCTGACCATCTACAGAAGCTAGACAATAATCGTATTATAGGAAGCAAGGGATATATCCATAAGCAAAAAATGCGCTCCGAGAAGAGACAGCGCCGTCATGGGAAGGTAGGGAATCAAATCCGGAAATATGGTCAAGATTATGCCTCAGGAGAATACTCTGCTGCTCAGAGTAACCTGATTCATTCTGATACTGAAGATATAGCTGGCACTGAAGAAGTTTTCGACACTGAAGATCTTTTCGACACTGAAGAAATTTTCGACACTGAAGATGTTTTTGGTACTGAAGATGTTTTTGGTACTGAAGATGTTTTTGGCACTGAAGATATTTTTGGCACTGAAGATATTTTTGGCAATGAAGATGCTTTTGTCACTGAAATTTTTTTTGGCACTGAAGATGTTTTCGACACAGAAGAAGTTTTCGACACTGAAGATGTTCTCAACACTGAAGATGTTTCTGAACATCAAATTTCCGAACTTATTCAGCATCCAACGACTGATCAGTCCGCTTGTTTAATCTGTGGAGGGACAGAGGAAGATAATGTTATGGATATTGGTATTGATGTAAACAACCCTTCTGATGTGATTTATCGGATTCAGTGCAGCCTCTGTGGAAGCTGGTACCATATGGGATGTGTGAAGTTAACGAAAGGAGATATTGCGGATGATGATGATTGGTTTTGTAGTAACTGTGTACTTGCTTAGTTTAGAATTAGTGATAGTTATTGTATGTAGTAGTCGAATTAGTCGAAGTAGTGTTTAGTTGACTAATGATCAAAATTTGAGTTCTTTCAGATGCTAATAAAATATAGGAGAGCCTGGAGAGGGAATTTTAAAATAAGTGTGATAATTTAATATAACATTATTTGCTAACTATCATAATATCTGAATATTACTACTAATGAGGAACTGCAGTTTCGGGTTCAGATTATGGTTCTGGTCTTGACGGAGTCTGAAAAGATGAGCGATTGCAAGTCTGGAAAGTGCAGCTAGAATATAATCAATTCGTATATGTGATTATTTGTACTATTCTTTATGTATCTATTCATTTATCATAAAGTTTATACTATTTGGAGTAGTTTAATGTTTTCTCGTAAAATCTATCAAATTCAATGCGAAAGTTGAAAAGTTGTACCCATTCGTTTATATGTTGATGAGATTGTAAGAAATTGGCCCCAAAATTAAATTCGGTAAGTTTTTCGTAGAAATTCATTACTACATATCGACAAAGAAAATATAACATATCTATTTAAAGTCTGTTATTACACAATAAAAATTATAATATTAGCTATTTCATACTGTATTTCCTTTAGTATAATTTATTTCGTGAATGCTAAAGTACATTTATCTTTCTCTAAACATTCCAATGCACCCAAGAAACCATCGTATTGGAATCAAGTACATAGTTTTACATCAGGATATATACTTGTATATACCTAATTTAGCAACATGAAACTTGTCTAGTGATTCTATTGCAATGTTAAGGTTAAACTTTTGTCTATTCGTTTATTTATAGTAAAGAGTAATAAATTAAACTTAAAGTTGACGCCGAATAGGTAATTATTCGGTTTGCACAAAGATTTACGTGCTAATTGGTACATTTGCGGTGTATCAGTATTATGAAGTTACTGCGAATATTATTTTTTTTCAAAATGTGACAATGACGTAATAGCCTGCGCCTGGAGAGGAGTAAGAAATTTCGATAGGAAACTTCAACTTGTTGCCCGGGGCCAAAGGTCACCCCTATATGCCAAACTAAGCTTTCGAAACCGTCCAGTTTCTCCAATTAACTTGGATCATACAAAAAATATACACACACATGAATCTTTGTGTTAATATTAACCACATTTAATAAATATGAATAAAATTCCGCCCCCCGTCCCAATTTTCTCGAGAAAGATTGATGATAAACAAGTAATTTATTTTATGCCGTCTGATAGTTAATTCCACCTATCTACTTGATGCAATCTCACTTGTTGTCAGCTCTATATCATTATTTTTACTATCAGTGCAAGGCAATTGTTGGTGGAAGTCAACAGGCTCTCCTTTACTCAGTGGCGTAGCAAAGGTTTCGGGGGCCCCGGTTCAAAAGAATGTTTTGGGACCCCTGGGGACACCAGTTCAAATTGGAGTATTAAATTTTAAGGAGATTGGCGGCATGCATTTGGGTTAATTTGGGTTGGAAATTGTATTTCCCGCATTTGACGAAGTAAATTGAAGTATATCTGCATATGGAGAATTTTGGAACCTTTGCATATCTGCCAACCGCCCAGGGATTCCCTGTACAGTACAGAGATTTTAACCAATTTGGCAGTTCTGTACAGGCATACAGGGATTTATTCCATTTATATAGGGATTTTAATTTACTAATTATGAGTCAAATAATGCCTAAAAATGTCTACAGTAATGATAGTATATTCTGCCATGCATTCTGTATTGACCACATAAAGGTACAACTGGTTTATATATTTATCAAGCGTACAAAGATTCCCTGCAGTACATAATTCAATGCTTTCTCTTTTCCAAAGTTGCTAATTTTGATATGTAAGTGTATAGTAATTCCCTGGACGATCGAGCGCAGCGAGCGAGAAAAATTTGTTGGGAGGTGTACAGGGATTTTGGCCAATGTACAGGGGAAAATTGGAGCACTGTACAGGGATATTACTCAAATACTTTTTCAGGTATGCCTTTGGGGGGCTTCCGGGACATCTGGAGCCTGGTTCAATGGACCGCCTGAACCGCCTATTGCTACGGCCTCTGCTTTACTATCTTTCAGCTTCGATCTTCTTCCAAAACCTAGCTTTATTAAAATCATCTTCCTTACTGAGGGTACCATTGTATTAGGAGATACGTTTATGCTTGCTTGTGAGTTCATGACACTCCAAAGATTCGTTCAGGATCTCTCAATCAGATGGTACTATAGCAACGTTATACTGAGCACCAGTGTTGTACTTGGTGTGTCTGAATCAATCTCGCTGGGATTGTGCTTCCAGCATTAATTTGTACAGTTTATCACTTTGGTTGAAAGAAATGCACTAATTTCATTTTCTTCATTTGATCCCCATTAAACCAATGTCAATTCCAGAGGTACAATTTCAGTTTTACAGTCACTTGATAGTTGACGATAATAACTTTTTCAGCACGACATTAATTCGGAAAAGGTGCTAAAATTATAAAAGTATCCTATCGGTTAACACGGCTACTCTCGCTCATTCAGGTGCATACCATTGTGTCGCTAGTGTTTCGACTCGTTGCCTTCCATTCATTCCATTCAGGAGCGCTTATAAATGCTCTGATATATACTTTTAACTGTTTGATCTATAACAATGTCATTCCGATGCAAAAATTAAAATTATAGTAGAACCTCGTTAGTACTCACACCAGACTGTCAAAGTGCGTTCGCCTTTCCGAAATTCATACTAATGGTGTCATATTTATTCAAAAGACTTTGCAGATGTTTGTCATTAACGAAAGTTTCGTAGTAACCATGTTATACTAACGAGTTTTACTGTACTTATTAATATTTGAACTATATTACATTGTTGATAGAAAAAGTAGTAAGATTACATAATATATCGTCTTGAGAAATAAGGTCGTAATATTACATAATATTCTCTAGTACTCGCACTCGTGCGCATTTCCAAAAATGTCATTTCACTATTTGTTTAAAAATAACTCAGAATATTATTACCTATGTACTTTATTTTCTCCTCTTTAATCATAGTATACAATAAATAGGAAAGAATAAGATATTAGTTAACAATTTGCTGAAAATATTATACTAATTGGGTTTACTTATATGTTCATGGGAATTTACAGTAACCTATAACTATAATTAGACTATGCATTAGTTGTGTTATTCTGATCAGCTCAGATTTCCTATATAAACTTATAGTGTTAATTATATAATGAAAAGTTTTCAAATATAACTAGAACTTTTTCTGCAAACTCTTTTTCACATTTCCACTTTTAAATCAAGAGAAAGTATAAACAATATTACATACACAACGATTAAATTAGCACCAAGTAGCTTAATTCCATTCTTTTCCATTGCATTCAAAATGCTTGATTCAGAATCCACATTTATTGATACCACCCCGTATCCCATGCGGCCCAGCAAGGAAGGATACATTGGGAATGCGATTATATTTCTGAATACCAAACTCAATGTATCATGTTATGATCAAAATAATTTGGTAAAAACCGCCAAACTGTTAGGGTTTGAGCATCATGTGTTTCGTGACCTATCCCAGAGACAATACCACAATACGCTGTATCACATCACCAACCCACCCTCTGAGAAAACTTCCCATGTCCCAGAGGAGGTCTGGCGGGCTCGCATCCTCCCCGAACATGAAGCTATCCTAGTAATAGTAGTGTCACACGGAAATAGGGACTGCTTCATTACGAGTGATGGAAAACTTTTCCCAGATAAGCACATTGATCATTATTTGAATGAAAATGAATGTATACTCATGAGGGGAAAACCCAAAGTTATCTTCTTCAATAAATGTCGAATAGAAGGAACAGGTGGTAATGAAGGTTTGCCTACCGTGAGCTTAGATGGAGTGATGGAGTATGATACGTACTTGAGTAGCGACTCTTCTACCCATAGTAACTTCCTGCACATATACACTACCTACTCGCTCCGTCGAATCGACATCAGTTCATTCGTTATCTCTAGGCTGCCGGAGGAATTTGAGAAATATGGTATCGGTAAGGAATTTCGCAAATTTATTCAAATTTTCCGATCACAAATGATCTTCGAGATTAACATGAGAATTAAACATAACCCCGGGTACGCTGAGGTTACTCAATGTTTAACAACAGAGTGCGATACTCTCCTACGGGATATATATTTCCCGCGGGCCCCGGGCTCACAAAGCTTAGAAGAGATGGAAGTGGAGCAGTCGCACGGGACGGATGTGTGTGGGACAAATAAATGGGAGTGTCTGAATACGCTTGAGTTAATGAATAAAAATGCTTCCCTGAAATCGAGATTCTTTTGGCGGATGAAAATATTAAAGAAGGCAAACAGCTCTTCAAACATGATGCCCAAAAGAGTCCCGTTGGGTGGTTATTCTCCATAAACTGCCTCAATACGTAATATCCCCCCTCCTCGAAAAATACTCCTTCGCAGTTAGTTTTGTTATTGTTGTGAATCATCTTATGAGATGAATGATTCTTGATTTTTAATTTGAAATGGTTTTTCATAAATATGATGTTTTTATTATGATTTGTATTTTGTAGTTCTTTTTATATTTGCGTAATAAATATGTCTAATATTACATTAATACAGGCTTGGTTGGGCTTTGGAGTATATATTTAGATTTTTGGGAAAATTCTAAATATAAATTGTTTACTAATAACTTAATAAACAATTTATATTTAGAATTTTTGTTACTGCGAAATAGGAATCTGAACAATATTTTTCAGTCTTGTAGTTATTTCTAAACTATCAAACAAACAACAATAAAATATGAACAACCTGAAATAATACTACTTCAGTCCCTCTTGTTTTCTGATTAACAATTCCCATATACTCGTAATGTATACTGGTCCCTATTGCTTATTAGGCCATTCCAATTTAAAATATGTAGCATCATAATATGAATTAATAGGTTTAATAAGCGGCTGGTAACTTTCAAGTAATTGGTTAGGTTGTTTTTTGCGTCTTATACCAACCGGCCAAAAAGTATTTGAACAACAATAATTTGTATTCTACATTCAAGCATCCAGCAGCAATGCAGCATAAATCAATTGTAGTCCTTCAACATGAATGCTGAAATACGTACAACGATATGTTAAGTAAATACAATAACTATATTTTTGCATTTAAATTTTTTGGTGTTAGCTCATTAACTAAAAAATACATAATTTCTGAACATTATGAAGCAATTAGAATAATTTTTATTCTACTGTTATGAACATTTATTATAAATTTTGCTTAAAAACACCTTCCTTAAAACTATTTTACATTGGCGTTCCGTATATAGGGATTCACTGCAGTGACTGTACTATAATTTAAACGAAACAAATCACAAAAACTAGTATATTTTTTCGCTTAACTTCAATCCTCTTTCCAATCTTATAATTATATAAGTATAAGTATAGGGGAACAAGTTGAAGTTGAAACAATAATAGCTACAGTCGAAACCGGTTTATTCTAATTCGGGTTATACTAACTTATTGGTTTATTGACTCAATTCAACTTTATTCTAACTATTAGTGATACAATCTTTTGTAAGAAATTCAAACTTTACTAGTATTTTTCACTGGTTTGGTTTTATTGTATTATGTAGTAGTCGAAGTAGTCGAATTAGTCGAAGTAGTGTTTAGTTGACTAATGATCAAAATTTGAGTTCTTTAAGATGCTAATAAAATATAGGAGAGCCTGGAGAGGGAATTTTAAAATAAGTGTGATAATTTAATATAACATTATTTGCTAACTATCATAATATCTGAATATTACTACTACAGTCGAAATCGGGTTTTTTTGCCCCCCAAAATGCACGACAAAAGGAGGCAAAAAAACCCAATAAGCAAAAAAACCCGATGGAAAACACATTAAGATATCACATTTTTGCACGACAAAAGGAGGCAAAAAAACCCAATAAGCAAAAAAACGCGTGGCAAAAAAACCCGAAATCGACTGTAATGAGGAACTGCAGTTTCGGGTTCAGATTCTGGTTCTGGTCTTGACTGAGTCTGAAAAGATGAGCGATTGCAAGTCTGGAAAGTGCAGCTAGAATATAATCAATTCGTATATGTGATTATTTGTACTATTCTTTATGTATCTATTCATTTATCATAAAGTTTATACTATTTGGAGTAGTTTAATGTTTTATCGTAAATCTATTAAATTTAATGCAAAAGTTGAAAGGTTGGACCCATTCGTTTATATGTTCTTGAGATTTGTAAGAAATTGGGCCAAAAATTAAATTCGGTAAGTTTTTCGTTACTTGTAACAAGCAATTCGTTACTACATAACGACAAAGAAAATATAACATATCTATGTAAAGTCTGTTATTACACAATAGAAAGCATAATATAATAGCTATTTCATACTGTGTTTCCTTTAGTATCATTTATTTATTTCGTTAATGCTAAAGTACAGATATTATTCTCTAAACATTCCAATTTCCAATGCTCTCGAGGAAACCATCGTATTGGAATCAGGTACATTGTTTTACATAGGGATACGTATACAGTAGAGCCTCTGAACAACGGACACCTTGGGACCGGAACTGTTGTCCGTTATTTCAAGGTTGTCCGCTACTTAGAGGTTGCTTTTCTATTAGACATATGCTAAATAAATAAATCCGTGCCACGAGGGTTGTCCGTTATTTAGAGGTTGTCCGCTATTTGGAGTGTCCGTTATGGGAGGCTCCACTGTATATCTAATTTAGCAGCATGAAACTTGATGCTCTAAATTAGTCCTAGTGTCTAGTGATTATATTGCAATGTATAAAGTTACACTTTATCTATTAGTTTAGTTTATAGTATAGTTGCAACCGAATATTTAAATATTCGGTTGACTAAATACTTCTACCAATTAGTTGATATTCAATTTGTTACCGAATACAATAGAACCAGGTTAATCCGACACTCGTTGAGAGGTAAAATGTTTCGGGTTAAGGCGAATTCCGGTTTATAGGGGTCGGATTACGGAGGGTTCTACTGTATCATTATTTGGTATTTATTTGGGAGAAATAGTAATATTTGGTGACCAAAAGTACTAATTGGTTGACCAAATAGAAATCTTCGGTTGACCAATTAGTACTATTCGGTAGATCAAATGGTGATAACGGTTGACTAAATATATTAGTTATTCATAGTGTGATAATCCTATTACACATTATTTTATCCAAAACAATCTTTACATACAATGGAGTCTCCGAATAACGGACACATTGGGGCCATGGATTTTGTCCGTTGTAGAGGGGTTGTCCGCTTCTCGGAATGTCCGTTTTGGGAGACTCTGTATTCAGAAGTGTTTAATCATATATCTAGATTCATTCAAAAATCAAATACTGATGATTTTAACGGGTTGTGGATAATTTAAGATATCTATTTGACTATTGTTATATAATATTGTGATTAAACTCCATTATTTATTAAATTAATACATATTTAGCATGTCTTTACATTAATAAGGGTGCCCGGTTGAAGTAGGTCCTCGTATCTGAGAGGTCGGAAACTTCGGAGGTTTGAGTGTATTTGGTTAAATAACTATTTGGTTGAAGTTGTTTCACATTAATAAATGCAATAGTATACAGAAACAGATTTACATGCAAGTTGACAGATTTACGGTGCATCAGTAATATGAAGATACTGCGAATATGTATAATACTTATTGTAAGTTTCCAACCAATCTAAGAAATATCATCATATGATCCCTCAGATTATTGCTTTATTCATTTAGGTGCACCTGGCCGATTGTGTTTTCAGTAATTCACAAAGTAAGTTTTGTTTATTCTAATATATTATAATGGTCAACTCTGTTTAGCAAGTACATGTTGGTTCCGGATTTATTGCCAAAACTAAATGGTTGTAGAGATTTGTATAAGTAAGGTCTGGAATAAATATTGCCACACGTTGCTACCTGGAGAATTGAGCCAATACAGTAGAGTCTCCCAAAACGGACACTCCGAGAAGCGGACAAGTTACCAGTGCCGGATTAACTATGAGCGGGCCCTGACGCAAGCCGGGATTTTGGGCCCCATGTTGAGTGAAAATAATTTAGGAATAGATAAAACATATTTAAATTGCGAGCATGAATTTAAAATACGAGCCCTTCGGTCTCAGTCGCTTCGCGACGGATCACTCTCTCACGAAAGTCGCTTCGCGACTTTTGTTCGTTCGTGTTAGACACTATGCAAAACAATTAATAATGGCCGCTTCGCGGCCTTACTCTCCTCAAATATAACTCATATCATAGATGACTCAATATGCTCATATTAAATAAGTTAAACCTGTGACTTGTAAATTACACGTACTCAATTCAGTATGCTGCTATTTGGGAGCCAAGTATTTCAACTAATTAATTAATTCATACATGTTATTTACTAACCCATTTACTGCATAGTAAATTGTTTAATTAAATTATTAATTCGCTGCATCATCAATATGTAATTTATTATGCAAAAGATATAGTAGTAAATAGTTGAATTACTTTGATAGTAATATTATGCATACTTATGTGATTGATGTAAGCAAATAATACATCAATCACCAATAAAATAGAAGCCAAGCTGGATTATTCAAATCTGCAATTTCGGAATTAACACTTGCACTTTGCTATACCTGTGTTGGTACGATACACTATTTATGGTTGATTAGTGTAGGGACTAATTAATTAACTGTGTCACAATCAGGAAAAATGGGAATTCGTGAACTGCTATCAGGTGTAGAAGTTTAGTGTACGTCTAATGCTTTGAATTTTCTACAGATCGGAGCAAAATTGGGAAGCTAGTACAAAATATCTGTTTTTCGAAACTGTGACGTCATAAACCCGTTATTTTGTTTCAAAAACCAATAGATCGTTGTCGCAGTACAAAATTACACCTGTAAAATACAAATTTTCAGCTTTCTAGGACTCGTAGTCTTTCCAATTAATTCTGGACACACACACACACAAACACACAAACAACAATTGCTCTTTTAATATATAGATAGATAGATTGTATATAATTTTGCTTCAAATGTATGCAAAATCAATGAAAATATAGTATATCAGAATTGTCGCATATGTGACGATTCTGATATTTTTTGTTGGGCCCCCTAGAATTCATGTGCCTGGCGCATGTGCGCCAAGTGCGCCATGGTTAATCAGCTACTGCGGACAACCCCTCTATAACGGACAAACCTCATGGAACGGAATGAATTTTCTATGCATGTAATAGTTAAGGACCAGACACTGAGAACGGACATCTCTCTACAACGGACAAACCATGGCCCCAATGTGTCCGTTATTCGGAGACTCCACTGTATAAAGAAATCGATGTGTAATACGTATATACAATCCAAATTATCCCTAATACAGTAGACTCCACTTAGTAGAGCCACCTCGGGACCAGGTTGTTTTGACCCGATTATGCGGAGAAACCGATTAACCGAAAATATTGTAAGCCAAACTGCAATTCTGTCCTATAAATCCTGTAAAATATTGACCCGATTAAGCGGAGAAACAGATTAATCGGTGGCTCTATAAAGCGGAGTTGACTATACTTAAGAAATTATTGTAGAATTATAAATGGAGAAAAGTTATTTTTGATTGCAATTTCTAAAATAGAATCCACATATTTTAAAATTATTTGCCCAGGGAAAAGTTGTCCAGTTAAAAGTTTGATTATATGACTAGTTATTCAGATTTACTAAGGTCATTAAAGTGTTGGAAAGATAAATGTCCTATCCTATGTATATTAATGCGTCACAAAATACATTGACGAAATAATTGTTGTGAAATATTTAAACACGTTAGTTATAGTACCTGGAGCTCCCACTCAGCTAGCAGTTTCAAACATAACTTCTACATCCTTCTGTATAACTATCTATCCTCCTGTTAATGTCACACAGAATGGAACTATTCAGTCTTACACTGTGAGCTATCAAGGAGAGTTATTCAATACGACTCAGGTTATTGTGTCTGTATCAGTGGTTGCTCCCTATCCACTGACTGCATCAAGTAGTGTGTGTATTTATGGATTAGAAGAGTTTAACAACTATGCGATAGCAGTGTCAGCTGTTAATGGAGCTGGAGTAGGGGCTGCTATCTCAGATGTGTTCAGAACATTAGCATCAGGTTTGTAATGATAGATTTAAACTAACACCCCTAGATTTGCCAAAAATGTTATCTGATATAATTAGAATTCATTAATTTGGTAAAATTCAACTCGTTTAGTATGAAGAGATATCTTGACACTGTTAATACACAACTATATATAAACTCGACCAGGCGCGTAGGAACGAGATTTTACTAGTAGGGCTAACACTTTGAAACATTAAACTAAATATATAAAATCAAAATTTGCAAAAAAGATATACGATTTGAATTAAAATTAATAAATTCCTTAGCAAGTTTTTTTTTAGTAGCTGGACTAAAGATTTAGCGATTGTTGCATTCTTATTAATCAAGGCTAGGTCAATGAGCTGAAGGGTAAATGCAAATAGTATAAGGTAGAGATGGAATAAGAATAAAGCATGAATCTTTAAATTATGTATTTTCTCTATGTGTACGATCATTATGTATGAATATTTACTTTGACAATCAAAATGGAAACTTGTCAAAGTGGTGGGACTTAGCCCTACCAAAATAAACTGAGGTGGAGCTTTAGCCCTCACTTCCCACACGGATCCTCAGCTATGAACTCTACTGAATAATTTACTCTCTTTAGCTCCCATCACTGCTCCTCAGACCGTAGCTGCTGCTAGTATAACTGCTACTACAATCACTGTATGTTTCGATCCTCCTACTGGCAGCAGTCAGAATGGAATAATCACTTCATTCGATGTCTTATATACTGGATCTCCATTCCAAACATCACAAGTGGTTGCTAGTGTAAATGTGACAGCTACTGAGTATCCATTAACGAGGATTGTGTGTGCTGATCTACCTAACTTAGAAGAAAACAACATCTACACTATCTCAATACGGTTAATCAATAGTGCTGGATCAGGACCAGCTAGTACAGATATCACTGCATTAACTCTTGAAACAGGTGAGTAACATTGTTTTATTAATGGAGAGTATTATTCAGAATTTTATATTTTTGTTTATGAACATTCCGTGAAGGCATTCATATTGTATATAATGGAGATTATGATAATCAATAATTACTTAACAGTCCTAAAAGTTATCCAATAATTTGAGCACAATATTTGAACTAAATAAGCAACTTATTATACCTATTTGACATAGTGAGGATATAATTTTCATTGTGGCACTTCTTTACTTATCATCATGCATATTTAATACTACAACACCATAGCAACATGAAAAAGTTTTCAATTCCTATTCGGTTGGTATTAATCCCTCAAAAATGTGAATAAACGGAAAATTCTTCCAGAAGGAGTCAATCAAATGATGTAACTCAAACAGCAAACAATTATATCAAACAGATATTCATATAAGTATCTAATGGATTAATACACTCCAAACAATGAACAGCATTCGAAATGCTATGTATACTTTTTGCTGGAATTTGAATATCAAAACCAATTCCTTTTAGTATCTGAAGCTCCCACTCAGCTAGCAGTCTCAAACACAACATCTACATCCTTCTGTATAACTATCTATCCTCCTGCTAATGTCACACAGAATGGAGTTATTCAGTCTTACACTGTGAGCTATCAAGGGGAGTTATTCAATACGACTCAGGTTATTGTGTCTGTATCAGTGGTTGCTACCTATCCACTGACTGCATCAAGTCGTGTGTGTATTTATGGATTAGAAGAGTTTAACAACTATACGATAGCAGTGTCAGCTGTTAATGGGGCTGGAGTAGGGGCTGCTATCTCAGATGTGTTCAGGACTTTACAATCAGGTTTGTAATGATAGATTTAAACTAACACCCCTAGATTTGCCAAAAATGTTATCTGATATAATTAGAATTCATTAATTTGGTAAATTCAACTCGTTTAGTATGAAGAGATATCTTGACACTGTTAATACACAACTATATATAAACTCGACCAGGCGCGTAGGAACGAGATTTTACTAGTAGGGCTAACACTTTGAAACATTAAACTAAATATATAAAATCAAAATTTGCAAAAAAGATATGCGATTTGAATTAAAATTAATAAATTCCTTAGCAAGTTACTTTTTAGTAGCCGGACTAAAGATTTAGCGATTGTTGCATTCTTATTAATCAAGGCTAGGCCAATGAGCTGAAGGGTAAATGCAAATAGTATAAGGTAGAGATGGAAGAAGAATAAAGCATGAATCTATAAATTATGTATTTTCTCTATGTGTACGATCATTATGTATGAATATTTACTTTGACAATCAAAATGGAAACTTGTCAAAGTGGTGGGACTTAGCCCTACCAAGATAAACTGAGGTGGAGCTTTATCCCTACTTCCCACACGGATCCTACAGCTATGAACTCTACTGAATAATTTACTCCATTTAGCTCCCATCACTGCTCCTCAGACCGTATCAGCTACAAGTATAACTGCTACCTCAATCACTGTATGTTTCGATCCTCCTACTGGTAGCAGTCAGAATGGTATAATCACTTCATTCGATGTCATATATACTGGATCTCCATTCCAAACAACACAAGTGGTTGCTAGTGTAAATGTGACAGCTACTGAGTATCCATTAACGAGGATTGTGTGTGCTGATCTACCTAACTTAGAAGAAAACAACATCTACACTATCTCAATACGGTTAATCAATAGTGCTGGATCAGGACCAGCTAGTACAGATATCACTGCATTAACTCTTGAAACAGGTATGCAGTATTTGCCATGTTCCTCGTTTTCTAGTCTATTTTTATCCATTCTTGCTAGTTCAATCAGAAAATTATGTAAACATATCCTGCAATCTCCTAATTATATTGCCAATATTAAGCACTATGTCTCTATATAGCTCCAGCTGCTGCTCCAACTAATATTGTATTACGGACTCTTGGTCCACAATCTATCCAAGTTACAATATGCCCACCTGCTAGCATAAACCAGAACGGATTGATACTTGGATACACTGTTTCATACACTGGAGATCCATTTGATACATTTACTCAGTCTAACACAGTTAACGTATCGTTATCGTATCCAGCAATAGCTTGTATTAATGCTACTCTGAATGGACTGCAAGAGTTTAACAACTATACAGTCACTGTACAAGCTATCAATTCAATAGTATCCAGTGACTCCAGTGCAGGAGTGGTAGCACTGACTGATCAAGCAGGTAGTTACAGTAATTATAAGTAACTCCACTCATCAACAATTGAAATACCGTGGTCAAGTATTTTTGCCGACTTATTTTGGGGAGACTTACCTTTCTCCAACATTTTAAAACGTATATTAACTGGAGTCTGGACATAGTGCAAAGTTTTAGAATTTGTCATAATAGAAATATCACCATTAAACCACCGCCTACTTAAATTCCAACATATTTATGGAATATATTCAATATTTGACTAACAATTCCTATTTAGTATCCGAAGCTCCTACTCAGCTAGCAGTCTCAAACACAACATCTACATCCTTTTGTATAACTATCTATCCTCCTGCTAATGTCACACAGAATGGAGTTATTCAGTCTTACACTGTGAGCTATCAAGGAGAGTTATTCAATACGACTCAGGTTATTGTGTCTGTATCAGTGGTTGCTCCCTATCCACTGACTGCATCAAGTAGTGTGTGTATTTATGGATTAGAAGAGTTTAACAACTATACGGTAGCAGTATCAGCTGTTAATGGAGCTGGAGTAGGGGCTGCTATTACAGACGTGTTCAGGACATTAGAATCAGGTTTGCATAATTAAATGTTCACAAAATATATAAATGAACTCAATTAATATAGAAATGTTTCCAATATATAAATGTTCTCATTTACCTAATGTACTCATTTAGTTCCTTGCCAAGCTCCTCAGACTGTCACAGTTCTTACTATAAATGCCACAGCTATTCGTGTATGTTTCTTTCCTCCTCAAGATGCCTCACAAAACGGAATAATTACCTCATTCGCTATAACGTACTCTGGGAGTTTATTTGACTCAGCAGAACAGAATGATACTGCACCTGTTACACCACAGTTGTATCCTCTAACAGGCATGATATGCAGGACCCTGGTTGGCTTAGAAGAATTCAATACTTACCATATATCAGTTGCAGCAGTTAATGGAATTGGGACTGGAATAGCAAGTGTTGGTTTAACTGCATTAACAGATGAAGCTGGTTAGTACAATGTTATGCAGATAGATTTAACTATATTATTAAATACTGTACTTTTTAGCTCCGAGTGCTGCTCCTCAGAACTTTACAGCTCTCAGTGGAATAAATATAACTCTTTTATTTGTGGCTCCTCTTGCTGTCGATCAGAATGGAATTATAACTAATTACACGATTGTATACTTTGGAGTTGACAGAGATTCTGCTATTCGTACTATCACAGTACATCCAGATCAGTTCAGTGTTACTATTACAGAATTAGAGGAAGATACAACTTATAGCTTTAGAATAGCAGCAAGCACAAATGTCGGACAAGGTCCTTTTACTCAGCCTTTGGTTGCATCTACTCAAACCGCACGTAAGTTTAAATTACAGAATATCCCCATCATATATCCCAACTATCGCTAATTATTGTTTATGACGAAGTCACATACACGTATTTGTTCAGTTTATGGACTAAATTAGAGGTTCACCTCATTTGACAGGTGTGCCAGTTTTTTCTTTTTGGATGTTACCAAATGTATACATAATCTCCTTTTGCAAATTATTCGTAATATTTTTAATACTATTGTATTTTAACAGCCCCTGCCTCACCTCCAATTAACATAACTGTCACTGTTGTCAACTCAACGGCTTTAAATACTACCTGGAGAGTACCTGATATAGATGAACACAATGGGTTACTATTACAAGTAGAGTTTCAAGTACAAGGAATAAATCTAGACACTACAGAAAGAGTTATTGTTGTCGCAATTAAATACTCAACTGATACTTCGATCCAATTTTACATTATCACGGGCCTTGAAGAATTTGTTAATTATTCTGTAATTTTAAGCGTCAGGAATGGAGCAGGGATAAGTCCACTCAGCGATCCAGTGTTTGAGTCTACTTTGCAGACTGGTAAGTTTGAATCAATTTAGATAAATATTGATTTATAATGTGCTGTTTAACTCTATTTGTTAATTCTAGCACCTAGCAGTCCTCCACAGAATGTAGTAACACAAGCATTGAGCCCTAGTTATATTGGAGTTACCTTCAGACCTCCTGTTGCTATTAATCAAAATGGATTGGTTAACAGCTACTATGTTACGTACATTGGACAGACGTTTGATACTACAATTCAATTTGTGATTGTTAATGTGTCAAATGCTATTTATCCCGCTACAGTAGAGACGCTCTCTGTTAATCTGACTGGATTACAGGAATACAATAACTACACTGTTAGAGTGAGTGCTATTAACCAGATAGGGGCGAGTCCATTCTCAGATGGGATTATACGGATCACAGATATTGCAGGTATGGTAATTAGATTAATTTTTCTATTTTGGGCCAACTTAACATTCTAATTATTAATTTATTGATTTAGTTCCATCTGAGAGTCCATCAGTTGCAGTACAATCTGTCTCCACAACATACATACAGTTGCTCATATCTCCTCCTGCTTCCATAGAACAGAATGGACCTATTGTTGCTTACGAGATTAGCATTACTACATTCAGGTTTAGCATAGCACCTGAACTGAGGAACACCACAGAGATACCAAATGGCTATCCTCTGACTCTCAATGTTACATTCAATGTATCTTCTCTTCAGGAGTTTGTAGAGTATACCATAAGCGTGAGAGCTTATTCAATAGCTGGGCCTTCTGTATTCAGTAGTATTGTACAGCAAACAACTATAGCAACAGGTTTGTATCATTGTATCCCATCTGACATAATTAACATTGGTTATTCCCTTATTATAGCTCAAAAAATTAGCAAATATGAATTAGTTTAACTTTAAAAATTTATATACAGTTAATACTAATGCGAGGTGACTTTTATTACCCTTGTAGTATCAAATATATAATGAAACAGTAACAAAGTACAAACTAAATCCAAAATTAGTTTTAACTTAGTGTTTGTTTAGTTTGGAAGTACGTATTACATATTTTTTGCTTAGTTTTTGATAATTTATCTTGAAAAATAAGGAAGCTAAAATCTTGTTCTAACTAGACTCAATCAATTAATTAATTAACTGAATTTCTCACTATAATATGCAACATACTTTCGTTAATAGGAAGAAAGATAGGGTGAAATATCGGTCAGGCAAGTTTTAATTTGCCAAGATTGTGCAAGTGTATGCCAGTGAACCCGAATAGTAATAATTGCCTGATTAAAAAAGTCACCGTCCCTGGTATAATTCGTATTATATGTTAACTTTCTACTAATGAAATTGTGTTTTGAATCTTTCATTCCAATATATCCGAAATACAATATGTAGTACACATATCCCAATTAAGTTCATGCTTAGTTTGAGTAAGAATCTATTAAAAAAGTATGTTTGGGAATAAGTTTTGATAAAAACTTAGTTTGGACCCAGTTTACGTTTAAGAAAGGTTATCAAATATAGCCACATAATGTATAATACGTATTCTTATTCCATATAGCACCTAGCAGTCCACCATTGAGTGTAAGCACACAAGCATTGAGCCCTACTTATATTGGAGTTACATTCATACCTCCTCTTGCTATTAATCAGAATGGACTGGTTATCAGCTACAACGTTACTTACATTGGACAGATGTCTGATACTACAACTCAATTTGTGATTATTAATGTGTCAAATGCTATTTATCCCGCTACAGTAGAGACGCTCTCTGTTAATCTAACTGGATTACAGGAATACAATAACTACACTGTTAGAGTGAGTGCTATTAACCAGATAGGGGCGAGTCCATTCACAGATGGGATTATACAGATTACAAATATTGCAGGTTTGTTATTAAACTCTTTCATACTAAAGACGCGACTACGTATTGCTCGTTTAATTAGTTATTTTATTACATTAGGTTAAACAATAAATTTGAATGGAGTATTAATAAATTTGTTAATTCACTCATTCACCTAATTTAAATGACAGAAATTGTTGAGTCCGCTAGACAATTATTTCTTTTGTATGACCATGGCTACAGCTACTCCAGTTAGTGAGTAAAATCTTGAACTGCACAGACAAGTAAATATAAAACATTGCTTATGTAGACTAATAAGTACAAATATCGAACTCACTTAGAGAGTATATTGTATGCTTGTGATTTTTAGTGTATTTAAACAAATATTTATTTCCTGTAGCACCAAGCAGCCCGCCACAGAATGTCATTACAGTAGCACTAAGCCCTACTTCTATAATGGTTACATTCATACCTCCTCTTAGTATCAATCAGAATGGACCCAATCTTGTGTATAATGTCAGCTATACTGGGCAGACTTTCGAAACTGTCTCCCAGTTTCAAACTGTTAATGTATCAAATCCCATCTACCCAGCTACAGCATCTGTATCTGTTATAATAATCGGATTGGAGGAATACAATAACTACACTATTAGAGTGAGTGCTAGTACTGTAGAAGGACCGAGTCAATTCACTACTGGAGTAATACAAATAACTGATATTGCAGGTTGGATAGTAAAGTAGAACTCTGTTTGCAGCAAATTTAGTTAATAACTAATCATACTTTGTTTAGTTCCATCTGAGAGCCCATTAGTTGCAGTACAATCTGTCTCCACAACATACATACAGTTGCTCATATCTCCTCCTGCTTCCATAGAACAGAATGGACCTATTATTGCTTACGAGATTAGCATTACTACATTCAGGTTTAGCATAGCACCTGAACTGAGGAACACCACAGAGATACCAAATGGCTATCCTCTGACTCTCAATGTTACATTCAATGTATCTTCTCTTCAGGAGTTTGTAGAGTATAATATAAGCGTGAGAGCTTATTCAATAGCTGGGCCTTCTGTATTCAGTGGCATTGTACAGCAAACAACTATAGCAACAGGTTTGTATCATTGTATCCCATCTGACATAATTAACATTGGTTATTCCCTTATTATAGCTCAAAAAATTAGTAAAAATGAATTAGTTTAACTTTTAAAATTTATATACAGTTAATACTAATGCGAGGTGACTTTTATTACCCTTGTAGTATCAAATATATAATGAAACAGTAACAAAGTACAAACTAAATCCAAAATTAGTTTTAACTTAGTGTTTGTTTAGTTTGGAAGTACGTATTACATATTTTTTGCTTAGTTTTTGATAATTTATCTTGAAAAATAAGGAAGCTAAAATCTTGTTCTAACTAGACTCAATCAATTAATTAATTAACTGAATTTCTCACTATAATATGCAACATACTTTGGTTAATATGAAGAAAGATAAGGTGAAATATCGGTCAGGCAAGTTTTAATTTGCCAAGATTGTGCAAGTGTATGCCAGTGAACCCGAATAGTAATAATTGCCTGATTAAAAAAGTCACCGTCCCTGGTATAATTCGTATTATATGTTAACTTTCTACTAATGAAATTGTGTTTTGAATCTTTCATTCCAATATATCCGAAATACAATATGTAGTACACATATCCCAATTAAGTTCATGCTTAGTTTGAGTAAGAATCTATTAAAAAAGTATGTTTGGGAATAAGTTTTGATAAAAACTTAGTTTGGACCCAGTTTACGTTTAAGAAAGGTTATCAAATATAGCCACATAATGTATAATATGTATTCTTATTCCCTATAGCACCTAGCAGTCCACCATTGAGTGTAAGCACACAAACATTGAGCCCTACTTCTATTGGAGTTACCTTCATACCTCCTCTTGCTATTAATCAGAATGGATTGGTTATCAGCTACAACGTTGCTTACATTGGACAGACGTTTGATACTACAATTCAATTTGTGATTGTCAGTGTGTCAAATCCTATTTATCCCGCTACATTAGAGACTCTCTCTGTTAATCTAACTGGATTACAGGAATACAATAACTACACTGTTAGAGTGAGTGCTATCAACCAGATAGGGACGAGTCCATTCACAGATGGGATTATACAGATCACAGATTTTGCAGGTATGGTAATTAGATTAATTTTTCTATTTTGGGCCAACTTAACATTCTAATTATTAATTTATTGATATAGTTCCATCTGAGAGTCCATCAGTTGCAGTACAATCTGTCTCCACAACATACATACAGTTGCTCATATCTCCTCCTGCTTCCATAGAACAGAATGGACCTATTGTTGCTTACGAGATTAGCATTACTACATTCAGGTTTAGCATAGCACCTGAACTGAGGAACACCACAGAGATACCAAATGGCTATCCTCTGACTCTCAATGTTACATTCAATGTATCTTCTCTTCAGGAGTTTGTAGAGTATAATATAATCGTGAGAGCTTATACAATAGCTGGGCCTTCTGTATTCAGTAGTATTGTACAGCAAACAACTGATCAATCAGGTATGTACATAATAATGTAGAACAATCAACTTCAGCTATTGGGACAAATTGGTTTCGGTAGATTCTCCTGAATAAATTAAAATTGAATATTTTTTGATAAACTTTGTTTGTTTTTCTACGGCCCAGTCCACTGTATTAATAATATTTATCATTTTGTTGTGTTATTACTAATTATTTCTCTCCCAATAGCTCCATCCAGCCCTCCTACAATAACTTCAATCACTGCTGGAGCTACTAGTATAGAAGTAACTTATGTGCCTCCCACACAGATCGATCAAAATGGGTTAATCATACTATACACTATTTTCTACACAGCTAGTGTATTCCAATCTGTCACTCCTAACATAACATTTGTTAATATAACAGACAGAGAGTATCCATATGTTACTAACAGGACGGAGGTGTTAACCGGCCTACAACAGTATGTGAACTATACAATAACAATAGTTGCTACTACAGTAGCTATTGGGACCAACAGCCCAGCGATAGTAGTAGAGACTCTACAAGAAGGTATAGTTAATATTTATAGGTTATGTTATAATCGAATAAGTGCTCTCCAACTTAACCATTGTAAGCACTATTAGGACGTGAGGGACCTAGGGAAATAAAAAAATTCAAATCGTTTTTAAATATATTGTTAACATTACTTTACTCAACAATGTATAAACCAATAGTTCAGTTGAACAGCATGTAGGAAATGTGTTTATATTTTTTTGAGATTATTCAAAAAATATTTAAAACTTTATAGCTATTGTTTATGAAAATCTTGTTACACCTTTGGTTTGTGGGTTTCTTATGCAGGGACCGTGGGGCTCGTTTCCCGGCTTAAATCAATCATTTGTAAATATAAAATTATTACAGTCAATAGAGAGACTTCATAAAAAGCGTACTCAACTTATTACAAACCCTATGTAAGTTGTTAAATTGGGACCATAGGGCTTGTTCATAACAAAAGTTCTTCATATTATGCAGACGAAAAATTGTTCACAATAAGCAGACCTGACTGTATTTTGGTGTTTATTTGTTATTTATTAGCTTTTTCATTTACTTTAGTATCTATAGCTCCGTTACTTATCAGTGCTATTTCTCCTAATCCAACTACAGTTTGTGTAATATTTGGAGTGCCAGAGCCGATAGATCAGAATGGATTGATTGTACAATATTTTGTGAATCTATCAAGAGCAATAGATGGACCGCTCAACAGAACTATCAATATATCGGACACACAGTATCCAGCAGAAATATTGGATATATCAATTTGCTTCTCAGACGTAGAGGAAGGAACGAACTACACTGTTAGTATCAGGGCAGGAAATGGAGCAGGATTGGGGGCTTCTAGCAATACCATTGATGTTAACACTGTATCAGGTTAATATTAAGTAACTCATCTGTGTTCATAGTTCTTAGGACAGATTCCATCTTGAAATATTTTATAAATGAATATTCCTTGATGAATATTTTTTTAATATGCCGAAAAACAATTTGGTATAGGTTAAAATCAAGATTAATGTAATATTGAATATATTATGAAAGATATTACATTGTAGTTTTTATTTGAGTTTGTTTTAGTACCTCCTCCGGATGTCCCACCATTCAAAGAATCAGATGTCCCAATAGTTACTACCATTCTTAGAAGTCTTTCTTTGACCATACCCGACATTCCCGTATCCTTATTGAACGGTGAACCTGAATCTTATGAGGTATTCTATCAGGGATTTCTGTTTATAGGCAATATATTACCCTCGAGAAGAAGGAAGAGACAGATGGATGCAATAGCAATTACAGAAATATTAACTATAACTATTGCAATAAATTCAGGACGCACTATTAATTTAGGAGATCTTTTACCCAACTATGTGTATGTGGTGAATATTTCCATTCGAACTGGCACTGGACAGACTCCTTTCGTTACTGTAACGTCTCCAAGTCTAGTTCCAACAGGTAGTATAGTAGATATCAAGATTCTTAAGGCAAATCTAGTGAAGAGCTTATTGATTTTACTTTATTTGTTTAGTTCCTACTGGTCCTCCCCTCAGCTTAAGAGCAGAAGCAACTTCTGATACATCGCTCCAATTCAATTTTGCACTTGATTTTTTCACATTAAATGGGATGTTATTGAGCTTCAGTATCTTCTACAAAGAACTAGGGACTATCACAGAAACCATACAACCATTTATACCAGCTAATATTGGTCCATACCAAGTGTCAGTAATAAACTTAGTAGCGAACAAGGTATATTTAATTTCGGTCAATGTAAGAAATGAAAATGGAGAAGGTCCTAGATCAGCTGAAATTAATGCCACTACAAATCCGAGTGGTAAGTTAAAATTCAGAAATTCGTTTTGTATAAAGTGAATTTCAAGAAACGTTATCAATTTATGTTTAAAATACAATGGCGTTCATGTAATTAGCAAGTCAGATTTGTACGAAAGTGCTTCCTATTTAATAGAGTAATTTGCTTTAGTATATGATAATTAACATTCTTGTTTGAACACGACAAGGATGGGTTGGTTAACCGTTCTTAGCCTGCGGTTACAATTCGATTTCTCGTCACAGTTAACCGGTTAACCGCCCATCCTACTCAATACAAATAAATCCTTTATAAAATTTGATTTACTACAGAATCAGACTCAGATATATAAACAAAACCGCATAAGTATATTAACAGATACATTTCATGATTTAGCTAAATTTAAATCAATGTTTTCTAATAAAATTTAACAAGTGGTGATGAGAAATGGATTAGGAGTAACAGAAGAAAACTTTCAATAATGTGTTTAATTTTTGCCATAAATTGGGGTTGAAATTTCTTTGTTTACTCACACTTCAATTTCAGTAAAACTGTGAAATCTAATTCCATTGTTACAAATCTAATGAATATTGATTTAACTTGTTAAATCCTACTCTATTATTTGACTTGCGATAAATATATTGATTTAAGTTTAACTTATAAATTCCAGCTGGCTTCTATTTAAATGTAGTATTACTATACAATGGATTAAATAAAATAATATAATATAAGGATTTGTTGACTTAACTCACTCACCGTGGATAACATTGCTAAAATAAATAACTAATAGTATAATTTATTATCAATACAATAATGAATGAATGGCATTAAACTCAAGATGGTTCAAAATAGAAATAAACTTCAAATTCAACAATCGTTCCTTTGTCCCGTAACAACTTTTTTTATTCTAAACACCATGTGACGTTCATGAATCATGATATGGCGAAAAAAATCCAAAATTGTAGCCTGTGTCGACAGCATGTTCCATTGGAGGCACTATCAAAGTATCAATAAACCACCACCAAAATCAAGAATAATTTAATATTGAATATACATGTATCATGAAAGATATTACACTGTGGTTTTATTTGAGTTTGTTTTAGTACCTCCTCCGGATGTCCCACCATTCAAAGAATCAGATGTCCTTACAGTTATCAACATTCCTAGAAGTCTTACCTTGACCATACCCGACATTCCCGTATCCTTATTGAATGATGAACCTGAATTTTATGAGGTATTCTATCAGGGATTTCTGTTTACAGACGATATATTACCCACGAGAAGAAGGAAGAGACAGATGGATGCAATAGCAATGACAAAAATATTTACTATAATAATTGCAATAAATTCTGCACGCACTATTAATTTAGGAGATCTTTTACCCAACTATGTGTATGTAGTGAATATTTCCATTCATACTGGCACTGGGCAGACTCCTTTCGTTACTGTAACGACTCCAAGTCTAGTTCCAACAGGTAGTATAGTAGATATCAAGATTCTTAAGGCAAATCTAGTGAAGAACTTATTGATTTTACTTTATTTGTTTAGCTCCTACTGGTCCTCCCCTCAGCTTAAGAGCAGAAGCAACTTCTGATACTTCGCTCCAATTCAATTTTGCACTTGATTTTTTCACATTAAATGGGATGTTATTGAGCTTCAGTATCTTCTACAAAGAACTAGGGACTATCACAGAAACCATACAACCGTTTATACCACCTAATATTGGTCCATACCAAGTGTCAATAATAAACTTAGTAGCGAACAAGGTATATTTAATTTCGGTCAGTGTGCGAAATGAAAATGGAGAAGGTCCTAGATCAGCTGTAATTAGTGCCACTACAGATCCGAGTCGTAAGTTAAAATTAAGAATATTCTTTTGTACAAAGTGAATTTCAAGAAACTTTATCAATTCATCTTTTATAAATACAGTGGTGTTCATGTAATAGCAAGTCAGATTTGTACGAAACTGCTTCCTATTTTAATAGACTAACTAGCGCGCTTCGCTTGCTAGGTCGCTCCGCGGCCTAGTAACCGTAAATAGGCCTAAATAGTCAAATTTAACAATGTGAAATTTTAATGATTACGTCATCGTGCGATAATGAGTAAGCATATTGGTGATCTGGTGTTACCAACGTGTCCGCATCATTAATGTACATGTTCTATTAAATTTTCAGATTTTTCTTCTCTTAAAGGGCGCGAATTATGTGCGATTAAGTGACTTTTCAGGGTTCTCGAAATGTGACAATGACGTCATAACTTGTCGAGTGTTAGAAATTTTGAGTGGAAACCTCACTTGTTGGCGAGTGCCAAAAGTTACCCCTATATGCCAAAAATTACATTTGGAAACCGTCCAGTTTCTTCAATCAACTCGTATCATACAAACAAATATATCACATATACACCCAGCCTTGTGTTTTAATAGTATAGATTTGCTATTTTAAGTATATGATAATTAACATTCTTGTTTGAACACGAAAAAATGTATTAAATAATTCTAAGAATTCTAAATCATTTTGAAACTACAGTGAATGCCGGATATAAGAACATCGTTCGGAACTGCATATAGTGTTCTTATAACCGGCTAAATTATACAGGGTATATGGAAACCGATTTCCAATATAATCTTCTTATATCCGGTATCTACTGTATTACTTTATGTTCCGATTCCTTTTCAGTATTAACTTGTAATTTTATTTAGTTCCAACCACAACTACTGTACTCGGGACTACACCAGTTCCCACAAGTGAACTTCTACCTGATTTGACAACGACTATTGTTGTGCCAACGCAAAATATATTCCCGACAGCAAATATAGCGTATGTTAATTCAACTCTAAATAATTTAATATTTTATAGAGTAATGATTTAAGCTGGAATTAGAACTGAGCACGTATAAAAACCTTAAAAAAATTATTTTGAATTTATCAATGGGTGTTTTGTGTTAATTAATTGATATAAACGAATCAAATGACGCGTTATTATTGTAGCTAATTATAGGATCATCTACATAATCACGGATTATAACAATCCACCAAAGTTTCAGGATGAAACATTTGCTGAACAGTATAGGCTCATTACTTCCACTCCATTAATGGACGGATTTGTTTTTGATAATGAAATAAATACCAATATTCGTATACAGGCAGCGCTGAATAGCACTTTTTTCGCATTACCAGGTCAGAACTCATTTCCTTATATCATTGGTGACAGATCGGAAACTAGATTTGAAAGTAGATCTTTCGATAATCTCCCTTTGACAAGGGGATCAACTCTCTATTCTTACTACTATGTTCAGTTCTTAAATGAAGATGGGGTATGTTCATATTTTGTATAATAGAGATTTCTATAAATGTTGATTGGGATGTTTGTAAAGTATTATTTAAACTTTATGTTTCTAGATGACAAGTCCAACTTTTACCCTTACAAGTATACCATTCCAAGTTACAATACCAGAAGGTAATTATTAAAAATTATCGGTACTCAATCGTAGAATAACATTATTTTCTTATCATATAGAACCGAGTAGCCCTATTGGAATCGTTGTTGCTTTGCTACTCATTATTGCGATATTGGGTGGAGTCATAGTAGCACTGATTCTACTGATCTTCTGGTTCATGCGAAGAAGGTAAGTTAGAAATATGTTCTGCTTTCTTTATGTAATAATATTATACATTATTGCTATACCCCTTATTATTAATAATGATACTTTTTTTAATTTCTGGGTACATTATCTTGTTATTTATGTGATAATGTATTTTAGATCGAAGAAAGCAAAATTCAAACATGAAAGATTATCGAAACCAGAAAGACAATATATGGAAATGTCTCCAGGAGATACCATAACAGAAGGATATTATAATCTGACTAATGAATCTCGTGATATTCCTCAATTCTATGCAGAGATCAACACAGCTCCTGTGGAGGCAGTAGCAGAGCATATTTATGCACACATTGATGAAGATGGTAAGGTTATTGAGGAGGCGAAGGCAGATGGAGATTATGAAGTGATGAAATCCTATGTCTCTACTGAAGTTGACTACGCGAATGTGAGTACCTTTATTAATGTATAATTTAATTAATTTACATTCTCTATTCTATCCTTTAGCTCTACTAACGTTTTTGTCAGCATTTTTATTTGTACAAAGTATTTTAAAGCTATTATATCTTCTTGAAAAAAATATCGATTTTAATTTTTAAATAATAGTTGACTTTGTTAATGTTTAATGAACTCATATTTGTATAGATTGTTTGAAATGATTGCTATTATGTCAACGTTTAAAATGGGTGTTCATAGGAATAGCCCTCAGTGTTTCATCCAGACATTTAGGCAAGGGGGGGGAAAGTAGAGTTTTGGGAATGTGAGGGGCGGCGGCTTCAGCTTTGATCAATGTATTATTTCGAATCCCAAGGGGGGCACATAGGATCCAAGGGCGGGAGGGGGGGACGCCCTCCCTCGCCCCCCCCCTAAATGAAACCCTGGCCCTTGAAAATCCTAAAATGGCACTTTTTGATAAATATATTTTTGGTAGTGTTCATCACTATTTTATCAAAGAGAGTAAACTCGAGATAATAATTCTATTTTTCTCGATTATTTAGAGTATGTAAGTTACACTTTCTGAATTAAATACAGTGGAATTGCTTTATTAGCAACATTGCTCTATTAGCAACTTATCTTAAGTTCCAAGCGAGCTTTTAATGTTATTTCTGTTCCTCTATTAGCAACTTCGCCTATTACTATTAGCAACCAAATTTCATGCAAAATGCGAGTTGCTAATACAGTAATTCCACTGTAATCATATTTTATGTAATAAAAGTAGCAATCGTATCTTTTTAAACTAAAAATGCTTATGTAAAATACGGTTGCAACTTACTATATAAAATTCCTGGAGAAACTATTTAGAGATTACTTCAATTGATTAATATAAGTTACGCCAATTAAACCAAATATGATGCAACAATAACGAGTTTATGTGATTTGCATGTTAATTCAAAAATTATTTTATATTGTAATGATTTTTCAGTATTTACCAATGATTAATCATTTTTTTGTTATATAATAACGTAATGACTCAAATCTAGCTACAGCTGCAGTAAACTTGTTAATTCGTAATTAAAGATTGAGAGTATTATTAATAAATAATTTATACTAATACAGTCGACTCCGCTTAATAGGGTCAGTTTGTTCCAGGGTTGTTTCTATAAATCCTATGAAATTTTGACCCCATTAAGCGGAGCTACTGTGTGCATATTAAATATAAATGATATTAGAAGTAATTATATATCAGTAATACCCCAAGGTTACAAAAGATATACAAATGTTCCAGCCAGAAATTACTTACAAGTAAACATCCATACGAGGTTTTATCTTATTAATCAGGAATTTAGTTAAAATAAAGGATGTTACGAGTGGAGTAGATTGAATATTATTAATTAGAGAGATTGCATCAAATACGAGTACATTAGATTGGCCATGTCACATGCAGGCAAGCAATAAATAAAATTGTATATTTTGACTACCAACCTAATGAAGCAACATGATGAAAGCTGATATCAGGATTATACAGATAGGATCGTAGCACTGCTATTACTAATAATGCACAGATGTACTATAAAAGCAAGTTGTTATTGTACGACATGGTAATTTGATCAGATATACTAGTAGGATGGAGTTTACCTCAGATTTAGCAATTGATGTAGCACAAAGCGACCATATACATCAAATGGCATTAACAGTGATACGAGAAATAAATGAGACATTCCAACGAATACAAACAGTTGTTGCTAGGAGGAAAACTTTACTTATAAAAGAGGTGTCAATAATTGAAACTAAATTGAGGCGTGAGAAGAACCAACGGTGTGAAGATGTGAGTACGCTTGTAAGAGCAAGAGAGTCACTGGAAGAGATGCTAAATACGAATAAATATAAAAATTTGAGGAACGAACTTTTGATTCGACTTGATGATAGTTTGGAGAAGGAAAATGAACATTCATCTATGGATGGCTTTAGGTAATTATTTGAACTAGAAATTTAAATCGGTTTTAAAATTTATTTACACATTAATTTTCGTTTGGAATTAATTCTATACTTTTCCAATGTAATTTTCAGTCATTAGTAAGTTCATTTTTAACATAATGTTCTAAAATTACAGCTGTGCCGACATAATTTTATTTTGGAGGAACTATAAATGGTGGTAAATAAATATCGTCTGTACAGCTGTAAAATTCACCTTTGTGCGGCCTGATTTAATATTGAAAAGGTGCTGCCGATATCTAAGTAAGTACTTTCCTATTACATGAATAGGAAATTAACCAATTGCATTTTAGATTCATTTCCACTGGGATCGAGCAATTGAAAGACTGTATCTCTAAATTCGGTGTCGTTGTAAGAAATGGTTTAAATGAGGATTCTCCAGTATTTGAAGAGGACATGTTCCACTCATACACTCTTCCAACCCGATACATCGCGTCCCCAAGAGTTTCTCGTAAGTGGCCAGATCCAGAGCATCTCTCGCTTATGAGACAAGTATCAACACCTACATACCATTCAACAACACTGACACCACCATCTCGACCTAGAGGTGCCACCAAACCTGACTCATCCACACTCTCTCAGTCTACCTCACTCTACAACACCAGAGACTCACCTACTCCGACACACTTAGGTTTTCATACCCCTGGCCCTGTGAGAAAGAATAGCTTCAACTACTAGTGCAGTGTCAAAGCAAACTCTGGTACAGTCAATGTGTTATTAGTGGCTATAACTATGTATTGAAATGTTATTTATTGAAAGGTTGTTACCTGCTATTAATAGCTAATATTGCTTTATATTATTTCAGGTCACGCGACAAAGCACTTGTTTATACTGAATTAAATATCAGCTGCTTAATAGACTTCCAATAAGGTTTATAATACACGAGCCCTTCGGTCCCGGTCGCTTCGGTAACAACAATAATAATATTCATATTAGAAATTCACAAATGCGAAATTCACAATCAGCATACTTGTTTACCGATTATCATAGGAGTCTTAAATACGAGGGATGTCTTTTGGGCAGCCCGGACACATAAATCCAGAGCCGTAGTTCGAACTACCTCTATATAAGTGTATTAAAATTCATAACTGCCGACTGTACAGGAATTTTAACTATTAATGCTGTTGTGTTTATTTTTGCTGTATAGGGATTTTTAATTTGGACAAAATTACTGAATGCAGTGGCGGATCCAGACATATTGAAAAGGGGGGGCCCAAGAAATAATGCGAGCGTAGCGAGCCTCTTATAAGGGGGCCTGGTGGGTAACCCCCAGATTCTTTTTGAGTTACCGTATTTCCCCGAATAAGCGCCGGGTCAAGAAAAATTACATTGGCATGATACAATTTACACAGATTTGTTGATCACTGTAATGTATTTCCATTGATTTTGGCAACTTCGGCAGGTATACTGTTTGTGGAAACCATTAGAACCGAACTAAATATTATATTCTGGAATTTTCAAAAAAGATTCAAGATAATTATGGCCCACGAAAACAATAAGCGCCGGGTCGCTTATTCGGGGAAATACGGTATATACACTCAGAATAATTTTAAACGCTAATTTCTTTATAAAGAGCATAATTCAAACTTGAGATTGAAGTTTCTTAATTATTTTGTCAATTTCAGCCTAAATAAATTTCAGTCAATTTCAGTTTCGAAGGGGGGGCCCAGGCCCCCTGGGCCCCCCTGGATCCGCCTCTGGAATGTGAGTCTAATAATTAGAATACCTAGAAAATGTCTACACCCTCTAAATGTAGCATTTTGTTTGTGTAAATGACAGTTCTTATTCAAGCGTAAAGGGATTCCCTGTACAGTCTAGTATATAATTCAATGTTTTCTGCATTCCAAAGTGATTATTTTGATTTATGTCAACCTTAATAAACATAAATAGCATTAATTGTATTTCTTGCCATGCTTTCTGCATTGACAACGTGAATGCAATGTATTAGTTTAATTTCTCTTAGTACAAGCACATAGCGATTCCCCAGACGAGCGAGAAATTTTTTGGCGTACACAGAGATTTTGCCAACAATGGATATTGGAGCTGCATACAGGGGGATTACTCAAATAGGATTCCGGGTACTCCGGGTAGCTCCTCTGGGCTGCCCGGACATATCCGGGTGCCCGGGTGGTTTATGACTCCTATGCCTATTATAACATTTGGAAGTTAGTTTCCAACTCAATTATAAAAGCGGTTTCTATCCCCTAACTCTTTAATACAACCCAGAGTCCCAGACAAACAAACACATAACAAAGAGTTTTAATATAATAAATTTATAACAAAATAAATTAAATATTTACAAAGTAATGAACCAAAATATGAACAAAAAATGCTACAAACAATATATGGGGGATAGTCAAAGAAGTCAAAAGAACACTCAAAAGATAATAGAACTCAAGATACCTCTAGGAAACAACTGCTAACAGAGTTCCTATGAAAGCTAGAAAAAGAGAAGAGGAATGTGTTAATATTTCGATCAATTAAAATACATATACTATAAAACTACTTACATTCGCGTAGGCAACTTTAGTAGAATCATCGGATTTCATCACTTCATAATCTCTATCTACCTTCGCCTCCTCAACAACCTTACCATCTTCATCAATGTGTGCATAGGTAGGCTCTGCTACTGTGTTGCTCTCTGCATAGAATTGAGGATTATCACGTGATTGATTGCCCAGATTATAATACACATCTGTTGTGGTATCCCTTGGAGACATTTCTACGTACTGTTTGTCAGGTTTCGACAATATTTTAGATTTGAGTGTGGCTTGCATTGTTCTATAATACCGTAAGTACCAAATCACAAAAATAACTAATATGATGACATATCCAGATAGTAACAAAAGTACTAATATGATTAATGGGATCGCAATAGTAGCACTATTGTCTGTATATTGGCTACCACCAATCGCTTCTGAAATGATTGCTTGAGGATCAAATAAATATATCTTGCTACTTTGTCCATACAGATTAATAACAGTAACTTCTGCCAAGTAAATTGAATTGGTTTCAATATCTGTCAACTTATAAGAGACTCTATGGTCCCTGTCACATGTCAAATCACAGTTCAAATCAACTAATTTTACAGTCACAGTGTTATTCGACGATTGGATTGTAAACTTTACACTGAAGCGCTCATCAGCATCAGGTGCATGTGACAATTCCCATTGGAGATACAAGCTGCTACCATCAATAGAGACCACATCGAGGGATAGGATATCTTGTTCGTATTGGACTATATAAATTAGAAACAATGAGTGACAAATCAAGTGCCTGCTATAGGAGTAGATTTGTAGTGTCCTACTAGCAAAGTGGCACCTGGTACTCTAAGCTATATACTACAGTCGACAACCGTTAATTCAAACTTTCACAAAAACGCACAAATTTATTTTTCCGTTGAAGTATTCGAATAAACGGATGTTGACTGTATATTATATTATTATAATTTATTGAACTTTTCTTCATCTACTTTATTCCGTATGTGTCTCGTTACCCCATAAAAATAAAATTATCCCCAATGGGATAATATAACCCTAACTCCCGACAACAGCAAGATATTAAGCAGAGGTACGTGGTAACAAATCCGCATAACACTTACTGTTTTGCGACTGTGCGCTTTACAAATTGTAAACATGGCATAGATAGATTATAGAAAATACAATAGTTTTAATTAATATGAATGCAAACAATAAAACTCACCAGTCTCAAATGACAGGATATATTCATTAGAAATAGAAATTAGTTGCCCGAAGATTGCCTCACAATAATATGTTCCTACCTGACATCCCTCAGAAGACACAGTTACTAGGGTACTGCTGATGCTACTAACATCATCATGCTGTAGGTTAACCAAGTACCTGGAGTGACAGGGAGATATCTCAGTTGTATTGTGATACCACTTTACTGTTGTGAAGGGTAGGATACGAGGGAGAACATTGAAAAAACAGAAGAGTTGAAATGATCCATTCAAATAGATAGGCTGTGTAGCTAACCCAATAGAAATAAATGTTGGAGGAGGAATAGGAAGGATAATGACATCGATCTGATTAGAAGACACGAAACCTGAACCTGGAACGCCTGCAGTACAAGAATAAGTACCAGATCTTTCATAGCCTGAATTAGAGATCGACAGTGTACTAATGGCAGTGTTCGCGTCAATAGTGGAAGATATTGCACTGTTGGATAATATGGAAAGAACTGTATCATTGTGAAACCAGTTAATTGTGAGAGAAGACACGAAGCGGGTAGAAATGGAGAATCGACAGGAGAGAGAAAACGATTCTGAGATATAAACAGGAGTTGCAGATAATTTAAAATCAACGAATACAGGTGTTGAAGCAGAATGAATAGTCACGTTTAGGAGTGAGGAGACGCTGGGCAACGAGTTCAAAACAGTAGCGAAACAATGGTATGCACCAGATTGAGAGAGAGCAGCCGTGTCAACTGATAGGATACTTTTTACAGTGTCAGCACCCGAAATTGATTCAGACACACCAACAACACTGGTGCTGAGTATAACGTTGTTATAGTACCAGCTGATTGAGAGATCCTGAACGAATCTTTGAAGTGTCATGAACTCACAAGCAATCATAAACGTATCTCCTACTACAATGGTACCCTCAGTGAGGATGATGATTTTAATAAAGTTAGGTTTTGGAGGTAGATCGAAGCTGAAAGATAGTATAGGGGAGATAGCCTGTTGACTCCCACCAACAGTAGCCCTGCATTGATAGTCTCCTGTCTGGTCAATTTGAGATGTGGAAATCGTCAGACGGCTAATGGCTACAGTACCACTGTAAGCTGTATTTATATTAATGGTACTACTCGCGACTACTTGCGTATTATTCAAATACCATTGTATGGCAATCTGCGAAGTTATATTGGGAAAGGTACCGAATTGACATTCCAATGTAAATGGATCATGGAGATATATAGGTGACGATGTTCCTACTTGAATAGAGTTAAATTGAGGAGAAGGCGGTACAACTATGATCATTATTGTATCGGTGGAGAGACGAATAACATTCGAAGATGTGCATGTATACATTCCTGTGTCTGCTTCCAACAAGAGACCAGTGTTTAGAGCAGCAATTGATGAGCTAACAGATCCTGTCCAGAAGTATATAGGAAGTGGATGGGGTGCATTTGAGGTAACACAGCTCAGTGTAGGAGTGTCTGTGCCTATAACAACTTGTATGGATGCTTGGTTTGGAGAGATGTCTGCTGTTGGAGCCACTGGTGTTTGTGAGAATATTCCAACTATGAGGGTTGGGTTTGTTACACACGAGTAAAACCCTTGTTCCGTATCTCCAATAGTCCCATTGAGGACCAGATTGCTTCTCCCATCCCGTGGTGATACCACGTGCGGAAGGAGGAACGAGTCAGTGGTTACAAGTACTGGAGACTGTCCTGTGGTACGGTTTGGGTTAGAATCCACATACCAATTGGCAGCATTACTCGGACTCTGTGTGACACATAGCAGGGCATCAGGGATGTTAGCACTGCCTATAAGATTTGTACCATTTACTATTGGGACAGTAGAACTCCCATTGGCTAATACCTGGATTGGATCAGAACCAGCTGTGTTTATGATAATCCTGAATGATACCATATCCCCATACCTGTCCTCGCATACATATGTTCTATCTTTATCCAGTGTGGCTACGGTAGCAGCGGGGTTAATAAATAGTCTTCTCGGAATGTTCGTAGAAACTTCATTTTGTACGAGGGTGATGTCAGTACCGATGTCTAGGAATCGAGCACCGAATATCAACGGACAGGTTAGAGCTATATCTAGAGGTGCTCCAAGGCTGAATGAGTACTCGTAATCGTTCGGAATACATTCTATGTTTTGTCCAATATTAACAGGATCTGTTTTTAACAGAAATGATTTGTTTGAGAATACAACGTATTGTACGAATGGAGCACATCTTATATACTGACAATCAGCATTGGAGTCGAATAGAACTTGATAGATAGTTGTGTTAGTAGTCTCTGTGTCTGTCGGATATAAGGGAGATGGAATAAATCTCCAATTGGTAGATAATTGCAAAGAAGCAGTCAAACATTCAACTCTGTATGTTTGGGTAAAATCGAAATTGAATACTCCTCGTTGATAAACAAATTCGTAAAGAATATTATCAGCGCCATATATTCTAATACCCATAACAAAAAATGCACTTATAACCCTCCTCGCATAATATATACCGAATGAAGATCGGCTCATAACACCAGAATTTTGAATGAAATTACAAGTGAAGTTATTCCCCTCATTATCCACACTCACAGCATTATTCGTGTAGAACACACTCTCTCCCGTGGCGTTGTCACGTGTATGGTAGAAACTTGTGCTGGCAGGAGTGCCTAGAGGAATAACAGTGCCATCGGGCTGATACCAGGTGATGACTTGATCGGGACTATCAGGAGAACAGTGGTACTTCGATACAACATCGAATATATCTGCGTGTATCCCACCTCTGAAGATAGAGCCTGTTCTGAATGGTACAACAGTTGCACCTTTGAGGAAGTACAGTCTGATTAGTTCTGTGGTAAATGAGGCAGTAGGACCCACTGTATTACCAAATCTGTTTGATGTGTAGATGTATACTGCATAATTACTATTGGGGAGAAGTCCCGTCAGTGTAAACGTGGTGGATCCATCAGGGATTGGTTGGTACATTGTAAAGTTAGAACCTGTAATGTAGAGCAGAGTATAATTTTCCATCAAAAATGGTGTCCTGTCTGTTCCATTCCATGAAGCAAATGCAGTAAAGAATGTAATTGAGCTTACAACTAGTGGAATTGCATCAGGTAGGTAGCTTGGATTAACGAAAACATTAATTGCTGGGGAGTTAGCAGAGAGACTAGCACCTACAGTGGCTACACACTCGTATTGGCCAGCATTAGATACAGTCGCACTGGTAATGGTAAGTTTACTCGTTGTTGTGAATCCGGAGAAACTCGTTGTGTTTGTAGACACGGTATTAAGTGTCCCATTGTGGTACCATAGGATTGAGATGGGAGAAGTCACGTTTGGGATAGTAGAGAATGCACATGATAACTGAAACGTGTCTGTGTCGAATATATCTCCCTCTGTGAGCAGCTGTGTGCTGCTAACTGATTGCGGAGCTGGTGGTATAACAGTAATGGAGATGGTGTCAGTAGAACTATAGACTACGTTAGAAGATACACAGGTGTAGACCCCTGTATCAACTTCCAACAGCAGACTGGTGTCTAGTGACTCACTACTGGTACCTGCCCAGTACGAGATGGTGTAGTGATATGGTGAGTTGCTGAACCCACAGACCAACCCGTCGGTACTACTCCCAATGGTTATTTCTATGCTGGTCGTATCTGGGGTAATCATTGCGATGGGGCTAACAGGCAGCTGTGAGAATATACTGTATGATAAGATTCTATTAATGGAATCTCTACAGTAGAAATAACCTTGTCTGTCGGATGGTATTACTGTGCCAACAATCAAGTCGATTCTGCCCACACGAGGATTGGAGACATAGGGTTGTTCAATTGTATTATTCGAGACGAGTGTATATGTCACTTCCATAGAACGATTTGGATTGTTATTTGTGTACCACTCCACTGCCAGCAGATTGCTATCAGACAGACAGTATAGAGTAGTCTGATTCGTGATGTAACTAGTTCCGTTAACAGTGGGATTAATAGTCGTAGAACTATTGAATACTTGCAATGGAGTGCTAGCATCAACTCTAGCTCTGAAGGAAGAGCTAGCACCGTACCTGTCTTGGCAGACATAAGTTCTCTCATGCACTATCATGGCTAAGGTCTGTGTAGGATCAACTAGTAATCTTCTTGAGTTATTTCCACCTGCATTCAGTATATAGTCGTATTGAATTAACTCAGTGGGAGAAATATCAAGGAATCTCGCACCATACAACAAGGGACAGACTACTGCTATATCAACTCCTCCACCGATTATGAATATATAAGCTGTGCTACCGTCTTCAATACAACTGGAGCCAGTGAAAGGTGGACCAGCTAGATAATCATATGCAACAGGGGTTCTTACCACGAATGGTCTGTTGGAAATAATGAAAAAGTCTCCTTCAAATCTTGAGTATCCTAATTGACAAATATCGTTGGAATTATTGAAATTAATATCTGTAAGTACATGTAAATTTGAATCTGGATTTGTTGGAGAAATTAATTCTGGTTCAAACCCCCAGGTAAATGGACTATAAGTATTAATCATCACCGATTCTATATCATACATCTGAGTGAAGTCAAAGTCAAATATCCCTCTCTGTAATGCGAATGCTCTGACAATTGGAGGATCATTCTTACTGAACAATCGTATTCCAACGATACCTCGATTTGCGATAACATCTAATATGAAATATACTCCAAAGTAATGATCATGTACGTGTCCACTCGTGTTGATACGACAAGTAAAGTTGCAACCATCGTTATCAGCTGTCAGAGCAGTACCCACAGTCAATGTACTTTCCCCAGTTGTACCATCTATTGTGTGGTAGAATGAGTTGGCCGTTACGCCTTCTGGTATAATGTCTCCGTTAGGAGCATACCACGTTATTGTATCTGTAGCATAATCAGGCACACAGTAGAATTGTCTAATTTCAAAAGCTACTCCGCTTCCACCTCTGAATATGGATCCACTAGCAAAATATGTTTTTAAAAAACCTTTGCTCCAGTCCAAAAAGTACAAAGCCCTTTCTAGCATGGTTGTGAAGTCTCGCGAAATCCCATTTGTGGACCCATAACGATTGGTAGCAGTGACAAAAACAAAATAATTAGTCACACTCACCAGCTGGGTTATAGTGTATGTATTCCCAGTTAGCACAGATGAGTTTACATAGCTACTACAAGCAGGCACCTGGCAGTAGGATACGACATACATCTCAGAAGTTAGTCTGACTCTGATTGTAGCATTCCAGCTAATCTGAGCAGACAGATATCCTATCCTATCGAACTCTACTGACACAGCATCAGGCAGGTATGCAGGCTCAACTTCAATGCTTAACAGAGATGACGTGCTAGCTCCACTGTTCCCTACAGTAGCACTGCAGTAGAACTGTCCAGAGTTAGCAGGGACTGCACTGGACACACTCAACACACTAATGTACAACGAGGGATCTCCTGTGGACATTTGTGTTATTTGGAAACCATTAATACCGTCAGTGAGGCGGGTGGAGTTGTGGTACCATGAAATGTTCGGAGATGATGCTAGGTTGGTAGCAATACTGAATGTACAGAATAACTGGAAGGAGTCTTGTTCGAAGAAGAATTCAGGAATACTCGTGTTGTATGCCACTAGCATGGGAGGAGGAGCTAATATCAGAATACTGATTGTGACTTCACTGCCTCCAACCACATTTGTACCGTGACAGGTGTAGTCACCGGAATCGCTTACTTGGAAGTTAGTCGTGTCGAGAAGGTGTGTAGAGGAGGCACGTGGTCCTGTCCAGTAGAAGAGAGGGGGCGGGTGGGGGCTATTAGATACACTGCAATCGATGCTAATAGGACTTATGAAGCTAATGCTCTGTGATGATTCAGAGGGTGTGGTAGTAACAGTAGGTGCCACAGGAGCTTGTGAGAATATCCCAACTCTTATCTCCATTGAACTACCACTGCATGTGTAGTAACCTTCTCTGTCTAATGCTATCCCGCTGTTGAGAACCAAATCGCTTCTGCCGTCACGAGGAGTATCTTTATACGGAGAAATAGACTTGTTAGTGGTTACTGGAACTGGGGTCGTAGATGCACTACGATTCTCTGTTGTATCACTTAGCCACGTGACTATAGCATTCTCGTTCATAGTTATGCAGTAGAGAGTGTTCGGGATAGAAGTTGAAATATAGTCCTTTGAAGCTGTTACACCTACTGTCGCTGTATCACTTTCTAATATTTCTAGAGTGCTGTCTGCTGTGACTATTACTCTGAAAGATAGACTTGTCCCGTACATATCTCTACACACATATTCCCTATCATACCTCAGGGAGATTCTATTTCCCAAATTGAAGTCAACCCACATTCTCCTTCTGTTGAAATCAGTGCCCCCTGTCAGACTAAATATAACGTTTGATTCTGTGTCAATATTCACAGTCTCTAAGTCTAGAAATATACCGTTGTACACGAGTGGACAAGTGTATTCTAGGTCCGGGCTGGGATTTCCTATAGATAATACAGTTTGTGACGTGGTTCCACTGGCTATACACTCAGAAGTATCTAGGCTAGGTTGGTCGGTTGTCTGATCTGCTCCGAAATTAAGATATGGACCATTAAAGAGAGTTGTATAGAGAACGTCGTCATTACTTGTACCAATCGACTGACAAGTCGTAGTGCTTCGGAACCTCACGTTATCTATTATAGACAGAGCAGGAACTGGAGAAGGTTCCATAGGAGCTGGTCGGAATTCTATGTTCAATCCTTTCAATGACTGCACCTTGTATAGTGCATTGGGATTCAAATTGAAGAATCCTCTTTGCAGTGTGTACTCGGAAATCACAGGAGGAGTATCTTTCGTATATATTCGCATTCCTCTCACATCATTATCTACATTACCACCATTATTCAAAATTGACCTAACCCAATATATGCCAAACGATTTCTCATCTGCAGTACCACTCACTCTACAAGTGAAGTTACTCCCCTGATTATTCACATCAATTAGGTTGCTACCTCCACTGGTAGAGGTGTGCAGTGTTTTGTTCCCATCAGTCCCTGTCCAATACAGTTCAGTGCCACTGCCACTACCAATACTAACCTCATTGCCTCTAGCATCAAACCACAACACAGTCTCAGTGCTGGGATTGTCTGCAGTGCAAATAAACTCGTCTATGTGTTCTAGAGCTCCTGTGTAAAACAAGGAATCTGATTCGAATACGATGGTTTCCTGTGGTGTATCAGAAATGTCGTTATAGAAGGACAGCTGAACATTACCATTCGCGATAATAAATGATCCTAGCAAGATACACAGTATTGAAGTAGTGAGAATAATCATTTTGGTTGTGTTAGTTAAAACAGACATTAAATACTGATGTGTAACTTAGCTGCTAATATATTATTCATTAATTTCATTGTACTAGGACTACACTTCTAGTATCAAATTGCTTGTTACCCATTTAGATTATTAAGGAAAAAGATTGAATTAAAATTTTGTAATATTGTCCAGTCAACTATAATCTCCTCTGTAATTATACAATATCAGATTTGTATTAAGCTGATTATAAGTTATAACATTTGGAAATTATTTTATATTCCCCTATCATTCTGTACAATCCGGACAAATAAACACACACCAAGCGAGTTTCAGTAACATAGGTGATCAATTAAGTATTAAGTGAATGGTTCTTTGGTATAATCGGAAGGAGATACATTAGGATTCAAGATTTTCTCGTGTTTTGACATCAATGCAATTCTAATAATCGATAGACAACAATTTCCTTCACAAGAAAGCTGATAACAAAATGATGATTGGAGTCGCAGTAGACTCACAAGACAAGGGAGACTTGTGGTTAGCCACATTTATTTTTCGTATTTGAATATACCTTTGAGTTATGATATTTACGTACTTGCTATTTACAAATATTTAAACTCTTCTGCATATAGTGTACAGTGATTAGATCCTGAGTTGACCTTCTACATGTCTTATTATTCAAGATTTTAGTGATATTGGTCAACTCTTTTCTAGTGCAAATTCAGGCACTGGCAAGGTCATTTTCTTCACATCAAAATTCCTATTCAGAAACAGAATTTTGATGGTGAAAAAATGTTGGCCTATTTATAAGTAAGCTCCATTATAAATGATCTATTAATTAGATATTTATTATTCTATAGTTATTATAACTATAGGTATGCTGGAAATGGTTCGAAAAACCAAAACTGGAAATTGTTCGAAAAACCAAAACCGGGAAATTGTTCGAATTTTTTAGTGTTGTTGCAACATGGATATGAGAAAATCCCGGCTTGAATCCATGGTCCAAAAATACAAAATGAAATTCGAACTATTTCCTATTTTGAAAAATTCGACCATTTCCGCATTACCTTATTATTCTATGGTTGTATTTGTTTATTTCCATCAAATTACAAATAACAATCAATATAGCTAATCCCAATACACAATACAGTCTATATATGGAGTATCTGTAACTGTTGATAGTACCCGGTGTTTGGGTCAACACTGACTCAACAGACTTCATAATAGAAAGGTGTATTTGGGAGAGAGGAGCAGAGGCAAACACGTGATCCTTTGAATATTCTCCCAACGTAGCGAGCATCAAATGACACTCGTGGTGTTCTGTTAGTCCCAGCTGTCCTCTTCTTGGAGTTCATAAGTGTAGCATGCAACTTAACACCTACTCTGCCTTTGTGTGTCTCTGAAAGGACTTCCTCCTCGAATATATTTGATACCTATATAGATAATGTGTATAACTGATGTTCTATATACACAATGAAGAATGGGCTTACTGTAGTATCTACCATTCCATTCAATATACAAACCTTGTTTCGCAATGTTGAACTTTTTATGAGAAATGGCATGGGCAGTGCTCATAAAATTATACAAAAATGCCAATTGTAGTATTGTATAATTTGTATATGTAATTCCTTCAATCTGTAACTGCCACAGGTAGTCTGAGGAACATATTACAAGAAAATAAACTTGTTTTGGCCAATATTTTTGATTTTTCTCAAATAGACCATTTTTCCCTATTTGACAGCAACATAGTTACTCACTTGGTCAGCGAATATCTGTAACGCACCCTTCCTTCCCACCACCTCCACATCAGCATACACTACGTGTACGTCAGAGGCATCATCGTTCATACAATTAGCTCCCTTCAACTCTACAGAAACAGGTCTATTATCGAAACAGCTTTCTATCACAGCTGGAACTCTATTACTGAACACAGTACTAGCTCTGAGCACGTCTTCTCTCGAGTGTAGTTTCAATGCACACACAGTGATGTGCAACTTGGCTGGATCCAGGAATACACTCTCCTCGATGCCGCGAGCAGATGCGCCTAGGGTTCTAAGCTTGAACTCTCTGAGAGCAGCTGCTACCTATGGTGAGGAGAGGGGGATAGAGATAAAGTGTGTTACTTCCGACGCCTCGGGACTCGACTCTAGGATTATCTCAATTCTATTCTTCACAGATTCTATTCCTCTCTGGGTATTGCCTTTCACTATAACTACCTCAGAGTCCGATTGGAATTTAGGTATTTCAATAGCACAGCCAGTGTCAGACTCGAGTTTCCTTAGAGTGCTCCCCATGTGGCCTATAATCCTATGGTGATACGACTTAGGTATAGTCAGTGACAGCTGGTAGCTCCCATCGGGCAGTTAATAGATATAAGAGCACTCATCTTCATAGCAAATAGAGTCTCTCTCTGTGTAGTAGGATGTACCATGGTTATATGGAGCAGCTTGGGAGAGTTGGAGGTTGCGGTAGTTGCGTCCGTCTATCTTTAAGATTGGAGGGTTTATTACGTCAATTTGGTTAAGCGTAGCTGCAAAGCTATGGGACATATCTTAGGCTAATTAGTCTGTAGAGTAACCAATAGGATTTCTAAATGGTTAATAACTAACCTTAGGGGGTGCCAGCCGTGCTGACTAGCAAGCGATCTTATATCTAAATATGCTAGTCGATGAGCAACACAATAATACATGACAAGTATTCATCAGGGAAGGGAGCATACTACGTTGGGATTTTTAATTATGAACATTCAAGGGAGCAAAAAAAAATTCATAATAGGGAGACTTCAATATAAGCGAACTCAACTTAATAAAAATTTTGTAATTTGTAAAATTGAAACAATATGGCTCGTTCTTAATAGAAAGTCTTCATAGTAAGCAGACGGAAAAAATTTCACAATAAGCAGACCTGACTATACTTGTTGAAATTTGGAGACAGCGGAGTTGTGTACAATCTACAAGCATATCTATAAAGAGATATGAAGAGGCTGATTATATAGAGCAGTGTTCCGCAACTACTCATTTTCCGGCCGCATGCAGCCGGAAACGTGACTTCTGCGGCCGGCAGATTTCTTGAAAGACAAAAATTGTTATACAATGTAGGTTTTAAAATTTCAATGAAATATTTTCGTCACTATTCATTTTATTGAGGCCGGCACAGCTGTGGGTTTAGCAATTTGGCCTCGAGATTCAAAAAGGTTTCGGAACACTGCTATAGAGGCTAAGATGTTCCATTTAAATGTCACATGATCTCTAATCTCAATCGTTGTAAATAATCAATCATGAACATCCATAACTTGATAAAAAACAAAAATTTACTAGTAATAAAATCTAAAAATGTCTTGATAGAAACAATGGAAATAACTTCAATTTTATACACACAAAAAATAATAGAATTTCGAGATACTTGAACAAACAACTGTTAACAGAGTTCCTACGAAAGCTAGAGAAAGAGAGGAGAAAAGTGTTAACATACTAATTAATGAAAATACACAAAACTACTTACATTGGCGTAGGAAACTTTAATAGCAGAATCATCGGATTTCATCACTTCATAATCTCTATCTGCCTTCGCCTCCTCAACAACCTTACCATCTTCATCAATGTGTGCATAGGTAGGCTCTGCTACTGCCTCCACAGGAGCTATGTTGCTCCCTGCGTAGAATTGAGGATTATCACGTGATTGATTGCCCAGATTATAATAGCCATCTGTTGTAGTATCCCTTGGAGACATTTCTACATACTGTTTGTCAGGTTTCGACAGTATTTTATGTTTGAGTGTAGCTTGCATTGTTCTATAGTACCGTAGGTACCAAATCACAAAAATAACTAATATGATGACATACCCTGACAATAACAAAAGTATTATCATGATAAATGGGATCGCAAAAGTAGCACTATTGTCTGGACATTGGATACCACCTATAGCTTCTGAAATGATTGCTTGAGGATAAAATTGATAGATTTTGGTACTCTGTCCGTATAAGTTAATAACAGTAACTTCTGCTAAATAATTAGAATTGGTTTCTATATCTGTCAACTTATAAGAGACTCTATGGTCCCTGTCACATGTCAAATCACAGTTCATATCAACTAATTTTACAGTCACAGTGTTATTCGACAATTGGATTGTGAACTTTACACTGAAGCGTTCATCAGCATCAGGTGCGTGTAACAATTCCCATTGGAGATACAAACTGCTACCATCAATAGAGACCACATTGAGGGATAGGATATCTTGTTCGTATGGGACTATATAGATTAGAAACGATTAGGATTTAATCGCGTGTCTGATATACGAGTATATTTCGTGACAAGTTTTTATTAAGGCATGCCCATGGACCCATTGTCCACTCCGCCATGATGTAATATTAACAATTGAAACTATAAAATACACTCAAATCTCCCATATCCGGGTACTGTCGTCCAGAGGGTGCCCGTAGTTGGGAATTTTTCCGGATCTCAAAATACAATGGCAAGTATTGTGCAATCCCAAATTGTCAAATTCATATTTTAGATTCATTCAAAAATCAAACACTGATGTATTTAACGGTTGTAAATAATTTGAGATATGTATTCATCATATAATTTGTCATTAAACTCCATTATTGGATAAATGAACACATGACTAGCTTTGCTTTACACCAATAAGGGTGCCCGGTTGAGGGAGGTGCACATATCTGAGTCCAAGATCAGTGGTTAGTGAGTACTTTATTCTAAGAAACCCATAGTGTGGGGACACGATTAGACCATTGTATTTTTAGCTTTTAGAAAAATGATAAATACGTGTTACAAATCTTTACTCAACTTAGCCCTATGTTAGCAAAAAACAATTGAATCCAATTGGTAACAAATCAACCCGAATATTTATTACTTCAAGACAGCGAAAGTTTTGCAGCATTTATATATAGAATAACTTTAACTATGAATGTAAACAATACAACTCACCAGTCTGAAATGACAGGATGTATTCATCCGAAGTAGAAATTAGTTGCTCAAAGATTGCTTCGCAATAATATGTACCTACTTGACATCCCTCAGAAGACACAGTTTCTAGGGTACTGCTGATGCTACTAACAGCATCATGCTGTAGGTTAACCAGGTATCTGGAGTGACAGGGAGATATCTCAGTTGTATTATGATACCACTTTACTGTTGTGAAGGGTAGGATACGAGGGAGAACATTGAAAAAACAGAAGAGTTGAAATGATCCATTCAAATAGATAGGCTGTGTAGCTAACCCAATAGAAATAAATGTTGGAGGAGGAATAGGAAGGATAATGACATTTATCTTATTAGAAGACACGAAACCTGAACCTGGAACCCCTGCACTACATGAATAAGTACCAGATCTTCCATAACCGGCAGTATATATCGAGAGTCTACTAATGGCAGTGTTGCCATCAAAAGTAGAAGATATTGCACTGTTGGATAGTATGGAAATAATAGTGTCATTGTGAAACCAGTTAATTGTGAGAGAAGAAACGAAGCGGGTAGAAATGGAGAATCGACAGGACAGAGAAAACGAATCTGAGATATAAATAGGAGGTGCAGATAATTCAAAATCAACGAATACAGGTGTTGGAGCAGAATGAATAGTCACATTTAGGAGTGAGGAGATGGTGGGCAACGAGTTCAAAACAGTAGCGACACAATGGTATGCACCAGATTGAGAGAGAGCAGCCGTGTTAACTGATAGGACACTTTTCACACTGTCAGCACCCGAGATTGATTCAGACACAACAACAACAACACTGGTGCTGAGTATAACGTTGTTATAGTACCAGCTGATTGAGAGATCCTGAACGAATCTTTGGAGTGTCATGAACTCACAAGCAAGCATAAACGTATCTCCTACTATAATGGTACCCTCAGTGAGGATGATGATTTAATAAAGTTAGGTTTTGGAGGTAGATCGAAGCTGAAAGGTAGTATAGGAGAGATAGCCTGTTGACTCCCACCAACAGTGGCCCTGCATTGATATTCTCCTGTCTGGTCAATTTGGGATATGGAAATCGTCAGACTGCTGATGGCTATAATGCTACTGTAGGCTGTATTTATATTAACAGTACTACTCTGGATTACATGCGTATTGTTCAGATACCATTGAATGGTAATCTGCGAAGTTACATTGGGATAGGTACTGAATTGACATTCCAGTGTAAATGGATCATGGAGATATATTGATGACGATGTTCCTACTTGAATAAAGTTAAATTGAGGAGAAGGCGGTACAACAATTATTATTATTGTATCGGTAGACAGATCAATAACATTCGAAGCTGTGCAAGTATACATTCCTGTATCTGCTTCCAACAAGAGACCAGTGTTTAGATCAGCAGTTGATGAGCTAATAGATCCTGTCCAGAAGTATATAGGAAGTGGATGGGGTGCATTTGAGGTAACACAGCTCAGTGTAGGAGTGTCTGTGCCAATAACAACTTGTATGGATGCTTGGTTTGGAGAGATGTCTGCTGTAGGAGCCACTGGTGTTTGTGAGAATATTCCAAGTATGAGGGATGGGTTTGTTACACATGAGTAAAACCCTTGTTCCGTATCCCCAATAGTCCCATTGATTACCAGATTGCTTCTCCCATCCCGTGGTGATACCAAGTGCGGAAGGAGGGACGAGTCAGTGGTTACAAGTACTGGAGACTGTCCTGTGGAACGGTTTGGGTTAGAATCCACATACCAATTGGCAGCATTACTCGGACTCTGTGTGACACATAGCAGGGCATCAGGGATGTTAGCACTGCCTATAAGATTTGTACCATTTACTATTGGAAGAGTAGAACTCCCATTGGGTAGTATCTGGATTGGATCAGAACCAGCTGTGTTTATGTTGATCTTGAATGAGACCATATCCCCGTAGCTGTCCTCGCATACATAAGTTCTATCTTTATCCAGTGTGGCTACGGTAGCAGCGGGGTCAATAAATAGTCTCCTCGGACTGTTTGTAGATATTTCATTTTGTATCAGGGTGATGTCAGTACCGATGTCTAGGAATCTAGCACCGAATATTAACGGACAAGTTAGAGCTATATCTAGAGGTGCTCCCAGGTTGAATGAGTACGTCAAATCGTTTGGAATACATTCGATGGCTTGTCCAATATTATCAGGATTTGATTTTAACAGAAATGATTTGTTTGAGAATACAACGTATTGTACGAATGGAGCACATCTTATATACTGACAGTCAGCATTGGGGTCGAATAGAACTTGATAGATAGTTGTGTTGGTAGTCGCTGTGTTTGTCGGATATAAGGGAGATGGAATAAATCTCCAATTGGTAGATAATTGCAAAGAAGCAGTCAAACATTCAACTCTGTATGTTTGGGTAAAATCGAAATTGAATACTCCTCGTTGATAAACAAATTCGTAAATAATATTATCAGCGCCATATATTCTAATACCCATAACAAGAAATGCACTTAGAACCCTCCTCGCATAATATATACCGAATGAAGACCGGCTCATAAGACCAGAAGTTTGAATGAAACTACAAGTGAAGTTATTCCCCTCATTATCCACACTCACAGTATTATTCGTGTTGAACACACTCTCTCCCGTGGTGTTATCACGTGTATGGTAGAAACCTGTGCTGGCAGGAGTGCCTGGAGGAATAACAGTGCCATCGGGCTGATACCAGGTGATGACTTGATCGGGACTGTCAGGAGAACAGTGGTACTCATATACTACATCGAATATATCTGAGTGTATCCCACCTCTGAAGATTGAGCCTGTTCTGAATGGTACAACAGTTACACCTTTAAGGAAGTACAGTCTGATTAGTTCTGTGGTAAATGCGGCATTCGGACCCACTGTATTACCAAATCTGTTTGATACGTAGATGTATAGGGTATAATTACTATTTGGGAGAAGTCCTGTCAGAGTAAACGTGGTGGATCCATCAGGGATTGGTTGGTAGATTGGAAAGCTAGAACCTGTTCTGTAGACCAGAGTATAATTTTCCATAAAAAGTGGCTTCCTGTCTGTTCCATTCCATGAAGCAAATGCAGTAAAGAATGTTATTGAGCTCACATCAAGTGGGATTGCATCAGGCAGGTAGCTGGGATTAATGATGACATTAATGGCAGGGGAGTTTGCGGGAAGACTAGCACCTACAGTGGCTACACACTCGTATTGGCCAGCATCAGATAAAGATGCAATGGTGATGGTAATTGTACTCGTTGCTATGTTCTCGGAGACACTCGTTGTGTTTGTAGATACGATATTAAGTGTCCCATTGTGATACCATAGAATTGAGATGGAAGAAGTAACGTTTGAGAATGTAGAGAATATACATGACAACTGAAACGTGTCTGTGACGAATATATCTCCCTCAGTGAGCAGCTGTGTGCTGTTAACTGATTGCGGAGCTGGTGGTATGACAGTAATGGAGAAGGTATCAGTGGCACTATAGACTACGTTGGAAGATACACAGATGTAGTCCCCTGTATCAGCTTCCAACAGCAGACTGGTGTCTAGTGACTCACTACTGGTACCTGCCCAGTACGAGATGGTGTAGGGATGTGGTGAGTTGCTGAACCCACACATCAACACGTCGGTATTACTCCCAATGGTTATCTCTATACTGGTTGTATCTGGGATAATAATAGCGATAGGGCTAACAGGAAGCTGTGAGAATATGCTGTATGATAATATTCTGTTCATGGAATCTCTACAGTAGAAATAACCTTGTCTTTCGGATGGTAATATTGTGCTAACGATCAAGTCACTTCTACCCACACGAGGATTGGAGACATAGGGTTGTTCAATTGTATTATTCGAGACGAGTGTATATGTGGCCACCATAGAGTGGTTAGGGTTGTTATTTGTGTACCACTCCACTGCTAGCAGATTGCTATCAGACAGACAGTAGAGAGTAGTCTGATTCGTGATGTAACTAGTACCGTTAATTGAGGGATTAATGGTGGTAGAGCTATTGAATACTTGCAATGAAGTGCTAGCATCAACTCTAGCTCTGAAGGAAGAGCTAGCACCGTACCTGTCTTGACAGACATAAGTTCTATCATGCGCTATCATGGCTAATGTCTGTGTAGGATCAACTAGCAATCTTCTTGGGTTATTTCCACCTGCATTCAGTATGTAGTCGTATTGGATGAACTCAGTGGGGGATATATTAAGGAATTTCGGACCATACAACAAAGGACAGACTACTGCTATATCAACTCCTCCACCGATTGTGAATAAATAAGCTGTGCTACCATCTTCAATACAACTGGAGCCAATAAGAGGTGGACCAGCTGTATAATCATATGCAACAGGGGTTCTTACCACGAATGGCCTGTTGGAAATACTGAAAAAGTCTCCAATAAATATTGAGTATCCCAATTGACAAATGGCGTTGTTGTTGATTAATGAGTTGTCAAATCGAATATCTTTAAGTACATGCAAAGTAGGATCTGGATTTGTTGGAGAAATTAATTCAGGTTCAAACTCCCAGGTAAAGGTACTTGCAGTGTTAGTCTGCAAAGATTCTATATCATATAACTGAGTGAAGTCAAAGTCAAATATCCCTCTCTGTAACGCGAATTCTTTAACAATTGGAGGATAATTCTTGCTGAACAATCGTATTCCAACCATACCTCGAACTGTAATAACATCTAACATGAAATATACTCCAAAGTAATGATCATGTATGAATCCACTTGTGTTAATACGACAGGTAAAGTTCCAACCATCGTTATCAGCTGTCAGAGCATAACTCACAGTCAATGTACTTTCCCCAGTTGTACCATCTATTGTGTGGTAGAATGAGTTGGCTGTTACGCCTTCTGGTATAATGTCTCCGTCAGGAGCATACCACGTTATTGTATCTGTAACATAATCAGGCACACAGTAGAATTGTTTAATGGCAAAAGCTACTCCATATCCACCTCTGAATATGGATCCACTAGCGAAATAAGTTTTTGTATTACTTTTACTCCTGTCGTAAAAGTACAAAGCCCTTTCTAGCATGGTTGTAAAGTAAAGCGAAACCCCATTTGTGGACCCATAACGGTTCCTAGTCGTAACAAAAACAGAATAATTAGTGGCACTCATAAGCTGGGTTATGGTGTTAGAATTCCCAGTTAACACTAATGAGTTTACATAACTGCTACAAGCTGGCAGCTGGCAGTAAGATACGACATACATCTCAGGAGTTAGTCTAACTCTGTTAGTAGCATTCCAGATAATCTGAGCAGACAGATATCCTATCCTATCGAACTGTACTGACACAGCATCAGGCAGGTATGCAGGCTCAACTTCAATGCTGAACAGAGATGATGTGTTAGCTCCACTGTTCCCTACAGTAGCACTGCAGTAGAACTGTCCAGAGTTAGCAGGGACTGCACTCGACACACTTAACACACTAATGTACAACCAGGGATCTCCTGTGGACATTTGTGTTATTTGGAAACCATTAATACCGTCAGTGAGGCGGATAAAGTTGCGGTACCATGAAATGTTCGGGATTAATGCTAGGTTGGTAGCAATACTGAATGTGCTGAATAACTGAAAGGAGTCTTGTTCGAAGATGAACTCAGGAATACTCGTGTTGTATGTTACTAACATGGGAGGAGGAGCTACTATCAGAATACTGATTGTGACTTCACTGCCTCCAACTACATTCGTACCGTGACATGTGTAGTCACCGGAATCGCTTACTTGGAAGTTAGTCGTGTCGAGGAGGTGTGTAGAGGAGGCACGTGGTCCTGTCCAGTAGAAGAGAGGGGGCGGGTGGGGGCTATTAGTCGCACTGCAAGTAATATTTATAGGACTTATGAAGCTGATATTCTGTGATGATTTAGAAGGTGTGGTGGTAACAGTAGGCGCCACAGGAGATTGTGAGAATATCCCAACTCTTATCTCCATTGAACTACCACTGCATGTGTAGTAACCTTCTCTGTCTAATGCTATCGCGCTGTTGAGAACCAAATCGCTTCTGCCGTCACGAGGAGTATCTTTATATGGGGAAATAGACGTGTTAGTGGTTACTGGAACTGGGGTAGTAGAGGCGCTCCGATTCGCAGTTGTATCACTTAGCCACGTTACTATTGCATTCTCGTTCATAGATAAGCAGTAGAGAGTGTTTGGGATAGAAGTTGAAATATAGTCCTTTGCAGCTGTTACACCTATTGTCGCTGTATCACTTTCTAATATTTCTAGAGTGCTGTCTGCTGTGACTATTACTCTGAAAGATAGTCTTGTCCCGTACATATCTCTACACACATATTCCCTATCATACCTCAAAGAGATTCTATTACCAAAACTGAAATCTACCAACATTCTCCTTCGATTGAAATCAGTGCCCCCAGTCAAACTAAATATAACGATTGATCCTGTAACAATTTGCACATTCTCTAAGTCTATAAATATACCGTTGTACACGAGTGGACAAGTGTATTCTAGGTCCGGGCTTATATTTCCTATTGATAATACCGGTTGTGACGTGGTTCCATTAGCTATGCACTCAGAAGTATCTAGACTAGGCACGTAGCTTGGCTGATCTGCTCCAAAATTAAGATATGGACCAATAAAGAGAGTTGTATAGAGAATGTCTTTATCACTTGTACCAATAGACTGACAAGTCGTAGTGCTTAGGAACCTTACATTTTCTAGTATAGACAGAGCAGGCACTGGAGAAGGTTCCATAGGAGCTGGTCGGAATTCGATGTTCAATCCTTTCAATGACTGCACCTTGTATAGTGCATTGGGATCCAAATTGAAGAATCCTCTTTGCAGTGTGTACTCGGAAATCACAGGCGGAGTATCCTTTGTATATATTCGCATTCCTCTCACATCATTATCAACACTACCATCAAATTTCAATATTGACCTAACCCAATATATGCCAAACGATTTCTCATCTGCAGTACCACTCACTCTACAAGTGAAGTTATTCCCCTGATTATTCACATCAATTAGGTTACCACCTCCACTGTTAGAGGTGTGCAGTGTTTTGTTCCCTTCAGTTCCTGTCCAATACAGTTCAGTTCCACTGCCATCACCCACACTAACCTCATTTCCTCTAGCATCAAACCACAACACAGTCCCAGTGCTAGGATTGTCTGCAGTGCAAATAAACTCGTCTATGTGTTCTAGAGCTCCTGTGTAAAACAAGGAACCAGATTCGAATTCGATGGTTTCCTGTGGAGTATTTGAAATGACGTTATAGAAAGAAAGTTGTAAATTACCATTCGCGGTATGAAATGATCCTAGCAAGATACACAGTATAGTAGTGAGAATAATCATTTTGGTTGTGTTAGTTAAAACAGACATTACATACTAATGTGTAACTTTAGCTGCTAATATATTATTCATTAATTTCATTTCGACTAGGACTACACTTCTAGTATCGAATTGCTTATTACCAATTTAGGGAAACAGATATGTAGAATTAAAATTAGTAATATTGTCCAGTTAAACTATAATCTCCTCTGTAATTATACAATATCAGATTTGTATTAAGCTGATTATTAGTTATAACATTCGGAAATTATTTTATATTCCTCTATCACTCTAGTACAATCCGGACAAATAAACACACACCAAGCGAACTTCAGTAACATAGGTGACAATCAATATGAATAGCACGGCTCTTTGGTGTAATTCAGAAGGAGAAACATAGGATTAAAGATTTTAGCGTGTTTTGCATCGAAAGACAACAATAATTTCCTTCACAAGAAAGCTGATGACAAAATGATGATTGGAGTAGACTCACAAGGCAGTAGGCTCACAAGGGAGATTTGTTGTTAGCCACATTTATTTTTCGTATTTGATATACCTTTGAGTTAAGACAAACATATTTAACAATGTATAAACTCGCTACTATACTGTACAGTGATTATATCCTAAGATGACCTTCTACATGTCATATTATTCAAGATTTGATTGTATATTGATCAACTACTTCCTAGTGTAAATTCAGGCACTGGCAAGGTAATTTTCTTCACATCAAATTCCTATTCAGAAACAGAATTTTGATGTTAAAATGTCGGCCTATCCATAAGTAAGCCCTTTTATAAATAATCTATTAATTAGATAGTTATTATTCTAAGGTTGTATTTGTTTATTTCCTTTCAAATTACAAATAACAATCAATATACCCTATCCAAATACACAATACAGTCTATATATGGAGTATCTGTAACTGTTGATAGTACCCGGTGTTTGGGTCAACAGACTTCATAATAGAAAGGTGTATTTGGGAGAGAGGAGCAGAGGCAAACACGTGATCCTTTGAATATTCTCCCAGAACGTAGCGAGCATCAAATGACACTCGTGGTGTTCTGTTAGTCCCAGCTGTCCTCTTCTTGGAGTTCATAAGTGTAGCATGCAACTTAACACCTACTCTGCCTTTGTGTGTCTCTGAAAGGCCTTCTTCCTCGAATATATTTGCTACCTAGATAGATAATGTATCTAACAGATGTTCTATATACACAATGAAGAATGGGCGTATTTACATAAATACCTACCAATCCATTCAATATACAAACCTTGTTTCGCAATGTTGAACTTTTGATGTTCAAAATAATATTTGGTACTGCTTTAAAATTACATAAGAATTGCCAATTTGTAACAAATGTAATTATTTGACAATTTGGTCAATGTGTGCTGCTACAAGGTAGTCTGAGGAACATATTACAAGGAATTATACTTGTTTGGGCCAATTAATTTGATTTCTCTCAAATAGATCAAATTCTCAGTTTGACAACAACATATGGTTATTACAGTTACTCACTTGGTCTGCGAATATCTGTAGCGCACCCTTCCTTCCCACCACCTCCACATCAGCATACACTACGTGTACGTCAGAGGCATCATCGTTCATACAATTAGCTCCCTTCAACTCTACAGAAACAGGTCTATTATCGAAAGAGCTTTCTATCACAGCTGGAACTCTGTTACTGAACACAGTACAAGCTCTGAGCACGTCTTCTCTCGAGTGTAGTTTCAATGTACACACAGTGATGTGCAGCTTGGCTGGATCCAGGAATACACTCTCCTCGATGCCGCGAGCAGATGCGCCTAGCGTTCTATGCTTGAACTCTCTGAGAGCAGCAGCTATCTCTGGCGAGGAGAGGGGGATAGAGATAAAGTGTGTTACTTCCGACGCCTCGGGACTCGACTCTAGGATTATCTCAATTCTATTCTTCACAGACTCTATTCCTCTCTGGGAATCACCTTTCACTATAACTACCTCAGAGTCCGATTGGAATTTAGGTATTTCAATAGCACAGCCAGTGTCAGACTCGAGTTTCCTTAGAGTGCTCCCCATGTGGCCTATAATCCTATGGTGATACGACTTAGGTATAGTCAGTGACAGCTGGTTGCTCCCATCGGGGAGTTCATAAATATCAGAGCACTCATCTTCATAGCAAATAGAGTCTCTCTCTGTGTAGTAGGATGTACCATGGTTATATGGAGTAGCTTGGGAGAGTTGGAGGTTGCGGTAGTTGCGTCCGTCTATCTTTAAGTCGGAGGGTTTATTACGTCAATTTGGTTAAGCGTAGTTGCAAAGTTATGGGACATATCTTAGGCTAATTAGTCAGTTGTAATAATCATTGGATTTCTAAATGGTTACAAATTAGCTGGGAACTTTTGTGGCTGCCAGCCGTGCTGACTAGCAAGCGATCTTATATCTGATAATACAGTCAGTCTTCAGTCCTCTTCAGGCATTTTTAAAACAAATGTTAACGGTTAATACGAGTTCTGAATAAGGCGAACACATTTTGACGGTCCACTGGTATTCGTACTAACGAGGTAATACTGTATGTTAGTCAATGAGCAAAAAGAAAATACTCTACAAGTATTCACCAGGCAAGGGAGCAATAATATGAACATTCAAGGGAGCAAAAACTTGTTTACATAATAGAGAGACTTCATAATAATCTAACTCAACTTATTGCAAACCATATGTAATTTGTAAATTGAGACCATAGCATAGGATAGACCATAGCATATAAAAAGCCTTATATTAAACAGCGAAAGAAAATTCAAAATAAGCAGACCTAACTATACATACTTGTTGAAATTTGGAGATAGCGGAGTTGTGTAGTCTACAATCTACAACCATATCTATAAAGAGATATGAAGAGGATGATTATATAGAGCAGTGTTCCGCAACAACTCATTTGCCGGCCGCATGCAGCCAGAAACAGAGTGGACCATGGGTCAACATTGGTGACCCATGACCCATCTGACCCATCGCATTTGTGACCCATGACCCATTGACCCATGACCCATCGAGTGACCCATTGACCCATCGAGTAACGCTTTGACCCATCGTGTTATCCATTGACCTTTTAAATATCTATTTTTTATATCTAAACATTATGTAACACAACGCTACTTACAATATATGTATGATGCTTGTCAATCAATTAATTTGGTAGACTTCTAACACCAAAGAAATACCCTGTAAAGTTTATGGGTTAATTTAGTTCGTACTATAACTGGACGAACATCGAAATTCCAAATGGGTCATGGGTCATGGGTCACAGAGCCGTGACCCATGACCCATCTGACCCATCAATTTATGTGACCCATCTGACCCATGACCCATGACCCATCGACCCATGGTCCACTCTGGCCCAGAAATGTGACTTCTGCACAGGGTTGCCAACTATCACGCTTTAGGCGTGAAACTCACGCTTTTTTTTAAAATCTCACGATCTCACGCTTACATTCAAAACCTCATGTTAGAAAGGACGTCCCTCGACTGAGAAATAGCATAAAATTAAGGGGTGGACGCCAACCCTGAATATACTGCTTTTTGAGGTGAAACATTGTTTTTCACGCTTTTTAGTCAAAATATCACGCTTTGTGCTTACAAAAAGTTGTCAACCCTGCTTCTGCTACCGGAAGATTTCTTGTAAGACAAAAATTGTTATACAGAATGTCTCTTGGATTTGAAGTTCCGTATAGGTTTTAAAATTTCAATGAAATATTTTCGTCACTATTCATTTTATTGAGTCCGGCACAGCTGTGGGTTCAGCAATTTGGCCTCGAGATTCAAAAAGGTTGCGGAACACTGCTATAGAGGCTAAGATGTTCCATTTAAATGTCAACAGGCTCTCTAATCTCAATCGTTGTAAATAATCAATCATAAACATCCATAACTTGATAAAAAACAAAAATTCACTAGTAACAAAATCTAAAATACCTTGATAGAAACAATGGAAAAACTTCAATTATATACACACAAAAGATAATAGATTTTCGAGATACTTGAATAAACAACTGTTAACAGAGTTCCTACGAAAGGTAGAGAAAGAGAAGAGGAAAGTGTTAAATATACTGATTAATGAAAATACACAAAACTACTTACATTCGCGTAGGAAACTTTAATAGCAGAATCATCGGATTTCATCACTTCATAATCTCTATCTACCTTCGCCTCCTCAACTACCTTACCATCTTCATCAATGTGTGCATAGGTAGGCTCTGCTACTGCCTCCGCAGGAGCTATGTTGCTCTCTGCGTAGAATTGAGGATTATCACGTGATTGATTGCCCAGATTATAATAGCCATCTGTTGTAGTATCCCTTGGAGACATTTCTACATACTGTTTGTCAGGTTTCGACAGTATTTTATGTTTGAGTGTAGCTTGCATTGTTCTATAGTACCGTAGGTACCAAATCACAAAAATAACTAATATGATGACATACCCTGACAATAACAAAAGTATTATCATGATAAATGGGATCGCAATAGTAGCACTATTGTCTGGACATTGGATACCACCTATAGCTTCTGAAATGATTGCTTGAGGATAAAATTGATAGATTTTGGTACTCTGTCCGTATGAGTTAATAACAGTAACTTCTGCTATGTAAAGTGAATTGGTTTCTATATCTGTCAACTTATAAGAGACTCTATGGTCCCTGTCACATGTCAAATCACAATTCAAATCAAATAATTTTACAGTCAAAGTGTCATTCGACGATTGGATTGTGAACTTTACACTGAAGCGTTCATCAGCATCAGGTGCATGTGACAATTCCCATTGGAGATACAAGCTGCTACCATCAATGGAGACCACATCGAGGGATAGGATATCTTGTTCGTATTGGACTATATAGATTAGAAACGAATAGGTTTTATCGCGTGTCTGATATAGGAGTATATTTCGTGAAAAGTTAACCATGGGTCCATTATGAATTTTATTTTTTCAATAAATTCATAATGTAGGATACCGCACAAACCATTGCATTTTTTAACTTTATTAATATTGATAATATATATTGCTAATTGCAATTCTTTAAGTAGCGGAGTGAAGTAAGTTACCCCTAAGTTAACCAAAATAATTCAATCCAATTGGCAACAAATCCACCAGACTAATTATTATTGAGACAGTGAGCAGTTCCAAATTTCACACGGCCTCAAGACGCAACAATTTTGCAACATTGAATAACTTTAACTATGAAAGAAAAACAATACAACTCACCAGTCTCAAATGACAGGATGTATTCATCAGAAATGGAAATTAGTTGCTCGAAGATTGCCTCACAATAATATGTCCCTACTTGACATCCCTCAGAAGACACAGTTACTAGGGTACTGCTGATGCTACTAACAGCATCATGCTGTAGGTTAACCAGGTACCTGGAGTGACAAGGAGATATCTCAGTTGTATTATGATACCACTTTACTGTTGTGAAGGGTAGGATACGGGTGAGAACATTGAAAAAACAGAAGAGTTGAAATGATCCATTCAAATAGATAGGCTGTGTACTTGACCCAATAGAAATAAATGTTGGAGGAGGAATAGGAAGGATGATGACATTAATCTTATTCGAAGACACGAAACCTGACCCAGGAACGCCTGCATTACATGAATAGGTACCAGATCTTTCATAGCCTGAATTATAGATCGACAGTGTACTAATGGCAGTGTTCCCATCAATAGTAGAAGATATTGCACTGTTGGATAATATGGAAAGAACTGTATCATTGTGAAACCAGGAAATTGTGAGAGATGACACGAAGCGGGTAGAAATGGAGAATCGACAGGAGAGAGAAAAAGATTCTGAGATATAAACAGGAGTTGCAGATAATTCAAAATCAAGGAATACAGGAGTTGGAGCAGAATGAATAGTCACGTTTAGGAGTGAGGAGATGCTGGGCAACGAGTTCAAAACAGTAGCGACACAATGGTATGCACCAGATTGAGAGAGAGCAGCCGTGTTAACTGATAGGACACTTTTCAAACTGTCAGCACCCGAGATTGATTCTGACACACCAACAACAATACTGGTGCTCAGTATAACGTTGTTATAGAACCAGATGATTGAGAGATCATGAAGGAATCTTTGGAGTGTCATGAACTCACAAGCAAGCATAAACGTATCTCCTACTATAATGGTACCCTCAGTGAGGATGATTTTTATAAAGTTAGGTTTTGGAGGTAGATCGAAGCTGAAAGGTAGTATAGGGGAGATAGCTTGTTGACTCCCACCAACAGTGGCACTACATTGATAGTCTCCTGTCTGGTCAATTTGAGATATGGAAACCATCAGACTGCTAATGCCTTCAGTGCTACTGTAAGCTGTATTTATATTAATGGTACTAGTCTGGATTACTTGCGTATTGTTCAGATACCATAGTATGGCAATCTGCGAAGTGATATTGGGAAAAGTACTGAATTGACATTCCAATGTAAATGGATCATCGATGTATATAGGTGACGCTGTTATTGTTTGAATAGAGTTAAATTGAGGAGAAGGCGGTACAACTATGATCATTATTGTATCGGTAGACTCACCAATAACATTCGAAGCTGTACATGTATACATTCCTGTGTCTGCTTCCAACAAGAGACCAGTGTATAGAGCAGCAGTTGGTGAGTTAACAGATCCTGTCCAGAAGTATATAGGAAGTGGATGGGGTGCATTTGAGGTAACACAGCTCAGTGTAGGAGTGTCTGTGCCTATAACAACTTGTATGGATGCTTGGTTTGGAGAGATGTCAGCTGTAGGAGCCACTGGTGTTTGTGAGAATATTCCAAGCACGAGGGTTGGGTTTGTTACACACGAGTAAAAGCCTTGTTGAGCATCTCCAATAGTCCCATTGAGTACAAGATTGCTTCTCCCATCCCGTGGTGAAACCACGTGAGGAAGGAGGGAGGAGTCAGTGGTTACAAGTACTGGAGACTGTCCTATGGTACGGTTTGGGTTAGTATCCACATACCAATTGGCAGCATTACTCGGACTCTGTGTGACACATAGCAGAGCATCAGGGATGTTAGCACTGCCTATAAGATTTGTACCATTTACTATTGGGACAGTAGAACTCCCATTGGCTAATATCTGTATTGGATTAGAACCAGCTGTGTTTATGATAATCCTGAATGACACTATATCCCCGTACCTGTCCTCGCATACATATGTTCTATCTTTATCCAGTGTGGCTACGGTAGCAGTGGAGTTAATAAATAGTCTTCTCGAACTGTTCGTAGAAACTTCATTTTGTATGAGGGTGATGTCATTACCGATGTCTAGGAATCTAGCACCGAATATCAACGGACAGGTTAGAGCTATATCTAGAGGTGCTCCCAGGCTGAATGAGTACTCGTAATCGTTCGGAATACATTCTATGTTTTGTCCAATATTAACAGGATCTGTTTTTAACAGAAATGATTTGTTTGAGAATACAACGTATTGTACGAATGGAGCACATCTTATATACTGACAATCAGCATTGGAGTCGAATAGAACTTGATAGATAGTTGTGTTAGTAGTCTCTGTGTCTGTCGGATATAAAGGAACTGGAATAAATTTCCAAAAGGTAGGTGATGGCATAGAAGCAATCAAACATTCAACTGTATATGATTGCGCGAAATCAATATTGAATACTCCTCTTTGATAAACAAATTCGTAAAGAATATTATCAGCGCCATATATTCTAATACCCCTAACAGAAAATGCACTTATAACCCTCCTCGCATAATATATACCGAATGAAGACTGGCGCATAACACCAGAATTTTGAATGAAATTACAAGTGAAGTTATTCCCCTCATTATCCACACTCACAGCATTATTCGTGTAGAACACACTCTCTCCCGTGGTGTTGTCACGTGTATGGTAGAAACCTGTGCTGGCAGGAGTGCCTAGAGGAATAACAGTGCCATCGGGCTGATACCAGGTGATGACTTGATCGGGACTGTCAGGAGAACAGTGGTACTCATATACTACATCGAATATCTCTGCGTGTATCCCACCTCTGAAGATAGAGCCTGTTCTGAATGGTACAACAGTTGCACCTTTGAGGAAGTACAGTCTAATTAGTTCTGTGGTAAATGAGGCAGTAGGACCCACTGTATTACCAAATCTGTTTGATGTGTAGATGTATACTGCATAATTACTATTGGGGAGAAGTCCGAGTAGTGTAAACGTGGTGGATCCATCAGGGATTGGTTGGTACATTGTAAAGTTAGAACCTGTAATGTAGAGCAGCGTATAATTTTCCATCAAAAATGGTGTCCTGTCTGTTCCATTCCATGAAGCAAATGCAGTAAAGAATGTAATTGAGCTTACAACTAGTGGAATTGCATCAGGTAGGTAGCTTGGATTAACGAAAACATTAATTGCTGGGGAGTTAGCAGAGAGACTAGCACATACAGTGGCTACACACTCGTATTGGCCAGCATTAGATAAAGATGCATTGCTAATGGTAAGTGTACTCGTTGTTGTGAATCCCGAGACACTAGTTGTGTTTGTAGACACGGTATTAAGTGTCCCATTGTGGTACCATAGAATTGAGATGTGAGAAGTCACGTTTGAGAAAGTAGAGAATACACATGACAACTGAAACGTGTCTGTGACGAATATATCTCCCTCTGTGAGCAGCTGTGTGCTGCTAACTGAATTCGGTGCTGGTGGTATGACAGTAATGGAGATGGTATCAGTAGAACTATAGACTACGTTGGAAGATACACACATGTAGACCCCTGTATCAGCTTCCAACAGCAGACTGGTGTCTAGTGAATCACTACTGGTATCTGCCCAGTACGAGATGGTGTAGGGATGTGGTGAGTTGCTGAACCCACACATCAACACGTAGTTACTACTCCCAATTGTTATCTCTATACTGGTCGTATCCGGAGTAATAACAGCGATAGGGCTAACAGGCAGCTGTGAGAATATACTGTATGATAAGATTATATTCATGGAATCTCTACAGTGGAAATAACCTTGTCTGTCGGATGGTAGTAATGTGCTAACGATCAAATCACTTCTACCCACACGAGGATTGGAGACATAGGGTTGAACAATTGTATTATTCGTAACGAGTGTGTATGTGGCCACCATAGAACGGTTTGGATTGTTATTTGTGTACCACTCCACTGCTAGCAGATTGCTATCAGACAGACAGTAGAGAGTAGTCTGATTCGTGATGTAGCTAGTACCGTTAACAGTGGGATTAATAGTCGTAGAACTATTGAATACTTGCAATGGAGTGCTAGCATCAACTCTAGCTCTGAAGGAAGAGCTAGCACCGTACCTGTCTTGACAGACATAAGTTCTATCATGCCCTATCATGGCTAATGTCCGCATAGGATCAACTAGCAATCTTCTTGGGTTATTTCCACCTGCATTCAATATGTAGTCGTATTGAATGAACTCCGTTGGGGATATATTAAGGAATCTCGCACCATACAACAAGGGACAGACTACTGCTATATCAACTCCTCCACCGATTACGAATATATAAGCTGTGCTACCGTCTTCAATACAACTGGAGCCTGTGAAAGGTGGACCACCAGAATAATCAAGTGCAACATTTGTTTTTACCACGAATGGTCTGTTGGAAATACTGAAAAAGTCTCCTTCAAATCTTGAGTATCCTAATTGACAAATGGTGTTGCCATTATTGAACTGAATATCTGTAAGTACATGGAAAATAGCATTTGGATTTGTTGGAGAAATTAATTCAGGTTCAAACACCCAGGTAAAGTCACTTGCAGTTTCAATCAGCACGGATTCTATATCATATAACTTAGTGAAGTCAAAGTCAAATACCCCTCTCTGTAACGCGAATGCTTTAACAATAGGAGGATCATTCTTACTGAACAATCGTATTCCAACGATACCCCGATTTGTGACAACGTCTAATATAAAATATATCCCAAAGTAATGATCATGTATGAACTCACTTGTGTTAATACGACAGGTAAAGTTCCAACCATCGTTATCAGCTGTCAGAGCAGACCACACAGTCAATGTACTTTCCCCAGTTGTATTATCTATTGTGTGGTAGAATGAGTTGGCCGTTACGCCTTCTGGTATAATGTCTCCGTTAGGAGCATACCACGTTATTGTATCTGTAGCATAATCAGGCACACAGTAGAATTGTCTAATTTCAAAAGCTACTCCGCTTCCACCTCTGAATATGGATCCACTAGCAAAATAAGTTTTTAAAAAACCTTTGCTCCAGTCCAAAAAGTAGAAAGCCCTTTCTAGCATAGTTGTGAAGTTTCGCGAGACCCCATATATGGATCCAAAACGGTTCGTAGTTGTAACAAAAACAGAATAATTAGTCAGACTCATAAGCTGGGTTATAGAGTAAGAATACGTAATCAGAACAGATGAGTTTACATAGCTACTACAAGAAGGCAGCTGGCAGTAAGATACTAGATACGTCTCAGGAGTTAGTCTAACTCTGTTCGAACCATTCCAGCTAATCTGAGCACATACATATCCTATTCTATCGAACTGTACTGAAACAGCATCAGGGAGGTATGCAGGCTCAACTTCAATGCTGAACAGAGATGACGTGTTAGCTCCACTGTTCCCTACAATAGCACTGCAGTAGAACTGTCCAGAGTTAGCAGGGACTGCACTGGACACACTCAACACATTAATATACAACCAGGGATCACCTGTGGACATTTGTGTTATTTGGAAACCATTAATACCGTCAGTGAGGCGGGTAGAGTTTCGGTACCAAGAAATGTTCGGGATTAATGCTAGGTTGGTAGCAATACTGAATGTACAGAATAACTGGAAGGAGTCTTGTTCGAAGAAGAACTCATGAATACTCGTGTTGTATGCCACTAGCATGGGAGGAGGAGCTACTATCAGAATATTGATTGTGACATTACTGGCACCAACTACATTCGTACCGTGACAGGTGTAGTCACCGGAATCGCTTACTTGGAAGTTAGTCGTGTCGAGGAGGTGTGTAGAGGAGGCACGTGGTCCTGTCCAGTAGAAGAGAGGGGGCGGGTGGGGGCTATTAATCGCACTGCAAGTAATATTAATAGGACTTATGAAGCTGATGCTCTGTGATGATTCAGAGGGTGTGGTGGTAACAGTAGGCGCCACAGGAGATTGTGAGAATATCCCAACTCTTATTTCCATTGAACTACCACTGCATGTGTAGTAACCTTCTCTGTCTAATGCTACCCCGCTGTTAAGAACCAAATCGCTTCTGCCGTCACGAGGAGTAACTTTATATGGAGAAATAGACGTGTTAGTGGTTACTGGAACTGGGATGGTATAGGCGCTACGATTCGCGGTTGTATCACTTAGCCACGTGACTATAGCATTCTCGTTCATAGTTATGCAGTATAGAGTGTTTGGAATAGAAGTTGAAATATAGTCCTTTGAAGCTGTTACACCTATTGTCGCTGTATCACTTTCTAATATTTCTAGAGTGCTGTCTGCTGTGACTATTACTCTGAAAGATAGACTTGTCCCGTACATATCTCTACACACATATTCCCTATCATACCTCAGGGAGATTCTATTTCCAATATTGAAGTCTACCCACATTCTCCTTCGATTGAAATCATTTCCCCCAGTCAGACTAAATATAACGTTTGATAGCGTATCAATATTCACATTCTCTAAGTCTATAAATAAACCGTTGTACACGAGTGGACAAGTGTATTCTAGGTCCGGGCTGGGATTTCCTATAGATAATACCGTTTGTGACGTGGTTCCATTAGCTATGCACTCAGAAGTATCTAGACTAGGCTGGTCGGTTGTTTGATCTGCCCCAAAATTAAGATATGGACCATTAAAGAGAGTTGTATATAGAACGTCGTTATCACTTGTGCCAATGGACTGACAAGTCGTAGTGCCTAGGAACCTCACATTATCTATTATAGACAGAGCAGGCACTGGAGAAGGTTCCATAGGAGCTGGTCGGAATTCTATGTTCAATCCTTTCAATGACTGTACCTTGTATAGTGCATTGGGATCCAAATTGAAAAATCCTCTTTGAAGTGTGTACTCGGAAATCACAGGAGGAGTATCCTTCGTATAAATTCGCATTCCTCTCACATCATTATCTACATTACCACTAGAGTCCAAAATTGATCTAACCCAATATATGCCAAACGATTTCTCATCTACAATATCACTCACTCTACAAGTGAAATTATTCCCCTGATTATTCACATTAATTAAGTTGTCACCTCCATTGGTAGAGGTGTGCAGTGTTTTGTTCCCATCAGTTCCTGTCCAATACAGTTCAGTGCCACTGCCACTACCAATACTAACCTCATTGCCTCTAGCATCAAACCACAACACAGTCTCAGTGCTAGGATTGTCTGCAGTGCAAATAAACTCGTCTATGTGTTCTAGAGCTCCTGTGTAAAACAAGGAACCAGATTCGAATACGATGGTTTCCTGTGGAGTATTTGAAATGTCGTTATAGAAAGAAAGTTGTAAATTACCATTCGCGGTATGAAATGATCCTAGCAAGATACACAGTATAGTAGTGAGAATAATCATTTTGGTTGTGTTGGTTAAAACAGACATTACATACTAATGTGTAACTTTAGCTGCTAATATATTATTAATTAATTTCATTTCCACTAGGACTACACTTCTAGTATCGAATTGCTTATTACCAATTTAGGGAAACAGATATGTAGAATTAAAATTAGTAATATTGTCTAGTTAAACAATAATCTCCTCTGTAATTATACAATATCAGATTTGTATTAAGCTGATTATTAGTTATAACATTCGGAAATTATTTTATATTCCTCTATCACTCTAGTACAATCCGGACAAATAAACACACACCAAGCGAACTTCAGTAACATAGGTGACAATCAATATGAATAGCACGGCTCTTTGGTGTAATTCAGAAGGAGAAACATAGGATTAAAGATTTTAGCGTGTTTTGCATCGAAAGACAACAATAATTTCCTTCACAAGAAAGCTGATGACAAAATGATGATTGGAGTAGACTCACAAGGCAGTAGACTCACAAGGGAGACTTGTTGTTAGCCACATTTATTTTTCGTATTTGATATACCTTTGAGTTAAGACAAACATATTTAACAATGTTTAAACTCTCTACTATACTGTACAGTGATTATATCCTAAGATGATCTTCTACATGTCATATTATTCAAGATTTGATTGTATATTGATCAACTACTTCCTAGTGTAAATTCAGGCACTGGCAAGGTCATTTTCTTCACATCAAATTCCTATTCAGAAACAGAATTTTGATGTTAAAATGTCGGCCTATCCATAAGTAAGCCCTTTTATAAATAATCTATTAATTAGATAGATATTATTCTAAGGTTGTATTTGTTTATTCCTTCAAATTACAAATAACAATCAATATAGCTAATCCCAATACACAATACAGTCTAGATATGGAGTATCTGTAACTGTTGATAGTACCCGGTGTTTGGGTCAACAGACTTCATAATAGAAAGGTGTATTTGGGAGAGAGGAGCAGAGGCAAACACGTGATCCTTTGAATATTCTCCCAGAACGTAGCGAGCATCAAATGACACGCGTGGTGTTCTGTTAGTCCCAGCTGTCCTCTTCTTGGAGTTCATAAGTGTAGCATGCAACTTAACACCTACTCTGCCTTTGTGTGTCTCTGAGAGGCCTTCCTCCTCGAATATATTTGCTACCTAGATAGATAATGTACCTAACAGATGTTCTATAAACACAATGAAGGATGGGCGTATTTACATGTATACCAACTATTCATTCAATATACAAACCTTGTTTCGCAAAGTTGAACTTTTGATGTTTATATTTTTTTAATGACATTGGTATTGCTTAAAATTTTTTAAATAACATAATAATTGCCAATTTGTAACATATGTAATTTATTGACAATTTGGTCAATGTGTGCTGCTACAAGGTAGTCTGAGGAACATATTACATGGAATTAAACTTGTTTGGGCACAAATTAATTTTTTTTCTTCTCAAATAGACCATTTTTCCCTATCTGACAGCAACATAGTTACTCACTTGGTCAGCGAATATCTGCAACGCACCCTTCCTTTCCACCACCTCCACATCAGCATACACTACGTGTACGTCAGAGGCATCATCGTTCATACAATTAGCTCCCTTCAACTCTACAGAAACAGGTCTATTATCGAAACAGCTTTCTATCACAGCTGGAACTCTGTTACTGAACACAGTACAAGCTCTGAGCACGTCTTCTCTCGAGTGTAGTTTCAATGCACACACAGTGATGTGCAGCTTGGCTGGATCCAGGAATACACTCTCCTCGATGCCGCGAGCAGAAGCTCCTAGCGTTCTATGCTTGAACTCTCTGAGAGCAGCTGCTATCTCTGGGGAGGAGAGGGGGATAGAGATAAAGTGTGTTACTTCCGACGCCTCGGGACTCGACTCTAGGATTATCTCAATTCTATTCTTCACAGACTCTATTCCTCTCTGGGAATCACCTTTCACTATAACTACCTCAGAGTCCGATTGGAATTTAGGTATTTCAATAGCACAGCCAGTGTCAGACTCGAGTTTCCTCAGAGTGCTCCCCATGTGGCCTATAATCCTATGGTGATACGACTTAGGTATAGTCAGTGACAGCTGGTAGCTCCCATCGGGCAGTTCATAAATATCAGAGCACTCATCTTCATAGCAAATAGAGTCTGTCTCTGTGTAGTAGGATGTACCATGGTTATATGGAGTAGCTTGGGAGAGTTGGAGGTTGCGGTAGTTGCGTCCGTCTATCTTTAAGATTGGAGGGTTTATTACGTCAATTTGGTTAAGTGTAGTGGCAAAGCTATGGGACATATCTTAGGCTAATTAGTCCGTATTAAAACTAATATGATTTATAAATGGTTACTAATTAGCTGGGAACTATTGGGGGACATACCTAAATTACTGAACGGTACCATTCCGGGAAATTTTAAGTACCTAAATTACGGAACGGGATAGACCCCCAAGGTATTGGTTATTATAGACTCTTGTATCCTGATATACTATTTTGTACTAAATGTTCTATATTATCAAGATAAACTGAAACAAACCGGTGTAAGGGCGTTTAGGGACCCAGGGGCTGAAATAGCTAACCTATTGTGTTCTTGTGGGGGCCTAAATCACTAGCCACCAAAAGTTGACAATATTTTGCTTAGATTATATTGTGAATTACTATTTACAATGATAGCCAGAAATGCGATAAAACAATCGTGAGTAATTTGGGTATGAGGAAATTTAACAAAAAACCGGGACCCTATTATCTATTTTGTATACAAATTCAAAAAACAGTAAAATAAAAAAAACAGAAAAGTTTTTCAGGATCAAAAAGCTAGGAGACACCATTTCTTGTTAGTCTGAGCTACAATAATCCTATTTTTATTGTCAATCGCAACTCCATTCGGACAGTTGAACTTATCATCTCCAGATAGTGATTCCCCACTAATTGTGTGTATCGCGTCTCCGCTATCACTGAATATCTTTATTTGGTTTCTACTCCAATCTGCTACAATAATATTCCCCAGTTTGTCAACTGAAAACAGATAACTTCGGCCGATCTCACTTTCAGAAATCAAGCATCTCACTAGCTCTCTTTCTAGGGATAATATCTGTAGATGGAAAGGGGGATATCCTCCAAACATTATGTACATGTTGTTATTGTGTAGTTTGATGCTGTGAGTCTGTGTTTTCGATTTGAAATATGGAGATTTGAGTTCGATCCTGTACAGAGATTTGAGATTTGTATCAAAAACAATGACCGATTTTCCCCAATTTTCGCATCCATAAATGTTTGCATTTTCGTCAATATCGATGCCATAAACTTCATTCTCAGTTTTAACCGACGTAACTATTCTATTATTTGACTTCTTTATCTTAACTAATTGTTCTCTTGCGCTCACAAATATAAACTCTTTAGTTAGAGCTATACCATTCGGGGATTGGACAGTTGATATCTTGTATTGATATTTGCCAATCTCATTGAAAACCTGTATAGTATTAGCTGCTGAGTCTGCTACGAATATATTATGAGTTGTATCGTCAATTGCTATTTGCTTCGGACATTCAAGTTGGCCAGGCCCTGTCCCTTCGCACGACCAGACAGGATACAGTTTCAGAGAATAGTCCTCGGATCTGAAAGGTCTCTCTTTCACAGTCACAACCGTACATACCTCAAACGGTGACTGTTCCAGCTGTTCCTTCTTCCAATCCAACTCTACCCACCCCACACTCACATCTCTAGATAACTCCTCTCTGATCTTATCTTCGAGCGTACGGAGATTCTGTTCTAGAACTTCCTTCAGTTTATTCTCTGTTAAATCTCTCTCCAATCCTTCTCTAGCTTTGTCCAGCTGTAACAGTAATTCCTTCTTTTCTGTGAACTCTTGTCCCACCCGCATCAATATACCATCCATTTCTTGCAGCAGACTGTGTTCTTTAACTGCTAGCAGAGAGTGTAGCTGTAGGAAGTTACAACTCACTCTATCTTTCTCTCGCTGCACACAGCTGGTGAGAATAGATAACTCTCTGTCTATTCGCGATATATCTCCAGGCACTGCTATACGTGCTGCCATTAGGTGTGCTGTGTTCTCTTCTGTATATTATAGGAATAGTACAACGTTCGTGTATTTATATAGCAATGAAATACTAGCTTGCTATATGTATTTATAGTTGAATATTACAACGTTTGTGTATTTATATCAGATAGCAAAGCATACTACTTAGTATTCAGTATTTATTATAATACTTACATATATATTTCGTAGACAGAAATTGAGTCCTTCTGCCCCGAAAAATCGCCAATAACTTATTGTCAGACATAATTATGATGAAATTCAATGAAGGTTCATTTTTGAAAATAAACTAATATAATGTTGGGTTAAATAATTCTATAGTTATGATTACTTTTAAAGAGGCATTAACAAAGCGATCAATCAAGAGATATAGAAATGTCAATTAAAATTAAAATCTGCCAAACAAATATTGATTAAATTATAGAATAAAATAACCATTCTGTTGTAGTAATTCATAAAAAGTAACCAATAGGGAATTTGATAATGTCTACAAAAAATGAACATACAAGCTAGATAGCTTGGAAAAAAGTACAAATGTTATAAATTAGAATATGAGAAGGCGATTGTTGTGACCAACAACAATATTTTCCCTTAGAGTCTAGAGTGATTCCTACAGGAATAGAAATAGACTGAGTAATCTTGTAAATCAGACTACCTTGTTTGTCGAATATACAATATTGTGGTTGCTGCAGCTAGGAAATATGAAGTTTTCCATTGAGTAATACATTGGATGCCGGTTAGTTTTGTAGTAGCACTACAAACTAACCTTTAGGTGTACAAAATTCATACTCTAGTGACCTTAGGAATCTTGAATCCTAGTCCTGTATAATGAAGGATTACACCACAATCGTCTTTGAATACGCACTGTAGAAAAACAAATTAATAAACATGGCAATAATCTACAAAATCACTCTGAATTCAATCGAAATTGTTGCGACATAACTTGCTTATAAACTTCTACATATTATGCAATTTAATATACTACATAAACTGTTATTACTTTAGGTAGGGAGGTCAATTTGTATAGTGAACTTTATGCATAATATATAATTGCACCTTATTTAAAAGAAGTCAAAACAATACATAGTATATTCGTTATGATATTTCTGGAATGTTTATAATAATAATCCTTTTATTAAGTGTAACATAAATAATATATTATTTATCATATTAATTAATTTAATGATAATCTTATTACAAGTATCAGGTTCATTCAGGTACAATTATAAATTGCCCGTATTAACAAAGTACAAAAGTACATAAATTAATTGAACAATTGTTATTAATCTTTACGTGCGTTTCGTCGCTTCGCGACAAGAACCCCCTATCATGTACCATGAATGTTTGCTTTGTAAATAGTGTAAGGACATACTTTTAATATAAAGCAGTGTTCAGCAGTATACTATATTTAATTAATCAAATGACAGAAACACCCATAGATTATTAGGGTGTTACGGTATAATCTTTCAAGACAGCCTTTAAATTCAGTAATAATACAATTGCATACATAATACATTATTAAATTATTAATAATTAAGTTGTGCATAAGCCGCTTGGTTTCTTTCAATCCCAAGTTTCAAGGTTGAGTTGTAATTAGATTGGTCACTCTTTGCTTTTCTCATTTTTTTCATTTTATGGTAGATACGTGCACCAAGTACGACGATCGAAGGCAGTATTTGTAGAAATGTCCCAATAGTTAATAGCGCTTCTTCTGCTGTGCAAACTAAGGAATTCAGAACTAACCCAATAGGATGAGATTTTAAGTTGATGTGCATATCTTCTTTCACTCCGTAAATGAACAGAGTATACCAAGTATCTGGGTAAGCTATTATTGACATAATAATTGGATACAGACAATAGATAGTAAAGCTTATCGTTTGGAAGGAAAACGCTATGAGAAGGATGGCAGAGAAGTATTTGTGTTCTCTATAGACTGTTTGGTAGCAGAATACTACAGACTTTGAATGATTCTCGTGCTTTATTGCATCATCAAGGCGTTGTTTGAGCAACGACCCTAAATTTCTATTTTCAACTATTATCTTAATGAGTTCGTAAACGACAGCAATAACTATCCCCAGATAATGAAGTAATACCAATGGACGGAATAACCCAAGAAAGGATAATACAATAATGAACCAGAGGAGAGTATACAACTTAAACTTTAGTTTAAATTCGTATTGGTAATAGCTGTATCGGTGGACCAAGAATTGAATTAGAATACGAATCAGTGAAAATAAGGAATACAGGAGTATTGTTATCAGCGTGTTCACCGCCCGCAATGAAATATTATTCAACGAATGGTAGAATACGAACCCGGTACTAAATTTGTATTGAATTTCTATGAAATCGACAGACGATGCAACTATAAGAGTTGAGTTGTTGGATAACGAAATATATTTATCTGCGCTATCAGATAATAATATTGATAATATGTAAACACATTCGTTTAGACAGATAGCTAGCAAGAATTGTTTGATTCTGATTTTTGTTAAATAATTTCTTAATTTGTTTTGGCATATATATGCAGGTAAACTGGATTGTGTATTCAAAATTATTGCATAACTCTTACGTTCTTTGTTGATTTGATGAATGATACAAACTGACCATAAAAGGGTGAGGATGACGATAAATATCAAATTGAAATAGAGGATTATTCCCCCAATATTTTCAACAAATGAATTCAAAATATTAACTGACCAATTTAGAACTGCAAATCCCGAGATTGATGAGTATTCATTTAATGTTTTGTCGAAGGAACTTGAAATGTATATTTTGAAGGAGTGAAGTTAACAGTATTAACAGTTATATTATATTCATTTTAGTTTTAAGGTAATTTGAGAAGTACGTTTCTAAGTTTGAATTCAAAAGAATTTTCTTGTGACTGTCTCAAATTAACCTATATCAGAAATATTATCTGGCATAACATATAAATTTGATAATGGTTTTTACAAAGGAAGGGAACAATTTTATTCATTGTTGCTTTGAATTAAATTGAATAGAATTAAAATATATCTAGGGTTCATATGTGATAAGCGTTCTAGATCCTTGGGGAGTACTGAATCAAATTATCTTGAAGGTCACCTATTAAATCAATTCTGAATTTCATAACTATTCTGTTGAGAACTAATTTCTATGGATCAGTAAATACAATCAGAACAGGTATTTTGATGATCCCCAAATATATACGTATTCTCCGTATTGATATTATAATTGTATACATACGTACTTAAGCGGAAAATAAATTTATGGATTCGTTACATTAAATTGAATTATTCCTAATAGAAGTGGTTTGTCACTCGGTTAAATATTTCTTAGTTCTGGTTTGAGTTTAAACTAACTCTCATTAACTTATTAATCAATTAATTAATGTTATCAGTGAAAAATTCATTTACTAGAGTTTTCCAAAATATACTAGTAAAGGCAATCAGGGAATAGTTTATAGAATAATTAATTGAGTAAAATTTATAGTTGAGCTACAAAAAGTAATAGAAAGTGAACTGCTAGATAACTGATAAATATCAACAGAAAACATTAGTATAATTAGAGTTATTAAGGTATTAGAAAATGAGAACTGGATTATATCACCCACTACAACAATTATCCCTTTGAATCGAGTGCAACACGAGTAGGTGCAGAAATACTATGAGCTAATCTGTATAAAATCTGCCTTTTGGATTTAAAATAAAACAGAGGCACTCTTTCAGTCAGAAATAACCAGTTTGCCAGCACCATCAATCACCATACAGAAAGGACGATTGAAGTATGTAGAAATTGATTTAGAAATATTGTTTTTATTGAGTGAGATTGTAATCAATGTAAACAAAAGTGATAATGTTCACAAAGCACAAATTTACAAACAAAAAAATGTCCCTTGGATGAATTGATCAACAATACAATTTTCAAACTGAGAAATTAATGGGTAATCTAATCTTTGGAGAATATTTGTACTCGATTTCCCTTCAATCACACACATGAACATCTCAATTAACTCCATCAATAGCAATACAGAATGAATTATAAATTGTCCTTCACAGCTACCTTTCTGGCCTATTAGATTAATAAAAGTTCCATTCAAATCATACACAAATAGACAGTGATGTACATACTGACTCACAAACACATTCTCTTTAGAAATAGCAAAAGAGAATGGACAGTTCATTTACCCTACACTACCTTGATCCCCAAACATAAACAAGTATCTACCATTTGCTATCCAACACCTGGATTCTATTGTTAAGCTGATTTACAACCTAAATATCATCAGCCATGTAGTCTACTGCTACACCCCATGGGTGATTAACTGTCGAGCATTTGTACCTGTTTCTACACTCACCACTGTATTCACTTTATCTTTATAATCTAGTAAAGGTAGACTGGAGATCTTATTAACAGTTATCTCACCAATACATTTAATCCTATAAAAGTGAATAGTCAAAATCAAATAAGATGCGTTCGTAATTAAATTTAGATTAAATTTCCCACTGTTGTTATTCTATAGTATTCCCACAATTCCAACTTGTGTTTCCCTAAAAGATTCGAGTGAATACTCTCCTGTGTATGTTTTAGCATAAATTCTATCTCAGATAGAGACTGTTTCCGTTGATCCTCCTCTCTTCTGTTTCTGATTAGATCTCCTCAAATTCTGTGAGAAGCTGTCTCTCAAACCATTTTAAAGAGTTGGAAATATGTTTGTACGTATTTATTTTCTTATCTTAATTACCTGATCCTCAAAACTTAATATTTCCGCAGAAATGTAGGGAACATTAATAGAAACGAAATTATTTGCAGTGAAAAAGAATCTGAGACCAAGGATAATTACTAATTAGAAATTCGTATTGTTAAAATTTATATAAATCAACAATTTGATAAAATATCATAATCCATAATGCTCAAGGTAAATTAGTAAATTGATTTTATTAGCGATTTCCGATTATCCATGGTACATAATGTATATTTTGCATCTTACAGTATTGAATACATATAGTAAAACCTCGTTAGTATAGTACGAACGTGGTGTTTATACAAAATTTAGTTAAATACGAACAGTATTTGACCTGGTGTTCGTACTAACGAGGTTCTACTGTATTTCACAGATCAATGAATAAATATACTAGGTTGTCCACAAGCTAATTTATAAAATATCTTTATATTATTTAATATGTAAAAGTTAAAAGCAAAATAGAAAATACAATACAAAACGTCCTGAGCACTTTAGTAATGCCCAAGTACAAATCAGATTTAACACTTGATAACTGGCTAGTACAGGGTTATTCAATATAATCAGTTACTATATACAAGCCTTGGAATGTTTTTTCAAATCAATTCAAATTAATGTATGTCTCTCCTCCATTGTAAGCAAGTATTGAGTATATTTATACATCGCAAAGTATACGAATTTAAACTGGTCATTTGTGGCTACTAATTCCATACGTTGACTGCATAGAATAGACAATACATTCTGTACATGCAGTATTTCCTGTAGTTTGATATGCTCCTGTAACAGGTACACTAGAATGAACACGCCTGAGGGGCCAATACCGAAATTACAATGCACCAACAGTGGAGTTGTGTGTTTACTCAGAATACCTTTTATATAATCTAAATAAGACTGAAAACCATCGTAGTTTTTCGGTGAATCATTGTCGACCCATTCCAGAAATTGGAGATGACAAATTTCCTTACTCTGCCCAGTAGGAATGTGCTTCAAGCAGAAAAGTCTGAATACAAATGCACCTTTTTCCTGATAAGAGCGAATAGAAATCTTGTACTGATCGAACTGAACAAAGTCATCAATATTGGGATCAGAAGAGGCGGGGAAATAAATATGTGCGGGATTAATTTCATCCTTGGTTCCTTCGTTTAACATCGCGATTACTCGCACATTCTGTTCCCATATCATTTGCCAGAAGTTAGTACAAGTGTGGGCCATAGGGCTTTGTGCGGCTATGAAATGGTAATTCTTGTCTTTCACAATGTACACGACATGACTAGCATTTATATAATCCGAAGATTCAGTGTTATTCATTACTTCGAGTTTAACACGAGAGTTATTGTAGGGAAGAATATCTCTGTTTCGGTTCTTATTAATATTTTCAGGCTTTTTCGCGTGGGTAACCGAATGTTTTTCGCTTTTTATGTGTGAAAATTCGTCTTTACACCAAGCCTCGTGTTTCCGTTTGAAAAGCGAGGCTAGGAATTTGTAGTATTTGACTGGATCGTCTGATATTGATCTCTGAGCGAGAGAGGAAGATCTCCTCGGTAGCGAGAGTCTCGTTTCCGAAGGAGATTTGTATTTGTCAGTCGGATGGGAATCATTAACCCTGTTTGTTCTAACAGGTTTATCTATAATTTCTGTATTGCTTCTAATAAGTTCATCTCTCTCGTTAATATCCGAATCCGGATGTGGCTTCTGTCTCGGGAGAGTACTGTTCAGCCTCTTAGCAGTGGGGAGTGGCGAGTTATTATCCGAGTCGATAACTGGAACTGAAATGGTTTTAGAGACGTGTGAATGGTTGGTGTCCGCTGGCTGTCCCATAACCGTCTTACCCAAGAGCACCTTCATCTCCTCGGGCGGTATAAGGCTAGAGAGAGTGTGGTCCTCTTCCCGCTCGTATATAACCTTACAGGTGGAGGGAGAGGGGTCCGCCCCGGTGCTGTTGTCGGGCGTGTCGGGCACGGGACTCGAGGAGAACGAGAAATGGTTAAAGCTGCCGGAGCTACGCCTGCTGCTGGGGAGACTCGACTGAGACTCGGTTTGCGTCTGAGTTATCTCTTCGCAGGAGAGTCTGCGGAACCCGAGCAGAATAGGGACTGGGGAGGAAGTGGCCATCGGAGGGAGGCGATTGGAATGTTTGTTTGCATTGCTTTCTGCTGAGTTCTTAGCGAGAACGGTTGTGTGACGTTTCTCAGGTTTGTTAATAGGACGTGTGGTTGTATTTGGCCGTCTTATTGGGCTGTTGTATTTGCCGGTCTGTTTGGAAGGAGAGATTAATTCCGTATTTAATTTCTTTCCCGGACTGGAGTCTCTGGATGGGAAATTCATGTTGTGGTCACTATGGTAACGGGACATAACTTGGTTAGAATAATTAATGGGAAAATTCATTGTAGAAGACGCGTGTTGTAATGATAAAGGTGTTGGAGATAAATCAGCTGTTCTGCTTGTGCTCGAGCTGAGAAATTCCTCTGACACACAAGGGAACATTCCAATGGTGTTGTTGGGTGGTGAAGTTGTATGCATGTTCACAACTTCTTGAGATTGTTTCAAGAAAAACTGATTTTGCTCACTCACACACCACATTATGTATTTAGCCACATCAGGGTCAGTTGTATTGAATAATATTGTCTCTTTATCCTTTCGAGATTCAACACCGAAATATTTATCTTTGCAAGTAACTCGTCTCAATTCTTCCCATCTCATATACAGAAGAGGTTTGCCGATAAAGTTTTTAACGAAAATACCAATCGCACAAGCTCCAATACTGAGTTTGTCGCCGCTGTCATCAATCACTTCAAATCCTTCTTGTCCGTAATCCGAGAGATTATGTGTTATTTTCAGGTAATTCTGTTCAGAAAGACTAGGCCCCATTCCTCTATGCATTTTGTGTTGTCCGGATATTTCTCTCAGCATTTTGCTAAGCTCTTCCATCTTACAGTGTTTCTCAGGTAGCAAGTTTAGCTCGCAGAGCTGTGCTGGAGAGTGTTTGTCCGCATCATAATCTCCGTTCTCAGCTTGTACCGAATAGGCCGCTAGCTTTATAGCTTCGTCCCGACTGCAAAACAAACGGCCGTCTAACACATCCATTTTGAGTTGTAAATAGAATAAATAACGTGTAACCTCATCTTCAATCAAATGTACTGAAATTGGGAAAAATTTGACTTCGAGCGATAGAGATGCGTCGGCTAATCCATCAAGTGAGTACTTTTCGAGTTGTTTTTTGATTGATTTGTTCATGTACAACCATCTACGTTTGCCACGTAGAGATTTGAATTTGAGAGAGAAGTAGTCATGTTTTAATATTTTGAATTTGTAAGCCGCATGTAAAAGACATTCTTTCCCAGTCGTAGTTTTATCGAATCTGTATTCAATTGATGTGTTATCAAGATGTGTAATCTTGACTTGATAAGGGAGTCCTCTTGTTGCTGATTTCAATTGTTTATCCTTTTTGTTAAACATAGAATAATAATTTGCTATTTAGTATGTCAAATTCTTAATAATTGATTGAAGTTATTGGTTTCCGTTTATATAACAGTCATGATAGATTGACTACATAAATTTTCTAATTTTTCTAATTTAAATATAGGAAGTTTACTATACTGAGGTTAATTATTACTGAAAACATTTGCTACATTATTTAATTAATAAGTCTATGTAAGCATATATGGTAATATCAGCCGTTGCAAATGAATAAGCTAATTCTTACATGTGGATAGTGGGTAAATTCTGAAGATTATTCAATTACTAAAGTAACACAAAACAATAGGACAAGTCCATTGACCTTGGTTAATTAATTCCCCCAAATGGATATTGTAATAGTATATCATTAATTGCAATACGATTTAGGTAAGATATACATACAATAGTGGATAATTTCCAGTAATATAGGTGCATTTATAAACAAAATAGTAAATTCATTAATAAAGCTAAATATGCAAACAGAATGAAGAAAATTCTCAGAAAATTATGATTGCATCCAACATTCCTTTAGACCAATGTTTTGAGATAATTCTTCAAATGCGTTGAATCAATTCAATTATGTGAATTGTATCAATAGTTGCAATTTGAGATGTATAACAAAACTTGAAAGAACAACAAAAACTCGGATTGAGAAAGATATTCTAAAATTAATTTAAGAAGCTTTTAATACATCCAGTAATAATTATTTTGTGTAACTCCTGTAGAATGGTTAGTATATACTAACACGGGCGTCGCACGGCTCTGAAAACTCTCCGGCCAAACAGTTAAAGTGGTCCGGCCAAAACCGGACCCTCCTATATAATAGAATAGAATAAATGAAAAGTGGTCCGGCCCGCGTGCTACGCCTATGACTAAATAAACTTTTTGTCAGTTAGGTCAAATATAGTTATGTCTTCCAAAATAATAATATCATCAGCTCCATCTATCACAAAATAATATGGACAGAACAAACGTGCAGAGACATTCTGAACTCGGGTTAATTAATAATGTATAATCGAACATAAGTTATTTATCTTCTCCAGAAAAGTACGTAAATTTTCCTGTATAGCCATACCAAATCAATTATTTAACATATTAAAGAGATTTTAAATAAAATTTCCATTCAGAACATATACGTACTTTGAATGTAAAATGAATGCTAAAATGTATAAGAATGCTAAAATGATATTTCATCATACCATTTTCACCACTTTGAACAAGTTGTTTTCATTCATTATTTATCATTGGATTCTGTAAGTATTTATATCTGCAACATAAATATTTTCGGTGTAAGTGAACAGCCATACCATATTGGAATTTGAGACAATCAACACACTCTGTAATTATAATAATTATCATCCAGGTATACACAGTAAAAGTCCCTCCATATTTTGAATAATATTTGGATTACTAGTTGTTTATGGAGAATGTCCTCTTATTGATCGAAGTCATTATTATTAATGCTGAACTAATAATTAACTAATTATATTTGGGAAAAATATGACAACAGAGTTAAGTTAATTATTGAGAAAGAAAATATCAAAGTTTCAAACATTTTAGATAATCCAATTAGAAGCAATAAAATCTCAATAAAGCATTTTCCATTCTGTAATTCATAAATTTATTGTGATAATTATAATCAAGAAGAATTAGCCCTGTGTCAACAATGTTAGTATAATGCAAAATAAAATATATTATATCAATAGAGATAGATATGTATACAGAAGTTTTTAAGTTATTACAATCAGACAACAAAGTAAGTTCTTAGATTTATGAAACTTCTATTGCTCGTCAGCTGTGTTGTCGAGAATGTGATCTAAATAGAGAAGTATTATAAACCAGTTGTGTTATGCCAAATTAAAATAGAATGAAGTTATTGAAAAAGAAAAATTAATTCTATGTCAATCACCAAGACAATAAGTTTATGATTGGATGCAAATAGCACTTAATTCTATGTCAATCACCAAGACAATAAGTTTATGATTGGATGCAAATGGCACTTAATTTAGACCAAAATGAACCCAACATTACCTGCTCTGACGAATCCTTAATTTAACTACGTCAACCGTCTAGTACTAGGAAATGGTTTCCCAACGCATTTCACGCAATGATAAGAAATACCAAACGTATGCAAATTTTGTTTCAGTATCATTATACAGATATACCATGGTTATTTCTCAACAACCACAAGTTATGGTTTGACTCACATTTCTATGGAAAATAGTGTATAGCTTCACTACACAATAGGCAGAATAGCTATTCTAATAAAACCATATCTATCTTTATTTTCACATAACATTCTCCACTCGAGTATCCCATTTCTCGTTTTCTATTACCACTGCACTTGACTAATCTTTTTCTCCTATCTATGACTCATAGCCCGATTCGAAATAAACCTCGTTTCGATGAGGTAGAACATAGACTTTATAACCGGATTTCCTCGCGACTTTCGTCAGCTCGACTAAACCGCGAGAGGTCGAAGAGCGCTGAGGAAATTCGACGAATTAGGTCGCCGGTTAGAACAAAGGAGGGCAAGAGCGACATCGGACCGCGGTCCCAACATCTCCGAGAAGAGAGCCACAGTCGGAGGGCCAGACATCGGAGCCGGAGCCCCCGCTCCCCTGTCAGACGCGAGAGGAACACCCGCGGGAAATCTCCAGAGAGACATCCCGCGAAAAAGCGCAGCAGACCGTCTCCAGAGAGCCCCCGGCGCCGCCATAGAGATAGATCGGCCTCCGGGAGTCCGAAGCGCGGACAGACGGGCAGAGACGAGAAGTGGGACTGGAGCAACGGGGACAAGGAAAAGCCCGCAGAGGTGGAGGCGGTGAAAAATGTCGATGCTTCTAAAAAGCCGAACTTCTCTCTATCTGGGAAACTAGCAGAGGACACCAACACTTACAAAGGTGTCGTTATCAAGTACAACGAGCCAGCCGAAGCCAGAATGCCGAAGAAAAGATGGCGACTGTACCCCTTCAAGGGAGACGAGTCCCTCCCCACTCTCTACATACACAGACAGAGCGCGTACTTAGTAGGCAGAGACCGGGCGGTGACTGATTTCCCAGTGCACCATCCGTCCTGCTCCAAGCAGCACGCAGTGCTACAGTACAGGTTAGTTGATACTGAGGGTCCCAACGGGAGGAAGTGCAGGCTAATAAAACTATACATTATCGACCTGAACTCTACCAACGGGACTTATGTGAACAACAAACGGATTGAACCACAAAGATACATCGAACTGAAAGCGACTGACATGTTGAGGTTTGGATTCAGCACACGGGAGTATATTCTGTTGAACGAGGACACGAATGAAGAAGAAATTTCGCAGGGAAGTGATCAGGAGATTGCCGTTGATTCGGACTCAGAGCATTAGTTATATTCTGTATGCATAGCTCACACTACACACGGTATCATATGAATACACATTATATAGGGATTAAGTATGGCGTTTGTATTCAAGACCTGATTCATTTGTGTTTAGTTTCGTAATTGTGAATTTACTTACACTTATTGATACAGTCCCGACTCCCGTGGATATTATGAGCTCTAGAAATTGTTCATAAATTATAAATGGGAATATTTATATGAAACTTGACCGAAAATATTGCAAGCAAAATAATTCCTTTCCGTATATCCTGTGAAATGTTGACCCAATTATCAAACAATGTATTTTGTGACTTGTTTCTTACTTTGTTTTAAAATTTCCTTGTATGACTAATGGCAGTTGATTTACAAGTAAGCTTAGTTTCATATAATTATCTGATTATAAAATATAGTTTGTATGTGTGGTAATGAAACGCACAGGTTTATTACAAGTAGGGTGTTTGAAATTGTAACTAGCGGGTTTGTTAATAACAATGTTATCAATAAGCGACCTGGCTACGACAATGAGTAATTAATACAGCAGTAATCCTATCTGAACATGTTTTGCCACAAGCTATCCTATTGTATGCGTTTAATGGTAATAAAGATTATACAGGTTAAATTTCAGGGTTTCATCCAGACGTGCGCGACGCGCCTCTAGGCGTAATTTTAAAAGGGAACTTGTCTAGGCGCGGGAAATTGAAAGATGCTCCCATAGACCTAATACAAATTGAGTATTCTAGGCGCGTGTGATATGTGAGCGAGCTCAAACTTCATCTAGGCGCTCAGAAAATTATGCTTGGATGAAAGCTTGGGTTACATTCTGTATTGACTTCCTAGGTTTATTGCCATAAATTAATTATATTTAAATTTATTCGCCTTTAGGTGGTCCCGCAAGCCTAATAGTAAAGTGTGTTATCAGGAAATTATCCAGGAGCGCGAGACGCTCCTTTTGTATTATGATTTTAGGAAAAAAATTATTAGGAGCGCGAAAATTTGGCTTCTTCTCCTATACCGTAACACTAATTGTGATTTAGGCGTACGAAATTTGGATCAGACCAGGATTAGGAGCGTATTTACAAATGGCTGTATAATACAGTGTTATGTACCTGAATGTAGACAGTTGTAGGTGGAGTAGTATCCATCTTCGTTATAGTCTATCATGCATGTGAGCACGTTGTTGTCATAGTTACTCTCAAGAATGGTCCTGAAAGGGTTGATTTTTACCTGAGAAATAGAAATGATAAGCTCATTGTATATTACTATGTGTTAGGCCTTATCCCGTATTCTCTAGATAATTTGGTGTTAAACTAACTTGTAATAATGTTAACGGTGTTCACAAATATCAAACTATTTACAAAAACGCGTTTTGACGAACACGGTTAATGCGAAATTCGGATGTTATGTATAGTGTTTCAGTCCCTTTCAAATTCTTTTTAAAAAATATCCCCAAGAAATAAGCTATTCTTATATATCAAAGTGACAGTAGTCTCACCTCTACTGTGTAGTTACCAGGTGGAACACTTGTTATGTCGATCCACTGGCAGTCTAGATCAGCTCCGTAGTGGTCTCCGCAGTTAACAGAGATGCCCTGTGAAAAGTCGCAGGAGAAATACCGATCTTCCGAGTTAACACAGATACTGTCTTCCAGACAGAAGCTAGCCTTGTGGCCCTCTGCCACTCGGATCCCATTGATATCTAGCAGGTGGTACGTCACGAATACTTCCATTGAGTGGAAATGCCCGTGGCAGTTGTGCCATACCCAGTCTCTCTCGGGAGCAGGGGGGCGCAGGGGGAGGAGACCGAAGTTGTCCGTGTGACTTGAGAATCTACAAATATGCATTTGTAATTCGAACCTGTAGTTACCGCGAATCAAAGTGTAAGATCGATATTCTTCCATTTAAGGACGTGATTTAATGGTACAGTCGACTGACTCAACTCCGCTTAATAGAGCCACCTCGGGACCAGGTTACTTTGACCCGATTAAGCAGAGAAATCTAGTAGCCGAAAATATTTTAAGCAAAACTCATTCCGTCCTATAAATCCTGTGAAATTTTGACCCCATTAAGCGGAGATATCTATTGGTGGCTCTATTAAGCAGAATCGACTGTACTAATTGCATTAGTTTCGTAATATATCTGTGAGTGACGTATTTGTGAATACACTGGAGTTAGATGTACACTTTGATATTAAGTGTATTTAGTTTTTAGCATTTTATAACTTTATTTATCATTTTGACAACTAAAATAAAGCGAGTGATTTTCCAACTGGGGCCACAAGTTCAAATTGATTTCTGAAACCACACACGGTATTGTTATATTAAATTAATTTACATCGGAATTTTAACTGGGTAGCTAGGCAAGTATTTTTGAATCTTTTACCTCATAAAGTCATAATTATGAATCTGTATAAATAAAGCAACTGTAAAAGCTATATGAAGATGTTAAGATTAGATTGCCATTTGAACGATTATTACTTTACAGCTTTATTACAGAACCCTATATTCAATACATATGTGTTCTTCCTCTCAACCAGTAGTTACCTTAGCAATTTTATTTCTTGGCTCGGGTTATTCCTATCAGCACTGCTAGCCAGACATCTGTCATCAAGCGCACAGGTGAGATCTCCCACTGTTTTATAGTCTATACGGTTTCTAGCTCTCCCATCAAATAGCTCTGCTCCAGTCTCTGGTTGGTAGAACCTGAGGCTTCTCTCGAAATACGACAACTTAGGAACTAAGTCAGGCAGCTCTACAGGTACGTTGGTAAATATAAATACAGTCAGGTCTGCTTATTATGAACAAGATTTCGTCTGCTTAATATGAAGATTTTTTATCATGAACAAACCCTACGGTCCCAATTTAACAACTTACATAGGGTTTTTATTAAGTTGAGTTCGCTTATTATGAAGTCTCCCTATTGCGAACACAATTTTTGGTCCCTTGAATGTTCATAATAAAAGAACCTGACTGTATAAATATAAAATAGTACAGTATAGTGGGGTTAGTATAATATAATCAGTTCCTAATAGATTAAACTGAATTAGTAATACAGTGGACTCTTGTTTATAAATGCAAGGTGACCGCACAAAGTTTTTCGCCGTATCGAAATTGTGTTAACAGGTGTTTCTAAGTATTAGAAAGGGATCAAAACTGTGTGTTGTATTATCTGTGTCGAATAACTAGAGTATAATCTTAACTGATTTGAAGAATTTTATGAAGCAAACTAATTCAAACAAAGTTGAAGGAATTTGAGACTACGTAATAGCCTAATTACTAATAGTATTTCTATAGAATAAGACTCGATAATAAACATGGCTCAATCACAATCGGCTACCAAGGAAACACCTTCTGCCAAATGGAATGTGTTACTAGCAGACAACATGCATGTGGTGGAATTTGTGCATGGTACAATATCTGGGAAGAGGGTAATCAGTGTAGACGGTAAAGAGATATTTCGAAAGAACTGGATGCTCCCGTTAGTAGGAATTCAAGAATTCAAAATGGGAGATAAAAATATCATGATCACCATCCAACCTGATGGATTAATCTTTGAATACACTCTCTATATAAATGGGAATCCTTTAGATAAATTCGCACAAACCATGAAGAGATCCCTCGTAATATGGGCACCTGTGTTGGATAGTATAAAGCACCGAGTCACTCTTGATAAGGTCTCAATGGAAATATACGTGGATGGTCTATTGTTGGATGTAGAATCAGAGTTTAGCGATGAAGGTACAATTGTTTATTTCTCAATTGGTGAAGATCCGGCGTTTCTAAAGACATACTCTTCTGGTATTAGTCGAAAAGGATTAATTTATGAGCTGTATGTTGGAGAAGAAGAATCGTTTATCCCGATAGAACAAGAGTAACGCATATTCCATACACATGCATATCTCTCTACGTATGTAACTCAGGATTATTTATTTTATAGCGTTACACTGGATAACTGAGAAGAAATCACTTAATAACGCTGTGTTATATTATACTGTAAATTAGTAAGGGGATTCAAACATTATACTCGTAGCTTATATGCAGGTTCGCATAATTTGAACATACAGTATACTATAATTAAACCATCTGTATCAAATGATTTAGTTATAGTAAATGCTAAAATTAGGCACATAAGTTATTGAACTGTGAGCAAATTTGTTTCCAAATCAGGAAAATTATAGTTACCATATTCGCTTGTACTATTAGATTAAATTATATGGGATATTATTACAGTCTGGTCTAATTTTAAGTCGTTTAATATGAAAACTTTGTATTATAACAAGCCCTATCGTCCCAATATAACAAGCTACATCCTAGGGTTTGTATTAAGTTGAGTTCGCTTATTATGAACACAAATTTTGGTCCCTTGAATGTATATAATTAAGAACCTGACTGTATTTGTTTTTCCCTCGGTGGTGCAGAAAATAATAAATAATAATCACCTACAATTACTATCCAGGTAATACTGTGTATTAAATATAATTAGATTTACGTAGAATGCATGGAATAAAGAGACCCTCCAACAAAGATACTGAAGAAGATTTATTGAAATTCCAACAAGATTTCGAAAACAGAAAAAAAAAAGATCCTAACTTCCAATCAAACATTTCAGCTGAACTTATCAAGGTTGACGATAATGAGACAGAATTACCTATGATAGAAGAACTGATATTTAAAAACAATGATACTCTACCACCCATTATTTCCAAGGTCACAGAAATATCGAATACTCAATTACCGAATTTGCCTCAGGAATCTAGCTTACCTTTTCCTAAAGCAGTCAGTATAGATTATAAACTGCTACAGAAATCTGTCGTATCAGACGGCAAGGGAAAGAAGAGCTTATTCGCACTGCACATGGAGAAACAAGGAAAAGGAGAAATTCTAGGAACGCAATTACAGACTCCACAGGTTAATGTGTCTAGAGATATAATAGCACTGCAGGGACAAGTTTCTAGCTTTGACTCGCTTCTTACGGGAGAGGGACTGGTTGGAAGCTCAATGGACAGTCAGAGGGAAGTGGATAAGATCCATCAGGAGAATATCGATAGAATAAAGTCTATGACGAAGGAAGAAATACTTGAAGAACAGGAAAAGCTGCGAGCTAGTTTAGACCCGAATTTGTTGGATTTTCTACAAAAACGGAAGCGAAAACACGAAACAGCTGATCAATCAGAAAAGACTGTGACGTCACTCGAGAGCTCAGATTTAAGCGAAGATGTACAAGGACTGATAGGAGAAGCCAAGAAACAGAAATGGAAACACTTTGATTTGATTGAAAATGAAAAACTAGAATGGATGCAAACCAACAAAAGCGAATTGGAAAAGAAAGAATTTCAGAAACCTAGATTTGACTTCGAAGGACATCTAATTCCATTGGGTGCAGACATGCCGGCTGAAACAGGTTTGTTCCATCACGGAGAGGAAGTCGACCGCCCTGGGTACACACTCGAGGAACTTATAAATCTCTCCGACAGTTCTCTGCAATCCCAGAAGATTATAAGTTTACAAACTTTAGCGTGTATTGCGAAAAACGCACAGAATTATAATTCTATTAATGAGCGTCTTGAAGCGAGTCTTCTCAAAATATTAGTGGATATCGGCATTCCTTTGGTATTCCGCGTTGCCATGGATAGCACTACGGTTTCAATAATGTGCTTAGGCATTCTGGGTGTCAGGAATTTGTTAGTCAATAAAACTGATTGTGAATTCCTACAAACATTCCAATTGACAACACTAGGAGTTAGCCTACCTTTAATCAAATCAACTTTACAACCTTTGAAAGAAAGTGAACAAGAATCTTCTGAATTAGAAATACTACAACAAGATCTGGTACAAGGTCTTATCAAAACGAATATACTGACTAGAATCAAATACATACTAGAATCAGTTAAACCGCCTCCAACTGCAGTTATATGCTGTATAGAAATACTAACTTATTTCAGTCGATACGCGAAATCAATTGCAACACTAATAGTAAATACTGAAAAGCTAATTTCATTAATTCTCAATTATTTTCTCCCGTTTGAATTGACTTTTGAGAAAGAATTAGGATCCTATGGACAACCCTGTGTGGAAAGTATGAAGTTCTTCTATCACTTGATTGTAGCAAGCAAATCAATAGCTACTCTATTGACTGGGAAAGAAAGGTTAATGGAAATACTGTTACAATTCGCACTGCTAGAAACTAGGAATTTCACAGATAATAAAGAACGGATTACAGAATATATAATTTACAGTCTACAAACTTTAAGAGCTTTGGCTTGTTATGGAATCGGCTTAGACTACTTCCAAACAGGTTATGAGACTTTTGTAAACAAACTCCAGTACTTTCTAGTTAAATTCACAGAAATCGACGAGAATGAATCGAACTGTTTAACATCTCTAATCCAATACATGAGCGAGCTATCCCTGTGTTTAGCTTCTAGCAGAGAACACAGTATAGAACTTCTTAATCCCATTATCAACCTAGTATTAGGGATTAGTCAGAAGGCAACTCTCCATTTGAGAATTAATTTGAATACAAGTCAACAGAGAATCCTATCTGCTATTCTACATTTATTCTCGACCCTAACGAATAAATCAATTATAGCCAAGTTTAATTCTCCAGTTGACCTCATATCTCAGTTAGAATCTTTCACAACAGCACAATACACGCCTCTGTATCAAAACAAGCTTATGAAACAGCTGTTAATTAACTTAACAACAACAACAACAACAAATCCAGACAGTATAACTCAGTACTCTTCATTTAATACACTTCTACAGAACAAAGAAGTTGATGCTAACTACGTTGTGACGTCAGATCTCTTGTACAACTTGGTTAATTTCCATTTGTTGATAAGTACTCAGCTCAAACACTTGAAACTAAAATCCCCATTAAGTATCCCTGGTCTCTATGACGTCATTATTAAATACTTGCAGTCAGTTGTTACGCAACATAACAGAACAAACTCAACATGTGCATTCTTCCTATTAGAAATCCCTCTAATTTACAAGCTACTGATTTTGTGCGAGAGTGAAATTGAAGCAAATTCTGACCAAACTATATTGTGTCAGAATATAATTATCTTTTTAATATCGAATCTACAGACTGGACAGGATTTCTATCTGAATACCCTAATCAATAAATACTTATTTTCACCAAAGTTTTATAGTAAACACGAATCAAATCTCACAACAGAGGAACTCAAATCGATTCACCAGACCTACTCAGCTCTATTACAGTTCCTAAACATCACACAAGTAACCATTGACAATTCTCAACTGCTTTACAACAGAAATGGAGTCAACATTCACACACTATCTCTCCAGTCTTTCACTGGACCTCTCTTTCCAATAGATTGGATTACAATGCCAATATTCGTACTCTACAACAAAGAAGAATCTAAGCCAAATATACCCTCGGGTTTCCAAACGAATGTGCGGTTTTTAACAGACTGTCTTAAGTACTACAACTGGGCTGAATCGAACAAAATTCATTTCTTGAGCACATTACACTCTAGTACAAGAGTAGCCAGAATAATGCTAGCTTTTCTGTTGGGAGATATGTTCCTTACAGATGAAATTAACCAGGAGTTAGCTAGTATACTACAGACGTATTCGGGAAGAGAGTTTATTAAAACACTTGACTTTTCTGCTATTCAAGGTGTCACTAATTTTTGTGAGTTATATTCTGAATTGTGTGCTCATTACACTTCTGTTTCATTTGGAGACCCAACTTTTTCGCAATTTCTTTTGATACCGCTAATCTCAAATCCATCCACAAATATAAAACTAATTATTTGGAAGAATAATGTTGAGATATTTAGATTATTCCCAATACCAATTAATGATATTTCCCTACCAATTGACGGTCTGTTAAAACCCTTTGAAACCGATACGAGAGTTCTCTCTGCGATGATACAAATGCTGTTACAAAGTAAGCTGAAATACTCGTGGTCTCCGGTATTCTATTTCATGGCCATACACCATATCACGCACTTTGTTAGTACAGAGCCTAGCGACTCAAATGGGAAGTTAATGGGGAATAATTTTATAATTGCATTGATGGGGGCTGAAAATAGTTTGTTTGAAGATTTCGTTTGTTATGATGAAACTTTGAGTTTGAGTGAAATGAGTTTCAAGAAGAGAGATATTTCAGAAGCTACGCTCAGGATTAATGCTGTTTATAAGGAAGCATTCGATAATATAGGAAGCGGAATTGGAATTGATAGAAAATGTTTTATTATATTCAATTGATTTATTATACAAATAAGACATTATAGAATTTATAACTTGCATTATAGTTTTTGTTACAGTATGTAGTATTGCTAGATATTAACAAATAAATACAATTACTAAGTTTATACTATAGTTAAATAACATTGATAAACTCTGGCATATTATAAAGCACAACAAATATTTTGTTAAAAGATGATATCTGTGTAGCAAACATTGGAGGAAATGTATTTATCTCACCAATTATATTCAATAGTTTGCCATTATGATTTGTAATAACAATTCTCTTCGAGCCAGCATCATTGATAATGAAATTACCGAATTTATCTATACAGAAAAAGCAGGGAGTAATAACATGTTGATCCACCTGTTTAATATACCTTGCAGACTTTGTAACAAAGTTGTAACAGTGGATATACGGCTTGTGTTCTGATAATATAATAAGCTCCTCATTGAATATTCTAGAATCAATAGGGCTCCAGGAAATTTTGCTGTGAATAACTTGTTTCAGTTGCAGCTCCTCGTTATACACTACAATCCGTATATTGCTAGTGTCTGTTACGAACACATCACCCTTACTATCACAGGTCACGCTTCGTGGAAATTGCAATTGTCTAATTCGAGTTCCAAATTTGCCAGTAGACTTCACACTGTAGTCAAGGAACTGTACTAAGGAATGTATTCTAACATCGGTTACATAAAGTGTGTCCCTGTACACAGTGATTCCACACGGCTTCTTTAGATGCTCACTCACAAATGATGTCACGAAATAACCTTCTGTTGTAAACGAATGTATTCTACTCATTTGCATATCAGCTACAAATAATATAGTTTCCATTGTATTGAATGCAATCCCCACTGGCATACTAGCGAACCCATTCGCATTATCTATTTTTCCAAATTTAAATTCGGGTCCATTTCTATCTTTGTACAAAAACTCGCTATTTTCCATCAGTTCCTTAGTTTAACATTTCTAACAATCTGATTCATACAGGATTTAAGCTGGCTTTGAATAGGCCTACTGGGTATTATTGCTACAATAGGATTGCAATACATCTGATTGTATGAAGTTGTGATAATAATTATCTAATAAACATTTCTACTAATTTAATTATAATGTGGATAGGATGGAGTTTGTAAGATTCTATTGTATTAAAAGTCATACAGAAAGAATCATTAATTGGCTAACCGCTAAGGCTTTGTATAATTTAATATTGAGCAATTTGTCTAGACGATATAGCTTGAGTCGGATAAATTACTATCTGCATTTTGGTGTTAGGTAGATTAGTTCCAAAATACACATTTTGACTTCCACACTAAGTTATCACTGCAGTATTTACTCGAATAGTAGCCCAGGCGATTATTAATTTACTATACAGTAATAGCAATTGCTCTACAGTCGAAATCGGGTTTTTTTGCCACGGGTTTTTTTGCTTATTGGGTTTTTTTGCCTCCTTTTTGTCGTGCAAAAATGTGATATCTTAATGTGTTTTCCATCGGGTTTTTTTGCTTATTGGGTTTTTTTGCCTCCTTTTGTCGTGCATTTTGGGGGGCAAAAAAACCCGATTTCGACTGTATTAGCAAGTTATTTTCTGTCCCCAAGCGAGCATTTAATGTTAAATTTGTTCTTCTAATAGCAAGTTCGGCATTAGTAAGGAAGTTTCGTGCAAAAGCGACTTGCTATTAGGCGAACACCACTGTGTTACCATTCGAGAGTAAATACTGGAGATTGGAGCATTTCAATATTAATAGATTTATTTAATTACTGTGTATCTATCAATATATATCATGCAAATAAAATATAAATTATATTATATCGTGTTCCATCCATGTGAATCTCCTACCAGTCAGCTCATTCAAATGAATATCATGAGGCCTGAAGTGTTTGACTAAATACTCTTTGGTTTTAACACTAATATCAGGATGAGTTCTGCCTTTGGATTTCCCGAGACATTGCATAGTGCTATTCTCTCTGTAACAATAAAATCCTTTCTTACTATTAAGTACAAAATTATCTTTTTTAAAGTGCCTTGGTATACCGAGGCAATTCTCCAACTCTTCCAATACTTGAAAAGGATTTTCTATAAACATATCTCCATCTACAAAACAGAATTGTTTCAATGGGAAATACTGTAGCCAGTTAGAAATATGCTGATCGTATTCAGAAGTGGATATGAATAAGGGCAGGGATTCACTGTTTAGAATCATTTCATCAAAAGATGGTAACTGTACGTAGTTATCTCTAATCCTCTGTAAATTCCATTCTACATATTCTGATATTCCTCTCGTGATTGGATTTCTCATTACAACCACTAACTTTAGTGTATTTTTAGGGATACTCAGTGCTTTAAGAGTTAAAATGAGTCTAATTGGTGCTTCTGGTGTGATTATATATCTCGGGCTTTTTTCTATGTTACTTTTGTTTGATTTATTAGGAGGGAAAGTTTCTAAATACGACTGTAAACCTTCAGTTTTGTAAAAATCGTCAAAATAGTTGACTTCAACAGGAGGCCCTTGTATAGACGGATGCGTTAATAGGAAATTAAGCAAAGCTCGCGTGCCCGCTTTACCAAATCCTAATATAAATATGCGAGGGAATCTACTGACAAGTTTCAATAGAGACTCACAATCTTGAATTGGTCTATTTGGGTCTTGACAAGTAATGTTTATTACTGAGAGAATCTTTGATTCTCTTCTGAATTGTTTAACTATAGTTTGGTGCTCGTTTACTTGTCCATTCATTAGATATAATAAAATACATAATCCTATTAGAGTACCTAAGCACGCATACACCCATTTAGTGTGTACATGGAATCTTCTATCCCACATTTCAACTTATCATCGAGTAAACAAAAATATGACTAACTTCTAGGAATAATACAGTACATCATTTTATACAATTTAGTGAATCATTGAACGCATATTTCAGTGGGTTATGTGTAGTTAATTAACAGGTAGACACCAATGAACAGAATGTTATTTGTCCAATTAAACGGTAACCTGAGAGGTTGATAGTTTGCAACATATTGCTTTAAGTAAATGAATTAAATTAAACATTAATAACCCAAGTATTAGAATATAAATAAACTAAAAGAGACAGCTAGTGTTAAACTCGATAAATCCATGGTTATATTACGAATAAATTTTCAGTAATAAAAGATTTGCATTGATTGTATTTGCAATACAGTAACAATAAATCTTGTTGTTACTCGAGAAACCAAATTCATATTAAACAGACACATAGCACAAATCTAATGCATCTATGTTAGTGTACAATCTAAATTCGTTTTGCCTTGGTAATGAGTTATAATTATTAATAAATTATTACTATTATAGTGCTATTTATTATTTAATACAATGTAATTGGTTTATTATTTCGGAGTCAGTTGGTACAGATATGATTATAATATCCTGTATTTAAGCAGAATTAAGATTATAAATAGAGAATTTAATATATAAAGTACATATACTTACTCTCTGCACAGGCTAATACGTCATATCCGTCGTTACACTGACTTGGCTGTAGAATCTTCTGACAGTTTTCAGAAAAGTATTCCCCATCCTTACAATAGATATATCCAATCACTCCAGATAAGCTCTGGGTGTAGGGATCGAACTCACAGCGACTTTGGTAATTCACACCGAATCCCAAACCTAATAAAATAGGCTTACATATGCAGTAGAATATCGTTAGTGCGAACATGGTTAATACGAATTCCAGTTAATACGAACACTAATTCAGTCCCCATCAATGCCTTTTCAATACAAATTATATTGGTTAATACGAAATCCAGATAAGGCGAACGAACTTTGACAGTCCCCTGGTGTTCGTACTAACGAGGTTCTACTAACGAGGTACTTCCAACAATATAAAAACTGGGCATTGCAAATGTGAATTTTGATGCTAAAAAATAAACCGCCAGTGCCTTCATAAAAAGTGATAAAAATTGCATTATAAAAAGTGTTGGCTGATATACTACTCTAATAAAAAGTCCAATAAAAAGTAACTTCGCTTGGGAAATTCCCTGTAGATCATATTACTACAGTAAACCTCCAAAAGATGAACAGCACCAAAATATTAACACTTTTTCTCGGTCCCAAATTGCTTTAGACACACTTTATGATAAATCATGAAAAGTGAACGTTTTGGCTGGTCCCCAGGGTGTTCACTTTCTAAAAGTTTTACTTTATAAGTTAGTTAACTAGGGGAGTACCTAGCTCTCTACAGAGTCTGTCTGTGTTGAGACTGGTCAGCAGTGTGTAGCAGCAGGGAGAGCTCCAGCCGTCTCCGCTGTACACCTCTGTGAAGTAGAAGCTAACTCCAGGGGGGGTGTGGGAGCGAGGGGTGAACTCTCGTAATACACGAATCTATAATGTTTGTAAGGTATCGTTAATAATTACAATGGAATCTTGTTAAGACGAACACCAAGGGACTGTCGAAATTTCTACTAACAGGAATTCGTCTTAACCGAAATGAAATTTATTTTAAAGACATTGAAGGGGACTCAAGAGGGCTGAAAATTTATTCGTCTTATCCGAGGAGTACTAAGTAATAACTACTAAGCGTGTTCGTATTAGCGAAAGTCCACAGTTATCTAACTATCAACAACAACAAATAGTTTGCGCATTCTAGCAAATCAATATTAGGTGTTTCTTCATTTCGGATTAACCGTGTTCGTACTAACGAGGTTCTACTGTATATAGAATAGAGCATAAGCTCTACCTCTCTGTCGGGTCTGGGTACCCTGCACCTGATGCCTACGTCCCATCCGTGGTCCGCTCCACAGCTGGAGTGCCTCCATCTGCTGTGTTCGCAGTCCAATAGCGAGTCAGCTGATATCTGCTCTCCGCACTTAAAGTCTCCAAGCCATACCCTGCCTATCCCGCGACCAAAGCCTCGACTCGCGGTTTCAAACACCTCCTCAGCTCTCCCTACTCCTAAGCTCTTACAAGCGATGTCTGCGTGCGTGAGTGAGAATCTCTTCCCACAAACGGAGCCCCAGGAGAGATCGTACAGAACTTCCAATCGTCCCTCCCAGTAGCTGCTGCTGCCTCGCAAGCGGAATGACTAACGAGATCCTTATTAAGTTACAGTGGATATGAGATATCTTATATGTAGACCGTCTAGAAATAGACCAGGTTTTATTCCCTATGCATTAGTATTACCCATAAAAAGCAGGGCAAGTGGTCTACAGAATTTATAGACGGTCTACAAATTTTTGGCTTATTTGTATGGGCTTTTATAGACCGTCTATTTCTAGACGGTCTACATATAAGGATGCTCCAGTGGATATAAGAACATTGGTTATAAGTACAGGTAAACCTCCCAAAGCGGCGCCCATCGGGAGAATGATTTTGTGCCGCTTCTCGGAGGTTGCCGCTTTGGGAGGTTGCTCGTAAGGTAAAACTCCCAAAGCGGCACCCATCGGGAGAATGATTTTGTGCCGCTTCTCGGAGGTTGCCGCTACTCGGAGGTGCCGCTTTAGGAGGTTTACCTGTACACCGGTTATAAGTACACCGTGTATAAGAACACCGGGTATAAGAACATTCTACTGGAAAACGGTTGCCATATACCCCTATATAATTTATCCCAGTTATAATAACATTATTTTCAGTTCCCGACGATGTTCTTATAACTGGTATCCACTGTATTAGCTAGCTAAGTATTAATTAATCAAGGTTATAACCGAATAATTCAATATTAGGTTGGATTAAAAACTATTTGGAAAATAAGTACAGTCAACATGCGTTAATATGAACTTTGGTCGAATTAGCGAATGTTCATATTAACGGATGTTAACTGGAGTGATATTCTGTTGGTTTTTGGTTATAAACCGAATATATTTAGTTTATAATATGCACTATTTATTTCAAACGAATCATATGTTCAGAAAACTTTAATCTCTGTAAATTTGATAAGCTATTTGTATATTTTGTATAAATATTTGGTAAACCGAACTACGTATTCGGTATTCGGTTTAAGCTGTTTCACCTTATAATTATCTCTCACAAGTTAGTAGTATTAACAATTTAGCTACAATTCTCTTATGCAAAGAACTAAGACTCAAATAGGGAACTGAGCTTGTAATTATCTAATTTGGCTCACAAGTATTTTGTAATAATTGCACAAGAATGCTGCAATCAGAACTGTTTCATTAAATGGATTGCCTAACAAACAACAGAGTAAGGTTGCAATGTATTTAGCTACATAAGGTTGTTAATATAAGCGGATATTGTACTGTAAATTGAGCAAGATAAAGTCAGTTTCTGTTATTATTCAATTATTCAATTATTTAACCAAAAAATTCATAATAAAGAGAAATCATGATAAGCAAACTCAAACCCTATGTAAGTTGTAAATTGGGACCATAGGGCTTGTTCATAATAAAAGATTTCATATAAAGCAGACACAAAATTGTTCACAATAAGCAGACGTGACTGTAATAATACTAATAGTCATTAAATAATACAGTCAGGTCTGCTTATTGTGAACAATTTTTCGTCTGATAATATGAAATGTTTTTATTATGAACAAGCCCTATGGTCCCAATTTAACAACTTACATAGGGTTTGTATAAGTTGAGTTCGCTTATTATGAAGTCTCTCTGTTATGAACACAACTTTTGGTCCCTTGAATGTTCATAATAAAAGAACCTGACTGTATAATAAAATAATAGAGAATAACTATATACCGTTTGTTTGCCAGACAGGAACTGATCCCTAGTCGTACAATCAACAGCAGCTAAAACTTCTATTTCATAATCCTCAATTTCCCAACCCTCATGATAGCATTCCTTAATCTCTCTCTCGTTACCATGACAATCTAAGTTCCTCATTGACATTGTAATAACCTGTCTTTCTGTGATGAGATCAGGATTATACTCCGCAATAGAATTAACAGAAGGATAGCCTATTTGCCCACATGCTACCGTAGCGGCTATAATGCCCCAACCTACTCCAGATAGGTAATGCCAGTCACCATTTATATTAGCTTGTAATAACCCGGCATGTAGCACTCTGTGTTCATTCAGAAAGCTGTTGCTATCGCTGTCGTATCCAATGAGTGATTCTGGGTTAGATAGCCTGATTGGTAAATCTATTGAATACAGTAAAGTCTCGTTATAACGAAGTGCTTGGGAGATGTAAATTCCTTCGTTATATCCGGATATTCGTTATAAGCGAATAATAATTAATAATGCAATTAGTGCCTAAGAAAAATCTACATTTCGTTGTAAGCAGCTATTTCGTTATATCCGACTTGGTTATAACGGGAGTTCATTGTAGTATAAATTATCAAAAAATTAAAAATTAATACAAATTTGACAACCCTATACCTGATATTGGTGCAGGGAAATTTCTATAGCATTCTACCCACACGTCATCATAATGCGTGCAGGTATATTTGACTCTATAACAGTCATTGTGTCTGCAATCCCACATTCTCTCTTCCCTGTCGCAATACACATAATCTAGCAGTATTTCTTTATCATCTATAACTCTATCCAACCGGGTTCTCCTCCAATCCGAAGTGCCATCATACCCCAGCTCTCTACACACAGTTCTAGACTCGTAATAGCTCCATCTGTTCCAACACACAGTTCCCCATGTATCGCATATAATCTCCACGCGACCAAACACATACTGTCTGTTGTAGTGTGTGGAAAAGCGATAATGCTGATCAGCAAGCCGTACTTCCCCATGTTGATATGCGAGAACAATAGAGAGTAAAACTCCCTGCAAAATTAAACTTAAGACAAATAACATTATCAGATATATCTAGCTCAATAGATTATTCAATGCTATATTTAATTGCTGTATTTCAGTAGAGAAATACAACTATTCAACAACATGTTATGGTAGACCACATTCCTTGATTAATTAATAATTTGTGGATTTGAAATGCAATAATAATACTCTGTTAAACAGAATGTATAGTCTGTGACTCTGTATAGTATTTAAACAATGCTTCGTTAGTAGTTTTTGAATTATTCAAAATTACAGTAGATAGATTGCTTAATTGGGTCACTTTGGATCGTTTTATCCCAATTAACCGAAAATATCGCAAGCCAACTGTTATTCCGTTTCGTAAATTCTGTGGAATATTGAAACAATTAAGTGGAGTCTACTGTATTTGTGTATAATGCTATAGTTAACTACTTTATTAAAGATAATACCAACGAATTAACTATTCAAAACTTCTACTACATTATAATACCTGGAGCCGAGTAATACTATACAATAATTCTACACCAAACTCTAATCCAACTAACAACTACGTAACATCCTCTGGACTAACAGGTTCAGATATAGGGATCATAGATTTCTTATTAACGTCCCTAGAAAGAGCTTTCCTCATATCTAGCCCGTCTTCATCTGGCTGTCCAGGCGTAGAATAATACCCAATAACTCTCCTGTATATAATATAGCCTAGCTTTTCGTACAAACCAACTGCTATTGCATTTGAAGCACGTACGTATAAATCTACGAAAAAGCATTTTTTCATTTCAGAAACATCTTCAAGGAATTGAATAAGGCTAGCACCTATTCCAAGCTTCCTATAATCAGGTGATACAGTCACGGCTGTTATATGTCCGTGCCAATCATCATTCCCATTCTTGCTCTCTGATTTCCCCATTATATACCCGACTAGCTTACCAGACGCAGATTCAGCCATACGGAAGTATTCTGGCCATTGAGATATATAGGAGAGGTAGAATGGAATTCCATAGTTCTCAGTTAACGGATCAAGATTTATATTATTGTATTTAAAAAAGTCATCACAAGTGAATGGACGGTAAATAGTCATTCTAATATGTAAATTAATAAATCCTTTATAACGTTATCAATATGTTAACAAATTACATCACACCAGAATGATTACACGCAAATTCAAAGATTTAAATTCTTTCAAAACTCACACTAGCGAGGCCAAAAAAATCAGAATTAACCAGCTGATAAAGTCGCGAAACAGCCAACATAATAGTGTCTACTGTTTTGTTTAAAAGTGCATTCAATGAAGCCTGTGTCGCACATCATATGACATGTTATATACAACATTTAATGTGTATGGAATTCGTAAAATGTTAAGTAAATCAATCATTAACTAATCCTGTTAGTTTGATAATTTGTTTCATATTGTGATCAGCAATCTCTAATGCTTGTTCTCTACCTTGTTCTAATACGGTTAGTATATACGCCTTATCCTGTATAACACGTTTGTATTCAGTTTGGTATACCTGTAGTTTCTCTATTAATAAGTTATGTAGTGCAACCTTAAACTCGTGTGTTGATTTGCCTTCAAAGTCTTTACAAACATTTTCAATTGATTTTTCACTAAAACTAGCATAAATTGAGACTAAATTGCTAACGCCAGGTCTCGTCTGAGGCTCGAAACTAACTTTAGAAGTGTCGTCGGTGACAGCCATTAAAACCTTACTCTTTATAGCAGACGGAGAGTCTGTAAGGTTTATTCGCGAATATTGACTCTGATTAGATTTACTCATTTTCTCGAGCGGTTCCCTTAGATTCATTACTCGACAAGCGCCTGATTCAATGGGTAGAATCAGCTCGGGTATATTTAGAAAATCAGTTGAATAAGTTTTATTGAAATTCTCTGCCATATTTCTAGCTAACTCTAAATGCTGTATCTGGTCATCTCCTACAGGCACGTGTGTTGTTTTGTACAGCAAAATATCCGCACACATTAGAACTGGATAGGAGAATAAGCCAAGTGTACTCATGTGTGTTTTCTGTCTAGATTTCCACTGTGTCATTCTCCCTAGCGTGCCAGTTGAGGCGAGACATGAAAATATCCAAGCTAACTGGGTGTGGTGGTGCACTGAAGATTGTTGGAATATAATACTCTTTTTAGGATCAAGTCCACAGGCTATAAGACTTGCTGTTGACTCTATAATCTGTTGTCGTAGAATCCGTGGTTGTCCGTATAGTGTTGTGAGAGCGTGTAAGTCTACAATGCAGTATATGGGTGGGAGATCGGTTTCGGTGTCCTGAAGGGAAATCCAGTTCTTGAGAGCTCCTAGGTAGTTACCGATGTGAGGTACACCTGAAGGCTGGATACCAGAAAATACTCTACGCATTGATAGCTGCTGAAATTACATCACAGTATTTAGATTACTAATTAGGTTATGACGGAATGTATAGTAATTTGATCCTATTTAGAAAGTAATTTTGAAGTTCTCACATTTATAATCTTAGTTACTAGCTGCTACAAGTGGAATGATAGAGTTTCTCATAGGAAATTCACAGCTCATTCTTTATAGTTGTGCAATGTTTACAGTCATCACAATGTTCATGACACCTTATATATTTAAATGATCCATCAAAATAAATAGTAAACATCAGGAATTGTTACATAGCAATGCTTCTATTCGTTACCAGGTATACGCATCATTTCGTTTGCAATAAAATAGTATTGAACAAATAGAAAATTAAATACTAAATGAGTTGCAGATATTTAAAGGAGTTTGATAAATTAAGTGAACAATTGGAGTACGTGATAAATTAAGTGAACAATTGGAGTACGTGATAAATTAAGTGAACAATTGGAGTACGTGATATATTTGTACAATATAGTCTGTCCCATTAACATTGTCCCAATTAAGTGTATTTATTTTTTGCAGTTAGACTTTCATTACAACAAAGATTCGCATGATTATATTCAATAAAACAATTTTTTCAAAGAAAGAAATGTATTCCAGATACTCTAATTAATGAAATAGATAATTATTTGCTCATATAGCCTTACATCATTAATTGAATCGTTTGATAATTCTTACCAAGCGTGGGTTGAATAGTTAGCAAAGTGATTAATTAATAATAAATTATGTACAAATTGCCAACCAGACTTGGATTCTAAGCAAAAAGAATTCCATTCTGATTAGACCATTAATTCCTTCCTGGAAAGTTGCCAAAGGGCAGACTTAAAACCTCAGGAATGGATAGTTATAAATTGCCCAACACAGGGACATTTCAATGGTAACTATCCACTCGTGATAACAGAGAATGAATTGTTACTAAGAATACTACAATATGAGTAATACATAGCCAGAAATAGAACTAGTCGATACGTGTCTCAAACGAATGGGAGAGGTACTTAGATCTAGTGACCTCTTTTGCAACTCCTTAAACGAGCACATGTTCATTAAAGAATTACAATGACAATTTTGTATTACGTAATAAGATACTGCATTTTAGAGACTAATTAACTTAGTAATACAAGTCATGTATTTACAATTAAGTTTGGGATTAAATTACAACCACGACATGTTCCATTCAATGCTATTATCATTCCTTCTTTCAATAAAATTCGGATAATATACACCTGAGGAAGGAAAGTATTATTATAAGTACTATCAAGTTGTATTTATAAGGAGGTCAGGGGGACAGTTGCCCTATGTCTCGGGACCAATAAAATATGCCAATCGGGCCTCCAGTTATCATGGCAAATAGGTCAATGTATGAGTAGCTAACTAAGTTGAAGGGAACGGGAGAGTTAAATTCCTTAGGATAGACAGTCCTCTTAGTACTAATCGAATTAACCTTAAGAATATTTGATAGCTGCTCACTTGTATTCAGACAGTGTTTGATACAAGATTAAAATATGTAAGTACAGTAAACTGCCGTTATAATCAAGTCGAATATAACGAAATAATCGCTTATAACGAAATTGATATTTCCTCCCAGACCACTAAATAAATCAATAATTATCCGCTTATAACGAATATCCGGATGTAATGAAGGAATTTACATGTCCTAAGCACTTCGTTATAACGAGAGTTCGCTGTATGTACACTAAATTAATACATTAAATTAGAATAGTAAATATTTAGACTAATATATAATCAGTGTTGATGATGCAATATATTGAACGTATTTCTTGTATTAGCTGTCCAATGGGAATCCTCCACATGTTCAAAGTCCAGTAAGAGTACAAGGTGAGAAATCCTGAAATAGACAGAAATCCAACGGTAAATTTCAGGTTTCTCGATTGAACAATAGAAACATTATAATTGGAAATATTACCAATAATCATTTAAGCAAATTATATAATTAGAAATAAATATCCAATAAAATACAACTAAAATGGCATCATGATTAATAAATAGCTGAGTCAAACAGATGATTAACTAAGTTTTGCTTTAACTGTTAAAATATTATACAAGTATGTATCAGTTTTATGACGAATTAATTAAGGCTACAAAAATGCCTCGTATGTATACGTTGATTAAAAAATTTACTTGAATAATTTTATGAACTCATTACATATAAAATGGAGTGTATACCATGACATCCGAACAAAGGTTCATCTAATTATAGCACAATACAGTTCAAAAGTGGCACCAGACATTCTATGAATTACACGAGATATAAATTAATAAAAGAGAGTACACCTTTTAGCGCCAATAATACACCTACTACCATTTAATGAATAAACCCAGAATTTATATCTCCCTCTAATATATGTTGAAATGGATGAAGTACAATTATTGGGAATAATTACAGATAAAATGTGATTGAGTTGTATAGAGATAATTATTTTTCATTTTCTTCATGCAACGTGACTAATACAATAATATTTCAATATAGTCAACATAGTAACGAATAATATTGTGAAATTCTCACCAAAAAATCAATAAGTTATTTATCATAAGATGTACTCCTAATGGGAACAAGTAATTCTCCATCTAATCAATTATAATTGGATATTTTATAATACTTTGTAATAAATAATTATGATATTCCTCAATACATGAAGAGGGACATATCATTATAACTTAAATAAATACTTAAGCCTTTCCTAACTAATAATACAGTAGATGTCGGATATAAGCACACCGGTTATAAGAACATATCAGATATAAGCACACTATGTTGAAAAACTTTTGCCATCTACCCTGTATAATTTATGTCGGTTATAAGCACATGCCAGTTATAAGCACCATAAGTGCAGTTCCCGACGATGTGCTTATAACCGGCATCCACTGTAAAACAATTTGATATAGTGAACTGAGTTTATTTGCGGTATTCAACATTATATCAATTATCTGAATCTTTGAATGAAAGAGAGAATAATAATCCATGCATAAATAAGCTAAGCTATAAGATCAGGGCCAGAGATGGATAGGGGCGAATGGAATGAGTTATAATAAAGATGTACAAATATAAATTGAACCTAAACGATCCATGATTGAAGGATTTCTTTAGAAAGAGTGAAATGACTGGAATTCTGTGACCAAATCGATATAAATATAAGTCAGGGCAGCGTATTGAAATTATGAATAAAACTAGTACGGTGTGTACCGCACATCGTTGCTCTGAACCGGGCTTCTGTAGGGCGCGGGGCTGTTGGTCAGAGAGTGGTATGGAGACCAGTTTGGACTCGGCTGTCCCCACCCACTGCTCGGGGACCAGCTGGGACTGCCCTGTGACCAGCTGGGACTGGAGTGCACACTGAAACCCCCGCTCTGCACCGAGGGCGGGGGCGTGGGGTACTGCGAGTAGAACTGTGGGGACTGGTATAGCGCCTGTTGGTAGAGAGACTGCTGGACTAGATTGGCCCAAGCGTAGGCTGCTTCTGTTGTGTGGTAGGCAGTCGTGAAGTGAGGCGGGGGAATAGAAGCGTCAGAAGCGGGAGTTCGGTAGAATGAGTTTCTGTGTCGCGAGTGCGAGTGGCTTCTGCTGCGGCCGGAGCGAGGAGTGGCGTTGTTAACTTCGATGACGCGGCCCTCTATAAGCCGCTTGTGCATCGTGTCCTTAGCTCTCTGTGCGTCTTCTGAATTCTTGAAAGTTAGGAAGCCAAAGCCTTTTGATCCTTTTTCGTTGAAAATAATCTCCACGTCTGTTATTTCCCCGAACACTCCGAATATCTGTCTCAGATCCGGCTCCCGCATTCTGAATGGGATGTTGCTGACGTGCAGTCGCTTGGGCTGCGAGTGCGAGGATGTGGAGGAAGCGTTAGAACGCTGTGAGGTGAGAGTAGGCGTCTCTTCTGAAAGGACAGAGTTTGATTTAGCGAGAGGAATGTCTGCGTAGGGATTGGATGTGCTGGTCACACATGAAATAGGCTGGCCTTCTTTCTCAGATTCGATAGAAATAGAGCGCGCTAGGGGAGGTGTACACGAGCGGGAGAGTGAAATGTTGCCAGTGAATTCGTTGGATTGTGTTGAAGATTCAAAGTATAAAGTGTGTTGGTTTGACATTTTGCTAAAGTCAACCATAAAATTCGTCAAATAACAATAAACAATATTGGTGTAAAATATAACTTTACAACTATTTATACGTATTGTGAACTCCAAATTATCTAAATTTAGTACAAGGAAGTGGCTAAGAATAGTTTCACTGCTGGTGGGATTTGTATTAAAATGTCCTAATCGTACTTACGTAAGCTGTTAGTTTAGAAAATTATTAATTCCAGGAATAGTTTTCTGATTAGTAATCAGGTACAAATGTAACTATATATAACGTCCAATAGACACTATATTTAGAATAATTGGAATTACCTAAAATGTTATGCTATACAACTAAACAGGTGGATAATAGCTTAGTAGCGCACATTATAAATACAACTTATACTTGTTATGATGAAGAATATTAATTAATAGAAATTCATTGATAAGCTTACATTATAAATTGTGGATATGGATACATTTGAAATTTAATATCAAGAAAGATTCAATTCAAGCCGATAAATAAGAACATCAATTAGTGGCTACTAATTAGAAAAATTAAATTTAATAGTTTGTAGTTCAGCTGATAAAAGTAATTCCTGAGTTGAATTCTGAGTAATAATTATATTATACATATAATGATAATCTAAAAACCTAAAGCCATTTTCATTAATTGTGTAATTACGTACCCCTAAACGATTGTTTTGTATGTGGAGTGATTCCAATTTCGCGATCCTTAATGTGAAATTATGCTCGCAGATATTATAAAATGCTATATTTAATGTTCAAGCAAACTAAGATTCAAAATAAGTTTTTGCTCGAATAATCGCCACGTAAGGGGTTGAAAATTAATAATCGTGAATAAACAATGCTTAAGTACTTGAGGGAGCTGGTTAACAGGTTAATTAATGGTATTTAAATGTGTCCACGGAAGTGAGCGAATGTCCAGGGAAATTCTTGGCATACGTTCAGTGGTTTGTATAGGCTAATTTAGCAGGTATGCCATGCAATCTATATACAGTCGATTCCGCTTAATAGAGTTACCTCGGGACCAGGTTGTTTTGACCCGATTAATTAAGCGGAGAAATATATTAACCGGTGGCTCTATTAAGCGGAGTCGACTGTAGTTAAATGTAAGTATTGAAAAACCCAAAATAACGTTTTTTCCTTTGTTCACATACACAAGATCAGGTTAAACTAAAGTAACCATTCGAATACATATACAAAGAATGGTTATTTTGCACCAAGGATAAGATAGACGACTGGTATACTAAAACAAACATCTGGGAAAGCAATATTTAATAATACAATGTATTAATAACCATGGTCCTTAAGCAAGGGCGTCGATCCGGGTAACCTGAATAGGATCGACTGGAATATGATCGACCCATTTTCACGGCTGGAATATGATCGACCCATTTTCACGACTGGAATAAGATCGACCCATTTTCACGGCTGGAATAAGATATTATTAATTCGATCTTACTGCAGCACTCTGACACCTTAGGTATAGCTTTGTTATAGACATTACCTGGAGTCCTCGGGAGTACTTGGGGTTGAGGAGCCCTGGGTAGGTTGGCAGTACGGGCAGACTCACGCAGTGTGAGTTAGTGATGTATTCACAGGCCGGCAGTACGGACTGGTAACTGGTATGCGTAAAGGTACCTGGTGCTAGGTGCAATAAGTAGGTCGAGGGTTACCCTCCTGATGAGTCCCTGCAATGGGACGAAACCACACACATAACTTCCCTATGGGATGAGGTCGGCCGAGATAGCGGCTAGTCTTCATACTGAGCCGTGGCCTCATCTCATAACAGCTTCATCTAAGAGATCAGTGAATGTATTACATTAGATCAATATCAGATTAACAATAGGTCGTTCTTATTCTAGACGTGAAATGAGCCATAATACACACCAAAAGAGCCTATCTTATTCTAGACGTGAAAATGGGTCGATCTTATTCCAGTCTTGGCAATGGGTCGATCTTATTCCATTAAATAAATTCAGAGGTCGATCCTATTCAGTCAACCTGCCAACAAATATTTCGTGCTTCTCATATTTTATCTCCCCTAAAATCAAAAATATAATAATGTTATCCTCAAATTATTTAGTAATATTCAATGATATTTGAAAAACCTCTTCACACCAAAAATTTTTCTTTCTCGCTGAGCTCGCTCGTCTTTGAAATCAATGTATACTTAGATTAAATTTGTATTAGTACATACTACATACCAGGCTTTCATCCAGGAAATAATTACCCCGCTCCTAGATTTTGTTAGAGCTCGTTCAGTTTTCATTTTGTACGCCTAGATTAGTCCTCTTGTATTCAGTATATGGGAGCATCTCTCGATATTGTAGGCCTGTTTCGTAAAATTATGTCCAAGAATAAATATGGACAGTATTTTACAAAAACATGGATATGCTGTAAATATGTCCTGTTGTAAAAATATGTCCAATCTTAAGTATACAATTATAGACGTGGAGAAATTAATTCTGGAGTCAGGAAGTTGTACTTTAGTGATTAATACACCAAGTAGTAAGGCATCATACACTCCCTGGCCAAAATATTTATGAACAATAGGGATTGTAATGTAGACACAATAATCTTCTAACAGCGTATTAAAAACATAGTTTATGCCTGAAAATGGATACTAGCGTTTTGAGTTTAATCGGTAGTTAGATTTATTTATAAAAGAAATACTGTTAATTCAAATCTAATTCCTCAGAGTACTTTTATTCTATATTCACACACGACGATAGCATCAGCGCTGCATATACTTGAACTTTAAATTGAAATTAGCTTACGTCGTCAAAGAGTTAGAGATTGACTTACCCCCTTAGAGGGATATTCAGATAGAGAATTTATTACCTGGTACATAATTAAGCGGTACATGTTCATTGAAATTCTGGATCAGATTTCTAGTAAAGTTCATCAACTACTCGCTCGCAGAGGCGTAGCCAGGGTGCGGCACTTGGGGCACAGGCCGCACCCTAAAAATTTGTGCCCACAAAAATGCCCATTAGTATAAAACTATAGTGCGGAAATGCCGCGCCGCAACCATAATCTACCAGTGCCGCACCTTCATGCAGGCCTAGCTACGCCTCTGCTCGCTCCTATTCTATTCCTGCAACAACACAATTTGCAGTAGCACTACAATTCTTAGCTACGGGCACATTTCAGATTGTTGTTGCATCTGCTCATGGAGTTTCACAGACGTATGTATCAAGATGCGTTACAGCTGTGTGTGATGGTTTAGCTTCTATTGCGCATACCGTATATATCTATATTATTAAATCTCGATTGTTGTGTGTTTGTGTGTTTGTGTGTTTGTTTGTCCGGATTGTATTAAAATGATGGGGGAATAGAAACCGCATTTATATATGAGATATAAACTAACTTCCAAATGTTATAATGGGTAAACAAATGTTATAATAGGTAAACAAGTATGCTGATTTCGAATTTCGCGTTTATAAATTTGTAATATGAATATTTGTTGTTGTTGTTTACACAAAAATGGTAAACAAATTAATGAAAATTCAAAATCAACCTATAAGTTAGCTTTCAACGGGTATTATAAGTAAACAGTATGCTGAACACGAATTTCGCGTTTATAAATTAATAATATTAATATTTGTTGTTGTTGTTTACACAAAATAGGTAAACAAATTAATGAAAATTCAAAATCGACCTAGAAGTTAGCTTCTGACGGGTATTATTGGTAAACAAGTTAAAACTATGGAAAATGGTAGAAAGGGTTGTATAAAACGTACCTTTCTACCATTTTCCATGGCAGAAAGGGTGAGGTGTAAGGCCGCACAGCGGCCGTTAACTTGAGGTGCGTAGCATCGATCAGTCGCAAAGCGACCGAGACCGAAGGGCTCGTATATATTAAATTTCCAAATGAAACTCTACAAAAGATTATCTAAGAATCCTTTTTCAACAAAGCGGATTTCATTTAGTTTTTGGCTGTATAGATGGCTCACATATAGGCGGATTTCCTTTAGTTTTTTACTGATAGATGGCTCACATATTCCTATCATAGCTCCCTCGTGCAATGACGAAACTTATTCCATTCTATTAATATACAACTATTTGTGACCACGAATTTCGCTTCATTGATGCTGTCGTTAAGTGGCCCGGCAGACTGATGATGCATTTATATGGCGGAAATCGTGTTTAAACCGTAAAATAGGAAGTGGTGATATTTCTACTGTCCATGGGTGGTTTTGGGTGACAGTGCGTATGGATTACGAACTAATCTAACTACTCCCATACCTTCTCTCATCACTCCTGGGCAAAGAAAGTTTAATCGAGCGCATTTGTAAAAGTTCGAAAAACCATCGAATTCCCGTTCGGGATTTGGAAAGTCGTGAAGATCGATTGATAGAACTGGCGTACTCCAGAAAGGGTTTGTAAAATCATCTTGGCCACTGTTATTACATAACATGTGTTGTATCAACCATGGCCTATGAACGGTTATCGATATTGATGAAGAATACACGCTAGATATTGATCCCCCGGAACCTTCAGCAAATGGAGTGATCATGAGACAAGAAATTGTATCGAATTATTTTGATTTGCAAGTAACGCTGATTTATTTATTCTATCAAATAAAGAATGATTGACAATATTTATTTTGATAAGTATTGTAATTAATTCATTGATTGCCAGCAGTGTTTTTTTTAAGGCAAATTAGAGGCCCAAAATGGTCTTCTAATTTTTCTCAATGGGCCTCTAATTTTTAACGTGCTAAGTACTCAATATCATGAAATGTAGAGTGAGGGCCTCTAATTGTTGGGGCGAGGGCCTCTAATTGTTGGTAGGGCCCTCTAAGCAAATCCTTAAAAAAAACACTGATTGCCAGCATTATGTATTATAAATTATCAGCAGGAAGTGGCAATAATGGGAAATTAGAATAATTTTTGAGTACGCTAGGTACAACATAAAGTCCTAAAATATTAGGGTAGCAGGACTGTTGACTCAGTAGGGATATTATCATTTACTGTTTCTGATCATTTCTGGGAGTGACTTTAGTTCCTGCAGTTGTTCTACTATAAGCTTCAAATCATTTCCTATATTCGTTAATATTTTGCTCCTCCCTTTCTAATAGAGTGCGTTTTGTGTTGTCAATATTTTCCGAATGTGGTGAACATTTTCTTTACCTTCTGAAAGGGACTCCGTCATCTCCCGAGAATGTAGGACTAATCACCATTTGATCAGACGGAAAAAGACAATTGATCACGAACAATTCATCATAGGTGATAATTCGTCACAAAAATTCATCATAGGTGATAATTCGTCACAAAAATTCATCGTAGGTGATAATTCATCACTGTAAGCTTCGCAAGTGTCAATTGGTCTTACAACCTTTCTTGCCATTTAACAATGGCAAAGAGGAAAATTGTATAAAAGCTACGGGTAAATGCAGTGGTCATATAGTTGACTAAATGTTCCGCAAACTATTGTCAGAGAAATGGAAACTTAAAATTGAAAAAGATTGATTTTCTACACCAAGATAGAGACTTGTCTCTTCCTGGCAATACTAGCTGGTACTGTGACCATAAACCAAAACAAAGTGTCGTGGACGATTGCATTTGAGTGGCGATGTAATTATAAAGTACGTGGGTGAACACAATCACGCGGGTGATGCTTCAAAGACGCCTGTGTTGATAGCGCTGCAGGCGTTACGCGAAAGAGCAACCACTACTCAGGAACCAACACAGACTATAATCGCCGAAACCACGACAACATTCCTGATTCTTCTGCAGCACAATTACCCTCAAAATTTGTATGAAAAGAACTGTACATTGGAAGAGAAACCAACATAAAAATTCCCTCCACAGCCTGTTGACCTTCTATCTTTAAATATTCCAGTAGAATACACTATTCTACCAAATGGCACAGATTTCCTACTTCACGACTCTGGCCCTGGCCACAATCGAATTTTAATATTCACCCCGAGGCATAATCTAACATTACTCGCACAATGCAGAAAATGGTATGCTGATGGAATATTTAAAATTTCTCCAAATATATTTCAGCAGGTGCATACAATTCATGGCCGAGTTTTTGGGAAGCAGATTTTTCCACTTGTCTACTGTATTTTGCTTTTTGCAACCTATGCTATGAGGTCATGCATCAGACACTGAATGAGCTCCAACCTGGACTCAACCCAGATAGCTTAATGACTGGCTTCGAAAAAGGTGCAATCCGAGCATTCCAAGAAGCGTTTCCCGGACTAAACTGTACAGGCTGCTTTTTCATTTTAGTCATAGTGTTTGGCGACGAATACAAGCCGCAGGTTTGCAGCACGGCTACCAAATCGATCCTGATTTCGCTTCATGGCTGCGTTGCCTTCCAGCTTTAGCATTCTTACCTCCTGGTGAAGTAGAACAAGCATTTGACGATCTACTCTCAGCAGACGGATTTGATCCCCGAGGACTGGAAATTGCGAACTACTTCGAGGACACATACATTGTACGTCCTTACCGCCGTCTAAACCGTTAGCCCTATTGTTCCCAATAGATCGTTGGACATGCATCAGCGTACAGTTGAGGATGAAGATCGTACCAATAACCAAATCGAGGAATGTCATCGCGGATTTCAGTCCCTTATTCGTGCTCAAGTACTAAACGTCTTTCGTTTCATCGAGGTTCTAGGGAAGCAGCAGATGTTAAAAGAGCAGCAGCTCATCGGAGGCCATGAGCCTCCGTCAAAAAGGAAAAATATCAATGTTGTGATGAACGAATTAAGAGTATCTTAAACAATATTGCTGAAAGAAACAACCTCTATAAGCGGGGAAATTTTGGTCCATATTCCTTCATTTCCATACAAATGATCCTCTATAAGCGTGGAAGTGGGGTTTTGGGGACCTTAATTATAAAGGAATTTGTATCCCCATACAAAATGACCTCTGTAAATTTGGGAGATGGACAAATTCTAACATAATACAGTGGAACTCGCTTGTACGTACTCGGCTTAAGACGTACTCTCGGATATTACGTACTGTTCCCTAATAACCGATTTTTTCTCTTATCTGATCCATTATAAATGATTCGGTTAATACGTACTCGGATAAGACGTACCTCGGATAAGACGTACCAAATTATATATCCAAGTAAACAAAAATGTATTTATTTTTAACTCGGTTAGTACGTACTTTAGAAAACTATCAGCAGAACTCAGTTAGTATTTGGTTTAAGTGAGTAGGCGACAACTAAAATACTGTAATCTTATTGTTAAGTATGTTAGAGACTTGTATATCTCTACAAGGTATTCATATCAGTGAACAAGTCACTATTTTGACTTGTGGATTATGCATACGGATAAGAAGTACTGTTACGAGATGAGGCCACGTCCTAGTATCGAAGACTAGCCGCTCTAGCTGACCACATCCCGTAAGGATGTTACGTGTGTGGTTTCGTCCCATTGCAGAGACTCATCAGGAGGGTAACCCTCGACCACCATGCGTACTGTCGCACCTCTCGCTCCAGCCCGCAGCTCCTGCGAGTGCCGTACTGCCCATGTACTCCATAGTCCTAGACTATGGTTACCAGTCGTACTGCCGGCCTGTGAATACTCACTTACCTATGAGTCTGCCCGTACTGCCACCTATAGTCTTTCCCAAGGACTATACTCCTGAAGGCTACAGGTGATATCTATAACAGTACCTCGGTTAATACGTACTTTTTCTTGTTTCCCAGGGTGGTACGTCTTAACCGAGTGTGGTACGTCTTAACAAAGCTCCCCCACTAATACACTGTAGTACATTGTTTACAGTTAATAGAAAAATAAGCTGTCAAGAGACAGAAAGGATGTAAATGATTTCCAATGATTAAAAAATATATAATTAATATAGAGGAAATTACAATCAAAAAAGCAAAAAAACCTAAACAACAGCATTATAGACATATTTTCTTGGAAAAGGATTCTGACAATTAACAAAAATAATTTTAACCTTAAACAACACTTCCACTTCCTCCAAACTCAGTCCTGTTGTCTCTGGAATGAAGAGAAACACAAACACACACGTAGAGATATTCAAAAGCGCAAATATTGAGAAGATATAGTGAACTTCCAACAACTGCTCAAGATATGGAAATACAAGGACAACCAGTGCAGTAGCAAAAACGAAAACGGAAATGCAAACAGAAGCTGCAATGGAGCGTATTTTAACCGGAAAAGACTCTCCTAAGAGAATAAATGGGATAGGGCCCCATCCCAGTCCGTACACAAATCTAAGTAAAATCAGAGCTGCCATAGGCACGAGAGTGATGTAATCACAGAACTCTACACTCACGAGTGTGTGAATACCACTAGAGTTAGTTAGACTGGATGTTGCAGCATCCAATTCAGAGCACTGAGACCAGACATGAGAGGAACCGAACGAATAGACAGACAGTATTACGTGACTCAGAGCAATGCCAGCTCCCGAGAATAACAACAGAGGCTTCCTTCCAATTCTATCCACGATAAATGTGAAGAGTAGGACTGATACTGACTGAACAGATGTGGGAATGAAAGATGCAACATTTGGAGAAACCAGGCGACTTGACCTTAGAATTGTAGAAGAATAGGAGGCAACAATTGATATACCAGTGAGTTCCACCCCTACGAACACAAGACAGATGACGACGAGTATCTTCAAGTTTTGCAGCTCCAAAAACAGGCTTCGAATGCGTTGCAAGAAAGTCCAATCACTGCTCTCCTTTATAACCAGTTGCATCTCCTCATACTCCGACTGATAATCGTAGTTAGGACCTCTCAGATACTTCAGAGTGTTCAACGCATCCTTCTTCAACCCTCTGGAAGCTAGCCATTTCGGGGAATACGGCTGCCAGGAAAGAATCAAACTCTGTATTAGTAGTACTACTACTGGCACCAGAGCAAGCCATCGAAATGAAATGAATGCACCAAATAGGTGACTACATAACACACCGGATATAAATGCGTGTTGGAAAATGCTACCATATAATCCTTTGGATTGTTTGGGTGCCATGTCTGATATATAAACAGAAATGAGAGCAGAAGAACCACCAATCGCCATACCAGATACAGCTCTGCCTAACACCATAACTGCCCAATGGTAACCAAAAGCTACGAGTAACCATCCTAATGCATTGGGAAGAGATAGTAGGATGATGAGAGCTTTCGCTCCTAACCTTTCTGTGAAGAAAGAAACAGATGCAGAGCCAAATATCGCAAAGAAGAACAAACAAGAACTGAAGATTGGGAAAGTGGAATCATCCAACACTCCTAATATTTTAATCTCTTCCTCAATGGGAGATGGATACCCAAGACTGAATCCAAAGATGAATGAGCTTAGACTAGATGCGATTGATGCTATAAGGACAGAGAATATCCTAGCTTGTTCTTTGTTGGATGTTTGTGATTTTTTAGCCATTTATTATCAAAAAGATATTTATGTTTTCTGATTATTGTTAGTTTAAGATTTCTATTTATACTAATATGTTGGAGCATACTACGTTATTCCAGTCAGATTTCCTGAATAGTAATTTTACTTTTCATTATATTATTAACAGCTATGCTTGCAGAATTTCCATTGTAAACCCAGTGCGGTATTTAGCTCTTTCGGCGCCCCACGCAAAAGTATCTAGGCGCCCGAGTTTTCCATCAAATACTATTTGAATGTGTAATTTTTCTCCCCCTAAATCATGGCGCCCCACGCGGTTGCTTGTGTTGCTTGTGCCTAAAGCCGGACCTGCGTAAACCCATGCTCTAACTTTGGTTACATGTCATGAGTCATGACCGTAATTGAATATTTAATTAAATCAATAAAATATGCATCAAATCTAGAAATATTATTGAAATAATCCATTTAAGGCATCCAATACTGCTCCAGAAAAATGAATAATAGTGTTCGTTTAAGCAGCATTGAGAGCAAATAGATAATGAATTGAATCATGATTTTGAATATTATAAGGTATAGATACCCAAAAGATTGTGGAAGAGGGCCATTTTATATTAATAACAACAAAATCAGTGGCCCACACATATTTATACTTCTGTTAGAACTGTTGTATGACAGTTTTACTACCATGACAGACTTACTACCTCTATTACTAGTACCATGGATGTTCTCTATCCATGACAGATTTACTACCTTACATGACAGAATTACTACCCTTTGATCATGACTTGAGTATTACTATGCAATTTTAATGGTTTCTTTCTTTCTTTCTTTCTTCTACTTGACTAAATACAAACAGCATGTATTCAATATAGGAAGTATTTACTTGTATCTTTTAAAAATTTTATTGAATTTGACTTGCACAATCATCTATATAATTGACATTTCCACATCCGCCTTCCCCGTATTCATTATTTACTAGGTTAATTAATATGTATAGCATTGTGAACGGTATAGATAATTATTTTAACATCGGAGATACGACCTTTTAATGGATTTAACAATACATAACCTATTGGGAATCTGAGATTATATTAGCTGTCAAAAACCGTATCGCTCTACAGCCTCTACTCAATGATCATTGCATTGCTGAAGCCGTCTGTGTAAAAAAAAGTTGTAGTACGACAATGTATCCTGTCAATAACTTCACTAAGTTGATAGCCTGAGGCTGGCATTTTAAAATTTCGTCTCGCGAATTTTATTGAGTTCAATAAATCGCTCGGCAAAATCACATGGGAAAGAAATTCACAAGCTTTGAATATTCAGAGATATTCATTATTGTATGTAATTTCTTGAATCAAGACTATAATTTGTGTACTTTCTTAAATCGATGAGTAGAATAAATAATATAAATGAATTACCATTTCCTATATTGAATACATGCTGTTTGTATTTAGTCAAGTAGAAGAAAGAAAGAAAGAAAGAAACCATTCAAAGTGCATAGTAATAGTCAAGTCAAGATCAAAGGGTAGTAATTCTGTCATGTAAGGTAGTAAATCTGTCATGGATAGAGAACATCCATGGTACTAGTAATAGAGGTAGTAAGTCTGTCATGGTAGTAAAACTGTCATACAACAGAACTACAGTTAGGAATAAATCTATTCTGGACTAGACTAATGAAAAGATGAGGATTAGGACCGCATTCGCCAGTTAAGCATCACAGTAATAGGTTCAATGGATTTATGGATTTGAAATATGCAAGTTCAAAAAAACAAAAAAAACTGAAATGTCAGTACTGAAATAAACTTAGGAAAATATAATTTGCTAATTATTACACTCCTAAACAGAACCGAAGCATTTTAACACGTATTTCTTCATAAATAATAAATTAATAATACCGAATATACAAATTTATATACTTACAAGCCGATCGCCAAAGCCTGTTTGTAATTAGGGAAATTGCTTGAAAACTTTTACAAGGTCAGGAAAACTAGTTATTAGAATCAGTAAATTCTGTAACACATACTAGGCTTACAGAAGTAAGGTACCACTTTTTTCAAGTCAATGTACAAAAAAGTTGTCATTTACGACTCACGACATTCATAAAATGTAATTATCGAGTTAGGACCTAGACCTCCCTTTGGTAGCCAAGTCTGATATATAGAAAGAAATGAGACCTGTAATACCACCAATCGCCACACCAGTCAGAACTCTACCTAACAACATAACTGCCCAATGATCACCAAAAGCTATGAGTAACCATCCTAATGCGTTGGGAAGGAGTAGGATGATGAGAGATTTCGCTCCTAACCTTTCTGTAAAGAAGGAAACAGATGCTGAACCGATGGCTGCAAAGAATAACAAACAAGAACTGAAGATTGGGAAAGTGGAATCATCCAACACTCATATTATTACTATACTATAGTGGCCCAGTTCTAATCTTACTACCTTGGTTACTTATTAGTCCGTATCCTCTCAACAGAACAGAGTTTATTAACTAAGAACTTAATTTTCAGGATAGGTGTCTCCTGGGATACAGATGTGCACCTGGGGTCACGATTTTTGATTACATTTTTGGGACACATTTATACACCTGTTTAATGTAACAACCGGAACAATAAATGGTGCTCGAATATTCAATTTATATGCATTCGATAAATAATTTAATTCACACTTTGTCAAAGTGCACGAATTATAAAATTGGTTTCGTTTGTGTCAGAATTGGTTGCAAATTTCCTTTGTTTACTAACACTTCAGTTCAATTTAAGGTGTTAAATCAAATTCTATTGTTCCAAACTTGCGATAATTATATTGATTCAACTTGTGAGACCGAGTAGGCTTTTATTTTCCAATTGAAACTAAGATTTTCATTCCATAACAACGAAAGATTATGTGATTATATTTCCTTCTGCAAGAATCCTCTTGCACTATAAATATACTGACGTAATTAATTATACTTCATTCACTCTGTATTTGACATAAGTTATATGTTATGGGCATTTTCGAAACTGGGCATTTTGCATAATGCCCAGGCAATATGCAAAATGCTGTTTTTTTTAGCAATTTGCATAATGCCATCATACCAACCAGACAATTTGCATAATTGGCTATTATAAATGTTATGATAGGTAAACAAGTATGCTGATTTCGAATTTAGCATTTACAAATTTCGAATGTGATTATTTATTGTTGTTGTTTACACAAATAAGTAAACAATTTCTGAAAATTCAAAATCAACCTAGAAGTTCGCTTTCAGCGGGTATTATAGGAAATAAGTATGCTAAACTCAAATTTCGTATTCACAAAATTTATAATATAAATATTTGTTGTTGTTGTTTACACAAAATAGGTAAACAAATTAATAAAATTAAAATAATCCTAGAAGTTAGCTTTCAATGGGTATTATAAGTATATAACCATGGCAAATATTACTTACGAGCCCTTCGGTCTCGGTCGCTTTGCGACAGATCGATGCTACGCACCTCAAGTTAACGACCGCTATGCGGCCTTACTCCCCACCATTGCTACCATGGAAAATGTTAGAGGAAGTTATATACAACTCTTTCTACCATTTCCATAGTTTTAACTTGTTTACGAATAATTCCCGTCGGAAGCAAACTTCTAGAATGATTTTGAATTTTTCGTTAATTTGTTTACATATTTTTGGTAAACAACATAACAACAACAAATATTCATATTTGAAATTAAAAAATGCGAAATTCGTGTTCAGCACACTTGTTTACCTATAATACCCTTTGAAAGCAAACTTCTAGGTTGATTTCGAATTTCATAAATTTGTTTACCTGTTTGTGTAAACAACAACAACAAATATTAATATGAGAAATTTATAAACGCGAAATTCGTGTTCAGCATACTTGTTTACCTTAATAACATTTGTTTACCTATTATAACATTTGAAAGTAGTTTATATTCCAATATTAATTGCGGTTTCTATTCCCCCAATCACTTTAATACAATCCGGACAAACAAACAAACACACACACACACACAAACAAACAACAATCGAGATTTAATAATATAGATGTAGTCAATTGTTTTGTGAGGAGAAAGGCCTAATAGCGGCCGTTAACTTGAGGTGCGTAGCACCGATCAGTTGTAAAGCGACCGAGGCCGAAGGGCTCGTGTTAAATAAATCTAATTAACTAATTCTGATTCGCGCTAAAAAACTGCGGAAACCGCATGGTAACTTTGTTAGGTTCATATTATTACATTATTTATAAATAATTAATACCAAATTACACGTGCCCTAGTTTATATGATGTAATTGTACGTTCTTCATGCTCTAATTATCCAATCTATCGATGTTTCGTGGTTACTCTAGGTAATTTTGTATTGGATTAGTTATATTTTAAAAGGAGTGCGCTCCAGTGAGGGTAGTGCGCGCTCCTTTGGATTATGATTTTTGGGAAAAAAAAATTAGGATCGCGAAAAATTGGAATCTTTTCCTATACTGTAACATTAATATGTGATTTAGGCGTATGAAAATTGGATCAGCCAGGATTAGGAGCGTATTTACAAATGGCCGTATAATACACTAACGAATACGAATTATGATAATATTCGGTCGGGAGAACGAAACAGAACAGTGTACCAATACTGATACAGTGATATCAGGTTGGCAACCAAATATCAAATATTCGGAAAATAATATTCGGTTCAACCTATGTAATGTATTTTGAGTCTTAAATTTTATTTAATGCTTAGTCATAAAACGAACGAATATTCGAATATTCTTTCGTTAGAAAAAAGGTTCATTCGTTACATTTCGAATATTCGTTCAGCCATAAAAAAAACTTCTAGCTATAATCACAGGTAACAGTTCTAGAGTAATAAATGCATTGAGTTTGTAAAACATCTGTTTAGAAGTATGAACCAAAATTTCCAAAATAACTAAGAATATTCTATAAGGTGTAACTATTATATGACTAACAGTCCATTCCTGTGAACCGTACAGGGATTCCTGTACTCTACAGGGATTTCAACCATTTTGGTTGTTCTGTCCAGGCGTATTATTTAGGGATGCATTAAATTTGTATATGGATTACTATTTTGGAAAAATTATTGATTGACATTTGTCCTGTCACGGATATTTTGGTCCCCTTGGAAAATTGGTCCGGGGACCAAAGTTTTCATGGAAATTTGGTTCTTCTGTGGAAAATTGATCCCTCTGAGGTTTGTGTTAATTTAGTTAACGTATTTACTAGAATAGTAGCCTAGGCGATTTTTCACAATATTGGGACCAAAAACCTTTTTGAATTAGCCTGTCACTGGAAATTTGGCCCCCAAAAATTGATCCGGGACCAAAATTCCATGGAATATTAATCCCATTGACCAATTTTTCCCGAAAGAATTAGTATCTGGGACCAATATTCCATGGAAAAATGGTCCTAGCAGTGGCTTATCCAGGGGGGGTGCTCAGGGTGCTAGAGCACCCCCCTTAGCTGGGTGATCAAGCACGGCTGTATTAATAGTCAGATGGGCTTCGGTGCAGGCCCTAAGTTTCAACACCCATAGCACCCCCCTTAAATTCGGCCCTTAGTACCCCCCTTATGAAAATCCTGGTTACGCCACTGCCTAGGATCAGTTTTCTTGGAATATTGTCCCCAGGATCAATTTTCCAGTGACAGTCTGTCGAATAATACCTAAAATGCCTACACCCTCAAAATGTAGCAGTTTGTTTTGTATAAATTAGCATCTCCCTATTCAAGACTACAGGGATTCCCTCTACAGTCTATATTATTAAATATTTTCTCCGTTCCTAAGTGATTATTTTGATTAACTTAAAAAGAATAAATAACATGATCGTATATCTTGACACACGTCATAAAAGGTTTTGGTAAAGTTTAATTCGTTTCAGTATAAGTGTAGATTGACATCCTAGACGAGCGAGCGAAGCGGGGAAGAAAAGGATTTGGGGGCGTCCAGGGATCTTAGCCAATGTACTGGGGAAAATTGGAGCCTGTACAGGGAAATGACTCAAATAGATTTGCAAGTATGAACTCATTAAGTTGAATTTAATAGCATCAATAGATCCCTGTACAGGTCTCAACGCGTTTATATTGGGTACGCGTTTACACTGCAACAAACACTCTAAAAATCCTTGGGGAAATCCCAAATTCTACAAATCAAAACAAAAATTTGAGGGGGACTCCCCCAAAATGAGTTACTGTGGCCTGTGGGTATTTTTGGGGGCAGATTTTTTATTCTTGTGAAATGCTGCCTATATAGTAAATTCAACTATACCATCGTCTCGCTAGTGCTAGTCTCTATTTCATACTTACTTAAGAAGATACTCTTTTCCTGAAATGGAGGCATCCATAACAAGAACAAGCAAACGTTGGACCTTGAGATATCTGGGAGAAATAACTACAAATATTTCTATATAGTATGTATCTCCAAAACATGTTTGTGGTGATTTTAAGGAACATCAGGATCTTTAAATCCCTCAGCTCACAGTGTCCAGCTGTTGATTATTATGGTCAGCATGTATCTCAGTCACAGCGTTATATACATACTATGTATTATTAATTATTAGGGAAAATTCCAAAAATACTCAACTTTTTTGAAAATTTCCAAATCAGTGTACTCCGCTTAATTGGGACACCGGTTAATCGGGACAGCCGCTTAATTGGGACAACTCCCCAAGAACCGAATCCTTTCCATAGAAGCTAATACTAAAATATTCGGTTAATCGGGACAAACTCCGCTTAATTGGGACAAAATCAACAAATTGGGTACAAAATTGTCCTCGAAAAATATAAAGTTAATATTGATCAAAACAAATTTAAATAATCTTGGTCAATTCTCATTAAGGCATGACAAAATACCTAATAGGGCCAATTTTATTATTGAAATTGTGTAAATCGAAATTCACATGGGATTATGAACTTTGGTTCAGGCATAATTTAAAACGGTCCACAGAATATTAAGGGTCATGCTATGCGTTTGAGTAGAATCAAGTTTACGCAGGATTGGTGGAATCGTTATAACATGTTTAAAACTAAAATTGTGGTAAATCGTAGGTAGATCACTACTTTGCAGAATATTTTCGGTTAATTGGGATCTCCGCTTAATTGGGACAAGAGGCCTGGAACAAACGTGTCCCAATTAAGCGGAGTAGACTGTATACTCAACAATACTCAACTAATTTGTAAATATACTCAAGTTTTTCCAAATATACTCAAGTTTTATTGGATTATTCCAAATATACTCAAGTTTTATTGGATTATTCCAAATATACTCAAGTTTTATTGGAATATTCCAAATATGCTCAAGTTTTATTGGACTATTGAAACTAGTATGGAGATCCCATACACAAATATTTATTAGTACAAAGTGCTCGTCTGCACTACGCGCGTCCTTACAACTTGTACTCGGGGCTGCGGCCCACTCTTGTATTTCAAGCATGTTCCTTTTCAAATTAAATGTCATTATTGATGTGTGGCCCTAGCTGTCTATTTATATCCGTGGATCCTAGCTCTACAGGTTTATAAAGAGTAAATGATTTGGATATTTATGCTAATTTGAACAGATAATTTTCTAGATATTAAAGCTTGTCCGTAACCACTCCAAATATAAAATTAAATATCATTAAGACACTGACCCAGTGGACTCCTAACTTTGGGATGTGGAGAAGTTATTGAATTGATTGATAATAATTTGATATCAAATAACACAATGGAATGTTAGAAATGTATGGCTAGAAAGACAGAACACAAATAACTGATTCGATGCCTGAACTTCCTCTCGACCAATTAGATTACTGTCTCAGTATTCTATAATGCACACTTAACAATTGACAGACACTAAAGCATTCAATTATACTAATTAAATGCTAGCTGCTAATCCATACTGGACAACCCTTGAATTTAATTGGCTAAAGGTTTTGACACATTTTGTGATGGAAGATGTGAATATTATTTTTAGATATTGAACTTATTTGTACAAACAGTATTCCCTACCCCCCCAGCCAAATTTCAAGTCTGTAGCTTTTACCAGTTCCTCAATCAATTCTGAACAAACAAACAAACAAACAAACACAAAAACATTGTGATTTAATATATAAAATAGACCAAATATAGCCTTTCTAAACCTGAGTAGATCTGTGAATTTACTAAAAAGTTGAGTAGATTTGGAATTTATTAAAAAAACTTGTGCAGAATTGGAATTATTTTGAAAAACTTGAGTAGAATTGGAATTATTTTTAAAAACTTGAGTAGATTCGGAAATATCTAGTTTTATATTTGAGTGTCGGTAAAAAGTTGAGTATATTTGGAATTTTTTAAAAAAGTTGAGTATTTTTGGAATTTTCCCTTAATTATTATCTTCAAATGCTGTATCTCAGCCACACATTATTAATTCATTATTCATTATTACTTAACAAGCTTCTCAAATGTATTATTTCAATACTATCTTGCCACACATTATTAATTCATTGTTCATTATAAATTGCTCAATAAGCTTCTCATTATCTCTCAATACCGTCTCTCAGCCGCACATTATTAATTCATTATTCATTATTACTTAACAAGCTTCTCAAATGTTATATTTCAATACTATCTTGCCACACATTATTAATTCATTGTTCATTATAAATTGCTCAATAAGCTTCTCATTATCTCTCAATACCGTCTCTCAGCCGCACATTATTAATTCATTAATAATTATTGCTGAACACGCTTCTCAAAAGTTATATTTCAATATTATCTTGCCACACCTTATTAATTCATTGTTCATTATAATGCTCAATACGATTCTCGTTATCTTTCAATACCGTCTCTCAGCCACTTTATTAATTCATTTATAATTATTGCTCTAAAGATACTTCTCAAGATATTTCAACTTCTCTGTAATGTCTCGCAATTGATTTTCTTTGTGCTTCGATAGAAATCAGAATAATAACTAACCATCGAAATGATTTCAAAAATGGGAAAATGCAAGTAGTCGGTACAGAGTAGAAGAGTATCTAGCTTTCTTAGAAAGAAACGAAGATGTTTTGATTTTTGTGATTTTTACTGTGCTGACTACTACGTAGTAGGCCTGAGACTGGATAATTAATTTGGTACCCGGACCAATCTTTGGGAAAACTGTTCAGGGAACCAATATATTCCATGGAATTTTGGTCCTAGGACCATTTTTCACTTAAAAATTTGGTTTCTCACCATAGTCCTTACATCCTTGGCAATCCCATTCCGCATAAACCGTTCCTTTATTAGAACTGTAGATTGTTCTCGATTTTCGCAAGTGGCCAGCAGTCGGGTGAACGTGACAAGCATTTAATATATTGTGCAACTCTTCAGCATTAACAATGACCCGTATTTTCCAATCCTTCTTCATAAAAATGTATGATACGTATGTAGTGATTGACACGTTGTAGAGTTTGAGGGTAAGATCCACTTTTCAGGAAATGGTATACGTCTTGTATCAGATCTTGAGCCTCCAAAATCTCATCTTCCATCCAGTTGATTATAGTTAATTATTGATTTACTAAAAAAACGTAAACATCAGAGGACCCATTTTCCACAGAAGGACGAAATTTCCAACAATTTTTTACTAAAATATACAGTGCGCTTGCGCATTAGATTAGACAGGGATGCCAACCTCTAGAAACCAAAAATCGAGAGGTTTTATCATTTTTGACGGGAGTTTTACCAAAAAATCGGGAGGTCGAAGATGAAAAAGCGGGTGAAAAGTGGGAGACTGAAAATATATGCTATTTGTTTGAATCTATCATGAATAGAACGATGCAATATCAGTATTTAGCATATTAAAATATCTACAATTAGCATACGCTTATTTTTGTACTTATATCAACCAAATTTCTTCCTGCGAATCTCGTATTGACCCAATGTATGCAATAATACAGCAAAATCGAAATAGTTAGATCAATGAATTATAATTTTCTATAAGTATGTTTTATTATTAGATATACGTAGATGTAGCAGACTTATTTATCTTCAAAAGTTCTCGTGATTTACGAACATTTTTTCTTGAGATTTCAAGGAATTTCATGACGATTTAACTTTCGTTGCCCTGGGGTAAAAGGTATAAATAGAAAAATCCATTTTCACTTTCAATTGAAATTGAATTAAGTTTCAGTTTGACTTTGACATTCCGGAGCAACGAAGTACTATTAGACAATATAATTTGTAAAACGTGTGAAAAGCTTATTCCACCTGCGGTTGCATAGATCGACATATAAACTAAACGAGAAAAAAATCACCATCGTATCTAGTACAACGACTTTCTGCAGGACAAGGCCACCTGGATATTCTTAAGATTCTTTAGCCCACGTCTTGCTTTCGTCCCTGAGCAAGATGTTCCTGATTGCTTTATTAGCCTGATGACAGAATTCCCGGAGCAAGCGATCACTGTTGCACAATATTTTGAGGAAACGTACATAGGAAAACGGCTCCATGATCAAAGTAGACGAATCCCCCAATTCCCATTAGAATTTGGAGCATGTATCAAAGGGTCAAAGAACATCTATCCCGCACTACAAATAATGTTGAGGGATGGCATAATGCATTTCAGACCAGTATTGCCTGCTCCCACCCTACAATCTGTAAATTACTTAAAGTATTGCAGCGTGAACAGTTGCTTCAGGAAGCAATTTTAACAAAATGGGAGGCTGGTGAGACAAGGGTTCACACAAAGAAGGAAATTGACCGCAATGAGCGCATTCAAGCATTCGTATCCGATTATGAAAATCGAGATACTTTAACTTACCATAGGGGTATTGCCTACAACTTTAGCTTTTAATTACTTATTTTCGTTTGTATACTCAATTATTAATTAAACTATATTAAATTAAGTCATTTCCTAAGGGGACCATACCGGGGACGAAAATTCCACGGGACGAAAATTCCGGGGCGAAGATTCCGGGAAGAAGATTCCGGGGACGAAAGTTCCGCCATTCAAAATACATATAAGGTTGTTGCCATGTTATATTTGTAATCAATTTAAGTGACTATCATATGTTGTTGGTTTGTCACACTACGAACTTTTGTTGAGTGCTCAATGTTATTTGCTATTTATCCAAATTGACAAACGGAATCTGAACAAACAGACAAACACAACAATCGGGTTATTTTATTACGAGCTATTATAAATTAGTTACGTAAATATTATCTACCGCCAGATTCACTAATAGATATTGTTGTATCTTACACGTAGGTAATTATAGTATGTACTTAGTTAATTAAGTGTACACTGTGCAGTGTATATGCACTGTCGGTGTACATGTACGTACACTGGTTGTATATGCACTTTGAGAAGTCACTTTTAATTAAGTGCATTACAACAAGTGTACACACACTGGAAGTACATATTTTAGATAATGGGCTGCTAAATTGTAAACTTTTGATCAATTACTTGATAACAACGTGTCCAATCATATTTGTCAAATTTCTAGATTACAATCGGGTTATATTCATTTAATATTTGTAATTGTTAATATAGATACAGTCAAAGATTCTGTGACATGGAGCTCAACCTAGGAGGTCAATCTCCCGTCTAATTCTAAATACATTTTCTCTAATCCCAACTTTTCAAAAAAACAAAATATGTTTGTTAAAAGTTAATGCCCAAACAATTCATTTATTGTTAACTAGTAATATATTATTTAAGGCTACATATAAAATACGCTATCTAGCTGCTCCCAAATCTATATGTTTATTAATTGAAGCATGTTTTTCCTCCAGGGCATTTACTGTTGCATTTTCGCTATGCTTTTTTTGCAAGGGCATCTGTTTGTTCTGTATATTATCTTGTATCTACACGCAGAACCCGACTCAATGCCTAGTGAGGATTTGCGCATCGTTTCTGTTTGCGATATTGTTCTGAGGGGTACATCTTCAGGTGAAACTAAATGAGATGGACATATATTAAATTGATTCCTTAAGTACTTGGTTGAAAGAGTGCCCTAAACTGTTCCAAAGTGTATAGATCATTGTCTCTTTGTGTAATACAGCCTGTTAAATTTCTTGGGCCAATTGAGTTCATCTTGTCAGGACAAGTTATAGGTATGAGAATTGAGTCACCTATCTGTGCTTGTTTGAATTTTTACTAGAATTACTAAGCATCCTAGTATGGAGTTTTTCTTGGCTTCAATTGATCCCCAATCTCAATTCATTCCACCTCTCATTCTTTTTTCTCATATCACATGCTGGCACCAAACTGAGCAACCAATTCCTTCTTCTCCTTCAGCATCAAGGCGACCACAGATGATGTGTATGTGTATGTATCTGAAACATCCCGGACATATATGTGCTTGACTCGTTGTACTCGTTGATTCGAAATTCGGCCTATTCGAGTATGAATATTCTTGTTCTCAATAATATTGAGGACAAAAATTCGGGTGTATAGTGATAGTTGGTGAGTGGAGATGAAATTGTTTTTTGAGATAATGAGTGTATTACAGTAGATGTCGGCCCCCCTAGCCCAGATTATACCCCCATGGGGGTATAATCTGGGCTAGGACAGAATATACTCCCTGGCCTCATTATGTCATGTGCGAAAATGTGGTGCGCGTGTGGTGTGATAACTTATACGTATATGTATGCATAAATGTTGCATGCAACATTGTAACATACAAGGTGCAACAATTTTGAATGAATATCGAATACTCAACAATTCGCATGAAATATCGCAAAACAAATTTGTATGCAACATTCCAAATATACGATGCAACTTTGTTCTACTATCAAATTTTCTTCGTATATAAACAAATAAACGTATGTCCCACTCTAAGTTGAATAATTCTTGAATATAACGAATTATTCATGAACTATTAACTTTTTGGCAAATTTTGGGTATTCGCGATATGGATAGTTTATTTGCGAAGTTTACCTGAAGAGAAGTTGAATTTGATCAAATATTTGTTCTCTTGGTAGTTTTAACAATCAATAATGTTATTCGGCAAAAAGAATAGTTTATGATCTATTCACAATTATTTGCCATTTTTTTCGATCAAATATTAGTTCTCTTGGTAGTTTTAACAACCAATAATGGATGATTCGGCAAAAAGAATAGTTTATAATCTATTCACAATTATTTGTCATTTTTTTTCAATGAATTAGTACGTATTTAGTTATAAAAATTAAAACCACATAATATAAACTTGTGTTGGTTTTTTTGTTCAATCGTCATTCGAAATACAGTGGATGCCGGTTATAAACACATCGTCGGGAACTGCACTTGATGTGCTTATAAGTTATAACCGGCATGTTCTTATAAGCGACATAATTATATAGGGTATAATAACCGGTATATGGCAAGTGGCAACCGTTTTCCAAAATACAGTCGACTCCGCTTAATAGTGCCACCTCGGGACCAGATTGTTTTGACCCGATTAAGCGGAGAAACCGATTAACCGAAAATATTGTAAGCCAAACTGTAATTCTGTCCTATAAATCCTGTGAAATCTTGACCCGATTAAGCGGAAAAACCGATTAATCGGTGGCTCTATTAAGCGGAGTTGACTATAGTGTTCTTATATCCGATATGTTCTTATAACCGGCGTGCTTATATCCGACATCTACTGACTACATATTTGGTAACCTACTACTACTGTCCCGTCCCGAAAATTAGGCATACCCAATAAGAGAGGGATATATTCTGTCCTAGCCCAGATTATACCCCCAAGGGGGTATAATCTGGGCTAGAGGGGTATATTTTGGGCTAGCCCACTTCATACCCGGGTATAATCTGGCCTAGGACAGAATATACTCCCGGATATATTCTGGCCTAGGACAGATTATATCCGGGTATATACTGATGGGGGGTTAATCTGGGCTGCTACACCTGATTTGAAAGACTGTGACTGGGAATTAAGTCCTATCCTAGGGAATGGGAATGGGACTTAAGCCCTGAATTCCAGGATTTGAAAGACTGTGACTGGGAATTAAGTCCTATACTAGGGAGTGGGAATGGGACTTAAGTCCGGAATTGACGAAAATGAAAGACTGCGACTGGGAATTAAATCAGGGAATCCCATTAAGATTGGGAATTCAGGGAATTAAATCGGAATTGAACCCATGTATGCAAGTTGATATCATGTTCCTCACTTTCCCAAATAATTATAATGCATTTCTCAGGTCTGTCATTACTAGCTATTGAGATAAAGATTTGTCAGCTAATAATCAATGACCTTTAAGTAATCCATGGTCCAGCAAAATCTACTCAGTAGTAAGGCCCTATATAACGAAGGTCACGAGATAAGTTATTTCACAAATTGTTTGTAAATTGTGACTAATATGGTTGTTTACAGACAATTAAATTCAATAACCATTGCGCGAATAGAGGAAATATGGAAAATCGTAAACAAGCATCAGGTGTAAAATATTTTGATACGATGCATATAATTTTGACAGTTTGGGATTTTAGACCAAATAAATAGTCTGGTATCGCAAATGTGTCGCTAAGTGGTTAATCGCAGAGAAGACCAATAGGCCCTTGTCGCATTACTGAAGTTATCAGCTAAGCATTATTTTATAAATTCTAGACAAACAAACAAAGTTACAACACTTTTAACCTAAAAGATTGATATATAAATGGACACTAAAAGCAACGTAGCGGCTAAAATTGAGGTACAAAGAGTCTAACACCAATCTACAAGCAGTTTGTGGATTTTATGAAGGAGTATTCCATCGCGAAGCGACCGAAATAAATGGGATCGTTGTAATTAAACGAGCGATAAGAGTAATATCTTAGTAGTAAATATAATATATTTTTACATTTACAAATTTTGATATTATAAACAAACTTCAAGAAAAGTTATACAGGGATTAATATAATCAATGAATAAGAAATAATTGCAACCAAATAAGGAAAACTATACCTACATAAAAGCATCATACACATATTTCCTCGTGAAAGGATTCCGACATTTAACAAAAATAATTTTATATTTAAACAACTCCTCCACCTGCTCCAGACTCAGTCCTGTTGTTTCCGGAATGAAGAGAAAGACAAACACACACGTAGAGGTATTCAAAAGCGCAAATATTGAGAAGATATAGTGAACTCCCAACAACTGTTCAAGAAATGGAAATACAAGGACAACCAGTGCAGTAACAAACCCGAAAACGGAAATGCAAACAGAAGCTGCAATAGAGCGAATTTTAACCGGAAAAGACTCTCCTAAGAGAATATATGGGATAGGGCCCCATCCCAGTCCATACACAATTCTAAGTAAAATCAGAGCTGCCATAGGCACGAGAGTGATGTAATCACAGAATTCTGAACTCACGAGTGTGTGAATACCACTAGAGTTAGTTAGGCTGGATGTTGCAGCATCCAATTCAGAGCACTGAGACCAGACATGAGAGGAACCGAACGAATAGACAGACAGTATTACGTGACTCAGAGCAATGCCAGCTCCGGAGAATAACAACAGAGGCTTCCTTCCAATTCTATCCACGATAAATGTGAAAAGTAGGACTGATACTGACTGAACAGATGTGGGAATGAAAGATGCAACATTTGGAGAAACCAGGCGACTCGACTTTAGAATTGTAGAAGAATAGGAGGCAACAATTGATATACCAGTGAGTTCCACCCCTACGAACACAAGAGAGATTATAACAAGAATCTTCAAGTTCTGCAGTTCTAAAAACAGGCTTCGAATGCGTTGCAAGAAAGTCCAATCACTGCTCTCCTTTATAACCCGTCGCATCTCCTCATACTCCGACTGATAATCGTAGTTAGGACCTCTCAGATACTTCAGAGTGTTCAACGCATCCTTCTCCAACCCTCTGAAAGCTAGCCATCTCGGGGAATACGGCTGCCAGGAAAGAATCAAACACTGTATCAGTAGTACTACTACTGGCACCAGAGCAAGCCATCGAAATGAAATGAATGCACCAAGTAGGTGACTGCACAATACTCCGGAACCAAATGCATGTTGGAAAATGCTACCATAGAATCCTTTGGATTGTTTGGGGGCCATGTCTGATATATAAACAGAAATGAGACCTGAAATGCCACCAATCGCCACACCAGTCAGAACTCTACCTAACAACATAACTGCCCAATGATCACCAAAAGCTATGAGTAACCATCCTAATGCGTTGGGAAGAGAGAGTAGGATGATGAGAGCTTTCGCTCCTAACCTTTCTGTAAAGAAGGAAACAGATGCTGAACCGATGGCTGCAACGAAGAACAAACAAGAACTGAAGATTGGGAAAGTGGAATCATCCAATACTCCAATCCTTTTAATCTCTTCCTCAATGGGAGACAGATACCCTATGCTGAATCCAAGAACGAATGAACTTAGACTAGATGCTATTGAGGCTATAAGGACTGGGGATATCCTAGCTTGTTCCTTGTTGGATATTTGTGATTTTTTATCCATTAATTATCAAAAAGATATTTATGTTTTCTGATTATTGTTATTTTAAGAAGATCAATTTATACTATATGTTGGGACATACGTTACTCCCATCAGATTTCCTAAATAGTAATTTACTTTCAGGATATTAATCACAAGGTATGCTTGCAGAATTTTCATCATCACTTTCATAAAGTTGTTCAAACCCATGCTCTAACTTCTTGGTTTAGTGTCATGACTGTAATTGAATAATTATCTATATTATTAAACCTCGATAGTTGTTTGTTTGTATGTAAGTGATGGGGGGGAATATAAACCGCATTTTTAAATGAGATGGAACTAACTTCCAATGTTTTAATAGGCAGACAAGTATGAAGTTTTCGAATTTCGCATTTACAACCATATAATATGGATGTGGTGAGCATGAGACACCGTAAATGTATCTCACACCCACCAGGATACTACATGTGGTGGAAGTGGTTTCGTCCTATCACAAGGACTCATCAGGAGGGTAACCCTCGACCACACTACAACTGGTCTACTCCAGTTCTAGTTACCAGTGAGCCATGCCGTTCTCCTACCACAGGTACTAAGCATAACCCACCTACACTAGGATCCCTCTAGTGCACTCCTGTCAGCCCGTCATCACATGAATATAGATTGTTATAAACTGCGAAATGAATACAATGAATGGCTCTAAATAATAAATAACAATAGATAGAATAGCTAAACATATCTCAATGGGATATTATCGTAGTCTGTGGGATATTATCTATCTATCTATCTATATATAAAAATAGGAATTGTTGTGTGTGTGTTTGTTTGTTTGTTTGTTTGTTTGTTTGTGTGTTTGTCCAGAATTGATTGAAAAGACTACGAGTCCCAGAAAGCTGAAAATATGTATACAGGGGTAATTTTGTACTGCGACAACGATCTATTGGTTTTTGAAGAGAAATATTCACATTTGAAGGTGACAAAATATGTTAGCCAATTAAATTCGAGGGTTTTTGAGTATGGATTAGCAGATTTCATCAATTAGTATAAATAGTTTGTGCATAATAGAAATATTTTATGAGGCTGCAATCTGATTGATTGAAAATTAATTCATTTAACCAATCAATCATTTGTCTATTCTATTGCCTGTTTTTCTTTTAGTATTATTTTGATTCGAGCTTTCTTATCGTGCAACTGAAATTTATTGAGCTATTAAAACTCATTATTAATTTGATTGCTTTTTGGGAAGGGAAAGGCCGCGAAGCGGCCGTTAATTGCATCGCGTAGTGCTTAACACGAACGAACAAAAGTCGCTTCGCGACTTTTGTGAGAGAGTGATCCGTCGCGAAGCGACCGAGACCGAAGGGCTCGTATATAAAAAGAGGAATTGTTGTTTGTTTGTGTGTTTGTGTGTTTGTTTGTTTGTCCAGAATTAATTGGAAAGAGTACGAGTCCCAGAAAGCTGAAAATTTGTATACAGGGGTAATTTTATACTGCGACAACGATCTATTGGTTTTTGAGGAGAAATATTCACATTTGAAGGTGACAAAATATGTTAGCCAATTAAATTCGAGGGTTTGCTAGTATGGATTAACAGATTTCATCAATTAGTATAAATAGATTGTGCATAATAGCAGTGCTGCCAACCTAAAATATCCCAAAAGTGGGACCTGTGGCGGGAGTTTCATCTAAAAGCGGGAGGTAGATACTCTAAAAGCGGGAGAAAAAGCGGGAGGTCAGTATTTTAGTTAAATTAGCAAGAATACCTGAATAAAAGGCAGTATAAAAACATTTCTCTACCTATCAATTAGTTTCTACCCTCTAATATTGAATATAAGGTAGCAGTGAGCATTTTATTATTATTATAAAATATATAAATAAATAAAAATTTCCTAAATGATGTGTTGTAAAAATTCCCTAAATGATGTGTCAGAATGGAAAATTGGAAATACAAGATAATATACAGAATTATGGTATTTTAAAAGAGACAAATTTGTTTCTCGGGTTAGATTAAATTAGTTAAGTGAAGACTACTAAAATATATTGCTTGTAATTATAAAATTAAGATTCTAATATTTACATATACAATCATCCAAAAAGCGGGAGGTTTGAGAGGGGAGGCGGGAGAGCGGGAGGAAACATCAAAAAGCGGGACCCTCCCGCCGAAAGCGGGAGGGTTGGCAGCACTGATAATAGAAATATTTTCTGAGGCTCCAATTTGATTGATTGAAAATGAATTCATTTAACCAATCAATCATTTGTCTATTCTATTGCCTGTTTTTCTTTAGTATTATTTTGATTCGAGCTTTCTTATCGTGCAACTAAAATTTATTGAGCTATTAAAAGTTTAAACTCATTATTAATGTGATTGCTTTTGGGGAGGGAAAGGCCGCGAAGCGGCCGTTAATTGTATCGCGTAGTGCCTAACACGAACGAACAAAAGTCGCGAAGCGACTTTTGTGAGAGAGTGATCCGTCGCGAAGCGACCGAGACCGAAGGGCTCGTACTCTTAATATTTAAATAAATAATCGTCTAGCTTACTTACCAAAGGGTTCTCGTTTTGAAATTTCGCAAGAGTGCGCTCTTCAGTTCAGTTAAAAGTGTTAAATCTAATTCTATTGTTTCAACTTGTAATAATTATATTGAAAATTAAGATTATACATTCCATAACAACGACAATTTATGTGAGTATATTTCCATCTGCAAGAAATACTCTTGCATAAAAGTTAAGACTATAATTTTATTAAAAAGAAAAAAAAGAGAAAAAAGTGTCTAGCTCTCCTGTCCAATGATAGGACAGCGGATGAAAGCCGATTTAAGCAGTATGTTCACAAAGCTTCGATGGTTGGACCTCAGCTTTACGTAGAGCATTCGTCATACACTAGATGAGCTAGAACGCAATATTAAAAGCCAACAAAAACTATTTATACTCTTAACAACTTGCATACTGTCAATATGGGTGCCTATAAAATCGTCATGTCATGTGTTTATGCTACGCAATAGGTTTAGTAACTACTGATTTGAGGGATTTCTTAGCTTTCTTTAGATGACATGTCTTACATGTGCTTTCCTTTCTATAGAGAATATGAGTCCCCTGATAAGATACCAGATTATAATTTTTTTGAACTCATGTCCATTTTTCAATCTCGTTCGTTTCAATTGATCTTGACACTAGTAGTGAACTGATTTTCTTATTTATGTCCTCCCGAGAGAATATCTGACAAGTTGAGTTTTTCAAAGTGAGCACTTTGTCCAATTTCTCTGTAAATTCCTCATATCTTGTGGGCCCCAGGGTTTGATTCAATATCACCAGATAAAACAAGAATATTTACAAAATAATCTTAAAATTAAATATATTTTGAAGGTGGTTTAGAGAAGGTGGACTTAATTGATTTTGTTTATTGTTACACCTTTTGTTAAATGGATAAGTAATATTGAGGACAAAAAATTTGGGTGTATGGCGATAGTTAGTGAGTGGAGATGTTAAATTAATCGTTGTAGGAGACCTTTAATCAAAAGATATTGTAGATTTTCCACGGGTTTCTTTAAAGGACGCTGGGTTAGTTCGATAGCTAGGGGAAACGTCTGGGAAGTTTTGAAAAAACATGGGGAGTTTTGATAAAAACTGGGGGAGTTTTGATAAAAACTGGGATTGAGGAGAAAAAATGAAAATGAAAATAATAAAAACATTGTGTAAATTGAGACTTGTTACTTAGAATGCGAAATTATTTAAATATAGCTTTTGAAGTAAACCAAGTTGATCACTATACGATATATCTTGATTACTTTTACCAAGAGAAGATGTCCTTATCTTCAAAGTAGTGTGCAATTACTTTTTGCAACGAGTAAGTCATTGTTGCATTTTAGTCTTGCTTTTGACCTTGAACAACGCTTTGAATGGAATGTGATTGAAATGTGCAAGATTGCAGATTAATCTAGAACACTAGGGAGTAGGGAACTAATAAATAATGACAACGGTAGTTAATTTGACGTATATATTTTCTCACAATTTTACAACAAACGAAAAAGTAGTCAACAATACGGTATACGGTAGATATTCAATATAAACCGATTATAATCTAGAAATTTGACAAATATGATTGGACACATTGTTATTTAGTTATTGTTCAAAAGTTTATATTTTAGCCGCCCATCATCTAAAATATATACTTCCAGTGCGTTTACACTGGTGTATATGCACTTAATTAAAAGTGACTTCTCAAAGTGCATATACACTGCAACATAAACACCTTGAGGCGTTCATGAGATGTCGAAAATAATCAAAAATTGCAGCCTGTGCCGAAAGTATTTCCCTTTGGAGGCACTGTTGCGTCTGATTTTAACTCGCGACTGATCTTAACTCGTTACTATAGTAGTACCATGGATACTGTTATACCGTCTGATTTTAACTCGTTCTTGATAACATTAACTGCCCCTGTGTTGAATAGTGGTACGTAGTAATTGAATTATAATATATTGCGCAAACGGCAATAATAAAAGTATGATTTCATAATTTGCTTGTAATCATTGTTTGCAAAATATTCATTACCCAAAAGCGAAGGAATTTGTTAGTCAGAATAACTTCGAAAACTTCATAATAGACAAAGGTTATTGGAACTAAAATAGAGTTTAATTACGCAAGAATTAAAATATATAGTAAACATCCTGTGTTAGTTGATCAATTCTTTGAGAAGAATTAATCTTGAACTGTATGGCTCAATATATTACTGAAAGTATTATTAAGTTATCAAGAACGAGTTAAAATCAGACAGTATAACAACATCCATGGTACTGCTATAGTAACGAGTTAAGATCAGTCGCGAGTTAAAATCAGACGCAACAGCACTACTTAGTTACCCAACCACCAAATGTAGTGCCTCCAAAGGGAAATGCGTCGGCACAGGCTACAATTTGGCATTTTTGGAACTATGGTGTGGTAGTTGAAGAAGATACTATCGTGATCGCATCCACTGAGAGGTCTATACTGTACAATAATTTGCTGAACTGATACTGAATATTTGTGAATATTAGTTCCCGTATGGCTTTATATGAAGCAGTATTGCCAATAAGTCGAAACTTCTTGCGTATAGATTCGGTAATATGTTGATAGAGGAATAGGTCATCGATAACATTTAAGAATTCAGTTGCAATCGATTGATTTTGGCAATCAGAAGCCAGGTGAGAGGACCAATCAATCCCGGTGTATCATAGGCGTATTTCTTTAAAATATTGGTGGGGGGTCAATATTTGTTCAGTTCTCCCTATCTGTCTAGTGAATTCATTTCTCTCATTGGATTTCTTGATATTAGAACACAGTTGGTAGGAACCTGTTTCACCTCCACCGTCCACATTCATTTTGGCTGGTGCACGAAAATGTCGTTAATTAAATTATTATTTAGGGGTCAACCGCTCCTCCAGGAGATCCGCCACTGCCGGGAAATTTAAGTCACCCGATAAAATTAAGTTTTACTTCAAAGGTTTTGATGTAATTGCACAATAATTTTATATCTTGGTTCGAAGAGTTGGGTGGGCGGTACTTTAAACAAATGTAAGTAGACTTGGTTCCACCTTGATAACTAATATGTAAATTGAGTTAAATGACTTAGATTCTATCGGATAGACTTGCATGAATAGTAGTTGACATTTAACAGTAATAATTCTGATGGAGAAACATCATTTTAGCATTTAGTAAAAATTGATGTTATAAACTAATAAATATAATTAATCCGCATATATAACTATTGATAAGAAACGGATAATAAATCACAAATATCCACAAGGAACAAGCTAGGATATTATATCTCCAGTCCTTATAGCATCAATAGCACTTAGTCGAATTTCTTTCATTTTTGGATTCAGTCTTGGGTATCCGTCTCCCATTGAGGAAGAGGTTAAAAGGATAGGAGTGTTGGATGATTCCACTTTCCCAATCTTCAGTTCTTGTTTGTTCTTCTTTGCATATTTGGATACCTGATACCTGACTACTATGAGGATAGTATTTCCTGCTCAGTTTTGTTATACTGCAGTTTATGAATTCTTCTATGTTTACATGTGTTCGAATGAAAAAATTATTGTCATTTTCGGTATTATTAACACTTGTTTTAAGATCACTATGTATTTTAAATCTTTATGCTTTTGTATCTCATTAATGTACGTGTGTTTGTATTTTCCTTCTTTGAGACCCAGGAAGAGTGCGGACTGTTGTGGACTGTTCTTTCACAGCTTACATATATTATATTAAATTAGATGATTTTTGGTGCAGAATTGTTCGAGGAACTCTGAACTTGTATGATTTCCAACTTGAAAAAATGCTGGGGGTGGGTAACAGGCTTCTCAAAGTTCCATAATTGTTAACTCAGGTTCATAATCATGTTTAAACATCTCAGAAAAGTATTACAGTCTTCGCAATTAATTAGGGGGATAATTACTATGAAGTACATTTTACAACAATAATTTAATTATTTGACTTTTTGACTATGCCGTTTTCTCATTTTAAAAATGTCGTACTTAGTTATTTACATACATGAACACAGTGGTTTGTCTGCTTATATTTGGAAAATCCACAAAATCCACAAAATCCACAAAATCCACAAAGCTCAACTAATTCAACTAATTCAATGTACAATTTATTTTCTGCCAGAGCATATACGTATAAACTAGGAGTTATGAGTTTATAATGTACAATCGATTTAATGACTCACTACGTAGTTATGTCCTTAATTGAGCTATTACCTCAAGCATGTGATAGAATATAAATCCATTAGGTGGACAAAACTTAATACTTATTGTCTTTAAACAATTATATGCATGTTCTGCAATGTAATTAAACATTACATACATACTATTAAAGGATTAAATTTTTGGCTTATCCAATTATCATGAGTTTGATGTCCATAAATTTTAATTGCTTTATGATACCAATGGGTTATTTTCGTTAAATTCCGGAGACCTTTTCCTCGAAAATATGTATATGATGCTGCTGTGTAGCTTCTGTTTTCTAGAACTTTTACAATTAGTTGACTCTATCTCAAAGACTCTCCTATCAATATATAGGGGATAGGTCCCATCCCAGTCCATACACAAATCTGAGCATAATCAAAGCTACAGTAGGCAGGATTGTGATGTAATCACAAAACTCTACACTTAATACCACTAGAGCTAGTCTGACTGGATGTTGTATCAAATTCAGAATACTGAGACCAGACATGAGAGGAACCGAACAAATAAAGTATTACGTGACTCAGAGCAATGCCAGCTCCGGAGAATAACAACAGAGCGTCCTTCCAATTCTATCCACGATAAATGTGAATAGTAGAACTGATAATGACTGAATAGATGTGGAATGAAAGATGCAACAATTGGAGAAACTAGTCAACAATTGATATACCAGTGAGTTCAATTCCTACGAATACAATAGAGGTGATAACGAGAATCTTTAAGTTCTGCAGTTCCAAAATGAGCGTTGAATACGTTGCAAGAAAGTCCATCACTGCTCTCCTTTATAACCCGTTTCATCTCCTCATACTCGACTGACAATCGTAGTTAGGACCTCTCAGATACTTCAGAATGTCAAATGCATCCTTCTGTAAACCTCTGGAAGCTAGCCATCTCGGAAATACGGCTTCCAGGAAAGAATCAAACTCTGTATTACTATTAGTTGTGCTATAACTGGCACTAGAGCAGCCATCTAGAAGAAATGAATGCACCAAGTAGGTGACTGCATAACACTCCTGAGTATACTGACTAGAACTTCATTAATGGATGTGTTATATGTATATTTTCATAATATGACCATATGTAGCGTATATCCATTGAAAATTATAACTGGGGAATGAGAGGCAATTCAAATTTTGCCTGACCCAAGCTCCCCCACTAATACCGTTGCACTGTAGTACATTGTTCACAGGTAATAGAAAAATAAGCTGTCAAGAGACAGAAAGGATGTAAATGATTTTACCAATGATTAAAAAACATATAATTAATATAGAGGAAATACAATTAAAAAAGAAAAAAACCTAAACAACAGCATCATAGACATATTTCCTCGTGAAAGGATTCCGACATTTAACAAAAATAATTTTATATTTAAACAACTCCTCCACCTGCTCCAGACTCAGTCCTGTAGTTTCCGGAATGAAGAGAAAGACAAACACACACGTAGAGATATTCAAAAGCACAAATATTGAGAAGATATAGTGAACTTCCAACAACTGTTCAAGATATGGAAATACAAGGAGAACCAGTGCAGTGGCAAAAACGAAAACGGAAATGCAAACAGAAGCTGCAATTGAGCGTATTTTAACCGGAAAAGACTCTCCTAAGAGAATAAATGGGATAGGGCCCCATCCCAGTCCGTACACAAATCTAAGTAAAATAAGAGCTGCCATAGGCACGAGAGTGATGTAATCACAGAACTCTACACTCACGAGTGTGTGAATACCACTAGAGTTAGTTAGACTGGATGTTGCAGCATCCAATTCAGAGCATTGAGACCAGACATGAGAGGAACCGAACGAATAGACAGACAGTATCACGTGACTCAGAGCAATGCCAGCTCCGGAGACTAACAACAGAGGCTTCCTTCCAATTCTATCCACGATAAATGTGAAGAGTAGGACTGATACTGACTGAACAGATGTGGGAATGAAAGATGCAACATTTGGAGAAACCAGGCGACTCGACCTTAGAATTGTAGAAGAATAGGAGGCAACAATTGATATACCAGTGAGTTCCACCCCTACGAACACAAGACAGATGACGACGAGTATCTTCAAGTTTTGCAGCTCCAAAAACAGGCTTCGAATGCGTTGCAAGAAAGTCCAATCACTGCTCTCCTTAATAACCAGTTGCATCTCCTCATACTCCGACTGATAATCGTAGTTAGGACCTCTCAGATACTTCAGAGTGTTCAACGCATCCTTCTCCAACCCTCTGGAAGCTAGCCATCTCGGGGAATACGGCTGCCAGGAAAGAATCAAACTCTGTATCAGTAGTGCTATTACTGGCACCAGAGCAAGCCATCGAAATGAAATGAATGCACCAAGTAGGTGACTACATAATACACCGGATATAAATGCGTGTTGGAAAATGCTACCATAGAATCCTTTGGATTGTTTGGGAGCCATGTCTGATATATAGACAGATATTAGAGCAGAAGAACCACCAATCGCCATACCAGTTACAGCTCTGCCTAACACCATAACTGCCCAATGATAACCAAAAGCTACGAGTAACCATCCTAATGCATTTGGAAGAGATAGTAGGATGATGAGAGCTTTCGCTCCTAACCTTTCTGTGAAGAAAGAAACAGATGCTGAGCCAAATATTGCAAGGAAGAACAAACAAGAACTGAAAATTGGGAAAGTGGAATCATTCAACACTCCTATCCTTTTAACTTCTTCCTCAATAGGAGACGGATATCCAAGACTGAATCCAAAGATGAAAGAACTTAGACTAGATGCGATTGATGCTATAAGGACTGGAAATATCCTAGCTTGTTCCTTGTTGGATATTTGTGATATTTTATCCATTTATTATCAAAAAGATATTTATGTTTTCTGATTATTGTTATTTTAAGAAGATCAATTTATACTATATGTTGGGACATACGTTACTCCCATCAGATTTCCTAAATAGTAATTTACTTTCAGAACATTAATCACAGGTATGCTTGCAGAATTTTCATCATCACTTTCATAAAGTTGTTCAAACCCATGCTCTAATTTTTGGTTAAGTGTCATGACTGTAATTGAATAATTAATTAAATCAATATATACATCAACTCTCTTACATATTCTTGAAATAATCCTTTTAAGGCATCCGATGCTGCTCCAGGAAGATAAAATCATAGTAATTATCTGGGCTAGTATATATAGTATATCCAATAAGCATTGACAACAAATAGATAAGGAATTTAACCACTTTTTTGCATAGATAACCGATAATACTAATTTCGATGATTTCGCGACACTGAAATCGAAAAGAACTATTTGTTAACTATTTGTAGCGAGTTATTAGACTATTGTTTAGCAAAACAAGTAAATGCAAAATTGAATCACGAAAATATAATTTGAATATTTCACATCTTCTTTATTTCCGCCCCGGGGGGCATTTGGTCACGATGCGTCGCTGTCACGATAACTGGATAAGCCAAAAATTTAATACCATAATATGTATGTAATGTTTAAATACGTTAAAGAACGTGATTATTATCATGTATTAGAAACAATATGTATTAAAATTCGTCCACTTAATGGATTTATATTCTATCACATACTTGAGACAATAGCTCAATTAAGGACATAATCTACGTAGTGAGTCATTAAATCAATTGAACATTGTTAACTCATAACTCCTAGTATTATACGTATATGCCCTGTCAGCTAATACATTATACATATAATTAGTTGCGTTTTGTGGATCTGCGGATTTCCCAATATAAGGAGACAAAACAGTCGAGTACGTAATGTAAAGTGAATTCATGTATGCAAAAAACTTAAGTGTACTACAAAAGCGGTGACTAGACAGTAAAATGTACATATTTATGATTGGTTAACCTACACACCAGTACATACTCATTCCTGTTTCTCAAACAAGGAGAAATACAAACAGACGCACATATAAAGAGGTTCAAAAGCATCAGGATTTAGAATACATATGTACATAGTGATCGCAAAACAGTCGCTTAAAATACAAAAATACAAAAAGATCCTTGGAATAGAACACATGTAAATATAGAGGATACACAAACTGCAGTAGTACAAAACTGAGCAGGAAATACTATTCTCATATGATTCATGGTAACGGTCACCATACTAGTCCCTACGCAAACGTGAATAGACAATTTACAAACAATAACAATTCAATTTAATAATAACGAGCCCTTCGGTCTCAGTCGCTTTCAGAGGCGGAACCGGTCGGGTCTGACCGGAACCGGTCGACCGGTCGGATCGGGTCGGGTCGGGTACCGGTCGAGATCTCTATATGATCTATTCGATATCATAATATCATAATCTCTTTTCTATTATTTATAAATTATTGCTAGCTATGATTGACCGGTCGACCGGCCGGTCGGGTCGGGTCAAATTTCCAACTGCACCGGACGGGTCGGGTCATGAAAATCCCGACCGGTTCCATCTCTGGTCGCTTTGCGACAGATCGGTGCTACGCACCTCAAGTTAACGGCCGCTATGCGGCCTTACACCTCACCCTTTCTGCCATGGAAAATGGTAGAAAGGGACGTTATATAAATCCATTATAAGATTTCCATAGTTGCAACTTGTTTCCATATTCTAAATTTATAAATGCGAAATTCGTGTACAGCATACTTGTTTACCTATAATACCGGTTGAAAGCAAACTTCTAGGTTCATATCGAATATTCATTAATTTGTTTACCTATTGATGTAAACAACAACAAATATTCATGTTAGACATTTATGAATGCGAAATTCGTTTTCAGAATACTTGTTTACCAGTAAACCCGTTGAAAGCTAACTTTTAGGTTGATTTTGAATTTTCATTAATTTGTTTACCAATTTGTGTAAAAACTAAAAACAACCATAAATATTCATATTATAAATTTGCAACTGCGAATTTCGATATCTTCATACTTGTTTGCCTATTAAAACATTTGGAAGTTAGTTTCTATCTCATTTAAAAATGCGGTTTATATTCCCCCCATCACTTACATACAAACAAACCACTATCGAGGTTTAATAATATAGTAGATCGTGACCTACGTTATAATAAGTAGGGCTGAAACGAATAATCGAAATGTAACGAACGAACCTTTTTCTAAACGAACGAATATTCGAATATTCGTTCGTTTGGATGACTAAGCATTAAATCATTTCCAGGACACTAAATAGTAAATACATTGAAAAATAGGGTTTTGTTAATGTTACAATGGTTTAATAATAGTTACAAGGTGTATTAGACACAAGTTAGCTATCAATCAGCGAGTTTAGGTAGGAATTTATATTTACGATCACACCAATCTAAACAAATGTCAAGTTGTTGTCCAAAAGTAGTCTACGAATATCCGTTTTAGTCTTATCTTCCAAACGAATATTCGTTCAAACATTTCGAACGAATATTCGAATATTCGGTATATTCGTTTCAGCCCTAATAAGGGCTATTCAGTGTTATCAAAATATGGACTATGGATACTGTCGAAGGCCATTGTAAAATAGAGGGAACTTCTTTATCTCAATTATTAGTAATGGTAGACCTGGATAAGTTTTGTAACTATATGGGAACATCCGAATATGATATATAGAACCCAGGGGCGTCGATTTGAAAAGAAGATGGGGGGGGGGGGGGCGAACATCATGTTGTGATTGTTGTCTCATATTAGGTTGAAAAGACTAGTTTCGCCCGGAGCTGGAATCGGTCATTACGTTAGGGTTGGCAGATTACCAAATTCCCGAATCCGGACAAAATTTAGACTTTACAAAATATTCAAGTTACTTTAACTAAAAAGTGGCGTATCTCTCTGAAACTGGGGGGCAAGCCTAATTTTTCGGCACGATTATCTTTCGCGAGATAATAAGTCGTATTTAAAATGAAATTTGTCTGCAAATAGACAAACTTGCTATTAGTGGAACATAACTAACATAAATGTTTGCTTTTTGATAGAAAACACCTTGCCAATGGAAATAATTGAAATACATAACCTATAGTGGGTGGGACAATTTGTATTTTTGCATTGGTTGAAGAAATGAAAGTTTCTTCACAGATTATTTTGTTGTACAGGCCCGGCGGAAGCAAATAAAGGTGGTATGGAAAAATTATCAGAGGAAAAAACTGGTACGGAAATTTCCACGCCTGCGAATAGGTAGCTATAACAATTCTGAGAAAAGCTATGTTGACTAATTCATTAATAATTCAATAACTAATGAATTATTCATCTTAGGAAAAAAGTGGTGCGGCATTTGCCGTACCTGTCGTACCAGCTGCGCCAGCCCTGTTGTAGCATACAATTTAACAATACAACCGAGCGAGCGTTGCGAGCGGGAAAATTTTTTAGACGTTCAAGCCCTAGAGAACTTATAACAATTAACATCATTGAAACAAATCATAAGTTTCATAGTTGTATTTTTGGGTCTTGTCTTAACATATCACGCATTATTAATAAATAATTTCACGACACATCAATAAATTACTAACTTAGTGGAAATAAAAATGTAAGGTGCGCCAAATAATGGGGGGGGGCGAAATGATACTCTCGCCCCCCCCTGTATTGACATTGGGGGGGCATTCGCCCCCCTTGCCCCCCCCAGGATCGACGCCCTTGATGGAACCTTTCAGAATTGAAATATGTCATCATGATGACGTAATCGTCAATTTTCGTTTGAATGATCATGTTTTTAAAGCCCTGTTATAACACAGTTAAACGCGTATTATATGTTCAACATTGATACATGATACCCAGACCTAGTTAAATAAAATATATCAAAATTATAATAGGAATGTTGACACATTCTTCGGTTGTCAGGCAAATGTATATTTCCTAAATGAGTCATAACACCAAAACTATAATTGTTATGTAAACCTAACTACGCCTCATCTATCCGCAATAGGTGACTTCCTATTCATCGATAGTACATTTTATATGCCTTACTTTGATACTTTTTGAGTTTATGAGATAATTAACTCGTATTCCGTAAATGGTACTGAGCTCATAAACTCAAAAAGTATCAAAGTAAGGCATAGATTTACATAACAATTATAGTTTTGGTGTTATGGCTCATTTTGGGAAATATACATTTGCCTGACAATCGAGGAATGTGTCAACATTCCTATTATAATTTTGATATATTTTATTTAACTAGGTCTGGGTATCATCATGTATCAATGTTGAACATCTAATACGCGTTTAACTGTGTTAAAACAGGGCTTTAAAAACATGATAATTCAAACGAAAATTGACGATTACGTCATCATGATGACATATTTCAATTCTGAAAGGTTCTATATATCATATTCGGATGTTCCCATATAGTTACAAAACATATTCAGGCCTACCATTACTAATAATTGAGATATAGAAGTGCCCTTTATTTTACAATGGCCTTCGACAGTATCCATAGTCCATATTTTGATAACACTGAATAGGCCTTATTATAACGTAGGTCACGAGTAGATGTTTTAGTGTTCAAAAAGGAACGAACGAAAGTCATGATCACCCTAATAACGAAGGTCACGATCACCCTAATTAACAAATTACGCATAACATAATGTTTGTTTTCGAATAGAATGTGTATTTATAACAGAAACTACCATTCCCCACCCAAATTGATGGACTAGGTTGTTATATGTACTAGGAAACAAATAATTATCAAATAACATAACTGTTATCATGAAGTATGATTGAAGTATACTATCTGCATAAGGGAATTTTGGAACCCTTGGGGGCCCCCTGGCATCGGGGACCCTGGTTCAATGAACCGCATGAACCGCCTATTGCTACGCCACTGGTGAAACCATGTTTGTGTGTTGGGCCGCACAACCCGCACGACATACTTTAACGACGACTGTGCTGCCATGATAATGGCTACAAATTGTAAAATATCGATAATATAAAGGTATATAAACGATGCGCAAGCTGAGCCAGATTACTACTAGAATTTAATGAGGGGACATATTGCTGGCTTTGATGGAACGAAAATGGGATTTGAGATAAAGCACGGGTTTGCTAAAATTGCTGCCGCGTTCAAATCTTGGTGAAACTTACAATTAACTCCATTATTGGCTGAAAATAATTTCACAATACAAATGGAAATAAACATTTTCTCTCAGAAGCCAGCCCCTGTTTAGGTAAGCAATTAAGTTGATATAATTATATTAATTTAATAACAAGGGTAATTCAAGATAAATAACAAACAGAATTATATGAATGAAGTATTTACAACAATGATGAAGATAAAGTTGCTAAATATATAAAGTTCTAGCAAACTGAAGCTACAAACCTCCATCATATACATATTTTCTTGGAAAATGATTCCTGCATTTAACAAAAATAACTTTATCTTTGAACAACTCTTCCACCTCCTCCATACTCAGTCCTCTTGTCTCTGGAATGAAGAGAAACACAAACACGCATGTAGAGACATTCAAAAGCACAAAGATTGAGAATATATAGTGAGCTTCCAACAACTGTTCAAGATATGGAAATATGAGGAGAATCAGTGTAACAGCAAACATAAAGACGCAAATAGTCACAGAAGCTGAAATGGAACGCACTTTAGTAGGGAAAGACTCTGCTAATATGATAAATGAGATCGGTCCCCATCCCAGTCCGTACACAAATCTGAATATAATCAGAGCTGCCATAGGCACGAGAGTGATGTAATCACAGAAGTCTACACTAACGAATGTGTGAATACCAGTAGAGTTAGTTAGGCTGGATGTTGTATCCAATTCAGAGCACTGAGACCAGACGTGAGAGGAACCGAACGAATAGACAGACAGTATTACGTGACTCAGAGCAATGCCAGCTCCGGAGAATAACAACAGAGGCTTCCTTCCAACTCTATCGACGATAAATGAGACGAGTAGGACTGATACTGACTGAAAAGATGTGGAAACGAAAGATGCAACATTTGGAGAAACGAGGCGACTCGACCTAAGAATTGTAGAAGAATAAGAGGCAACCATTGAAGTACCCGTGAGTTCCACCCCTACGATCATTATACAAATGACAACGAGAATTTTAAAGTTTTGCAGCTCTAAAAACAGACTTCGAAAGCGTTGCAAGAAAGTCCATCCACTGCTATCCTTTATAACCCGTTGCATCTCTTCATACTCCGACTGATAATCGTAGTTAGGACCTCTCAGATACTTCAGAGTGTTCAACGCATCTTTCTCCAACCCTCTGGAGGCTAGCCATTTCGGGGAATACGGCTGCCAGGAAAGAATCAAACACTGTACTAGTTGTACTACCACTGCTACAAGAGCAAGCCATCGAAATGAAACGAATGTACCAAGTAAGTGACTGCATAACATACCGGTGATAAATGTTTGTCCAACAATGCTACCATAGAATCCTTTGGATTGTTTCGGAGCTATGTCTGCTATGTAGACAGAGGCCAGAGCTGTTCCACCACCTATCGCCACACCTATCAATGCTCTACCTAACGACATGATAGTCCAATGATAACCAAAAGCTATGAGTAACCATCCTAATGCGTTGGGAAGAGTGAGTAGGATGATGAGAGCTTTCGCTCCCAACCTTTCTGTGAAGCAGGAAACAGATACAGTTCCAATGGCGGCAAAAAAGAACAAACAAGAACTGAAGATTGGGAAAGTGGAATCATCCAACACTCCTATCCTTTTAACCTCTTCCTCAATGGGAGACGGATACCCAAGACTGAATCCAAAGGTGAAATAACTTAGACTAGATGCGATTGATGCTATAAGGACTGGGAATATCCTGGCTTGTTCCTTGTTGGATATTTGTGATTTTTTATCCATTTATTATCGAAGAAAATTTATGTTTCTGGTTATCGTTGATTGCAATGATCAATTTATACTAAAATATTTGCTTATTGTATCATTTCTTCAACGTTGATACTGAAACAACATGAAAAACTTTACTCTACTGTGCCGATTTATAATTTTTAAAATGTGCAGTTAATTAGGTATATTGCATACATGATTTATTAGCTGCCAAAGCATATACATACGTATAATACTAGGAGGTATGAGTAAGGGATATTATATATATTAGTTTTTTATTAGGTATGAGTAAAGGGTATGTAGTAACGTAGACTACGACGATGGGCAACTGTAGACTAGTGGCGACATAACCTACTAGTGGGGTTTCGTTCCATTCCAGGAACTCATCAGGAGGGTAACCCTCGACCCCATGACTCCACTCACGCCTGTGGGTGGTCACGCTTCCTTATTGCAACGGTGTCTCCATCACGACACTCGTGCCTCCTGCCGGGTGTGTTTCCACAACAACACGATCCCGGCCCCGATACTATATATTAGTTTTTTATTTATACTACACTAGATGCCTGATTTAAGTAAGAGCGCCGTTTAAATAGAATAGAACCATAACTCGATTAACCCAATCTTTTGTATTCTGCACCATTGAACTCTTACCGAATATAAGAACATTTTACTGGAAACGGTTGGCATATACCCCTATATAATTAATTCCGGTTATAAGAACATGTTCTTATATCCCCCATCCTGGTTTTAAGAACATTATATTCAGTTCCCGCGATGTTCTTATATCCGGCATCCACTGTATTAACGATGAAGGATCCTTCATTATTAGTTGTGTAACTCATAGTGTAAGTAGACCAGTGGCGGGTGGCTAGCTTTTCTTGTGGAGGCACTATTATCCATTGAACCACCAAATATAGTGCCTCCAAACAGTGGCGTACCCGTCCAGGGCGGCAATTATATGGGGCGGCATTTGAATTTACAACTTAGTTAAATTCTCCTAATAGAAATCAAGTATTGAATTATTTATTGTCTGTTGACAATTTGCACTATTACCAATTCAAATATAACAATTGATAACTGTACTGGCAGTACTGCAACAATTAAGCGGACCTACTAAATCAGTGGTAATGATTTCAATTTATGAAATAATTAAACCTATCATATGTAGTTAACAAATGCTTTGAACAGATGGACACAATAAACAAATTTTTTTAGTTTCTCCAACTTGAAATTATGATGGATACAAATCGGGACAAATTTATCGAACAAAGCATCGATGCTCTCGCTGATGTTTATAATGAAGTCGATGGTGATGAATTAAAAGTTGAAATTCATAGATTTAGGAGATATGTGTTAGTCTCGCGTGACAACAATCATAATGTCAATTGCGGAAATTGTACTATTCTTGTTCTCATGCGATGGATGGTCAAATGGGAATTTATAGAGTCCCTTCCAAATCTTATTATCGCCATTCGATTTTTTCTGACCTTGAGTATTAGCGTGGCAAGCTGCGAAATAAATTTTTCCAAATATTCCACGTTAATTACGTCAAAGAACGTACATTTGTCATATCATTGTATTAGAGACTATATGTATTAAATTCTTCCACTTAATGGATTTATATTCTTTCACATAGTTGAGACAATAGCTCAATTAAGGACATAATCTACGTAGTGAGTCATTAAATCGATTGAACATTGTTAACTCATAACTCCTAGTAATATACGTATATGCCCTGGCAGCAATTAAATTATACATATAATTAGTTGTGTTTTGTGGATTTGTGGATTTCCTAATATAAGGAAACAAAACAGTCGAGTAAGTAGTAAGTGTACTACAAAATCGGGGATTAGATAGTAAAATGTACACATATTTATGATTGATTAACCTACACACCAGTCCATACTCATTCCTGTTTCTCAAACAAGGAGAGAATAATAATGGGGTTGATTCAAGATTGGGATTGCACACTATGCCCTCAAGATCCGAGGGATTGAGAAGGTGTTGTAAAAGTTGTCAGTATCTTGGGTAAAGGTTATTGACGGGTTTGCTCGGGATAACCTAGCTAATATTCTGGTCTCGGGTTCCGTTGAGGTTCTGGAGGAGGTGGTAAAACGAGGAGAGAGAGTAGTAGGAGGATCTGCTAAGACAGATTGGGGGTGATTGCATAGAGATTGGTGCTTAAGGAAGCGATGGTTATGGGGTCTTTGATCAAGGTGCGGGAGGTGCCGCGTGTTTGTCCTATATAGACAGTAAGGTGGTGTGGGGAAAATATGGCGTAAACACATCTAGACATCATACAGGGGATGATAGGATGGTGAAGGGTGGTTGTGAAGAACATGTAGTAACTTTGGGGCAGGCAGTAAATTGAGAAAAGGCCAATGGATTAAGGTATGATAGGAGGGATTTAAAGGGGCCATGGGTAAGATTTTGATCAGTCTAAATGGGCGGATGGTGTGGGATTGTAATTGGTTGACTGTTGGTCTGGTAGAAGAATAGGCATAATTTAATGTGTCTATCTGGGGAGGGGAAATTTTCGTGGTTCGGATGGGGTAAAAGCAGATCAAAGCTATTTCGGTGATGATGTCCGCAGCATCAGTGAGGGCGTAGGTTTCCTAAGAACCTGGAGAGAGAGGTGTAGAGAGCGATATTTGGATCGCTACAAAATGCAGAGAGGCGGGAAACGGTTGGGTGGTAGGATTTTACTACCATTCGCCGGTGTGGATGATAGGAGTGGGGTGGATTGGTATGGGGGAGCAAAGTTTCAAGGGGTTGGGTCAAAATTCTTGAATTTGGCGTGAAATCTGGCGTCCTGCAGGATATTGAAATGTTCAGGTTTTAGGGTGAAAGGTTCAAATACTTTAAGCATCATTTCGGGGCCAGGGGTCGTATATCGATTATCGAAGTATAGTGAAAGGGCTACTGGAGAAGCGATGGAGAGACGAGTGTCAAGCTGAAAGGCAGTTACAAGACGTGCTATTTCAGGGGCCAGTGGTAAGTCCATTTGAATACCAGTGGTACCGAGGTGGTAATAAGAATCGCCGGAGGAAAGGAAGTTATAAGCTAATATCGCAGTAGGAGAGAGTGTTCTCCGTTTTCGTAGAGTGATAGTGGTCGAAATCCTCGAGGGCGAGAGTGTGGGGAATGAATGGGTAAAATTTAAATTAAAAATTAAAAAAATTCGGGTGTATGGCGATAGTTGGTGAGTGGAGATATTAAATTGATGGTTGTAACTTGTAGGAGACCTTTGATTAAAAGATATTATAGATTTTCCAAGGATTTCAATAAAGGGCGCTGGGTTAGTTCGATAGCTGGGGGATCCGCTGGGAAGTTTGAAAATAACTGGGGGAGTTTTGATAAAAACTGGGAATGAGGATAAAAAAAGAAAATAAAAATAATAAAAACATTGTGTAAATTGAGACTTTGTTACTTAGAATGCGAAATTATTTAAAAATAGCCTTTGAAGTAAACCAAGTTGATCACTATACGATATATCTTGATTACTTTTACCTAGAGAAGATGTCCTTATCTTCAAAGTAGTGTACAATTACTTAAAACTAGTAAGTCATTGTTGCATTAAATGATTTTAGTATTGCTTTTAACCTTGAACCACGTTTAGAATGGAATGTGATTGAAATGTGCAAGACTGCATATTAGTCTAGAATACTAGGAAACTAACAAAATAATGACAACTGTAGTTAATTTGACATATATTTTTCTCTCAATTTTACAACAAAGGAAAAAATCAAACATTGCAGCTGTGCCGACGCATTTCCCTTTGGTGGCACTATCTTTTGGTGGCTACTAGTTGGGTAGTTGATAGTTCCTCCAAGGAAAATGCTGTCGGAACAGATGCAATTTTGGATTTTTTTCGCCATGTCGTCATCATCACTATGAAGGTGCTAAATCATTTCAGAAAGGTGTTTCAAAGGGCAACGACCCTTAGAGTGGTGGTTGTTTCCATTTAGCTCACTTCATTTTAGAGAATTTTAAGTTTCAGTAGAATATAATAGTTGATGACTCAGCATTTTCTATGTGCGTGTTGGCCACTGTTGGGTGTTCACTCAACACCAACCAACTCATTCGCATTATATAATTCACAAAATTGTAAAATACTTTTTTTAACGATGTCATCATCACCTTAAGGTGTCAAGACCCACTTATATAGGTGGTACGTGGCATAAGGACCAATTGATAAATTGAAAGTTTGTTTCTATCTTATGTAATTTCTGATATTAATGAAATTTAGCAAATTAGTACAAATAATTATTCAAATTATTAATAATTTAACACCATTATTATGTAAATCAAATTAAATTTAGTTCATTTATTAATTTAAATTGAATTTCACTATAATACTTGAATTTAGCGCACTCGATAACCCCAAAATCCAAAATTGCATCCTGTGCCGACGCATGTTCCTTTGGTGGCACTATATTTTGGTGGTGGTTTATTGATAGTGCCTCCAATGGAACATGCTGTCGGCACAGGCTGCAATTTTGGATTTTTTTTCGCCATGTCATCATCACTATGAAGGTGTTAAACTATTTCAGAAAAGTGATTCAAAAGGCAACGACCCTTAGTGGTTTGGAAGTTTCGTTTTAGCTCACTTCATTTGAGAGATATTCAAGTTTCAGTAGAATATAATATGTGCTGAGTCAGTATTTTTTAGGTGCCGTTTGGGTATTCACCCAACTCCTACCAACCAGGGTTGCCAATCCAATCCAATCCAATCGATAATCCAATCCAATCGATGTAAATTTTGGCAATCGATATCGATAACCAATCCAATCGATGATATGATCTGACAATCCAATCCAATCGATAATCGATAAAAATCATCGATTTTTTATCGATTATTTATCGATTATTTAATATTTATTGATTTTCAATAGATTATTTATCGATTTTCAATAGATTATTTCTGATTTTCTATCGATTATTTATCGATTTTCTATCGATTATTTATCGATTTTCTATCGATTATTTATCGATTTTCTATCGATTGTTTATCGATTATTTGTCGATTTTCTATCGATTATTTATCGATTTTCTATCGATTATTTGTCGATTTTCTATCGCTTATTTATCGATTACTTGTCGATCTCTATCGATAAAATTGATAGACTATTTATAGACGTTTTTCATTTAAATAATCGATTATCTATCAATTATTTATGGATTTCTATCGATTATTTATGGATTTTCTATCGATTATTTATGGATTTCTATCGATTATTTATCGATTTTCTATCGATTGTTTATCGAATATTTGTCGATTTTCTATCGATTTTCTATCGATTATTTATCGATTTTCTATCGATTATTTGTCGATTTTCTATCGATTATTTGTCGATTTTCTATCGCTTATTTATCGATTACTTGTAGATCTCTATCGATAAAATTTATAGACTATTTATAGACTGTTTATCATTTAAATAATCGATTATCTATCAATTATTTATGGATTTCTATCGATTATTGATGGATTTTCTATGGATTATCTATCGATTATTTATCGATTATTTGTCGATTTTATGTTGATTATTTGTCGATTTTCTATCAATTATGCATTGATTATCCATCGATTGTGTATAAATTATTATAATTTATCGCCTTTACTCGCTAAATCGAAAAAATCGATAAAAATCGATAAAAATCGATAAAAATTCGTCGATAATTATCCAATCGATGAAGACTTTGGGCAATCCAATCGATAATCCAATCGATACAAAATTCAGCAATCGATAATCGATAAGTTCTCTCGATTGGATTGGATTGGCAACCCTGCTACCAAACCATGCGAATTATTTAATTCACAAAATTGTAAAAATACATTTTTTTGACGATGTCATAATCACCTCAAGGTGTCAAGACCCACTTGTATAGGTGGTACCTGGCATAAGGACCAATTGATAAATTGAAAGTTTGTTTCTATCTTGTATCATCTCTGAGATTAATGAAATTTAGCTAATTAGTATAAATATTTAATTAATTTATTAATTATTTAACACCATTATTATATACAGCAAAATAAATTAAGTTCAATTATTTGCAATTATTATTAATTTAAATTGAATTTCACTATAATATTTGAATTCCACGCACTCGATAACCCCAATAATCTATTTGGAACCATCTCTATACGGTAAACACAGAGCGAATTAATTAGAATTAAATATGTCAGTACATTAATTGTGCAAGAATATTCTCGCCGAAATAAATATAATCACTTAATCTGTCGTTGTTGTGGTATGTAAAATCTTAACGGTTCTATCATAAACCATCTTTAGTTTAATGCCATTCATTCATTACTTATTGATAATAAATTAAATTATTAGTTATTTATTTTAGCAATGTTATCCACGGTGATTTGAGTTTAGTCAACAAATTCCTTATATCATTATATTTTATTTAATCCATTGTATAGTAATACTACAATTAAATAGAAGCCAGCTGGAATTTATAAGTTGAATCAATATATTTATCTCAAGTTGAAACAATAGAGTAAGATTTAACAAGTTAAATCAATATAATTATTACAAGTTGAAACAATAGAATTAGATTTAACACTTTTACTGAAATTGAAGTGTTAGTAAACAAAGAAATTTCAAACCCCATTTATGGCAGAAATTAAACATATTTTTGAAAATATTCTTCTCCCATCAGTCGCAGAATTTCATGGTGAATCCAAATGTGAAATAAAAATTGGTTATGGACCAGACAAATTTTGTATCTACCGTTCCTTGTGGCTCGGATCAATTAACAAATGGATCATGACACCTTGAGGCGTTGATGACTTGGCGAAAAAAATCCAAAATTGCAGATGTGCTGACAGCATGTTCTTTTGGAGGCACTATCAATAACCCACCAACAAAATATAGTGCCACCAAAGGAACATGCGTCGGCACAGCTGCAATTTTGGATTTTTTTTTTTTTCTCCGTAGACGGTGCCCTGGCCTGAGCTTTATAGTTGATGGGCTGAAACTTGGCATGTAGTTGCGATGGGACCGTCTAATTTGCACCTGGGGATACGATTTTTATTAGCAAATTTTGGACACATTTTTAACACCTTTTTTATTACTGTGCCGACTATACTATAGTATAGTGGCCCAGTTCTAATCTTACTGCCTTTATTATTATTACTGTGCCGACTATACTATAGTATAGTGGCCCAGTATTGGAATCACTGCCTTTATTTATATTATTATTACTGTGCCGACTATACTATAGTATAGTGGCCCAGTATTGGAATCACTGCCTTTATTACTGTGCCGACTATACTATAGTATAGTGGCCCAGTTCTAATCTTACTGCCTTGGTTATTATTATTATTTTCCTTCCGTATCCTCTCCACAGAACAGAGTTTAATTAACTAAGGGCCCAAAATCTCAGGATATGTGTCTCATGGGTTACAGATGTGCACCTGGGGTTACGATTTTTGATTAAACTTTTTTGGACACATTTTTGCACCTGTTTAATATTGAAACAGGAACAATAAATAGTGCGCGAATATTTAATTTATATGCATTCGATAGAGAATTAAATTCTACACCTTTTCACAGTGCACGAATTTTTAAATTGGGTTTCGTTTGTGCCACAATTGAGTTGCAAGTTTCCTTTGTTTACTAACACTTCAGTTCAATTGAAAGTGTTAAATCAGATTCTATTGTTTCAACTTGTGAAAATTATATTGATTCTACTTGTGAGATCGAGTAGGCTTCTATTTTTCCAATTGAAAACTAAGATAATATATTTCATAACAACGACAGATTATGTGATTATATTTATTTCTGCTAGGAATATTCTTGAACAATGGATAGATGACATATTTAATTCTAATTAATTCGCTCTGTGTTTAACGTATAAAGATGGTTCCAAATAGATTTTGGGATTATCGAGTGCGCTGAATTCAAATATGATAGTGAAATTCAATTTAAATTAATAATTATTGCAAATAATTGAACTTAATTTATTTTGATGTACATAATTTTGGTGTTAAATTATTAATAGATTAATTAAATATTTATACTAATTATCTAAATTTCATTAATCTCAGAAATGATACAAGATAGAGAAAAACTTCCAATTTATCAATTGATCCTTATGCCACGTAACACCTCTACAAATGGGTCTTGACACCTTGAGGTGATGATGACATCGTCAAAAAAATGTGTTTTACAATTTTGTGAATTATATATTTCGAATGGGTTGGTTGGATTTGGGTGATCACCCAACACGCACATAAAAAATGCTGACTCATCACTTATTATATTCTACTGAAACTTGAATATCTCTCAAATGAAGTGAGCTAAATAGAAACTTCCACCACTCTAAGGGTCGTTGCCTTCCGAAACACCTTTCTGAAATAATTTAACACCTTTAGAGTGATGATGACTTGGCGAAAAAAAATCCAAAATTGCAGCTGTGCCACAAGCATGTTCCTTTGGAGGCACTATCAATAAACAACCAACAAAATATAGTGCTACCAAAGGACATGCGTCGGCACAGGCTGCAATTTTGGATTTTAGATTATTATTTTTATTATTTTTTCTCCGTAGATGGTGCCCTGGCCTGAGCTTTATAGTTGATGGGCTGAAACTTGGCATGTAGGTGCGATGGGACCGTCTAATTTGCACCTGGGGTTACGATTTTTGATTAACAAATTTTTGACACATCTTTAACACCTTTCAAAATTTGTCTGGTCCATAACACAAAATATGTTTTACTAAACACCCAAATTTTATTTCACATTTGGATTCACCATAAAATTCTGCGTCTGATGGGAGAAGAAAACCTTCAATAAAGAGTTTTATTTCTGCCATAAATGGGGGTTGAAATTTCTTTGTTTACTCACACTTCAGTTTCAGTATAACTGTTAAATCTAATTCCATTGTTTCAACTTGTAATAATTATATTGATTTAACTTGTTAAATCTTACTCTATTGATTCAACTTGCGATAATTAAATTGATTTAACTTATAAATTGCAGCTGGCTTCTATTTAATTTACCATACAATGGATTAAATAAAATAATATAATATAAGGAATTTGTTGACTTAATTCAACTCAACCGTGGATAACAATGCTAATATAAATAACTAATAATATAATTTATTATCAATACATAATGAATGAATGGCATCAAACTCAAGATGATTTAAGATAGAAACAAACTTCAAATTTATCTACCGTTCCTTGTGACTCGGACCAATTAACAAATGCTTCTTCACACCTTGGGCGTTGATGACTTGGCGAAAAAAAATCCAAAATTGCAGCCTGCGCCGACAGCATGTTCCTTTGGAGGCACTATCAATAAACAACCAACAAAATATAGTGCCACCAAAGGAACATGCGTCGGCACAGGGTCCAATTTTGGATTTTTTTATTACTGTGCCGACTATACTATAGTATAGTGGCCCAGTATTGGAATCACTGCCTTTATTACTGTGCCGACTATACTATAGTATAGTGGCCCAGTATTGGAATCACTGCCTTTATTACTGTGCCGACTATACTATAGTATAGTGGCCCAGTATTGGAATCACTGCCTTTATTTATATTATTATTATTTTTATTTTATCTCCGTAGACGGTACCCTGGCTACACCTTTATACATTGAGGGCTGAAACTTGCCATGTAGATGCGAAGTGCCCTTCTAATTTGCACCTGGGGTTACGATTTTTGATTACGAAATTTTGCACACATTTTTAACACCTTTCAAAATTTGTCTGGTCCATAACTCAAAATATGTTTTACTAAACCCCCAAATTTTATTTCATATTTGGATTCGCCATAAAATTCTGCGTCTGATGGGAGAATAAACTTTCCAATAAAGGGGTCAATTTCTGCCATAAATGGGGGTTGAGATTTCTTTGTTTACTCACACTTCAATTTCAGTAAAGTGTTAAATCTAATTCTATTGTTTCAACTTGTAATAATTATATTGATTTAACTTGTTAAATCCTACTCTAGTGATTCAACTTGCGATAATTATATTGATTTAACTTGTTAAATCCTACTCCAGTGATTCAACTTGCGATAATTATATTGATTTAACTTATAAATTCCAGCTGGCTTCTATTTAATTTACCATACAATGGATTAAATAAAATAATATAATATAAGGAATTTGTTGACTTAATTCAACTCAACCGTGGATAACAATGCTAAGATAAATAACTAATAATATAATTTATTATCAATACATAATGAATGAATGGCATCAAACTCAAGATGGTTTAAGATAGAAACAAACTTCAAATTTATCTACCGTTCCTTGTGACTCGGACCAATTAACAAATGCTCCTTCACACCTTGGGCGTTGATGACTTGGCGAAAAAAAATCCAAAATTGCAGCCTGCGCCGACAGCATGTTCCTTTGGAGGCACTATCAATAAACAACCAACAAAATATAGTGCCACCAAAGGAACATGCGTCGGCACAGGGTGCAATTTTGGATTTTTTTTATTATTATTTTTATTTTTTCTCCGTAGACGGTGCCCTGTCCTGAGCTTTATAGTTGATGGGCTGAAAAATGGCATGTAGGTGCGTATGGACCGTCTAATTTGCACCTGGGGTTACGATTTTTTATTAACAAATTTTTGACACATCTTTAACACCTTTCAAAATTTGTCTGGTCCATAGCTAGAGAAATGTTTTACTAAAACCCCAAATTTTATTTCACATTTGGATTCACCATAAAATTCTACGTCTGATGGGAGAAGAAAATTTGTTAAAATTGGTTTAATTTCTGCCATAAATGGGGGTTGAAATTCCTTTGTTTACTCAACACTTCTATTTCAATAAAACTGTGAAATCTAATTCCATTGTTTCAACTTATAATAATTTTATTGATTTAAATTGTTAAAGCTTTCACTATTGTTTCAACTTGCGATAATTAAATAGATTCAACTTATAAATTCCAGCTGGCTTCTATTTAATTCTAGTATTACTATACAATGGATTAAATAAATTATAATAATATAAGGAATTTGTTGACTAAACTCAAATCACCGTGGATAACATTGCTAAAATAACTAACTAATAATATAATTTATTATCAATACATAATGAATGAATGGCATTAAACTCTAGATGGTTTATGATAGAAACAAACTTCAAATTTATCTACCGTTCCTTGTGACTCGGACCAAATAACAAATGCTTCTTCACACCTTGGGCGTTGATGACTTGGCGAAAAAAAATCCAAAATTGCAGCCTGTGCCGACAGCATGTTCCTTTGGAGGCACTATCAATAAACCACCACCAAAATATAGTGCCACCAAAGGAACATGCGTCGGCACAGGCTGCAATTTTGGATTTTTATTATTATTTTTTCTCCGTAGACGGTGCCCTGGCCAGAGCTTTATAGTTGATGGGCTTAAACTTTGCATGTAGGTGCGATGGGACCGTCTAATTTGCACCTGGGGTTACGATTTTTGATTAACAAATTTTGGACACATCTTTAACACCTTTCAAAATTTGTCTGGTCCATAACTCAAAATATGTTTTACTAAACCCCCAAATTTTATTTCATATTTGGATTCGCCATAAAATTCTGCGTCTGATAGGAGAATAAATTTTCCAATAAAGGGGTCAATTTCTGCCATAAATGGGGGTTGAAATTTCTTTGTTTACTCACACTTCAATTTCAGTAAAGTGTTAAATCTAATTCCATTGTTCAACTTGTAATAATTATATTGATTTAACTTGTTAAATCCTACTCTAGTGATTCAACTTGCTATAATTATATTGATTTAACTTGTGAATTCAAGCTGGCTTCTATTTTGCAATTGAAAATTAAGATTATAAATTTCATAACAACGACATATTATGTGATTATATTTACTTCTGCGAGAATATAATTGCACTGTTAATATACTGACGCAATTAATCATAAATAATTCAGTTTGTATTTAACTTATATAGAAGCTTCCAATTTGTATATTAGAGGTTATCGAGTGTGCGGAATTGAAATTTGATAGATAAATTAATTAATTAATTATTTATGACAAAATAATTGAACTTAATAATTGTATGTTGACATTGAAATTGGTGTCATATTATAAATAATATTAATAATTATTTATACTAATTAATTAAATATCATAAATCTCAGAGATCATAGAAGATAGAAACAAACTTTCAATATATCAATTGGTCCTTATGACACGTGCCACCTATACAAGTGGGTCTTGACACCTTGAGGTGATTATGACATCGTCAAAAAAATGTATTTTTACAATTTTTTAAATTCGATATTTAAAATGGGTTAGTTGATGTTGGGTGATGACCCAACACACACATAAAAAATGCTGAGTCATCAGCTATTATATTCTACACAAACTTGAATATCTCTAAAATTATATGAACTAAATGGAAACTTCCACCACTCTAAGGGTCGATGCCTTCTGTAACACCTTTTTGAAACAATTTAACACCTTCATAGTGATGATGACATGGTGAAAAAAAAATCCAAAATTGCAGCCTGCGCCGACAGCATGTTCCTATGGAGGCACTATCAATAAACCACGACCAAAATATAGTGCCACCAAAGGAACATGCGTCGGCACAGGCTGCAATTTTGGATTTTTTTTTTTTTTTCTCCGTAGACGGTGCCCTGGCCAGAGCTTTATAGTTGATGGGCTTAAACTTTGCATGTAGGTGCGATGGGACCATCTAATTTGCACCTGGGGTAACGATTTTTGATTAAGAAATTTTTGACACATCTTTAACACCTTTCAAATTTTGACTGGTCCATAACTCAAAAATTGTTTTACTAAACCCTCAAATTTTATTTCATATTTGGATTCACCATAAAATTCTGCGTCTGATGGGTGAAGAAAATTTTCAATAAATGGTTTAATTTCTGCCATAAATGGGGGTTGAAATTTCTTTGTTTACTCACACTTCAATTTCAGTAAAGTGTTAGATCTAATTCCATTGTTTCTACTTGTAATATTTATATTGATTTAACTTGTTAAATCCTACTCTAGTGATTCAACTTGCGATAATTATATTGATTCAACTTTATAATTCCAGCTGGCTTCTATTTAATTGTAGCATTACTATACAATGGATTAAATTTAATTAATTTATATAAGGAATTTGTTGACTTTACTCAACTCACCGTGGATAACATTGCTAAAATAAATAACTAATAATTTAATTTATTATCATTAAGTAATGAATGAATGGCATTAAACTAAAGATGGTTTATGATAGAACCGTTAAGATTTTACATTCCACAACAACGACAGATTAAGTGATTATTTTTATTTAGGCGAGAATATTCTTTTTGCACAATTAATGTACTGACGTAATTTATTATAATTAATTCCTTTTGTATTTAACTTATAGAATTTTCCAATTGGATTATTGGGGTTATCGAGTGCGCTGAATTCAAATATGATAGTGAAATTCGATTTAATTAATAATAAGTGCATATAATTGAACTTTATTTATTTTGCTGTACATAATAATGGTGTTAAATTATTAATGTACTATTAAGTAAATATTTATACTAATTATCTAAATTTCATTAATCTCAGAGATGATACAAGATAGAAACAAACTTTCAATTTATCAATTGGTCCTTATGCCAGGTACCACCTATACAAGTGGGTCTTGACACCTTGAGGTGATGATGATATCGTCAAAAAAATGTATTTTTACAATTTTGTGAATTAAATAATTCGCATGGGTTGGTTGGAGTTGGGTGAATACCCAACACGCACTTTAAAAATGCTGAGTCATCACAGATTATATTCTACTGAAACTTGAATATCTCTCAAATGAAGTGAGCTAAATGGAAACTTCCACAACTCTAAGGGTCGTTGCATACTGAAACACCTTTCTGAAATAATTTAACACATTCATAGTGATGATGACTAGGCGAAAAAAAATCCAAAATTGCAGCTAGTGCCGACAGCATGTTCCTTTGGAGGCACTATCAATAAACCACCACCAAAATATAGTGCCACCAAAGGAACATGCGTCGGCACAGGCTGCAATTTTGGATTTTTACTGTGCCGACTATACTATAGTATAGTGGCCCAGTATTGGAATCACTGCCTTTATTATTTATTTTATTACTGTGCCGACTATACTATAGTATAGTGGCCCAGTATTGGAATCACTGCCTTTAATACTGTGCCGACTATACTATAGTATAGTGGCCCAGTATTGGAATCACTGCCTTTATTTTTATTTTTTCTCCGTAGACGGTGCCCTGGCCTGAGCTTTATAGTTGATGGGCTGAAACTTGGCATGTAGGTGCGTATGGACCGTCTAATTTGCACCTGGGGTTACGATTTTTGATTAACGAATTTTTGACACATCTTTAACACCTTTCAAAATTTGTCTGGTCCATAACTCAAAATATGTTTTACTAAACCCCCAAATTTTATTTCACATTTGGATTCACCATAAAATTCTGCGTCTGATGGGAGAGGAATATTTTCAAAAATATGTTTAATTTCTGCCATAAATGGGGTTTGAAATTTCTTTGTTTACTCGCACTTCAATTTCAGTAAAAGTGTTAAATCTAATTCTATTGTTTCAACTTGTAATAATTATATTGATTTAACTTGTTAAATCTTACTCTATTGTTTCAACTTGAGATAAATATATTGATTCAACTTAAAAATTCCAGCTGGCTTCTATTTAATTGTAGTACAGTCGAAATCGGGTTTTTTTGCCCCCGGGTTTTTTTGCCTCCCCGGGTTATTTTGCCTCCTTAATTGTCCTTGTTTCTCCATAACACAATTTGTATACAAAACTTATTGGGTTTTTTTGCTATCGAGTTTTTTTGCGTATCGGGTTTTTTTGCCTCCTTTATCATGCAAAAATGTGCAATCTTAGTGTGTTTTCAATCGGGTTATTTTGCCCCCTATATTAGATTCTCTATAATGTCTAAAGAGAAGCAGATTCGCCTGTCATTTGGACAGAAAAGACAAATTTTTTGTCTTTTGGATGATGGCGTTTCTCACTCGAATATTGCCAAGCAATTTGGCGTAAAGCGTCAGGCAATTGGCTACATAGCGAAGGATCCAGATAAATTCAAGGATGCTTTGGACAGTGGAATGGTCACTAGCTCTGGGAAAAGTTTGAAACAGTGTCAGAGATACCAGGATGCTGACACTATGCTTCTCCAGTGGTTTCTCAATATGAGAAATCAGAACAAAGTAATAAATGGTCACTTGCTGGTTGCCTCATTCAAGCGTATTCTGGAGAGACAGGGTCATGACTTCCCATCTGAAGGTGCATGTAGCTCGTGGATTCAGCGCTGGAGGAATAGGCACAGGGTCAAGTTCGTTGGGACCCATGGGGAGTCTTTGGATTGTCCCGATTTTAGTGAATGGCTAGAATACATCCAGCCTGTGTTAGTTGATTTTCAGAGGCAGGATATCTGGAATGCCGATGAGTCAGCCCTATTTTATAGAATGCAAGAATCCCATACATTTGCAGCAGAAAATGAAGAAGTGCATGGTGGAAAGGTTGACAAAGCTCGCGTCACTATCTTAGTCACTGTGTCCGCTGCTGGCGAGAAGTTGCCTCTACTTTGTATTGGTAAGTCCAAGAATCCTCGCTGGCCAGTAGTGATGGGAAAGAAAGCTAATCCGCCTGTTGACTACGATAGCTCAAGAAAAGGATGGATGACTGAGGTCGTGTGGTCCAGATACATCAATGCCTTCAACAACCGGATGAAGATGAGGAATCGGAGTGCCTTGCTTTTTGTAGACAACTGCTCTGCCCACAAATACTCAAGCGAGCTCTCCCACACACACATTATGAAGTTGCCAGTGAATACCACGAGCAAGTTGCAGCCTTGTGATCAGGGTGTGATCAGGAGTATGAAAGCGAAGTATAGAGATAGGTTGGCCAATTTCATGCTGACTGCGGATAAGACCAAAGATGTGAATCTGTACAATGGGTTGATGATGTTACAAGCAGCATGGGCAGAGGTGACCGAAGAAGTTGTATTAAATGCATGGAGAAAGTCGGGAATCTTTTTAGAAGAATTGATTGGTGAGGATGTCGAGGTCCATAAGGAATTGGAAAATGACTTGGATTTGGTTGAGGATCAGACTCTAGTTGCTGCTCCTGAGGAGACCAATATTGACCTGCTGATAGACAATTACCAAAATGAAGAATTTTTAGATGAATCTGATGATGCTGAGGAAAGAGAGGAAGGAAATGCCAAGGAGGTATCCAATGAGAATATAGATGACGTGAAGACTTCAGCTGAGTGCCTTGAATTTCTGAAACATATCACCAACAAGTTTATATCAGTCGGTGAGGAACCGCCAATTGAAATTGCCAACCTTGAGGACCGAATCAGGCAACTCCCCAACGTTCAGGCAAAAATTACTGAATTCTTCACGAAATCTGATAATTAGCCGATAGATTATAACTTTTAGTATGTACTAATACAAGTTTTCTATATTCCATGTATAATCTCATTTTCTATTACATATATAGTCAAATTGTTGTTGATGTAGAGTATATAGGAACCTCATAGCACTGTCTATTGTCAAAATCGGGTTTTTTTGCCTATCGGGTTTTTTTGCCTCTTTTCTCGTGCATTTAGGGGGGCAAAAAAACCCGATTTCGACTGTATTACTATACAATGGATTAAATAAAATATAATGATATAAGGAATTTGTTGACTAAACTCAAATCACCGTGGATAACATTGCTAAAATAAATAACTAATAATTTAATTTATTATCAATAAGTAATGAATGAATGGCATTAAACTAAAGATGGTTTATGATAGAACCGTTAAGATTTTACATACCACAACAACGACAGATTATGTGATTATATTTACTTCTGCGTTAATATTATTGCACTGTTAATAGACTGACGTAATTAATTATAATTAATTCAGTCAGTATATGACTTATATAGATGCTCCCAAATTGTTTATTAGGGGTTATCGAGTGTGCGGAATTGAAATTTGATGGACAAATTAATTTATTTATTATTTATGACAAAATAATTAAACATAATAAATATAAGTTGACATTGAAATTGGTGTTAAATTATAAATAATATTAATAATTATATATACTAATTAATTAAATATCATAAATCTCAGAGATCATAGAAGATAGAAACAAACTTTCAATTTATCAATTGGTCCTTATGGCACGTGCCACCTATACAAGTGGGTCTTGACATCTTGAGGTGATGATGACATCGTTAAAAAAATGTGTTTTTACAATTTTGTTAATTCGATATTAAAAATGGGTTAGTTCATGTTGGGTGATGACCCAACACTCACATAAAAAATGCTGAGTCATCAGTTGTTATATTCTACTCAAACTTGAATATCGCTAAAAGGAAGTGAACTAAAACGAAACTTCCACCACTCTAAGGGTCGATGCCTTCTGTAACACCTTTTTGAAATGATTTAACACCTTTATAGTGATGATGACTTGGCGAAAAAAAAATCCAAAATTGCATCCTGTGCCGACAGCATGTTCCATTGGAGGCACTATCAATAAACCACCAACAAAATATAGTGCCACCCAAGGAACTTGCGTCGGCACAGGATGCAATTTTGGATTTTTACTGTGCCGACTATACTATAGTATAGTGGCCCAGTTCTAATCTCACTGCCTTTATTTTTTTATTTTTATTTTTATTTTTTCTCCGTAGACGGTGCCCTGGCCTGAGCTTTATAGTTGATGGGCTGAAACTTGGCATGTAGGTGCGATGGGACCGTCTAATTTGCACCTGGGGTTACGATTTTTGATTAACAATTTTTTTACACATCTTTAACACCTTTCAAAATTTGTCTGGTCCATAACTCAAAAAATATTTTATTAAACCCCCAAATTTTATTTCACATTTGGATTCACCATAAAATTCTGCGTCTGATGGGAGAAGAAAACTTTTAATAAAGAGTTTTATTTCTGCCATAAATGGGGGTTGAAATTTCTTTGTTTACTCACACTTCAATTTCAGTAAAACTGTGAAATCTAATTCCATTGTTTCAACTTGTAATAATTATATTGATTTAACTTGTTAAATCTTTCACTATTGTTTCAACTTGCTACAATTATATTGATTTAACTTGTGAATGCAAGCTGGCTTCTATTTTGCAATTGAAAATTAAGATTATATATTTCATAACAACGACATATTATGTGATTATATTTACTTCTGCGAGAATATAATTGCACTGTTAATATACTGACGTAATTAATTATAAATATTTCAGTTTGTATTTAACTTATATAGTAGCTTCCAATTTGTATATTAGAGGTTATCGAGTGTGCGGAATTGAAATTTGATAGATAAATTAATTAATTAATTATTTATGACAAAATAATTGAACTTAATAATTGTATGTTGACATTGAAATTGGTGTCATATTATAAATAATATTAATAATTATTTATACTAATTAATTAAATATCATAAATCTCAGAGATCATAGAAGATAGAAACAAACTTTCAATTTATCAATTGGTCCTTATGGCACGTGCCACCTATACAAGTGGGTCTTGACACCTTGAGGTGATGATTACATCGTTAAAAAAATGTGTATTTACAATTTTGTTAATTCGATATTTAAAATGGGTTAGTTAATGTTGGGTGATGACCCAACACCCACTTAAAAAATGCTGAGTCATTACAGATTATATTCTACTGAAACTTGAATATCTCTTTAATGAAGTGAGCTGAATGGAAACTTCCACCACTCTAAAGGGTCGTTGCCTTCTGAAACACCTTTCTGAAATAATTTAACACCTTCATAGTGATGATGACATGGCGAAAAAAAAAATCCAAAATTGCAGCCTGTGCCGACAGCATGTTCCTTTGGAGGCACTATCAATAAACCAACAACAAAATATAGTGCCACCAAAGGATCATGCGTCGGCACAGGCTGCAATTTTGGATTTTATTTATTATTATTTTTATTATTTTTTCTCCGTAGACGGTGCCCTGGCCTGAGCTTTATAGTTGATGGGCTGAAACTTGGCATGTAGGTGCGTATGGACCGTCTAATTTGCACCTGGGGTTACGATTTTTGATTAACGAATTTTTGACACATCTTTAACACCTTTCAAAATTTGTCTGGTCCATAACTCAAAATATGTTTTACTAAACCCCCAAATTTTATTTCACATTTGGATTCACCATAAAATTCTGCGTCTGATGGGAGAGGAATATTTTCAAAAATATGTTTAATTTCTGCCATAAATGGGGTTTGAAATTTCTTTGTTTACTCGCACTTCAATTTCAGTAAAAGTGTTAAATCTAATTCTATTGTTTCAACTTGTAATAATTATATTGATTTAACTTGTTAAATCTTACTCTATTGTTTCAACTTGAGATAAATATATTGATTCAACTTAAAAATTCCAGCTGGCTTCTATTTAATTGTAGTATTACTATACAATGGATTAAATAAAATATAATGATATAAGGAATTTGTTGACTAAACTCAAATCACCGTGGATAACATTGCTAAAATAAATAACTAATAATTTAATTTATTATCAATAAGTAATGAATGAATGGCATTAAACTAAAGATGGTTTATGATAGAACCGTTAAGATTTTACATACCACAACAACGACAGATTATGTGATTATATTTACTTCTGCGTTAATATTATTGCACTGTTAATAGACTGACGTAATTAATTATAATTAATTCAGTCAGTATATGACTTATATAGATGCTCCCAAATTGTTTATTAGGGGTTATCGAGTGTGCGGAATTGAAATTTGATGGACAAATTAATTTATTTATTATTTATGACAAAATAATTAAACATAATAAATATAAGTTGACATTGAAATTGGTGTTAAATTATAAATAATATTAATAATTATATATACTAATTAATTAAATATCATAAATCTCAGAGATCATAGAAGATAGAAACAAACTTTCAATTTATCAATTGGTCCTTATGGCACGTGCCACCTATACAAGTGGGTCTTGACATCTTGAGGTGATGATGACATCGTTAAAAAAATGTGTTTTTACAATTTTGTTAATTCGATATTAAAAATGGGTTAGTTCATGTTGGGTGATGACCCAACACTCACATAAAAAATGCTGAGTCATCAGTTGTTATATTCTACTCAAACTTGAATATCGCTAAAAGGAAGTGAACTAAAACGAAACTTCCACCACTCTAAGGGTCGATGCCTTCTGTAACACCTTTTTGAAATGATTTAACACCTTTATAGTGATGATGACTTGGCGAAAAAAAAATCCAAAATTGCATCCTGTGCCGACAGCATGTTCCATTGGAGGCACTATCAATAAACCACCAACAAAATATAGTGCCACCCAAGGAACTTGCGTCGGCACAGGATGCAATTTTGGATTTTTACTGTGCCGACTATACTATAGTATAGTGGCCCAGTTCTAATCTCACTGCCTTTATTTTTTTATTTTTATTTTTTTTTTTTCTCCGTAGACGGTGCCCTGGCCTGAGCTTTATAGTTGATGGGCTGAAACTTGGCATGTAGGTGCGATGGGACCGTCTAATTTGCACCTGGGGTTACGATTTTTGATTAACAATTTTTTTACACATCTTTAACACCTTTCAAAATTTGTCTGGTCCATAACTCAAAAAATATTTTATTAAACCCCCAAATTTTATTTCACATTTGGATTCACCATAAAATTCTGCGTCTGATGGGAGAAGAAAACTTTTAATAAAGAGTTTTATTTCTGCCATAAATGGGGGTTGAAATTTCTTTGTTTACTCACACTTCAATTTCAGTAAAACTGTGAAATCTAATTCCATTGTTTCAACTTGTAATAATTATATTGATTTAACTTGTTAAATCTTTCACTATTGTTTCAACTTGCTACAATTATATTGATTTAACTTGTGAATGCAAGCTGGCTTCTATTTTGCAATTGAAAATTAAGATTATATATTTCATAACAACGACATATTATGTGATTATATTTACTTCTGCGAGAATATAATTGCACTGTTAATATACTGACGTAATTAATTATAAATATTTCAGTTTGTATTTAACTTATATAGTAGCTTCCAATTTGTATATTAGAGGTTATCGAGTGTGCGGAATTGAAATTTGATAGATAAATTAATTAATTAATTATTTATGACAAAATAATTGAACTTAATAATTGTATGTTGACATTGAAATTGGTGTCATATTATAAATAATATTAATAATTATTTATACTAATTAATTAAATATCATAAATCTCAGAGATCATAGAAGATAGAAACAAACTTTCAATTTATCAATTGGTCCTTATGGCACGTGCCACCTATACAAGTGGGTCTTGACACCTTGAGGTGATGATTACATCGTTAAAAAAATGTGTATTTACAATTTTGTTAATTCGATATTTAAAATGGGTTAGTTAATGTTGGGTGATGACCCAACACCCACTTAAAAAATGCTGAGTCATTACAGATTATATTCTACTGAAACTTGAATATCTCTTTAATGAAGTGAGCTGAATGGAAACTTCCACCACTCTAAAGGGTCGTTGCCTTCTGAAACACCTTTCTGAAATAATTTAACACCTTCATAGTGATGATGACATGGCGAAAAAAAAAATCCAAAATTGCAGCCTGTGCCGACAGCATGTTCCTTTGGAGGCACTATCAATAAACCAACAACAAAATATAGTGCCACCAAAGGATCATGCGTCGGCACAGGCTGCAATTTTGGATTTTATTTATTATTATTTTTATTATTTTTTCTCCGTAGACGGTGCCCTGGCCTGAGCTTTATAGTTGATGGGCTGAAACTTGGCATGTAGGTGCGTATGGACCGTCTAATTTGCACCTGGGGTTACGATTTTTGATTAACGAATTTTTGACACATCTTTAACACCTTTCAAAATTTGTCTGGTCCATAACTCAAAATATGTTTTACTAAACCCCCAAATTTTATTTCACATTTGGATTCACCATAAAATTCTGCGTCTGATGGGAGAGGAATATTTTCAAAAATATGTTTAATTTCTGCCATAAATGGGGTTTGAAATTTCTTTGTTTACTCGCACTTCAATTTCAGTAAAAGTGTTAAATCTAATTCTATTGTTTCAACTTGTAATAATTATATTGATTTAACTTGTTAAATCTTACTCTATTGTTTCAACTTGAGATAAATATATTGATTCAACTTAAAAATTCCAGCTGGCTTCTATTTAATTGTAGTATTACTATACAATGGATTAAATAAAATATAATGATATAAGGAATTTGTTGACTAAACTCAAATCACCGTGGATAACATTGCTAAAATAAATAACTAATAATTTAATTTATTATCAATAAGTAATGAATGAATGGCATTAAACTAAAGATGGTTTATGATAGAACCGTTAAGATTTTACATACCACAACAACGACAGATTATGTGATTATATTTACTTCTGCGTTAATATTATTGCACTGTTAATAGACTGACGTAATTAATTATAATTAATTCAGTCAGTATATGACTTATATAGATGCTCCCAAATTGTTTATTAGGGGTTATCGAGTGTGCGGAATTGAAATTTGATGGACAAATTAATTTATTTATTATTTATGACAAAATAATTAAACATAATAAATATAAGTTGACATTGAAATTGGTGTTAAATTATAAATAATATTAATAATTATATATACTAATTAATTAAATATCATAAATCTCAGAGATCATAGAAGATAGAAACAAACTTTCAATTTATCAATTGGTCCTTATGGCACGTGCCACCTATACAAGTGGGTCTTGACATCTTGAGGTGATGATGACATCGTTAAAAAAATGTGTTTTTACAATTTTGTTAATTCGATATTAAAAATGGGTTAGTTCATGTTGGGTGATGACCCAACACTCACATAAAAAATGCTGAGTCATCAGTTGTTATATTCTACTCAAACTTGAATATCGCTAAAAGGAAGTGAACTAAAACGAAACTTCCACCACTCTAAGGGTCGATGCCTTCTGTAACACCTTTTTGAAATGATTTAACACCTTTATAGTGATGATGACTTGGCGAAAAAAAAATCCAAAATTGCATCCTGTGCCGACAGCATGTTCCATTGGAGGCACTATCAATAAACCACCAACAAAATATAGTGCCACCCAAGGAACTTGCGTCGGCACAGGATGCAATTTTGGATTTTTACTGTGCCGACTATACTATAGTATAGTGGCCCAGTATTGGTCTTAGTGCTTTGGTATATTATTATTATTATTTTTTATCCGTAGCCTCTCCACAGAACAGAGTTTTATTTACTAAGAGCCCTAATTTTTAGGATATGTGTCTCATGGGTTACAGATGTGCACCTGGGGTCACGATTTTTTATTACATTTTTTTGGACACATTTTTGCACCTGTTTAATATTTAAACAGCAACAATAAATAGTACCCGAAAATTAAATTTATATGCATTCGATAGAGAATTAAATTCTACACCTTTTCACAGTGCACGAATTTTCAAATTGTACTTAGTTTGTGCCACAATTGAGTTGCAAGTTTCCTTTGTTTACTAACACTTTCGTTCAATTGAAAGTGTTAAATCGAATTCTATTGTTTCAACTCGTTATTATTATATTGATTCAACTTGTGAGATCGAGTAGGCTTCTATTTTCCAATTGAAAACTAAGATTCTACATTCCATAACAACAACAGATTATGTGATTATATTTCCTTCTGCGAGAATACTCTTGCACTGTTAATATACTGACGTAATTAATAATAATTAATTAAGTCAGTATATGACTTATATAGATGCTCCCAATTTGTTTATTAGGGGTTATCGAGTGTGCGGAATTGAAATTTGATAGCCAAATTAATTAATTAATTATTTATGACAAAATAATTAAACTTAATAAATATAAGTTGACATTGAAATTGTTGTTAAATTATAAATATTATTAATAATTATTTATACTAATTAATTAAATATCATAAATCTCAGAGATCATAGAAGATAGAAACAAACTTTCAATTTATCAATTGGTCCTTATGGCACGTGCCACCTATACAAGTGGGTCTTGACATCTTGAGGTGATGATGACATCGTTAAAAAAATGTGTTTTTACAATTTTGTTAATTCGATATTAAAAATGGGTTAGTTCATGTTGGGTGATGACCCAACACTCACATAAAAAATGCTGAGTCATCAGCAATTATATTCTACTCAGACTTGAATATCTCTAAAATGAAGTGAAGTAAATGGAAACTTCCGCCACTCTAAGGGTCGTGGCCTTCTGAAACACCTTTCAAAAATAATTTAACACCTTTATAGTGATGATGACTTTGCGAAAAAAAATCCAAAATTGCAGTCTGTGCCGACAGCATGTTCCATTGGAGGCACTATCAATAAACCACCAACAAAATATAGTGCCACCAAAGGAACATGCGTCGGCACAGGCTGCAATTTTGGATTTTTACTGTGCCGACTATACTATAGTATAGTGGCCCAGTATTAGAATCACTGCCTTTATTTTTATTTTTATTATTATTTTTTCTCCGTAGACGGTGCCCTGGCCAGAGCTTAATTGTTGATGGGCTGAAACTTGGCATGTAGGTGCGATGGGACCGTCTAATTTGCACCTGGGGTTACGATTTTTCGTTAACAAATTTTTGACACATCTTTAACACCTTTAAAAATTTGTCTGGTCCATAACTCAAAATATGTTTTACTAAACCCCCAAATTTTATTTCATATTTGGATTCGCCATAAAATTCTGCGTCTGATGGGAGAATAAATTTTCCAATAAAGGGGTCAATTTCTGCCATAAATGGGGGTTGAAATTTCTTTGTTTACTCACACTTCAATTTCAGTAAAGTGTTAAATCTAATTCTATTGTTTCAACTTGTAATAATTATATTGATTTAACTTGTTAAATCCTACTCTAGTGATTCAACTTGCGATAATTAAATTGATTTAACTTATAAATTGCAGCTGGCTTCTATTTAATTTACCATACAATGGATTAAATAAAATAATATAATATAAGGAATTTGTTGACTTAATTCAACTCAACCGTGGATAACAATGCTAATATAAATAACTAATAATATAATTTATTATCAATACATAATGAATGAATGGCATCAAACTCAAGATGATTTAAGATAGAAACAAACTTCAAATTTATCTACCGTTCCTTGTGACTCGGACCAATTAACAAATGCTTCTTCACACCTTGGGCGTTGATGACTTGGCGAAAAAAAATCCAAAATTGCAGCCTGCGCCGACAGCATGTTCCTTTGGAGGCACTATCAATAAACAACCAACAAAATATAGTGCCACCAAAGGAACATGCGTCGGCACAGGGTGCAATTTTGGATTTTATTTTTATTTTTTTTATTTTTTCTCCGTAGACGGTGCCCTGGCCAGAGCTTTATAGTTGATGGGCTGAAACTTGGCATGTAGTTGCGGATGGACCGTCTAATTTGCACCTGGGGTAACGATTTTTGAATAAGAAATTTTTGACACATCTTTAAAACCTTTCAAATTTTGTCTGGTCCATAACTCAAAAATTGTTTTACTAAACCCCCAGATTTTATTTCATATTTGGATTCACCATAAAATTCTGCGTCTGATGGGTGAAGAAAACTTTCAATAAATGGTTTAATTTCTGCCATAAATGGGGGTTGAAATTTCTTTGTTTACTCACACTTCAATTTCAGTAAAAGTGTTAAATCTAATTCCATTGTTTCAACTTGTAATAATTATATTGATTTAACTTGTTAAATCCTACTCTAGTGATTCAACTTGCGATAATTATATTGATTCAACTTATAAATTCCAGCTGGCTTCTATTTAATTGTAGCATTACTATACAATGGATTAAATTAAATTAATTTATATAAGGAATTTGTTGACTTTACTCAACTCACCGTGGATAACATTGCTAAAATAAATAACTAATAATTTAATTTATTATCAATAAGTAATGAATGGCATTAAACTAAAGATAGTTTATGATAGAACCGTTGACATTTTACATTCCACAACAACGACAGATAAAGTGAAAATATTTATTTCGCGAGAATATTCTTGCACAATTAATGTACTGACGTAATTTATTATAATTAATTCCTTTTGTATTTAACTTATAGACGGTTCTAATTGGATTATTGGGGTTATCGAGTGCGCTGAATTCAAATATGATAGTGAAATTCGATTTAAATTAATAATAAGTGCAAATAATTGAACTTTATTTATTTTGCTGTACATAATAATGATGTTAAATTATTAATTTATTAATAAAATATTTATACTAATTAGCTAAATTTCATTAATCTCAGAGATGATACAAGATAGAAACAAACTTTCAATTTATCAATTGGTCCTTATGCCACGTACCACCTATACAAGTGGGTCTTGACACCTTGAGGTGATGATGACATCGTCAAAAAAATGGATTTTTCCAATTTTGTGAATTCGATATTTAAAATGGGTTATTTGAAGTTGGGTGAAGACCCAACACTCACATAAAAAATGCTGAGTCATCAGCTATTATATTCTACTCAAACTTGAATATCTCTAAAATGAAGTGAACTAAATGGAAACTTCCGCCACTCTAAGGGTCGATGCCTTCTGTAACACCTTTTGATATATTTTAACACCTTCATAGTGATGATGACATGGCGAAAAAAAATCCAAAATTGCAGCTGTGCTGACAGCATGTCCCATTGGAGGCACTATCAATAAACCAACACCAAAATATAGTGCCACCAAAGGAACATGCGTCGGCACAGCTGCAATTTTGAAATTTTATTATTATTTTTATTATTTTTTCTCCGTAGACGGTGCCCTGGCCAGAGCTTTATAGTTGATGGGCTTAAACTTTGCATGTAGGTGCGATGGGACCGTCTAATTTGCAACTGGGGTAACGATTTTTGATTAAGAAATTTTTGACACATCTTTAACACCTTTCAAATTTTGTCTGGTCCATAACTCAAAAATTGTTTTACTAAACCCCCAAATTTTATTTCACATTTGGATTCGCCATAAAATTTTGCGTTTGATGGGAGAAGAAATCTTTCAATAAAGGGGTCAATTTCTGCCATAAATTGGGGTTGAAATTTCTTTGTTTACTCACACTTCAATTTCAGTAAAACTGTGAAATCTAATTCCATTGTTTCAACTTGTAATAATTATATTGATTTAACTTGTTAAATCCTACTCTAGTGATTCAACTTGCGATAATTATATTGATTTAACTTATAAATTCCAGCTGGCTTCTATTTATTTCTAGTATTACTTTACAATGGATTAAATAAAATATTATAATATAAGGAATTTGTTGACTAAATTCAACTTAACCGTGGATAACATTGCTAAAATAAATAACTAATAATATAATTTATTATCAATACATAATGAATGAATGGCTTTAACTCAAGATGGTTTATGATAGAACCGTAAATTTACATTCCACAACAACGACAGATTAAGTGAATATATTTATTTCGGCGAGAATATTCTTGCACAATTAATGTACTGCCGTAATTAATTATAATTAATTCCTTTTGTATTTAACTTATAGACGGTTCCAATTGGATTATTGGGGTTATCGAGTGCGTGGAATTCAAACATTATAGTGAAATTCAATTTAAATTAATAATTATTACAAATTATTGAACATAATTTATTTTGCTGTATATAATAATGGTGTTAAATAATTAATACATTAATTAAATTTTTATGCTAATTAGCTAAATTTCATTAATCTCAGAGATGATACAAGATATAAACAAACTTTCAATTTATCAAATGGTCCTTATGCCAGGTACCACCTAAACAAGTGGGTCTTGACACCTTGAGGTGATGATGACATCGTTAAAAAAATGTATTTTTACAATTTTTTTAATTCGACATGTAAAAAGGGTTAGTTGGTGTTGGGTGATGACCCAACACTCACATAAAAAATGCTGACTCATCACTTATTATATTCTACTGAAACTTGAATATCTTTGAAACGAAGTGAGCAAAATGGAAACTTCCACGACTCTAACGGTCGTTGCCTTCTGAAACACCTTTCTGAAATAATTTAACACCTTCATAGTGATGATGACATGGCGGAAAAAAAAATCCAAAATTGCAGCCTGTGCCGAGAGCATGTTCTTATGGAGGCACTATCAATAAAGCACCACCAAAATATAGTGCCACCAAAGGATCATGCGTCGGCACAGGCTGCAATTTTGGATTTTATTTATATTATTATTATAATTATTATTATTTCTCCGTAGCAGGTGCCCTGGCCACACCTGTATACATAGAGGGCTGAAACTTGGCATGTACATTCGGATTCGACGTCTAATTTGCACCTGGGGTTACGATTTTGTATTAACAAATTTTTGACACATCTTTAACACCTTTCAAAATTTGTCTGGTCCATAACTCAAAAAATGTTTTACTAAACCCCAAAATTTTATTTCACATTTGGATTCGCCATAAAATTCTGCGTTTGATGGGAGAAGAAATTTTTCAATAAAGGGGTCAATTTCTGCCATAAATGGGGGTTGAAATTTCTTTGTTTACTGACACTTCAATTTCAGTAAAGTGTTAAATCTAATTCTACTGTTTCAACTTGTAATAATTATATTGATTTAACTTGTTAAATCCTACTCTAGTGATTCAACTTGCGATAATTATATTGATTTAACTTATAAATTCCAGCTGGCTTCTATTTAATTTTAGTATTACTATACAATTGATTAAATTAAATAATATAATATAAGGAATTTGTTGACTCAACTCAACCAACCATGGATAACATTGCTAAAATAAATAACTAATAATATAATTTATTATCAATACATAATGAATGAATGGCATTAAACTAAAGATGGTTTATGATAGAACCGTTAAGATTTACATTCCACAACAACGACAGATTAAGTGATTATATTTATTTCGGCGAGAATATTCTTGCACAATTAATGACTGACTTAATTAATTATAATTAATTCATTTTGTATTTAACTTATAGACGGTTCCAAATAGATTATTGGGGTTATCGAGTGCGTGGAATTCAAATATTATAGTGAGATTCAATTTAAATTAATAATAATTGCAAATAATTGAACTTAATTTATTTTGCTGTATATAATAATGGTGTTAAATAATAAATAAATAAATTAAATATTTATACTAATTAGATAAATTTCATTAATCTCAGAGATGATACAAGATAGAAACAAACTTCCAATCTATCAATTGATCCTTATTGATCGTAACACCTCTAAAATGGGTCTTGACCCCTTGAGGTGATGATGACATCATCAAAAAATGTATTTTTACAATTTTGTTAATTCGATATTTAAAATGGGTTAGTTGATGTTGGGTGATGACCCAACACACACATAAAAAATGCTGAGTCATCAGCTATAATATTCTACTCAAACCTGAATATCTCTAAAATTATATGAACTAAATGGAAACTTCCACCACTCTAAGGGTCGATGCCTTCTGTAATACCTTTTTGAAATAATTTAACACCTTCATAGTGATGATGACATGGCGGAAAAAAAATCCAAAATTGCAGCCTGCGCCGACAGCATGTTCTTTTGGAGGCACTATAAATAAACAACCAACAAAATATAGTGCCACCAAAGGAACATGCGTCGGCACAGGCTGCAATTTTGGATTTTATTTTTATTATTATTATTATTTTTTTCTCCGTAGACGGTGCCCTGGCAAGAGCTTAATTGTTGAAGGGCTGAAACTTGGCATGTAGGTGCGATGGGACCGTCTAATTTGCACCTGGGGTTACGATTTTTGATTAAAAAAATTTTGACACATCTTTAACACATTTCAAAATTTGTCTGGTCCATAACTCAAAAATTGTTTTACTAAACCCCCAAATTTTTATTTCATATTTAGATTCATCTTAAAATTTTGCTTCTGATGGGAGAAGAAAATTTGTTAAAATTGGTTTAATTTCTGCCATAAATGGGGGTTGAAATTCCATTGTTTACTCAACACTTGAATTTCAATAAAACTGTGAAATCTAATTCCATTCTTTCAACTTGTAATAATTATATTGATTTAACTTGTTCAATCTTACTCTATTGATTCAACTTGCGATAATTAAATTGATTTAACTTATAAATTCCAGCTGGCTTCTATTTAATTTTAGTATTACTATACAATTGATTAAATTAAATAATATAATATAAGGAATTTGTTGACTCAACTCAACCAACCATGGATAACATTGCTAAAATAAATAACTAAAAATCCAAAATTGCACCCTGTGCCGACGCATGTTCCTTTGGTGGCACTATATTTTATTGGTTGGTTATTGATAGTGCCTCCAAAGGAGCATGCTGTCAGACAGGGTGCAATTTTGGATTTTTTTTCGCCCAGTCATCATCACTATGAAGGTGTTAAATTATTTCAGAAAGGTGTTTCAGAAGGCAACGACCCTTTAGAGTGGTGGAAGTTTCCATTCAGCTCACTTCATTAAAGAGATATTCTAGTTTCAGTAGAATATAATCTGTAATGACTCAGCATTTTTTAAGTGGGTGTTGGGTCATCAACCAACATTAACTAACCCATTTTAAATATCGAATTAACAAAATTGTAAAAACACATTTGTTCAACGATGTCATCAGCACCTAAAGGTGTCAAGACCCACTTGTATAGGTGGCACGTGTCATAAGGACCAATTGATATATTGAAAGTTTGTTTCTATCTTCTATGATCTCTGAGATTTATGATATTTAATTAGTTAGTATAAATAATTATTAATATTATTTATAATATGACACCAATTTCAATGTCAACATACAATTATTAAGTTCAATTATTTTGTCATAAATAATTAATTAATTAATTTATCTATCAAATTTCAATTCCGCACACTCGATAACCTCTAATATACAAATTGGAAGCTTCTATATAAGTTAAATACAAACTGAATTATTTATAATTAATTACGTCAGTATATTAACAGTGCAATTATATTCTCGCAGAAGTAAATATAATCACATAATATGTCGTTGTTATGAAATATATAATCTTAATTTTCAATTGCAAAATAGAAGCCAGCTTGAATTCACAAGTTAAATCAATATAATTATAGCAAGTTGAATCACTAGAGTAGGATTTAACAAGTTAAATCAATATAATTATTACAAGTTGAAACAATGGAATTAGATTTAACACTTTACTGAAACTGAAGTGTGAGTATACAAAGAAATTTAAGCCCCCATTTGTGGCAGAAATTAAACCCCTTATTGAAAGATTTCTTCTCCCATCAGACGCAGAATTTTACGGTGAATCCAAATATGAAATAAAATTTGCGGGTTTAGTAAAACATATTTTGAGTTATGGACCAGACAAATTTTGAAAGGTGTTAAAGATGTGTCCAAAATTTGTTAATAAAAAATCGTAACCCCAGGTGCAAATTAGACGGTCCCATCGCACCTACATGCCAAGTTTCAGCCCATCAACAATTAAGCTCTGGCCATTGCACCGTCTACGGAGAAAAAAAAAAAAAATAATAAAAATAATAATAATTAAGGCAGTGATTCCAATACTGGGCCACTATACTATAGTATAGTCGGCACAGTAATAATATAATTTATTATCAATACATAATGAATGAATGGCATTAAACTCTTGATGGTTTATGATAGAAACTAACTTCAAATTTATCTACCGTTCCTTGTAACTCCGACCAATTAACAAATGGTTCTTCACACCTTGGGCGTTGATGACTTGGCTAAAAAAAATACAAAATTGCAGCCTGCGCCGACAGCATGTTCCTTTGGAGGCACTATCAATAAACCACCAACAAAATATAGTGCCACCAAAGGGACATGCGTCGGCACAGGCTGCAATTTTTTATTTTATTTTTTCTCCGTAGACGGTGCCCTGGCAAGAGCTTAATTGTTGATGGGCTGAAACTTGGCATGTAGGTGCGATGGGACCGTCTAATTTGCACCTGGGGTTACGATTTTTGATTAACAAATTTTTGACACATCTTTAACACCTTTCAAAATTTGTCTGGTCCATAACTCAAAATATGTTTTAATAAACCCAAAAATTTTATTTCATATTTAGATTCATCTTAAAATTTCGCTTCTGATGGGAGAAGAAAATTTGTTAAAATTGGTTTAATTTCTGCCATAAATGGGGGTTGAAATTCCTTTGTTTACTCAACACTTCAATTTCAATAAAACTGTGAAATCTAATTCCATTGTTTCAACTTGTAATAATTATATTGATTTAACTTGTTAAATCTTACTCTATGATTCAACTTGCGATAATTAAATTGATTTAACTTATAAATTGCAGCTGGCTTCTATTTAATTTACCATACAATGGATTAAATAAAATAATATAATATAAGGAATTTGATGACTTAATTCAACTCAACCGTGGATAACAATGCTAATATAAATAACTAATAATATAAATTATTATCAATACATAATGAATGAATGGCTTTAAACTCAAGATGATTTAAGATAGAAACAAACTTCAAATTTATCTACCGTTCCTTGTGACTCGGACCAATTAACAAATGCTTCTTCACACCTTGGGCGTTGATGACTTGGCGAAAAAAAATCCAAAATTGCAGCCTGCGCTGACAGCATGTTCCTTTGGAGGCACTATCAATAAACAACACAAAAATATAGTGCCACCAAATGAACATGCGTCGGCACAAGCTGCAATTTTGGATTTTATTATTATTATTATTACTGTGCCGACTATACTATAGTATAGTGGCCCAGTTCTAATCTCACTGCCTTTATTACTGTGCCGACTATACTATAGTATAGTGGCCCAGTATTGGTCTTAGTGCTTTGGTATATTATTATTATTACTGTGCCGACTATACTATAGTATAGTGGCCCAGTTCTAATCTCACTGCCTTTATTTTTACTGTGCCGACTATACTATAGTATAGTGGCCCAGTATTGAAATGAGTGCTTTGGTATATTATTATTATTATTACTGTGCCGACTATACTATAGTATAGTGGCCCAGTATTGGTCTTAGTGCTTTGGTATATTATTATTATTATTACTGTGCCGACTATACTATAGTATAGTGGCCCAGTATTGGTCTTAGTGCTTTGGTATATTATTATTATTATTATTTATCCGTAGCCACTCCACAGAACAGAGTTTTATTAACTAAGAGCCATAATTTTTTGGATGGGTGTCTCATGGGTTACAGATGTGCACCTGGGGTCACGATTTTTTATTACATTTTTTTGGACACATTTTTGCACCTGTTTAATATTGAAACAGGAACAATAAATAGTACCCGAAAATTAAATTTATATGCATTCGATAGAGAATTAAATTCTACACCTTTTCACAGTGCACGAATTTTCAAATTGTACTTAGTTTGTGCCACAATTGAGTTGCAAGTTTCCTTTGTTTACTAACACTTCAGTTCAATTGAAAGTGTTAAATCTAATTCTATTGTTTCAATCGTTATTATTATATTGATTCAACTTGTGAGATCGAGTAGGCTTCTATTTCCAATTGAAAACTAAGATTCTACATTCCATAACAACGACAGATTATGTGATTATATTTATTTCTGCTTAGAATATTCTTGAACAATGGATACATGACATATTTAATTCTAATTAATTCGCTCTGTGTTTAACGTATAGAGATGGTTCCTAATAGATTATTGGGGTTATCGAGTGCGCTGAATTCAAATATGATAGTGAAATTCAATTTAGATTAATAATTATTGCAAATGATTGAACTTAATTTATTTTGATGTACATAATATTGGTGTTAAATTATAAATAGATTAATTAAATATTTATACTAATTATCTAAATTTCATTAATCTCTGAAATGATATAAGATAGAAACAAACTTTAAATTTATCAATTGGTCCTTATGGCACGTACCACCTATACAAGTGAGTCTTGACACCTTGAGGTGATGATGACATCGTCAAAAAAATGTATTTTTACAATTTTGTGAATTCGATATTTAAAATGGGTTGGTTGGAGTTGGGTGAATACCCAACACGCACTTTAAAAATGCTGAGTCATCAGCTATTATATTCTACTCAAACTTGAATATCTCTAAAATGAAGTGAACTAAATGGAAACTTCCGCCACTCTAAGGGTCGATGCCTTCTGTAACACCTTTTGATATATTTTAACACCTTCATAGTGATGATGACATGGCGAAAAAAAATCCAAAATTGCAGCTGTGCTGACAGCATGTCCCATTGGAGGCACTATCAATAAACCACCACCAAAATATAGTGCCATCAAAGGAACATGCGTCGGCACAGCTGCAATTTTGGATTTTTTTTTATCCTTAGCCTCTCCACAGAACAGAGTTTTATTTACTAAGAGCCCTAATTTTTAGGATATGTGTCTCATGGGTTACAGATGTGCACCTGGGGTCACGATTTTTTATTACATTTTTTTGGACACATTTTTGCACCTGTTTAATATTTAAACAGCAACAATAAATAGTACCCGAAAATTAAATTTATATGCATTCGATTGAGAATTAAATTCTACACCTTTTCACAGTGCACGAATTTTCAAATTGTACTTAGTTTGTGCCACAATTGAGTTGCAAGTTTCCTTTGTTTACTAACACTTCAGTTCAATTGAAAGTGTTAAATCGAATTCTATTGTTTCAACTCGTTATTATTATATTGATTCAACTTGTGAGATCGAGTAGGCTTCTATTTTCCAATTGAAAACTAAGATTCTACATTCCATAACAACGACAGATTATGTGATTATATTTCCTTCTGCAAGAATACTCTTGCACTGTTAATATACTGACGTAATTAATAATAATTAATTAAGTCAGTATATGACTTATATAGATGCTCCCAATTTGTTTATTAGGGGTTATCGAGTGTGCGGAATTGAAATTTGATAGCCAAATTAATTAATTAATTATTTATGACAAAATAATTAAACTTAATAAATATAAGTTGACATTGAAATTGTTGTTAAATTATAAATATTATTAATAATTATTTATACTAATTAATTAAATATCATAAATCTCAGAGATCATAGAAGATAGAAACAAACTTTCAATTTATCAATTGGTCCTTATGGCACGTGCCACCTATACAAGTGGGTCTTGACACCTGCAGGTGATGATGACATCGTCAAAAAAATGTGTTTTTACAATTTTGTTAATTCGATATTTAAAATGGGTTAGTTGAAGTTGGGTGATGACCCACCATTCACATAAAAAATGCTGAGTCATCAGCAATTATATTCTACTCAGACTTGAATATCTCTAAAATGAAGTGAAGTAAATGGAAACTTCCGCCACTGTAAGGGTCGATGCCTTCTGTAACACCTTTTGAAATATTTTAACACCATCATAGTGATGATGACATGGCGAAAAAAAAATCCAAAATTGCAGCTGTGCTGACAGCATGTCCCATTGGAGGCACTATCAATAAACCACCACCAAAATATAGTGCCACCAAAGGAACATGCGTCGGCACAGCTGCAATTTTGTTTTTTTATCCGTAGCCTCTCCACAGAACAGAGTTTTATTTACTAAAAGGCCAAATTTTCAGGATATGTGTCTCCTGGGTTACAGATGTGCACCTGGGGTCACGATTTTTTACTACATTTTTTTGGACACATTTTTACACCTGTTTAATGTTGGGAAAATAACAATTATTGGTGCCCCAATATTCTATTTATATGCATTCGATAGAGAACTAAATTCTACACATTTTCACAGTGCACGAATTTTTAAATTGGATTTAGTTTGTGCCATAATTGAGTTCCAAATTCCCTTTGTTTACTCACACTTCAATTTCAGTAAAAGTGTTAAATATAATTCTATTGTTTCAACTTGTAATAATTATATTGCTTCAACTTGTTAAATCTTACACTATTGTTTCAACTTGCGATAGTTATATTGATTCTACTTGTGACTTCGAACTGGCTTCTTTCAACCTATTTTAGGCATTTCGTTTCTATTTATACTAGAGTTCTCCAGTATTATGTTAATTGAAACTATTATATTTTCATTGCTACTTTTATTTGCTATTTACTATTTGCTACTTTTTCGATACTTTAACGATACTTTAACGAAGCTCATCCATTCCTAAGGTTAGTATGAATTAAGTTATTACATTTATTTATTAATTAAGTTAGTAGATTCCAAGTTAATTAAGTTATTACATTTACAGTGCCGTAGCCACCATTTAAAAGTGATCAGGTTAGACCGGGCTGGATACAGTACCAACAGGACCAAAGGTTCAGGTTAACCTGTCCAACCAACCAAAAGTGGTCAGGTTGAAACCTGACCAACCTGACCAGTGGCTACGGCCCTGATTTATGAATGAAGTTATTACATTCGAAGTTTCGATAAATTCCTTTATTACTTTACGATTAATTTATTGATTTTTTTAATTTATGCTTTGATGAATTGAGTTAATTTCTGATAACTGCACCCATTGTTAATTTATTTAAATAGATATGATTTCTATTGAGCTTTGGAGAGCAAGAATTGGAGGCTGGGGAGGAAAAGGTAGATTGCCTAGAGGATGTGATGAGACCCAGAATTTCTACCCCATTACGAAACAGGCGGATCCGATATTAGCACTATCATGTTGCCTGTTATTCGTAGTAATCAGGATACTCCTAGTGATTGGTGGAGTTGAGCTAAATCCTGGACCTATCGGACGAGATCCTAATGCCTCATCTTCTCAAGACTTCTCATCTGAAACAGGTAATTATTTAATTGTCATTTAATTATGAAGTTTATTGATTATGTATTTTTGCACATTTTCGAAGCGAATTATCCATTTAATTAATTTAATTAATTAACTATGAAAGGATTTAATCCATAATTCTTACAATGAATAGTTAACGGTTTTTGCCTAAATAAACCATCTTCTCCATACACTAAGTACACTGATACTATAAGAGGCATACGTATGATATTACATTACAAACTATGCTGCTTGATCATTACTGTTAGTTTTTTTAAAGTGAAGATGTGTTTCATAACAAGTGCAATGAAAACACTTGCACATTTACAGTTGATGATTTCAATTCTAATATTCAAATTAGTAACGAAATAATAAGCTATTTATATCTCTTTTGTAATAATTATACTTACTGTTAATTAAACACTTGCACATTTACAGTTTTAGATTTCAATTTGATTATTTAGATTAGTAACGAAATAATAAGATATTTATATCTCTTTTGTAAATATAGCCGGTTGTTGTCTTAATTCTTTACAGTTCAAACATGATTTAAATATACAATGAAATTGCTTTATTAGCAACTGGCATTTTACATTAAATTTGGTTGCTAATAGAGCAATGTTGCTAATAGAGGAACAAAAATAACATTAAAAGTTCGCTTGGGAACTTAAAATAAGTGCTAGTAGAGCAATGTTGCTACTAGGGGAGTTGCTAGCAATTCCACGCTATGTTTAAATAAGATGAAATGCAATTTGAGTATTGGTATTCTATTTAAATTATTCCTATACCCACAATACAATATTTTAGATACTATGGATATTTCAACTGATCTTACTATCCGAGAATTGAGTCCAATGGATATCCAGTTGTGCTCGCAAGGGGAAACTAACGAAGATTCGGAATCTGAAATGAATGCTGATCTAAGCCAAGACGTTCAGCGTACCCCGATTACTTCTCAGATTGTACCGATGGATGATCTCGGGCTGTCTAGTCAGTGCTCCTCTAGCTGTGCTACTCCTAGCAAGGACACACCGATCTCTACTCCTAAGTCTCGCAAGAGGAAGGGGTATAGAGCTACTAAGGATAGAAAGAGAGATGCTATCAAAAAGAGGAGAACGGATGATACTGAGTTTCGTGATAATGAAAACGAAACAAGACTTGCGAATGTCATAAAAGCTCTGGAAGATCCTGAAACACGAGCGAGACATAATAGTGATATGTTGAAAATAATGACAAATAAACTCAAAGATCCAGCTGAGAGGGCGAAACATAATGCCTCTGTTGCAGATAAGCTCAAGGATCCAGCTGAGAGGGCAAAGCATAATGCCGCTGTTGCAGATAAGCTTAGGGATCCAGCTGAGAGGGCGAAACATAATGCATCTGTTGCAGATAAGCTCAAGGATCCAGCTGAGAGGGCGAAACATAATGCCTCTGTTGCAGATAAGCTCAAGGATCCAGCTAAGAGGGCTAAGCATAATACCGCTGTTGCCAATAAGCTCACGGATCCAGCTGAGAGGGCGAAACATAATGAACGCCAGCTGAAGCTTGTTACCGAGAAACGGATAGACTCTAGCGAGAAAATGAAACACAACCTAGCTGAGTTAGATAGGTATAGAACTTTTCAAGGTGCGCTTAAGTCGATTATTCTCAAGTATCTATCTGAGATAGCTGAAGGCCCAACATTTGTTTGTTCTTGCTGTGGATGTCTCCATTTCAGGAAAACAGTTGTCATTCTTAAGAGAGAGAAACTTGTTTCAACGAATGTGTGCAAACATGATTTCGTCAAACAGGTAATTATATTATACTCCATTGGTATTATTATCAATATCTTTAAATAGAATAAGATTTATTTGGGAATGATTTATTGATTAAGTTGGTACTCAAATATAATCTTCAATTAATCCTATTCATTTTATCTATAATTATTTCTATTTAGGTTTTTCTCTATGAGACGGTCGACATGGAGTATGTGTGTAAGAACTGTCTCATTAACATCAAAGATGGCAGAGTCCCTAAGATAGCGTTATGCCGTGGCTTAACTTTCCCCGAGATCCCTCCTGAGCTAACTGGTCTGACTGTGATTGAACAGAGACTGGTCTCTCCCAGACACGAGTTCATGAACATAAGATCTCTAGGCAGGGAGAGACAGCACGGACTGCATGGCATGGTTGTTAATGTTCCCATAGACGTAGATAAGACTGTTAATCAGTTACCTAGGACATTCTTACAGTCCCAAACCATTCAGTTACAGTTGTTTCGTAAGTTATCGTTTGCAAAACCTTATTTATACGAAACGATAAGACCGAATGTAGTATTAGAAGCAGCTCGCTATCTCTCTACCACTGAGCTCTTCAAGCTAGAGAAGGTAGTAGTATCAGAGGACTGGGTTAACTCTGTAACACGTACTGGTACTGGTAATGTTAATTTTATTGTTAACCTGAATGACGAGCCTTCTGATATAGTAGTTGTAGATGAAGAGGAACAGGATTCTGAGACTGTTCCTGGTATTGAGGAGCTCTTCGATAACCTTGAGGAGTTGTTGAAGGAAATTGATGATTGGGATGAGACCAAGGATGATCTCCCCATTAACCCTGGTTCTCTAGACACACTGCTGCTGTCTAATGAGAACCTGCTAATGAAATTGGCTCCTGGAGAAGGGAGGAAGCCTCTGTACTTAACCACGGATAAGTTTATAGAGGAACTAGCTTACCCTTGTGTGTTTGCTGGTCAATGCAGAGACTTACCTGAGGACCTGTCTATCCTCAAGAAATCCAAGTCTGACATTTTGAGGTTAGTTACTATCTAATAATACTTATAATCTCAATCTCTACTATACATAATTTTGTTACTCAACCGTAGATATTCTTAAAGTTGAATGACTATGTTATATCCATGGTCCAATAACATATTTGTTTATTTAAATTACAATTAACTAAGTTTCAATATAATTTTCAAATCTTCTAATGAGACTTCCCTAGATATGATAGGAGATGCAGCACTAACATCCCTCTGCTGCTTCTCAAGTACAAACTGGTAGAGACAGCTAGTCTTAACAGTGCTATCAGTATTTGTATGAGAAAGACTAAGTCTACAGACGGACAGGCTATAACTGTGTCTGATGTTCTCAATGACGAGAATCTGGAGAGAATGGTAGAGGACGATGAGGCTTTTAAGTTCTTGAAGCAAGTCCGGTCTACCCCTGCATTCTGGCAGCAGAAACAGAGAGAGCTGATGTCTATGATAAGACAGCTGGGATGTCCCACGTTCTTTCTAACTCTGTCTGCTGCTGAGACTAAATGGCTAGAGCTACTCAGGATACTGAAACAGATCCTAGATGACGTTAAGCTGTCTGTTGAAGAGGTTCTGGAATTCCAGTGGAGCGAGAGAGCAGATCTGATAAGGAGAGATCCTGTCACTTGTGCTAGGTACTTTGATCACCGCTCCAAGGAGCTATTTAAGGTGCTTCGATCAGAGGTTAGTCCCCTTGGTAAATTGACTGATTACTATTTGAGAATAGAATTTCAGCAAAGAGGGTCCCCACATGTGCATTCATTACTTTGGGTACAAGATGCCCCTAAGTATGACCACAATCCGTTACCTGAAGTAATAGAATTTATTGATCGTACTATCTCATGTAAATTGCCAGATGAGACTAGTATAATAACTGAGAATGATATTAAGTTACAGCGACATAAGCACACAAATACGTGTTATAAGAAAAAGTCGTTTCGTCGTTGTAGGTTTGGTATTCCGTACCCTCCAATGGTATCAACTAAAATTCTAGAACCATTGGAGTTTGCTGCCAGTACGGCTACCAAGGAGGAGATAGCCGCTAATGCAGCTCTTAAGGAGACTGCTAAGAAAATATATGCTCTAATTGACACCTATGATAAGAGCGATACTGACTTGGGTAGTATAACGATACAGGATTTCTTTAATGAACTCTATGTTACCGAAGAGCAATACATAACTGCATTGAGATCTTGTATAAATAGACCAACTATATTTCTGAAACGAAATTTGAATGAAATGCGGATTAATGCTCATAATACGACTATATTGCATTTATGGAAAGCTAATATGGATCTCCAATACATATTGGATCCATACGCTTGTGCTGTTTATGTTATTTCGTATATCGGAAAGTCCCAACGTGGGATGTCTAAGTTGTTGAGAGATGCCTTAATGCATCTGAAAGCAGGCAATGCCACTATTAAAGAGAGACTGAGGGGAATAGCATACAAATTTCAGTGCTGTAGCGAGGTATCAGCTCAGGAGGTTTCTTACCATCTCCTCAGTCTCCCTCTCTCTAAGTGCAGTAGAGCTAATGTGTATATTAACACCAATCCTGCCAATAAACGGGTTAGGATACTCAAGTCCAAGCCCGTTCTAATGGGTATGGAACAGGATTCTGTAGATATACTTCTGTCAGGTTTAATTGAGCACTACATGCAACGACCTGACGAGTTAGAGGAAACATGCCTAGCAGAGTTTGCCGCTTGGTATGAATTCCAATCTAGTAAGCGAATATGTAAAACTAATCCCGACTTTGAGGAGGAAAATATGGAAGACGAGGCAGCTTCCCTGGTCGATAATCCGAGATTATTTCCTCTCAAAGATACAGGTTTTATAAGACTTCGTCGTAAAGCTAAAATTATCCGATTTAGAAGGTATAGTATTATACAGGACGAAGTTAACTTTTATAGAGAACAGTTAATGCTGTTTGTATCGTGGAGAACGGACAGTAGTGATACTGACAATATCGACTTTAAGTCTATGTATGCTACCCATCTTACTCTGATTACTCAGAATAGGGAATTGTTTGAAAGCAGAGACCTATCCTCAATTGACGAGGCTATTAATATCCTCGAGGACTTGGACCCTGATGAGCTTAACTTTGATGGAATTGCTATTGAGGAAGTTATGAACAATGAGGGTGCAGTGGTTATTGAGGATACTGACTTCCAGGTAGACAATCCAGGGAACGACAATCCCTGGACTGTAGATCCCAATTGTGACCCCGGAACTAAATCTGTAGGAGGATTCTTCACTATTCCTAACATGAATACTGAGGAGGTATTCCTTGAGATGTGTCGCAGCCTGAACAATGTTCAGCGTACTGTATTCCTCCACACTCTGCACTGCTTTAAGACTATGAAGCAGCTGCCCATGTATCTCTATATAGGAGGAGGTGCTGGTGTTGGTAAGAGTACGGTAATACGAGTCTTATACGAAGGTTTGGTAAGATTTATGAATTCACTACCTGGCACTAAACCTGATGCTATTAAGGTACTGCTAACAGCTCCTACAGGTAAAGCTGCTTTTAATATCCGTGGTATGACACTCCATTCTGCATTTGCTTTACCTGTAACGGAGTTTAACGGCGAAATGCCCAACCTATCTTCTGATGTTTGTAACACATTAAGAAGCAAGCTAAGCTGTTTAAAAGTTATCATAATAGATGAAATATCCATGGTTGGTAGTAAAATTTTGTCTCAGGTTAATAAGCGATTGAAAGCCATCATGGACAATTCACTGGACTTTGGTGGTGTCTCCATCATCTGTGTTGGAGATTTCCATCAGTTACGTCCGGTTAAGGATAGCTATGTATTTCAAATTTCAGTCTCCAGTGCCAATAATTACGATGGACTGGTTGGTCCGTACCTTTGGGAAAAATTCTCATATATAGAACTGACGGAAATAATGAGACAAAAAGATGATCAGAAGTTTGCATTTGCATTGAACAATTTTGCTAACTGTTGTTTAACTGAGGATGACACAAATCTTTTTACCAGTAGAATTATTGCGAAAGATTCTTATGAGAATCTTCCCATAAAATCTATCCATCTGTTTAGTACAAACGCCAGTGTTAATGCTCATAACGAGATTGTTCTCAATGCATTAACCACTGAAGGTTTTAGATTTATAGCTATTGATTCTTTAGTAGGAGATACTGCTGGTGGTATTACTGACAAGCTGAGTAACCTTATTAAACACCTAAAGGTATGTGACACCCAGGGACTACCCTATGAGCTCTTCTTGAAGCTGGGCGCTAGATACCTCATGACGCTGAATATCGACATACAAGATGGTCTGGTTAATGGGGCTACTGGACTCTTGAAGAGAATAGTTTATGGAACCAAGAGCGATTCTCTGGAACGAGTTCCCTGTATCCTCTGGATGGAGTTTGACGATCCAACTGTAGGAAAGGACAAACGAGCAAAGTCTCAACATCGTTATCTTAGAGATAGTGCAATTCCAAGGAACTGGACTCCTATTGGATTGGAAACACGACGTTTCCAGAGAGGGAAAGCCGTGAGTTGTTATAAGATAGTTAGGAAGCAGTTTCCTTTCATAGTAGCTGAAGCTCTTACAATTCATAAGAGTCAAGGCGATACTTACGATTGTGTTGTAGTCCATATAGAAATACGTATGCTACGTAATGCGTTATACACCGCGCTCAGTAGGGCTAAATCGGCATCTGGTCTGTTTGTAGTTGGTAATCTAAAACTAAATAATAAGTTATCTGATAAAGATCCTGTCCACTTAGAACTTAAGCGGTTAAGAGAACACTGTGCTATTATCTGGTCTATTCCACTAACTAGTCCAGATATCTATGTACACAATGTTCGTTCATTGAACAAACACTGGGAAGACTTGACCTTAGATCCACTCATAGTGCAATCCCAAGTGTTAATCTTGCATGAGACAATGACTTTAGCCTCTGATAACTTTAATATCCCTGGTCATACTCTCATTGGTAGAATTGATGGTAGTGCTAGAATCCCTGGTTCTGGTACACACATATACTCCCGAAATCCAGCGGTGTGTAAGTCTTTAGTCGCACACTCAGGCTGTCATAATGGCGCTAGGATCGAGATATTGATTATCCAGTTCTATGATCCCATGATAATCGATAAGCCTATCGTAGTAATGTCTATATACCGATCACCACATTCCCCAATGAAGGAATTTTACACTGAACTTGATCAGGTTCTATGTAAAATTGATAACTCTGATCCCTTGATAATTACTGGGGACTTCAATATAGATTTATTTGCGCGATCTCTTGAGAGAGATACCTTGATAAAGTATTTTTCAAATAAAGGGATGATGCAATCTTTGTCTGGAGTATCCACTAACTATGGATCTCAGCTAGATTGTGTATTCACTAAAAACTTGACCTGTTCATCTGGTTTTTATGAATCATACTTTAGTGATCATAAGCCAATGTTGATTTCTCTTGGAACTGGTGTTAGTGACTGTAGTAACGTGGATAATAAACCAATTATTCCACATGCTACTAGTCAAGATGATAGTATTGATATTGACCAAATACCAATTGATAATACAACCAAGGATATTCAGGATGTAATTGTTAGTCATGTGCACATCCCTACTCCTGTGCTGCCTCCTGTCTTTGCATATGACAATGCTAATGCATTCACATTTTCGATGAGACAGTCATTAGCAGCATGCATTAATCTACAGAGAATACCTTTAAGACCGACTAACTATACTGGGTCTAGAGTCTCTGCTACTAGTTATTACGATTTTATGCGTACAAATATAAGAGATCGGTTTAATTTCAGGATAGTTCCTGTAACAAGTGATGGGAATTGTTTCTTTAGAACATTGTCTCACATTATTTTCGGTGATGAAAGTGAGCATCATAATATCCGTGGTTCTCTAATAGACACATTTGAACAAAGTCCTTATGTTGCTGCTTTCTGTGGCATCCAAGGCTATAATGCAGTTACTATTCAGCAACACTTGAGTAATATGAAGCGTAATTACTCTTGGGGAACTCTGAATGAACTTATTATATTTGGAATCTTAGCTGGTATTAATGTTAGTTACATTAATGCTGTTGTTACAGACCCTTCTAAGTGGGTAATAACTGATGTGTCTACTGACAATATTCTCGGTAAACCAAGTGAACCAATATATGGAGGGAGACACCTTGTTGTGTTGTTTCATAGTATTAATTTCTCTGGATCTTGTTCTAATCATTATGACGCATTGTATCCTATTATAAGTAGCAATCTACTTTAGGAGTAGCATATCCACACACTTATCAAGAACATTAAGTGTTCGTATAAATTGTGCTGAAGGATAGTAGATGGTTTGTGTTCGAGGCCTTATAGTACATGGCTCGTGTTCGAGGTCTTGTAGTACATTGCTCGTGTTCGAGTGTCATATAATGCATGGCTCGTGTTCGAGTGTCTTATAGTACATGGCTCGTGATCGAGTGTCTTATGGTACATGGCTCGTGTTCGAGTGTCTTATAGTACATGGCTCGTGATCGAGTGTCTTATGGTACATGGCTCGGGTTCGAGTGTCTTGTACTGCATGGCTCGTGTTCGAGTGTCTTATACTACATGGCTCGTGATCGAGTGTCTTGCATTGATGGCTCGTGATCGAGTGTCTTATACTACATGACTCCTGATCGAGTGTCTTATACTACATGGCTCGTGATCGAGTGTCTTGCATTGATGGCTCGTGATCGAGTGTCTTATACTACATGACTCGTGATCGAGTGTCTTATACTACATGACTCGTGATCGAGTGTCTTATACTACATGGCTCGTGATCGAGTGTCTTGCATTGATGGCTCGTGATCGAGTGTATTATACTACATGACTCGTGATCGAGTGTCTTATACTACATGGCTCGTGATCGAGTGTCTTATACTACATGGCTCGTGATCGAGTGTCTTATACTACATGGCTCGTGATCGAGTGTCTTATACTACATGGCTCGTGATCGAGTGTCTTATACTACATGGCTCGTGATCGAGTGTCTTATACTACATGTCTCGTAATCGAGTGTCTAATACTACATGGCTCGTTTTAGAGTGTCTGTCGACACTCTATTACTCAAGTATCAAGTATTTTTAATAAAATACATTAAAATACTAATATTTTTTTTTTCTTTTTCCTCCATACAATTAGCTATATTTTTAATTGTGCAAGAGATTTGAACAGATGAACATCAAAAACCTGTATAGTATTTGCAGAACTCTTGATGTAGATAGAGGAAACTCTTAGAAGTACGTACTGCACCAATTTATCAACTTGCTGTCTAAGATTGAACAGTTTGGAGTGTGAATAACAGAGTGATCTCAACCTGGCTGATACAAAGTGTCCTAACAAGTTTAGCACTTCCCACACACGATTGTCAATTAGATATCTTTATGCCTGGTGACAAACGTCTGACTAACCTCAAAAAATCAAGTTGCATCACTAGGAAATGATCTTGTACTTAATATTCGCACTGACTTGCTTCAAACGGGCATGATAAGTAAATTAGTAGGCTGATTACGAATGTAACATTTAAAAATTATTAATATTAATATTTGTTGTTATTTCTGTTTGATATTATTGAATGAATGAATTAAGTAATGTTTATTCAATATTAAATTATTCTTTGCAGTACTCGGACCAATTAACAAATGCTTCTTCACACCTTGGGCGTTGATGACTTGGCGAAAAAAAATCCAAAATTGCAGCCTGCGCCGACAGCATGTTCCTTTGGAGGCACTATCAATAAACAACCAACAAAATATAGTGCCACCAAAGGAACATGCGTCGGCACAGGGTGCAATTTTGGATTTTTTTTTTTTTTTTTTCTCCGTAGACGGTACCCTGGCCAGAGCTCTATAGTTGATGGGCTGAAACTTGGCATGTAGGTGCGGTAGGACCGTCTAATTTGCACCTGGGGTTACGATTTTTTATTAAGAAATTTTTGACACATCTTTAACACCTTTCAGATTTTGTCTGGTCCATAACTCAAAATATGTTTTACTAAACCCGAAAATTTTATTTCATATTTTGATTCCCCATAAAATTCTGCGTCTGATGGGAGAAGAAAACCTTCAAAAAAGGTTTTATTCCTGCCATTAATGGGGGTTGAAATTTCTTTGTTTACTCACACTTCAGTTTCAATAAAACTGTTAAATCTAATTCCATTGTTTCAACTTGCGATTATTATATTGATTTAACTTGTTAAATCCTACTCTAGTGATTCAACTTGTAATAATTATATTGATTCATCTTATAAATTACAGCTGGCTTCTATTTAATTGTAGTATTACTATACAATGGATTAAATTAAATAATATAATATAAGGAATTTGTTGACTCAACTCAACCAACCGTGGATAACATTGCTAAAATAAATAACGAATAATATAATTTAATAGCAATACACAATGAATGCAGCTGGCTTCTATTTAATTGTAGCATTACTATACAATGGATTAAATTAAATTAATTTATATAAGGAATTTGTTGACTTTACTCAACACACCGTGGATAACATTGCTAAAATATATAACTAATAATATAATTTATTATCAATACATAATGAATGAATGGCATTAAACTAAAGATGGTTTATGATAGAACCGTTAAGATTTTACATTCCACAACAACGACAGATTAAGTGATTATATTTATTTCAGCGAGAATATTCTTGCACAATTAATGTACTGACATATTTAATTCTAATTAATTCGCTCTGTGTTTACCGTATAGAGATGGTTCCAAATAGATTATTGGGGTTATCGAGTGCGTGGAATTCAAATATTATAGTGAAATTCAATTTAAATAAATAATAATTGCAAATAATTGAACTTAATTTATTTTGCTGTATATAATAATGGTGTTAAATAATAAATAAATAAATTAAATATTTATACTAATTAGATAAATTTCATTAATCTCAGAGATGATACAAGATAGAAACAAACTTTCAATTTATCAATTGGTCCTTATGCCAGGTACCACCTATACAAGTGGGTCTTGACACCTTGAGGTGATTATGACATCGTAAAAAAAATGTATTTTTACAATTTTGTTAATTCGATATTTAAAATGGGTTAGTTGATGTTGGGTGATGACCCAACACACACATAAAAAATGCTGAGTCATCAGCTATTATATTCTACTCAAACTTGAATATCTCTAAAATTATATGAACTAAATGGAAACTTCCACCACTCTAAGGGTCGATGCCTTCTGTAACACCTTTTTGAAATAATTTAACACCTTCATAGTGATGATGACATGGCGAAAAAAAAATCCAAAATTGCAGCCTGCGCCGACAGCATGTTCTTTTGGAGGCACTATCAATAAACAACCAACAAATATAGTGCCACCAAAGGAACATGCGTCGGCACAGGCTGCAATTTTGGATTTTTTTATTAATATTATTATTATTACTGTGCCGACTATACTATAGTATAGTGGCCCAGTATTAGAATCACTGCCTTTATTATTTTTATTATTATTTTTTTTTTCTCCGTAGACGGTGCCCTGGCCACAGCTTTATAGTTGATGGGCTTAAACTTTGCATGTAGGTGCGATGGGACCGTCTAATTTGCACCTGGGGTAACGATTTCTGATTAAGAAATTTTTGACACATCTTTAACACCTTTCAAATTTTGTCTGGTCCATAACTCAAAAATTGTTTTACTAAACCCCCAAATTTTATTTCATATTTGGATTCACCATAAAATTCTGCGTCTGATGGGTGAAGAAAAGTTTCAATAAATGGTTTAATTTCTGCCATAAATGGGGGTTGAAATTTCTTTGTTTACTCACACTTCAATTTCAGTAAAAGTGTTAAATCTAATTCCATTGTTTCAACTTGTAATAATTATATTGATTTAACTTGTTAAATCCTACTCTAGTGATTCAACTTGCGATAATTATATTGATTCAACTTATAAATTCCAGCTGGCTTCTATTTAATTGTAGCATTACTATACAATGGATTAAATTAAATTAATTTATATAAGGAATTTGTTGACTTTACTCAACTCACCGTGGATAACATTGCTAAAATAAATAACTAGTAAATTAATTTATTATCAATAAGTAATGAATGAATGGCATTAAACTAAAGATGGTTTATGATAGAACCGTTAAGATTTTACATTCCACAACAACGACAGATTAAGTGATTATATTTATTTCGGCGAGAATATTCTTTTTGCACAATTAATGTACTGACGTAATTTATTATAATTAATTCCTTTTGTATTTAACTTATAGAATTTTCCAATTGGATTATTGGGGTTATCGAGTGCGCTGAATTCATATATGATAGTGAAATTCGATTTAAATTAATAATAAGTGCAAATAATTGAACTTTATTTATTTTGCTGTACATAATAATGGTGTTAAATTATTAATTTATTAATTAAATATTTATACTAATTAGGTAAATTTCATTAATCTCAGAGATGATACAAGATAGAAACAAACTTTCAATTTATCAATTGGTCCTTATGCCAGGTACCACCTATACAAGTGGGTCTTGACACCTTGAGGTGATGATGACATCGTCAAAAAAATGTATTTTCACAATTTTGTGAATTAAATAATTCGCATGGGTTGGTTGGAGTTGGGTGAATACCCAACACGCACTTTAAAAATGCTGAGTCATCACAGATTATATTCTACTGAAACTTGAATATCTCTCAAATGAAGTGAGCTAAATGGAAACTTCCACCACTCTAAGGGTCGTTGCATACTGAAACACCTTTCTGAAATATTTTAACACCTTCATAGTGATGATGACTAGGCGAAAAAAAAAAATCCAAAATTGCAGCTGTGCCGACAGCATGTTCCTTTGGAGGCACTATCAATAAACAACCACCAAAATATAGTGCCACCAAAGGAACATGCGTCGGCACAGCTGCAATTTTGGATTTTTTTTTTTTTACTGTGCCGACTATACTATTATTTCTCCGTAGCAGGTGCCCTGGCCACACCTGTATACATTGAGGGCTGAAACTTGGCATGTAGTTACGGAGGGACCGTCTAATTTGCACCTGGGGTTACGAATTTATATTAAGAAATTTTTGACACATCTTTAACACCTTTCAAAATTTGTCTGGTCCATAACTCAAAATATGTTTTAATAAACCCCAAAATTTTATTTCATATTTAGATTCATCTTAAAATTCTGCGTCTGATGGGAGAAGAAAATTTGTTTAAATTTGTTTAATTTCTGCCATAAATGGGAGTTGAAATTCCTTTGTTTACTCAACACTTCAATTTCAATAAAACTGTGAAATCCAATTCCATTGTTTCAACTTGTAATAATTATATTGATTTAACTTGTTAAATCTTTCACTATTGTTTCAACTCGCGATAATTAAATTGATTCAACTTATAAATTCCAGCTGGCTTCTATTTAATTCTAGTATTACTATACAATGGATTAAATATAATATGATAATAAATTTGAAGTTTGTTTCTATCATAAACCATCTAGAGTTTACTGCCATTCATTTATTTTGTATATTGATAATAAATTATATTATTAGTTATTTATTTTAGCAATGTTATCCACGGTGAGTTGAGTTTAGTCAACAATTTCCTTATATACTATAGTATAGTCGGCACAGTAAAAATTGCAGCCTGCGCCGACAGCATGTTCCTTTGGTGGCACTATATTTTGTTGGTGGTTTATAGATAGTGCCTCCAAAGGAACATGCTGTCGGCGCAGGCTGCAATTTTGGATTTTTTTCGCCAAGTCATCAACGCCCAAGGTGTGAAGAAGCATTTGTTAATTGGTCCGAGTCACAAGGAACGGTAGATAAATTTGAAGTTTGTTTCTATCTTAAACCATCTTGAGTTTGATGCCATTCATTCATTATGTATTGATAATAAATTATATTATTAGTTATTTATATTAGCATTGTTATCCACGGTTGAGTTGAATTAAGTCAACAAATTCCTTATATTATATTATTTTATTTAATCCATTGTATGGTAAATTAAATAGAAGCCAGCTGCAATTTATAAGTTAAATCAATTTAATTATCGCAAGTTGAATCAATAGAGTAAGATTTAACAAGTTAAATCAATATAATTATTACACGTTGAAACAATGGAATTTGATTTAACAGTTATACTGAAACTGAAGTGTGAGTAAACAAAGAAATTTCAACCCCCATTTATGGCAGAAATAAAACTCTTTATTGAAAGTTTTCTTCTCCCATCAGACGCAGAATTTTATGGTGAATCCAAATGTGAAATAAAATTTGGGGGTTTAGTAAAACATATTTTGTGTTATGGACCAGACAAATTTTGAAAGGTGTTAAAGATGTGTCAAAAATTTGTTAATCAAAAATCGTAACCCCAGGTGCAAATTAAACGGTCCCATCGCACCTACATGCCAAGTTTCAGCCCATCAACTATAAAGCTCAGGCCAGGGCACCGTCTACGGAGAAAAAAATAATAATAAAAAATCCAAAATTGCAGCCTGTCCCGACGCATGTTCCTTTGGTGGCACTATATTTTTGTGTTGTTTATTGATAGTGCCTCCAAAGGAACATGCTGTCGGCACAAGCTGCAATTTTGGATTTTTTTTCGCCATGACATCATCACTATGAAGGTGTTAAATTATTTCAAAAAGGTGTTACAGAAGGCAACAACCCTTATTGAGTTGTAAGTTTCGTTTTTGATCACTTCATTTCAAAGATATTCAAGTTTCAGTAGAATATAATAGCTGATGATTCAGCATTTTTTATGTGAGTGTTGGGTCTTCACCCAACATCAACTAACCCATTTTAAATATCGAATTAACAAAATTGTAAAAACACATTTTTTTGACGATGTCATAATCACCTCAAGGTGTCAGGACCCACTTGTATAGGTGGCACGTGCCATAAGGACCAATTGATGTATTGAAAGTTTGTTTCTATCTTGAATCATCTCTGAAATTAATGAAACTTAGCTAATTAATATAAATATTTAATTAATTTATAATTATTTAACACCATTATTATATACAGCAAAATAAATTAAGTTCAATTATTTGCAATTATTATTAATTTAAATTGAATTTCACTATAATATTTGAATTCCACGAACTCGATAACCCCAATAATCCAATTGGAACCGACTATAAGTTAAATACAAAAGGAATTAATTATAATTAATTACGTCAGTACATTAATTGTGCAAGAATATTCTCGCTGAAATATATATAATCACTTAATCTGTCGTTGTTGTGGAATGTTAAATCTTAACTGTTCTATCATAGACCATCTTGAGTTTAATGCCATTCATTCATTATGTAGTGATAATAAGTTACATTATTTGTTAATTATTTTAGCAATGTTATCCATGGTTGGTTGAGTTGAGTCAACAAATTCCTTATATTATATTATTTAATTTAATCCATTGTATAGTAATATTACAATTAAATAGAAGCGAGCTGGAATTTATAAGTTAAATCAATATGATTATCGCAAGTTGAATCACTAGAGTAGGATTTAACAAGTTAAATCAATATAATTATTAAAAGTTGAAACAATAGAATTAGATTTAACACTTTTAAAGAAATTGAAGTGTGAGTAAACAAAGAAATTTTAATCCCCATTTATGGCAGAAATTGACCCCTTTATTGAAAGATTTCTTCTCCCATCAGACGCAGAATTTTATGGTGAATCCAAATGTGAAATAAAATTTGGGGGTTTAGTAAAACATATTTTGAGTTATGGACCAGACAAATTTTGAAAGGTGTTAAAGATGTGTCAAAAATTCGTTAATCAAAAATCGTAACCCCAGGTGCAAATTAGACGGTCCCATCGCACCTACATTCCAAGTTTCAGCCCATCAACTATAAAGCTCAGGCCAGGGCACCGTCTACGGAGAAAAGAAAAAAAAATCCAAAATTGCAGCCTGTGCCGACGCATGATCCTTTGGTGGCACTATATTTTGTTGTTGGTTTATTGATAGTGCCTCCAAAGGAACATGCTGTCGGCACAGGCTGCAATTTTGGATTTTTTTTTCGCCATGTCATCATCACTATGAAGGTGTTAAATTATTTCAGAAAGGTGTTTCAGAAGGCAACGACCCTTTAGAGTGGTGGATGTTTCCATTCAGCTCACTTCATTAAAGAGATATTCAAGTTTCAGTAGAATATAATCTGTAATGACTCAGCATTTTTTAAGTGGGTGTTGGGTCATCAACCAACTTTAACTAACCCATTTTAAATATCGAATTAACAAAATTGTAAAAACACATTTTTTTAACGATGTCATCATCACCTCAAGGTGTCAAGACCCACTTGTATAGGTGGCACGTGTCATAAGGACCAATTGATATATTGAAAGTTTGTTTCTATCTTCTATATTCTCTGAGATTTATGATATTTAATTAATTAGTATAAATAATTATTAATATTATTTATAATATGACACCAATTTCAATGTCAACATATAATTATTAAGTTCAATTATTTTGTCATAAATAATTAATTAATTAATTTATCTATCAAATTTCAATTCCGCACACTCGATAACCTCTAATATACAAATTGGAAGCTTCTATATAAGTTAAATACAAACTGAATTATTTATAATTAATTACGTCAGTATATTAACAGTGCAATTATATTCTCGCAGAAGTAAATATAATCACATAATATGTCGTTGTTTTGAAATATATAATCTTAATTTTCAATTGCAAAATAGAAGCCAGCTTGAATTCACAAGTTAAATCAATATAATTATAGCAAGTTGAATCACTAGAGTAGGATTTAACAAGTTAAATCAATATAATTATTACAAGTTGAAACAATGGAATTAGATTTAACACTTTACTGAAATTGAAGTGTGAGTAAACAAAGAAATTTCAACCCCCATTTATGGCAGAAATTGACCCCTTTATTGGAAAATTTATTCTCCCATCAGACGCAGAATTTTATGGCGAATCCAAATATGAAATAAAATTTGGGGGTTTAGTAAAACATATTTTGAGTTATGGACCAGACAAATTTTGAAAGGTGTTAAAGATGTGTCCAAAATTTGTTAATCAAAAATCGTAACCCCAGGTGCAAATTAGACGGTCCCATCGCACCTACATGCAAAGTTTAAGCCCATTAACTATATAGCTCTGGCCAGGGCACCGTCTACGGAGAAAAAAAAAAAAATCCAAAATTGCAGCCTGTGCCGACGCATGTTCCTTTGGTGGCACTATATTTTGTTGGTTGTTTATTTATAGTGCCTCCAAAAGAACATGCTGTCGGCGCAGGCTGCAATTTTGGATTTTTTTTTCGCCATGTCATCATCACTATGAACGTGTTAAATTATTTCAGAAAGGTGTTTCATAAAGGCAACGACCCTTAGTGAGTTGGAAGTTTCGTTTTAGCTCACATCATTTCAAAGATATTCAAGTTTCAGTAGAATATAATAAGTGATGAGTCAGCATTTTTTATGTGCGTGTTGGGTGATCACCCAACACCAACCAACCCATTCGAAGTATAGAATTCACAAAATTGCAAAAACACATTTTTTTGACGATGTCATCATTACCTCAAGGTGTCAGGACCCATTTGTAGAGGTGTTACGTGGCATAAGGATCAATTGTTAAATTTGAAGTTTGTTTCTATCTTGTATCATCTCTGATATTTTTGATATTTAATTAAATAGTATAAATAATTATTAATATTATTTATAATATAACACCAATTTCAATGTCAACTTACAATTATTAAGTTAAATTATTTTGTCATAAATAATTAATTAATTAATTTGGTTATCAAAATTCAATTCCGCACTCTCGATAACCCCTAATAAACAAATTGGAAGCATCTATATAAGTAATATACTGACTGAATTAATTATAATTAATTACGTCAGTCTATTAATAGTGCAATAATATTCTAGCAGAAGGAAATATAATCACACAATCTGTCGTTGTTATGGAATGTACAATCTTAGTTTTCAATTAGAAAATAGAAGCCTACTCGATCTCATAAGTTGAATCAATATAATAATAACGAGTTGAAACAATAGAATTAGATTTAACACTTTCAATTGAACTGAAGTGTTAGTAAACAAAGGAAACTTGCAACTCAATTGTGGCACAAACTAAGTACAATTTTAAAATTCGTGCACTGTGAAAAGGTGTAGAATTTAATTCTCTATCGAATGCATATAAATTTAATTTTCGGGTACTATTTATTGTTCCAGTTTCAATATTAAACAGGTGCAAAAATGTGTCCAAAAAATTTAATAAAAAATCGTGACCCCAGGTGCACATCTGTAACCCATGAGACACCTGTCAAGAAAATTTCAGTTCTTAGTAAATATAACTCTGTTCTGAGGAGAGGATACGGATAAAAATCCAAAATTGCAGCTGTGCCGACGCATGTTCCTTTGGTGGCACTATATTTTGGTGGTGGCTTATTGATAGTGACTCCAATGGAACATGCTGTCGGAACAGCTGCAATTTTGGATTTTTTTTTCCGCCATGTCATCATCACTATGAAGGTGTTAAATTATTTCAAAAAGGTGTTTCAGAAGGCATCGACCCTTAGAGTGGTGGAAGTTTCGTTTTAGTTTACTTCATTTCAAAGATATTCAAGTTTGAGTAGAATATAATAGCTGATGACTCAGCATTTTTTATGTGAGTGTTGGGTCATCACCCAACATGAACTAACCCATTTTAAATGTCGAATTAACAAAATTGTAAAAACACATTTTTTTGACGATGTCATCATCACCTCAAGGTGTCAAGATCCACTTGTATAGGTGGCACGTGCCATAAGGACCAATTGATAAATTGAAAGTTTATTTCTATCTTGTATCATCTCTGAGATTAATGAAATTTAGCTAATTAGTATAAAAATTTAATTAATGTATTAATAATTTAACACCATTATTATATACAGCAAAATAAATTAAGTTCAATTATTTGCACTTATTATTAATTTAAATCGAATTTCACTATCATATTTGAATTGAGCGCACTCAATAACCCCAATAATCCAATTGGAACCGTCTATAACAGGGTTCCGTAAACTAGGGTTTTCAGGCCGCATGCGGCCTGAAACAACCTTATGTGTGGCCTGAGAGACATTTCTAATTTTCATCTGGCCTGTACACATATACACACTGATTATTACCTTTTGACTAGAGTCCTTTATGCACTTTTTGCTTAGAAATTAGTATAGTTCTAGTATTACAACAACATAATAGTTTTGTTATAAATTTCGAAAAAGAATCTCGATATTGTTTGCGGCCTGAGGAAAATTATGTTAAGATTATGTGGCCTGATATAAATGAAAGTTTGCGGAACCCTGGTCTATAAGTTAAATACAAAAGGAATTAATTATAATTAATTACGTCAGTACATTAATTGTGCAAGAATATTCTCGCCGAAATAAATATAATCACTTAATCTGTCGTTGTTGTGGAATGTAAAATCTTAACGGTTCTATCATAAACCATCTTTAGTTTAATGCCATTCATTCATTACTTATTGATAATAAATTAAATTATTACTGTGCCGACTATACTATAGTATAGTGGCCCAGTATTGGAATCACTGCCTTTATTATTTTTATTATTACTGTGCCGACTATACTATAGTATAGTGGCCCAGTATTGGAATCACTGCCTTTATTTATATTATTATATACTGTGCCGACTATACTATAGTATAGTGGCCCAGTATTGGAATCACTGCCTTTATTACTGTGCCGACTATACTATAGTATAGTGGCCCAGTTCTAATCTTACTGCCTTTAATATTATTATTATTACTGTGCCGACTATACTATAGTATAGTGGCCCAGTATTAGAATCACTGCCTTTATTATTATTTTTATTATTATTATTATTTCTCCGTAGCAGGTGCCCTGGCCACACCTGTATACATAGAGGGCTGAAACTTGGCATGTAGATTCGGAGTCGACGTCTAATTTGCACCTGGGGTTACGATTTTGTATTAACAAATTCTTGACACATCTTTAACACCTTTCAAAATTTGTCTGGTCCATAACTCAAAAAATGTTTTACTAAACCCCAAAATTTTATTTCACATTTGGATTCGCCATAAAATTCTGCGTCTGATGGGAGAAGAAATTTTTCAATAAAGGGGTCAATTTCTGCCATAAATGGGGGTTGAAATTTCTTTGTTTACTGACACTTCAATTTCAGTAAAGTGTTAAATCTAATTCTATTGTTTCAACTTGTAATAATTATATTGATTTAACTTGTTAAATCCTACTCTAGTGATTCAACTTGCGATAATTATATTGATTTAACTTATAAATTCCAGCTGGCTTCTATTTAATTTTAGTATTACTATACAATTGATTAAATTAAATAATATAATATAAGGAATTTGTTGACTCAACTCAACCAACCATGGATAACATTGCTAAAATAAATAACTAATAATATAATTTATTATCAATACATAATGAATGAATGGCATTAAACTCAAGATGGTTTATGATAGAAACAAACTTCAAATTTATCTCCCGTCCTTGTGGCTCGGATCAATTAACAAATGGATCATGACACCTTGAGGCGTTGATGACTTGGCGAAAAAAAATCCAAAATTGCAGATGTGCTGACAGCATGTTCTTTTGGAGGCACTATCAATAACCCACCAACAAAATATAGTGCCTCCAAAGGAACATGCGTCGGCACAGCTGCAATTTTGGATTTTTTTATTATTTTTTCTCCGTAGACGGTGCCCTGGCCAGAGCTTAATTGTTGATGGGCTTAAACTTGGCATGTAGGTGCGATGGGACCGTCTAATTTGCACCTGGGGTTACGATTTTTGATTAACAAATTTTTGACACATCTTTAACACCTTTCAAAATTTGTCTGGTCCATAACTCAAAATATGTTTTACTAAACCCCCAAATTTTATTTCACATTTGGATTCACCATAAAATTCTGCGTCTGATGGGAGAAGAGAACTTTTAATAAAGATTTTTATTTCTGCCACAAATGTGGTTTGAAATTTCTTTGTTTACTCACACTTCAATTTCAGTAAAACTTTGAAATCTAATTCCATTGTTTCAACTTGTAATAATTATATTGATTTAACTTGTTAAATCTTTCACTATTGTTTCAACTTGCGATAATTAAATTGATTCAACTAATAAATTCCAGCTGGCTTCTATTTAATTCTAGTATTACTATACAATGGATTAAATAAATTATAATAATATAAGGAATTTGTTGACTCAACTCAACCAACCGTGGATAACATTGCTAAAATAAATTCCTGATAATATATTTTATTATCAATACATAATGAATGAATGGCATTAAACTCTTGATGGTTTATGATAAAAACTAACTTCAAATTTATCTACCGTTCCTTGTAACTCCGACCAATTAACAAATGGTTCTTCACACCTTGGGCGTTGATGACTGGGCGAAAAAAAATCCAAAATTGCACCCTGTGCTGACAGCATGCTCCTTTGGAGGCACTATCAATAACCAACCAATAAAATATAGTGCCACCAAAGGAACATGCGTCGGCACAGGGTGCAATTTTGGATTTTTTATTATTATTATTATTTATATTATTATTTTTTCTCCGTAGACGGTGCCCTGGCCAGAGCTTTATGGTTGATGGGCTGAAACTTGGCATGTAGGTTCGGAGTCGACGTCTAATTTGCACCTGGGGTTACGATTTTTTATTAACAAATTTTTGACACATCTTTAACACCTTTCAAATTTTGTCTGGTCCATAACTCAAAAGTTGTTTTACTAAACCCCCAAATTTTATTTCACATTTGGACTCGCCATAGAATTCTGCGTCTGATGGGACAAGAAAGTTTCGCATAAAGGGGTCAATTTCTGCCATAAATGGGCGTTGAAATTTCTTTGTTTACTCACACTTCAATTTCAGTAAAACTGTGAAATCTAATTCCATTGTTTCAACTTGTAATAATTATATTGATTTAACTTGTTAAATCCTACTCTATTGATTCAACTTGCGATAATTATATTGATTCAACTTATAAATTCCAGCTGGCTTCTATTTAATTGTAGCATTACTATACAATGGATTAAATTAAATTAATTTATATAAGGAATTTGTTGACTTTACTCAACTAACCGTGGATAACATTGCTAAAATAAATAACTAATAATTTAATTTATTATCATTAAGTAATGAATGAATGGCATTAAACTAAAGATGGTTTATGATAGAACCGTTAAGATTTTACATTCCACAACAACGACAGATTAAGTGATTATATTTATTTCGGCGAGAATATTCTTTTTGCACAATTAATGTACTGACGTAATTTATTATAATTAATTCCTTTTGTATTTAACTTATAGAATTTTCCAATTGGATTATTGGGGTTATCGAGTGCGCTGAATTCAAATATGATAGTGAAATTCGATTTAAATTAATAATAAGTGCAAATAATTGAACTGTATTTATTTTGCTGTACATAATAATGGTGTTAAATTATTAATTTATTAATTAAATATTTATACTAATTAGGTAAATTTCATTAATCTCAGAGATGATACAAGATAGAAACAAACTTTCAATTTATCAATTGGTCCTTATGCCAGGTACCACCTATACAAGTGGGTCTTGACACCTTGAGGTGATGATGACATCGTTAAAAAAATGTATTTTTACAATTTTGTGAATTAAATAATTCGCATGGGTTGGTTGGAGTTGGGTGAATACCCAACACGCACTTAAAAAATGCTGAGTCATCACAGATTATATTCTACTGAAACTTGAATATCTCTCAAATGAATTGAGCTAAATGGAAACTTCCACCACTCTAAGGGTCGTTGCCTACTGAAACACCTTTCTGAAATAATTTAACACCTTCATAGTGATGATGACTAGGCGAAAAAAAATCCAAAATTGCAGCTAGTGCTGACAGCATGTTCCTTTGGAGGCACTATCAATAAACCACCACCAAAATATAGTGCCACCAAAGGAACATGCGTCGGCACAGCTGCAATTTTGGATTTTTTTATTTTTATTTTTTGTCCGTAGACGGTGCCCTGGCCTGAGCTTTATAGTTGATGGGCTGAAACTTGGCATGTAGGTGCGTATGGACCGTCTAATTTGCACCTGGGGTTACGATTTTTTATTAACAAATTTTTGACACATCTTTAACACCTTTCAAAATTTGTCTGGTCCATAGCTAGAAAAATGTTTTACTAAACCCCCAAATTTTATTTCACATTTGGATCCACCATAAAATTCTGCGTCTGATGGGAGAAGAAAATTTGTTAAAATTGGTTTAATTTCTGCCATAAATGGGGGTTGAAATTCCTTTGTTTACTCAACACTTCAATTTCAATAAAACTGTGAAATCTAATTCCATTGTTTCAACTTGTAATAATTATATTGATTTAACTTGTTAAAGCTTTCACTATTGTTTCAACTTGCGATAATTAAATTGATTCAACTTATAAATTCCAGCTGGCTTCTATTTAATTCTAGTATTACTATACAATGGATTAAATAAAATAATATAATATAAGGAATTTGTTGACTAAACTCAAATCACCGTGGATAACATTGCTAAAATAACTAACTAATAATATAATTCATTATCAATACATAATGAATGAATGGCATTGAACTCTAGATGGTTTATGATAGAAACAAACTTCAAATTTATCTACCGTTCCTTGTGACTCGGACCAAATAACAAATGCTTCTTCACACCTTGGGCGTTGATGACTTGGCAAAAAAAATCCAAAATTGCAGCCTGCGCCGACAGCATGTTCCTCTGGAGGCACTATCAATAAACAACACAAAAATAGAGTGCCACCAAAGGAACATGCGTCGGCACAGGGTGCAATTTTGGATTTTTTTTTTTTTTTTTTTCTCCGTAGACGGTGCCCTGGCCAGAGCTTAATTGTTGATGGGCTGAAACTTGGCATGTAGGTGCGATGGGACCGTCTAATTTGCACCTGGGGTAACGATTTTTGATTAAGAAATTTTTGACACATCTTTAACACCTTTCAAAATTTGTCTGGTCCATAACACAAAATATGTTTTACTAAACCCCCAAATTTTATTTCACATTTGGATTCACCATAAAATTCTGCGTCTGATGGGAGAAGAAAACTTTCAATAAAGAGTTTTATTTCTGCCATAAATGGGGGTTGAAATTTCTTTGTTTACTCACACTTCAGTTTCAGTATAACTGTTAAATCTAATTCCATTGTTTCAACTTGTAATAATTATATTGATTTAACTTGTTAAATCTTACTCTATTGATTCAACTTGCGATAATTAAATTGATTTAACTTATAAATTGCAGCTGGCTTCTATTTAATTTACCATACAATGGATTAAATTAAATAATATAATATAAGGAATTTGTTGACTTAATTCAACTCAACCGTGGATAACAATGCTAATATAAATAACTAATAATATAATTTATTATCAATACATAATGAATGAATGGCATCAAACTCAAGATGGTTTAAGATAGAAACAAACTTCAAATTTATCTACCGTTCCTTGTGACTCGGACCAATTAACAAATGCTTCTTCACACCTTGGACGTTGATGACTTGGCGAAAAAAAATCCAAAATTGCAGCCTGCGCCGACAGCATGTTCCTTTGGAGGCACTATCAATAAACAACCAACAAAATATAGTGCCACCAAAGGAACATGCGTCGGCACAGGGTGCAATTTTGGATTTTTAGTTATTTATTTTAGCAATGTTATCCACGGTGAGTTGAGTAAAGTCAACAAATTCCTTATATAAATTAATTTAATTTAATCCATTGTATAGTAATGCTACAATTAAATAGAAGCCAGCAGGAATTTATAAGTTGAATCAATATAATTATCGCAGTTGAATCACTAGAGTAGGATTTAACAAGTTAAATCAATATAATTATTACAAGTTGAAACAAAGGAATTAGATTTAACAGTTATACTGAAACTGAAGTGTGAGTAAACAAAGAAATTTCAACCCCCATTAATGGCAGGAATAAAACCTTTTTTGAAGGTTTTCTTCTCCCATCAGACGCAGAATTTTATGGGGAATCCAAATATGAAATAAAATTTCGGGTTTAGTAAAACATATTTTGAGTTATGGACCAGACAAAATCTGAAAGGTGTTAAAGATGTGTCAAAAATTTCTTAATAAAAAATCGTAACCCCAGGTGCAAATTAGACGGTCCCACCGCACCTACATGCCAAGTTTCAGCCCATCAACTATAGAGCTCTGGCCAGGGTACCGTCTACGGAGAAAAAAAATAAAATAAAATAAAGGCAGTGAGATTAGAACTGGGCCACTATACTATAGTATAGTCGGCACAGTAAAAAATAAAGGCAGTGAGATTAGAACTGGGCCACTATACTATAGTATAGTCGGCACAGTAAAAAAAAATAATAATAATAAAGGCAGTGATTCCAATACTGGGCCACTATACTATAGTATAGTCGGCACAGTAATAAAGGCAGTGATTCCAATACTGGGCCACTATACTATAGTATAGTCGGCACAGTAATAATAAAAATAAAGGCAGTGATTCTAATACTGGGCCACTATACTATAGTATAGTCGGCACAGTAAAAATAATAATAAAGGCAGTGATTCCAATACTGGGCCACTATACTATAGTATAGTCGGCACAGTAAAAATAATAATAATAAAGGCAGTGATTCCAATACTGGGCCACTATACTATAGTATAGTCGGCACAGTAATAAATTATAATAATATAAGGAATTTGTTGACTCAACTCAAACAACCGTGGATAACATTGCTAAAATAAATTACTAATAATATAATTTATTATCAATACATAATGAATGAATGGCATTAAACTCTTGATGGTTTATGATAGAAACTAACTTCAAATTTATCTACCGTTCCTTGTAACTCCGACCAATTAACAAATGGTTCTTCACACCTTGGGCGTTGATGACTTGGCGAAAAAAAATACAAAATTGCAGCCTGCGCCGACAGCGTGTTCCTTTGGAGGCACTATCAATAAACCACCAACAAAATATAGTGCCACCAAAGGGACATGCGTCGGCACAGGCTGCAATTTTGTATTTTTACTGTGCCGACTATACTATAGTATAGTGGCCCAGTATTAGAATCACTGCCTTTATTTTTATTTTTATTATTATTTTTTCTCCGTAGACGGTGCCCTGGCCAGAGCTTAATTGTTGATGGGCTGAAACTTGGCATGTAGGTGCGATGGGACCGTCTAATTTGCACCTGGGGTTACGATTTTTCGTTAACAAATTTTTGACACATCTTTAACACCTTTAAAAATTTGTCTGGTCCATAACTCAAAATATGTTTTACTAAACCCCCAAATTTTATTTCATATTTGGATTCGCCATAAAATTCTGCGTCTGATGGGAGAATAAATTTTCCAATAAAGGGGTCAATTTCTGCCATAAATGGGGGTTGAAATTTCTTTGTTTACTCACACTTCAATTTCAGTAAAGTGTTAAATCTAATTCTATTGTTTCAACTTGTAATAATTATATTGATTTAACTTGTTAAATCCTACTCTAGTGATTCAACTTGCGATAATTAAATTGATTTAACTTATAAATTGCAGCTGGCTTCTATTTAATTTACCATACAATGGATTAAATAAAATAATATAATATAAGGAATTTGTTGACTTAATTCAACTCAACCGTGGATAACAATGCTAATATAAATAACTAATAATATAATTTATTATCAATACATAATGAATGAATGGCATCAAACTCAAGATGATTTAAGATAGAAACAAACTTCAAATTTATCTACCGTTCCTTGTGACTCGGACCAATTAACAAATGCTTCTTCACACCTTGGGCGTTGATGACTTGGCGAAAAAAAATCCAAAATTGCAGCCTGCGCCGACAGCATGTTCCTTTGGAGGCACTATCAATAAACAACCAACAAAATATAGTGCCACCAAAGGAACATGCGTCGGCACAGGGTGCAATTTTGGATTTTATTTTTATTTTTTTTATTTTTTCTCCGTAGACGGTGCCCTGGCCAGAGCTTTATAGTTGATGGGCTGAAACTTGGCATGTAGTTGCGGATGGACCGTCTAATTTGCACCTGGGGTAACGATTTTTGAATAAGAAATTTTTGACACATCTTTAACACCTTTCAAATTTTGTCTGGTCCATAACTCAAAAATTGTTTTACTAAACCCCCAGATTTTATTTCATATTTGGATTCACCATAAAATTCTGCGTCTGATGGGTGAAGAAAACTTTCAATAAATGGTTTAATTTCTGCCATAAATGGGGGTTGAAATTTCTTTGTTTACTCACACTTCAATTTCAGTAAAAGTGTTAAATCTAATTCCATTGTTTCAACTTGTAATAATTATATTGATTTAACTTGTTAAATCCTACTCTAGTGATTCAACTTGCGATAATTATATTGATTCAACTTATAAATTCCAGCTGGCTTCTATTTAATTGTAGCATTACTATACAATGGATTAAATTAAATTAATTTATATAAGGAATTTGTTGACTTTACTCAACTCACCGTGGATAACATTGCTAAAATAAATAACTAATAATTTAATTTATTATCAATAAGTAATGAATGGCATTAAACTAAAGATAGTTTATGATAGAACCGTTGACATTTTACATTCCACAACAACGACAGATAAAGTGAAAATATTTATTTCGCGAGAATATTCTTGCACAATTAATGTACTGACGTAATTTATTATAATTAATTCCTTTTGTATTTAACTTATAGACGGTTCTAATTGGATTATTGGGGTTATCGAGTGCGCTGAATTCAAATATGATAGTGAAATTCGATTTAAATTAATAATAAGTGCAAATAATTGAACTTTATTTATTTTGCTGTACATAATAATGATGTTAAATTATTAATTTATTAATAAAATATTTATACTAATTAGCTAAATTTCATTAATCTCAGAGATGATACAAGATAGAAACAAACTTTCAATTTATCAATTGGTCCTTATGCCACGTACCACCTATACAAGTGGGTCTTGACACCTTGAGGTGATGATGACATCGTCAAAAAAATGGATTTTTCCAATTTTGTGAATTCGATATTTAAAATGGGTTATTTGAAGTTGGGTGAAGACCCAACACTCACATAAAAAATGCTGAGTCATCAGCTATTATATTCTACTCAAACTTGAATATCTCTAAAATGAAGTGAACTAAATGGAAACTTCCGCCACTCTAAGGGTCGATGCCTTCTGTAACACCTTTTGATATATTTTAACACCTTCATAGTGATGATGACATGGCGAAAAAAAATCCAAAATTGCAGCTGTGCTGACAGCATGTCCCATTGGAGGCACTATCAATAAACCAACACCAAAATATAGTGCCACCAAAGGAACATGCGTCGGCACAGCTGCAATTTTGAAATTTTATTATTATTTTTTTTTTTTTTTTTTTTTCTCCGTAGACGGTGCCCTGGCCAGAGCTTTATAGTTGATGCTCTGAAACTTGGCATGTAGGTGCGATGGGACCGTCTAATTTGCACCTGGGGTTACGATTTTTTATTAAGAAATTTTTGACACCTCTTTAACACCTTTCAAAATTTGTCTGGTCCATAACTCAAAAAATGTTTTACTAAACCCCCAAATTTTATTTCACATTTGGATTCACCATAAAATTCTGCGTCTGATGAGGGAAGAGATTTTTCAATAAGGTGTTTAATTTCTGCCACAAATGGGGATGAAATCTCTTTGTTTACTCACACTTCAAATTCAATAAAACTGTGAAATCTAATTCCATTGTTTCAACTTGTAATAATTATATGGATTTAACTTGTTAAATCCTACTCTAGTGATTCAACTTGCGATAATTAAATTGATTTAACTTATAAATTGCAGCTGGCTTCTATTTAATTGTAGTATAACAATTTAATGAATTAAAACAAATTAAATTAAATAATGAATTTGTTGACTTAATTCAACTTAACCGTGGATAACATTGCTAAAATAAATTACTAATAATATATTGTATTATCAATACAAAATGAATGAATGGCATTAAACTCTAGATGGTTTATGATAGAAACAAACTTCAAAGTAAACAATCGTTCCTTGTGACTCCGACCAATTAACAAATGGTTCTTCACACCTTGGGCGTTGATGACTTGGCGAAAAAAATCCAAAATTGCAGCCTGTGCCGACAGCATGTTCCTTTGGAGGCACTATCAATAAACCACCACCAAAATATAGTGCCACCAAAGGAACATGCTATCGGCACAGGCTGCAATTTTGGATTTTTTATTTATTTTATTTTTTCTCCGTAGACGGTGTCCTGGCCAGAGCTTAATTGTTGATGGGCTTAAACTTGGCATGTAGGCGCGATGGGACCGTCTAATTTGCACCTGGGGTTACGATTTTTGATTAAGAAATTTTTGACACATCTTTAACACCTTTCAAATTTTGTCTGGTCCATAACTCAAAAATTGTTTTACTAAACCCCCAAATTTTATTTTACATTTGGATTCGCCATAAAATTCTGCGTCTGATGGGAGAAGAAATCTTTCAATAAAGGGGTCAATTTCTGCCATAAATGGGGTTTGAAATTTCTTTGTTTACTCACACTTCAATTTCAGTAAAGTGTTAAATCTAATTCTATTGTTTCAACTTGTAATAATTATATTGATTTAACTTGTTAAATCCTACTCTAGTGATTCAACTTGCGATAATTATATTGATTTAACTTATAAATTCCAGCTGGCTTCTATTTAATTATAGTATTACTATACAATTGATTAAATTAAATAATATAATATAAGGAATTTGTTGACTCAACTCAACCAACCATGGATAACATTGCTAAAATAAATAACTAATAATATAACTTATTATCAATACATAATGAATGAATGGCATTAAACTCAAGATGGTTTATGATAGAAACTAACTTCAAATTTATCTACCGTTCCTTGTGACTCCGACCAATTAACAAATGATTCTTCACACCTTGGGCGTTGATGACTTGGCGAAAAAAATCCAAAATTGCAGCCTGCGCCGACAGCATGTTCTTTTGGAGGCACTATCAATAAACAACCAACAAAATATAGTGCCACCAAAGGAACATGCGTCGGCACAGCTGCAATTTTGGATTTTTTATGCCCATATTATTAGAATTTAATACCCAGGCATTTATCCCAAATTCTATTTGAGGTTATAAAATATATTCAGCAGGATCAAGTGAGGGGAAATGTGTTTGGCACTCCCCCCAATGTCCTGAGAGATGGCCGAAGGATGTAACATTTCAAGACCCGAACAAATTGAGAAGGCTCAATTGATAAAAGTTATTGCATCAATGTAGCAGGTAATTTGCATTACAAATTTTAATTGAAGTAGGTTTTTATTTATGTCTAAATTTCATTTCTGAGCTTATGGGTCTTTTAGAATTGAATCTATTAGACTATTACGTATCTATCTGAATGTTATTATAGTAATTACCAGTAAATTGACAATTATTATTATCTGTTATAAAATCTGCTCTAGTTAATAGTAACATAAAAAATAAACATAAAAGTTATCAATATACGTATAGTAGAAGTAACTTAGGGCTGAAACGAATATTCGTTCGAAATGATTGAACGAATATTCGTTCGTTTGCGTTTGGACGAATATTAGATTGAAACGGATATTCGTTGACTAATTTTGGACAACAACAATACTTTTGTATAGCTTAGAGATATTGTGAATATAAATTCCAACTTAAACTAGCTGATTATTAGTGAACTTGTGTATAATACACTTTGGAACTATTATTATACTACTGTAACATTATCAAAAACCTTTTTTTCCAATGTATTTTGTCTCTAGAAATTGATTTAATGCTTAGTCATCCAAACGAACGAATATTCGAATATTCGTTCGCTTAGAAAAAGGTTCGTTCGTTACATTTCGAATATTCGTTTCAGCCCTAAGTAGAACCTCGTTTGTACGAACACCAAGGGACCGTCTAAATATGTTCGTATTAGCCTTAAATTCGTATTAAATATATTGGGGAACAGTTTTATACTTTTTTCATACGAGCATTATAACAAACAAGGGAAAGAACCCACGAGGAATAATACAAGGAGTCAGTATATATAGTTAGCTCCTAAAGCAATTGAGAAAGGTTCGCATCTATTGAACATAGTCAATTGAAGGATTTGTTAAAGTATATAAATAAAATCTAAAATTACAGCTGTGCAGACAACATAATGACAAATCCACCCTTCTCACTAAATATTATTGTCATTACTTTTATCATAACTGTAGTACCTTTTGACTAGAGGCCTTTATGCACTTTATGCTTAGTAATTAGTATAGTTCTAGTATTACAACAACATAATAGTTTTGTTGGAAATTTCGAAAAATTTCTCGATATTGTTTGCGGCCTGAGGAAATTTTGTTAAAATTTTGTGGCCTGATATAAATGAAAGTTTTCGTAACCCTGTATTAAGCGGTGTCGACTATATTTCATTATAACCAATAGAACTCTGAATTGATTATCTTGCCGTGCTTTTGTACCATACTCGATAACACATACAGTATAACCTCGTTTGTACGAATACCAACGGACGGTAAAAATTTGTTCGCTTTATCCGGAGTTCGTATTAACCGGAGTAATACCCATTGAATAGCCATTGTAAGGACCTGATTTTGTGGAACTATTTGTTCGTCTTATCCGGAAATTCGTATTAACCGTGTTCGTAACTAAATAGGTTCTACTGTAGCTATCTCTCGGGAGTGTCATACGAAATAATTTAAAGCAGTTTTTCTAATTAATTTAATAAATAAAGAACTGAACACACAACAAACAAGTAAAATAATATACATACATCTATTAATTAAATTATTTCGTCTTTTATTATAATGATATTTGGATCTAGATCTAGAAGATAAAAGAAAATAATGTTAACTGACGAGACTAAGTATAACAAATAGTAAACAATTGTTTGTGGTTAAAATTGTAATACAAATTACCTGTTAACATTGAGGCTATAACTTTTATTAATATAGCCTTCTTCAGTTTGTTCGGATCCTCAAATCCCACGTCTTTCGGCCATCTCTTGGGAGATTCGGCATGCCAAATGCATTTCCCCACACTTGATCCTGCTGAATATATTATATAATCATCAAATAGAATTTGGAATAAATGCCTGGGTATTTAATTAATAATATGGGCATATTTAGTTTATCAGTCAAAAATTTAATTATCAATTCTTTTAATTGAATTGAATTATTAAAGAATTGATGAATTAAATTAATGAACTTACTTTGAGAAATGCAGACAAGTTCCCTCAAATGACGCCGAAGATCTTTTACTGTAGTACACATGATGTGACTATCACTAATTTGATCTTCCACTGTAGTAGGCATGATTTGATCTTTCACGATAATAAACATGATTTCACTTTCACTGGTTTGATCTTTCACGGTAGTAGGCATGATTAGACTTTACTGGATCTGGCTGTAGACTGTAGTTTGATTGATTTGACTTTACTGATTGATGCTGTCGTAGACTGTAGTGTAATTGATTTGACTTACACTCACGTCCTATTTATAGTTTTCTTGAAGGTAACTTGTCAATCGTTCGTTTGGTATAAATAGAGGCTCTGCTTTAACAGTTTTAGAAATCTAGCTTTGTCTTTGCAATACTCCGAATACTGATGAGTATTGAGGTATTGCAAAGGCTAACTATGTGGGAAATGCCGCTGTATTGCAATTGCTAATGTGATGCATTGTCAATGCAACTGTACTGAGAATGTTGCTATATCGCAGATACTTTGTGTGCAAATGCTGCCTTATTGCAATGTTCGTTCTTTTTGTTTATTGTTTCTTGTTGTTATATTTTCTTGTTGAAATCAAGTTAATATTAATAGGAAATACAAGTTACCACCAACTCAAGTCAGTAATCTAAGTTGGCACAATAATAGTACTGAAAATAAGGATTTTTGCTAGAATTTTTCAAATATAATTGTTATATTTATACGTACTTTTATGCAATATATTTGGTTGTCTACAGTAAGGGAAAGTGCTGTGGAGTCAAGTTAACACTAATTTGTGACATCTAGCTGAAAGATTCGAACAGTAATGGAGCAGATAATTTAGTGCATGTATATTATTCTGCAAAGTTTCGATTGTATATTTATCTCTATATATTAAGAGCACAATTGTTGTCTGTTTGTTTGTCCTGAATTAATAGGAAATACCATATGCTCTAGAAATCTGAAATTTGCAAGCGGGGATAATTTTACACGCTGACAACGTTCTAATTGTTTTCTAAACGAAATAACGGGATTATGAGTTCATAAAGGCATATATTGGGAATAACTCTCAGTTTGTATCCGATTCGCTGACAATTTTAGATGGCAAGACTTCATGAAATGAGACACGCGACCTATTTATGGGTTTATGGCGTCACGTAGGAACTAATTTGGAATGATCTCTCACAATTTTGATTCAGTCGTTACAAAATTTAGTCACATTTAAAATACAAACTGCTTGCCCGCGCTACGCGCGTTCTTACAACTCAGCCAGCAAAGGGCAGTACAGCTGCATTGACAATGCATCACATTAGCAATTGCAATACAGCCGCATTCCCACATAGTTAGCCTTTGCAATACCTCAATACTCATCAGTATTCGCAGTATTGCAAAGACAAAGCTAGATTTCTAAAAAAGTTAAAGCAGAGCCTCTATTTATACCAAACGAACGATTGACAAGTTACGTTCAAGAAAACTATAAATAGGACGAGTGTGTAAGTCAAATCAAATCAATTAAAGTCACATGTTTACTACAGTGAAAGAACTGCGGCGTCATTTGAGGGAACTTGTGTGCATTTCTCAAAGTAAGTTCATTAATTTAATTCATCAATTCTTTAAAATAATTCAATTAAAACTACTTAATTAATTTTTGACTGATAAACTAAATATGCCCATATTAGAATTAAATACCCAAGCATTTATTCCAATTCTATTTGATGATTATATAATATATTCAGCAGGATCAAGTGTGGGGAAATGCATTTGGCATTCCCAAACTCCAGAGAGATGGCCGAAGGATATCACATTGGATCCCGAACAAACTAAAAAAGTCTCGATTAATTGCAGTGATAACATCAATGCAGGTAATTCGTATAACAAATTTAACCACAAACAATTATTTCCTATTTGTTATACTTATTACTGTGCCGACTATACTATAGTATAGTGGCCCAGTTCTAATCTTACTGCCTTGGTTATTATTATATACTGTGCCAACTATACTATAGTATAGTGGCCCAGTTCTAATCTTACTGCCTTGGTTATTATTATATACTGTGCCGACTATACTATAGTATAGTGGCCCAGTATTGGTCTTAGTGCTTTAGTATATTATTATTACTGTGCAGACTATACTATAGTATAGTGGCCCAGTATTGGTCTTACTGCCTTGGTTATTATTATATACTGTGCCGACAATACTATAGTATAGTGGCCCAGTATTGGTCTTAGTGCTTTGGTATATTATTATTACTGTGCCGACTATACTATAGTATAGTGGCCCAGTATTGGTCTTAGTGCTTTGGTATATTATTATTACTGTGCCGACTATACTATAGTATAGTGGCCCAGTATTGGAATCACTGCCTTTATTATTCGTGAAATTGGATTTCTTGTTCGTGAAATTGGATTTCTTGTTCGAGAAATTGGATTTCTTGTTCGTGAAATTGGATTTCTTGTTCGAGAAATTGGATTTCTTGTTCGTGAAATTGGATTTCTTGTTCGAGAAATTGGATTTCTTGTTCGTGAAATTGGATTTCTTGTTCGTGAAATTGGATTTCTTGTTCACGAAATTGGATTTCTTGTTCGTGAAATTGGGTTTCTTGTTCGAGAAATTGGATTTCTTGTTCGTGAAATTGGGTTTCTTGTTCGAGAAATTGGATTTCTTGTTCGAGAAATTGGATTTCTTGTTCGATAAATTGCATTTCTTGTTCGTGAAATTGGATTTCTTGTTCGAGAAATTGGATTTCTTGTTCGTGAAATTGGAGTTCTTATTCGTGAAATTGGATTTCTTGTTCGTGAAATTGGATTTCTTGTTCGAGAAATTGGATTTCTTGTTCGTGAAATTGGATTTCTTATTCGTGAAATTGGATTTCTTGTTCGTGAAATTGGATTTCTTGTTCGTGAAATTGGATTTCTTGTTCGAGAAATTGGATTTCTTGTTCGAGAAATTGGATTTCTTGTTCGTGAAATTGGATTTCTTATTCGTGAATTTGGATTTCTTATTCGAGAAATTGCATTTCTTATTCACGAAATTGGATTTCTTGTTCGAGAAATTGGATTTCTTGTTCGTGAAATTGGATTTCTAGTTCGAGAAATTGCATTTCTTGTTCGTGAAATTGGGTTTCTTGTTCGAGAAATTGGATTTCTTGTTCGAGAAATTGGATTTCTTATTCGTGAAATTGGATTTCTTGTTCGTGAAATTGGATTTCTTGTTCGAGAAATTGGATTTCTTGTTCGTGAAATTGGATTTCTTGTTCATGAAATTGCATTTCTTGTTCGTGAAATTGGATTTCTTGTTCGTGAAATTGGATTTCTTGTTCGAGAAATTGGATTTCTTGTTCGAGAAATTGGATTTCTTGTTCGTGAAATTGGATTTCTTGTTCGAGAAATTGGATTTCTTGTTCGTGAAATTGGAGTTCTTATTCGTGAAATTGGATTTCTTGTTCGAGAAATTGGATTTCTTGTTCGTGAAATTGGATTTCTTATTCGTGAAATTGGATTTCTTGTTCGTGAAATTGGATTTCTTGTTCGTGAAATTGGATTTCTTGTTCGAGAAATTGGATTTCTTGTTCGAGAAATTGGATTTCTTGTTCGTGAAATTGGATTTCTTATTCGTGAAATTGGATTTCTTATTCGAGAAATTGCATTTCTTGTTCACGAAATTTGATTTCTTGTTCGAGAAATTTGATTTCTTGTTCGTGAAATTGGATTTCTTGTTCGTGAAATTGGATTTCTTGTTCGTGAAATTGGATTTCTTGTTCGTGAAATTGGATTTCTTGTTCGTGAAATTGGATTTCTTGGTCTTGAATTGGATTTCTTGTTCTTGAAATTGAATTTCTTGGTCTTGCATCGGATTCTTTGTCCTTCTAATATGTTTGCCCTGTATGCATAAAATTGCAGAGCGGAGTAGTGCAAAAGGGAGGTCTGTGCGCAGCCAACAAACTGTCCGGCTGTCTAGACAATTGTTGAAAATGTTTGCTGTATGTCCCATTCCGCCACAAGCAGAGAATTCTAAAGGTGTGAAAGATGATTTTTCAACTTCAAGCACCGTTGTTGATATTTTCTACGCTTCTCTAGCTCTTGAGATCTAGAAACCTTGGATAGTCGGCGGGATCCTTATATCCTTATATCATAGATTGCTTTTTCAAATCGACCCCCCAAAAACCCACGAGAAGATAATATATCAAGTCTTGCAGTATCATCATCATGATACTATATCAAGTATACTATATCTATATCAATATCAAGATATATCAAGTCTTGCGGTATCATCTACTACATCGTAACTTACTTTACTGAGCAATTCATTCACTGAGCAATTCATTAGTAATAAATACTCAATTCTGACACATAGTAAAAAAGAATAATCATAAAAATCCAAAATTGCAGCCTGTGCCGACGCATGTTCCTTTGGTGGCACTATATTTTGTTGGTTGGTTTATTGATAGTGCCTCCAATGGAACATGCTGTCGGCACAGGCTGCAATTTTGGATTTTATTTATCCGTAGCCACTCCACAGAACAGAGTTTTATCAACTAAGAGCCCAAATTTTTAGGATGGGTGTCTCATGGGTTACAGATGTGCACCTGGGGTCACGATTTTTTATTACATTTTTTTGGACACATATTTGCACCTGTTTAATATTTGAAAAAGAACAATAAATAGTGCGCGAATATTTAATTTGTATGCATCCGATAGAGAATTAAATTCTACACCTTTTCACAGTGCACGAATTTTTAAATTGGGTTTCGTTTGTGCCACAATTGAGTTGCAAGTTTCCTTTGTTTACTAACACTTCAGTTCAATTGAAAGTGTTAAATCTAATTCTATTGTTTCACCTTGCAATAATTGTAGTGATTCAACTTGTGAGATCGAGTAGGCTTCTATTTTATAATTGAAAACTAAGATTCTACATTCCATAACAACGACAGATTATGTGATTATATTTACTTCTGCGAGAATATTCTTGCACAATGGATACATAACATATTTAATTCTAATTAATTCGCTCTGTGTTTAACTTATAGAGACGGTTCCAATTGGATTATTGGAGTTATCGAGTGCGCTGAATTCAAATATGATAGTGAAATTCAATTTAGATTAATAATAATTACAAATAATTGAACTTAATTTATTTTGATGTACATAATATTGGTGTTCAATTATTAATAGATTAATTAAATATTATACTAATAATCTAAATTTCATTAATCTCAGAAATGATATAAGATGGAAACAAATTTTCAATTTATCAATTAATCCTTATGGCACGTGCCACCTATACACGTGGGTCTTGACACCTTGAGGTGATGATGACATCGTTAAAAAAATGTGTTTTTACAATTTTGTTAATTCGATATTTAAAATGGGTTAGTTGATGTTGGGTGATGACCCAACACTCACATAAAAAATGCTGAGTCATCAGCTATTATATTCTACTCAAACTTGAATATCTCTAAAATGAAGTGAACTAAATGGAAACTTCCACCACTCTAAGGGTCGATGCCTTCTGAAACACCTTTCTGAAATAATTTAACACCTTCATACTGATGATGACATGGCGAAAAAAATCCAAAATTGCAGCCTGTGCCGCAGCATGTTCCTTTGGAGGCACTATCAATAAACCACCACCAAAATATAGTGCCACCAAGGGAACATGCGTCGGCACAGGCTGCAATTTTGGATTTTTAAATAGAAGCCTACTCGATTTCACAAGTGGAATCAATATGATTATCGCAAGTTTAAACAATAGTGTAAGATTTAATAAGTTTAATCAATATGTTGCAGTGTATATGTGTTGCAGTGTATATGCACTTTTGGTGTACATGCATGTCACCAGTGCACATGCATGTACACTGATAAGTTGGTGTACATGCATGTGCCCGGTGTATATGCACTTTATGAACTATAATGCACAATTGAATCACGAAAATATAATTTGAATATTTCACTCCTGGGGGCTGCCTTCTTAATTTCCGCCCAGGGCGGCATTTGGTCACGGTACGTCGCATTCACGATAACTGGATAAGCCAAAAGTTTAATGCCATAATATGTATGTAATGTTTAATTACGTTAAAGAACGTGATTATCATGAATTAGATACAATGTGTATTAAAATGTGTACACTTAATCGAATTATATTTTATCAGATACTTGAGACAGTAGCCAAATTAAGGACGTAACTACGTAGTGAGTCATTAAATTGATTGAAAATTATTAACTCATACCTACTAGTATCATACGTATATGCTCTGGAAGTTTAAACATTACATACATATTTGTTAGTGCTACCATTTAATCCACATAGATTTTTCGATTTACTTATTTTTTTACAGATTTTCAAATAATCACTCGATTTTAGCGGAATTTTGTCATTATCTAATTATTAACTCTAGAACTTTTATTAATGTAGGAAATCTACGCGGATGAAATTGGTAGCTCTATACTGGTAAGAACATTTTTTAGCAATATATTTTTCATTCTGACTTAAACTTTTTGAGATGACCTCTACATTAACAAGTTCACTTTACGGAGATTTCAAGATAATTTTTGTGCAAAATGTAAGGGGATTATTTAACTTCAGTAACTTGAAAAGGTGAAAATAGTTGACAAATCGAATATTACTTGTATTTTTGAAACATATCATTTTTGAATGGGGAATATAGCATTTTGTTAGATTTGCTAAAATCGGCCAATGTTTCACCTTTATTACGTCAAAGAACGTACATATCTTTGTATTAGAAAATACGTATAAGTATTAAATTCGTCCACTTAATGGATTTATATTCTATCACATAGTTGAGACAATAGCTCAATTAAGGACATAATCTACGTATTGAGTCATTAAATCGATTGAACATTGTTAACTCATAACTCCTAGTATTATACGTATATGCCCTGGCAGCAAATAAATTACTATACATATAATTAGTTGTGTTTTGTGGATTTGTGGATTTCCAAATATAAGGGGACAAAACAGTCGAGTATGTAGTGTAAAGTGAATTCATGTATGCAAAAACCTAAGTATAATACAAAATCGGGGACTAGACAGTAATATGTACACATATTTATGATTGATTAACCTACACACCAGTCCATGCCAGGGCCGGACTAAGGTATGTTGAGGCCCCAAAGCTAAATGAGTGTCCGAGGATCAGTCATCATTAAATGGCGCCTAAATAGCTTAACCACAAATCTGAGATTATCAAAAGTGGTTCTAATGGACTCGCAATGGTTGATTACCACATATACAACCCAAATAACAACAATAGGAGGCATAGTTTATCCTAGATTGAAAATTAGAAACTGGCCTCTTTGTTTTATGGCCTTCTCAGCGACATATACAGCCGTATATTAAGTAGGCCATGGGTGGTGTTCGCCTAATAGCAATTACAGGTTATTTACAGCCGATTTATGTATTTTAAATACTATGTAAGTTTAAAAAAAATCAAAATATAATTTGCAAATTATTACTGTAGAAAAACAGAACCAAACCATTTTTATTACGTGTTTCTTAAGTAAATAAAATAACAATACCGAATATTCAAATACATAGACAAGCCGGTCGGCAAAGCCTGGATGTAATTAGTGGAATTGCCTGTCCACCTTTCACAAGGTCAGGAAACTAGTATAGTAGAATTAATAAATTTTTTAACACATACTAGGCCATTACGGTACCAGTTTTTTAAGTTAATGTACATTAAAAACTATCTTTTACGACAACCCGGTGATCACAGAAAGTGGCCGTCACTGACAGTTGGTTGCTCATCCCACGTCAAAAAGAAATATAAACTTTTCCTATCAATATCAGTGCTAAGAAAAGTGGTCGATAAAAGCAGGTTTTCGCTCATGTCGTGACAGGGTAGTACAATACAGGTAATACGTATAGTAAATGTTAATCTATTTCTATGACAAAGGGGCTTGCGTCTAGTAAGTCACATTTTGCACAAAATTTCCTCACTCTAAGCGAACTTGCTATTTGAGGTAAATAAATAAATGGTCGCTTGGGGAATGATAATAACCTGTAATTGCTATTAGGCGAACACCACCAACCGTAATTTTGAAGGCAGTTAACCAGAATCAGCAACATGACTCGAAGCGACCTAGCAGTGCAGCGCTAGTCCTGTTAAAATAAATTTAATAATGTCGTGTTAATTCATTGGTTCCCAAACTGGGGTACATGAATCCCTTGGGGGTGCACGGGACAAGGAGTGGAGTTAATATTGAGCATTTTAAAATAAAGTTTTTAAAAATATAGTTATAATCTATAAATTAAATTCTGATTACTCGACTATATTGATTTCTTACAAATGTGTCTTTAAGTTACCGACGCTTTTTCAAAGAGGGCCTGGTCCGTACTGGTCCATTTACCACAACCCATCTTTGGGCATTCGCCCCCTCTCTCCCAATATTGGTGCACCTCATAATTTTATCCTCCCTAAAATTAGCAAAACATTATTTTCATAAATTGTTAGTAATACTCAATGATATTTGAAAATCCTCTTCACCCCAGAAAACTTTGCTCGCTCGCTGCGCTCACTCGTCAAAAAATCCATATATACTTAGATTAACCTTGTGATAATATTACATACTGACGCTTTTCATCCTAATGAGACCATATGGTGTTCATACCCCATCCTGTTTTTATAATCGATGCCTTTGTCAATAGAATCCTTCAGACTTAGGTATGTCCTGGGGGTGGACCACAAAATTTTCGGGTTCAGAGGGTTCACAAGTTAAAAAAGGTTTGGAACCACTGTGTTAATTGTATTAGAGACAGCAAGTAATTTATTTTGTCCACTGTTCATTTTCAATTTATATATACTGTATGTTTACAACTTTTTGTGAACAATAACAACAAAAACTCTATTTATAAATTTCTTAATGCGAAATTTTCAATTTGCATACTTGTTTGCCTATTATAACATTTGGAAGTTAGTCTCTACCTCAATTATGAATGCGTCATCTATTACTTTATCACTTACTGTACTGCTTCGAATAAGCGTCCGGCGCTCAATGTTTTCGTGGGGCAAGGCTGTATTCGGTTAACCGGTTAACGGTTACATATTTTATCAACTAGTTAGCAGGTCTGTTGAATATCAGCAGAGTTATTGGGAAATTATTGTATACAGAATTAATGGATGTATATTATTATATCACATACATACATGAAATAATAGCTCAATTAAGGACATAATCTACGTAGTGAGTCATTAAATCGATTGAACATTGTTAACTCAGAACTCCTAGTATTATACGTATATGCCCTGGCAGCTAATAAATTATACATATAATTAGTTGTGTTTTGTGGATCTGTGGATTTCCAAATATAAGGAGACAAAACAGTCGAGTATGTAATGTAAAGTGAATTCATGTATGCAAAAAACCTAAGTATACTACAAAAGCGGTGACTAGCAGAGTAACCGCGTACGTTCGTACGGTACGGTACGAAGAGTCTCCGTACCGTATTATTTCGTACGGTACAGTCGAAATGGGATTATTTTGTCGAATTCTTTGCATGGATAATTCGACAAAATAATCCGATAAGACAAATAAACCCGATAATTCGTAATGGTAAATCAGATTTTTCCTCGAATATTAGGACAAAATATTCCGATACGACAAAATAATCCGGTGACAAAATAATCCGATTTCGACTGTACGTCGTACGGTACGCAATAATACGTTGTGAAAATTAACAATATATACAAGTATTTCTATAATTCGAAAAATAATTAATAAACAAGGATCTAATTCGAAAATAAAGAACCCAATAAAAATTAAAAATACCACAAAGTTCAAACCAATACGTTTATACAAAGGCAAGTTGAATTTTCTACTAAGAAGGGATAGTTAATCTTGATAATTTTACATAACTTATTATTCGATTTAAAAAAAGAATCAAGTGCTAAAAGATAGGATTCTATACTATCATTAAATAAGTACGTACGGAGTGCGTACAGAGTGCGTAAGTACGGTACGGAAGGATAATCTGCGTACTAAGTCCGTACCGTACCGTACAGTACGCCGTACGCGGTTACTCTGGTGACTAGACAGTAAATGTACACATATTTATGATTGATTAACCTACACACCAGTCCATACTCATTCCTGTTCCTCAAACAAGGAGAAATACAAACAGACGCACATATAAAAATATTCAAAAGCATCAGGATTCAGGATTTAGAATACATAGTGTTCCCAAACAGCCGCTCAAAATACAGAAATACAAGAAGATCCTTGGAATATAACACATGTAAATATAGAAGGATACACAAACTGCAGTAGAACAAAACTGAGCAGGAAATTTTATCCTCAAAGGATTCATGGCATCGGTCGCCATACTAGCCCCTACGCAATAGTGAATAGACAATTTACAAGCCAATAACAATTCGATTTCACAAAAATATGACATATATTGTCAATGAAGTCTCCCTACATCAGATTTGTATGATTGAACAAGTCAGTAATTCGACATGTGGATTATGCATACGGATTAATACGTACTTTATATTATTTCCCAGGGTGGTACGTCTTAATTAAGTAATACTGCATAATGATTAAATTAAGCAAATATTTTTGTATAAATTGATCATTTCAATGAGGATAACAAGAAACATAAATATCCTTCGATAATATATGGGTAAAAAATCAAAAATATCCAACAAGGAACAAGCTAGGATATCCCCAGTCCTTATAGCATCAATAGCATCTAGTCTAAGTTCATTCGTTGTTGGATTCAGTCTTGGGTATCCATCTCCCATTGAGGCAGAGGTTAAAAGGATAGGAGTGCTGGATGATTCCACTTTCCCAATCTTCAGTTCTTGTTTGTTCTTTTTTGCAGTCATTGGAACTGTATCTGTTTCATTCTTCACAGAAAGGTTTGGAGCGAAAGCTCTCCTCATCCTACTCTCTCTTCCCAACGCATTAGGATGGTTACTCGTAGCTTTTGGTTATCATTGGACTGTCATGTCGTTAGGTAGAGCTTTGACAGGTGTGGCGATAGGTGGTGCATCAGCTCTGATCTCTGTCTACATAGCAGACATGGCTCCCAAACAATCCAAAGGATTCTATGGTAGCATTTATGAACATGCATTTATCTCCGGAGTGTTATGCAGTCACTTACTTGGTGCATTCGTTTCATTTCGATGGCTTGCTCTAGTAGCAGTGGTAGTACAGCTAGTGCAGTGTTTGATTCTTTCCTGGCAGCCGTATTCCCCGAGATGGCTAGCTTCCAGAGGATTGGAGAAGGATGCGTTGAACACTCTGAAGTATCTAAGAGGTCCTAACTACGATTATCAGTCGGAGTATGAGGAGATGCAACGGGTTATAAAGGAGAGCAGTGATTGGACTTTCTTGCAACGCATTCGAAGCCTGTTTTTGGAACTGCAGAACTTGAAGATACTCGGTATAATTTCTCTTGTGTTCGTAGGGATTGAACTCACAGGTATATCAATTATTGCCTCCTATTCTTCTACAATTCTAAAATCGAGTCGCCTGGTATCTCCAAATGTTGCATCTTTCATTCCCACATCTGTTCAGTCAGTTTCAGTCCTACTCTTCTCATTTATCGTGGATAGAGTTGGAAGGAAGCCTCTGTTGTTATTCTCCGGAGCTGGCATTGCTCTAGGTCACGTAATACTGTCTGTCTATTCGTTCGGTTCCTCTCATGTCTGGTCTCAGTGCTCTGAATTGGATGCAACATCCAGCCTAACTAACTCTAGTGGTATTCACACACTCGTTAGTGTAGAGTTCTGTGATTACATCACTCTCGTGCCTATGGCAGCTCTGATTATAATAAGATTCGTGTATGGATTGGGATGGGGCCCTATTCCCTTTATATTGTTAGGGGAGTCTTTTCCTACTAAAGTGCGTTCCATCTCAGCTTCTGTATCCATTTGTGTATTGATGTTTTCTACGACACTGATTCTCCTAGTATTTCCATATCTTGAACAATTGGTGGGATCTCACTATATATTCTCTATTTTTGCGCTTTTGAATGTGTCTACATGTGTGTTTGTGTTTCTCTTCATTCCCGAGACAACAGGACTGAGTATGGAGGAGGTGGAAAAGTTGTTCAAAGATAAAATTATTTTTGTTAAATGCTGGAATCCTTTTCCAAGAAAATATGTGTATGATGTTGGTGTGTAGCTTTTGTTTTCTATAACTTTTATATAATTAGTTGACTTTATCTTCATTATTGTTGTAAATATTTCTTTCATACAATTATGTTTGTTAGTTAATTTGAATCACCCTTGTTATCAAACTAAATATTATAATAGCAACAACCAGTGGCGGAGCTGGGAGCTTCTTTTAGGGGGGGCGGTCTTGGAGAACCGGGTTCGACACCCTAGTATTAATTGCAAATACAATAAAAACCTTGGGATATTTGGGATTTTTTGGGGGGCGACCGCACGTTCGCTCCCCCCCGTCCGCCGCCACTGGCAACAACATAATAGTATACCGGGACTTACTTCTCATAGAAATGATGAGTCTATCTTTATTGTTTAATAAGGATATCAGCGGAGAATAGGGGGAATTGTATTTTCACCACGAGTGGAACGCGGTCCTGCAATTTTAGCAAACCCGTGCCGTATCTCAAATCATATTTACGTTCCATCAAAAGCCAGTAAAATGTCCCCCTCTCATGAAATTCTAGCAGTGATCTCGGCCAGCTTGTGCACCGTTAACTTTCTAACTGTATATCGAAATTATCCTATTTGTTGCCATTATCGTGGCTTTGCAGGCCAATCATTAGCGTGGAGTTTCGTGTGGGTTGTACTCTCCACCATCATGCAAACTCTGGTTTCACTCCTACCAGCATAAGCGAACGACAAACAGAATATTCGCAAAGCGTTTCAAATTCCAATCACTGCTTTCCTTTATTATTCCTAATACTTCAACATCTTCCGACTGATAATCGTAGTTAGTGGGTTTGAGTCATCCATTGCAGCACTGACCCACACATTATAATACAACTTGGCCAAAAATATCAGTAATGCGCAAATAATTTTTCAATGAATCAATTTTTTTGCAAAAACATAAATATGTGTCTAACAACCCAAACTAATGTTAGAATGATGGACCCACGTAGTATATCTGAATATCTGTGAATGCTACCGTAATTACGAATTTTGCACTAGTATCCATAGTTATACTTGTGTAAGTTAGATAAAGTTCGATGTATTAGTTCGTTTTGTGGTCTCCCTCCAACTAACTAAAATTTAAAGAATGACGGAGAATCTAACGACAATGATCCTTCTGTAAATTCAAATAAAACATAGATTTTTATAATATTATATGCGGTAGGTTGAAACGTATTCAACAAAACATTCTGAGGAATATTTTCAAACAATGAAAATTGAAGCTTGATCATCCACCTCCGAATGCTAACGTCGCTAGCAGCGATGTTAATTCGGGAGCGGACGCAGCCTACAGTAATTTCCATATCGGAGTTGGACTGAATTGACCTTTCGAATCGACCGTTGACCTCTGACCCCTGAGGTTTTATAAAAATTTGAAAAAGATTACGCTTATGCATACAATAATTTACTATTACAACATATTAGCTGACACAAATAATCCATTTATAGCTGACAATGGTAAACAACCTAGCCATTATTAAATCAAAGATGCCAATAGTGAAAAGACATAACGTGTTATAATTATTAAAACAAGATCCAGAGTATTTTATAGCATAAAATAACACAATAAGTGATATCCCTTCATTGACTGGATCATTGGGATCATTTAGATTATCTGCATTACTATATACTTCAGTTTTAGCCCATGTAAATAGTAACTGTATCATGCCCCTGATGGCATCAAGAGCACCAACATAAGGTTTATTTTCAAATGTATCTATTAGGAAACTACCTACACAATGATGTTCACTTTCATTAGAAAAAATTATGGATAAAATTTCCTAAAAAAATTCATATTGCCGTGACCTTCGATATAAAAGGCCTGAGTGCTAAGCGAAAATTTGTGTACCATGGATTACTTAAAGAGCATTGAAAAATGGAGAATTGATCTTTATTCCTACAATTAGCAATCATAGAGCTGAAAAGTGTATTATAACTATATAGGAATATGGTATCCAGGTATACATAGCACCCTCCAGAATTGTTATATGTCATCATTTGATGACGTTATGGTAATTTTGGTTGCGATTATCTTGTTTTTCTAGCATACTTTTAAAATAGTTAAACGCATTATAAATGTTTAAGATTGGAACATGATGATGCCCAGAACTAGTTAAATGAAATATATTGAAATTATAAATGGAATGTTGACATTCTATGACGTCTATCATTACTACTTATGGAGATAAATATAAATAACCTATTTATCAATGGATTTTAAGTAATCCATGGTATGATCAGTGGTATGGCCTTATATATCGAAGGTCGCGTCATATCCTATTTAAAAGATAATTATCCTTATATTTAAAGTTATGTAACATAATTAAAGGAAAGGCATATTCGTTGAAATAAGTTTTCTCTCATAAGAATAAAAACTGTTCCCCGAAATGGAGACAAACATGCGTTGGGCCTTGGGAAGTCTGTAAGAACAGATATCTGAAGGTTGAGTAATGCCAACTGACAAAAAACGAAATTCTGAAATAAATTTGTGGAAACGGTTTTTAAACGAGGTGTACACAGGTTCGCATATAATAGAAACATAAGCAGTAAAGAGACAGAAAATATGTAAAGGAATTTATTAATGAGTAGGAATGAATTACAACCAAAAAAGAACAAAACCTAAACAACATTTCTTGAACAAGGATTCCTGCATTTAACAAAATAATTTCATCTTTGAACAACTCTTTCATCTTCTCCAAACTCAGTCGTGTTGTTTTCTGGAATGAAAAGAAACACAAGCACACACATAGAGATATTCAAAAGCACAAAAATAGAGAATATATAGTGAGATCCCACCAATTGTTCAATGTAAGGAAATACAAGTAGAATTATTGCAATAGCAAGCATGTATAAACAAAAAGACATGGAAGCGGCAAAAGTACGAATTTTAACAGAACCAGTCCATACATAAATCTGAGTATAATCAGAGCTGCCATAGGCACAACAGTGATGTAATCACAGAATTCTACACTAACGAGTGTGTGAATACCACTAGAGTTAGTTAGGCTGGACTGAGAACAGACACGAGTGGAATCGGAACAAATAGACACTTAGACAGACAGTATTACGTGACATAGAGAAATGCAAGCTCCCGAGAATAACAGCAGTGGCTTCCATCCAACTCTATACACGATAAATGTGAAGAGTAGGACTGATACTGACTAAACAGAAGTGGGAATGAAAGATGGAACATTTGGAGAAACTAGGCGACTTGACTTTAGAATTGTAGAAGAATAGGAGGCAACAACTGATAATACCTGTAAGTTACATCCCTACGAACACAAGAGAGATGATGACGAGTATCTTCAAGTTCTGCAGTTCCAAAAACAGACTTCGAATGCGTTGCAAGAAAGTCCAATCAATGCTCTCCTTTATAACTAGTTGCATCTCCTCATACTCCGACAGATAATCGCAGTTAGGACCTCTCAGATACTTCAGAGTGTTCAACGCATCCTTCTCCAACCCTCTGGAAGCTAGCCATCTCGGGGAATACGGCTGCCAGGAAAGAATCAAACTCTGTATCAGTAGTACTACTACTGGCACCAGAGCAAGCCATTGAAATGAAATGAATGCACCAAGTAGGTGACTGCACAATACTCCGGAGCCAAATGCATGTTGGAAAATGCTACAATAGAATCCTTTGGATTGTTTGGGGGCCATGTCTGATATATAAACAGAAATGAGACCTGAAATGCCACCAATCTCCACACCAGTCAGAACTCTGCCTAACAACATAACTGCCCAATGATCACCAAAAGCTATGAGTGTAACCATCCTAATGCGTTGGGAAGAGAGAGTAGGATGATGAGAGCTTTCGCTCCTAACCTTTCTGTAAAGAAGGAAACAGATGCTGAACCGATGGCTACAACGAAGAACAAACAAGAACTGAAGATTGGGAAAGTGGAATCATCCAATACTCCTATCCTTTTAATCTCTTCCTCAATGGGAGACAGATACCCTATACTGAATCCAAGAACGAATGAACTTAGACTAGATGCTATTGAGGCTATAAGGACTGGGAATATCCTGGATTGTTCCTTCTTGGACTTTTGTGATTCTTGATCCATTTATTATCAATAGTTATATATATATTAATGATAATTGTTAGAATATAAATCTAATTATAATCAATGCTATAATTATTTTTATCCATCAAAATTTCTAGGTAATACAATGACACCATTATATTTGAACTTCAGTTACCTTTGTCAATTCATAATCGCTAAGTGACACTACGTATTAGTCGTCTTGGTTAAGGAGAATTAACGTCATCCTTCAGTAGAATCAATAAAAAGTTTATGGAATATTTTTATTAGAAGATTAATTAATTCATAATAAGAGACAGTAAATATTATTCCTACAAGAGTCAGGAGAATAATATATTAAAATTAATGGAAATGGACAAAAAAAACAAAAATAAACAATCAAATCCTTTATATATGGCACATTTAGGGCATCCTCTAAATTAAAACTACTTTAAAATAGACGAGCCCTTCGGTCTCGGTCGCTTTGCGACAGATCGGTGCTACGTACTTCAAGTTAACGGCCGCTGTGCGGCCTTACTCCTCACACTTTCTACCATGAAAATGGTAGAAAGGGACTTTATGATTTTGAATTTTCATTAATTTGTCTACCTATTTATGCAAAACACAACAACAACAACAAATACTCATATTATAATTTTATAAATGCGAAATTCGTGTTCAGCATACTTGTTTACCTATAATACCCGTTGAAAGCTAACTTCTAGGTTGATTTTGAATTTTCATTGATTTGTTTACCTATTTTGTGTAAATAACAACAACAAATATTCATATTAGAATTTTATAAACGCGAAAATCGTGTCATCATACTTGTTTACCTATTATAACAATTGGAAGTTAGTTTATATCTCATATATATAAATGCGGTTTCTATTCCCCAATCACTTTAATACAATCCGGACAAACAAACAAACAAACACACACACACACACACACACACACACACACACACACACAAACACACAACAATCGAGATTAATAATATAGATATGACATATATTGTCAATGAATTCTGCCTACATCAGATTCATATGATTGAACAAGTCAGTATTTCGACCTGTGGATTATGCATACGGATAAGACGTACTTCGGTAAATAAGTACCTTTTCTTGTTTCGCAGGGTGGTTTATTAAATTAAGCAAATATTTTAGTATAAATTGATCATTTCAATTGAGGATAACCAGAAACATAAATATCCTTCGATAATAAATGGATAAAAAATCACAAATATCCAACAAAGTTCAAGCTAGGATATCCTCAGTCCTTATAGCATCAATAGCATCTAGTTTAAGTTCATTCGTTCTTGGATTCAGTCTTGGCTATCCGTCTCCCGTTGAGGAAGAGGTTAAAAGGATAGGAGTGTTGGATGATTCCACTTTCCCAATCTTCAGTTCTTGTTTGTACTACAACCAATTTTCTCAGATTTGTGATTATTGTAAAATACATTCAAATGATTATACACATTTTCCATAAAATTGGTTGGAGATAGAGCATCGAAATGTATTATCATTGAATAGAAAGTTAAGGACGGGCTATCGATTGGATCCATTGGCTAAGCTGTAACTATATTCCTACTCGAGATATTACCTCAATCATTGAATTCACGTTTCCAAGGCAACAGAGGAATGTGATAACATTCCATAATTGATTCTGAGATATTTGATGTAAAATAACTCCTAGATGGGTTAATCGCAGCAATTTGTTTGAAAAAGCGAAATTGAACATTTTACATGCGTTCAAAGTTTTGGCATATTTTGCCTATTAGATAATACGGTGACGTCATTTCGACCAAGTGGCACCTCAAAAATATGCGTCTTGTATATGACCACCTTTATAGAAAACAATTACATAAGTAGAAGCACCCTGGATTACTTATTTCGAAGAATAATTGCATTGCATATATTTAGTTGACTATACTAGTTCATCCATGGTCCAAGTCCATTCAACCGTGGCATTGCCTTAGAGTATAGAATGCTATGGTTTGTGTTTGCCAAGAATCAAATTAAGTACAGTACACTCCGATTAATCGGGACAAACTCGAACAATTGGGTTCAAATTGGTGCTCGCTCATTCTAAAATTCATATTGATCAGAACAAAAATAATAAAAAATTTAAGCACAATTGTTGTGTGTTTGTTTGTTTGTCCAAAATTAATTGGGAAGACTACGAGTCGCAGAAAGCTGAAAGTTTGTATACAGGGGTAATTTTGTACTGCGACAACGATCTATTGGTTTTCGAAGAGAAGTATTTACATTTGAAGGTGTAAAAATATGTTAGCCAATTAAATTCGAGGGTTTGTTAGTATGGATCAGCAGACTTCATCAATTAGTATAAATAGACTGTGCATAATAGAAAAAATTTCTCTGAGGCTGCAATCTGATTGATTGAAAATAAACTTTTCTGGGACTCGTATTCTTTCCAATTAATTCTGGACAAACACACAAATAAACACGCAAACACACAAACAACAATTGCGCTTTTAATATATACAAATATGAATAACTATTTTTTATTGTTCCTAATTAAGCAAACAGTATTTAATGTTTTGTCTCTCAGACGACTCCTAACTTATTGCAGATATAGTCGCAAGATGGGAAGATTCTCTCTGATTCAACAGAAGTAGGTGGTACTTCTGTTGAATCAGAATTTTTCATTAAATCAAGTAAAAAATTTATCGTTACTTCTGCAGACATAAATTTACATCTCTTAACTGCTATTTTGATAGGGTCCAATGCTTGCACAATATGTTCTAACATAGAGTACGATAGTCATAACAATATAATTTTGGTATCCCGGAATTGAGAAGGGAATCCCGGAGTGAAAAACACCGGGATCCCGGGTTGTTAAAACCCCAAGTGGTACTATCCGTATCGAAACTTTTGTTGGATAATTAGAGGTCTACATAAATACTGTATTTCCCTGAATAAGCTCCTGGTCAATACTATTGACATTTGTGTGATAAAATCAGTTGATGCAATATCAGTTTGTTAACTGTCGCTGAGAATCATTATTATCTACCTAACTATATTTTCTGGATTTTCGAAAAATTTGAGGGTAAATTTGTCCCAGGAAAACACTTTACAACTATTTTTAAAGATGTTTTAATTTAGAGGATGGCCTAAATGTGCCATATAAAATAATAATAATTATTATTATTATATTCGCATATTGCCAATAACATATATATATTTGTTTATACGAGCCCTTCGGTCTCGGTCGCTTCGCGACGGATCACTCTCTCACAAAAGTGGCTTCGCGACTTTTGTTTGTTCGTGTTCACACTACGCAACACAATTAATTAACGGCCGCTTTGCGGCCTCACTTTCCTCAAATATCACTCATATTAAACCTGTGATTTGTAAAATAAAGGTACTCAATTCAGTATGCTGCTATTTGGGACCCAAGTATGTCAACTAATTAATTCATTAATTCATGTTATTTACTAACCCAGGATTTACTGCATAGTAAATTGTTTGATTATTATTTAATTTGCTGCATCATCAATATGTAATTTATTATGCAGAAGATATAGATATATAGTAAATAGTTGAATTACTTTGATAGTAATATTATGCATACTTATGTGATTGACGAAAGAAAAATAATACATCAATCACCAATAAACTGATAGAAGCCAAACTGGATTATTACACTTACACTTTGCTATACCTGTGTTGGTACGATACACTATTGATTAGTGTACGGACTAATTAATTAACTGTGTCACAATCAGAAGGAAAATGGGAATTCGTGAACTGCTATCAGGTGTAGAAATTTTGTGTACGTCTAATGCTTTGAATTTTCTACAAATCGGAGCAAAATTGGGAAATTAGTACAAAATATCTGTTTTTCGAAACTGTGACGTCATAATCCCGTTATTTTGTTTCAAAAACCAATAGATCGTTGTCGCAGTACAAAATTACCCCTGGATACAAATTTTCAGGTCCAATTAATTCTGGACAAACACACACACAACACACACACAACACACACACACACACAGACAACAATTGCGCTTTTAATATAGAGATGTTCCGAGTTTATTGAAGAAAGTGGACGGTTTGTAAATCTGATTTTTAGCATATAGGGGTATCTTTTGGCATCCGATAAGAAATTTAAGTTTCCACGCAAATTTTCTCACACCTCGACAAGTTATGACGTTGTTATGAGATAAGGTAACGATCTAGTATGAGTCGCTCTAGTTGACTTTATCCCATAGGGTTGCTATGTGAGTGGTTTCGTCCCATTGCAGGGGCTAATCAAGGAGGGTAACCCTGGACCACATGCGTACTGCCGGCTTGTGCCTCTCTGCACTGGCCGTACTGACCATTAGTCCCTCCATGGTCACCAGCCGTACTGCCAGGCAATCTACGGCATCCATACATCAAGGTTTTACAAATATCGATATCGGGAAAAATCCCCGATATCGATACAGTACAATCTACAATGTACATATAGTGATATTGGATATAGTGATAAATTGGATATACTAGTTATAATTTTGCCGCTTTAGGTGTCCCCCCGAGCAAATCCCATACAAATTTTATTGGTTATAGTGATATCATTATTGGATATAGTGATAATTTGTATACAGATTATACAAGAATATTGGATTTTTGAACTTCCTTGACCCCCATAATTTCATATTTTACAGTATAAATATCGATACCAGTGGAATAATACGATTATATACTTATGAGAATATAAGTAACTGTATTGACAATGTATACATTCATATATTAGATGCGGCGATTCAAAGGATATAGTGTTGTGAATGAGCATCACTATGACCTTCGGGAGTACCTAAGGTTGGCGAGCCTTGGGTAGGTGGCAGTACGGGCTGACCAGACTATGGGTCTTGGTATTCACGAGCCGGCAGTACGACTGGTAACGGAACTAGGTTGGCGCGAGGCGCAACAAGAGTGGTCGAGGGTTACCCTCCTGATGAGTACCTACAATGGGACGAAACCACTGACATGATATCCCCATGAGGTGGGGGCCTATGGTACGATTAGTCTTCATACTAAGTCGTGGTCCCATCTCATGATATTAGTACTCCCTCATTAATGAAGGGGTACTAAATCATGAGATGGGACCACGACTTAGTATGAAGACTAATCGTACCATAGGCCCCCACCTCATGGGGATATCATGTCAGTGGTTTCGTCCCATTGCAGGGACTCATCAGGAGGGTAACCCTCGACCACTCTTATTGCGCCTAGCGCCAACCTAGTGTAGCTACCAGTCGTACTGCCGGCTCGTGAATGCCAAGACCCGTAGTCATGGTCAGCCCGTACTGCCACCTACCTAAGGCTCGCCCACCCTAGGTACTCCCGAAGGTCATAGTGATGCTCATTCACAACATATATATATATACACACACACCCAGCCTGTGTTTTAATAGTATAGATTGTTATTATAATATTTTAATTTATTAACAAGGGTAATTCAAATTAACTAACAAACAAGATGTATGAATGAAGTATATACAACAAAATAATGAGATAAAGTGAACTAATTATATACAAGTTATAGAACAGAAGCTACACACCAACATCATATACATATTTTCTTGGAAAAGGATTCCGGCATTCAACAAAAATTATTTTATCCTTGAACAACTTTTCCACCTCCTCCATGCCCAGTCCTGTTGTCTCTGGAAGGAAGATAAACACAAACACACATGTAAACACATTCAAAAGCGCAAATATAGAAAATATATAGTGAGATCCCACCAATTGTTCAAGATATGGAAATACAAGGAGAATCAGCGTCATAGAAAACATCATTACACCAATGGACACAGAAGCTGAAATGGAACGCACTTTAGTAGGGAAAGACTCTCCTAACAGGATCAACGGTATCGGTCCCCATCCCAGTCCATACACGAATCTTATTATAATCAGAGCTGCCATAGGCACGAGAGTGATGTAATCACAGAAGTCTGAACTCACGAGTGTGTGAATACCAGTAGAGTTAGTTAGGCTGGATGTTGCATCCAATTCAGAGCACTGAGACCAGACATGAGAGGAACCGAACGAATAGACAGACAGTATTACGTGACTCAGAACAATGCCAGCTCCGGAGAATAACAGCAGAGGTTTCCTTCCAACTCTATCCACGATAAATGAGAAGAGTAGGACTGATACTGACTGAACAGATGTGGGAATGAAAGATGCAACATTTGGAGAAACCAGGCGACTTGACTTTAGAATTGTAGAAGAATAGGAGGCAACAATTGATATACCAGTGAGTTCAACCCCTACGAACACAAGAGAGATTATAACAAGAATCTTCAAGTTCTGCAGTTCCAAAAACAGGCTTCGAATGCGTTGCAAGAAAGTCCAATCACTGCTCTCCTTTATGACCCGTTGCATCTCCTCATATTCTGACTGATAATCGTAGTTAGGACCTCTCAGATACTTCAGAGTGTTCAACGCATCCTTCTCCAACCCTCTAGAGGCTAGCCATCTCGGGGAATAAGGCTGCCAGGAAAGAATCAAACACTGTAGTAGCTGTGCTACGACTGGCACCAGAGCAAGCCATCGAAATGAAATGAATGCACCAAGTAAGTGACTGAATAACATACCGGAGATAAATGCATGTGAAACAATGCTACCATAAAATCCTTTGGATTTTTGGGGAGCCAAGTCTGCTATGTAGACAGAGACCAGAGCTGATGTACCACCTCTCGCCATACCTATCAAAGCTCTACCCAACGACATGACAGTCCAATGATAACCAAAACCTATGAGTAACCATCCTAATGCGGTGGGAACAGAGAGTAGTATGATGATAGCTTTCGCCCCAAACTTTTCTGTGAAGCAGGAAACAGACACAGCTCCAATAGCTGCAAAAAAGAACAAACAAGAAGTGAAAATTGGGAAAGTGGAATCATCCAACACTCCTATCCTTTTAACCTCTTCCTCAATGGGAGACGGATACCCAAGACTGAATCCAAAGATGAAAGAATTTAGACTAGATGCTATTGATGCTATAAGGACTGGGTAAATCCTAGCATGTTCTTTGTTCGATGTTTGTGATTTTTTATCCATTTATTATCGAATGATATTTATGTTTCTGGTTAACCTCAATTGAAATTATCAATTTATACTAAATATTTGCTTAATTTAATCATTATACAGTATTACTTAGTCAAGACGTATCACCTTGTGAAATAATAAAAGGTACGTATTAACCGAGGTACGTTTTATCCGTATGCATATTCCACATGTCGAAATACTGTCTTGTTCACTCTTACGAATCTGATGTAGGCAGACTTCATTGACAATATATGTAATATTATTATGAAATCGAATTGTTATTGGCTTGTAAATTGTCTATTCACTATTGCGAAGGGGCTAGTATGGTGACCGTTGCCATTAATCCTATGAGAATAATATTTCCTGTTCAGTTTTGTACTACTGCAGTTTGTGTATCCCTCTATATTTACATGTGTTCTATTCCAAGGATCTACTTGTATTTCTGTATTTTGAGCGCTGTTTGGGATCACTATGTATTCTAAATTCTGATGCTTTTGAATCCCTTTTATGTGCCTCTGTTTGTATTTCTCCTTGTTTGAGAAACAGGCAGTAACGGATTTACTATAGGGCTGCTCGGACTAAATCCCTAGGCCCACTTCATTCTTAGGCCCAGTTTAGGTCCACTTGACCTGGAAATTGGATTGATTTGGGAGTAGAAACTAGTTTCCTCCGAAAAAACTTCAAAATATAATGAATAGTTTGCTTCAGCTAAACCCGAAGTTCAATAAAATTTTAGCAACACCAGATACATAAGTACTTCGTGACATTTTTCTCAATAAAAGTTATCTATTCATATATAAAAAGCACATTTGTTGTCTGCTTTTGTGTATGTTAGTCTAGAATTATTAGGGAAGACAATATGCTCTAGAAAAATACAAATTGGCATGCAAGGGTAATTTTAGACGTTCAACAGGATGAATTGGTCTTAACGTCTTCTAAACGAAATATCGGCATTCTGAAGTCATAAAAGCGCATAACATCAACCTTCCAAACGGGCACCCTTATTGATGTATACTCAAACTAAATATGTACTCATTTACTATAATCACGTTTAATGATAAAAATATGGACAAACCACTTTCTGAGATGCGGGGAAATTCCCAGTTACGGGCACCCTTCGTTAAGAGTGCCCGGATATGGGAGGTTTTAGTGTATTTTGGATTAACTAATTAGTTTTTGTCCGAATCGCCACAATTTTAGATGACAAGGCAGCATAAAATGAAGCACACGTTACGATTTATGGGATTATTGCCTCACGTAGGAACTAATTTGGATTTTACTCCTACTATTTTGATTCAGTCGACACAAATTTGTCACATTATACTATATATTGTATTGTATTTCTCTTCAAAATTTAACAATTTTCACTTTTAATCTGCGCCAGGTATTATCAAAAACGTACCTCCAACTGCTTCCTCATTGCTCAAATTGTGTTTTGTAGATTTAATCTTCACCTACATTTTTTCCGAGATTGCTTACTTTGATTAATCCAGTTTGGCTTCCATCAGTTTACTTCTATTGGTAATTTATTTTTGCTACGTCAATCACATAATTATGCATGATATTACTATCAAAGATGTTCAACGATTTACCCGCCTATATCTTCTGCATTGTAAATGACATATTGATCCAACAGTTTATTGTCAGGAGGAAAATCTTGGTATTAAATAGCATTTTAATTAATAAGTTGAATTACATTGACTCCAAAATTGCGACAAACTAATTTGAATTAAATTAAGCACGTGTAATTTACAATTCACAGGCTTAACCTTTTTATTATGAGTGATCTTTTGAGGTTGGTAAGGTCAAGAAGCGTCCGTTAATTGTGTTTTGTAGTCTAACACGAACGAAGAAAGGACACGATACAACCTAGACCGAAGAACTGGTTTATATTAATAGTGATTATGGAAGAAAAAGTGTTATTTCATTGTTTCTGCTTAAATATGTAAAGTAGGGACTATCATTGGAAAATAAAGCATATAAAAATAGGCCAAAAAATATTAAAAGCCCTAGGCCCACAACACCCTAAATCCGGCACTGGAAACAGGAATGAGTATGGACCAGGGCCGGATTCCCAATAAACTAACTAAGCTATAGCTTGGGGGCCTTCGCAAGTTTGGGGCTTCACAAGTTGGGGCCTCAATTGCTGTCAAGGCCATCGGAGTAGGGGAGGTATTGGCAGCCCCACTTTTAGGAGCTTGCGATGATATTGGTTTTAATATCTCCAAGGTAGTCTAGAATATTCCTTTGGGACTGGTACCTATTATGACATCATAGAAGATTTGCCTGCCAAAAAGTTCGAAAAAAGAAATTTGCTCGCATGCAAGGTCTTAAGTAACTGTAGTGATGTCCGATCTTACTTAATTGATACTCTGTAGCCTGTACATATTAGTGCTTTATAATAGTAGGGGCGACAGGGCGTTACTAACTTGTATTTAAGAAGAGGTGTTCATCCTTTCTTCTTAGTGCTTAACTCCACTTTCTATTGTATTTTAATTACTATCCTTGATTCCTCCTTCCGAGATTTTTAGTTGCCCCTATAAAACTCATTGGGCAGGGCTTCGGACACTCATTTAGCTTAGGGGCCTCAACATACCTTAGTCCGGCCCTGGTATGGATTGGTGTGTAGGTTAATAAATCATAAATTTGTGTACATTTTACTGTCTAGTCTCCGATTTGTAGTGTAGCTTAGGTTTTTTGCATACATGAATTCACTTTACATTACGTACTCGACTGTTTTGTCTCCTTATATTAGGAAATCGGCAGATCCACAAAATACAACTAATTATATGTATAATTTATAAGCTGCCAGGGCACCTACGTATAATACTAGGAGTTATGAGTTAACAATGTGTTTAATCAATTTAATGACTCAATACGTTGATCATGTCCTTAATTGAGCTATTGTCTCAAGTATGTGATAGAATATACACTAACCTGCCAAAAGCATTTGAACAGCAATAATTTTTATTCAGACATTTGAGGTTATACAAGCATAATAACATTAGTAGATGCTACAAAATGACTGACTATTTACATGAATCGATATTTAAAGTATAATAAAAGAGAATTTTTCTCGAATTTACATTTTGTGGAGGCGTTAAACTCATTAATATATAATTGCCTAATTAAATAATTAATTAGTGATCATTAAGATGCAATGTTAATTTATTAATTCTGATAGCAGATTTGAATTCCACATGGTTAAATTATTCTAAGTGCATAATTTCAAATCAATCCGAATATTTTCTACTGTGATACAGCCACATTTCCATCTGTGCCACTTATGCCACAAGTGGCATGTGGCAGAAACACTTATTATGCCACTTCATGGATATTTGCTAAATTGAATTAAAATCACACCGTGGCGTCGTGCTTGAATACATTCTGGGGGGGCACAGAGTGTCGTAGTTACTGACCAGATCAATGTTTTTCGGGACAAGCCTCTAAAGGGGGGGGGCACAGGAAATTTGGGGGGCCCATAGAGCACAACGCGACTGAAATCACAATATTTTGTAATGTATATCTATAATAAGATATTAATAGTCATTTCATGGTAGTTTAGATAGCCGTTAATAAGTTACCAGACGAGTATTGTGGTGCACTAAATCCCTATTGCTCAAATACCTTCATTATAATATTTAGTTTAATAACAAGGGTGATTCAAATTAACTAACTAACATTATTGTATGAAATGAATATTTACAACAATAATGGAGATAAAGTCAACTAATTATATAAAAGTTATAGAAAACAGAAGCTACACAACAACATCATATACATATTTTATTGGAAAAGGATTCCAACATTTGAGAAAAATAATTTTATCTTTGAACAACTCTTCCACCTCCTCCATACTCAGTCCTGTTATCTCTGGAATGAAGAGAAACACAAACACAAATACACATGTAAACACATTCAAAAGCGAAAAAATAGAGAATATATAGTGAGATCCCACCAATTGTTCAAGATATGGAAATACAAGGAGAATCAGTGTCATAGAAAACATCATTACACCAATGGACACAGAAGCTGAAGTGGAACGCACTTTAGTAGGGAAAGACTCTCCTAACAATATAAAGGGAATAGGGCCCCATTCCACGGCACGAGACTGATGTAATCACAGAACTCTACGCTCACGAGTGTGTGAATACCAGTAGAGTTAGTTAGGCTGGATGTTGTATCCAATTCAGAGCACTGAGACCAGACATGAGAGGAACCGAACGAATATACAGACAGTATTGCGTGACTCAGAGCAATGCCAGCTCCGGAAAATAACAGCAGAGGCTTCCTTCCAACTCTATCCACGATAAATGAGAAGAGTAGGACTGATACTGACTGAACAGATGTGGGAATGAAAGAAGCAACATTTGGGAAACTAGGCGACTTGACTTAGGATTGTAGAAGAATAGGAGGCAACAATTGATGTACCAGTGAGTTCAACCCCTACGAACATAATAGAGGTGATAACAAGAATCTTCAAGTTCTGCAGTTCCAAGGACTTTCTTGCTACGAATGAGTTGCAAAAAAGTCCAATCGCTGGTCTCCTTTATAACCATTTGCATCTCCTCATACTCCGACTGATAATCGTAGTTAGGACCTCTCAGATACTTCAGAGTGTTCAACGCATCCTTCTTCAACCCTCTGGAAGCTAGCCATCTCGGGGAATACGGCTGCCAGGAAAGAATCAAACACTGCACTAGCTGTACTACCAATACTACTAGAGCAAGCCATCGAAATGAAACGAATGCACCAAGTAAGTGACTGCATAACACTCCGGAGATAAATGCATGTTCAAAAATGCTACCATAGAATCCTTTGGATTGTTTCGGAGCTATGTCTGATATGTAGACAGAGATCAGAGCTGTTGTACCACCTATCGCCAAACCTGTTAATGCTCTACCCAACGACATGATAGTCCAATGATCACCAAAAGCTATGAGTAACCATCCTAATGTGTTGGGAAGAGAGAGTAGGATGATGAGAGCTTTCGCTCCAAACCTTTCTGTAAAGAAGGAAACAGATACAGTTCCAATGGCTGCAAAAAAGAACAAACAAGAACTGAAGATTGGGGAAAGTGGAATCATCCAACACTCTCCTATCCTTTTAACCTCTTCCTCAATGGGTAATGGATACCCAAGACTGAATACAAAAATAAATGAACTTAGACTAGATGCTATTGATGCTATAAGGACTGGGGATATCCTTGTTCCTTGTTGGATATTTGTGATTTTTTATCCATTTATTATCGAAGGAAATTTATGTTTCTGGTTATCGTCGATTGCAATGATAAATTTATACTAAATATTTGCTTTATTGAATCATTATACTTCAACGTAGTAGTGAAACAGCATAAAAATCTATCACTTTATTTATTTAGCTTTAACTCATATACATACAATATTTGTCATATTATTAGGGATTATCTATTCACGTTTGTGTACGGACTAGGATGGTGACCGTTGCCATGAATCCTATAATGTTAATTATTCCTGCTCAGCTTTTTTCAACTGCAGTTTATATCATCCTCCTATGTTTACATGTACTATAATACAATATAATTTTTCTTGTATTTCTGTATTTTGGACGCATGTTTTGAGATCACTATGTATTATTAATCTATATTATTAAATCTCGATTGTTGTTTGTGTGTGTTTGTCCGGATTATATTAAATTGATGGGGGAATAGAAACCGCAATTAATATTTGGATATAAACTAACTTTCAAATGTTATAATAGGTAAACAATTCTTATAATAGGTAAACAAGTATGCTGAACACGAATTTCGCGTTTATAAATTTCTCATATTAATATTTGTTGTTGTTGTTTACACAAAATAGGTAAACAAATTAACTAAAATTCAAAATCAACCTAGAAGTTAGCTTTCAACGGGTATTATAGGTAAACAAGTATGCCAAACACGAATTTCGCGTTTATAAATTTCTCATATTAATATTTGTTGTTGTTGTTTACACAAAATAGGTAAACAAATTAACTAAAATTCAAAATCAACCTAGAAGTTAGCTTTCAACGGGTATTATAGGTAAACAAGTATGCCGAACACGAATTTCGCGTTTATAAATTTCTCATATTAATATTTGTTGTTGTTGTTTACACAAAATAGGTAAACAAATTAATGAAATTCAAAATCAACCTAGAAGTTTGCTTCCAACGGGTATTATAGGTTAACAAGTATGCTGAACACGAATTTCGCATTTACAAATTTATAATATGATTATTTGTTGTTGTTGTTTACACAAAATAGGTAAACAAATTAATGAAAATTCAAAATCAACCTAGAAGTTAGCTTTCAACGGGTATTGTAGGTAAACAAGTATGCTGAACACGAATTTCGCGTTTAAATTTTCTAATATGAATATTTGTTGTTGTTGTTGTTGTTGTTTACTCAAAATAGCTAAACAATTTAATGAAAATTCAAAATCAACCTAGAAGTTAACTTTCAATAGGTATTATAAGTAATCAAGTGTGCTGAACACGAATTTCGCATTTATAAAATTCTAATATGAGTCTTTGTTGTTGTTGTTGGTTACACAAATAGTTAAACAAATTAATCAAAATCAAAATCATAACGTCCCTATCTACCATTTCCATGGTAGAAAATGTGAGGAGTAAGGCCGCACAGCGGCCGTTAACTTGAGGTGCGTAGCACCGATCTGTCGCAAAGCGACCGAGACCGAAGGGCTCGTATTTATGATTTTTCAATCTCATTATATGTTGCATGTTTGTATTTCTCCTTTTTTGAGAAAAGTGATCGGGTATGTACTGTTGTGTAGTTTGATCATTCATAAATATGTGTACAATTTTTCTGTCTATTCACCGCTTTTGTAGTATACTTAAGTATTTTGCATACATGAATCCACTTTACACTTATTTGCTCTTCTGTTTTGTCTGCTTATATTTGCAAATCCACAAATATCAACTTATTCAATGTACAATTTATTAGCTACCAAAGCATATACGTATAATACTAGGAGGTATGATTTAACAATTTCCAATAGATTTAATGACTCACGACGTAGATTATGCCCTTAATTGAGCTATTGTCTCAAGTATGTGATAGAATATAAATCCATTAAGTGATCAAAATTTAATTATTAAGGTCTTTAATACAATGATACGTCGTTCTTTAACGTAATTAAACATTACAAACATATTAAGGTATTATATTTTCTGCTAATCTAGTTATCGTAAGTTACGTTGGAGTTGGTTGATGTCCACAACTTTAATTGCTTTATAATACCAATGGGTTACACGAAGTTATTTATTGGTTGAATATGTTCATTATTGTCTGTTTATTATGTTTAATTTATGCGAAATAATTGCACTAAAAGGATATAAGTTCTTTATTTTACACTGCAGTATATGCCGGTGCAACAGCCCAGATTATACCCCCCTCCTCGAATATACCCGGATATAATCTATCCTAGCCCAGATTATACCCTCGGGTATGAAGTGGGCTAGCCCAGAATATCCCCCTAGCCCAGATTATACCCGGAGTTAATCTGTCCTAGCCTAGACTAACCCGGGTATAATCTGTCCTCTCGAGTATCATTGGCGCTCAATTCAAGAAAAGCCTCACTCACATACGGGAATGCCTGCATATCCACAATGTGCCAGTGGAACACAGTAAATTAGTTCCAAGCCATGACGTAGAGTATCTTCTTGAGGAGACCGACAGGGAGATAGTGCCGAGATGTGTCGAATAGAATTACCCTGTGCTTGAAGGAGGGAATATATATTATGTTGCACTGATGCAGGAACAGCTGATTGTTATCGTAAGCTAGAATCAGCTGACTGTATGTCTCTAACCCTCCAGAGCGCCATACACATTAGTCGCACTTAGAAATGAGAAGGGATCAGTTTGGTCGCCAGGATATTTTGTTGCAAGGGTACATGCATGGGCGTAGCGAACCAAAGATTTTGGGGCCCGAAAATTTTTTGGGGCCATTATTTAGATGTTTCATTGGATAAAGTATGCCAGAGCACAATTTATCCTTATTCAAAGTTATTGTAGAAAGTTAGGGAGGGCCCAGGTATAATTTTGGTGGGGGGGGGGGCAGGATCCCCAGGCCCCTCCATAGCTACGGCCATGGGTACATGAGAATGAGATATTACTTAATGTCAATGATTTAATGACACTGTGACGAAACCGACTTATGCTGATGATAAAATACTAAGCAAGTTTAGGTTTAATAAATACTAAATTGAGAAAGAATGATTATACAATTAACTAAATAAGTCTGCATTAAATAGCTTGTATTAGTTTATCTACCTATGCCTATTGATTACTAGATCACCTACTAAGTGATAACCCGTTAACAAAGTAAGGTAACCTTAGTTACCAGACAACACCTTCAAATAATAATATTGACTCAAAGGGTACATACCCATATGCAACATGTGAATAAAGGGTACAATAGCTTTCAAGAATGGCATGTACCTTTTGATAGAACCCTAGCGAGAACGAATTATATAGCTATAATCACTGAAAGCCTGGGATATAATCGGATATACTACATTGGGGTATTTAACGGAGTCCATCAGCACGAAATCTACCTCATGGTAAGCTATCATGTATGCAATATCAGTGCAACCAATGTATGTGGGATATGGCTATAAGTAAGTAGATATCCAAAATAGAATGAGTACGAGTCGTAGCAGCATTATCTACCAGATAAGGATTGGAAATAATTTAACAAGGACAGTGGAACTTCGTTAGTACGAACATCAGGGATAATTAAAAATGCTTTCGTCTTAAGCAATATCAATTGAAATTAAAAGGCTTTGAAGGTACTTATAGTATAGTGTTCGTATTAACCAGAATCAGCAACATGCCTCGAAGCGACCTAGCACTGAAGCGCTAGTCCTGTTAAAATAAATTTAATAATGTCGTGTTATTTGTATTAGAGACAGCAAGTAATATATTTTGTCCACTGTTCATTTTGAATTTTTATATACTGTATGTTTACAACTTTTTGTAAACAAGAACAACAAATACTCAAATTATAAATTTCTTAATGCGAAATTTTAAATTTGCATACTTGTTTGCCTATTATAGCATTTGGAAGTTAGTCTCTACCTCAATTATAAATGCGTCATCTATTACTTTATCACTTAATGCATTGCTTCGTTTAAGCGCCCGGCGCTCATTGTTTTCGTAGGGCAAGGCAGGATTCGGTTAACCGGTCAACGGTTACAGATTTATCAACCAGTTAGCTTTTTGGATATCAGCAGAGTTAATGGGAAATTATTGTATACAGAATTGTATTATAGGCTATAAGTATTAAATTCGTCCACTTAATGGATTTATATTCTATCACATACTTGAGACAATAGCTCAATTAAGGACATAATCTACGTATTGAGTCATTATATTGATTGAACATTGTTAACTCATAACTCCTAGTATTATACGTAGGTGCCGTGCAGCTTATAAATTATACATATAATTAGTTGTATTTTGTGGATCTGCGGATTTCCTAATATAAGGGGACAAAACAGTCGAGTACGTAGTGTAAAGTGGATTCATGTATGCAAAAAAAACCTAAGTATACTACAAAAGTGGTGACTAGACAGTAAATGTACACATATTTATGATTGATTAACCTGCACACCAGTCCATACCAGGGCCGGACTAAGGTATGTTGAGGCCCCTAAGCTAAATGAGTGTCCGGGGCCCTACCCAATGAGTTATATAGGGTGTCACTAAAAATACCGGTGAGAGGAATCAAGGATAGTAATTTCGCATAAAAAAATAGGCAAATACAATACAAAGTGGAGCTAAGCACTGAGAAGAAAGGATGAACATCTCTTCCTAAATACAAGTTTGTAACGCCCAGTCGCCCCTACTATTAGAAAGCACTAATATGTACAGGCTACAGAGTATCAATTAAGTAGGATCAGACATCACTACAGTTACTTAAGACCTTGCATGCGAGCAAATTTCTTTTTCCGGCGAGCAAATTTTTCTATGATGTCATAATAGGTACCAGTCCTAAAGGAATATTCTAGAATAACTTGGAGATATTAAAACCAATATCATCGCAAGCTCCTAAAAGTGGGGCTGCCAATACCTCCCCTACTCCGATGGCCTTGACAGCAATTGAGGCCCCAACTTGTGAAGCCCCATACTTGCGAAGGCCCCCAAGCTATAGCTTAGTTAGCTTATTGGGTCATCCGGCCCTGGTCTATACTCATTTCTGTTTCTCAAACAAGGAGAAATACAAAGAGACGCACATAAAAAGGGATTCAAAAGCATCAGAATTTAGAATACATAGTGATCCCAAACATCCGCTCAAAATACAGAAATACAAGAAGATCCTTGGAATAGAACACATGTAATATAAAGGGATACATAAACTGCAGTAGTACAAAACTTAGCAGGAAATACTATCCTCTATGGCTCTATCCTCACATGGCAACAGTCACCATACTAGCCCCTACGCCAGGAGCCGGCAACCTTTTGAATGAAGTGTGCCAGTTTACCTATAATGTCAACATATTTATGACCTTCCGTGCCAAATATTATCCTCATAGTTCTGTCACTGGAAAATTTGTCCCCAAAAATTGTCCACCGTACCAATTTTACCGGAAAAATTTGGTTCGGTGGGCCAATATTCGATAGAAAAATGGTCCAAGTCTGAAATATTTCGTCTCACGATGGGACCAGTATTCATTGAATTTTGGTCATAGGACCATTTTTCCATGGAATAATGGCACTCGGAGCACATTTCCCCGAAAGAATAGGTCCGGAGACCTAGATTACATGGAAAATGGTCTTAGAAACAATAATCCATGGAAAATGGTTATAGCACCATTTATGCAGAGAATATTTGGCCTGGTACTTTCTTCCTCTCATGACTGACCTCCAACCCGACTAATCAGTTATTTTCCAGTCGTATGCGGTTAAACCTCGTTAAAACAGTTCAGCACTTTATTCTCTACTTATTACTAATTCCATCCTGTGGTGGGAAAAAAATTTCAGGTTGTGACAATTTATCAATGATAATCTTTGTCCATCCGTCTTATGTATTTAATGACAAGTAATAACACTTTATTGGAGTTAAAACTAATGTGTTCAGGTTGGCAAAAAAACAGAGAAAACTGAAAATCGTCGACAAGGAAGAGTTTGAGTAAAATCACATAGTGTGCTGTGGAGAAATACTTCGCGCAGGGTTGCCGACCCCTGCCCTACGCAATAGTGAATAGACAATTTACAAGCCAATAACAATTCGATTTCATAATAACGAGCAATTCGGTCTCGGTCGCTTTGCGACAGATCGGTGCTACGTAATTCAAGTTAACGGCCGCTGTGCGCCCTTACTCCTCACACTTTCTACCATGGAAATGGTAGAAAGGGACTTTATGATTTTGAATTTTCATTAATTTGTCTACCTATTTATGTAAAACACAACAACAACAACAAATACTCATATTATAATTTTATAAATGCGAAATTCGTGTTCAGCATACTTGTTTACCTATAATACCCGTTGAAAGCTAACTTCTAGGTTGATTTTGAATTTTCATTAATTTGTTTACCTATTTTGTGAAAACAACAACAACAAATATTCATATTAGAAATTTTTAAACGTGAAAATCGTGTTCAGCATACTTGTTTACCAGGCCTTCATCTAGCCCTAGGAGATCCGCGCACCCTAGGTGATGTTGATTTTTCAATCGCGCACCCAAATTTGCCAAAAATAGTACATTTACCAGAAAAAGACCAAAATTAGTATTAGAAATACTCTGGGTGCGTAGTGCGCACCCAAATTAATTCCAATTTCACGCACCCTTCCAGCATTTTCCTTAAAATTACGCACCCCTGGGTGCGCGCCGCGCACCCAGATGAAGGCCTGTTGTTTACCTATAATAACATTTGTTTACCCATTATAACAATTGGAAGTTAGTTTATATCTCATATATAAATGCGGTTTCTATTCCCCAATCACTTTAATACAATCCGGACAAACAAACAAACACACACACACACAAACACACAACAATCGAGATTAATAAAATAGATATGACATATATTGTCAATGAAGTCTGCCTACAACAGATTCGTATGATTGAACAAGTCAGTATTTCGACATGTGGATTATGCATACGGATTAATACGTACCTTTTCTTGTTTCGCAGGGTGGTATATTAAATTAAGCAAATATTTTAGTATAAATTGATCATTTCAATTGAGGATAACCAGAAACATAAATATCCTTCGATAATAAATGGATAAAAAATCACAAATATCCAACAAAGAACAAGCTAGGTATCCCCAGTTCTTATAGCATCAATAGCATCTAGTCTAAGTTCTTTCATCTTTGGATTCAGCCTTGGGTATCCGTCTCCCGTTGAGGAAGAGGTTAAAAGGATAGGAGTGTTGGATGATTCCACTTTCCCAATCTTCAGTTCTTGTTTGTTCTTTTTTGCAGCCATTGGAACTGTATCTGTTTCCTTCTTTACAGAAAGGTTTGGAGCGAAAGCTCTCATCATCCTACTCTCTCTTCCCAACACATTAGGATGGTTACTCGTAGCTTTTGGTGATCATTGGACTATCATGTCGTTGGGTAGAGCATTAACAGGTCTGGCGATAGGTGGTACAACAGCTCTGATCTCTGTCTACATAGCAGACATGGCTCCGAAACAATCCAAAGGATTCTATGGTAGCATTTTTGAACATGCATTTATCTCCGGAGTGTTATGCAGTCACTTACTTGGTGCATTCGTTTCATTTCGATGGCTTGCTCTAGTAGCATTGGTAGTACAGCTAGTGCAGTGTTTGATTCTTTCCTGGCAGCCGTATTCCCCGAGATGGCTAGCTTCCAGAGGGTTGAAGAAGGATGCGTTGAACACTCTGAAGTATCTGAGAGGTCCTAACTACGATTATCAGTCGGAGTATGAGGAGATGCAAATGGTTATAAAGGAGACCAGCGATTGGACTTTCTTGCAACGCATTCGAAGCCTGTTTTTGGAACTGCAGAACTTTAAGATTCTCGTTATCATCTCTCTTGTATTCGTAGGGGTTGAACTCACTGGTATATCAATTGTTGCCTCCTATTCTTCTACAATTCTAAGGTCAAGTCGTCTGGTTTCTCCAAATGTTGCATCTTTCATTCCCACATCTGTTCAGTCAGTATCAGTCCTACTCTTCTCATTTATCGTGGATAGAGTTGGAAGGAAGCCTCTGTTGTTATTCTCGGGAGCTGGCATTGTTCTGAGTCACGTAATACTGTCTGTCTATTCGTTCGGTTCCTCTCATGTCTGGTCTCAGTGCTCTGAATTGGATACAACATCCAGCCTAACTAACTCTAGTAGTATTCACACACTCGTTAGTTCAGACTTCTGTGATTACATCACTCTCGTGCCTATGGTAGCTCTGATTATAATAAGATTTGTGTATGGACTGGGATGGGGCCCTGTCCCCTTTATATTGTTGGGAGAGTCTTTTCCTACTAAAGTGCGTTCCATTTCAGCTTCTGTGTCCATTTGTGTATTGATGTTTTCTACGACACTGATTCTCCTTGCATTTCCATATCTTTAACAATTGGTGGGATCTCACTATATATTCTCTATTTTTGCGGTTTGAATGTGTCTACATGTGTGTTTGTGTTTCTCTTCATTCCCGAGACAACAGGACTGAGTATGGAGGAGGTGGAAAAGTTGTTCAAAGATAAAATTATTTTTGTTAAATGCTGGAATCCTTTTCCAAGAAAATATGTATATGATGTTGGTGTGTAGCTTTTGTTTTCTATAACTTTTATATAATTAGTTGACTTTATCTTCATTATTGTTGTAAATATTCATTTCATACAATAATGTTAGTTAGTTAATTTGAATCACCCTTGTTATTAACTAAATATAATAATAACAACAACATAATGTATACCGGGGCTGACTTCTCAGAGAAATTATGAGATCCATTTTAGTGTCTAATAAGAATATCAGCCAAAAATAGGAGGAATTGTATGTTTCACCACGAGTGGAACGCGGCCCTGCAATTTTAGCAAACCCGTGCCCTATCTCAAATCCTATTTACGTTCCATGTAGTAGTATGTCCCCCTCTCATGAAATTATAGCAGTGATCTCGGCCAGCTTGTGCACCGTTAACTATATAATTGTATATCGATGTTATCCTATTTGTTGCCATTATAGTGGCATTGCAGGCCAATCATTAGCGTGGAGTTTCGTGTGGGTTGTCCTCCCCACATCATGCAAACTCTGGTTTCACTCCTACCAGCATAAGCAAACGATAAACAGAATATTCGCAATGCGTTTCAAAATTCCAATCGCTTCTTTCCATTATTATTCCTAATACTTCAACATGGTCCGACTGATAATCGTAGTCAGTGGGTTTGAGTCATCCATTGCAGCACTGATCCACACATTTTAATACAACTTGGCCAAAAATATCAGTAATGCGCAAATAATTTTTCAATGAATCAAATATTTTGCAAAAACATATGTGTCTAACAACCCAAACAAATGTTAGAATGATGGACCCACGTATATCAGAATATCTGTGAATGCTACCGTAATTACGAATTTTGCACTAGTAACCATAGTTATACGTAAATGTAAATCTAGATAAAGTTTGTCAAACACATGTATTAGTTCGTTTTGTGGTCTCCCTCCAATTAACTGAAATTTTAAAAAAGACGGAGAATCTAACGACAATGATCCTTCTGTAAATTCAAATAAAACATAGACATATTTTTAAAATATTATATGCGGTAGGTTGAAACGTATTCAACAAAAACAGTCTGAGGAATATTTTCAAACAATGAAAATTGAGGGAGATGAATTAAAAATCTAGATACGACTAGGATTAGTTGATATATGGAAATACAAAACCAACATGAGCAACATATCAAAATATTTGTAGATACTAGATACTAATTGAAATTTTGCATGAGCAAAGGAATCATATATCTTCAACTCAAACGAATTTAAAATAATTTTTTTGAGCCATCATAACTGTATTGTATTTATTCATTAAAGATGGTTCTCTATTCGGTGGCCGTCCGGAAGCCCTTTGTCTGGGAGCGGATATTTTCCGGTGGAGTGGTTACTGACCCATCTTGATGTACATTAAATGTATACTGTATTTTCTCAATCTACCTGAAGGTTGATCATCCACCTCCGAATGCTAACGTCGCTAGCAGCGATGTTATTTCGGGAGCGGACGCAGCTACAGTAATTTCGATATCGGAGTTGGACCGAATTGACCTTTCGAATCGACGGTTGACCTCTGACCCCTGAGGTTTTCTGAAAATTTGAAAAAGATTACGCTTATGCATACAATAATTTACTATTACAACATATTAGCTGACACAAATAATCAATTTATAGCGGACAATGGTAAACAACCTAGCCATTATTAAATCAAAGATGCCCATAGTGAAAAGTACATAACGTATTATAATTATTAAAACAAGATCCAGAGTATTTTATAGCATAAAATAACACAATAAGCGATATCCCTTCATTGATTGGATCATTGGGATCATTTAGATTATCTGCATTGCTATATACTTCAGTTTTAGCCCATGTAGACGGGTCTTTATCAACTGGATTAATAAAACTTACATGAATGCCTGCTATATATAATACATACAAGTATATTAACAGACACTTTGAATAATTCGCATCTTATTACTTATTACTAAATAGCAACTGTATCATGCCCCTGATGCCATCAAGATCACCAAAGGTTTATTTTCAAATGTATCTATTAGGGAACTACATACATCATGATGTTCACTTTCATTAGATAAAATTATGTGATAAAATTTCCAAAAAAAAATTCCTATTGCTTATTACAGGAACTATTTTACTGTGCCGACTATACTATATAATAGTGGCCCAGTAATGTTATTTTATCCATATCCTCTCCACAGAACAGAGTTTTATTAACTATAAACTGTAATTTGGATGGATTATCGAGTAGCATTCAATTTGTCTAAAAGGATTTCTATCACTTGTTAAATTAATTAATTAAGTGTACATTATAGAATGCCTAACAGAGGCTGTAAATTAATTGGTCGAGAGTAGTATATTCATGCATCCAATCAGTTATTTGTATTCCATCAGTTTTTCAATTAGTTATTTTTCAGCATTTTCTTTTGGAGGAACTATTAATCAACCAACGACCATAATAGTGTCGTAAAGGACATGCTGTCGGCACAACTGTAATTTTTGATTTTTTCATTAAACCGATATCTTGCATTTGCATGCATAAAATTGCAGTAATCCGTAGCTGAGACTCTTCAACTGGTAAAGTTCGTTGGTCACAAGGGTATACCCTGTAAATAAACACTTTGTGATAACGGTTGTCTTATTGAAATAAGGAGATATTTAGCTTAGACAAAATTATTTGCTAATTATCTCATTATCTCAAAAGTTAATGAAGTTAAGCATAAATGATGTATTATCAATGAATAGGAAGTTACCTATTCCGGATAGATCAGAACTAGACCAGTTTACATAAAATTGATAGTCTTTGAGTTATGTTTCATTTAGGAAATATACATATACCTGGCAACCTAGGAATGTACAACATTCCATTTATAATTTCAATATATTTCATTAACTAGTTATGGGCATCATCATGTTCCAATCTTGAACATTTATAACACGTTTAACTATGGTAAAAGCAGGTTATTATAACACAATATTTCGCACCCAAAATAGCGATTACGTAATCATATGGTGAAACAGCACAATTCTGAAGAAGGCTATGCATACCTTGATACCAAATTCCTATATAGTTATAGTACATTTATGACGTCTATCATTACTAGTTATGGAGATAAATATAAATAACCCATTTATCAATGGACTTTAAGTAATCCATGGTATAATCAGTGGTATGGCCTTATAGTATATCGAAGGTCACTCACGTCATATCCTATTTAAAAGATAATTATCCTTATATTTAAAGTAGTGTAACATAATTGAAGGGAAGGCACATTCGTTGAAATAAGTATTCTCGGCATATGAATAAAAACTGTTTCCCCGAAATGGAGACCAGGGTTGCCAACTATCACGCTTTAGGCGTGAATCTCACGCTTTTTTTAAATCTCACGATCTCACGCTTACATTCAAAACTTCACGTTAGAAAGGACGTCCCGCGCCTGAGAAAGTAGCATAAAATTAAGGGATGGACGCTGAACAAACCCCTCAATATACTGCTTTTTGAGGTGAAAAATTGTTTTCCACGCTTTGTGCTTACAAAAGTTGGCAACCCTGATGGAAACAAACATGCGTTGGGCCTTGAGATGTCTGTAAGAACAAACATCTGAAGGTTGAGTAATGCCAACTGACAAAAAATGAAATTGTGAAATAAATTTGTGGAAACGGTTTTAAAACGAGGTGTACACAGGTTCACATTTAATAGAAACATAAGCAGTAAAGAGACAAAAAAGATGTAAGGAATTTATTAATGAGTAGGAAACACATATCTATTATAAATGAATTACAACCAAGAAAGAACAAAACCTAAATAACATTTTTTGAAAAAGGATTCCGGCATTTAACAAAAATAATTTCATCTTTGAACAACTCTTTCACCTTCTCCAAACTCAGTCCTGTTGTTTCTGGAATGAAAATAAACACAAACACACACATAGAGATATTCAAAAGCGCAAAAAAAGAGAATATATAGTAAGATCCCACCAATTGTTCAAGATATGGAAATACAAACTAGAATTATTGCAATAGCTAGATGTATAAACAAAAAGACATGGAAGCTGAAAAAGACGAATTTTAACAGAACCAGTCCATACATAAATATGAATATAATCAGAGCCACTCCGGAGATAAATGCGTGTTGGAAAATGCTACCATAGAATCCTTTGGATTGTTTGGGTGCCATGTCTGATATAAAGACAGAAATGAGAGCAGAAGAACTACCAATCGCCACACCAGATACAGCTCTGCCTAACACCATAACAGTCCAATGGTAACCAAAAGCTACGAGTAACCATCCTAATGCATTGGGAAGAGAGAGTAGGATGATGAGAGCTTTCGCTCCTAACCTTTATGTGAAGAAGGAAACATGCTCAGCCAAATATTGCAAAGAAGAACAAACAAGAACTGAAGATTGGGAAAGTAGAATCATCCAACACTCCTATCCTTTTAACCTCTTCCTCAATGGGAGACGGATACCCAAGACTGAATCCAAAGATGAAAGAATCTAGTCTAAGTTCGGACGGGACACGTCACGGGGGTGCACGGGACAAGGAGTGGAGTGAATATTGAGCATTTTAAATAAAGTTTTTAAAATATAGTTATAATCTCCCAAGTAAATTCTGATTACTCGACTATATTGATTTATTACTATTGTGTTCTTTTTCAAAGAGGGCTTGGTTCGTACTGGTCCATTTACCACAACCTACCTTTGGGCATTCGCCCCCCCTCCCCTCCCCAATATTGGTGCACCTCATAATTTTATCCTCCCTAAAATCAGCAATATATTATTGTCATAAATTGTTAGTAATACTCAATGATATTTGAAAATCCTCTTCACCCAAGAAAATTTTTCTCGCTCGCTCGTCTATAAATCCATGTATACTTAGATTAACCTTGTGATATTATTACTAACTGATGCTTTTCATCCTAATGAAACCATATGATGTTCACCCCCCATCCTGTTTTTATAATCGATGCCTTTGTCAATAGAATCCTTCAGACTTAGGTATGTCCTGGGAGTGAACCACCAGATTTTCGGGTATCAGGGGGTTCACGAGTTAAAAAAGGTTGGTAACCACTGAACTAGATGCTATTGATGCTATAAGGACTGGGAATATCCAAGCTTGTTCCGTGTTGGATATTTGTGATTTTGTATCCATTAATCATCAAAAATATATATTATTTTTCTGATCATTGGTAGTTTAAGAAGATCAATTTACACTATATGTAAACAACACACGTTACTCATTCAGATTTCAGATTAGTAATTAACTTGTGCGGTATAATTAGGGGGCAGGGGGGGGCCATGGCCCCCCCCTAGAATAACAATGTTGTACACAGTGATGTACTCCGTTACAAAATCTTCCGTTACTCAGTTACCGTTACTTTATATCTCCCGTTACCCTTACTCCGTTACCGTTACTTTATTTATTCCGTTACCTTTACTCCGTTACTTTTGTTAGGTTTACCCGTTTACCTATATTCAGTACAGTAACCTTAATGTAATGGTAACTGATTTAAAATAACGTCGTAATGGCAATGGAATAAGTTTGACGTAATAACGGTTTCTGTGTTACGGTAATGTAATGGTAAGAGTAACTGATTAAAGATAACGGTAACTAGTTAAAAGTAACGGATGCCCGTTACCGTTACTTTTTCCGTTATCGTTACCGTTACTCCGTTACTAGTAACGGAGCAGGGAGCACATCACTGGTTGTACAGTGTGGACCCCCCTGAAATCCCCTCCTGGCCCCCCTACCTGAAAATCCTGGCGCCGCCTCTGACAACAAACATTTTCTTTTTGCCACAAAACAAGTTCTATTCAACAAATGTATTTACCAGTATATTTGTCGAAGGCTAGTCTTTAGGTGAAGTATAATACTTGACAACTTTTTTCCTATTTGCCACAAAGTGTCAAAGACAACAATAAATATCATTTTAGAAATATTCCGATTCTAAATTGGAAATCATCATCCTTGTTTACCTATTAAACCCGTTGGAAGCTGGCCTCTATGTACATTTCGAATTTATCAACTTTTGTTTATTTTGTACAGCAACAATAAATACAGATGAACTCCCGTTATAACGAACTCGGATATAACGAAATACCCGCTTATTAACGGAGCACTAAATGCATTAATTATTTTCCGCTTATAACGAATATCCGGATATAACGAAGGAATTTACAGGTCACGAGCACTTCGTTATAACGAGAGTTTACTTGTATATTCATAAGAAAATTTGTAAATGCGAAATTAGTTTTCATACTTACTGTTTAAGAACAAAGCTAGTATAACAAAGACGACTATGTTTAACATTAATCCAGTAAATATCATACACACCGGCAGAAGCGGTCAGGCCAATAGCTCAACCACTCTTACATCACTAGTTAGGCCGGTCATGTCATGGCCAGACCACTATAACTGCTTCCACCGGATCTGATAGATACCTTGTATTATTAATCACGAGATTGGATAACATCTAATTCGAAATCCTGAGACCATAAGCTCTATTTCTAAGGTTAATACAATTAGTACGTAGGATAATACACATATTTACTACTTCCCAGAGGCTGAGGGTGCATGGTTTTTAATTATAATGTACGGTTATGTACCTAGGCAAGGGTGGTGATTACGTAAATGTTACTTAAGTGTAGTTTCAGTTTGACATTCACATACTGGGGCAACGAAGGGATACGTATATACCGTATATACCGTATAACAGAAAAACTATTAACAAATGAAGTATTGAAACCTGGGATTTAGAAAGAATCCCCAGGATTCAAATCCCAGAAATATATCCGGTCCCGGGATACTAACCTCTATTTACATAAAATATATTTGTATTTGCCTTCTATTTTGTTAACTTGGTTTGAAGTGTTACTTAAGTGTTGGATTAGAAACCCGTCTAAGTGATTACTGGTATAAATTAAGCCGGAACGAATTTGCTATGGAATAGACGAACCCATAGAAATGATTAACACTCTAAATTTAGCCCGAAACTAATTTGTTAAATGAACAATTTATGACAAATTGGTACCGGCCGGAACATAGGCGTCGGAAATGGTCCCGCCGGCCCTTTGGGCCGTCTGGCCAAAGGTTCCGGGATCGGCCCAATCGATTCCGGGGCCGCTACATTCACGCCGAGTAGAGCCGGGTAGAGCCGGGTGGCCGGGTGGGTCCGACGCCTATGGGCCGGAATCATTTTGCAGCCGGAACAAATATGTCAGAACAGTACAATTGCACCAAATGACTTTTTAGAGGGTCCACATGTGTCTAACTAGCTTCAGGAAGCTGAGTGGAGTCGAACAAGGGATCACTCGATAGGGTTACAATCAAATTTGAGAATGGAATGTTGTTAAATTCCTACAACATTCCTGCGTCGTCAAGGAAAAATTGTCTCAGGTGACCACTTAAATGACGCCAAATTTAGTGTTGATTACGAATATCGGCATAAAAATTGGATTGGACTTAATTTGAGGAAGTTAGATGAGTTTTAACACCTTCAAAATGTGTCCCTTAAGTAGTCAATTGTGGCCGACACATTGGAATTTGGAGTTGGCACTATATCCAAAAATACACTATTTGCATGAAAGAACAAACCTACAAAGTCTGAAAATTCTATATAAAAATGCATGATTATGCCTTTTTTTGGTTGTAAGCGGCTTGACTACGTATATGTCGCAGGCGAAATTGAGTTTCAGTCCAAATTGAGTCTCATTTTCGTCTAGGCGAGATTGAGTCATACTTATAAATAGAAAATGTTCCAATAAATATTATGGGTTGTTAAAAATTCTTTATATCCCAGGTCGAATCCAGTTATTTCTTCACTTCTAAATGTGTATACTAGGTAAACAAGTATGCTGAATACGAATTTGACACTCACAAATTTTTATTATGTCTATTTGTTGTAGTTATTGACAATATAGGTAAACAAGTTTGTAAAATATTAGAATTTACATAGAAATTAGACGGTTATTTTAAGTAATTGCATATGCTAAATACGAATTTAGAATTATCTACTTGCAAATAAGGGCTGTTTGTTGTTAAAGAGACACTTAGTGACACTTGTATTTGAGATACGTACTAATTTCTAAGCCACATACTGTATAGCGTCAGGAGGGAGGAATCGACTCCACCCTCAAGTCAGGGGGAGGAGAGAGAGAGTATCTTCTTGTTCCCAATATTTTATTCAATGGTAAATTCTGGGGCTACGGTTACAATTCAATTTCTCGCCACGGTTAACCGGTTAACCGCCCATGCTGATCAACACAGTAGAACATTATTTATACTACATAATTAGTATTGTTCAGCTTTGCTTGTAATCCTTACTACTGCTACATTTCGTCCTTCAGAAAATATTAAATCAAGGCTGGATTCGGTTAATCGCCGCTAATACCGGTTAACTGTTACGGATTTTAGTGATCAGTTAACTGTTAACCGATATGTTAATATTACAATTCGAAGTACAAATTTTTGGATAAAAGTGTGAATTTGCACGCATTTTGTTCAGGATATAATAATTGTTTATCTTATTTATTACCCATAGTAACACGATATATTTGGTGACAACAGTGTAGAAGTAACCTGAAGTGATAAACTTGTACGTATTAACCAATCCCACCCTTAACTATTGTTTATACAAGGCTGGATTTGCTAACCGGCTGGCTAACCGCTTAACTGTTGCTATTAAATATCGGTTAGCGGTTACAGATTTCGTTAACCAGTTAGCCGGTCTGTTGATAATCAGCAGTATTATTTGGAAATTATCTTACAGTACATCCTCGCTAGTCTGAACAGGAGATCCAACGTATATTACAATGGAATTATAAATTATTAAGTATCAGACAAGTATTTAGGTAGTATACTACATGTTTAGTTTGGTTTAAAAAGGTTTGGACAAGTTTGATCCAAATTATCATAAATCCATTTCTCATCACCACAATGACTATGTTGCAGCGTGTACGCAAGATTAGTCCGCATGCATGTACGCTAGCGTGCATGCATGCGGACTAATCTTGCGTACACGCTGCAACAACTACACTGTTTCTAACTTGCCCAAATTTCGAAATGTATTAGTTAATGACTACTTATGGGGTAATACTTTATAATACTTGAGTCCTACACTGTAGTATAAACAAAACGAGTCATACCTGTAGCCTCAGAACGGTTAACAACCCCACCCTTGGTTCTTAGGAATTTACTACGTATGGAAATGCATAGATTTAAGATTACCATATTCTAACAAAATTTATATAATTTAGTGTTTTATATACGCAATTACATTGATATTATTTAACTAGATTAACAGACCGGTTAACTACTTAATTAAATCTGTAACAGTTAACCAATATTAGTAGCGGTTAAGCGGTCACCCGGCTAACCGAATTTAGTATAGACCTGTGAATTGAGTCAAGGGCTTCGATCCTGGGGGGGCAAGGGGGGCGAATGCCCCCCCAATGCCAATAAAGGGGGGGCGAGAGTATCATTTCGCCCCCCCATTATTTGGCGCACCTTACATTTTTATTTCCACTAAATTAGTAATTTATTGGTGTCGTGAAATTATTTATTAATAATGCGTGATATGTTAAGACAAGACCCAAAATACAACTATGAAACTTATGATTTGTTTCAATGATGTTAATTGTTATAAGTTCTCTAGGGCTTGAACGTCTAAAAAATTTTCCCGCTCGCAACGCTCGCTCGGTTGTATTGTTAAATTGTATGCTACAACAGGGCTGGCGCAGCTGGTACGACAGGTACGCCAATTGCCGTACGACTTTTTTCCTAAGATGAAAAATTCATTAGTTATTGAATTATTAATGAATTATTAATAATTCACGGGAATTATTCAATGAATTAGTCAACATAGCTTTTCTCAGAATTGTTATAGCTACCTATTCGCAGGCGTGGAAATTGCCGTACCAGTTTTTTCCTCTGATAATTTTTCCATACCACCTTAATTTTGCTTCCGCCGGGCCTGTACAACAAAATAATCTGTGAAGAAACTTTCATTTCATCAACAAATGCAAAAATACAAATTGTCCCACCCTCTATAGGTTATGTATTTCAATTATTCCATTAGCAAGGTGTTTTCTATCAAAAAGCAAACATTTAATGTTAGTTATGTTCCACTAATAGAAGTTTGTCTATTGGCAAACAAATTTCATTTAAAATACGACTTATTATCTCGCGAAAGATAATCGTGCCGAAAAATTTAGGCTTGCCCCCCAGTTTCAGAGAGATACGCCACTTTTTAGTTAAAGTAACTTGAATATTTTGTAAAGTCTAAATTTTGTCCGGATTCGGGAATTTGGTAATCTGCCAACCCTAACGTAATGACCGATTCCAGCTCAGGGCGAAACTACGCTTTTCAACCTAATATGAGACAACATGATGTTCGCCCCCCCAATCTTCTTTTCAAATCGACGCCCCTGAATTGAGTCTAGTCTGTATGTCCAAGTTAAAATAGGTATCATTTCGTCCCTCATAATATTATTTGGGGTGGCCGTTAATAGACAGCCGGGACCCCGGATCAAAACCTCTTGAATAAGAAGGGTTACGCGATAGCAAAACAATTATTGAACTACCAGAATTACAACTGGTGGAAGATTTCACTATTGTTAGCCCGCCTATTTCGCGGGCTACCAAATCCGGCAGTGCTTAAGCAGACCACAATAATCTATATATTAAAAGCACAATAGTTCTTTGTGAGTGTGTGTGTGTTTGTCCAGATTACATTAGAGTAATTCGGAGATAAAAAACGCATCTCTATTTGAGATAAATACTAACGAAGGGCCTGCATTTGTCCGACTCCGTATGTCGGTATTTGTCCAAAATTCCAAATATCAAATGTTTAGAATTTTCCGACTTCTTTGTCTCTATCTTTTATGCTGGCATTTCTCTGAATGTTTAGTAATTATCGTAATATGAGTATTCAATAACAGTTGTAATTTATTTATGTTTTCACTCAACACAATATTTGTTGATAGTATATCTACTTTTCAGATATTGTGTTAAATTTAAACATGATATATTGGCTAATAATAGAATACGTATTAATAAATATATTAATTTTAGTAATTCATATTTAAATTAACATGGATTTTACTTTGGCTCAATATAAATAAAATCGCTGTTCAAAATATAGAACATCTGAAGGTCACAAGTTGTTTGTATCCAAAAGAAAGATAATCAATATACTAAGGTTTGTGCTCTTTTTCGTAAGAGATGCAATTACGTCCAAGCTCAGTCAAGAATTTAATCATATTAGTTAGTTTTCACAGTCAATATGTGTTACTGTGCTATTTTTTTTCAGTCGTTAAATAGCACCTTTTTTATAGAGAGTGCTCCTGAATTAACATTTAACAAGGCCTCTTAGTGTTAAGAGGTTTTCTGCTGAGCACATTAGGGTCGCTGGCTATACTTACTCCTACGCACTTGACACCCACTATAGTTAGGGCTGACTTCGCACCTGTCTAAATATAATATGAATTTACCTATACAGCGATCATTGGCGTTTGTATTAAAAAACCTGGCTAGTTTCTACCGATTATTTTTTTATAATGAAGCTTCTAAATAATTAATTAATATCAATTATATTAATATGATTACAAATTAATATACACATTTGTATGTATGTTTGAAGGTACGAGAAACGAAATGACTTTTCAGACCCTATAGCTGTAGACATGCAAATTGGTGTAGATTGTCGCATTAAATTTAAAGAACTTGGATTAACATATCCTCTTTGTCATTCACCAATTCAGAGCAGTTTGGAAATATATCATTTAGAAGTTCCTTAATTCACACACCGACCTTGAGTTTGAGATTTTCTGATTAATTCCCAATCCCATTCTGAATGGACTGGGATTAATCTTAAAATCTTTAAAACTCTAATTCCCTAGGGATTTGGCCCCATCTCTGGTTGCATATTATAACAATTGTTATTTTTATACTATTTTTCCAATATTGAGAAAGTAGTCTGATAATTATAACACGTTATGTCCTTTTCACTATGGGCATCTTTGATTTAATACTGGCTAGGTTGTTTACCAATGTCCGCTATAAATGGATTATTTGTGTCAGCTAATATGTTGTAATAGTAAATTATTGTATGCATAAGCGTAATCTTTGTCAAATTTTCAGAAACCCCCAGGGGTCAGAGGTCAACGGTCGATTCGAAAGGTCAATTCGGTCCAACTCCGATATCGAAATTACTGTAGGCTGCATCCGCTCCCGAATTAACATCGCTGCTAGCGACGTTAGCATTCGGAGGTGGATAATCAAGCTTCAGGTAGATTGAGAAAATACAGTATACATTTAATGTACATCAAGATGGGTCAGTAACCACTCCACCGGAAAAATATCCGCTCCCAGACAAAGGGCGTCCGAACGGCCACCGAATAGTGAACCATCTTTAATGAATAAATACAATACAGTTAATATGGGGCGCAAAAAAGTTATTTAGATTCGTTTGAGTTGAAGATATATGATTCCTTTGCTCATCTCAGCTCAAAATTTCAATTAGTATCTAGTATCTACAAATATTTTGATATGTTGCTCATCTTGGTTATGTATTTTCATATTTCAACTAACCTTAGTCGTATCTAGATTTTTTAATTAATATCCATTAATTTTCATTGATTGAAAATATTCCTCAGAATGGTTTGTTGAATACGTTTCAACCTACCGCATATAATATTTTTAAAATCTATGTTTTATTTGAATTTACAGAAGGATAATTGTCGTTAGATTCTCCATAATTCTTTAAATTTTAGTTAATTGGAGGGAGACCACAATACGAACTAATACATGTGTTTGACAAACTTTATCTAACTTTACAAGTATAACTATGGATACTAGTGCAAAATTAGTAACTGCGGTAACATTCACAGATATTCTGATATATGTGGGTCCATCATTCTAACATTTGTTTGGTTGTTAGACACATATGTTTATTTTCAATGCATAGTTTTGATTAATTGAAAAAATTATTTGCGCATTACTGATATTTTTGGCCAAGTTGTATTAAAATGTGTGGATCAATGCTGCAATGGATGACTCAAGCACTACGATTATCAGTCGGGGCATGTTCAGAGACGGATTAAGGGCATATTGGGCCCCGGGCGGACATCAACCACGGGCCTTTAGGAGTTTCTTTGAGGACACCCATGAATGTATTCCTACAGGGTAGGATTATATTTAGAATTATATTCCTTACAAATAGGATTATATTTCCTTACAAATTACTTGCAGTATGGGACTCCAGTTTTATCGAGTCAGAGTATCAAGTTCCAGAGGTTGTAGAAGAGCAACACGCTTTTAACTCAGAAAGAAATACAACTTGTGAATAACATTGGGTTGTGGGACGATATATCAGAAGACAAACGAAATCGTTGGAATGCAAAAGGTAGTGAAGATTGTAGAAACATAACCACCAAGAGGTACAAAGGAAGATGTTGATTTATAAAACTCATAGTCTTCGGCTGTAAATTCTTGGGATTGTGATTCTAAGTTAGAGAATGTGTCTAGTTTAGGATGTTTAGACGTTTCTTGTATAGTTGCTCTTTGTGAAGGTACCTAGGTGACTTTTTTTTAAGTTGCCCCGACTTGTGGATAGGATGCATTACTGTGCTGTGAAGTGGAGTATATATTTAGACTCGAAAAATTCAATGTAAAAGTAGATCAGGCTTGTTACTTAAGGTGTGCTGTATATTAATTGTATCATTGTTAATGCTTCACTGTTCAAACTCAATTAATTAAACTATCATTATCATGTTATAGCTTCACTACTCAAACATTATAATGCAACAAGTTTCTCAATACAAATATTACAGTATTTTATTGGGCCCCCTTTAGGCTCGGGCCCCATCCGCCCCCCCCCCCCCCCCCCTTAATCCAGCACTGGGCATGTTGCATTATTATGAATAATAAAGGAAAGCAGTGATTGGAATTTTGAAACGCTTTGCGAATACCTTATTCTGTTTATCGTTCGCTTATGCGATAGGAGTGAAACCAGAGTTTGCATGATGGTAGGGAGCACAACCCACACTAATGATTGGCCTGCAATGCCACGATAATAGCAACAAATAGGATAGTAACGCTGCACAAGCTGGACGAGATCACTGCTAGAATTTCATGAGAGGGGGACATACTACTGGCTTTTGATGGAACGTAAATAGGATTTGAGATACGGCACGGGTTTGCTAAAATTGCAGGGCCGCGTTCCACTCGTGGTGAAACATACAATTCCTCCTATTTTTGGCTGATATTCTTATTAGACAAAAAAAATGGAACTCATCATTTCTCTAAGAAGTCAGCCCCGGTGTACATTATGTTGTTGTAATTATAATATTTAGTTAATAACAAGGGTGATTCAAATTAACTAACAAACAAAATTGTATGAATGAAGTATTTACAACAAAATAATGAGATAAAGTCAACTAATTATAAGAAAAGATATAGAAAATAGATGCTACAAACCAGCATCATATACATATTTTCTTGGAAAAGGATTCCGGCATTTAACAAAAATAATTTTATCTTTGAACAACTTTTCCACCTCCTCCATACTCAGTCCTGTTGTCTCGGGAATGAAGAGAAACACAAACACACATGTAGACACATTCAAAAGCGAAAAAAAAGAAAATATATAGTGAGATCCCACCAATTGTTCAAGATATGGAAATACTAGGAGAATTAGTGTAATAGAAAACATCATTACACAAATGGACACAGAAGCTGAAATGGAACGCACTTTAGTAGGGAAAGACTCTCCTAACAGGATCAACGATATCGGTCCCCATCCCAGCCCATACACGAATCTTATTATAATCAGAGCTGCCATAGGCACGAGAGTGATGTAATCACAGAAGTCTGAACTCACGAGTGTGTGAATACCAGTAGAGTTAGTTAGGCTGGATGTTGTATCCAATTCAGAGCACTGAGACCAGACATGAGAGGAACCGAACGAATAGACAGACAGTATTGCGTGACTCAGAGCAATGCCAGCTCCGGAAAATAACAGCAGAGGCTTCCTTCCAACTCTATCCACGATAAATGAGAAGAGTAGGACTGATACTGACTGAACTGATGTGGGAATGAAAGAAGCAATATTTGGAGATACCAGGCGACTTGACCTTAGAATTGTAGAAGAATAGGAGGCAACAATTGATATACCAGTGAGTTCCACCCCTACGAACACAATAGAGATGATTACGAGAATCTTCAAGTTCTGCAGTTCCAAAAACAGGCTTCGAATGCGTTGCAAGAAAGTCCAATCACTGCTCTCCTTTATAACCCGTTGCATCTCCGCATACTCCGACTGATAATCGTAGTTAGGACCTCTCAGATACTTCAGAGTGTTCAACGCATCCTTCTCCAACCCTCTGGAGGCTAGCCATCTCGGGGAATACGGCTGCCAGGAAAGAATCAAACTCTGTATCAGTAGTACTACTACTGGCACCAGAGCAAGCCATCGAAATGAAACGAATGCACCAAGTAAGTGACTGCATAACACTCCGGAGTTAAATGCATGTGAAACAATGCTACCATAGAATCCTTTGGATTTTTGGGGAGCCATGTCTGATATGTAGACAGAGACCAGAGCTGATGTACCACCTATCGCCATACCTATCAAAGCTCTACCCAACGACATGACAGTCCAATGATAACCAAAAGCTATGAGTAACCATCCTAATGCGTTGAGAAGAGATAGTAGGATGATGAGAGCTTTCGCTCCCAACATTTCTGTGAAGCAGGAAACAGATACAGTTCCAATGGCGGCAAAAAAGAACAAACAAGAACTGAAGATTGGGAAAGTGGAATCATCCAACACTCCTATCCTTTTAACCTCTTCCTCAATGGGAGACGGATACCCAAGACTGAATCCAAAGATGAAAGAACTTAGACTAGATGCTATTGATGCTATAAGGACTGGGGATATCCTGGCTTGTTCCTTGTTGGATATTTGTGATTTTTTATTCATTTATTAGCAAATGAAATTTATATTTCTGGTTATAATTGATTGCAATGATCAATTTATACTAAAATATTTGCTTATTGATAATTTCTTCAACGTTGATACTGAAACAACATGAAAAACTTTACTCTACTGTGCCGATTTCCCATTTCTTTAATGTGTAGTTAATTAGGTATATTGCATACATGATTTATTAGCTGCCAAAGCATATACGTATAATACTAGTAGGTATGAGTAAGGGAGATTAGTTTTTTATTAGGTATGAGTAAGGGATATATTAGTTTTTTATTTATACTACAATAGATGCCTGATTTAAGTTAGAACGCCGTTTAAATAGAATAGAACCATTACTCGATTAACCCAATCTTTTGTATTCTACACCATTGAACTCTTACCGAATATAAGAACATTTACTGGAAACGGTTGGCATATTATCCCCTATATAATTAATGCCGGTTATAAGAACATGTTATTATACCCGTCATGTCGGATATAAGAAAATGTTCTTATATCCCCCATCCTGGTTATAAGAACATGATATTCAGTTCCCGCGATGTTCTTATAACCGGCATCCACTGTATTAACGATGAAGGATCCTTCATTATTAGTTGTGTAACTCATAGTGTAAGTAGACCAGTGGCTGGTGGCTAGCCTTTCTTGTGGAGGCACTATTATCCATTGAACCACCAAATATAGTGCCTCCAAACAGTGGCGTACCCGTCCAGGGCGGAAATTATATGGGGCGGCTTATTGAATTTACAACTTAGTTAAATTCTCCTAATAGAAATCAAGTATTGAATTATTTATTGTCTGTTGACAATTTGCACTCTTACCAATTCAAATATAACAATTGATAACTGTACTGGCAGTACTGCTACAATTAAGCGGACCTACTAAATCAGTGGTAATGATTTCAATTTATGAAATAATTAAACCTATCATATGTAGTTAACAAACGCTTTGAACATTTGGACACAATAAACAATTTTTTTTAGTTCTCCAACTTGAAATTATGATGGATACAAATCGGGACAAATTTATCGAACAAAGCATCGATGCTCTCGCAGAAGTTTATAATGAAGTCGATGGTGATGAATTGAAAGTTGAAATTCATAGATTTAGGAGATATGTGTTAGTCTCGCGTGACAACAATCATAATGTCAGTTGCGGAAATTGTACTATTCTTGTTCTCATGCGATGGATGGTCAAATGGGAATTTATAGAGTCCCTTCCAAATCTTATTATCGTCATTCGAATTTTTCTGACCATGAGTATTAGCATGGCAAGCTGCGAAAGAAATTTTTCCAAATATTCCACGTTAATTACGTCAAAGAACGTACATTTGTCATATCATTGTATTAGAGACTATAAGTATTAAATTCGTCCACTTAATGGATTTATTTCCTATCACATAGTTGAGACAATAGCTCAATTAAGGACATAATTTACGTAGTGAGTCATTAAATCGATTGAACATTGTTAACTCATAACTCCTAGTATTATACGTATATGCCCTGGCAGCAAATAAATTATACATATAATTAGTTGTGTTTTGTGGATTTGTGGATTTCCTAATATAATGAAACAAAACAGTCGAGTAAGTAGTAAGTGTACTACAAAAGCGGGGACTAGATAGTAAAAATGTATACATATTTATGATTGATTAACCTACACACCACACCAGTCCATACTCATTCCTGTTTCTCAAACAAAGAGAAACATATAAAGATATTCAAAAGCATCAGGATTTAGAATACATAGTGATCCCAAACAGCCGTTCAAAATACAGAAATAGAAGATCCTTGGAATAGAACACATGTAAATATAGAGGGATACACAAACTGTGGTAATACAAAACTGAGCAGGAAATTTTGTCCTCATAGGATTCATGGCAATGGTCACCATACTAGCCCCTACGCAATAGTGAATAGACAATTTAAAGCCAATAATAATTCGATTTCATAATAATATGACATATAATGTCTATGAAGTCTGCCTACAACAGATTCGTATGATTGAACAAGTCAGTATTTCGACATGTGGATTATGCATACGGATTAATACGTACCTTTTCTTGTTTCCCAGGGTGGTACGTCTTAACTGAGCAATAATGTATAATGATTCAATGAATGAAATATTTTAGTATAAATTGATCATTACAATTAACGATAACCAGAAACATAAATATCATTCGATAATAAATGGATAAAAAATCACAAATATCCAACAAAGTCAAGCTAGGATATTCCCAGTCCTTATAGCATCAATAGCATCTAGTCTAAGTTCTTTCATCTTTGGATTCTGTCTTGGGTATCCGCTCCCATTGAGGAAGAGATTAAAAGGATAGGAGTGTTGGATGATTCCACTTTCCCAATCTTCAGTTCTTGTTTGTTCTTTTTTGCAGCCATTGGAACTGTATCTGTTTACTTCTTCACAGAAAGGTTAGGAGCGAAAGCTATCATCATACTACTCTCTCTTCCCAACGCATTAGGATGGTTTATGGTTACTCATAGCTTTTGGTTATCATTGGACTATCATGTCGTTGGGTAGAGCATTTTACAGTTGTGGAGATAGGTGGTACAACAGCTCTGGCCTCTGTCTACATATCAGACATAGCTCCGATCCAAAGGATTCTATGGTAGCATTGTTGGACAAACATTTATCTCCGGGGTGTTATGCAGTCACTTACATACTTGGTGCATTCGTTTCATTTCGATGGCTTGCTGCTAGTGCAGTGTTTGATGACAGCTAGTGCAGTGTTTGATTCTTTCCTGGCAGCCGTATTCCCCGAGATGGCTAGCTTCCAGAGGCTTGAAGAAGGATGCTTTGAACACTCTGAAGTATCTGAGAGGTCCTAACTACGATTATCAGTCGGAGTATGAGGAGATGCAACTGGATATAAAGGAGAGCAGTGATTGGACTTTCTTGCAACTCATTCGTAGCAAGAAAGTCCTTGGAACTGCAGAACTTGAAGGTTCTTGTTATCACCTCTATTATGTTCGTAGGGGTTGAACTCACTGGTATATCAATTGTTGCCTCCTATTCTTCTACAATTTTAAGGTCAAGTCGCCTGGTTTCTCCAAATGTTGCATCTTTCATTCCCACATCTGTTCAGTCAGTATCAGTCCTACTCGTCACATTTATCGTGGATAGAGTTGGAAGGAAGCCTCTGTTGTTATTCTCCGGAGCTGGCATTGTTCTGAGTCACGTAATCCTGTCTGTCTATTCGTTCGGTTCCTCTCATGTCTGGTCTCAGTGCTCTGAATTGGATGCAACATCCAGCCTAACTAACTCTAGTGGTATTCACACACTCGTTAGTTCAGACTTCTGTGATTACATCAGTCTCGTGCCTATGGTAGCTCTGATTATAATAAGATTTGTGTATGGACTGGGATGGGGCCCTGTCCCCTTTATATTGTTAGGAGAGTCTTTTCCTACTAAAGTGCGTTCCACTTCAGCTTCTGTGTCCATTTGTGTATTGATGTTTTCTATGACACTGATTCTCCTTGCATTTCCATACCTTGAACAATTGGTGGGATCTCACTATATATTCTCAATCTTTGCGCTTTTGAATGTGTCTACATGTGTGTTTGTGTTTCTCTTCATTCCAGAGACAACAGGACTGAGTATGGAGGAGGTGGAAAAGTTGTTCAAAGATAAAATTATTTTTGTTAAATGCTGGAATCCTTTTCCAAGAAAATATGTATATGATGTTGGTGTGTAGCTTTTGTACTATTACAACATATTAGCTGACACAAATAATCCATTTATAGCTGACAATGGTAAACAACCTAGCCATTATTAAATCAAAGATGCCCATAGTGAAAAGGACATAAAGTGTTATAATTATTAAAACAAGATTCAGAGCACTGAGACCAGACATGAGAGGAACTGAACGAATAGACAGACAGTATTACGTGACTCAGAACAATGCCAACTCCGAAGAATAAAAACAGAGGCTTCCTTCCAACTCTATCCACGATAAATGTGAAGAGTAGGACTGATACTGACTGAACAGATGGGGGAATGAAAGATGCAACATTTGGAGAAACCAGGCGACACGACCTTAGAATTGTAGAAGAATAGGAGGATACAATTGATATACCAGTGAGTTCAACTCCTACGAACACAAGAGAGATGATAACGAGAATATTCAAGTTTTGCTGTTCCAAAAACAGGCTTCGAATGCGTTGCAAGAAAGTCCAATCACTGCTCTCCCTTATAACCCGTTGCATCTCCTCATACTCCGACTGATAATCGTAGTTAGGACCTCTCAGATACTTCAGAGTAATCAACGCATCCTTCTCCAACCCTCTGGAAGCTAGCCATCTCGGGGAATACGGCTGCCAGGAAAGAATCAAACAGTTTATTAGTAGTGCTACCACTGGCACCAGAACAAGCCATCGAAATTAAATGAATGCACCAAGTAGGTGACTGCACAACATTCCGGAGATAATTGCGTATTGGAAAATGCTACCATAGAATCCTTTGGATTGTTTGGGTGCCATGTCTGATATATAGACAGAGATGAGAGCAGAAGAACCACCAATCGCCACACCAGATACAGTTCTGCTCAACACCATAACTGCCCAATGGTAACCAAAAGCTACGAGTAACCATCCTAATGCATTTGGAAGAGAGAGTAGGATGATGAGAGCTTTCGCTCCTAACCTTTCTGTGAAGAAGGAAACATGCTCAGCCAAATATTGCAAAGAAGAACAAACAAGAACTGAAGATTGGGAAAGTAGAATCATCCAACACTCCTATCCTTTTAACCTCTTCCTCAATGGGAGACGGATACCCAAGACTGAATCCAAAGATGAAAGAATCTAGTCTAAGTTCGGACGGGACACGTCACGGGACACGTCTCGGGGGTGCACGGGACAAGGAGTGGAGTGAATATTGAGCATTTTATTTTAAATAAAGTTTTTAAAATATAGTTATAATCTCCCAGTTAAATTCTGATTACTCGACTATATTGATTTATTACAATTGTGTTCTGTAAATTACCCGAAGCTTTTTCAAAGAGGGCTTGGTTCGTACTGGTCCATTTACCACAACCTACCTTTGGGAATTCGCCCCCTCTCCCCTCCCCAATATTGGTGCACCTCATAATTTTATCCTCCCTAAAATCAGCAATATATTATTGTCATAAATTGTTAGTAATACTCAATGATATTTGAAAATCCTCTTCACCCCAGAAAATTTTTCTCGCTCGTCTATAAATCCATGTATACTTAGATTAACCTTGTGATATTATTACATACTGACTCTTTTCATCCTAATGAAACCATATGATGTTCACCCCCCATCCTGTTTTTATAATCGATGCCTTTGTCAATAGAATCCTTCAGACTTAGGTATGTCCTGGGGGTGCACCCCCAAATTTTCGGGTATCAGGGGGTTCACGAGTTAAAAAAGGTTGGAACCACTGGACTAGGTGCTATTGATGCTATAAGGACTGGGAATAAGCTTGTTCCGTGTGGATATTTGTGATTTTGTATCCATTAATCATCAAAAATATATATTATGTTTCTGATCATTGGTAGTTTAAGAAGATCAATTTACACTATATGTAAACAACACACGTTACTCATTCAGATTTCAGATTAGTAATTTACTTGTGCGTATTATTAGTGGCTAAGTTGCAGAATTAAAAATCATGATTGGCATAAAATTATTCAAACACAAGTTTTAACTTGCTTGGTTAAATGTCATGATTGGAAATTGAATTATTAATTAAATCAATAAAATAAACATTAAATCTTACACAATATGAATTGAAATAATCCATTTAAGACATCCAATATTGCTCCAGATAAAATGAAATAATACTGGTCATCTGGGCTAGGAAGCACACTGTTAACTCATACCTCTTAGCATTCCACGTAAATGTCCTGGCAGCAAATAAATTATACGTACATTGAATAAGTTGATATTTGTGGATTTCCAAATATAAGCAGACAAAACAGTTGAGTACGTAAGTGTAAAGTGGATTAATGTATGCAAAATACATAAGTACGCTACAAAAGCGGTGAATAGACAGGAAAAAATGTAAACAAATTTATGAATTATTAACCTACAAACGAGCCCATACTTAATCCTGTTTCTCAAACAAGGACAAATACAAACATAAATACATAAAAAGAGATTCAAAGCATCAGGATTTAGAATACATAGTGATCCAAAAACAAGCGTTCAAAATATAGAAATACAAGAATATTCTTGCATTTAAACTAGTGTTGTAAGCTCGGGAAATTTCTGGAAATTTTACATGAAAAAATTATTATATATATGTACCTAGTTTTGAAATTTGATAAACCATATCTATAATGTAGAGTTGTACTGTGCGACTGTTATTTTACTCGGAATTAATTAACTTAAGTAGCACAAAATTTTGGCAATTTCAAATAAAGTTCCTAGGTATAATTTGAAATATGTAATCTTTCCAGAAAATACGGAAATTTCTATGGAAAACAAGATTTTTGAAAATTTTATAAGTTATATAAGTTATCACTAATAGAGGGTACATTAATTGCAGTAGAACAAAATTGAGCAGGAAAACTATTCTTATAGGATTCATGGTAACGGTTGTAATCCTAGTCTATACACAAACAGGAATAGACAATATACAAACCAACAAGCGAATTACAATTATATTTCCTAATAATATGACAAATATTGTACACGCGGGTTAGATTTTTCATGCTGTTACATTACTACGTTGAAGTATAATGATGCAAATATTTAGTGTAAATTGATCATTGCAATTGAGGATAACCAGAAACATAAATATCCTTCGATAATAAATGGATAAAAATTCACAAATATCCAACAAGGAACAAGCCAAGATATACCCAGTCCTTATAGCATCAATCGCATCTAGTCTAAGTTATTTCACCTTTGGATTCAGGCTTGGTTGTCGTTGGTTAATTATTCAATTAATTATTAAAAGTAACGAATATTATAATAATGTATAGTAAGCAATTTAGAGCATAATTTAAAGTATGAGCACCAGGAGAATTTAACGTCACCATTTCAGTAGAATCAATAAGAAGTTTATTGAATAATCTATTGGATGATTCTAAATTCTAAATAAGAGACAGTAAATACTATTCCTACAAGAGTTATGAGAATACTATATTAAAATTAATGGAAATGGACAAAATAAACAAAAATAAACAATCAATCCATTATATATAGCACATCTAGGGCATACTTATAAATTAAAACTACTTAATAATAGATATACAGTGTTTTCCTGGGACAATTTTACCCCAAATTTTTCGAAAATCCAGAAAATAATATTTGGGTAGATTTATAATGGTTCTCAGCGACAGTTAACAAACAATAATATTTTGTTTTTCAATAATTTTTTCAAATATATCAGCTGAGTGGATCCTTATTGTAATTTTACAAATGATACAATAAGGTGATTTTACCAGGGGCCTTATTCACTAAACTTCTTAGACTTAACTTAAACTCAAACTAAGTATAAACTAAGTTTTACTTAGTTTTCTGGGAAATACTTAGTTTTTAATTTTAAGTAGTTTAGTGAATAAGGCCCCAGGTAATAATTACTAAATGAATATGTCAGTTGATTTTCGTATCGGGAAAATGACAATGTATATTCAAAAATAACGTCAATAATGAGATAATTATAACAGTCAACTCCCGTTATAACGAAGTGTTCGGGACCGTAGTAAAATTAGTTTCATTTCGTTATAAGCGGAGTTTGTTATAACCGGAGTTCGTTTTAAGCGGAGTTCGATCTTAAAAGAGTTCATTACAATTTGGATTTCGTTGTAACCGGAGTTCATTATGGCAAATTTCGTTATAACCGGAGTTCTTATAAGCAGAATTCGTTATAACCGGAGTAAATTAATAGATTAGAAACTATATGGGATTTAAATGACTTCGTTATAAGCGGAGTTTCGCTATATCCATTTCGTTGTAACCGAAGTTTTTTTAATGTAATAAGATAGAAGAATTTGCGGACCAGTGAATGACTTCGTTATAAGCAGGTACTTCGTTATATCCGACTTGGTTATAACGGGAGTTGAGAGTAATTCATGGGAATTAATTTTTTAGTTTCAATAACAAATATATACTACAAATCACTAAATCCACATATAAATATATATAAATGCTACCAACACACAGATATTAGGCTGTAAATGGATATGTACAATACCCAGGGCCGAGCGGCTCTGCCGGAATATTCCTATTGATCAGTCTGCATCTATGTTTATGCAGTCTATCCTTAACATCGATATCGGATAAACCAATAGTGCTCGGCCCAGTCCATAGTCTCTCTGCGGCTGCACTAGCTCGAGGCCAGGTACGAGAGAGCGCGTTTGTATCATCCACCCATTCCCCCCATATGGCAGCCTCACCCCCTATCACGAGGTTCTGCTGATCCAAGGTACCCGAGAAATCTATAGGATTACACCTGAAGTAGTTAAGGTAGTCAGCAGAGGTGGATATCTTACTTAGATACCAGCAGGATGATAGCAACGTTTGGTACCCTGCCTTAGTCACAGCATTAACCTCGCCCTCCCAGTTAGTATGCTCCTTCCATACATGTATAATCGTGTCCTGCTTTATCTTATTACCGTTATCAAACACTTCCTGCCAAACAACGTAACTCTTGTCCAGTTGCTGAACTAGGTCGAGAAGCTTATCAATATAATACTCTTCGAATCTAGCATAGTTTGTGTAATTTCTCTCTTTCATCCACTGCTGGATATCTGGGTTAGACTTCCAACAGTCAAAATTAACTTCGTCTCCCCCCAAATGTATGTACTGGTCCTTGAATACGCCGACTATCTCTTTAAACAGAGTCTCCAGAAACGGCCACGTTACATTGGAAATTGCATTAACAGGACCATAGGTCCCATCTGGTACCCCGTTGCTATAGCAACTAGTCAGAAGACCGGCTTGTCCTTTCCCCCACGAGTCAGCATGTCCCGGGGTGTCAAATTCCACCATTACTCTAATTCCGCGCTTATTCGCGTGACTGATAACCCTGCACCTGAGAGCTGTTGTAGGTGTGTCTAGGGGAGTACGCTCCTTTGACGCTCAATTCAGGAAAAGCCTCACTCACATACGGGAACGCCTGCATATCCACAATGTGCCAGTGGAACACATTAAATTTGTTCCAAGCCATCACGTCGAGTTGCTTCTTGAGGAGACCGACAGGAAGATAGTGCCGAGATGTGTCGAATAGAATTCCCCTGTGCTTGAAGGAGGGAATATCTATTATGTTGCACTGATGCAGGAACAGCTGATTGTTATCGTACGCTAGAATCAGCTGACTGTATGTCTCTAACCCTCTCAGAGCGCCATACACATTAGCCGCACTTAGAATTGTGAAGGAATAAACAATCGATAGATTATAATTCTCATCAGTATCAAACTTCAAGCTGACGTCATCAGATGCCAACGCAACCATAACCTGAATACGGTCTACCTCGAAATAACCATCTGGTATCAGTTTGGTAAGGTTACGAATTATATAGTTATAATCACTGAAAGCCTGGGATATAATCGGAAATGCATTGGGATATTTATCGGAGTCCACCAACACGAAATCAACCTCATGGTGCGGAATCATGTATGCAGTATCAGAACAAGCAATGTATGTGGGATACGGCCATAGGTAAGTGGAAATATTTACCTTTGTGGTTATGTATGGCACTGAGTTAGACGTTGTGTCCAATGAGAGCTTGGAGAGCTCTGATAGAACCAATGGAGTACATAGCAAATATAGAATGAGTACGAGTCGTAGCAGCATTATCTACCAGATAAGGATTTTAAATAATAAAACAAGCACAGTCATGGCCTACTTAATATACGGCTATATATGTCGCCGAGAAGGTCATAAAACAAAGAGGCCAGTTTCTAATTTTAATTCTAGGATTAAACTATGCCACCTATTGTTGTTATTTGGGTTGTATATGGGGTAATCAACCATTGCGAGTCAATTAGAACCACTTTTGAGAATCTCAGATTTGTGGTTAAGCGTATGATCAAAATATTGGATTGGAAATAGACCGGTCCAGACCGCACTTCAAAATAAGCGGACCAAACCGACATGAGACCGGTCGGTCCGGTCTTGATGATAAAACCCAATCATGGGTTCCTGTATGGAACAGTTTACTTACCTGTGGTTTCAAAGGCATGCAGTGAATTAGTAAAATGTAGCTTCAAGAGTAGAAGTGACTGTGGCGGTAGATGCGCGTGCAGAAAAGCGCGATGGAAATGCACAGAACTTTGTAGTTGTAACTGTGAGAAGCAATATTTTTAGTGACATGGTACGAACCATAATTTTAGTATACCATTACAGTCTTCACACAATTCTCACTTTATTACTTTTAGTAGCTAATCATTAACCACTAAATGTAATATAACTTTTTAAGTGATACTTAATCCAATCTAGAAATAGGATATTCGTAATCAGCATGGAATTTCCGTTAATTAGAGGGGTCACATGACCATATTAGATTAAAAAAGTTTCCTTGACAACGGTGGAATGTTGAACATTCCATTCTCAAAAATGATAGCAACCCTATCGAGTGACCCATCTTTCGACAGCGCACACTGTTCTGATAACGACTATGTATATAATAACCTTATACGAAGTAATTTGACATGAGTTCGTGAATGCGGACTTTTGACCGAATAATATTAAATTGACCATTTTGAAAATGCATGATGGAGGTCATAATGTAACCGGCGGAAGTGGATCCTACCAAAAATCGAGTGCCCAAGTAATGGTCTGAACGTGGAAAAAATTTGGTGCTTTGGTCCGGGATGTCCACATCCATCCAAAATATGGGCTTAAGCTGCCCTACTATTTGGTTAATTATTCAATTAATTATAAAAAGTAACGAATACTATAATAATGTATAGTAAGCAATTTAGAGCATAATTTAAAGTATGAGCACCAGGAGAATTTAACGTCACCATTTCAGTAGTATCATTCAATAAGAAGTTTATTGAATATTTTATTGGATGGTTAATAAATTCTAAATAAGGACAGTAAATACTATTCCTACAAGAGTTAGGAGAATACTAAATTAAAATTAATGTAAATGGATTAACAAAAATATACAATCAAATCCCTTATATATGGCACATTTAGGGCATACTATAAATTAAAACTACTTATTAATAATAGATATACAGTATTTTCCTGAGACATATTTACCTTCGAATTTTTCAAAAATCAAGAAAATAATATTTAGGTAGATTATAATACGGATAGCACCACATATAAATATCCATAATAATTTATGCAATAATCTTTTTTTGAAATATATCAGTTGAGTGGATGTCTATTGAAATTTTACAAATGATACAATAAAGTGATTTTACCAGGTAATAATTACTAAATGAGTATGCCAAGAGATTTTTTGTATCGGGAAAATGTATATTCAAAAATAACTTCAATAATGAGTTATATAATTCATGGAAATTAATTTTTTAGTTTCAATAACAAATATATACTACAAATCACTAAATCTACATATAAATATATATAAATGCTACCAACACACAGATATTAGGCTCTAAATGGATATGTACAATACCCAGGGCCGAGCGGCTCTGCCGGAATATTCCTATTGATCAGTCTGCATCTATGTTTATGCAGTCTATCCTTAACATCGAGATCGGATAAACCAATAGTGCTCGGCCCAGTCCATAGTCTCTCTGCGGCTGCACTAGCTCGAGGCCAGGTACGAGAGAGCGCGTTTGTATCATCCACCCATTCCCCCCATATGGCAGCCTCACCCCCTATCACGAGGTTCTGCTGATCCAAGGTACCCGAGAAATCTATAGGGTTACACCTGAAGTAGTTAAGGTAGTCAGCAGAGGTGGATATCTTACTTAGATACCAGCAGGATGATAGCAACGTTTGGTACCCTGCCTTAGTCACAGCATAAACCTCGCCCTCCCAGTTAGTATGCTCCTTCCACACATGCACAATCGTGTCCTGCTTTATCTTATTACCGTTATCAAACACTTCCTGCCAAACAACATAACTCTTGTCCAGTTGTTGCACTAAGTCGAGAAGCTTATCAATGTAATACTCTTCGAATCTAGCATAGTTTGTGTAATTTCTCTCTTTCATCCACTGCTGAATATCTGGGTTAGACTTCCAACAGTCAAAATTAACTTCGTCTCCCCCCAAATGTATGTACTGGTCCTTGAATACGCCGACTATCTCTTTAAACAGAGTCTCCAGAAACGGCCACGTTACATTGGAAATCGCATTAACAGGACCATAGGTCCCATCTGGTACCCCGTTGCTATAGCAACTAGTCAGGAGACCCGCTTGTCCTTTCCCCCACGAGTCAGCATGTCCTGGGGTGTCAAATTCCACCATTACTCTAATTCCGCGCTTATTCGCGTGACTGATAACCTCCTGCACCTGAGAGCTGTTGTAGGTGTGTCTAGGGGAGTACGCTCCTTTGACGCTCAATTCAGGAAAAGCCTCACTCACATACGGGAACGCCTGCATATCCACAATGTGCCAGTGGAACACATTAAATTTGTTCCAAGCCATCACGTCGAGTTGCTTCTTGAGGAGACCGACAGGAAGATAGTGCCGAGATGTGTCGAATAGAATTCCCCTGTGCTTGAAGGAGGGAATATCTATTATGTTACACTGATGCAGGAACAGCTGATTGTTATCGTACGCTAGAATCAGCTGACTGAATGTCTCTAACCCTCTCAGAGCGCCATACACATTAGTCGCACTTAGAAATGGGAAGGGATTAGCAATCGATAGATTATAACTCTCATCAGTATCAAACTTCAAGCTGACGTCATCAGATGCTAATGCAACCATAACCTGAATACGTTCTTCCTCGAAATAACCATCTGGTATCAGTTTGGTAAGGTTACGAATTATATAGTTATAATCACTGAAAGCCTGGGATATAATCGGATATGCATTGGGGTATTTATCGGAGTCCATCAGCACAAAATCAACCTCATGCTGCGCTATCATGTATGCAGTATCAGAACAAGCAATGTATGTGGGATACGGCCATAGGTAAGTGGAAATATTTACCTTTGTGGTTATGTATGGCACTGAGTTAGACGTTGTGTCCAATGAGAGCTTGGAGAGCTCTGATAGAACCAATGGAGTACATAGCAAATATAGAATGAGTACGAGTCGTAGCAGCATTATCTACCAGATAAGGATTTTAAATAATAAAACAAGCACAGTCATGGCCTACTTAATATACGGCTATATATGTCGCCGAGAAGGCCATAAAACAAAGAGGCCAGTTTCTAATTTTAATTATAGGATTAAACTATGCCACCTATTGTTGTTATTTGGGTTGTATATGGGGTAATCAACCATTGCGAGTCAATTAGAACCACTTTTGAGAATCTCAGATTTGTGGTTAAGCGTATGATCAAAATATTGGATTGGAAATAGACCGGTCCAGACCGCACTTCAAAATAAGCGGACCAAACCGACATGAAACCGGTCGGTCCGGTCTTGATGATAAAACCCAATCATGGGTTCCTGTATGGAACAGTTTACTTACCTGTGGCTTCAAAGGCATGCAGTGAATTAGTAAAATGTAGCTTCAAGAGTAGAAGTGACTGTGGCGGTAGATGCGCGTGCAGAAAAGCGCGTTGGAAATGCACATAACTTTGTAGTTGTAACTGTGAGAAGCAATATTTTTAGTGACATGGTACGAACCATAATTTTAGTATACCATTACAGTCTTCACGCAATTCTCACTTTATTACTTTTAGTAGCTAATCATTAACCACTAAATGTAATATAACTTTTTAAGTGATATTTAATCCAATCTAGAAATAGGATATTCGTAATCAGCATGGAATTTCCGTTAATTAGAGGGGTCACATGACCATATTAGATTAAAAAAGTTTCCTTGACAACGGTGGAATGTTGAACATTCCATTCTCAAAAATGATAGCAACCCTATCGAGTGACCCATCTTTCGACAGCGCACACTGTTCTGATAACGACTATGCATATAATAACCTTATACGAAGTCATTTGACATGAGTTCGTGAATGCGGACTTTTGACCGAATAATATTAAAGTGACCATTTTGAAAATGCATGATGAAGGTCATAATGTATCCGGCGGAAGTGGATCCTACCAAAAATCGAGTGCCCAAGTAATGGTCTGTACGTGGAAAAAATTTGGTGCTTTGGTCCGGGATGTCCACATCCATCCAAAATATGGGCTTAAGCTGCCCTACTATTTGGTTAATTATTCAATTAATTATAAAAAGTAACGAATACTATAATAATGTATAGTAAGCAATTTAGAGCATAATTTAAAGTATGAGCACCAGGAGAATTTAACGTCACCATTTCAGTAGTATCATTCAATAAGAAGTTTATTGGATATTTTATTGGATGGTTAATAAATTCTAAATAAGGACAGTAAATACTATTCCTACAAGAGTTAGGAGAATACTAAATTAAATTAATGTAAATGGATTAACAAAAATATACAATCAAATTCCTTATATATGGCACATTTAGGGCATACTATAAATTAAAACTACTTATTAATAATAGATATACAGTATTTTCCTGAGACATATTTACCTTCGAATTTTTCAAAAATCAACAAAATAATATTTAGGTAGATTATATTACGGATAGCACCACATATAAATATCCATAATAATTTATGCAATAATCTTTTTTTGAAATATATCAGTTGAGTGGATGTCTATTGAAATTTTACAAATGATACAATAAAGTGATTTTACCAGGTAATAATTACTAAATGAGTATGCCAGTAGATTTTTGTATCGGGAAAATGTATATTCAAAAATAACTTCAATAATGAGTAATATAATTCATGGAAATTAATTTTTTAGTTTCAATAACAAATATATACTACAAATAACTAAATCCACATATAAATATATATAAATGCTACCAACACACAGATATTAGGCTCTAAATGGATATGTACAATACCCAGGGCCGAGCGGCTCTGCCGGAATATTCCTATTGATCAGTCTGCATCTATGTTTATGCAGTCTATCCTTAACATCGAGATCGGATAAACCAATAGTGCTCGGCCCAGTCCATAGTCTCTCTGCGGCTGCACTAGCTCGAGGCCAGGTACGAGAGAGCGCGTTTGTATCATCCACCCATTCCCCCCATATGGCAGCCTCACCCCCTATCACGAGGTTCTGCTGATCCAAGGTACCCGAGAAATCTATAGGGTTACACCTGAAGTAGTTAAGGTAGTCAGCAGAGGTGGATATCTTACTTAGATACCAGCAGGATGATAGCAACGTTTGGTACCCTGCCTTAGTCACAGCATAAACCTCGCCCTCCCAGTTAGTATGCTCCTTCCACACATGCACAATCGTGTCCTGCTTTATCTTATTACCGTTATCAAACACTTCCTGCCAAACAACATAACTCTTGTCCAGTTGTTGCACTAAGTCGAGAAGCTTATCAATGTAATACTCTTCGAATCTAGCATAGTTTGTGTAATTTCTCTCTTTCATCCACTGCTGAATATCTGGGTTAGACTTCCAACAGTCAAAATTAACTTCGTCTCCCCCCAAATGTATGTACTGGTCCTTGAATACGCCGACTATCTCTTTAAACAGAGTCTCCAGAAACGGCCACGTTACATTGGAAATCGCATTAACAGGACCATAGGTCCCATCTGGTACCCCGTTGCTATAGCAACTAGTCAGAAGACCGGCTTGTCCTTTCCCCCACGAGTCAGCATGTCCCGGGGTGTCAAATTCCACCATTACTCTAATTCCGCGCTTATTCGCGTGACTGATAACCTCCTGCACCTGAGAGCTGTTGTAGGTGTGTCTAGGGGAGTACGCTCCTTTGACGCTCAATTCAGGAAAAGCCTCACTCACATACGGGAACGCCTGCATATCCACAATGTGCCAGTGGAACACATTAAATTTGTTCCAAGCCATCACGTCGAGTTGCTTCTTGAGGAGACCGACAGGAAGATAGTGCCGAGATGTGTCGAATAGAATTCCCCTGTGCTTGAAGGAGGGAATATCTATTATGTTACACTGATGCAGGAACAGCTGATTGTTATCGTACGCTAGAATAAGCTGACTGAATGTCTCTAACCCTCTCAGAGCGCCATACACATTAGCCGCACTTAGAATTGTGAAGGAATAAACAACTGATAGATTATAACTCTCATCAGTATCAAACTTCAAGCTGACGTCATCAGATGCCAACGCAACCATAACCTGAATACGTTCTACCTCGAAATAACCATCTGGTATCAGTTTGGTAAGGTTACGAATTATATAGTTATAATCACTGAAAGCCTGGGATATAATCGGAAATGCATTGGGGTATTTATCGGAGTCCACCAACACGAAATCAACCTCATGCTGCGCTATCATGTATGCAGTATCAGAACAAGCAATGTATGTGGGATACGGCCATAGGTAAGTGGAAATATTTACCTTTGTGGTTATGTATGGCACTGAGTTAGACGTTGTGTCCAATGAGAGCTTGGAGAGCTCTGATAGAACCAATGGAGTACATAGCAAATATAGAATGAGTACGAGTCGTAGCAGCATTATCTACCAGATTAGGATTTGAAATAATAAAACAAGTACAGTATAACTTCATTAGTACGAACACCAGGGGATCGAGAAAATGTGTTCGCCTTATCCAGAATTCGTATTAACGAACATTATTTGAAATTAAAAGGCTTTTAAGGTGACTGGAATAGTGTTCGTACTTACGAGGTTCTACCGTACAGTATTATGTTATATAGAACTATGATTAAAAAAGTCAATAATTACGGTATATCTATATCAGTGTTCCGCAACCTTTCATTTGCCGGCCTCATGCGGCCAGAAAATTACCTCATGCAGTGACAGAATTTCTTCAAGGACTATAAATTATTGTTGTTTTATAGAATCTCTTTTGGATTTGAAGTTCAATGTAGGCCTTTGGATTATATGAAATATTTTTGTCACTCTTCAGATTCAGAACCTAGTCCATCAATTTGGGCGGGGAATGGTGATCTCTGTTATAAATACACATTCTATTCGAAAACAAACATTATGTTATGCGTAATTTGTTAATTAGGGTGATCCACAATTTGAACAATAAAACATCTAGATTCTAGGGTGCGACCCGTGCGGGCTTCATTGTAAATCACGGGATGCGGGCCTTTTTCCACAGGCTGCGGGCCAAAAATGGGCTGAAAAGAGTCAAAAAGATCAATTGTTAATTTTTCAATAACTAATAAATCTAAAAGTCTAGATGCACTAAATATAATAATAATAATAATAATACAGCATTTATTAAGCGCAGTTCACAAAGTCTCAATGCGCTTTACAAGATCAAGGTGAAAATTAATATATAGTACAGTAAAGTATAAGTACATCTAGGTAGTTTTAAAGTTACTTGAATGTTTAGGAATAATACTTGCAAGATGAATTAAATACAACTGGTAAAAAGAGAAATAAGAGGTAAAGTAGTAATAGTCTTCAACAAGTCCAAAATACATGTTCATCAGATTTAAATAATAGAGTCTTCAAACGTTTCTTAAAAATTTCAATTGAGTTACTATTTCTAATGCTCGGAGGGATTGCATTCCATAGCCTTGGAGCAATAACTGAGTACGCTCTTCCGCCATAAAATTTATTGTTGGGTATTTTTACCTGTAATCGCCTAGTATTTTCAGATCTTAAAGACATAGTTGGTTCATGATGATGTTGAAGAACAAGAGTTTCATAAAGGTAGCTTGGGGTCTGTTGGAATAGAGATTTAAAGGTTAACAATAATAGTTTATATACAATCCTCTTTTTTATCGTGAGCCAGTGTAATTGGTCCAGGATAGGTGAGATGTGATCTTGTATTTTGCATTTAGTGATTAGTCTTGCAGCTGCATTTTGTATACGCTGAACTCTTTGTATTTCAACACCCGGCAATCCATATAAGATAGAGTTACAGTAGTCTAATTTGGTGGAAATAAATGCATGAACTAATCGTTCTAATACTTTTCTGTCTAAAAATTTGCTAATACTACTGATTTTTCGGAGAGTAATAGAAGCAGAAGAGCATAATTTTGATACTTGTTTTTTCATGTTTAAACTAGAATCCAATATAACCCCCAGATCTACTGCATCTTCTACCAGCTTAACTTCGTGTCCATCCGCGAATATTTTAAAGGATGAGGAGACATTCTTGAATTTTGAGGAAAAATGTATTAATTTCGTCTTCTCTGGGTTGCACTTCATCATATTAGATTGAAACCAGTGTATAATATCATTGAGGCAGCGTTGAAAATTTTCTAATTGTAGAGTAGATGAATTATCTGTAAGGGAGGTATACAATTGAGTGTCATCAGCATAAATCATTATTTCCATATTGTAGTATTGTGCAATTTCTTGAATTGGAGAGATATATAATAGAAAGAGGAGAGGCCCAAGAACAGATCCTTGTGGAACACCACATGGCATAAGACTAGCTAGAGATTCTACTTTAGAAATAACTACGGTCTGTATACGTTCAGCTAAATAGCTCTTCAACCATTTTTGAACAATTCCAGTAAAACCAAACTTTTCTTCTAATCTTTTTAATAATATATTGTGATCAACTGTATCGAAAGCACTGCTCAGGTCCATCAAGACGAAAGCTACATCCATATTCCTATCAAGAGATAAGGCTAAGTCATTAGTAATTTTAAGCATCATTGTTTCAGCAGAGTGGTACCGACGATATGCAGACTGTCTTGTGGGAAATAGGTTATTCTGATGTAAATAAGATTCAAGTTGAGTTACAATCACACACTCGATAACTTTAGAAAGAAAAGACAAATTTGATATAGGACGATAATTGAATAAATTTTCAGGATCAAGGGAAGCTTTTTTTAAAGTAGGGAAAACAAGTGATTTCTTCCAAATTGAGGGGAAGACACCACTACTTAGGGATTTGTTAATAATCAGAGAAAGCGGCAGCAGAAGCGGATTTAAACATTTTTTAAAAATGGAGACAGGTAGTGGATCTAGGTGACAAGTACAATTTGACCTGGTAGATATAATCTTCATTATTTCGTGTGGGGATACATAGTCAAAGTTCTTGATAGTGGTTAGGCATGTCTCAGAGGAGCTACATAACAGAGACTTACGATCTAAACGATTTAGTCGTAAGCAATCTCGTATGTCAATAACCTTTTTGTGCAGATGTTCAGCGAACCTATTTGCAAGATCCAATTCTGATTCATGTATAGGTAATAAAGAATTCTTAGTATTCTTGCTAATAGAGAAAAACGAGTTTACTGTTTTAAAAAGACTCTTCGCATCGCAATTACCAATCCTGGTCATATAGTAATCTGACTTTGCAGCCTTTAGTAATTCATTATAATATCTTGATTGTTGTTTTAGGATGTCAAGGTGAATAGTAAGGTGTGATTTGCGATATCTTCTCTCAGCTCTACGTTTCATTCTTTTAGCCTTTCTAAACTCATCTTTGTACCAGGGACAATTGGGACGATTTCTTATTTCTTTCGAAATAAGAGGAGCATGTATATCAAGCAAAGTTTTTAGCATATCATCCAAATGAGAAGAAAGTCTTTCCACATCCGTATCATCATCAGCATTTACAAGTGAAAATAATGGAAAATGGTAGAAATGATGAGAAGTAAGGCCGCATAGCGGACGTTAACCCTTAGGTGCAGAGCACCGATCTGTCGCTATGCGACCGAGGTGCTCGTTTAGTATATTTCACTTGTTTACCATTAATTAATTATAATATCCGTTGAAAGCTAACTTATAGGGTGATTTTGAATTTTCTTTAATTTGTTTACCTATTTATGTAAACAGTAACAACAACAACAAATATTCATATTACAAATGTAAAAAGATAAATTCGAAATCAGCATACTTGTCTGCCTATTAAAACATTTGGAAGTTAGTTTCTATCTCATTTAAAAATGCGGTTTCTATTCCCCCCATCACTTACATATAAACAAACAACTATCGAGGTTTAATAATATAGTCACTAGGGTGCGACCCGTAAAGCCCGTGGCCCGTGGCTCGCTATTCAAAGCCCGCGCCCACGACCCGCTTATTTATTCCGCCACACCGAGATTTAGAAAATTCGTGAATAAATTCTCTAAGAATTGAGAATTCATATAATTTCCGCGTTATAAGATGCGGGAAATCGTTGTGCAAATAGTATCTATATGAAACTTTTTATATAGGCAACTCTTTGATAGTTTCGTTAATAATTTCCTTTTTCTTTCTATTAATGGTGGAAGATAGCAGCTTTAGTGCATCTAGACTTTTAGATTTATTAGTTATTGAAAAATTAACAATTGATCTTTTTGACTCTTTTCGGCCCATTTTTGGCCCGCAGCCTGTGAAAAAGGCCCCCATCCCGTGATTTACAATGAAGCCCGCACGAGTCGCACCCTAGAATCTAGATGTTTTATTGTTCAAATGGTGGATCACCCTAATTAACAAATTACGCATAACATAATGTTTGTTTTCGAATAGAATGTGTATTTATAACAGAGATCACCATTCCCCACCCAAATTGATGGACTAGCTTCTGAAGAGTGACAAAAATATTTCATATAATCCAAAGGCCTACATTGAACTTCAAATCCAAAAGAGATTCTATAAAACAACAATAATTTATAGTCTTTGAAAATTTCTGTCGCTGCAAATGAAGGGTTGCGGAACACTGATATAGATATACCCTAATCATTGACTTTTCAAATCACAGTTCTATATAACATAATACGAGAGAATAAATTCGAGTGGGTAGGGATTTAGAGTGTAAAAATATAAAACTAAATCCCTGTTGTAAATTGTATATACTCCAGGAATAGATCCACATACTATACAGAGAATAACACCGGCTACTGCTATACTATAGTAGACACCAACACCTGCATACGAACATCTGCTATTCTGTCTGTAATACAGATGGCAACACCTGCAACAGTAACAAGAGAAGTATAAATACAGTCAAGTTGTGAGATCTAAGAGCAGAACAGATGCTCTTATTGGAGCGAAACTGACTCCTTAAGAGCATTAGATGCTATTATTGGAGCGACAGTGGCTCTTATAATACGAGCATAAGATACTCTTATTGGAGCGAAACTGGCTCCTTAAAGAACATAAGATTCTCATATTGGAGCGAAACTGACACCTTTAAGAGGGTTCGTATAATTATAAATCTCAAAAATTGGGGAATATCAAACTTTTAATTCCAATAGAATTACTATAATAATAGCATCAGATAAACAACACAAGATAAATTGATTTGAATTTATAAATACGAGCCCTTCGGTCTCGGTCGCTTCGCGACGGATCTCTCTCACAAAAGTCGCTTCGCGACTTTTGTTCGTTCGTGTTATTCACTACGCGATACAATTAACGGCCGCTTCGCGGCCAGGGACGTCGCCAGGATTTTTCATCTAGGGGGGGCGGCAAAATTACCAGGGGGGGCATGCCCCCCCTCCCCCCCCCCACTCACAAAATTCGTATCAACGAGAGTCGATTATAATATGAAATTATCAAGTTTCTATCTTATATATTAAATCTAAATGGTTTGTTTTTTATTTGTTGTTTTTGTTCGGAATTGATTGAGAAACTGGGTAAGAGCTACAAACTTGAAATTTGGCAGGGAGGTGGGTAACTACGTATCTAGAAACAAGTTCTAATATCTAAGAAAAATATTCACATCTTCAATCTCAAAAGGTAACAAAACCTTTAACCAATTAAATTCGATCGTGGCACAGTATGGATTACAGCTAGCATTCAATTAGTATAAATTGATTTAGTGTCTCTAACATCTATTAAGCGTGCATTATAGAATGCCAATCTGAAACTGCAATTTAATTGGGCGAAAAAATAATAAATCCAATCAATTATTTGTAATTTACATGTTTTAAAGGGTCGTGGCCGCTTACTTCCAACGACTATATATGGAGTAATTAAGTAAGCTGATTCCAAATATGATGTTGTTAACAACCCATGTGTATATATTTGTTGTTTAGATGTAGACGTTATAAGGAATTTACAAACGTTACTTCTGTTATTTGTTGGTTGGGATATATGAGGCACCAGAAGGGTGCTTTCTGCATCCGCGCAGCGAAAGCAAGCGAAGCGCGCTTGTATACATAATAATAATAATAATAATAATAATAATAATAATACACATACAACGTTATTTGGCAATAATTTAGCAGGGGGGTATGTCCCGGGGCACGAAATTTTACCAGGGGGGGCATTGCCCCGGGGCGAGGATTTCTACCAGGGGGGGCATTGCCCCCCTATGCCCCCCCCGTGGCGACGTCCCTGTTCGCGGCCTTTCCCTTCCCAAAAAGCTATATAGTATTAAAAAAAATTACTATTCAGTTTCACCTGTGGCTAGTGAATTACACACTATTACTTAATAACGCGTGCCTAAAATTCATTTTGGGTTGTGATTCCTGTAATTTGTTTGGGGAATTATGTTGAGTAAGTTATTCTCATTGCTCAATAGTTATTAATTATTAGTTAATTAATAGCTCAATAATTCTTAAGGATAGCTCGTTCAGCAATATATATTAAAAGGTTCAGCTTGTTAGCTCAAATAAATTGAGACCTGTGGTTGGTAAATTATTCGCAATTAATTATTTCAGTAAGTTGTATTGCAAAGTAATTTACTAACTCTGGGTGTAATCTCTCCATAATAATGGTTTAAAGATGAGAATAAGACCGCTTCGCGGTCTTATTCTCACCATTAAACCATTATTATGGAGAGGTAAATCCAGGGTTGCAAAATATTTGATTTATAAATAGTAATAAAGTTCTACATCTCAATAAACAATTCTTTTTGCAGGAGCTGGGTTAGTGAATTATTTAATTTAATTGATAGTAATAATTAACATAATAAATATCATCGTTATAGGCAGAACCAAAAATCCTAGATTACTTAACTTAATTAATTTCTAGTAGAAATCCTAGGTTAGAAATTACGTAATCCCATTAATAGTCTTATTATAGGAAGCCAATATAGGTGTAATAAATAAACAATGCATTAGAGAAATTAACTACTCTAAGCGCATTCTTGTTAACCAAACAAATCAGATCACCCACATAGTGTTAAAAATAATAGGACACATTTTAACTAATAACTTTCGCAATGTAAGTTCGTAAAAATTGATAATTTTCACAAAGGTGTTCCATTATGTGTTGTCGATTTTCATATAAAATTTATACTAACGGAGTCAAATTTGCAAAAGTTATTAAGAAAAAGGTTACCGTGTGATGTCATGCTCACAATATTTCGCTTAGAAAACCAACAGGCCCATGTCGCTATGACAAACTACTCCTATATACCAAATTTCAGCTTTCTAGGTAGTATGGTCTTTTCAATTAATTACGGACAAACATCCCCACACACACACACACAACAATTCCGCTTTTAATATATAGATATAAATGTCACTTTGTATAACAACAACTATTCTTCCCTAGGAATCAAGATTGGTTGTATATCAGGTATAGGAGTCAAGTGTTGGAGAATAATACAAAGATGGGGGCCACCCTCACTAAATATTTCCAGATTTTTTTCTTCAGAAACAAAATCTGGAAATATAGAGTAAACAAACGTGATTCTCCCCTCTATCATCCCTTGGTCGATCAAAACGGCAATTTTCATATACAAATTAAATCAACCGACAGATCCGGGGGTCACCCCCAGTGACTCCCCAGCCCTCTGACATTGGGGATCAGTCTCCCCCCCAAACCAAAAATAGGCGCTTATTGTATCAATACAGATTTACAAAGGATAATCATGTTTGAAAAATACCGAGTATGTATTTGTGAATATTAACATAACTCTTAAAATTGACCAAAATATCAATAGCAATAACATTAACTGTTGCGTTAATTGCATATTAAAATATATTAAAACAATTATTGAGTCCAACAACAATTCTCCCTTCAGAGTCAAGTGTAACCCCTACAGGTGAGAAGATTCCCTGTGTAATCTTATGGAACAGCTGACCGTGTTGATCAAATACAAATATTGCATTGTTATTGTAGTCAGAAATAATAAAGTTACCAGCTTTATCAATTACGAATGAAAGAGGAGCTTTCAAGTATTTACAAATCGCAGTAGAAATAGTGTTTTTAACTACCATTCCATTGTAATTAAAGGTAACTATGAAAGGATATAAATAAGTCAAAACGTAAATTAAATCCTTAGTAAGTTGGATGCTCCTTGCAGAATATAATAAGCCATCTCCTAACTGGATTTGAATAGGAAATTCTTGCAATAATATTCGAATTCTATTGTATTTCTGATCACATAGATAGATATCTCCATTTGTGGGACAAATAGCCATGCCATGCGAATATAAATTTTCTAATCTTCCATCCCATTTAGTGCCCATTCGTGTGATAAAATGTCCATTCAAATCATATAACAACAAATAATTACTAGATTTGTCCACCACGAATACTTTCTCATTAGAAACAGCAACACAAAGTGGAGATACCATACTACCAACTCCGTATCTATCTCCCAACTTAAACAAGTATTTTCCATCTTTATTAAATACCTGTACTCTGTTATTTAACTTGTCAGTAATATAAAGGTTATCAGTTTTTAAGTCAACAGCTACGGCAAAAGCACAACGGAACTGTTCATCACTGCTACCAACACTACCTCCAACACTCACTACGGGTTTAACCTTATCCCTATAATCTACAAACATAATTTCAGATTGGATTTGAGTTTGTTGAGTATCATGAATGTCTGTTGATTCTACCATTGAGAGTTCTAATATACCAGGGGACTTATTAACTTAGGTAAAAATATCTATTGGCCAAAATCTTTTCAATATAAAAACACGGCTTCGCAAAGGTGGATTGTTAAATAAAGACCTTGCTTGTGCCCAAAAATTACATTAGAAAAGGTGTTTGTCGATATGTAAGTACAATAGAGTGCGAACACGGTTAATACAAAATTCGGTTAATACCAACACTATTTCAGCCGCCAAAATCATTTTCAACACAAATGATAATGGCTAATACAATTCGTACTAACGAGGTTCTGTAATTCCTTAAAACAAGGCAAAGTAAATAAATAGTATTATTCTTTCAGGCTTGACTTCTTATTAAAGTATGTAGGACAAACTCTTAGGATCAGAGTGTAATTACAATCTATATACTAAAGCGAAATTGTTGCGTGTGTGTTTGTTTGTGTGTTTGTTCAGAATTAATTGGAAAGACTACGAGTCCCAGAAAGCTGAAAATTTGTATACAGGGGTATTTTTTACTGCGACAACGATCTATTGGTTTTTGAAGAGAAATATTTACATTTGAAGATGACAAATATGTTAGAAAATTAAATTCGAGGATTTGTTAGTATGGATTAGCAGACTTCATCAATTAGTATAAATAGATTGTGCATAATAGAAAGATTTTCTGAGGCTGCAATCTAATTGATTGAAAGTAAATTCATCTAACCAATCATTTATGCTGTATTACATTGCATGTTTTTTTTTAGTATTATTTGGATTCGAGCTATCCTTATCGTGCAACTGGAATTTATTGAGATATTAATGGGAGTAATTTGAATTTCCCAAACATATTACAGGGGCGTATACTCGGGATGGGGATTGCCCGGATTGGTAGGGCCATTTATGCTAACTTGCATCATACTTAATAGAAGATGATGGCTCTTGACAAATTATTGGTAGGGCCATGGCCTCACCAACCCTACCGGAGCCTACGCCTATGTATTACATTGTATAGCATTCTTATTATGGGGACTTCATGAGGAATATATTTAATACACCACAGAGATGTATAATTCTAAATGGTTAATTTCAAGGCTTAGTAAGGCCGCGCAGCGGTCGTCAATTGAGGCGTGAAGCGCCGAACCGTCGCAAAGCGACCGAGACCGAAGGGCTCGTATATTTAAAACACTTAATTAACATGTATCTATAAGCACAAACAACGAAAGGAATATCTAGGATCAGCTACATTACTTGATCAATGGGTAAATACTGAAATAGCAGAGTTAAATACATATCTAACAGTGTACAGTTAAAACGAAGAGTTTGCCTGATCAAAAACCTTTATTGGAAGCAGTACAGTTTGAAATCTGTCTTTAAGAGTAAGTATACTCTCATCTTCCTCGCGAAAATGTTCCGTGCCATACTTGAGAGTTCCATACTGGGAGTCAGTATGTAGCATTGGAATGTAATCATGCCGCACTGTCTTGAAAGGTGAAAATCGATCATCGATCACCTGTTTAATCTCTTCTTTCTCAATCATTGATTCCCTGGCTATCTCTACAGAGTAGAAGTCAGTCGAGACGCGGAGCGTGGGCTTTAGCGGCCGGTTTTTTATCCTCTGTACCTGTTCTACAGTCTTGAATGGACCCTGTTGTTTCCTATTAATAGTGTCAATTTCTGGAAGGGGGGAGGGCTTTGAACTATCACTGGCGATGCTAGCAATACAGGAAGAAGCGTTAGATTTCGTGAAAACGAATTGATCTCTATTGGGCGGTGTGCATGATGATTGATCGCTAAATTCCGGTGAATACTTATGATGAATAGCTTGAATTTGATGAGATTTCAATTTTCGCATTATGAACTCAATTTCATTATCTTCCCTACACTTTGACAAAGCGTATACGCCAGCTGACTGGTTGGTACTTAGCATAAAGTGGTTACGGGTTGCATTTAACACTCGATTTTGTTCTAAATTTTCAGCTTGTGTTTTTGTTGCCATAGCAACTACATGGCCTTCATATTTGTACAGATCCTCTAGCACGAAAGAATTCATTTCAACAACAGCATCTAGGTATCTCTGTCGCGCATAGAAATTATGCACGTATTTACGTACGAAATAACCTCTCCATACTTTTTGTATTACAGTGGCCATAGCGTTGTAATGGGCTTCGCGCATGAGTCTCAAATTAGAAGATACTATTCTGCGGAATATGCCACGTGCTACATATGCTCTCCAGTGCTTCTGTATTATGGTAGCAGAGGTGTTGAGGTGTATTAGGTAAGCGCGTAACCGCACGCCGCGAAACCAAGCCTGTATAACAACAGCTGACTCGTATTCGTGTTTTAGAAGCGAGGCGGCGTATTGCGCTTCCGCGAATATGTCAGTTAGGATTTGGTGCTTTCGGTTGAATAATGAGATTATATGTGTCATGCCTGCTAAACAATGTCAAACTCGGTATAATCAATGAATTTAAATACGGATTAGTCTGAATCACTTATACATGGACCAACACCTATTCTAATGCGATTTCGGACACTTGTAAGGTCATTTGTTACATCAAAATTAACCCTTGCGAAGCGGGGTTTCTGTTGAAAGGTGTTGCCGGATATAAGTACAGTCAACTCCCGTTATAACCAAGTCGGATATAACGAAGTACCTGCATATAACGAAGTCGTTCAATTGTCCGGAAATCCTTCTATCTTATTACATTATTAAAACTTCGTTTACAACGAAATTCCGCTTATAACAAAGTCAATTATTACCCATATAGCCTCTAAGTCTAAGCTATTGGTTTTACTCCGGTTATAACGAACTCCGGTTATAACGAATTTTGCTTATAACGAACTCCGGTTATAACGAAATCCGTTTATAAAGAACTCCGGTTTCAACGAAATGAAACTACGTCCCCGAGTACTTCGTTTTAATGGGAGTTGACTGTATAAGTTATATAAATATCCCTGAAATAAATTAAACCAGTTTAAAATTTGCTCTGTTAAAAAGCACAGTTAGAGAAGGTTAATTCTCTTAAGCAAAAATGTTGTGAATTAATTTCTCATTTTTCCCTTTTAGTTTGCATAACTTTCTTATCATTCCTAACAGGCTCCGCGAAAGTTCGCTCTCTCCCTCCGAACCTAAGCTGACCCGACTCCTTCTTTCCCCCCAGACCCCCTCCTAGCCGTCTCGGTTTCCAACCAACCAATCTGTGCTGCAACTCCCTATCTACTATAACCTTTCTTTCATCTATCACTCTATGATGTGCTCTATCATACGCGTGTTCCATATCCCTCCTGTGTTTGTAAACTATAAAAGCATAACATCTAGACTCTCCGGTAACTATATCCCGCACAACAGTAACTTTCCTAATACTCCCAAAACGAGAGAAATATTCCTCTAAAGTTCCTTCATTTGTCTTAGGATTGAGTCTACCTACGAATAGTGTATAATCAGTTAGTTTAGGATCGGAGCTAGGAATGTAGCAGCTGTTCACAGCTCGCTCAACAGCTCTGTCGTGAGGCTGTGTATCAGTACCGTCAATGCTGCCGGCAGCGAGGGAATCGTAATGCGTAGTAAATATTGGGCCAGGGTAATGTGACATTATTAGCTTAAATAAAATAGTACAGTGGGCGCTCGTTAATAATAAAATCAGGGCACCGTCAATATTGCTAATATATTACCCAGAATTCGCAAGCTAATAATCATTTGATAATAATATACTGGGTAGATAACATCGCTAATTAAATTGTGAAATAATAGCTTGCAAGCTAAAATTGTTGTCATGGGTATGTAGGCTCCGTGTAACTGTTCTAGAAAAGAGAGAGTGTCCATACGTTCATTCGAATTGGCTACAATTTGGTCCATGAGAGATTCAACTTTCTCACTAAGTTCTGCGTGCATTCGTTCGTTCTCTTCTCTTCCTGCGGTTATTATGCAATCTCTCTCATTCTCCAGCTGTGAAATTAGTCTTTCACCGTCCTCGTAGACCTCCTGGTCGTGTCTGATTTTCTTATCGCTCTGTACCTGCATAGTGCATACATAGTAGGAATAAATTCATACAAGAGAAAAGGGAATTCATTGTAGTTAACTGAGTAGTATTACTATGTACAGTCTACTCCGCTTAATTGGGGCACGTTTGTTTCAGGCCAGAAGCGGAGCTCCCAATAAACCGAAAAATTATAAAAAATAGCGATTTATACCAATTACAGTTTTAAACCTATTATAACAATTCCTCCACTGCCATGCGGAGGCAGTGAACGGTCACAGATCATATAAAGAGTTGATTTAGTTCATTGTGATCTCAGATCAATCATCCTACATAGCAAGGGACGCTCAATCAGATCAATTTTGATTTTACTTTTGCAAATCGATCAACCTCCTATTCAGATCAAAACTCATTTTCAGATCAAAAACTGAATTCAGAACAAAGTCATTTTCAGCAGATCAAACAACTCAATCATTTTCTATTGACAAAGTCAATCAAATCAATTCCACGAGCGATTTATGAGGAATATATTTAAACACACAGAAAATTATAAATGATTAGTTTCAAGGAAGGGCTCGTCTCTGTTAAATTGCGATTTACGGAAATCAATAGGACAATATACCCTATTTAGATATTTAGTTATACGTACCTTTATCAGAATTGATCAATATTATTAGAATTTGTTCTGATCAATATGAATTTTCTAATGAGCGAGCAACAATTTTAAACTCAGTTTGTTGAGTTTGTTCCTATTAACCGAAATTATAGTATTAGCTTCTATGGAAAAGATTTGGTTCATGGGAGTTATCCCAATTAAGTAGTTGTCGCGATTAAACGATGTCCCATTAAGCGGAGTCTAAAGTATTTTAGTTAATAACAAGGATAGTTCAAGGCAACTACAAACATCATTGTATTAACAAAGTAATTACAACAATTATGAAGATAAAGTTACTGAATATAAAAAATGTTCCAGAAAACAGAATCTACACAGTAGCATCATATACATATTTTCTTGAAAAAGAATTCTGGCATTTAACAAAAAATATTTCATCCTTGAACAAATCTTCCACTTCCTCCATACTTAGTCCTGCTGTCTCTGGAATGAAGACAAATACAAACACACACATAGAGATATTCAAAAGCGCGAAGATTGCGAATATATAGTGAGCTCCCAACAACTTTTCGAGATATGGAAATACAAGGAGAATCAGTGCAGCAGTAAACAACAATCCACAAATAGACACAGAAGCTGAAATGGATCGCACTTTAGTCGGGAAAGACTCTCCTAAAAGGATCCACGGTATCGGTCCCCATCCCAGCCCATACACAAATCTGAGTAAAATGAGAGCTGCCAAAGGTACGATAGTGATGTAATCACAGAACTCTACACTCACGAGTGTGTGAACACCACTAGAGTTAGTTAGGCTGGATGTTGCATCCAATTCAGAGCACTGAGACCAGACATGAGAGGAACCGAACGAATAGACAGACAGTATTACGTGACTCAGAACAATGCCAGCTCCGGAGAATAAGAGCAGAGGCTTCCTTCCAATTCTATCCACGATAAATGAGAAGAGTAGGACTGATACTGACTGAACAGATGTGGGAATGATAGATGCAACATTTGGAGAAACCAGGCGACTTGACTTTAGAATTGTAGAAGAATAGGAGGCAACAATTGATATACCAGTGAGTTCAACCCCTACGAACACAAGAGAGATGATAACGAGAACTTTCAAGTTATGTAGTTCCAGAAACATACTTCGGAAGCGTTGCAACAAAGTCCAATCACTGCTCTGCTTAATAACCCGTTGCATCTCCTCATACTCAGACTGATAATCGTAGTTAGGACCTCTCAGATACTTCAGAGTGTTCAACGCATCCTTCTCCAACCCTCTGGAGGCTAGCCATCTCGGGGAATACGGCTGCCAGGAAAGAATCAAACTCTGTATCAGTAGTGCTACCACTGGCACCAGAGCAAGCCATCGAAATGAAATGAATGCGCCAAGTAGGTGACTGGTTAACACTCCGGAGATAAATGCGTGATTGAACATGCTACCATAGAATCCTTTGGATTGTTTGGGAGCCATGTCTGATATGTAGACAGAAATTAGAGCAGAAGAACCACCAATCGCCACACCTATCAATGCTCTACCCAATGTCATCACAGTCCAATGATAACCAAAAGCTATGAGTAACCATCCTAGTGCGTTGGGAAGAGAGAGTAGTATGAGGAGAGCTTTCGCTCCTAACTTTTCTGTGAAGCAGGAAACAGATACAGCTCCAATAGCTGCAAAAAGGAACAAACAAGAAGTGAAAATTGGGAAAGTGGAATCATCCAACACTCCTATCCTTTTAACCTCTTCCTCAATGGGAGAGGGATACCCAAGACTGAATCCAACAACGAAAGAACTTAGACTAGATGCAACTGAGGCTACAAGGACTGGGAATACCCTGGTATTTTTCTTACAGGTGGTAGATTTCTGTACAATCTTACTCATTATTTATTATTGAAAGATTTAATTTAATTTTCAGTTTTAGAAGTCCAATTTATACTATCTTCTGTCCTCCACGAATTTACTGTGTTTTACTACACCACAATGTTTTATTAATATTCTGCGAATAATAATTATTAACTCATTTGGTTTGATTTTTGAATTATGGACACAGTAACTTTTTATTTTCTGATTAATCGTGTGAATCGTTCGCTTTGTTTACAACATTATGTGGATGAAATAGTTGTCCACATCAATAATGTTAATGTATAAGAAATTTAACATTTTTGAAAACTTACAATTACATCTTAACTCCATGATAGGTGATTTTCGTTCAAGATGTTAATAGATTTTTTCACTTAATCTGGTCGAAATTTCACAGGATTTCTAGAAGGAATTACATTATGGCTTAAAAAATTTGGTTAATAGATTTCTCCGCTTAATCGGATCAAATCAAACTGGTCTCGAGGTGACTCTATTAAGCGGAGTCGACTATATATACGTACGTATATATTTATATATAAATATATTGAACAATATTGATCACACAAATTGAGTTTCTAAACATAGATATGCTAATAGGTGGCACAAAAAAGAAGTATTAGATCCGTAGGGATTATGTGATTTTTTCTTTTCTAGTATTTGATTTATAATTTCACCCATTAAGATTACTAATTTCGAAAGTTTGATAATTGTCGTCAGATTCTCAGTCTCATTCAATAAATTGCTGATTGTACAGTACACTATTTTGCATTTTATTCGTTCAATATTAATTTGCCAACATGTCCTCTCTGGAATTTTTTTCTTACGAAGAAACATCGTTTTACATATGTGTCGGTTACCTATAGATTGCACACGTATATTAGTTTTGATTCAATAAAAACACAATTTCCGCATTACTAATGTTTTGTCCACGTTGTATTATAATTTGTGGATCAGTGCTGGAAATTGATGACGTCAAGCCCTCTGAATTATCAGCCGGAGCATGATTATCAGCAGGAGCATGAGTAGGGGTCCCAATCCCGGGATCCCGATTCCCGGAATCCCGGTCCATTTTCACTCGGGATTCAATCCCGGGATTAGGTTTTGAATCCCGGGATCTATCTCTTTCTCTAAAATTAACAAAACAATTATGGTAAAGTCAAATGTTATCTTATCGACAGATATATAATCCTATTTTAAAGTATATTTTGTAAGGTTATCAATTATTAGTTGAATTGATTAATTAGACAATTACACCTTGGTTTCAGCTAAATCTAAATTATGTCTTCTTCAATCATGTGTTTTTGTTTGGCAATAAACTACAACGAATTAGTAAACGTGAAAGTCTGATAACATACTATTATATAAATATACGAAGATTTAAGTCATTGAGAAATTACAATCAAAGTCCACAATCTTTCTTACAATCTTAACTGGATAATTTACCTTCACGATTAATTATTTCTCCTCTATTTATCAATATGGCAGAGAAAAATGTTTTATTTCTAAAATTTGAAGGTGCACAAATTTGGACATATTATAAAAGATCTAAATGTGGTAAATTTGCAGAATGTCAAATATGTGCCAAGATTCTAAAGTGTGTAGGAGGATCTACAAAAGGTTTACACGTTCACCTAAAGTCAGTGCACAATATTGATTTATTAAAACGTAAATTGGAGAAGGAGATTCCCTAAACAATACAAACAAACCCAGTGCTGTTAAGAAATTGGATTTTTTTCTGACTGATTCTAGTCTTCCCGCAGTACTCGCTAGAATGACTGCCTGTGATGGGTTTTCTTTTAAGATTTTTATTACATCACAAGACTTACGAAAATCTCTCACTGCACTAGGCCACTCTCTCCCAAAATCTGCAACTGTAATAAGAGGGCTAGTGATGCAATACGGCAGGCATTTACGTGAAAAGGTTTTCAAAAGTTTATCATACCACAAATCGATTGGAGAAAATTTTTGTCTAACCTTGGACGAGTGGACCTATTTGCAAAATAAAAGATACATAAATATAAATATCGATGGCAAAGGTTATTTGTGGAATCTTGGGTTATTTAGAATAAGGGGAAGTTTTTCAGCGGAAGTATGTTCAAGTTTAATCTCTGAGAAGCTGTGTGAATTTGGTGTAAATTTTAAAACTGATATAGTTGCTATCACAGCCGATGGTTGTTCTATGATTTCCTGACTCTAAGAATAATAAGAGTTTCTTTGTAGCCTGTAATATTCAGGCTAAAGGCATCAGTAATAGAGACATTATTAGAAAAATTATATCTGAATTTCTCCGAAAAATGGAGAAAAATTTCCCAAATAAAAGTCTGCTCATCTTCTTCGGTTTGACTAGCACTCGGAAAGTGTTTGCATCCATACCAATAATTTTTTCCAATAATTCTAAAATTCTTATCTCACTGGCAATATTTCCTACAGATATGTTGGTAAACACTTTGCAAAATGTAGTTTTCGCAAAAATAGGCCAAGGAACATCGATGTAAAAGATTTTTATAAATTATAAAATCAGTAGTGTATGATCAGATGGCACTATGGTTGAATTTATATTAGGCAAGTGTTGTTGGTCTCCTTCACTAGTACATTCTGCTAGGTATCGAAACTTTATAATTGTTCCAGTTTGTCACCTCCAATTTTGAATAGACACAATGGCAACACTTTGATACGATATTAGTAAACAAATTAATACACAATATAAATTTCACACAAGTTAATTTCTAGGCATTCATATTTGTATTTGTCACGAATTGTCTGTATCCCCAGCTACACAACAGTATCAGATATCAGCCCGGCGGAAGCGGTCATACTGATCAGGCCATGAACTGAACACTCCTAAGTCACTAGTTATCCCGGTCAAGTCAAGGCCTGAACACTTTAAAACTGCTTCCGCCGGCCCTGTGTATATATAAATAGATATTGTCCGAAAACCCGGATCTAGGTTTGTTTATCCCGGAGTGTCCGAAATCCCTAGTTTTGTATTGCCGACTAAGGACACTTTTTCCGAATATGCTCATAAACACACTTAAAGTGTCCGAATATCACTGTCCGAAAGGCCTCTTTATATATATATATATATAACGAGCCCTTCGGTCTCGGTCGCTTTGCGACAGATCGGTGCTACGCACCTCAAGTTAACGGCCGCTGTGCGGCCTTACTCACACTTTCTACCATGGAAATGGTAGAAAGGGACGTTAAGATTTTGAATTTTCATTAATTTGTTTACCTATTTTGTGTAAACAACAACAACAAATATTAATATGAGAAATTTATAAACGCGAAATTCGTGTTCGGCATACTTGTTTCCCTATAATACTCGTTGAAAGCTAACTTCTAGGTTGATTTTGAATTTTCATTAATTTGTTTACCTATTTGTGTAAACAGCAACAACAAATATTAATATGAGAAATTTATAAACGCGAAATTCGTGTTCGGCATGCGTGTTCACCTATAATACTCGTTGAAAGCTAACTTCTAGGTTGATTTTGAATTTTCATTAATTTGTTTACCTATTATGTGTCAACAACAACAACAAATATTAATAATAGAAATTTCTAAATGCGAAATTCGTGTTCAGCATACTTGTTTACCAGTAATACCCGTTGAAAGCTAACTTCTAGGTTGATTTTGAATTTTCATTAATTTGTTTACCTATTTGTGTAAACAACAACAACAAATATTAATATGAGAAATTTCTAAACGCGAAATTCGTGTTCGGCATGCTTGTTTACCTATAATACCCGTTGGAAGCTAACTTCTAGGTTGATTTTGAATTTTCATTAATTTGTTTACCTATTTTGTGTAAACAACAACAACAAATATTAATATGAGAAATTTATAAAGGTTCTTGTAGCAATTTGTAAACTCTTTAGGAATTTTGCAAGATGTCTCCTTCGTTGGACAATTTGCATAATGCCATCATACCAACCAGACAATTTGCATTATGTCCAGCAATATACATAATGTTCAAACAATTTACATAATGTCCAGCAATATGCATAATGCTGTCACACCAAATTGGCAAAAGGCAATTGTTACTTGTTACATTCTGACACAATGACAAGAGTAACTTTCACATAGTGATAGTTTTTCTCAAACACGCTTTAATGTTTAGGCTTTAGATCTGAAAATATCTCCAAACATACTATACACATATTATATAAAGGGTCAGTTTGTAAATTATAATAAGTTATCACTATTCACTGTATACTTGGATTGATTATAATATTCTGTATTATTAATATAAATTCAAATTAGCCGGATAGTAAAATACAACAATTTCAGATGGGTCCGCCCCTTAGTAGACATTTATTTGTATTCAGTTAAGAACGAACAAACAACATTATACAATTCTCAAAAAAACTATCACTATATGCAAGTTACTTTGCATATTGCTTGTCATTATGCATATTGTTGGACATTATGCAAATTGTCTGGTTGGTATGATGGCATTATGCAAATTTTACAAAAACCAGCATTATGCATATTGCCAGGGAATTATGCAAAATGCCAAATTTCGCATAGATCGCAAGAGCTTATTTTAGGCATACAGTGTTATTTTAGGGCAGGCTCGGATATGTTGAAATCTCGAATGGAGTTAAGATTTAACTGTCACATTATAAAAGTGTTAATTAAGTTTCTTGCACACGAGCTCTTCGATCTCGGTTCGGTTAACTCCTCACTCAACCAATGAGTATATAGTTATTAGTTAGCAAATATTTATCAATATTATATACATCCCTTCCTACGATTTTGCATACTTCTAATTTGTTCACCTATAATACCCCTTGAAGCTAACTTCTAGGTTGATTTTGAATTTTCATTAATTTGTTAACATTTTTTGTAAACAACAACAATAAATTTTGATGTCAAAATTTGTAAATGCGAATTTCGAAATCAGCAAATTTGTTTACATATTATAACATTTGGAAGTTAGTCTCTACCTCAATTATAAAAGCGTCATCTATTAACTTATCACATTATACTACCCACTAAACCATACTTTCCAACCTATAGCAAGCCTTTGGCGGGACGGAGGAATGAATTTTGGCGGGACATAAGGAAGTTTGGCGGGACAAAGAACATTAGTACATAAATAAGTGAAGTAGTATTACTATAACTAATTAATAATAATTCAGATACTATATATTCTATAATTAGAGTTCAAAATAGTCCTAATAATTGAAATAATTTGATTATCTCAGCGGAAGGAACCTTGCTCCAATTGCATAAAACGAGACGTCCCGTCAATAAAACGGGAAGCTAGTCAATTCTACAGATTTATTACCTAATTGGAAGAAGCAATGCTCAGATCTTTATATTTTATTGTTATTGTCACAAAAATGAAATACAGGGTACAAAAAGCGGGACAAACGTGTCTAAAAGCGGGACGCGGGACAATTCACAAAATCTTTGCCAAAAAGCGGGACTGTTGGCAAGTATGCTAAACAATCAATAATCTATAATTACAAATTTATACATGAAATACTTGGGAGTCTTGACACCTGACAGCTTTATATACATTTGTGTAGCAACACATCACATCTCACTGAATCAAGAGTCTCCTCCACAGGACGATATCCCAGAGCTAAATAGAACTTGCAGGCTTCTTTAAACACGCCTGCGGTCTTTAGGTACACGTGTTTATAGCCTTGCTTCTTTATCGCGGTTTCCAACATATTCATCAATTCTTTTCCCAGTCCCTCTCTCCTGCACTCAGGCACGATATAAAACCTGCGTATCTCTACGCAGTCTGTTCCTCTGGCAATCCTATGGTACGCAGCTGTTGCTACGATGACTCCTTCTTTCTCCGAGACGAAGAACTCCCCCCTCCCGTCTTTATGGTAGAACTCCTCGACTCGAAGTGCGTCCTCGCCGGTCCCCCCTGGACTTGTGTCCAGCGCTAGCCCATAGGGCCGCATGCAGTCCCCTATCAGCTGCACTACTCTCTCTCTGTCCGTAGCCAGCCAGGCTCGCGTCATATAGCCTTTGTAAGCAGACCTGAATTCTGTGGCGCTACAATCCATTCGTTATACAACTAAGGGTACATTCAAACGTTACGTAAAACGGATAACCTATATGTGACACAACTTCCTTTTGACAATAAAAATGGAAATAAAATTACCAGAGAGCGTGACATAGGGAGCCTGGGATGTCTAATTTTCCTAAATTTTGCGTTGCGTAACATGTCACGAAAATTTTGTCACCTTGGAAATTGTTCCGGAGTCATAGTGCCAGCGGTCCCCCCGGACCTGTGGCCCTTTTGCCAGTCAGCAATTATCCCATATCCTGACCAGTGGTGCTCTGCTCAATTTATAACTATGTGAGCGGTAATGTAATTCCAGAAATTTAATAAATTCACAAGTACTGATTAAGTAATTACTCACAAAATAACAAAACTAACAGTACTTCAATATCTCATTATCTTCCTGAGACTGGGAATTACTAGTTAATTAAGTTTATTAATTTAATTAACTAAGACAGCTTATAAAAACACTTATAAAGCAGTAGACTTTAAAAAATAAGAGTCCAGTTGTGTAATTTTATTCTAAGCTAAACTATGCTTCCTATTCGCAATGGTTGATTACCCCATATACAATGCAAATTATGTCAATTAAGAAGCATAGTTTAGCTTAGGAAAAAATTCCAAAACTGGACTCTTATTTTTTCTTATGATTTGGTGGCATGTGTAGCCGTATATATAGTATCCATGAACTATGTTATAAATAGCACTTATGTAGTATGACATACACTTGCTATAATAAGAACGACACAGCTACGTAGGCTGTGTAAGAACGGTATACTACTGACTCCACTGTAGTAAGCGAACTCCACTGTAAGCTAAGGTTTTTGCACCTTTAGGGAGGGAAGATGTGAATATTTATCTTAGATAATAGAACTTGTTTCTAGATACACTATTCCACACACCCCTGCCAAATTTCAAGTCTATAGCTCTTACCAGTTCCTTAATCAATTCTGAACAAACTAACAAACAAACAAACAAACAAACAAACAAAATACAAAATCACTTTGATGTTATACTTATATATAAGACAAGGTACAGTGGAGTTCGCTTCGCTTAATTAATAGCAACCCGTGTTTGCCACTAAATCTGGTTGCTAATAGGCGAAGTTGCTAATAGGGGAAATAAATTAACAGTATTATCACGATTGGGGCCCGAAAATCGGTTGCTAATAAAGCAATATATATATATTGCTAATAGGGGAGTTGCTAATAAGCAAACTCCCGTGTATATCATTCTTACACAGCTACGTATAGGCTGTGCCGTTCTTATTATAGCAAGTGTATGTCATACTAACAAAAGTGATATTTATAGCATAGTTTCGGAAAGTCTACTGCTTTATAAGTGTTTTTATAAGCTGTCTTAGTTAATTAAATTAGTTAACTAGTAATTCCCAATCTCAGGAAGATAATGAGATATGGATTTCTGTTAGTTTGTTATTTTGTGAGTAATTACTTAATCAGTTACTTGTCAATTTATTAAATTTCTGGAATTATATTACCGCTCCCATAGATATAAATTGAGCAGAGCACCACTGTCAGAATATGGGATAATTGCTGACTGGCACTAGGGCCACAGGTCCGGGGGGGAGGGACATTATTTAGGGGGGACCGCTGGCATCATGACTCCGGACCAATTTCCAAGGTGACCAAAATTTTCGTGACATGTTAGTTACGTAACGCAAAATTTAGGAAAATTAGACATCCCAGGCTCTGGAAATTTTATTGCCATTTTTATTGTCAAAAGGAAGTTGTGTCACATATAGGTTATCCATTTACGTAACGTTTGAATGTACCTTTAGTTGTATAACGAATGGCTTGTAGCGCCACAGAATTCAGGTCTGCTTACAAAGGCTATATGACGCGAGCCTGGCTGGCTACAGACAGAGAGAGAGTAGTGCAGCTGATAGGGGACTGCATGCGGCCCTATGGGCTAGCGCTGGATACAAGGCCAGGGGCGGGCGGCGAGGACGCACTTCGAGTCGAGGAGTTCTACCATAAAGACGGGAGGGGGGAGTTCTTCGTCTCGGAGAAAGAAGGTGTCGTCGTAGCAACAGCTGCGTATCATAGGATTACCAGAGGAACAGACGGCGTAGAGATACGCAGGTTGTATATCCTGTCTGAGTGCAGGAGAGAGGGACTGGGAAATGAATTGATGAATATGTTGGAAACCGCGATTGAGAAGCAAGGCTATAAACACGTGTATGTTAAGATCGCTAGCGTGCTTACAGAAGCCTGCAAGTTCTATTTAGCTCTGGGATATCGTCCTGTGGAGGAGACTCTTGATTCAGTGAGACGTGATTTGTTGCTACACAAAAGTATATAAAGCTGCCAGGGGTTAAGACTCCCAAGTATTTCAAGTAGAATTTGTAATAATTGATCATTGTTTGTTTAGTGGGTAGTATAAAGTGATAAGTTAATAGATGACACATTTATAATTGAGGTAGAGACTAACTTCCAAATGTTAGAATATGTAAACAAATTTGCTGATTTCGAAATTCGCATTTACAAATTTTGACATCAAAATTTATTGTTGTAGTTTACAAAAAATGTAAGCAAATTAATGAAAATTCAAAATCAACCTAGAAGTTAGCTTCAAGGGGTATTATAGGTGAACAAATTAGAAGTATGCAAATCGTAGGAAGGGATGTATATAATTATGATAAATATTTGCTGACTATACTATACTCATTGGTTTAGTGAGGAGTTAACCGAACCGAGATCGAAGAGCTCGTGTGCAAGAAACTAAACACTTTTATAATGTGACAGTTAAATCCTAACTCCATTCGAGATTTCAACATATCCGAGCCTGCCCTAAAATAACACTGTATGTCTAAAATTAGCTCTTGCGATCTTCTAGTATATATGTTATGTTATGAGCAATATGCGAAATTGGGCATTTTGCATAATGCCCTGGCAATATGCATAATGCTGGTTCTTGTAGCAATTTGCAAACTCTTTAGGCATTTTGCATAATGCTGGTTTTCGTAGCAATTTGCATAATGCCATCATACCAAACCAGACAATTTGCATAATGCCCAGCACAGAGACGGAACCGGTCGGGTCTGACCGGCACCGGTCGACCGGTCGGGTCGGGTACCGGTCGAACCCTGACCGGCCGGTCGAGATCTCTATATGATTTATTCGATATCATAATATCATAATTTGTTTTCTATTATTTATAAATTATTGCTAGCTATGATTGACCGGTCGACCGGCCGGTCGGGTCGGGTCAAATTTCCAACTGCACCGGTCGGGTCGGGTCATGAAAATCCCGACCGGTTCCATCTCTGGCCCAGCAATATGCATAATGTACAGAAATATGCATAATGTCCAGCAATATGCAAAGTAACTTTCATATAGTGATAGTTTTTTTGAGAATTGTTTAATGTTGTTTGTTCGTTCTTAACTGAAAACAAATAAATGTCTACTAAGGGGCGGCGGACCCATCTGAAATTGTTGTAATTTAACAGGCTTGCCGTGGATATGGATATCCATGGATGGATATCGAGTTTTTGTCATATCCATGGATATTGTGGATAGCCATTTCAAATTTAACTTCGAAAATATTTCAAATCAGAGTTCTAAAAAAAATCAGTGTCAAAATTAAGTAGCCTTAGTTTTATTTTGTCCTACCCTCAATTGGTTTACACACCTAATTTATTTCATCTAATAAAATTATTTACTAACCTTATTATTCTAAAATAATGTGATTTTGACTTTTAGTGACGTCAAATAGGTCAAAATAGTAACCGAATCGTATTTTTCTTTCACATTTGGAAACCTTGCATGTCAAAGTTTATTTGGGAATGCTAATACAAGAAATGTGGACTTCCTGAGATTGACCTGTCTATCTCCTTAATTTTTTCATGTCACTCCTGAATATTTACTTGCCATGATTTTTATTTTGGCTTTTTCGTTTATCATACTTGCTATACTTTTAGCTCATTAATTAACCATAGAAGAGACAATGAAATTCCAAAAAATTAGTCGCGATGGACTCTTCAAAAAGCTAGGATTTGTTATCGAACCCAATAATCTAGCAGAAGCCATCAATAATGACCCAGAAAGAGATGTTTTTAGGATGATAGCGATATTTACGAACTTTGATTATATAGTGCAACATTCAGTTGATAAATAATAATATACATAAATCGCAGGATTTAATTTTATAGGAAGGAATTACATCATGGCTTAAAATATTTTCGGTTAATAGATTTCTCCGCTTAATCGTAGCAAAGTAAACTGGTCCCGAGGTGACTCTATTAAGCGGAGTCGACTATATATATATATATATTTATATCTAATATATTGAACAATATTGAACACACAAATTGCATAGATATGCTAATAGGTGGCACAAAAAAGAAGTATTAGATCCGTAAAGATTTATGTGATTTTTTTTCTTTTCTAGTAATTGATATATAATTTCACCCATTAAGATTATTTTGAAAGTTTGATAATTGTCGTCAGATTCTCCGTCTCATTCAATAAATTGCTGATTGTACAGTTCACTATTTTGCATTTTAACCGTTCAATTTTAATTTGCCAACTTGTCCTCTCTGGAATTTTTTTCTTACGAAGAAACATCGTCTGTGTCGGTTACCTATGATTGCACACGTATATTAGTTTTGATTCAATAAAAACACAATTCCAGCATTACTAATGTTTTGTCCACGTTGTATTAAAATTTGTGGATCAGCGCTGGAAATTTATGACGTCAAGCCCTCTGAATTATCAGTCGGACCATGATTATCAGCCGGAGCATGAGATGCAACTTATTATACAGGAAAGCAGTGATTGGAATATTATGCGACGCATTGCAAAAAATCTTGTTATCGTTTCGCTTATGTTGGTATGAGTGAAAGCAGAGTTGCATGTCGGACCGCACAACCAGCACGACACACTACGATAACGACTGGCCTGACCTGATAAATAAATTAAGTGATAATCTGTAGCATAGCACGTTTGATATGAACCAGTGGTCGTAGAAAGTTGAAATCGATACCAAACGACGCGCAATGGTGGAGAATCTGGGAGTAAATTATCAGAAAAATTAACAAAATCTTTTAACAATAATCGCTAAGGCTACTACTATTCGAGTAAGTTAATTCAAAGTTATACAAAACACCAGCTCACAATAGTATCAGATATCAGGTCCGGCGGAAGCGGTCATTCTGATCAGGCCATGGCCTGAACACTCCTACGTCACTAGTTATCCCGGTCAAGTCAAGGCCTGAACACTAAAAAAAACTACCTCCGCCACCCCTGTATATATTTAGATAGATATTGTCCGAAAAGCCGGGTCTTTTGTTTGTTTATCCCGGAGTGTCCGAAATCCCTAGTTTTGCCTAGGCAAAACGAAGGTGTGTCCTAAGGAGAAGTATTACCGACTAAAGACACTTTTGCCGAATATGCTCATAAACACACTTAAAGTGTCCGAATATCCCTGTCCGAAAGGCCTCTTCATATATTATGTCCAGCAATATACATAATGTTCAAACAATTTACATAATGTCCAGCAATATGCATAATGCTGTCACACCAAATTGGCAAAAGGAAATTGTTACTTGTTACATTCTGACACAATGACAAGAGTAACTTTCACATAGTGATAGTTTTTCTCAAACACGCTTTCATATTTAGGCTTTAGATCTGAAAATATCTCCAAACATACTATACCAGGGTTTTTGTTAAGGCTGATCTTGGTGTAAAATTTGCAACAAGATTTTTTGGAATTACACCACGATTCGGGTCGGCAGCGGCCTCTGCAGTGTTGAGTTACACCAAGGCCGCGCTGAGTTGCACCAAGGTCTGAACCTTAAAAAAACGCTGTGCTATACACATCTATATTATTAAATCTCGATTGTTGTGTGTGTGTTTGTTTGTCCGGATTGTATTAAAGTGATGGGGGAATAGAAACCTCATTAACCCTCGTCTGGCTAGGAATGTAAAATTGAAACTGAAAGTTAATTGAATTTCAATTGAAAGTGAAAGTGAAAGTGGGGTTTTTCTATTTATACATTTTACCCCAAGCCAGCCGAGGGTTAAAATATATGAGATATAAACTAACTTTCAAATGTTATAATTGGTAAACAAATGTTATAATACCTAGGTAAACAAGTATGCTGAATACGAATTTCGAATTTATAAATTTCTAATATGAATATTTATTGTTGTTGTTTACCCAAAATAATTAAACAAATTAATGAAAATTCAAAATCAACCTAGAAGTTAGCTTTCAATGGGTATTATAGGTAAACAATTATGCTGAACCCGAATTTCGCATTTATAAATTTCCAATATGAATATTTGTTGTTGTTGTTTACGCAAAATAGGTAAACAAATTAAAGAAATTCAAAATCAAGCTAGAAGTTAGTTTACAACGGGTATTATAGGTAAATATGTATGCTGATTTCGAAATTTCGCATTTACAAATTTATAATATGAATATTTGTTGTTGTTGTATACACAAATAGGTAAACAAATTAATGAAATTTCAAAATCAACCTAGAAGTTTGCTTTCAACAGGTATTATAGGTAAACAAGTATGCTGAACCTGAATTTCGCAATTACAAATTCATAATATAAATATTTGTTGTTGTTGTATACACAAATAGGTAAACAAATTAATGAAATTTCAAAATCAACCTAGAAGTTTGCTTTCAACAGGTATTATAGGTAAACAAGTATGCTGAACCCGAATTTCGCAATTAAAAATTTGTAATATGAATATTTGTTGTTGTTGTTTACACAAATAGGTAAACAAATTAATGAAATTTCAAAATCAACCTAGAAGTTTGCTTTCAACAGGTACAGTGGAAGCCGCTTAATCGGGAGACGGTTAATCGGGAAATTCGGTTATTCGGGACGAGGCTTTGGAAACCAATTCGTATCAAATAGTATAAAGAATATCGGTTAATCGGGAGAACAGGATAAACGCGACTAAATTCCTACTCCCGAGGCGTCCCGATTAAGCGGCTTCCACTGTATTATAGGTAAACAAGTATGCTGAACCCGAATTTCGCAATTATAAATTTGTAATATGAATATTTGTTGTTGTTGTTTACACAAATAGGTAAACAAATTAATGAAAATTCAAAATCAACCTAGAAGCTAGCTTTCAACGCTTATTATAAGTATATAACTATGACAAATATTACTAACTATGTAGTCAATTGTTTAGTGAGGAGTAAGGCCGCGTACTGGCCGTTAACTTGAGGTGCGTAGCACCGATCTGTCGCAAAGCGACCGAGACCGAAGGGCTCGTATTATATAAAGGGTCAGTTTGTAAATTATAATAACACTGTTCACTGTATATACTTGGATTGATTATTATATTCTGTATAATTAATATAAATTCAAATTAGCCGGATAGTAAAATACAACAATTTCAGATGGGTCCGCCCCTTAGTAGACATTTATTTGTTTTCAGTTAAGAACAAACTAACAACATTAAACAATTCTCAAAAAAACTATCACTATGTGAAAGCTACTTTGCATATTGCTGGACATTATTCAATTTGTCTGGTAGGTATGATTGGCATTATGCAAATTGCCACAAAAACCAGCATTATGCACTTGCCTAAAGAGTTTGCAAATTGCTACAAGAACCAGCATTATGCATATTGCCAGGGAAAAATGCAAAATGCCCAATTTAGCATATTTCCCATAACATAACATATATACTAGAAGATCGCAAGAGCTAATTTTAGACATACAGTGTTATTATAGGGCAGGCTCGGATATGTTGAAATCTCGAATGGAGATAAGATTTAACTGTCACATCATAAAAGTTTTAAGTTTCTTGCACACGAGCTCTTCGATCTCGGTTGGGTTAACTCCTCACTAAACCAATGAGTATACAGTATAGTTAGCAAATATTTATCATTATTATATACATCCCTTCCTACGATTTTGCATACTTCTAATTTGTTCACCTATAATACCCCTTGAAGCTAACTTCTACGTTGATTTTGAATTTTCAGTAATTTGTTTACCTATTTGTGCAAACAACAACAACAAATATTCATATGAGAAATTTATAAACGCGAAATTCGTGTTCAGCATACTTGTTTACCTATTATAACATTTGAAAGTTAGTTATATCCCAATATTAATTGCGGTTTCTATTCCCCCATCACTTTAATACAATCCGGACAAACACACAAACACACAACAATCGAGATTTAATAATATAGATTTGTGTAACAACAAATCACATCTCACTGAATCAAGAGTCTCCTCCACACGACGATATCCCAGAGCTAAATAGAACTTGCAGGCTTCTTTAAACACGCCTGCGGTCTTAATGTACACGTGTTTATAGCCTTGCTTCTCTATCGCGGTTTCCAACATATTCATCAATTCATTTCCCAGTCCCTCTCTCCTGGACTCAGGCACGATATAAAACCTGTGTATCTCTACGCAGTCTGTTCCCCTGGCAATCCTATGGTACGCAGCTGTTGCTACGACGACTCCTTCTTTCTCCGAGACGAAGAACTCCCCCCTCCCGTCTTTATGGTAGAACTCCTCGACTCGAAGTGCGTCCTCGCCGGACCCCCTGGCCTTGTATCCAGCGCTAGCCCATAGGGCCGCAAGCAGTCCCCTATCAGCTGCACTACTCTCTCTCTGTCCGTAGCCAGCCAGGCTCGCGTCATATGTAGCGCCACAGAATTCAGATCTGCTTACAAAGGCTATATGACGCGAGCCTGGCTGGCTACGGACAGAGAGAGAGAGTAGTGCAGCTGATAGGGGACTGCTTGCGGCCCTATGGGCTAGCGCTGGATACAAGGCCAGGAGCGGGCGGCGAGGACGCACTTCGAGTTGAGGAGTTCTACCATAAAGACGGGAGGGGGGAGTTCTTCGTCTCGAGAAAGAAGGAGTCATCGTAGCAACAGCTGCGTACCATAGGATTGCCAGAGGAACAGACTGTTGAGATACAAGTTGTATATCGTGCCTGAGTCCAGGAGAGAGGGACTGGGAAATGAATTGATGAATATGTTGGAAACCGCGATAAAGAAGCAAAACACGTGTATATGTCGCAAGCGAAATTGAGTTTCAGTCCAAATTGAGACTCAATTTCGCCTAGTACAAACTGAGACTCATTTTGGACTTGTCCAAATTGAGGCTCATTTCTTCTAGGCGAGATTGAGTCATAATTATAGAAAATGTTTTAGCTAAATATTATGGGTTGTTAAAATTAACAAATCATTTAGATAGAGCCAGCTCTAGTAGAGTTCAGTTTTTCAGTACAGTCTGTTCTCTCTAATTGTCCACTTCTCTAATAGTCCACCTTTCTAATAGTCCACATATTTACTTGTCCAAATCAACTATTTATATCAAGCCCGTCGTAAGCCAATTATTATTGGTGCGGCCAAGTGACTTCACTTAATTGATTCGCAGTATATAACCCGAATTTTGATGCAGGCACCTAAAATATTGGTGCGGCCTAGGCCGCACCTGCCGCCCGTGTTCCTACGGCCCTGTATATATCTGTAATAGTCCATATTCTCTAATAGTCCACTTTGGGCCAATTTCCCACTGGTGGACTATTAGAGAGAACAGTGTGTATGTGTATTCAGGCACTGAGAAAGGTCAGTTTTCCCCAGGGTTTGAAATTGAACTTTAGAAAGTAAGCCTGGGGTTTTAGTATTAGAAAAAATTGGACTCTACTAGAGCTCAGCTCTATATAAGCATTCTCTAAAATTAATTATATCCCAGATCTAATCCCTTTATTTGTTCAGTTCCAAATGTGAATACTAGGTAAACAAATATGCTGAATACGAATTTTACACTCACAAATTTCTATTATGTCTATTTGTTGTTGTTATTGACAATACAGTCGACTCCGCTTAATAGAGCCACCTCAGGACCAGGTTGTTTGACCCGATTAAGCTGAGAAACCGATTAACCGAAAATATTGTAAGCCAAACTGTAATTCTGTCCTATAAATCCTGTGAAATTTTGACCCGATTAAGCGGAGAAACCGATTAACCGGTGGCTCTATTAAGCGGAGTTGACTGTATAGGTAAACAAATTAAGGAATATTCCAAATTAACATAGAGCCTAACTTACAACGGGAGTTATATGTACGCACTCGCGAATTCAAACCATTTCACTCATGCCACCAGTTTAATCTTCAATACATATAATTATCAATACATTTACCATAAACAGAACATAATAAATCGCGACACATTCTCAAATTAATGTTGAGTTTTTTGATAAGCTGGTTGTGTTGTTAGTTGGTTTAGTTTAATTAATAGCTGGTCTTGCTGTTAAATCAGCTTATCAATATCACAAAGTTGAGAATGTGTAGCGAGTAAATTAGTAATTACGTTCTATTTATGTAGTAAATGTGTTTAAATGTGCATCTATAAATTAACAATACAAAGGCGTAGGCTCTGGTATGGTTGGTAGGGCCATGGACATACAAAAATTTGCCAACTGAATCACCAATGGGCAATGATCTCACAATGTCACCGTAATGGACTAACCTATGGGCCCTACTAATCCCATTCCGAGACTACGTCAAACTCCGTATGTGGGAATTCTCCGAATCTAAGATGTTGACATTTTTTAGACTACTTTCTCAATATTGGAAAAGTAGTCTAAAAATAACAATTGTTATAATATGCAACCAGAGATGGGACCTAATCCCAAGGGAAGTAGAGTTTTATAGATTTTAAGATTAATCCCAGTGCAATTAGGATGAGATTGGGAATTAATCAGAAAATCTCAAACTCAAGGTCAGTGTGTGGGAATTAAGGAACTTCTAAATGATATTATTTCCAAACTGCTCTTAATTGGTGAATGACAAATAGGACATGTTAATCCAAGTTCTTTAAATTTAATGCGGCAATCTACACCAATTTGCATGTCTACAGGGTCTGAAAAGTCATTTCGTTTCTCGTACCTTCAAACAAACATACAAATGTGTATTGTAATCATATTAATTAATTATATAGAACTAGAAGCTTCATTATACTTTGACTAAGTAATATGATATTTGGACAGGTGCGAAGTCAGCCCTAACTATAGTGGGTGTCAAGTGCGTAGGAGTAAGTATAGGCAGCGACCCTAATGGGTGCTCAGCAGAAAACCTCTTACACACTAAGAGGCCTTGTTAAATGTTAATTCAAGAGCACTCTCTATAAAAAAGTGCTACATATGTAACGACTGAAAAAAAAAATAGCACAGTAACACATATTGACTGTGAAAACTAACTAATATGATTACATTCTTGACTGAGCTTAGCTGTGGACGCAATTGCATCCATTACGAAAAAGAGCACAAGCCTAGTAAATTGATTATCTTTCTTTTGGATACAAACAACTTGCGACCTTCAGATGTTCTATATTTTGAACAGCGATTTTATTTGTATTGAGCCAAAGTAAAATCCATGTTAATTTAAATACCAATTACTAAATAGCAATAATATATTTCTTATACGTATTCTATTATTAGCCAATATATCATGTTTAAATCAAACACAAGATCTGAAAAGTACATATATCAAACAAATATTGTGTTGAGTGAAAACATAAATAAATTACAACTGTTATTGAATACTCACATTACGATAATTAATAAACAGTCGGAGAAATGCCAGCATAAAACATAGAGACAAAGAAGTAGGAAATTCTAAACATTTGATATTTGGAATTTTGGACAAATGCCGACATACGGAGTCGGACAAATGCAGGCCCTTCGTTAGTTTTTATCTCAAATCGGAGATGCTTTTTTTTATCTCCGAATTACTTTAATGTAATCTGGTCAAACACACACACACTCACAAAGAACTATTGTGCATTTAATAAATAGATTATTGTGGTATGCTTAAGCACTGCCGGATTTGGTAGCCCGCGAGACCATAGGCGGGCTAACAATAGTGCAATCTTAAGGATTAAGGTTATCCACCAGTTGTAATTCTGGTAGTTCAATAATTGTTTTGCTATCTCGTAACCCTCTTATTCAAGATGTTTTGATCCGGGGTCCCGGCTGTCTATTAACGGCCACCCCAAATAATATTATGAGGGGCGAAATGATACCTATTTTAATTTGAACATAAAGACTCAATTCACAGCTCTAGACTAAATTCGGTTCGCCGGGTGACCGCTTAATCGCTGCTAATATTGGTTAACTGTTACAGATTTAATTGAGTAGTTACCGGTCTGTTAATCTAGTTAAATAATATCAATGTAATTGCGTATATAAAACACTAAATTATATGAATTTTGTTAGAATATGGTAATCTTAAATCTATGCATTTCCATACGTAGTAAATTCCTATAAACCAAGGGTGGGGTTGTTAACCGTTCTGAGGCTACAGGTATGATTCGTTTTGTTATACTACAGTGTAGGACTCAGTATTATAAAGTATTACCCGATAAGTAGTACATTAACTAATACATTTCCCAATTTGAACAAGTTAGAAACAGTGTAGTTACAGAAAATATATAATGTGGTCATTGTGGTAATGAGAAATTGATTTATGATCATCTTTTCCAACAAAATTCAGATATTTTTAATTACAGTCAGGTCTGCTTATTATGAACAAGATTTCGTCTGCTTAATATGAAGATTTTTTATTATGAACAAATCCTACGGTCCCAATTTAACAACTTACATAGGGTTTGTATTAAGTTGAGTTCGCTTATTATGAAGTCTCTCTATTATGAACACAATTTTTGGTCCCTTGAATGTTCATAATAAAAGAACCTGACTGTATTTATATGTACTTCCTGGCTAATCCCAACAGAGGTGTTCCGATTCAATACATTCTGTTCCGATTAGTGAAGTAATACATTTTCTATTGGCCTCTATACATGAGATTCCGATAATTTGGATCAAACTTGTCCAAACCTTTTAATCCAAACTAAACATGTAGTATACTACCTAATAATTGTCAGAGACTTATTAATATATAATTCCATTGTAATATACGTTGGATCTCCTGTTCGGACTAGCGAGGATGTACTGTAAGATAATTTCAAATAATACTGATGATTATCAACAGACCGGCTAACTGGTTAACGAAATCTGTAACCGCTAACCGATATTTAATATCAACAGTTAAGCTGTTAGCCAGCCGGTTAACAAATCCAGCTTTGTATAAACAATAGTTAAGGGTGGGGTTGGTTAACCGTTTTGAGGCCACAGTTACGATTGTCTTCACACTACGGTTAACCGGTTAACCGCCACTGAAAGTTAAAACAAAATATATAGACATTTCTCAGAAAATATATAAATTGTAGTACCGACAAATACATTCATTTTACCAAGTACTATATAAGTCAATTAACATACGTACAAGTTTATCACTTCAAGGTTACTTCTACACTGTTGTCACCAAAATATATCGTGTTACTATGGGTAATAAGATAAACAATTATTATATTCTGAACAAAATGCGTGTAAATTCACACTTTTATCCAAAAATTTGTACGTACTTCTAATTGTAATATTAACATATCGGTTAAATGATCACTAAAATCCGCAACAGTTAACCGGTATTAGCGGTTAATATGAAGATTTTTTAATATGAACAAACCCTACGGTCCCAATTTAACAACTTACATAGGGTTTGTATTAAGTTGAGTTCGCATATTATGAAGTATCTCTATTATAAACACAATTTTTGGTCCCTTGAATGTTCATAATAAAAGAACCTGACTGTATAAAGACCGCTAGCGCGTTTAAAGAAGCCTGCAAGTTCTATTCAGCTCTGGGATATCGTCCTGTGGAGGAGACTCTTGATTCAGAGGGGTGTGATATGTTGCTACACAAAAGTATATAAAGCTGTCAGGTGTCAAGACTCCCAAGTATTTCATGTATAATTTGTAATAATTGATAAAATTTTATATTGATCGTTTAGTGGGTAATATAAAGTGATAAGTTAATAGATTACGCATTTATAATTGAGGTAGAGACTAACTTCCAAATGTTATAATATGTAAACAAAATTGCTGATTTCGAAATTCACATTTACAAAATTTGACATGAAAATTTATTGTTGTTGTTTACAAAAATGTAAACAAATTAATGAAAATTCAAAATCAACCTAGAAGTTAGCTTCAAGGGGTATTATAGGTGAACAAATTAGAAGTATGCAAAATCGTAGAAACGGATGTATATAACAATGATAAATATTTGCTAACTATATACTCAATGGTTTAGTGAGGAGTTAACCGAACCGAGATCGAAGAGTTCGTGTGCAAGAAAATTAACACTTGTATAATGTGACAGATAAATCTTAACTCCATTCGAGATTTCAATATATCCGAGCCTGCCCTAAATAACACTGTATGCCTAAAATTAGCTCTTGCGATCTTCTAGTATATATGTTATGGGCAATATGCAAAAGCATAATACCCTGGCAATATGCATAATGCTGGTTCTTGTAGCAATTTGCAAACTCTTTTTTATTTTTCTGATAATTTTACTCCCAGGTTCTCCACCATTGCGCGTCGTTTGGTATCGATTTCAACTTTCTACGTCCACTAGTTCATATCAAACGTGATATGCTACAGATTATCACTGAATTTATTTATCAGGTCAGGTCAGTCGTTATCGTGGTGTGTCGTGCTGGTTGTGCGGCCCGGCATGCAACTCTGCTTTCACTCATACCAACATAAGCGAAACGATAACAAGACTTTTTGCAATGCGTCGCATAAAATTCCAATCACTGCTTTTCTGTATAATAAGTTGCATCTCATGGCACATGCTCCGGCTGATAATTCAGAAGGCTTAACGTCATCAATGTCCAGCACAAATCCACAAATTGTAATACAACGTGGACAAACATTAGTAATGTGGAAATGTGTTTTTATTGAATCAAAACTAACGACATATTGTGCAATCTATAGTTAGCCGACACAGACGATATTTCTTTGTGAGGAAAAAATTCCAGAGAGGACAAGTAGGCAAATTAATATTGAACGAATAAAATGCAAAATAGTGTACTGTACAATCAGCAATTTATTGAATGAGACGAAGAATCTGACGACAATTATCAAACTTTCGAAATAATATTAATGGGTGAATTATAAATCAATTACTAGAAAAGAAAAAAATCACATAAACCCTACAGATCTAATACTTCTTTTTTGTGCCACCTAATAGCATATCTATGCTTAGAAACTCAATTTGTGTGTTCAATATATTTATATATAAATATATATATAGGGCCGGCGGGAGCGGTCAGGCCGATCAGGCCATGGCCTGACCACTCTCACAATATATATATAGTCGACTCCGCTTAATAGGGTCACCTCGAGACCAGTTTGCTTTGACCCGATTAAGCGGTGAAATCTATTAACCGAAAATATTTTAAGCCATAATATAATTCCTTCCTAGAAATCCTGTGAAATTTCGACCAGATTAAGTGGAAAAATCTATTAACATATATACTCATTAGTTTAGTGAGGAGTTAACCGAACCGAGATCGAAGAGCTCGTGTGCAAGAAAATTAACACTTTTATAATGTGACAGTTAAATCTTAACTCCATTCGAGATTTCAACATATCCGAGCCTGCCCTAAAATAACACTGTATGTCTAAAATTAGCTCTTGCGATCTTCTAGTATATATGTTATGGGCAATATGCAAAAGCATAATGCCCTGGCAATATACATAATGCTGGTTCTTGTAGCAATTTGCAAACTCTTTTTTATTTTTCTGATAATTTTACTCCAGGTTCTCTACCATTGCGCTCTTTTGGCATCGATTTCATCGTCGTAGCAACAGCTGCTTACCATAGGATTGCCAGAGGAATAGACTGCGTAGAGATACGCAAGTTGTATATCGTACCCGAGTCCAGGAGAGAGGGACTGGGAAATGAACTGATGAATATGTTGGAAACCGCGATAGAGAAGCAAGGCTATAAACAAGTGTGCATAAAGACCGCTAGCGCGTTTAAAGAAGCCTGCAAGTTCTATTCAGGTCTGGGATATCGTCCTGTGGAGTAGACTCTTGATTCAGAGGGGTGTGATATGTTGCTACACAAATGTATATAAAGCTGTCAGGTGTGAAAACTCCCAAGTATTTCAAGTATAATTTGTATTAATTGATTATTGATTGTTTAGTCTTTAGTGGGTAGTATAAATTGTGAGGTGGCTTAGGGCTATATTTAACGATTACGGTTACATGGCGGATAAAAGCACCAAATTTGGCATGAGGAACCCTTAGGGCATATCGATAAATATTAGCATAGGAGCCCTCCGGAGATTCAAATTTTATTGTGTGTAAAATGAAAAAGATGGCCGACAAATATGAAAAAGAGCGATTTTCGTCAACATTTTTTTTTGTATCATATCCCCATGTTTAGAAACTCTATAATATTATAGGCATTAAATTGATATTAAATCGTATTCTATAGTTGTTGTGGATTCCCCAATGCTGGGGAACCCCAACAACACAGGACTACATTACATTATAATTAATGTGCAGTAATTGTATTGTGTATGATGACTAGTGGTAATTTGTGTTCAGTAATTGTGTTGTGTTTGTATGACTAGTTGGCTATACACTAACCGGCCAAAAGTATTTGAACAGGAATAATTTGTATTCATACATTTGAGGTTATACAGCATAATAACATTACTAGATGCTACAAAATGGCAATAAACATGAAACGATATATAAAGTATAATAAAACAGCAAAATCTTTGAATTTACATTTTTGTGAGGCGTTAAACTTATTAAATATATAATTAGCTAATTAAATAATTAATTATTGATCATTAAGATGCAATGTTAATATTTTAATTCTGATAGCGGATTTGAATTCCACATGGTTAAATTACTCTAAGTACATAATTTCAAATCAATCCGAATATTTTCTACTGTGATTCAGCAACATTTCCATTTGTGCCACTTATGCCACATGTGGCACGTGGCAGAAACACTTGTGCCACTTCGTGGAAATTTTCAAAATTTAATTGAAATCGCAATATTTTGTAATGTATATCTATAATAAGATATTTATAGTTATTTCAGAATAGTTTAGATAGCCCTTAATAAGTTACCAGGCGAGAATTGTCTGTGCATTAAAATTTATATTGTCCAAATACTTTTGGCTGCTTAGTGTATGTTAGGAGTAGTTGTATTGTGTTAGCAGATAATGGACAGATGACTGGCAGCCTATATAAAGGAGCCAGCTCTGAAGCCCAGGGAGATCAGCATGCAGTTAAAACAGCATTAATATTCTATTAGTCTATCTGGCCAACTATAGCTATATTGGGAGAACCACTGGGGCAGATCCCTAACAATACTCTCAACATTTGTCATCCTTGTGCTATTTAGGTATATGAATTGTATACTAGGGAAAATCATTTTGTAGATGTTTGTGCCTTGGCTGCTTAATTTCAAATAGCTTTTCTTCTCCTTTCAGAGTGTCAGCATGGAACTGAACTGGGATTGCTGTGTGATTTGCAAGCAGGAGACTGGTGAACCCTTCAAGTGTCCCTTGCTGAGCCCTGGATCAAGTCGTGACAATACAGATGCCTACACATCATTCCTTACCAACGTAGAACAGTTCCGAGCCATTGGTGCTCTTCCAGCTGAACTATTTTTGGGAGTGATGAAACTATTGGCAACTTTGCTTCTCATTCTGCTTCCTGGCACAAATCTTGTCACTTGAAATTCAACAATTCTAAGTTAGCAAAGGCAAAGAAGAAGAGAGAGCGCAACCATGATGATGAAGAGAAAAGGCCCAGTAAGCGCAAAGCACTTGACGTTCAAAAATGTTTATTCTGCGAGAAAGGGGAAGAGGAACATGTTCTTCATGAATTTTCAACATTTGATGCACACAAAAATATCCGGGAAATAATCACAGAGCTAAACGACACCCAGCTCTTGAGTAGAATAGTTGGAGGAGATCTAATCGCAATGGAGGCCAAATACCATCTGACATGTATGGTCAAGTTGAGAAATCTATACCGTAGTCTCACTCGCAAGCTAAACCAAATACCTGAAGACACAGATGCTAAAATGAACGAGTCTCGGGCATTTGAAGAACTCACCAGATACATTGCGGAATCTGTGAACTCTGGAACTCTCCTCTTCAAACTATCCGAGATCCATTCTCTGTATGTGAAACGTCTGGAAGAACTGAGCATCAAGAAACTAGTCAACAAGACCAGGCTGAAGGAATGCATCTGCGATAACGATTCCCAGTGGCACAAGAACAGTATGATGGAAGAAACACTGTTCTCGTTTTCAAGGAAGACATGAGAAATATGTTGAAGGAAGCTCTGAAGACTCGAGACTTCTCAGAAGATGCTCTTATCCTGGCCAAAGCTGCTACGTTAGTCAGAAAAGACATCTTAAGCCATCAAGGCTTCAACTTCACTGGTTGCATCCCGGCTCAATACCCTCAACCCTCAAGTCTCTTATTTCCATGATCTACGTCCACTAGTTCATATCAAACGTGATATGCTACAGATTATCACTGAATTTATTTATCAGGTCAGGTCAGTCGTTATCGTAGTGTGTCGTGCTGGTTGTGCGGCCCGGCATGCAACTCTGCTTTCACTCATACCAACATAAGCGTAACGATAGCAAGACTTTTGCAATGCGTCGCATAAATTCCAATCACTGCTTTTCTGTATAATAAGTTGCATCTCATGGCTCATGCTCCGGCTGATAATTCAGAAGGCTTGACGTCATCAATGTCCAGCACAAATCCACAAATTTTAAAACAACGTGGACAAACATTAGTAATGTGGAAATGTGTCTTCATTGAATCAAAACTAACGACATATTGTGCAATCTATAGTTAGCCGACACAGATGATATTTCTTCGTTGGAAAAAAATTCCAGAGAGGACAAGTAGGCAAATTAAAATTGAACGAATAAAATGCAAAATAGTGTACTGTACAATCACCAATTTATTGAATGAGACGAAGAATCTGACGACAATTATCAAACTTTCGAAATAATCTAATGGGTGAAATTATAAATCAATTACTAGAAAAGAAAAAAAATCACATAAACCCTACGGATCTAATACTTCTTTTTTGTGCCACCTAATAGCATATCTATGCTTAGAAACTCAATTTGTGTGTTCAATATATTTATATATAAATATATATATAGGGCCGGCGGGAGCGGTCAGGCCGATCAGGCCATGGCCTGACCACTCTCACAATATATATATAGTCGACTCCGCTTAATAGGGTCACCTCGAGACCAGTTTGCTTTGACCCGATTAAGCGGTGAAATCTATTAACCGAAAATATTTTAAGCCATAATATAATTCCTTCCTAGAAATCCTGTGAAATTTCGACCAGATTAAGTGGAAAAATCTATTAATTAACCCGAAGATGGCTTGGGGTTTTTAGTATAAATAGAAAAACCCCCAGTTTCAGTTTCACTTTCAATTGAAATTGTATTTACTTTCAGTTTCAATTTCACATTCCGAGCCAGATTAGGGTTAACATATATGTATACTCATTAGTTTAGTGAGGAGTTAACCCAACCGAGATCGAAGAGCTCGTGTGCAAGAAACTTAACACTTTTATGATGTGACAGTTAAATCTTAACTCCATTCGAGATTTCAGCATATCCGAGCCTGCACTAAAATAACACTGTATGCCTAAAATTAGCTCTTGCGATCTTCTAGTATATATGTTATGGGCAATATGCAAAAGCATAATACCCTGGCAATATGCATAATGCTGGTTCTTGTAGCAATTTGCAAACTCTTTATTATTTTTATGATAATTTTACTCCCAGGTTTTCCACCATTGCGCGTCGTTTGGTATCGATTTCAACTTTCTACGTCCACTAGTTCATATCAAACGTGATATGCTACAGATTATCACTGAATTTATTTATCAGGTCAGGTCAGTCGTTATAGTGGTGTGTCGTGCTGGTTGTGCGGTCCGGCATGCAACTCTGCTTTCACTCATACCAACATAAGCGAAACGATAACAAGACTTTTGCAATGCGTCGCATAAAATTCCAATCACTGCTTTTCTGTATAATAAGTTGCATCTCATGGCTCATGCTCCGGCTGATAATTCAGAAGGCTTGACGTCATCAATTGCCAGCACATATCCACAAATTTTAAAACAACGTGGACAAACATTAGTAATGTGGAAATGTGACTTCATTGAATCATAACTAACGACATATTGTGCAATCTATAGTTAACCGACAGAGACGATATTTCTTCGTGAGGAAAAAAATTCCAGAGAGGACAAGTAGGCAAATTAAAATTGAACGAATAAAATGCAAAATAGTGTATTGTACAATCAGCAATTTATTGAATGAGACGTAAAGCAGTGTCAGGTGTGACGACTCCCAAGTATTTCAAATATGTAGATATGGACTTAACAGTATAATTTGTAATATCATATCCATGTATATACAGGTAAACCTCCCAAAGCGGCACCTCCGAGTAGCGGCAACCTCCGAGAAGCGGCACAAAATCATTCTACCGATGGGTGCCGCTTTGGGAGTTTTACCTTACGAGCAACCTCCCAAAGCGGCAACCTCCGAGAAGCGGCACAAAATTATTCTCCCGATGGGTGCCGCTTTGGGAGGTTTACCTGTACTAGTGTATCATACAGCGCCTCAATATATGATACAACAGACCTTACCACTTTATACTACCCACCCACCAAACAATCAATCTAACAACAATCGAACATTTATCATATATGTAGTCATAATATAGATAGATATAAAAACACAATCTCAAGACATCATTTTTTCCGAGGTTACGTGAACACCAACCTCTGTGTTTGTGCACGCAACACACCGCAAAGCGACCTAGTAGCCAATCGCTAGTACTAATTATGTATACGTACTAATAACTAACTACCATATATTGTATCAGAGATAATAAGTAATAAGTTTTGTAGACTTAATGTAATAAAACAGATACATGATACAATGGCACAATTAAATAAAGCTTTGAATACCTAAATTAATTAATTAGTATGTACACGTAAAGTACATATGATAAACTCTTAGGATCAGAGTGTAATTACAATGTCTTTAAAACACTTAATTAACACATATCTTTAAGACAACAAGGATACTAGTAGGATCCGCTACACAGCTTTATCAATGGATAACAGGGTTGCCGTGGGAAGGAAATTTTCATTCCCATTCCCATCCCATTCCCACAGGATTTCTGTGGGAATTCCCATAGGATTCCCACAGGATTTCCCACAGGATTCCCACATGTGGGAATTCCCATAGGATTTCCCACATGTAGGAATTCCCACAGAATTCCCACATGTGGGAAATCCCATAGCATTTACAATTTTACGCAGGATTCCTACGTATGGGAATTCGCCTATATAGTATTCATGAATCATTATGGTTTGTCTACAACCATAATGTACACTATGCTTTATTGTATATGATGATCTATATGAATGTGTGGAAATTCTAATGATAGTCCTATGGGAATTCCCATAGGAATTCCCACAGAATTCCCACATGTGGGAAATCCCATAGCATTTACAATTTTACGCAGGATTCCTACGTATGGGAATTCGCCTATATAGTATTCATGAATCATTATGGTTTGTCTACAACCATAATGTACACTATGCTTTATTGTATATGATGATCTATATGAATGTGTGGAAATTCTAATGATAGTCCATAGACTACTTAATACACAGACTGGCAACTCACCGAAATCGCAAATAAAAAGAGAGGCCAGTTTATAATTTTCACTCGAGGGTTGGACTCAACATTGAAAGTTACAATTTCGATATAAATGGGGTAAAAAGTCATGGCGAATCCATTGGGACGGTTTTTGAGATTCTCAGAGTTGCGGTTTAGGCGCCACTTATGATGACTTGGCATTATTTAACATAAAAATAAAATGGCAAATATTTGTTATTATTTAAACTCATATTCTTACATATTCACCTTTAAGTTTTAGCAAATTGCTTAGATGTGTTTATAACTCGCTGAAGATATTTTACTGAGAATATTTCACAATTTGGCAATTCTTCGAAAACGAGAATAATATATTGTAAAGCAACCATATGTCATATAAATATTAAATTTACCTTTACTGTTTACAAAATTCATCGTTTAATTTGAATGATTTTCTTTATTTTGTTTAATTATTATGTTACAGATGCACTTTGTGCCCGCACTGGCCCCGCATCTCCCCCATGCGGGAGCTTAATATCCATTATTATCCGAAATGTATTTTAATAACCTCTTATTTTCTGTTACCTTTAGTTAATTAATTAGTTGATGCCTTTTAAATGTTCTGTGGTAAATTGCCGTTCTGGTTATATTGGCAGATCTGATAGAGCAATGTTTTCATTTCCTCAAAATGCTGATCTACGACAACGGTGGATCGCATTTCTTAACCGTGATGGTTTCGAAATTACTTCTTCATCGCGAATTTGTATGGAACACTTTGACTCGAAGTATATATCGTACCATCAGCACAAAACGAGGCTCAACATGTCATTGAACCCAATCCCAACAATACATCCGACTTCAATTCGTCAGAGCCAAGCCATTATTCCAAAATCTGTCAGAAAACCGCCCGCTAAACGCGTTCTGCAACCTGATCAGCTTCATCTCTTCAAAAAACGATTCGCGGTCACTAACTTTGACGACGTTGTTAAATACATAAAATCTGCTAGTGAATACCGAAAATTCACGCATTGTATTTCTGAAGCTTGTATTACTACCTATCGTGTGGAAATTTATTCAGGCATTGCTCAGGTGAAAGAGTGTATTCACATTACAAGTGACTTACATGTTAAGTTAAGCTTTGAAAGTTCTCCTATACCTCTACCAGAATTTATAACGAACTCAGCTAACTGCAAAATTACTTCCTTGGATATGCTCACCAATTTGCCGAATTATTGCAAGAATCCATCTCATAATTTTGACATAGATCCTGTTAAAGAACTCTTAAATCTTTGTAATTATTCTCCTAAGGGCTGTACATATTCTTCGCATGTTCTTCGATTCGCTCTTCAATTACGCTACACATCTCATGCTGCATATATATTTCTACATCGCCACATGACTCTACCTAGTGTTCGATTATTACGCAAACTCAAGTCAAACTCTATTGACAGTCTTAAAGCACTTTGTAAACTTCGAGACGAAGGATGTATTGGTAATGACGTGGTTTTTCTCTTAGATGAAATGCATTTTCAGCAGCAAGTGCAATTTGATGGCCAAGATATCATCGGTTGTAATGAAAATCTTGAAATGTTCAAGAGCATTCTATGCTTTATGGTTATTTCTCTCAAAAAGACCGTACCGTATGTCATTAAAGCTGTTCCAATTGTGAAATTGTCCTCAGATATTATCTTTGATTGGATACTCAACTGTCTCAAGGTTTTAAGTGATGCCAATTTCCAGCCTCGTTGCGTGATATCGGACAATCACCAGTGTAATATTTCTGCTTTCAATAAGCTCACAAAAAAATTTCCTATTGAGAACAAAAACTATTGCATGAGAAATCCTTTTACAGAACGAATAGTTTATTTGTTTTTTGATACCGTTCACCTCATAAAGAACGTTCGTAATAATTTACTCAACAATCGTTTCTTTACCATCCCTAGAGTTGAGTTACCTCTCCTGGATTCATTGATATGTGTTCCAGACGGTCACGTACGTTGGTCTAGCCTCCACAAGGTGCATGATTATGATCTCTCATTGGGCTGTCACCTTCGTAAAGCTCCTGCACTTAACTACTCAGTACTCCATCCTGGAAATAATAAGCAGTCAGTTTCTCTTGCATTAGCTATTTTTGATTCTAAAACAACAACTGCAATGCGCCAATATCTAATGGGAGACGATTCTGTACACCAGCATTTCTAGAACTTATGAATGCATGGTGGCTTATTGTCAATGCGAAGGAGCGGTATCACCCTAACCCGATCGGTAATGCGATCGATTCGAATACTTGTGAGAATAAAATCGTGTTTCTGCGGGGAATGAACGAATGGCTTACAACTTGGAAGCAGTCAGAAGCACTCGATTTTTCCAAACAAACCTTTAATGCTATGATCACAACTAACAATGCTATTATCGAACTGTCGTCTGCATTGATCCGAGATGGTTATGAGTTTGTGTTAACAGGTCGATTCCAAACAGATCCTCTGGAAAGACGTTTCTCACATTACAGACAAATGAGTGGAGGTCGTTTCCTTGTTAGTTTGACAGAGGTTCTCCGTTCAGAATCGATTATTTCTTACCAGGCGCTGCTTAAACGCGAAATTGATTTTATTGAATTACAGCTCAATACTAAAGACGACATCAATCAGCAAATTGAGGAGTTTATTTTTGGTGTTCACTCTAACCCTCTTGAGCAGCTTGTTTTATCAAATGATACAAAAGATGTAGTTGTGTATGTTTCAGGATACATTACCCGTTCTCTCCTTAAATACTCTGAATGCCAAGATTGTTCCGAGCTTCTTCATAAAGATCCAATTGAAACTTGTTTTATTAGCGCATTAAATAGGGGCGGCCTTCAGTTACCATCTTCAATCCTTTATAGTTACGTAGAAAGCGCGTTTTGCTGTGTTGAATATTTAGAAACAAGGATGCTTGCAACCAAGATACCATTGAAACTTCTTATATGCAGTCTACTTAAAGAGCTATCAAACCAATGGGACACAACCTTTTCTTGTGAATTACATTATCCTGAATGCCGAAATCGAATAAATTCCATCATTGCTAACTTATACCTTACAGGAATATCAAGAGAGATTAGTGAAACTAGACGCAAAGACCAAGTGGAATCGTTCAAGGCAAATAAGCGTAAAAGTGCTTTGTAATTTTTATAAATTAATCTTCAATGTTTATAACTTTTACTATTATAAACTATTATCTCTGAACGAGTACAATTCTATTTATGACATTATAATTCAATAATTAATGCACTAGCTGATCATCTCTTATTTAGAGACTTCGGCGGTTGCCAGTTGTGTATTAAGTAAGTAGACTATAACATTTTGTACTATCTGTATATAGTACATATTAAATATGATGCCAAGTCATCATAAATGGCGCCTAAACCGCAACTCTGAGAATCTCAAAAACCGTCCCAATGGATTCGCCATGACTTTTTACCCCACTTATATCGAAATTGTAACTTTCAATAAAGAGTCCAACCCTCGAGTGAAAATTATAAACTGGCCTCTCTTTTTATTTGCGATTTCGGTGAGTTGCCAGTCTGTGTATTAAGTAGTCTATGGATAGTCCTATGGGAATTCCCATAGGATTCCCACAGGATTCCCACATGTGGGAATTCCCATAGGTTTCCCACAGGATTCCCACATGTGGGAATTCCCATAGGCTAAAAAAATTTCCCATTCCCATCCCATATGGGAATCCTGTGGGAATTCCCACAGGATTCCCATACCCACGGCAACCCTGATGGATAAATACTGAAATAGCAGAATTAAATAGATATCTAACAGCGGAAAATTATAGATAATATCGCTAATTAAATTGAGAAAGAATAGAATGCGAACTAATCTTTGTTGTACATAGCCATGTAGGCTCCGTGTAATTGTCCTAGCGCTGAGAGAAAAGCCTTGCGTTCATTCGAATTGGCTACAATTAGGTCCATAAGCGATTCAATTTTCTCCATAAGTGTGTTAAGTTCAGCGTGCATTCGTTCATTCTCTTCTCTTCCTGCGGTTATTATGCTATCTCTCTCATTCTCCAGCTGTGAAAATAGTCTTACACCCTCCTCGCATTCTCTCCTCAGCTGGTAGACCTCCTGGTTGTGTCTGATCTTCTTATCGCTCTGTTCCTGCGTACATAGTAGGAATAAATTCATACGAGAGAGAACAGAGGAAATTCATTGTAATTAACGAGTAGTATAGATGTACATACTAGGGAGATTTTGTATTACATGTGGTGTATTTTACGTTTTGATTTAGACGAGCCCTTCGGTCTCGGTCGCTTTGCGACAGATCGGTTACGCACCTCCATTTAACAGCCGCTATGCGGCTTTACTCCTCACAATTGCTACCATGGAAAATGGTAGTGGATGTTATATACAACCCTTTCTACCATATTCCATAGTTTTAACTTGTTTACCAATAATACCCGTCAGAAGCTAACTTCTAGGTAGATTTTGAATTTTCAATAATTTGTTTACCTATTTTTGTAAACAACAACAATAAATTTCATATTAGAAATTTGTAAATGCGAAATTCGTGTTCAGCATACTTGTTTACCTGTAATAACATTTTTTACCCATTATAACATTTGGAACTTAGTCTATATCTCATATATAAATGCGGTTTATATTCCCCCATCACTTTAATACAATCCGGACAAACACACAAACAAACACACAAACACACAAACACACAACAATCGAGATTTAATAATATAGATTAGCAGTTTGTCTAAAAGCAAGTTAGTTTTCTTAATGTTAACTACAGTCAGGTTACTACACCTTTTCACAGTGCACGTACAGTATTTTAAAATTGGGCTTAGTTTGTGGCACAATTGAGTTGCAAATTTCCTTTGTTTACTAACACTTTATTTCAATTCAAAGTTTTAAAACTAATTACTATTGTTTCAACTTGCGATAAGTATGTATTGATTTAACTTGTGAATTCGAGCTGGCTTTTATTTAATTTGTAGTATTACTATACAAAGGATTAAATCAAAGTAAATAATATAAAGGATTTGTTGACTTAACTCAACTCACCGTGGATAACATTGCTAAAATAATTAACTATTTATATAATTTATTATCAATACATAATTTAAGAATTACATTAAATTCAAGATGGTTTAAGATAGAATGGTTAATATATCAATCGTTCTTTTGTCCCGTAGCAACTTGATAAATGGGTCTAAACACCTTGAGGCGTTCACGACATGGCAAAAAATCCAAAATTGCAGCTGTGCTGACAAGATTTTCCTTTGGAGGCACTATCAATTAACCAACCACCAAAATATAGTGCCTCCAAAGGAACGTGTACAGCTGCAATTTTGCATTTATTACTCCAGAACAGAGTTTTATTAACTAAGAGCCCAAATTTTCAGGACAGGTGTCTCATGGGTTACAGATGTGCACCTGGGGTCACGATTTATATGACATTTTTTTGGACTCATTTTTGAACCTATTTAACCACAACATGAACAATAAATAATGCCCGAAATTAAATTTATATGCATTCGATAGAGAATATAATTTTACACCTTTTCACAGTGCACGAATTTTCAAATTGGGTTTCGTTTTGCCATAATTGGGGTGCCGATCGCCTGGACTTCCTCACACATTCGACTCAGTAAACTGTTAAATCTAATTCTATTGTTTCAACTTGTAATAAATATATTGGTTTAACCTATTAAATCTTACTGTATTGTTTCAACTTGCGATAAATATATAGATTTAACTTGTGAATTTGAGCTGGCTTTTATTTAATTGTAGCTATTAATAATACAATGATCAAAGCAGATTACATTAAATAAGGAATTTGTTGACTTAACTCAACTCACCGTGGACAACATTGCTAAAATAATTAACAACTGTCGACTCTGCTTACTAGAGCCACCGGTTAATAGATTTCTCCGCTTAATGGAGTCAAAAACAGACATGTCCATAACAGACATGTCCATAACAGACATGTCCATAACAGACATGTCTATAACAGACATGTCCATAACAGACATGTCCATAACAGACATGTCCATAACAGACATGTCTATATCAGACATGTCTATAACAGACATGTCCATAACAGACATGTCTATAACAGACATGTCCATAACAGACATGTCTATAACAGACATGTCCATAACAGACATGTCTATAACAGACATGTCCATAACAGACATGTCTATAACAGACATGTCCATAACAGACATGTCTATAACAGACATGTCTATAACAGACATGTCCATAACAGACATGTCTATAACAGACATGTCCATAACAGACATGTCCATAACAGACATGTCTATAACAGACATGTCCATAACAGACATGTCTATAACAGACATGTCTATATCAGACATGTCCATAACAGACATGTCCATAATAGACATGTCCATAACAGACATGTCTATAACAGACATGTCCATAACAGACATGTCTATATCAGACATGTCCATAACAGACATGTCTATAACAGACATGTCCATAACAGACATGTCTATATCAGACATGTCCATAACAGACATGTCCATTACAATGTCTTTAAACACTTAATTAACACATATCTTTAAGCACAAACAACGAAAGGAATATACTAGGATCCGGGCTGTATCAACTCATTTTGAGTTGGCAAAAAAACTCAGTTTTTTGAATGAGTTGAATGAGTTGTTTTGATATAGTTATATCTTTGAAGTGCTCTAAATATACTATACCTGCATAAAATTTATTTTTATCTCCTCTAGCTTATCGTTGGCTTCTTTTTGCAACATATTTTGGCTTTCAAGTTCTTTGATCTCAAGTTTTTTCTCTATAGCACTGTTCTTCAGTGCGTCCACACTGTAGTTTGCTTCAATTTCATTCTGCAGGAATTGAGATTTAGTGGTGTTAGCCAGTACTTTTATTTCCTGTAGAATATCGATGTTGCGTTGATTCTCTCTGCTCAGCTGTTCCGGACTCTTCATGAATTCGTAGTTCGCAGTCTCGAACTGAATACCCAGCTGATCGGCCGCTCCCTCATAGCAATCCTGGTAGGACAGAGTTATTTGTTTGAGAGCAAGATTCGTTTGGGACATTTTAGCGCGCACTTTAGACATGCGTTTGGAATGTTGTATTCTCAGCTCAATGATTTTATCATTGTAGTTAGAAATGAATGTTCTTTGTCTTTCGATTTCGAGGCGAATCGTGGTTACGTCATCCTTCATGTCCATAGCAGTTTCTATATTAATCGCTTGGCATTTAATTTGAGCTGCAAGCGTTTCAATTTTGTGTTTTTCCTCTGTGGTTTGTTTCTGAATAGATTGGATCTCTTGTGCTAATTTTATTTGATCATCTTGCTTAGCGCGTAGTTTCTGCTCCATAGCAGTCAGCTGTTGACGTTGATATAGCTTTTGTTCGCATTTATCCTGCCATTCATTCTGGTACACAGCTAGAGTAGTCTTTTCATGTTCAGTGTTGAGTTCCGATAGCTCTTCCCGTCTGATCATCAGCTGATCTCTATCGTCCCTCAGATTGTACAGAGATTCTCCATAATATTCAGATCTCTCCTTACGGTATAATTCCAATACTTCCGGCTTATCTCTAGAAGCGAACATGCAACTGTTACGAATAATTTCTTCCTTGTTTTGTTCCACAGGTCCGATTTCCTCAGAAAATGAAGTAGGAGGGAACAAAGTATCGATTCCTAAATTATGAGGCAAAACATTTTCTAGGAGTTCTACAATGAATCTTAGCGAAGCGAGAATGGTAGGCCAGTTATGCGGTGAGTTAATAGCAGAAATAATAGATTTCTTAATAGTGTATGGATAGCCAATAAGCGATAAAACATTCGGGATATCCTCTTTAACTTTTACTTCATTCTTTAGTTCTTTGTAAAAGAAAGATAAGAGGAATCCAAATATATTGATGATCTCAGGTACCGTTGGACTGAGTAGTGTTTTAAAAGTGATCGGGTTTTCGTATGCTTTTTCTATTAGATATATTTGAACGATTTTAGCTGATGAATGTATGAATTCCTTCTCGCGTATAATTTTAGGTTCAACGACTGTTCCAATAAGTTTGGGTGTTTCCGTTACGCTTTTAGTACGCACGGAGCTTGGTCGAGATATGGGTGTGGTCATTGTACTGAGGCTTAGATGCGTCATTGAAGTGCTCTTTGAAGGGACAAAGAATTTGTTTTCACGGACAGTGGAAAGCGATGTTTTTAGATCAAATGTTGAGTAGGAAGATTTCATTCGTGTGTGAGCGAATGAAAGCTTCTTTTTAATGTCGGAATACAAGATTTGTGGTGGATTCGAGAAGTCGTACCCCTGCAGTGCTGCGATAGACTCTCGCTTCTTGGGGTCCTGGAATATGCTACCGGCTCGCTGCGTTGAAGCCCTTGAAGCCATGGGTCGCCTAAATAATGTTAGGTCGCCGGATTGTATATGCCAAAATTTGAATTCGATGAATTTTTGGATAAGTTGGGTCGCCAAAGGATTTAAATAAAAGTTTGAATACCTATCACAATGTAGGAAATTAATTAGGACACGTTAAACCCTCGAAATTCAGTTGTAACGCATCGAAAATAAGCACAAATAACCGAATAATTATTTATAATTACAAACATTTGCAAAAAAAGTACTGTTTATCATTAATCAAATGTAGATATCCATTGTCCATTGTTCACCAAATACACTCGCTACTAATGAGAAAAAGTTCCTGCATTGTTTCACACTCAAACCAGTACAGATGACTAATAAAAGTTCAAAAAATAAAAAAATTAATTATTTTTGATAGTGCATAGTTTTTTCTTCGGACAATAGCAACAAGCCCATTGCGGGCTATGTCCAGTGATGTAAGGTTTGGTGTCATGTTTCGCGTGGCATGTCTCAGCGCATGTCTCACACACCCAATTAATATTACAAGTTGTACAGGTCGAATAGTCGACTTTAGTGCCAGCTGTGAATGTCTTAATAATACACTGTTTAGGTAGATCTGATCTTTGTAAGATTTGACCGGTAATGCGAATTTCGCCGCCTGGCTGGAGTCCGCATTCGATGACTGGCTTCGTGTTGAGTTCTAACGGAACTACGCTATCACTCTCAGCCTCGGCACCTTTCGTACTATCCTCGCGAAATGTATCACTCTTCGCTAATAAGAACTTCACATCTTGTCCTATATCGACTATGTCGTGACCTAAATTACGAATGGTCTCAGTTAAGCGGGGAATTATCTCCGAAATGCGTTCCATTGGACCGATTTCGAAGTCAGGGACTGTCAAGCTAAAGCACTCGATGAATAGCTTTGATTTCACAGGCAGTGTTGAGGGTTGTGGGAGATTCTTTGAAAGGTACATGTCGTAGCTCTCCGCTAACAGCTCTATAGATCGATTCAACTCGTCCTGAATTCCCTTCTCTGCCTTCTTAAACTCAGCTTCCAACTCTTTCTGTTTCGAGATAGAATCACCTTTCACACTCAAGCTCTGGAAACGGCGTGACGTCATTCTCTGCTTACATTCCTCTAACTTGCGACTGTAGTCAAGTTTAATCTTATGAAGGTAGCTCTCATAGGAAGCGAGACTGTTCTTCAAATGTTTCTGCAGCACCTGTTCCACTGGACTGAGATTCTCTTCCTTATTGAATGCGTTCTGAGTCGCTTCGTCTGCCAAACGTTTGAAATACAACTCCTCTCCTTTGGTTTTCTCTGCCATTACAATACGGATCAGCTCGTCGTATTGGAAATCCTTAGCAACGTGAGAGGTGTTCAGGAATCTCATACAGAGTGGACACTGAGATCGCCTGTCAATGCACTCTTCAATGCATTTCTGACAGAACCTGTGGCCACACACGGTTGTACACGTGTTTGTTAGTTGTTCTGTACAAATAGGGCAATTGAAAAAGTCCAGAATTGGAGTCAGATTTACAGTCATGCACTGTGGAAGATTCGCACTCATTTTACTAAATTAGTTAAAAGTAATGGGTACAATATAAATATAAGAGCCTATATATAGTGAATTACTTCCAGATACACATATTCAAGGATTTAATTAATTAGTTAGACGAAAGGAGATTAGGTCATCTCTCCCTTGTAAATATTTGTTTGTGTAATAACTAAAGCTCTACGCACCTCTGTAATGGCCGATAATTAGTATTTATTTTTTAAACTTTAGTAGCAGTTTTTGGGAAATTTCGCTACAATGATTAATTAATGATCTAGACATCATTTTTGGATGTTTACTGTGTTCAAAATTATTCAAAGTAATTGATTATGTTACTTTATAATTGCATATAGAATGCATTCAAGATTACATCAACTCATCAAGCCAGTCTTCTAATTCTTCAACTAATTCTAGCCCCAAGGGGGTAGCAAGTAATTTCTGAGTTGATTCAGATGCGTCAGTCTTCTCTTCCTCTCTACTCTCGTGTCCAATAGTAACAGCTGGAAATTCAATAGAGGGAGGAATTATAAAATCTTGAGAAACCAAATTTATTGGACTATTTTGAGAAATTCCTTTGGAGGGTAAAATTATGTCACTTTTCTCATTCACTCTGTTAATTGAAGGATTTAAACCATTGTCAGAAATCAATTGCGATTCCGCATTCGCGACAGTAGGCGGTTTCATGTTCAAATAAGACAGAGCCAAAACAGAGAATTCGTCAGGAATAAGCAATCTATCTACTGGTGATATAGCTTGTAGCTTTTCACTTAATTTGATTTTATCAATACTCAAAGGATTGTTAGAGACAGAAGCCAAGCTTGACATCACAAGTTCCTTTGTCCTAGCTTATAATAGAGTAGCAAAGTAGAGAGATAATATTTCCTAAACATAGTGATACGTTACGTATATCGAAAGAATAAATTGATAATTTAATAAGCTACTAATTAATATCCAGATTAGTATAATATCAAATTTCAAAAAAATTTGACCCGTAGAATAACACATACTATTGTATAATTGATCATAGTTAATTGTATTGAATGTTGTTCCTAAATAATTATTCTCTATCGTTTTCAATCATAAAATCAATCATTAAAATTTTATGATGATGATGATGTACTAGCATAAGTGACCTATGTTATAACACCGTTCCCCCACTTGTTAAAATAGTAATACACCACTGCATATATTAATACAACATAGTTACTGTATGTAATTATACCAGTTCCTTCTAGTATACCTACTCAATCCGAACCTTCGCTAATCCAACGAAAAATCCCTTATAATTACAAATATGAACCTGAAGATTGATTAACTAGAAATATTAAAAATCTATTCCCATAATACAGCATTGTGTCTTGGATGAGGTCATGATAAGTAAATAAAACATATTTCCCAGCCTATATTAATAAATTATTTAGATTACCTATCAAGTAAACATCGAAAGATACATTAAAATTCCCTCAATTCAGGTAATTGTATTGATAAGTTATTAATCAATAGTTGCACTTAAGAAAGAAACACACATGATAGTTCCCACAATCACAGCTGATTAAATAATCTAAGTTTAACAAGTCTTCAAATAGATCAAATAACTAATAAAACTAGGAACCGACAAAGGGCAAAATGTAATATTTAATTTTACTTAATTTCAGTTGGTTTATCAGAACTTGCAATGAACTTTTTGATCGGATTGGTAATTGATATTTTGCTAGACTTCTTCCTGCGGTCACTCGATTCGTTATTACCGTTAGTCGCTGTTGCCACATTAACATTCAACTTAGGACACGAAGTGCTACGGTACATTTCATTGTCGCGAGGCTCTTTTAAGGAATCAATGCTATCAATACCATTATTGTTCTCGGATGAATCGAAAGTGCTTATGGTATCCAATGTAATATGGCTGCTATAGGACATTAGTGAGTGTTGGCTGTGAGCACGACGTGTTGAAGAGTGCTGTATGAGAGAAGATTGAGTTAGAGACTCGATTTTCTGCCAGCGCTGGTTTAGTTCATGCATATCGTGTGTTAGCTGGTCCAAACGAGACTTGGTGTCAACCATAAGGACTTCATTGTTGTCCAACACACTTGTGTTTGAGATGAAGAGAGCGCTTAGGATATTTCCATGCTTGCGTTTTAAGTTCTCATGTTGACGTCTGGCCTTGTCAATCAGCTGTTCAATGTCTAGTTTCTTGAGATCGTAGAACTCGTATTCTCGTAGGTAAGTGGAGCGAAGTAGAATTATCAGTTCATCTGGAGTTTCGTATTTAACTATAATACGTGTACTGTCTTCATGGTGTATTTCAATAATTGATTCTGTTTCCTCTATCTTGGGTACCTCTATCAACTCTATTTCGATTGATTTCTCAATCTCATTTAGTATTTGCATTTGTTGTTTAATATGCTCCAAACTATTTTCACTGTCCACAAATTTACCTTCATATTCCATCTTCAGTTTCCGCTGATTAAAGCCGTACCAAAGAGCGCCACTAGAGATCACGACACAGAAAATCGCGAAAAGAATGTCAGCGAAAAGATGCGACTGAGTGACAACTTTCGAAGGCCCGAACAGTACTAACGTTATTGCGCTAATCATTAGTTTCTTGCGATCTTCCTTGTTAACATTTAATTCTTTGAGAAAGGATGTCTTAGCATTCGCAGCGATTCGCGGAAGATGTAACCCAACAACTTTATGTTTCGCGAATGTTTCAATATATTTTCCCAAGTTCTCCAGTTCAAGCCAAGTACTCACCTCATCCACAGTCCAATTCCTAACCGGATTAAACTTGGACCAGTATTCCCATACCTCGCTTAGGGTCCTATGCTCGATACTAATCTCATCACAGGGAGTGCTACTGGCCAGGGCGGGTCCGTCCCTTACCCCATCTGCTTCGTCCATGTCCACACAACCGTCATCGTCCTTGTCCATTTCCTTAAAGAAGACTACGATCTGCTCAAAAGCAACCCAATCCTTATTACTATCATCATAGGGCGAGGGGATTTCGTTTTCAGAGGGACCTGAGATTACAAGTTTGAATGCATATACCATTAGTTTGTCAACAAGTCCACTGTCTAGTCCAGGGAATATACGTACAATCTGGTCTCTGTCTACAGCTAGTATAGGCAGTGTGCTACCAGATATCTTCTTGTCGTGGATACGAGTTAGGATCTCTGGCATTTTAACTGTGACTTTAGCCCATTCTGCCACTTGGCGAGGTGTCCATGACCTGGCCAGATTCTGCGACCACTGTTGCATTAGGTTCCGCAGAGAGAGCGGGGTTTCGTCGAAATCAACATCGAGCGGAGTTTCTTGGATTGAATTGTATTCGTTTACATCGTTTATAATTTCAGACTGTCTGAGAGTGCCATCCTCATCTTTGTCTAATTTCCGATGAAACTGCTCAATATTGAGCCACTCGTCTTCCTCAATTTCCTCACAGTTTGTGAGAAAAACCGCGATTATACAGCAGAATACCGAGATGAGGATAAATGTCGTTAGGATTTTCATATTGTGTGGTATTGTTCTGTATTTCAATGGCTTTATGTGACTACAAGAAAACATTTATTTGATGCAAATAATAAATTCAATTACTATTTATAATAATCGTTGTCTGTATCAATGAATGTAAGCATGAGGTGGTTAATTGGATTTTAATTCCATTTATAATATTAATTGTAGGATGATATAGTACTAACCCACAACTTTAACCAATACGCGTAGGCAATGAGAGAAGGCTAAGTCATTATACTCACCAAACGTATTAGTTACGATTCTAACTAAGAGATGGAGTAAATCGTAATTAGTAGATTAATCCATGTAACTTTACAAAAGCAATGTAACAAAAGAAAACGCAGGCACTTGGCAAAATAATTTGGTTTAATTAACGAATATTAGATTTAACGAATGTTGACTAAAGTGTATTTTAATTAATTCCTGAGATATATTATATTAAACTACATATGCATGTTACAATTTTAAGTTTTATCGAAATTTTCAAAAGTCAGGAAGTTCTCCAGGATTTCCCGATCTTATATCACTAAATGGCGCAACATAATTTGGGTATTGGCAGTGTAAATAAGCACATATTGTTAGAACTTAGAATAATGGTTATAAGAATTGTTATAAATTTTAACATAAATTAATATAAATTCATTTGTTCCTTAAGATTATATGTGAATATATGAAAGCAAGAATCTATAGAAAATACAGTTCGACTCATTTCAACATATTAGTGGGATAATTATATAAAGAATGGAATATAAAGTACTAATTAGATAATTGTGATATAACTATTAACCTCATTATTAACATTAGATAAGAAAACTATCTCTTTAAGAAGTTGCCTACCATATTTGAGATTCAATAGTCAGGTGCTATAATTAGTATTAAAATTAACGTGAGTATTAAATGAAATGGTAAGTTGTGTATTGTGATATTATTTCAACAATACTGAAGTTGTATTTGAGAACTCTCCCAATTCCTTAATTTTTATACAATATATTGCATCCTTATATGTAGACGGTCTATAAAAGCCCATACAAATAAGTAAAAAATTGTAGATCGTCTATAAATTCTGTAGACCACCAAAAGCCCTGCCGTCTATGGGTAATACTAATGTATATGTAAGAAAACCTGGTCTAGAAATAGACGGTCTATATATAAGTTATTTCTACAATATATTGCATGAGTGTAGAAGTAAGTCGTAACTCACCCATAGGTAATTAGTGTTGAGAAGAAACTTTCTAAAAAGGAATTTTTGAACAATAATGCATATCTTTCAAATACAGAATAAATTGATTTCCCAAAATAAACCATGAAAAGAATATCGTTATAACAATGTATCAATCGAGGTATACAATTATTAATTAACAAATACATATGATTTAAATGAAAATTGTATTTATAGCCAGTTTCATTGCTTAGCAACCGTATGTCAAAATAACAATGAATAGTAAGCACGATTAAATTTAATTAGTTGAATCATTCGCGGTAACCTTAGTAAATTTACTAATTTATTCAAAACACTAAATATTATTAGATTACTTAATTAATCTTTTAATAATTTATAGCTACTAAACCCTTTGTGTGACATAATCAAACAACAACATAATCATCAGAGCAGTACCTTCAGTTGAACTCCATCATAAAACATTAGAAAATAGAAATTACTCAAAACAAAGTATCCAACTATAAGGAGAAATTGAGAGAAATTAAAATCGAAAGCTCTAAGTCAACCGCTAAAAAAACTTGATAACCTAGGTGAAAAAGGTTCGTCATCTTGGCTGCCGCACTACTCCTAAAAGAATATGGTTTCCTTCTAAATTAAAAAGAATTTACAGATTCTATCTCGCTGAGATATAACCATTCCCTAAAGAATATACCAAAGATATGTACACGTTTCTCTCCGAACAATAATTATCATGCTCTGATATGTAAAAGGGGTGGTTTCGTCTCGCTCCGACACAACCAGATCACAAATTTAGAAGCACATTGGCTTTCAGAATTATGTAAAGGGTCGAAACAGAGCCAAAGTTGATTCAATTGATTGGGGAAATATTTGAGCACAAAAGCACCAGCACAGCACCTGAGGCTTGATATCCTAGCAAGAGGGTTCTGGAGTAGTTTGGATAGGACATGTTTTGATGTTCTTGTTCTCCACCACGGTTGTAAATTAAATGATTGTGTTTTGTGGGAACTTAATAAAGGTATATGAGAAACACGAGATATGTATAACCATAATCTTAGACGACGAAAATCTTCTTTTACTCCCCTAGTTTTTTCATCCAGCGATTAATTCCAGACGTATTAAATTCAAATTAATTCAGTCTGTATTTAACATATAGACGCTTCCAAATTGTTTATAGGGCTTACCAAGCAGTGCTCGACAAATTAGGTGGTTCGTATGGAAACGTTAGCCACCAAAAATCTTATTTAAGCCACCAAATTTTGCCTTTCGTTGTTTATTCCTTAGCCACCAGAAATTTGAGGTGGTTGCTTAATTAACCACCATCAAAATTTCATTCTGTCGATTACTGTTACCAAGTGTGCTTAATACAAATAGTGTCGTTAAATTCATTTTAAACCTTAATGATCATAATTTACAATATTTGGAGTTGATATATTACACACGAACAAGCTTATCCATAGAATTGTCTGTTCAATTAGCATCAATATCAATATTCTAAACAATTTCATTTGTCCTTATATAAACCTAAAGCTAGGGGCCACGGATATAAATATACTGCTTAGGGGGCCACAGCTGAAATAAGTTGGGATTCTCTGCTTTGTAAGGGTCGTTTCTTTCCGAAACACCTTTCTGAAATGGTTTAGCACCTTTACAGTGATAATGACATGACCAAAAAATATAAAATTACAGCTTTACGGCTGCATTTTCTTTTGGAGGCACTATGCCTTCACCAAACACCAAAAATAGTGTCTCCAAATGACATGCTGTCGGCACAGCAGTAATTTAGATTATATATCTCGCAAAATCCTAGTATACTTACAAAGCTTTAAGGACAAAAAAAAATGCAGAGTTTCTATCTATTGGTAATACATACATTAATGCTCTCGAACCCTAAGAATAATTATGGATGGCGTGAAATTCCTTTTTCGCTGGAAACATCGAAATTTGATAAGTAACATATATTGAAAACATGTGCGCAGAATTTCACATACGTATCAACCCGAAACTACTTGTCATTTAATTGTCCATGTTGTACTCATTTTAATAGATCTTTAGGGACACTGTGCTAGCAACTAATTGAACTGAAATAAGTACGTGTAATTTCAAGTCACAGCTTTAACATATCTTATTATGAGTGATTTTTGAGGGTAAGGCCGAAAAGCGGCAGTTAATTATGTTGCAAATTGTCTAACACGATCAAAGACGCGAAGCGACCGAGAACGAAAGGCTCGTAAAGAAATATAACATAAAAAATGATATAGAGTATAAGAGAGTAAATAAAGTAAGAAAATATAAAAATAAAAATTAGATTAGAAAAATAAATAGAGTTAGCCCTATACGATGAATCATAGAATTGAGGTTTGTAAGAGTAGAGAGAAGAGAGCTAGAAATATAGGAGCAATCAGCTGACTGACTCCTGAGACACAAGAGAATAGATCGGATTGCAGAGTAAATCCAGAGTTACAGGAGCATGTATAGGAACCAACTGTGTTAGTACAATTATGTTCACAGTTGTCGGGAGTAGAACACTCATTAATATCCTCACAGTTATTAGTTTCATTTAGTGTGTACCCATATTCACATTCACAGTAGGCACTGTCTACTGTGTTAACGCAGCTACTCTCAGGAGGACAAATGAATGTATCATTGAAACAATGATAGGATTGGTTCGGACAGCCATTGTAATTGGAACCAAGAGAGATAGAGCTCCCATTCAAGCCAGCAGGAGTAGCACATGTACCACCAACTGACCAGCCTAGACTAGTAGTCGCGTAACTTAGCCATGCCATCTCACAGCCACAATGGAATGGATTGTTATAAGCATATATTGTTGTCAATTCTTTCTGTCTCTCAAAGAAATCTTGTTCAAGAGTAGTCACTGCAGAATGTCTTAAGTCAACCCCTAGCAAATTAGGAAAGGTTTGATTGATTAGAAAATCTAAGTTAGTTTCTATATAGTACGTGATATATAGGAGCTTCAGTGCATCTAATCCAGCCAGTGCGTTCTCTTCAAAAGTGAAATTAGTGGGAAAATCCCGAAAAATTAGGACAGTCAAACGTTCCAAGTCGGCAAAGTGGTAACTATGAAGATGTTGCATTCCTTTAAGATGTAAATAATAAACAGGAGTGTTATCAAAACTGCTGGGAATAATATCATACCATTGTATCTCCTTTGTTTGCCACAAGTGTAACTTAGCCAAGTTAGGTAGTATCAGCATTGACGGTAGAATAGTTACGACACTAGGAAGTATAAGGTAGTGAATACGTAGTTCTGTTAAAATTTCAGAGTTTAAATATGGGAAGCGATCGAATACAGCAGCATGTAAATGAAAATACGTTACACTTGGTAGGTAATTTAACACGTCATAAGGGCAATATACAGTAGCCTGACCGTATGCATATAGAGATAAACTTAGGATCTGTGTTTGAATTCTGTAAAATTCAATTGAGACTGTATCATAAAGATGTAAATAGAATCCAGTAATACCATCAGATACATCAAGTGTGATAGTACCATTTATCTCTTCTAAATACACATTGAATGTTATAGAATCTACTCCATTCTGTGCTAACTCATGAGTACATTTCTTTATCAGGTAGCTTGTCCTACTAGCGGTATTTGCCCTGACTGTACATGAACTAGGACAAGATAATTCTGGCTCATCGCATACCCCATATACCCCTGGGGTATAACAGCCTAGTAACAAGAGGAGAGGAATCGATAAGATCGAGATCAACATCATATGGTAGACTATTTGAGTGTCGAAAGGAGAAATTTGATTAACAAATAATGCAACGAAAAATATAATTTACACAAAGTCAAATAGTCTCAATTAATGGTGGATTAGTCAAGCCATCAAATAAAAATTTGGTGGCTTAAATAAGATTTCTGGTGGCTAATGCCACGAAAACACCTAATTTGTCGAGCACTGCCTGTCACGCCGTAATAGGTCCGGCCGGACCATCCATGGCAGCCGTGGATGGTCCCCCTTATTAATATCTATACTATTATTAAAACTCGATTGGAATGTGTTTGTTTGTTTGTACGGGTTGTATTAAAGTGATGGGGGGAATAGAAACCGCATTTAAAATTGAGATACTATAAACTAAGTTCCAAATGTTATAATAGGTAAACAGTATGCTAAATTCGAATTTCGCATTTATAAATTTCTAATATAAATATTTGTTGTTGTTGTTTGCACAAAATAGGTAAACAAATTAATGAAATTTCAAAATCAACCTAGAAGTTTGAATTCAGCGGGTATTATAAATTATATTTATTGGTAAACAAACTTAAACTATGGAATTGGTGAAGAAGGTTAGGAGAAAGGCCGCACAGCAGCCGTTAACTTGAGGTGCGTTGCACCGTTCCGTCAAAAACAAACCGAGACCGGGATCGTTAAGTGTTAAATTACAATTACACGTATTATCAAAACTCATAGATTACGTTATTACATGCAGTAAGAGCTTAATTAAGAGATATACTATACAATACAGCTAATTGTTAGGAGGGTATAACCAGTTCTTAATCTTTCCAAACACACCCTCATCTCCCATGGGTGCATAATAGGGTTGTTTCTGTAGAAACTGTTGTCCCACTTGATCTCTGTCATCTGATGACGTCACAGTCTCTTCTCGGTTCCCTTGAGAGTCTTGTCTAACTTCTCTCTTTTCGTAATTCAGTTTACCGTCCGGCCCTCTCCTCACTATAACTGTTTGAGACGAGAAAGTAAAGTTATTGGGAGAGTTCTGTTGAGATCCGAGGAGTTGAGAAAATGGGTTGAATTCTTGTTGCTGAATCTGGTTACTAGGGTGGTCATCCAAGAATTGGTCGATAAGTTTGGGATTATTTTGAACAGCATTATCAAGATCAATATCGCTTCTAGGAACAAATGAATTCTGCTCTCTTTGGTAAAATTTATTTTGTTCCCTCTCTGGCTTTTTCAGCATTCGATCACGGATATTATAATCTTCATCAGTCCTGTCTTCCATTTGTAATTGATTAGGTGGTGAAAATAAGTTCATATTCTGAAAATGTCCCTGCATCATTTCCTGCATGACACGATCAATCTCCCCGAAAATACTACTGTGCTGCATAAGAGGGTCACGATCCATTGTGTCAGGGGAGTCTGGCGCTGGTGGGTTGGGAGGCTGGAAGAGCCAGTCGAAAACACGAGACATTATATTTATGGCAAGTTAAGTGTATCGCTGTTTATAACAAAATAAATTCATAAATATTTAATTCAAAGATAGGTGTAATTTTATCCTATCTACTTTATATTGTCGATCATCACTTCAGTTTAAGATATACAGAATGGTTTTGATATTAACAAGAAATGTGTATAATATAATAGTATAAAGACAGAAAGTTTTCCTTTTGAACCAAGCTTTTATCAAATTTAAAATCAAATTAAACTGAGCAGTAGATATGTAAATGATTTCTCTAATAGAGGAATAGCACTATTTCTTCCTCGCAAAGAGTAATTGGAATATGATCAAACTGCTCAATCTTAACTAATAAGGAACAGCTTGGGGCAAAAGTATAGTATTGATAGAAAATACACAAAATAGGATAGTTAGACTTAAGCGTTACTACAGAGAAGAAATCAGAACATTATTTGGCTTTGCAAATTAGCAAAATAAAGTTCTAAATTCAACCTAGTCTATCAACTATAGAACTCAATTGAAATATCTCTGCCCTTGATAATTGCTTCGACCCCTATTGTTATGTCTGAAGGGTCGCCTACCGCTGGAATCCCTACGAGTTCTAGAACCAAACCCTCTTCTCCCCGAGTTCCTATGGGATCTATAAGGCTCCCCTCTAGGGGCCCACTCACGTTGTCCCATATACCCTTCATTTCCCGCATACGCTATATTCGTGTTGCTAGGTCCAGGGGGGGTAGCAGTAGGCTGGTAGTTTTGCTGTGGTTGTGATTGGTGCTGATGAGGGGCGAATGGAATGTAGCTGTTTGATTGTCTGGGATAAGTGTGGGCTCTAGGGTACCTGGGGCCACGGGGCCGGGAGCGACCGGTATAGGGGACAGTATTGCTTACTGTGGATTCTCTCAATTCGTGTTTTTCAGGGTATGTCTCTATCTTAGTTAATTCTGTTACTAAAGTTATAAGTTCAATATCAATCGGATCCATGGTTAATACGGATTCAGGATTCAAAGCAACCTTGCTTAGCAGATCAGTAATTGCTTCGCGGATTCCACCGATAATAGCCGCGTGTTTGAAAGGCAGACGTAAATCAAGCCAAGAATCGAGTGTAGCTAAATCTCCACTGGCTGTCAATAGATTGGATCCGAACAGAGCCAGGTGTATTATCTCTACCATAGACAGCTGTTTGGCAGCTACCGTCTTTGTGCGTAGCTTCTCACCGAATACAAAGTAGGGAGAAGGAATGGGAATATCCTCACTGTTGGTCATAGGACAGAGATTTGAGGTTTTGTGAATAAGCGCGTGTTTCCTTTCAGGAAGAAGTAGCTAGAAATTTTAGATTAACTACAGTGGAATTCGCCTTTAGCAATTGACTTATAGTATAAGTTATAATATTAAGAATTATATACTTATACTATATTGGCCAAATTTACCTAATAAAATTCTTAGGTTCTAGCAAAGTGATTTTTAAACATCAAAAATTTACTGTTGCAAAATCTGATTTTATATCAAAAATGTTTGGCAGAAATAGAAGTAAGCCTAATGTTAAATAAGCAAGCAAGTTCACTTATTGTGAACGCGAATTATTGTTAATATTATCATTAATAAAGCTACAATATTTAGAGAAACTTATTCCAATATAATTGGCTTACCTTTCTCTTATTCTCATAAACAGCCACGTTAGGATATAGCCCCACACACAGCAATGCAGTTACAACGAATGAGCTCTCTGAGTCTATAAATCTATGGTGCTTAGGCATGAAACATTCCTCAGGAAATCCGTGTGCGATTAATATCTTCTGTAACTGTTGCTTAGCATCATGCACCATGTTAAGCACAAACTTATTCAACTGCATATTATAACAGAAATCTTCAGCTTGTTGATCACTGTACTGTTTCTTCGCAAGCCAAGCGAGATACACGTTATTCAATGCGATGTGGTCACTGAATTTAGACTTACCGAGATTTCTATGTTTGTACATCAAGCGTTTGCTTTTGATAACGTAGGGCTCTGGAAAGCTGGTAGCAGCTGTTATTGTAGTGAATGTGTCTCCCTCTCCGAACATGGTGCTCATAACGAGCATGTACGCTATGCGTGGCTCCAGAGGGAGTCTATAGGATAGGACGGTAGCAACGGTAGTGTATGCTTGGCATTTATCAAACAAGTTACAATGTATATGTTTCAGATCAGGGATATTTTAGACAATTCATTTGGTTATTTCCCAAATACAGTAAACTCAAGATTAAATGAAGTCGGATAAAACTAAATACGCGCTTTTAATGTATAAATAGTATTCCCAAACGGATTAAGTAGTTTATTTTACTTCGCTTATAACGAACTCCGCTTATATCGAATAAACCAAGGGTCCCTTAGATTTCGTTATAACGAGAATTCACTGTAGTATACAACAACCATTTATATGAATCCAATTGATTTCTGCCCAATTACTCTGGTGTCCAATTTACAACCCTGATTTTAACATCACTGTATAATACTGACCTTGCTACAATGCTACCCAATGGAGTTATATTCTCCTCCATATCGAGAGCGTTCTTAACCTTGAGCAGGTATATGGCCTCCTGAATAGCCACGTCCGTGGGGGGCTCTATGCAGCGAGAGAGATAGCAGTGTATGTCTCCCAGCATCAACAGCTTTATGCTGAGCACTATGTCCAGGAGGGGGGACCGGAGGATCTCTGGGATCATGTGTTGGGGGAGAGCGCTACGGATATAAATACAGTGGTTTAAGGATCCGAATAGAGTGTAATTAGTGTGAGTGTAGCAAACGAGCCTACTTGTCAGAATTATGTAGTAAAATTTCAGAAAACTATAGTGCAATTTACACACAAAAAACAAACTACATTTGTATACGTATGGTAAATACTAGAGATATAATAAGGTCTATGAAAAGTAATGTTAATGTGGAATACAGTATCACACTAAGATAAAATTACCGTCAGTGTACCCCAGGTTGGGATTGGGAACCACTGTACAGTAAAACCTCCAAAAGTGAACACCTTCAAGAAGTGAACAACTCTAAATATGAACACTTTTTCTCGGTCCCAATTTTCCCATTTCTTTAGACACACATTATGATAAATCATAAAAATTGAACACCTCTATAATGTGAACATTTTGGCTGGTCCCCATCGTGTTCACTTTCTGAATTTTAACTGCATTATAGACTATAACACAACAAAGGAATTATCCAGGAGCGCGAGACGCTCCTTTTGGAGCACGATTTTTGGAAAAATTGAATTTAGGAGCGCACAAATTAGGAACATACAGTGGAATTGCTTTATTAGCAACTCGCATTTTGCATGAAATTTGGTTGCTAATAGGCGAAGTTGCTATTAGAGGAACAGAAATAACATTAAAAGCTCGCTTGGGAACTTAAAATAAGTTGCTAATAAAGCAATTCCACCGTATTTACTGGCTGTATAATAACTGTACACAACTCACTCGTATCTGGCTTTCGAGCAGAGATGGAAACAGAAGCCGGCCTGTACTCTCCCAGCGCGACCCAATCGCTGCTCCAGATTAGTCTTAGAAGCCCACACAGTTATGTAGTGAGTCATATTGTTATAGGAAGTGAACTGCTTTATCTTAGCTCTAGCAGAGTCTATCACGAATACGACATCGTCTATAGTTATACTCGTTTCTGCTATATTTGTGGAAACAATAACTTTTGTAATGCCTGGAGGTGCGGGATGGAATATCTTAACTTGATCCTCTTTCGGTACAGAGGAGTGCAAGGGGAGAAATAGGTATTTGTCTGAAGAGAATTTTGATATGTAAGACAAGTGTTGGGTTAGCGCGTATATAAGATTCCAGCCAGGAAGGAATATTAGAACAGATCCTATTAGGCCTAGTGAAGCGAAGTAATCAAGGAGACTCTCTATTAGCTCGAAAGATACCTGGAGAGAATGTATTAATTGTTTTATACTACAGTATAACTCGGTTATAACGTACCTGAGTTAGTACGTACTATTATTTTTGAACCAAGTTTATAAAGCAGTATGTGTTTCTATGTAGGGTAAACTCGGTTAGTACGTACTTATTTTCCATTCACGAGGGGGTACGTTATAACCAAGTTCTTTTGTATATTAAAATACGAAAAATTTCTCGATATTGTTTGCGGCCGGAGGAAAATTTTGTTAAGATTATGTGGCCTGATATAAATGAAAGTTTTCGGACAACTGGGTTAAGGAGTACAAATTTTCATAGCCTATACAAATGCATGATTTTACTCTAGTCAATATGCATTTCAGGATAACACGAATAAAAATTCGACTGTCCCCTACCAGTGTATTATACAGTCATTTGTAAATACGCTTTAATGCTGGTATGATACAATTTTCATACGCCTAAATAATAAATTAATGTACAGTATAGGAGAAGATCCCAAATTTTCGTCGTGTTCTTAAATAATCTTAAAAAAAATCATACTCCAAAAGGAGCGTCTCGAAATCCTGGATAATTCCTTGTCCCTACTCACCTCTCTTTCAACCATCTTAGCCATCGCCATGCAAGTAGACACCTTGTACATATCTCTATCGCACACCAAGTTCTTATTAGCGTCTCCATCGTGATCATCGTCATTCGGTGGTATTTTAGACGGCGGCGGATTAAAGCTGAGAATCTCAATAGCGTCTTCTAAGAAGTACTGTTGCACAGGATACATCTTTCCCAGGACTTCTAGCACTGGGCAGTTGGAAAAGTAATGGGAGAAGATACCAGTATCGACTGTAGCTGACATTATTAACACGCGTAACTGAGGGTATGCGTGTACCATGTCTCGTATAGCGACTAATAGGAAGTCCGTGTTGATGTCTCTCTCATGGATTTCGTCAATAATGAGATGAGATATGCCCGTTAAACCTACGCAAATAAGTACAGTTAACTCGGCTTAATCGGGAAACCGGTTAATTGGGTTATCTGCTTGATTTTGTCAATATTTCAAAGGAATTACGGAACGGAATTACGGAACGGAATTACAGTTTGGATTACAATATTTTCGTTTAATTGAGTTATCTAGTTAAATGGATCAAAATACCCTCGGAACAAAGTGTCTCGATTAAGCGGAGTCTACTACAGTTAAGTTGTCTGAAAAAACTTCTCCCCAAAGTTTGGGAACTTAACTTTTAACAAAATATATTTGGGGAACCTAAAGGAAACTTGTTAAATACTACAGTCATATCTGCTTATTATGAACAATTTTTCGGCTGCTAAATATGAAGTACTTTTTACTATGAACAAGCCCTATGGTCCCAATTTAACAACTTACATAGGGTTTGTATGAAGTTGAGTTCGCTTATTATGAAGTCTCTACTAAGAACACAATCTTTGGTCCCTTTAAGTTCATAATAAAAGAACTTGACTATAGTATCAATACACACTTACCTATTTCTAACTTCCTGCATAGAATGCCGGTAGTACAGTACAGTATAGATCCCAGCTGTCTCGGCAACACGCAATCGAACCTAACGCTATACCCCACAGACGCCCCCACACACTCTCCCCTCTCAGAGGCCACTCTCTCGCTCACAGCTACTGCCGATATGCGGCGCGGCTGTGTTACTATTATGCTGCACTTAGAGCCCAGGCCATTCTCTATGTAGCTGTCCAGAATGAATTGAGGCACTTGTGTAGTCTTTCCAGAGCCAGTGTCTCCACGGATTAACACAACCTATGAGCCAATAATAATACAGTGGTGTTCGCCTAAAGCAATTGCTCTAATATCAATATACAGTAGAACCTTGTTAGTAGGAATACCATGGGACCGTCAAATCCGTTCGCCTTATCGGGAATTAATATTTATCGGTGTAATTTGTATTGAAAAGGAATTGAAGGGAACTGAAATAGTGTTCGTATTAACCGGAGTTTCATATTAACCGTGTTCGTACTAACGAGGTTCTACTGTATCTATTGCTCTATTAGCAGTAATTTACTTTCCATCCCATAGCGATAATTTTAATATTAATTATGTTCCTCTAATTTAGCAAGGAAATTCGTGCAAAATGTGTCTAACAATTACTATACGTATAAACCCACTATAGTATAGATAGCTAAGTACTAATGTGTATGACCTGATTCTGCTCCACTAGCTGCAGAATGTCCTCCCTGAGATTGGCTATAGTCAGCTGCTGTCTGGCCAGCAGTCTCCTGACACCAGACTCCGTATTGTTAGTCTGTCTCAGCGTCTCCAGCAGAGAGTTATTCTCCCGGCTGTCTCTCTCCTCCTCTGGGAACCCGAGGTGCAGCTGGTCGATAGGGGGCCGCGAGGTCCAGGGGTTCCAGTCGATATTAGGCGGCCCCCACTGGATAACCTAAGCACACGGTATTCAGTATACACGGATAAGGGCAGGGTATAGTATAGTATAACTGGAGATACTTGTGAATGGTAATTTGGGATAAACTAAAATTCAACTTCTATACAGTCAATACTGCTTATTGTGAATACTTTTCTTCTGCTTAATAAAGTAAATTTTATGAATTTTATTATGAACGGTCCCAATTTAGCAATAAGATTTGTATAAAGTTGCGTTCGTTACAAATTTATGAAGTTTCTATATTAATAACAAATTTTTGTCCCTTGAATGTTCATAATAAAATAACCTGACTGTATTTCGCGAGCTACAATTCGTACAATCCTTGGAATTATAATAATATTAAACTACTGCAGACATTCAGTATATAAGAGTGCTAACTTTGTGTCCAATGAGCCGTTATAGCCTATTAAGGGTGGCTTATTACCGAGTAGCACTATACAGTATAATACCTAGAATAAGATAGAAATAATACTCACATGGGTTCCCTGAGCATCGAACACTCCGCTTTGTGGCTTCTCAGTAATAACGGAGACTGGATCATCCGTATCTCCTGGATCTGTTACCAGCTCTATTCCTCTCTCTATTCGTTCAATCATACGTATATACAGTTAACTCCAGTTATAACGAGTCCAAGGGACCCTTGGTTTGTTCGCTATAAGCGGAGTTGGTTATAAGCGGGTAAAATCAATTACTTTATCTGTCTGGAGAATGTACAGTAGACTCTCATTAATAAGAACACGATATAGACGAACAAGGTTTTATTCCCCTAGCTTATACAAATGCATGCAAATGACTCCGGTAAATACGAATTCTGGATAATACGAACGAATTTCGAGGGTCCCTAGTATTCATATTAACGAGTCTACTGCATATAACATAGTTATTTAGTTAATATTAAAGAGAGTCTACTGTACTATATACAGGGGGGGGGGAGGGGGTCAATCGACAGATACTTGACCCATAGCCAGGTGGTGGGTCCCATTTAAAAAAATATTTCATGAAGTACCTGGTATACGAATCAATATTATTGCGAAATTTTGCAGCAAATTATCAAGAATTTACACTAAGGGTAAATTTTTAAAATCTTATCACACCTAAAGGTGACAATTGCTGACTAATTAAAATTGTTAAAATTTTTAAAAAAAGTGTGTTTTGGGTAAAAATGCTCATAGGAGGACTTCGGGGATCAGATGTAATTAACTTCGTATCAATCCATGCTAATCTGACACAGGTGACAACTCCAGAGTGTCACTTGTGGCAAATGCTGACTGGGTGTAGGGGTCCAAAAGCAATAAATTCGTTAAAAACTTGGTACTTCGTGAGGAGGGGTGGGTGGGTATGCCCTAAAAATATATTTTTCCATGAAGTCACCTATGGGTTAGTATTCTTAACATTGACCCCCCCCTGCTATATAACTTAGTTATTCGTCTTAACCGGTTCGTACTAACGAGGTTCTATGAGTTATAATCGCATACACTCACTCGCTAGAATAGATTCAGCTTGCATGACCAGTTCCTGAGGAATAACCAACTCAGGAATATCGTTGGATAGAGCCTGCTTCTTATCCTCCTTGCTCCGGTACCCCTCTATAGCCCCCACCGTGTAGAGCTTAGACAGAGCGGCCAGCGCACACGTGTTACCAGCCACCTTCTTAGTGGAGCCGTGTTCCTTAATAGTAATGTAATACAGACTGTTCTCTCTAATAGTCCACTAGTGGGCAACTGTTAGAGAAATGGACTACAGATATATAAATAGTTGATTTGGACAAGTAAATAAGTGGACTATATATTAGAGAATTGGACAATTAGAGAGAACAGACTGTACTGTGGTGTTCAAGTAATATAGTGGATACGATTATAAGAACATCGTCGGAAACTGCATACAGTCAGGTTCTTTTATTATGAACATTCAAGGGACCAAAAATTGTGTTCATAATAGAGAGACTTCATAATAAGCGAACTCAACTTAATACAAACCCTATGTAAGTTGTCAAATTGGGACATTAGGGCTTCTTCATAATAAAAAATCTTCATATTAAGTAGAATAAATCTTGTTCACAATAAGCAGACCTGACTGTATAATGTTCTTATAACCGGAATAAATTATATAGGGGTATATGGCGACCGTTTTCCAGTCTGTTCCAGTAAAATGTTCTTATATCCGGTATCTACTGTAGCAAGTCGCATTTTGCACAGAATTTGCTTGCTAATAGGCGAACTTGCTATTAGAGAAACATACATTAAATGCTCGCTTGGGGACTGAAAATAACTTCTTAATAGAGCAATTGTTATCAGGCGAACACCACTGCACTGTACTGTCAATTAATTGTACATTGAATTGAATATAAAAGCAATATTTAATTGTAATTAATGTAGACAGCGTGAAGACATAACCAATGCCTGTAATAATAGATCCTATAAATATGAGCAACAGTTTAATTACTGATACAAATGTTGAGTTCGAAAAGCACAAGCTACAATTGCAACTTTGTGCACCAGGATAAGATATGGAAGGACCACGTCAAACTGGAGCTGCAGACTCAGAAGAAATGGCCAGAGGATTGGGGCTTCCTACAAGCAAAGAAAACAGAAAAACAGACACCAAGTAAGGACAGTAATATTGAGAGAGAAGAAGGGAAGAGATATCCTAATACTACAGCCGGACAAATCGGGTATAAACTGACAGAGCTCCCCAGTTACCAATGGGAGAAGAGGTATGGGAAGTCAGCCAAAGGGAAAGGAGGAATAGACAAGCTCCTGGGATGGCCACTTGAAGCTATGTAGATATTATACTCAACAATACGCACATGATTAATATAATATAGTTATGTACTTATTCGTAGCTAAAATAAATACAGTATTTTACTATACTATTTATTCTCGCCCAAAATAATTTGAAATTCTGAATTTGTGCCACAAGTGGCTCATGACAAGGAAACGTATACCACTTTAAAATATCGACATGAAACACTAGGTTTTCAAGTTTATATCAGTAGTAAGATTTTTTAAGTAATTTCAGATCATATCAATGTAGCAGCATTGTATCTTTTGTAATAAATTAATAATGCATTCGCCTTATCCGGAATTCGTATTAACCAATAGCATTTGCATTGAAAAGGCTTTGTTGGGGACTGAAATAGCTTTCGTATTAACCATAATTTCGTATTACCCGTGTTCGTACTAACGAAGTTCTACTGTATGTATTTTTCACCCAAAGGTAGTATTATACAGTGTATTTGTATTAACTGTACATACATACAGTGGAGTTGCTGTATTAGCAACACGGGTTTGCCACTAAATCTAGTTGCTAATAGGTGAAGTTGCTAATAGGGGAAATAAATTAACAATATTATCACGCTTGGGACCCGAAAAGAGGCTGTTAATAAAGCAATATTCCTAATAGGGGAGTTCCTAATAAAGTAACTGTGCATACCTTAATATGTATATAGCTACTGCACTGAGGCACGTATAGAGATATCTCTGCCAAGAATGACTTCATGTGTTGTGGGCCGATAGAATATACGTTAATCTCCTTATTCTGCTTTGTCTGCTGCATGTAGTGATTGAGACGCGACTTCGCGTTAAGCAGACTCCAGCCGCCAGCCCCGAATTCGTCGGTAAGTGCGGGGTTAGGTCGCTATAGCAACGGTATAAATATGTATCAGTAAGGCGAGATTCGGTTAGCCGGTTAACGGTTACAATTAAATTGACCAGTTAACCGATCTGTTAAATATTAGCATTAAATAGAAAATTCTTGGAGAAAATAGTGAAATTATGTGAATTATTGTAGAATATAATAATCCTATATCGATTTTCCATCAGTTAATTTTCAGAAACAACATTGCTTATAAGTTAAATAAATAACGAAATATGTCAGCTAATGTACTAATTATGGTAATGTACTTACATTTATATTTACTTACATTTATATTTACTTACAGTTTAATTAACAAGCTGAGTCTTATTCAGTAGAATAAGCAAAATGTTCTATAAGATTATGTGTTGAGTAGCATGGGCGGTTAGCCGGTTAACCGTAGAATCAAAACGGTTAATTAACATACCTTTCTATCATTCGTGAGTATACCCTGCTCTTCATCAGAAGGGGGGTCGGGAGTATCCAGCTGTATCTGTACAGCCGTGCTAGCTTCTAACAGACCCATGTCTCGCAGCTGTTTACACAGGTGTTTAGAAGCGCGAAATTCCGCGTGTTTCTTGCTGTGAGACTCTCCAACACCTATATTCTCAAAACCAGGAACTCTACATTCACAGTAGAAATAAGGTTGCTTTGTGGAATCATCTGTTTCGTTCTCAGTCGTATATTCGGGTGGTAACACATTACGTTTGTCATTGAAATAATTGAGGAAATCTCTTGCATCTCTAGCTCTAAACATAGCTAGTATAGTATAGGTTCAAACTATGGAATTAGATTCAGTGTATTATATAGCTCAGTGGTTCCCAACCTGGGGTCAACGGATGGCTGTAAGGGGTCCACAGGATGTATTACGGTCAATGGGAGGGGGAACACATAATGACTATAGGGGTCCACGGTTGAAAAAGGTTGGGAATCGCTGATATAGCTATTTGTAAATACGCTCCTAATCCTGGCTGATCGAATTTTAATACACCTAAATCACAAATTAATGTTACGGTACAGAATACCAAATCTTCGGCTCCTAATTAATATTTTCAAAAAATCATACTCCAAAGGAGCGTCTCGCGCTCCTACATAATTCCTTGCTTAGATGTAGTATTTATAAGCATCTTACTATGAATTTGTTGCTAATAATTCGATGGAATATCTATTTAATGAATATAATCTCGCTACTAGAAGAGTCTCTGTATCACGTCGAAACAGCCAGTGCCAGCTTTAACCAACTGCCCGGACATTATATTCGCAGAAGGAGATTCCAAAAACTCCGTCATTCGCCCAATTAGTGAGTCTTTCAGGAATTTCATTGGAGTTTCAAACGACATCTGTTGAAATGGTGACGCGTTACATTCCATTGATATCCTATTGCAACCACGGAAACGCCCATCTACAGTCTGATAATCTGCTATCAAGTTGAGATGCCGCGGGTCAATATTAATGCCATACATTTTGAAAACAGAACTCAGTTCTTTAGAAATAGCTCTGGTAGCAGCCTCAATACCGTATGTATTAGCTAACAGCATTATATCATTAGAATAGAGTCTATTCAAGTCGAGAGTGGCATGATGTTTCCACAGTTCCTTTATGTTAGCTCCTTCTGTGGTTATAAATATCTCCCCATTTTCTTCGTTTATAAACGCGCGTTTTATTCCATCAGCTTGTCGAATAACACAGCGCTTAACTAAGTTCTTAAGCATTGGCATTATCATTATAAAACAGGTAGAAATGGGCAGTTGGAAAGTGATCTCACACCATCTGTATTTGTGCTGATCGTAAGTGTACTGTCTAACTTGAGGGAATGCGCCTAGTACTTTCTTAGCTCGCTCTGTTATATTATCCTGTTCCTGAATGGATAGAGGCGAGAGAGCTGTTAGAAGAGAGTCCTCTTCTTGTTCAGTCACTTCCATGTTCGCTACTTTATCATCTTCTGTGTAAACACATTATTATAAACAGCAATATGTATTAGATTATTTGTGCGATTTAATTATACTGAGATAGTTAGTCTATCCACTAATTGTAACAATTAAATCAACAAATGTCTAAGATTTAGCTCTGTCAAATAATCAGAAAAATGAAATGAAAGGTTAAGATAAAATCTGAAATCCTCAATCTCGGACGCGCGAACTTTTAAGCGAATTTCATAAAAATGAATTTAATGGCAAAATTATACACTAAATAGTTTGTAAAATAATCAACTTGAAATGCTATTAATATTTCTTGTTACTAACTAAAATAAGTAAGAGTCTAGGACTCTAGGTACTTAATAAAAAAGCAAGCGAAGCTACCGAGACCCAATAAATTGTGTAAATACAAATACACACTACCATTCTGCTCCCCCTGCTTCTGCTCCACCTCCCCATCACTCCCGCTCTGACTCCCGCTACCCTCATCATCAGAGTACTTAGCGTACTGTCTCTCCCTAGCAGATCCCCTGATGTCCTCAGACTCCAGCTCTCCTCCCGAGTCTGAGGACTCTACTCGCTCCAACATACTGTCCCGCACCTGGTCAGCTATAATAGATAGCCGAGTTAGATTAGTGGAATTGTTATTTGTTAATTAGATCATTTAGTTAGTTACAGTAGAACCTCGTTAATACGCTACGAACACCAATGAACGGTGCAAATTTGATCGCTTTATTCGGAGTTCGTATTAACCGGAGTAATATTAGATAGTCTTGTTAGTTAATTGGATCTGTGATATTCTATTTGTTATTAATTAATCTATTTATTTATTTCTATTAATTATTTATTATTTACTATTATATACTATTTATTCGTTTGTTTGCTTGTTTGTTTGTTTTTTTGTTGGTTTGTTTATTTCAATTGTTGTGTGATATTCTTGATGCGTAAACTAACGAATATGAACAATTTTTAATAAAGCAAACTTTCGAAATTTCAAAAAGTAAACTTTTTAGAATTTGTCCCTCTATTCTGAGTTTACAACTTAAAACTCGCCTTTACTTGCTTTTGTATCTCCCTCTTCGTCATCTTGTACATCCGACTCCTTCTCCTCAATAATCTTATCTACTTTTACCTTAGTCACTGTGTCGTGTTGATTCTTGACCATTCGTGTTAAAGTAGTTAGGATGATGCGTATAAACTTATTTTCGATGTAGGAGAGAACTCGTTTGAGAGAAATTCCAAATGTAGATTTCAAATATTTGTTCGAAAGCAAAGAAAGCTTCAATTTAACTTTACGATACCTTCAAAAAGAAAATAATTAAATAATATACTCATAAATACGTATTACAGTATACCCTCGCTAATCAGAAAAGAGGTGTTCCGAGTAGTAAATTTGTTCGGATTAGTAAAGTATAATACATTTATATAGGAATAAATAATAATATTACTATGTATTACAAACCTATTATATTATTGTATGAGAGAACATGAACCTTACTACGTATAAAAATTCAAATTCAAATAGAAATTATTATCTTTTTAACCACAAAAATTGTTAGATATCCCGTTCGGATTAGCGAGGGTGTACTGTATTCTACAATAAGATTAACATAATGAACAAATATCAAAATATTGCATTCAAAGTACCTTATGTCGGTCTGGCTAGAAGCAATACTGTCAAACACTTCAAACTTGTCTAGCACCTCTTCAACTGTTATTTTCCGCAGAGACCTCTCCACCTCTTGAGCTGCTCCAATATCCAAACCCTTCAAGAGTGGAATCTTAACACAAGGCGTGCTAATCTTACCAGAGGCAGTCATTATTATCTCCCGCAATCGCGGAATACCAAGTGTCACATTCATTTCACCGCGGCCTGCGAAATGGAAGGTGTTAAGAGTCATCTGTGTGGAGGGCTCGCCTATGGACTGAGCAGCCAGCAGGCCCACTGGGTCCCCGGGCTGACACAGAGAGTTCATGTATTTAAGCTCTAAACAAGTGCGGAATTCGTCAGCTGATACATCTGATGAATCTGAATGGAATTCAGTTGCGAAATAGTTGTTTATTAGAGAATCCATCTTCTCCGATATGCTCCCTAGATAGCGGTAAGGTATAAATAAATTCAGTTTGTCAAATAGCAAGAAATACAGTCAGATTCTTATTATGAACATTCAAGTGACCATGATTTGTGTTATAAAAGAGAGACTTCATAATAAGCGATTCAACTTAATAGAAGCATTATCCAAGTTGTTAATTTGGGACCATTGCGCTTGTTCATAATTAAAAGGTGTTCATATTATTAAGCAGATGAAAAACTGTTCACAATAAGCAGACCTGACTGCATAACCTATAAGACTTACCAATATGCAAGTCAGGTTGAAACACACTCTGCACAGTATCATAGCAAGTCTCAGTATACTTCCCGTATCTCTCCACTTCTTCATCAGTTAATCGGTACCAATGTTCCACTGCCGCCAGCTGCCATAGTCTCCTGTTGTTAAACTCAGGCATCATAAGGTCCTGTCCAGAGTCAATACGGAACTCGTCGCTGCACTTAGAATAATAGTTAAGGAATGGAGTAGCATTACCGCTCTTATTCAATAGGAAATCTGAAGCTGTGCATTTTAGCTTGCGAGCTCGCTTACTAACTCTCGTTGTAATCTTTTCAATATAATCCCTTGCCATACCTGGCTTAAGTCTTGGCACTGCAATATCCATCAACAGTCTCCGATTCATAGCTTGCATGTTGTCTCTAATAAACTTAAACTGTTCGGGATTAAGATAAGCACATCTCTCCGCGTTAATTCCATCTTCTCCATAGAGGAACTGTATAACCGACCCGTCGCTATCTCTCACAGTGAGGTCATAGTTGACCTTTAAACCCTCCAAATGCTTAACCAGACACCGCTGGAGATACCCGCTGCGACTCGTCTTAACAGCTGTGTCGATAAGCCCCTCCCGTCCGGCCATGCAATGGAAGTAGTACTCCTGGGGGGAAATACCGGTCAGAAAGCGGCCTGTTACGAATCCACCTGCTTTTAAGCTAATATCATAGGGCAGGTGTGAAGGCAAGGAGCGCCCTGATACCATTAACGGGGGCCTGGTTCCTTCTAGCTCTATTTGCCCGAGCAGAGCTGATATCTGCAGTCTGTTCACTGCAGAACCCTTTGCGCCCGCATCCACCATTAGGTGCAGGGCATTGCTGGGGAATGGCTTGAGATGCATTGTGTTGAGTTTGTTGTACAACTCGTTGTTTATGAGGTTAGCGTGCTTCTTGAATATAATATCAGCGCGCGCTTTCGCGGCTGCCCCTCCTGTGGTTTGTAGCTGTCTGTACTTATCGCGTAGCGTTTCTTCATCGTCTGTTTCTGCGGAAAACAGTTCTCTAGCTGCGGTTATTCCCGCGCCCTCTGCTTTGGATAGAATGGAATTGCGGAGTTTCTCACCTTCCTCTGTTAACAGGATATCTTGTATGCCCATTGTAAACCCAATGTGCTGTAGGAATACTGTGAATAACCGCGCGAAAGCTGACAGTAGCTTGCTGGAAACAGCTGATCCGTATAACTCGTGACAAGCGTGCACCAATCCGAACTGAGAAGAACCGAACTGACTCTTGTCCAGAACTCCACACAGGAGTTCTCCATCGCGAATTATAACTTCGTTTTCGCTCATAAACCGTTCCTGTGCCCACTGTAAGCTACCGGACTTAGTCTTACCATGCATCGAGAGTAGAATCTCATTACTCGGTATTACATTCCTTAACACCGTAGATATAACCTGTTTGCCAGACCAGAGTATTTTAGGTTTAATCTGGCAAGGAGGCAATAGTATAAACCTCTGTTTAAACTCCGGTAATGCCGAATACACTAACTGATGGTAAGTGTGTACATCGAGCATTCTCCCTCTCATGGTTAGCAGCACGCCCCCTATAACGTGGTCCTGTATAAGTCCGCTTATAGGAGATCCGTCTTTTGGAGTTAGATACTGGTGCGGAGTAGCTACCAGGTTTATAGCCTCAGAACGAGATATTTGGTCTTGCGGCAAATGTATGTTCATCTCGTCTCCATCGAAATCTGCGTTGTAGGCTTTACAGTTAGCGTAGTGGAGACGCAGGGTTTTCTCATCGGAGAGAATACGTGCTTTGTGTGCCATTATAGAAGGCCTGTGCAGTGTAGGTTGTCTGTTGACTAATAACACGTCTCCGTCTATAAGGTGTCTGTGTACCTTTTTCGCGGCTTGTGCTCTCCCGAGTGCTGATGGTGTTACCAGCTGTCTCGCGATTGCTTCGCGCTGTGATTGACTTTTCGCGTTTAATAGCACGCGGGTCCCATCTGAATCCTCCACGTGTGTCGCACCTGGATGCACCAAAGGGCCATTGACAATAGCCTGTCTCAGCTGTTTGACATTCCAAGGCGTCACTGGCTCTGGGAAAGTTAAAGTTGTGGCGAACACCAAAGGAATCCCAATTTCATCCACGTCAATATTCAAGTCAGGAGATATTACAGATCTCGCTGAGTAATCGACTCTCTTGCCCATCATATGCTGTCTGAAAAGTCCTTGTTTGTGTTCTAACATTTGTCTAATTCCTGTAGAAATCTTCTGTGTCTTTATATAACTGGAATCTGAGTCAATAAAGCCATTCACCGCATTCTGTAACTGGGCCCAGGTATACTGAAACTGTTCGTAATCCTTGGTTGTTTTGTCTTGTTTTTCTTTCAAATCTTTCATTGCTTTTTGCATTTCAGCAACGCGAATTAGAATATTTTTAATATTAGAAGTCTGTGGGCCTTCATAAGACTTTTCGTTATAGTGTGCCATAGGCCGGCAGTTGCTTGGTGGAACTGGCAAAACGGAAATAAATAAAACATTGTGATCAAAGTTGGAGTTAGTGTTGTACTTAGAATATCCGTTAAAAAGCGCGATTATGAGACTACTCTCCAACCGCCAAAGCAGCTTGATATGCTCCCTAACTTCCAACGGAGTGAGTAATACATTCGTAGTGCACCATTTCACATCGATATCGGTGCGTGATGTAAATTCCTCTTCTCCACTCTCGTTGTCAAGCTGGCTATCCGGAGTACGTGCTGTCTTCCAAGCTTCGAGATACTTTTTCACTTTCCTACCCAACAGAGGCATTAGAGAGAACTTAGAGTTAAAATCCTGTCTCACTACTCTCAATGGAGCACCGCAATGCTTACAGGTGTTAGATGCTGATGTTGACTTCAGGAGTTCGGTAATTAAACTGTTTTTATACTGCTTAACATGTCGTGTCTCTTTCTCATCCGTACAAGCCGTATCGCCTATCTTATCAGCTAACACAGCGTCGATAGCTTCCTGCATGTCGCTAGGATCAAATTCCTTAATTTCTTCACTGTTCACGATCTCCTCGAGTTGAATCGCCTCAGACAGAAACCCAGCAGTCGCGAGTCGGAGCTTGCCTTCCAGCAAAAGAGCATCCAAAGGAGATTTAAACAGAAAACGGTGACACACATAACAACTTTTCTTCAAAAGCTTGTATAATAAAGTGAATGTGACAGGATTATATACTATCAATGGGAGCTGAATGTGCCCAAAGTGTCCTGGACAAAACGCGGCAGTTAAACCGCATGTGACGCATGATTCATTGCTTTCGAGTGGCCCAAGGGCATAGTCATGTGGCCCTCCAGGTAAGGGGTAAAGGAGAGAATCGAATACTATCGGATTGTATATCTTCTGTACACTCAACTGTTTAATCTCTTCATCTGTGTAGAAGGAGATAGATACATTGTCAAACTCCGCCTGAGTTATAACGTTAGGAACAATTCTAGCATCGCACATTAGATTAATGCTATCTAGATGTACAGTAGACTTTCGTTAATACAAACACGGATAAAGTGAAATATCGGTTAAGGAGTGCATGGTTTAATTCCTCTAGCCTAAACAAATGCATGCAAGTGACTCCAGGTAATACGATTTCAGGATAATATGATAAATTTCGACAGTTTGTATTAACAAGAGTCTACTTTATTTAGTTTCCAGTAAGGTTATATTTGAAAAAATATCAGCCAATTCGTGTTGATAATATTATGTGATTTGATAACATTTAACTTTTGAATAATTATCGCACATATTTTTGCAATTTTGAGACAAATTCTACACTCATGCACCTTACAATTTATAATTATAATTAATGTAAGCTAAAAGCAAAATAAACTACAGCACACGGTATTAACATTAATGAGTTATTCTGTGTTCGGTTAAGAATACATGTCCTACACGATTAGAGCGTAAGATTTAAATTGATGCGCGAATATATTCAGTATGGAATCAATCTGATCCTTAGTTATACCATGACAAAACCGCTTTAAATCTATTGGAGTTATACTTGATAGTTGACTGATATTCTTCAAATTTGAAGCCAAACCAAGAGCGATTATAGGATTAACTTTAGGGATGCAACTGATGAATTTGAACAGAGGTGTTTCAATTCGCGAGAGAGAACCGGTTATTTTATGACCGCGCTTCGCTTCTTGATTCGACAAAGAAACAAGAATATTAATCGTATCTTGCTCCGAGCCACTGAAAACCACTGACAACCTAGATTTACACAATCTAGCTAAATTAGTCAGAAACAATTGATTCCTTGGAAAAGCACCTGCGTTTTTGCTGTCCTGTACTTTACCCTTAATTCGATCTTTCTCAATAATAATAGTGGACCTATCGTATAAATCACACATATAGCGAGCCCTATCAATAATTCGTTGGCAAGAATTTTGCTGAGAGAGATCTGACACGGTTTGTCTGTCTACAGCCATACGTGAGCTGACAAGAAAACTACATTGCTTAAGAGGAAATACGTGTACACTAATCCCATGCTTAATCCGCAGGGAAGATAAAATGTGTGAACTAGAAACCTCGCGAGTATCCGCAAATACGACAATAGGAAGATCATTATCAATCAGAGATGACGTCATAACATTAGACTGATTATCAACACTAGAGTATAAAGGCGACTTAAAAGTGCTAGAAAAGGATTCAATTCTAATCGCATTAGACTTCTCATTTGGATTAATAGGAGATGGACCTGAGGACAGCTGGCTTATTGGAAGCGGGCTTACGGGAGCAGATTCCTTAGATGAAATGGTAGCTAGAGGAGTAGATGTTGATGTTGTTGTTGTTGTTGTTGTTGTTGTTGTTGTTGTTTTAACAATGGAGGGGTTACAAGGTTGATCTGTGTTTGTGTTTTGCGGAGGATTATTAGTTAGAAAGTCAGTATCTAGGTCACCAGGATCAATATTATCCCACCAGTCATCCATACCTATAGAATTAATGCAATTTAGCATTATTTAAAGTTACCTAATCGAGTGGGTTTATTATAACTAATACAATAAGTGCAACGTAAGTATTAGTAATTAACTTAAGCACTAACCAAGTGAAAAAGTCCTTTTCTGTGCAGAATCAATTAGTATAGAAGAATGGTTATTTTCCACAATAACATTATTCTGTTCCTCCTTAAATTCCAATGAGAAAGAATCATCCAACCATTCACCCATGCCAAGAGAAAAACTAACGTTTTTACTTTGTTTAGATAGCTTAGATAATTCTACACAATCTTCTATTAATATTACAGAATCTGTATTTGTAGTTTGTATGGGTGGGGTAAGTAAATCATCCGTTTTACTATTGACTAAAGACTCTAAATATATTCTTTCCGATTCTTCATCAACAATACCGTATACCTCCTCAGCCTCTAAATTGTCAGAAAAGTCAGTAACATTAGAATCAAAATTCCGTTCTTTAAACCTACAAAAAAATGCTTTAATGAAATAATGGATTTCTATAGAACATACAGTAGAATAACCGATACCGTATATGGAGATGGAAATTTGAGGTCAGTTTTATAAGAAATTAGTATCATGAGGTCCTAAATAGTCAATGCTAATTATGGATTAAACGGTGCGTGTATAATACTGCATAATAGTGTATAGACAATAGTATATATGCCATGGTACAAATAACACTGATTCAGTGGCGTCAATAAGATGTTAAATAATCTTTATAAAATCTCGTTGGTGGTTGACCTCTAAAATGAACTCTTTGTTTACGATATACTCAATAACAAACTGAGATTAAGGAATGTGCTAGCATTAGATTATTATCATTGTTAAGCTAAGTGAGGATTGGTTTACGTGGATTGCCCTTCGACTTATAATTAAAGTGATCTAATTGGATGGGAAAATATGCTGTTTAATTGAGGCATTTCATGCTTAAATCATTTGATAGAGATATCTATTGCAGATTCCAAACAAAAGATGTTTGCAAATAAATGAATACTTAAATTCTACTAATCAATTTTAAACGAAGAGAATAAGAGGTTGAATAAAACATTCCTTGGAGAGTCAACATTTAAAACTATAGAAATTCTATCGAGTATAAAATAGATATGCAATAAATTAATTATAAGATAACTTTGAAAATATAGTTTTTCGAAGAAATGAAGCGATTAAGTTTTCAAAGAAATTTTAATTGAACAGAACAAACAAGTTATGAAAATGGAGTTTTTTTTAAGATATAAAATTGCATCATGATCATACCTAGAATTAATTAATAAATAACTCAATTACTACTTTGCTTTGAAAAATACGACCGAATATGGTAGGAATGAAATAAAGCTAGTTCTAATGGAAAGCGGTCTAGCAAGTGGGTAAGATGAGAATAATATTCAACAAACATATTATTGGAATCAACCTAGAAGTTTGTTCACTTGGAGCCACAATGACAATTCGTGTAATACAGCTATACAGTCAGATCTGCTTATTGGAACAATATTTATTCTGCTTAATATGAACATCTTCTTATTATGAACAAGCCCTATGGTCCCAATTTAACAACTTACATAGGGTTTGTATTAAGTTGAATTCGCTTATTATGAAATATCTCTATTATGAACACAATTTTTGGTCCCTTGAATGTTCATAATAAAAGATCCTGGCTGTATATAGTATACTCCGCTTAATAGAGCCTCCGGTTAATAGATTTCACAGGATTCACAGGATTCACAGGATTCAGAGGATTTATAAGACGGAATTACAGTTTGACTCAAAATACTTTCGGTTATTAGATTTCTCCGCATAATTGGGTCAAACTACCCTGGAACAAAACTGACCCTATTAAGCGGAGTCGACTGCATTAAGAATCAATTTCGAAAAGGAAATAAATTAAGCAAAGTTCTTTATTTATAATTAATCAGTGATTTAGTTAACCCTTTGTGAGAGCACAATAGTTGGCTTTAATTAATTGAATAACAAAAGTATGTAATTTAATTAAAAGTAAATATACAAATGAAATTTACACGATCATTCAGCTGGATCAACATTACTATAATGTCAACAGATTGTCAAGGGGTTTATTTCCTATAAGAGTACTGTAGATCTTTGTATAAATCCTCACTGCAACACAGATCTTGTCCCAACTGTGTATCCTCACCATTGCCAGGTGGGGGCTGTAGGGAATCAATGCTAGTTTCATTGAATATGCTACACAATTCTGTGAAAGAGGGACGCTTGTCAGCATCAGGGTGCCAACACAAAACCATTGTTAGATATATTCCACGCGGGCACCCGGGTGGAGGAGGCATTAAAATTGATTGGTTAAGTTTGCTTATTACTGATTCGAGTTTGTCGTATGGCCAAGGTTTACATCCCAAACTCCAAATCTCGAATAGAACAATTGCGTAGCTCCAAACATCGCTCTTTGACTGGTATTTCTTATAAAAAATCGATTCGGGCGCTGACCATTTCAATGGGATTATGGCTGTCTCAGTCATTTTGTAATAGTCATTGTCCATCAAGCGTCGTGTCATGCCAAAATCCGCGATTTTACATTCGTTTTGTGCATCAAGCAGAATGTTTCTAGCCGCTAGGTCGCGATGAATGAATCCCTTTTGAGACAAGTAGGCCATACCCATTGCTATGCCCCTACAGAAGCCAAGGAAAATAGATGCGATTTCCTTAAAAGGAAGTGACGGCCGTCTTTTTAACTGCAGGAGATAATCCCTAAGCTGTATTTCCATCAGCTCTGTTATTATAAGCTTGGGCTCAGATAGTGTGACAACTCCAATCAGCTTTAAAACGTTAATATTGTTAAACTGGCCTATAATGGCTGCTTCTTGGAGGAAAGATATGTTTTCTTGTTTGCCTAATGTGTCTTTTAGGAGTTTAATCGCGACTGGAATTTCACCGATGGGCGTTTCAAGAGTACCCTTCCAGACATCTCCAAACTCTCCTTTCCCAATCAAATTGAATATTTTCAAGTTTTCAGTTTTGAGTTCTTTATAGCGAGATTTGTGCATTTGATCGAAAAGCGATGGAAAGTCCTTGCCTGGTTCCCAATATGTCAGTAAGGAATGCTTCGGTTTGGGAGGCACTGGTGGTGGATGTTTGTTCTTTAAAGAATTCCTTGTAATTCCATTCCTTGTGCTCTCTCTATCACTCGCACTAGGAACAATCACAGCGTATCCTGGGGCGATGCTCTCATTGTTGTCATGGAACTCTTCCAGTTGGAAGTATAAGTCGGATATATTGCTATTGATGGAGTAAGTGCGGTTATTAACACGGAAAGTGTCTGGGAAGCGATTCCGCTGAATAGGGAGTGGCACGCGAAGGGTTTGCTTCGGAACTTCATACGGTAATTCCGGTAGATTCGTTTCAGTAATGGAAACAGTTGGAATCGTAGAGGATTGCACTATAACAGGCAGAACAGGATTAATACGAGGTAAATAATCGTACGGAACTTCATACTGGTTAATAGGAAGATTACGTAGTTGATTCCCGTTTGAGAGTCCGTTCGTTGTTGGTACACTAATCTCAGTGTCGAGTCTACGAGATTGGAATCTAGATCTTGACCTCTTCCTCTTAACAGTTCTGGCAACAAAGAATACCACACAAATGAAACTCGTTGAAATCGCTACAATGATTAGTAAGAATATCACGTTTACTATCACAAGAATTATAACGAAGCTGTTCTCTGTAAGAGGCCCTACTGTAGCGTTAACATTAGGTATCGTAGTTACTGCAGGAATCTCAGTGCTAGGGAAAGGAAGCCCATTATCCTGACAAGCTTCGAATAGTCGTAACTGGCCAATAGGACAAGTTATTTCCCCTGTGACACTAATTTCAGGCGTCAAACAAAACGGCTCGCAAGTACGGTTAAACTGACACAGGTCACCAGTGAATTCAGTGTTGAAACAAGCACAAAAAGACTGTGTTTTATCGAAAGCTATACAAATCCCTTCATTCAGACAGTCAAGTATAATAGCACCTTCTCTGTTCTCACAACGAAGGGACTCAAGTGAGTTCACAAAATCCGTGTTTTTAAAATCGCAGAATTCTCCAAACGTACCTTCTTGGCAAGAGCAGTTATTTCCTTCGATGCAGATTCCATTTCTGCGGCAAGCCTGGGATTCGCGACATATACCATTTCCAAATGAAACATAGTTAAAAATCGCGTTTATCACGAGAAATGAGTAAAAAAACGAATACATTTTTCGAGTAGAAACAAATCCAATATCAATTTATTGTTTATCTTAGTATCAACTGCTTATATACTAACACAGTTATATGTAATACTATAATCATGCAATCAAGTATACATAGGTATGATAGTACGTATATTAATGAATGAAGTATGCAGTTTAGTACTTAGGTGTGTATAACGGATGTTAGTACTCGTTTACAAGTAATTCTTGAACATAGCACGATTAGACATTTTATGCCTTACGAGTGTGATATAAGACAATAAGTGGAAAAATGGTTACTCTAGATACAAAGTTAAAACCACAAAATTACTGTCTGAGTAAAGGAATATCTATGTACAGAACTCTTTTCAGAAAATTGTGAAATGGTATAATTAACCACGGACAGAATGTAGCCATTTTAAGAAAGATAATAAAAGTGTATAGTTTCCAACCAATTACTAAGAGTTATAAGTCACTTGATTGTAATTATTCTAACTAAAATTAAGCAAACGTAATTGCTATTATATTAAAGGTCAGTTTACTTAGAATGAATAGATAGATAGCAGATACTCATGATTCTATATTTCTGATAAGTGGAATTATTTACCCAGTTTAACCTATAACTAAATTAACAACACAATTAATAATAAACAATATTATAATAGTTGCAGTTTGTAAACATAATCCTTATTTTTTTTAATTTAAAATTTTGTCGTGTGTAAATCAATAAATAATTCGAATTCGAATGTGTATTCGAATGTGTTTGAAGAATAAGCAAGGGAGATAAATCCTAGTGTGAGATGCTAAAACGCCCGTAGCGTGGAATGAACAGCTTTTAAAATCGATACGATCGAGATACAGTGGTGTTCACCTAATAGCAAGATTCGTCTTTTAACAAGCAAATTTCGAGCAAAATGCGACTTACTATTACGCGAACACCACTGTAACTTTATAACAGGACAAACAGAATGGAAATGCAGTTAGCTCGCTGCTCTAATAGGCCTGCGAAACACTGTATAAGTAATTCAGTGATTTCAAACCTGGGGTTCACAAGATCTATAAATTCGTATTACGGACAATATGAGGGATTCACATAATGTTTGGTATTTGCTATAGGGGGACTAAGGGGGTACAGGATTGAAACAGTTCGGAATTTCTTACTTAAAGAATTAACTCACTTGAGTATGTCCTTGCCGGCAGCAGCTAGAGTCTTATGTCTCTTCGGATCAATAACTAGCCTGCGGTTATTCGCACACGGGGGAGAAATAATATCACGGACATACATAGCGTACATACTGGATTCATTAAGGCCTGTTGTGTTGGCACTGGTGTCAGCAATGAGACGAGACACAATACTGTAATCTGTGTTGTAAGATGAGTCAGGGAGAGATAGGCTATTTGTGTGTGTTGGAGATTTAAATGAATCCTGTGAATACTCGCCATCACTCTCAATCGCTTCATCGTCAATGAAATAGTTAAGTTTTCGTTTCTTTCTAGGGTTATTTTGTTGTTTCACAAAAGGCGGACTGAATTGAGATGAAATTATTTGACGCTTGGAATGGAATTTTCGCTTTCTGTATAAACTCTTGAGTGCTTCATTTTCAGAATCTGAAGATTCGATATTTTCATAACCAACTTTCTTAGAATTATTAGAACCAGGGATATCACGAAAGGAAGGAGAAGCGATCGGGTTTTGTATCAAAGGAGAAATTGAATCAGATTTGAAATAACATTTATCAGCAGCATCTAATGGAGTTTTATCTATACAAATAATATCAGAATCAACCATACGAGAACTCAAATTAGGTGTACTTGTTTTTGACAACAAACTGATTGTATTTGCATGCATTGGTGAGTCAGGTGAAATAATACTATCTTGAGAGTTGCCCTGTATTCCTATACAATCAGTTTGTTTGTCATCAATAATAGAAGTGTGAGAGGTGCTCATACTAATAGTCCCAATCGATTCTTCGTCAATTATAGTTGGAGGTTTTGAACCAGGGATTAGTTGGTTATCAAGTATAACATATTGTTGTGATAAATCCGATGAATCTGGAGATGATTGTAATACTAGTTTCTTTGAAGAAATGTAAGGCGTGTTTAATAATTCGGGTAATTCCTGACTTGAAAAAGGTGAAGTGTGATTGTGAAACTGTGGAGGTGAGTATTGTTGTTGTTGTTGATTGCTATCCGAGTTATATTCATCAGAAGAAGACTCCAGAATGAATATCTTCTGTTTAACACTGACAGAAGCGAAAGGGTGCTTAGTAACATTAATGTCTGTTGGAGAGTCTGTGGTGTTATTAATGTTATTCGTAACAGGACATTCCGTAGCAGAATCGTTATCTATTTCGTCAATGCGAGTGTGTTTCTTCTTATTTCTCTGCTGAAGAGATTTACCACCAATCCGATTGATATTAGTTCTAAAGAGATAAGGAAGGAATTAGATAACTACTAAATTACTTAATTAACAGCCAACACCTATATAATAAAACCCGGCTTAGCAAAGATAAGTTTTTGATGCTAAAATTTTAAAAAAAGTTAAAAATAGATCAGATAAGGCGTTGGTCGAATAAAAGTAATTTCATTAATAAATAACAAGAACTGAATATAACATAGAAAACTTACGTATAAATTCAATAACAAGTTAAAATAGCAAACTAACTTTAAGGTTAATTTATTGATACCAGAGTATATTGACTGCTCAATGTCAGTCATATGTGTCTGCAGAGATGCTTCGTATTCCTCCACAGCGCTTTCTGAATGCTTTAGGTATTCGAATGTCTTAAGACAGGCGATGAGAGAGTTAGAGGTTGCAGAGTGGGGTATAAGGCCTGTTTGGATTCTGGTTTGGCATTCTAGCCATTCAGAAGAGTCTGGCAGTGAGGATATATCAGTTGTTATAGAACTGGTGTCTGTAGAGAGTATTAATTATCTGATTAATAGTGTTAGTATTAATTCCCCGTAGTATAATATACAGTATACTCGTAATACGAACACGGATAAAGATAAATATTAGTTAAAAAGTAAGGTTTAATTTGCCTAGCCTATATAAATGCAAAAAAGTGACCTCGGTTAATACAAATTCTGGATAAAACGAACAAATTTCGCGAACAAATTTCGACGGTCCTGGTGTTCGTATTAACTATTAAATACCAGTTTAAATACCTTGTCTTTCACTTTGAGTTTTCAGAGATAACATTTCCCGTTTCCCCGTATAAGCATACAGTCTCCGCTGCAGCAACAGAATATCCTTATCACTCATACAATACTTCTGAGTCCACACATTCAGCTCGTCTCTAGACAGATATCCATGGTTCTTCTTAAGCTCGCTAGCTGCTGATGAAATGCCTGGGAGATTCTTAGTGGACTTAGATTGCCGGCCTTTCTTAGCCTTGGTTAACCCGCGTGAGGAAATAGGAATATCTGTCTCTATTTGTTGTAAGCACACTTTGTCCGGCTGTGGGGAAATATGTGCTGGCACCATCCGAGGGGAGTTTGTGTAGAAATTGAGATGTTTGTGTCCCTCTGTTACGATCTTGTAAATGTGCTTCTTAGAACTCTGGCACTTCTGATAGGCCTGTTCTTCCTTCCCTTCTGAGAGCAGCATCACTATGCGACCCTCTCTCTTGCGACCTAGCAGCAATATTATTACGTATATACGTACAACAGTCAGGTCTGATTAATATGAACAACTTTATACAATATAACTACAGTCAACATCTGTTAATTCGAACTCTCAAGGACAAATTATTATATAATACTATGAGATAACTTGTATAGAGGTAGGCCTTTTAGTATGCAAGTTTACGCAAGAGAAAGGCCAGTTTTATGGCCAGTTTTATCAGTTAAAAAATTGACCTTGAGGTAAGCAAGTCTAACTCTTGAATAATTTAGAAAAGGAAATACCGTATATACTCTAATAGTAGCCCATATTCGAATAATCGCCTACCTCCAATAATAGCCCCCAAAAATTAGCAAATACAAATTTACCTCTGGTACCCGGAGTAAATATATTTATCTAATATAAGTCGCAATACGATTATCAACCGACTATACTAAATAATTGTATAATATGTTATATTCTCGAAAAGTCACAACAATTATTGGTCAGAAATGGCCTAAAAAACAATAAACGCCTAGGCTACTATTCGAATAAATAAGGTACATATATATTGGCCAACACCACACCTTTTCGAATGATATTTCAAGCACAGGCAAGATAATTTTTAACAACAAAAAGTCACATTTACAATGTCAGATTTAATATTGAAAATATTTGGCCGTAGGAAAAGCTGAACTCCCTAATATTGTTGTATTATCAGTGGGTTTAAATTCCAATTTAAATAATTGTATTAATTACTGTAGAACTCGGTTAGTAAGTACTTCGGGTAGTACGTACTAACTTGTACTTACAAGTAAAGTTTGTCAATGTATATGTATCTCTATGTAGTGTCAACTCGGTTAGTACGTACTAGTTATATCTCCCAGGGTGTACGTACAAACCGAGTTCTACTGTAATATCAGCTGACCAGTTCTCCCCATCCTCTGTACATATCTGCCAGGAGCTTTGGGAGAATCAAAACAAACAATCAAATCCACATCTCCAATATCCAGTCCCTCTTCTCCCACACAGGTGCACACCAACACGTTATACCCTCCCTGTCTAAACCTCTCCATGACCTTTAACTGTTCCTTTTGTGAGAACCCTCGCACTTTAGCGCCAGTAGCCTTACTCCCATGTCCGTAGAAACACATAACTCTAACCAACGGCAAGTGTCTGTGTAACATAACACTAATCTCCTCCACACTATCTTTAAAGCTACTGAATATCATAACTCGGGTATTCGTGTTATCCATGGTACGAGATTCCTTGAAGTGAGAAACTACGATTGATTCCAGCTTAACTAGCTTGGGATGGCTGTAGAAGAAATCGTCACTACCTAGTGATGAGTCTAGCTAAAAGGAATTTACTCATTAATACAAATTAAATAAAGGGTTTACTTATAGTATATCAGCTAACAATTTCAATATAAAATCCTAACTTAACAAAGATGAAATTTTGATGCTAAAATGAACCTGAATTTACATTAAAAATGCGATATAAAGAATTCCTAATTCAATAGTTATACTATAACTCACGTTGACAGAAGTATCTGTAACTGCTACAATACTTAGATTTGGGTCTAATGAGTTTGTGCGTATAAAGAACTTATGCATTGAATCGACTAGCTTTTCCATCCTAGCGATCATCTGATTCAGCTCCACATTCCTCACTACCTCGGAGTGTAACCTGGACGCAGACTTCCCATCGGTGAGCAGTCTCTGTATGGACAGGTAGCTAGCGCGAATGCCACTGGCGTACAGCTGATCGTACGAGTTGTAGAGAGATATGCCAATCGCGAACTCGCCCTCCACGGGTCCGATAAACGCACCCGATACCGTGTTACGGAAGTTCTCTCGAGCCTGTTGGATACAATACAGGGTTTCATACAGGAGGTTGTAGGGGAGGGGGGGACATTTCCCCCCCCCCCCTGCTCCTTCAAGTGCCCACAATAGAAAAACCAATACACTACGAAGTTTATTTTAGCCCCCCCTTTAAGAACATACATAATCCAGATTGCCCCCTTTGTATGCAAATCCTATATGAAACACTGCAATAGTTACCAATACTTACTAATGGAATTGACTAGATTTGGGATTTTTCAGTGGATTTAAGGGTTTTCCCGAATTTCTATTGATAAACACATGAATAAGGATATGTAGTACATTCATGGTAAGTAAACCGTCAAACAACATTGCTATAGTTTCTATTTTCTTGAAGAAAACATTGATGTAGGTACTCATAAATGAAATTAGGGCAGTGAGTCATAATGCATACGTATTTTCAATGAATTATAAGCCAATATAAATGCTCTAATACATGGATCAAATCCCTGTAAGATTGGTAAGTATTTGCTTATTGTATTATATTGTGTTAACCGATTGCTTTAGGGATTGTAGTTAAACTAAGGTTTACTGTAATTTGTTTGACTGAATATACTGCTAACCTTGATTAGCTGGAATTTGCTGAGCTTCTTAGCATCTTCAGTGTACACAGCTTTATGGGAATACAGCTTACGAACTATACCACTTAGCACGGATAGAAACTTCACATTAATCTCCCCGATAACTCCATCCAGCTTCAAAACATACTTCTCTACTTTCCTCTGATGTGTGTAAGGCAATACGTCAATAGACTCCTCCGTTCTCAGCTCAATGCAGGAGATTAGCAAGTTGTTAATCACCTATAGAGTTAAGTGCAGTATATTCGTTAGTGCGAACACGGTTAATAATAGAACCTAGATTATCTGAACCAAAGTTATCCAAACCTTTGTAATCCGAACAAAACATCTAGTGTACTACTTAAAATACTTATTTGAGACGTTATACTTCATAGTAATATAGCAATATTCAAGATTTTTTTTCTCACTATTACTAGAAATATACAGTTGACTCTCGTTATAACGAATTGTTTGGGACCTGTAAATTCCTTCGTTATATCCGGATATTCGTTACAAGGCTCATAAGCGGATAATTATTAATGCTTTTTAGTGGGGGAAACATCAATTTCGTTACAAGCGGTTATTCCGTTATACCTAACTTGGTTATAACGGGAGTTCACTGTATATATGGATCTCCGTTCGGATTCTACTGTATATCAATACGTAAATAATAAATAATACATAATAAATATGCTCACTTCCTGTATAGCTGCTAGATCGTCCCCAGGAGTAGCGCTTAGAGCCAGTACTCTAAACTTAACGCTATTAACCACCAATTCTCTCACCACTTGTGAGTACGCGTAGTTACCCAGTGCCTTGTGTGCCTCGTCTAACACACAGCACACAATATCACCGGCCGGACAAATGCCAGAGGAGAGGTCATTCTGTAGAACCTGTGGGGTCAAGAAGAATACTCTGTTCTCTCTCCAAATAAGCGCTCTCTTCTGGGCAGAAATAGCACCCGTCATCTCGGTTACATCTGAGCGCGGTAAAGCGGTTATGTTGCAACAAGCGTTAATCTATGCAGGCAACATAATATAGCAGTTATTTGTATTATAAGGAGATAAGATAATAAATATGGAAAATTAAACATTTTTTGAATATTGCATAGTCCATAAATTATTTTCAAACATTGAATAATGCATAGAATAAAAATTCTTGTCAAACATTGAATATTGCATAGTATATAAATTATTTTCAAACATTGAATATTGCATAGTATAAAAATTGATGTAAAACATTGAATATTGCATAGTATAAAAATTGATGTAAAACATTGAATATTGCATAGTATAAAAATTCTTGTCAAACATTGAATATATTGCATTGAATATTGCATAGTATAAAAATTGATGTAAAACATTGAATATTGCATAGTAAAAATTGATGTAAAACATTGAATATTGCGTAGTATAAAAATTATTGTCAAACATTGAATATTGCATAGAACAAAAACTCTTGTCAAACATAACTCTTGTCAAACATTGAATATTGCATAGGTTAGTATATAATTTATTGTCCGTTGGCTATATTAATTATTACACTATAAGAACATTATAGTGTAAAGAATATATACATTGAAACTAAGCAAGGACAGAAATTTACATTGATTTGCAACAATTAAGTTTAGTGTCTAATATTAGAATTAGAGTATAGTTGAATTTGATATTTGACAAAATATATTTATAGACATTAATCTATAATCATCGATTTATATGTGCCGGGAATGTGCTGATATTAAACTGAATTCAACAATGACAATATTAGCCCACAACGTAGTACAGTGCAACTTTTATTATCCAAATTCGTTGGGAGCAGTCAAACATGTTCGGATAGTATAATGCTGAACTAATTTGTGGAATAATATTGGGCCAGCCAGGTGTGCTCGTTAATCGAATTTCGGATAATATAAGTTGCACTGTAGTCGGCAAAAATCCAGCCAAAAACTAATAAATCCTTTAAGAGCTTCCTTATATGTAGATGATCTATAAAAGCACATATAAAATAAGCAAAAATTTGTAGACTGTCTATAAAGTCTGTAGACTAAAAGCCCATGCCGTCTATGGGTAATACAGTAGATGTCGGATATAAGCACAGCGGTTATAAGAACATATCGGATATAAGCACAATATGTTGGAAAACGGTTGACATATACCCTGTATAATTTATGTCGGTTATAAGCACATTAAGTGCAATTACCGACGATGTGCTTATAACCGGCATCCACTGTAGTATGTAATTAACAGACAGTCTACATATATACAAGTTAATAAATTAATCCTTAACTATTCCTGCTTACTTGCTGAGCAACAAGTGGTTTTGTAGGCGCTAGGAACACAATCTTTCCCTCAGGGAACCATCTATAGAAGTTAAGCATCACAACTGCTGCAATGAATGTCTTACCCAGCCCAGTGGGTAGACACACGAGTGTGTTTTTAAACAAACAACGTCTGACAATAGAGAACTGGTAATCTCTAATCGGTAAGTTTATTGGATATTGCCATGTCTTTCCACTCTCTTCGTTAAACCCTGAAATATACTCTATTTGTGCTGGCTTATAACTGTTACACGGTATCTGGTTGTTAAAAGTAGAAGGTTTTGAGTGATCATCTATAATAAATAATAAATGATGAGATGCTAATTATATTTTCTCATGCAAATGTTCATATTTTTACACGCGTCCAAAATTCCGTAATTTTTAACAAAATAAATATTTCCATGATTGACTACTATAAAGGCAATGAATATGATCATTTTCGAATACAGTTGACTCCGCTTAATAGGGTCAGTTTTGTACCAGGGTAGTTTGGCCCAATTAAGCGGAGAAATGAATTAACCGAAAATATCTTGAGTCAAACTGTAATTACTGCATTTTAGCTGTATCTACACCCTTGTAATGTAAATAACAGTTTAATATTAATACTCGCCAGTATCAATCTATAGATAGATTGATTATGCCGCAATAATATTTTAAGAAAAATCTCATTACACAAAAATACAGTTTACAGTAAAAGTATATTAGATCCATTTAAAGTAGTGTCCATTAATATTAATTAAAATGTGCAACATGTACTTTAGCACACAAAACCCCCTCTAATTAAAGTAAATCATATAACATTGTAAAGTTAAAAGTAATGCTTAATAAGGTCGATAAATTTAGATATTATTGGAAATAATATTCATACACAATGCAAATGATAATGCTAATCTAATAAACGGTAAATGTAAATCACATTCGTATTGAGTAATAATTATCACCTTGGTTTAGCTGTGCAGCGCAATAAAAGTTAGAATTTTCAGATTCAAAAGCAGCATCTTTCCAATCGATATCATCCAATTCATCTAAATCTGGAGATTCCAATTCGCACTCGATCGACATATAATTCTTATTAACAACACATTAGTAGCATAAATAATTGTAATTAATTAATACAGTGTTTTAGAGACCAACATACACGATGCAACTTTGTTGCAAGCAATATGTTGCATGTAAATTACTTATTATACATAGTAAAATATTACTTTAAATCAGTACTATACGTATAATCCCAATGGATTTGTTAATTTCTAATTGAATAAAATGGAAAAACACACGCTGTCGTTTCCGCATTCCAAATTATTATACTTCGCCGGAGGAAATTGCATTTGATCCGCAACGCAAATTGAGAATCTCATGGGTTAAGGATTGGATCAAAATTGAGAGACGCAAAGTGCATTTCATCTATTGATGAAAGAAATTTTTTCACTTGACACAGCCAGTTATAGAAATTTCGTAGGGATGGACGTATTTCCAGTGATAAGGGTATTCTTAGTTATAACTGGATATTTATATATACACTCAAATCTCCTTTATTCGGGCACTGTCGTCCGGAGGCTGCCCATAACTAGGAATTCACCTAGATCCCAGAAATGCAATGGCTAGTACATGTGCAATCCCAAAGTGTTAATCTATATTTTCTAGATTCATTCAAAAATAAAAAACTGTCGTTAACGGGTCGTGGATAATTAAGAAGTGAAGTATTTCTAGGAAAATAATATGCAACATTACGATGTGTTCTTTAAACCGTACTTATAATTCTGATCGCATCATAGGTGGCTTTGATTAAGAGTACTGAGAAAGTAGGCAATAAATAAAAAATGTAACTAGAAATAATAAGTGTAGAAAGCATTACGACAATCATTCAATTGTTTTGAGAAGGTGAAATAATGCAATCGAAAATAATCTGAAAACATGTACTGAATTTTCGTATTTTCGTGCAACAACGTTGTAAGAAAATTGAACATGTTTCAATGCAACATGTTGGATGCAACAAAGTTGCATGCAACTTTGTTTGTATCGTGTATGGTGGGCTGAAGGATTTGATTATTATCAATGCATAATGAAAATTTAATGTTCCTAAAAAAAGCTTTAATTAATATCTTAAACATTTCACAAGTTATTTCAAGCATCAAATAATTAAACTCTATTAATTAATTAACTATGTTATATTTTACGTAAAATATCACAGAAAATTGTGTAATGCAAAATCATTAAAATATTATAGAAATTAATTACTATATTTAGAAAATATATGATGTTATTACCCCAACCTGTGGAGAAAGTATTAGTAACTAAATAAGTTAGCAAGTACGTAGTAAGTAAGTATGATAAAAAATAATTTTAAATTGAAAGTCCGTGGGTTTCGAAACCGATAAATAAAAATAGATTCGCAAAAGAGTAGATTTTAAGAAAATATAGTATTCACAAGTAAGTATAAATAAGCTTACAACAAACAAGAACTAAACTAATATAGAAACTAACATATACACAAGAGCTATGGACACTGTAAATAACCAACATACGCAGAGCCAAAACAAAATAAAAGTTTGTGCCGACTGCAATGATAAGAACGCAACTTGGTGCGACCTGAAATACGGCTGCTACCTCTGTATAGAATGCGCTATGATGCACAAAGAACTGGCTGATGGAAGTAATGTAAAGTCGTTCCAACTTGATAACCTAACTAACAAAGAATTAAAGCAAGTTGTAGGAAATGCATTGTCAGATAGTCTAGATAGCTACAGACCAGATTTCTATCTCAAACCGAACCCCACTTCTCTGTATATAATAAAATACGAGTACATACAGAATAAGTATAACAGAAAACTGTTTGGAGAGGAAGTGGAGGATTTCTATTGTGGGTTCAAAGGACAAAAGTGTGGAATGTTACAGAAGAAAAGTAAAAATAATGAAAAAGGTTGGAAACTAAGGTATATCCAATTAAAAGATGAAGTTTTGGAGTTCTACAGCAAATACGGAGATACTGATGCAAAGACAAGCCTACCACTCACACAGCTCGATATCAGCTTACAGCCTGTTGAGGGAAAACCGTATTCCATCTCGCTCTCGCACTTACAAGGGGACGAGCTAAAAAGAGTGTATTTCCTACACGGACACACGAATAGAGAAACAACAGAGTGGTATTATTCAATCCTAGCTATGCAACACAGTATATCCGAAGAGAACAGACTTAGAATTAGAGCTCACGTAAACATAAATAAGAAGATATCTAAATCAGGACACTTGTACAAAACTGGATCAGGAACAAAGGGGAAATGGAGAAAACGATGGGTAAAGGTAGTCAGTGGAAATATGCTATATTTCGAAGACGAAACATCCTCTTATCCCAGAGGAGAATTCGAATTAAACGCCAGTGATTCGATTATGGAAGGAATGGGTGATTATAAAACAGCACCTCCAACAGAGTTCACTTTTACTATCAAAACTCCAAACAGAGATTACAGATTCTGTGCGCTAAGTGAAGAGGAGAAAGTTGCATGGATACAGTATCTGAAGAAAAGTATTCATTAAAAAGTCTAGTACGTATATACATATTACATAAATAATGTAGTTTTCAATCTTTTCGCTTTCAAAATTCATTAAAATATATTAAACTTATTATTTTGTAAAATATACACTTCCGGTAACATGTGGATAGATAATACATAATTAATGGATTTAACATCATTATTTCCAAATTAATTCTTTATTTTTAAAACAAATACACTACCTGTTGAAAGTACAAAATTAATGGAATTCTATTAAGAGAACACTAATAATTTTACTTTCACTAAAAGCATATATCTGTAACTTTATGTGCTATTGGCATAATATACTTATTTAGTATGCGGCAAATATTAGTGATTCATGATTAAGTGATCGAGTAACTGAATAAACAAACATGCAAACAAACAAATAAACAAACAAACAAACAATCAAACAATCAAACAAACAAACAATCAAACAATCAAACAAACAAACAAACAAACAAACAAACAAACAAACAAACAATCAGTTGAGCTTGAAATATTTCGCAAGTTCCATGTCTATCTTCTTCCTAGTATAATATATCGCTTTATGGAATTCCATTTCGTCCATGCATCTCCTTAGGTTTGGCATAATACCATTATCCCCAGTAGGAGTTGGAATAGCAGGAAGATTTCCAGTTAGAACGCTCCAATTTCTAGGAGCACAGATTATATCCTGGCTACAAAACCTCTTTACATCCTCAATAGTTCTACTATCATCTACAATTACATTATCTTCCAATTGAGGCGTTGGATTATCTACAACACCACTCGGATTATCTAGCTGCATTACAGTACTAGCATTGTCTCGGCTAATACTCTTGCTAGCATCAGTATCCTGTATAGTCCGCATGTACTCAATGGCTAGCTTTCCTTCAGGCGTCTGTAGGAGATGCTCTGGTGTCCGGGCGTCCGGAAATAGCCTACTCTTTAGTGCGGGATCTAACTCAATGCCAGGAGACAGCAGGAGAGATATGAGAGCATCTACCTTGCTATGCTCAGTGTCCCCTTCGATTAGACGGGATTTAGCGCGACACAAGTAGAAGTGTGTTACAGTGGGAGAGAAGTGAATAGCCTCTGAGAATTGTTGAGTTGCTATTGCGTATTTTGATTGGGAAAACGAATCAATTCCTTTCGAATACAACACAAAAGCAAGCCTGGATTTAGCAAGAGAGTTGTGTTCATCAATTTGAAGAGCCTCTTCGTAATCAGAACGCGCGAAATCGCAATGTCCCAACTGTAAATAACAATCGCCGCGATTCATATAGAGACCTTTCTCATTCTTTTCAGACTCAATTCCTTTGTTTAGCAACTGAATTGCCTCTTCATAAAACTTCTTCTTATAACAATGAACTGCAAAGTCGTTGTAAGTTAATATCAATTGTTTATTGCTATCCCAGTAAATAGGATTATCTTGATCATGGTTGCATTTGTTGAGAGCGATTAGGAAGTCATCTGCCGCAGATGTATACTCACGTAAATTCCGATAAAGGACACCGCGAAATATGTGAAATTCCGCGCATGTCGGGTCAGTTTCTATAGCTAGGTTAATTTTTCTAAGCGCTTCCCTATTCTTATTCTGCATGTGGAGAGAAATGGCTTGTTCTCTATGGTGTGCGGCCGCTTTTGAAAGTTTTTCCTTCAAACTGAGCGCAATTGTATTGCAGCTATCTATGTCAAGGGTATGATGCACATCCTCAAAACACTTTGTATGCTTACCATAGGAATAGTACAGTATGGCTCGTAATACTAGGATATCTGCGTTATCGATATAGTCAGCCATAAGTTGGTTAATTATATCCAAACACTTGTTATGGTCACCCATTGCCCAAATGCAAGCTAGCTTTCGTATGTGAAATATAAGCTTGTTAGAAATCATCTGGATTGAATGGTCGAATTCTTTAACTGCTTCGGGGTAAAGCTTTTGGTCGTAGAGTGATTGTGCGTATAGAAAGTGATAAAAAGCGCATTTTTCAAGCAATTCTTGAGAATTCCGCATTGCAAGTGCTTTTTCAATGTTAATAATGGCAGATTTAAAATCACATAAATTGAATAAACAACTCGCTCTACGTAAATAGTGCGAATAACTTTGTGAATCAAGAACAACTAATTTATTCAACAAAACAAGCGCATTTTCATATTTTCCATCTTCTATTAGATTATCTGTTTGTTCTGATAAATTATTGAGTTTTTGAGAAATCAATTCTTGATATGTTTGGATTTTAGGAATATTTTCTTCTGTAATGAAAAAAGTTGGATTATCCTCCATTATTAGCTATGCTGCCAATAAATGTAAATGAGAATAATTAATATTTGCAAATAGAATAATTAATATAGTAGACTCTCGTCAATACGAACACGGATATGGCGAAATATCGGTTAAAGAGTACAAAATTTAATCCCCCTAACCTATACAAATGCATGTAAGTGACTGAGGTTAATACGATACGAACAAATTTCGACGGTCCCTTGGTTTTCATATTACGAGAATTACTACAATTCATTACATTATTATCACAACATGCTTACACCTGGAATTAATTGATTGCTCAGTAATTTGTAACATAATTAACTAAATTGGTATAATCAGTAAATTCGGTTAACAAATATGGGATACAATGAATAAATGATTATACGTACTATATAAATTAAGTTAATTAAAATACAAGACAAAAATAGACAGAATGATCTTGCATTTAATAAATTAATAATTTAATTAAAAGTTACACCGTTTGAAAGTCATATTAATAACATACCAATATATACTGAATATACGGATAGTTTGTACGATTAAAGTGAATACAAAACTGACTGTTTTACTGTGTGAAATTTCGAGTGAGTAGAGGCATTGGAGTAGTACCGATTATATTCACCTTTGATTTGATAAGGTACTTTGGAATTGGATATATTTTCGTGTCAAATACAGAGAGAGTTTCAAGCCTAAATATGGATTGAAAATTAAAATTTTAATATAATTATTATTGGCAATTTATAACAATTGCAGAATTTGTCAATAAAATTATTCAAAAATAACTTTAAATATGATTCATGCTCATGTGATAACAAAATATGTGAATTGAAGATCTACTACAGTACTTGTTAGACAAATAAGTAAATTGAAACATACTTGGTATAATTATTCTTATAAATTATAAAGACTCGTGAAAATATGCAATAAATTAGGTATGTAAGTTACATAAAATAGTAGATATAAGCAAAAATCAAGGTTTTCAAGTAATTTGGTATTTTAAGTCACACATCTGATCACAACTTTGACTTGGGTTAAAAACTAACTTAAAATGAGGATTTGCAATATACTTAACAACAGGAAACAACTTTAAGCCATGAGATAAGACAGGAATTAATACATCATTTGAACTGACAATATTTTACGAATTACAAATAAAATTGAATAATGAGCTTATTCTAATAGAATAGGTACAAATATAAAATAATTGCTTACTTTAATTTTACTAATGTAATTTGTAACTGAAAATAGAACAGTTCGAACTAGGTCAGAATTGCATAATTAACCTAAAAAAACCCATTTTAATGATTTGGTTTTAGATGTCATGAAAGTTATAAACAAGATTTTCCTATAACGAACTCCACATGTTATGTCGAACAAAGTTCTGAATGCTAATGCAATTGTGCAATTTTCCAACTGACTAGCTCAGTTCACGTAATAGGTGAAAGCTTTCATGCAATGTAATTACAAAGGGGTTATAATAATGTGCTAAGTACGTTGAATATTTAAGCAATTATTAATTAATAAAAAATATACAATAGAACCTCGTCAGTACGAACACGGTTAATACGAATCTTCGGTCAGTACGAACAAAATTTTTTTAGTCCCTCAAAAGATTTCCATTATAATGACACGGATTAATACGAATTCGGATGAGGAAAACAAATTTTAACAGTCTCTTATATTAACGAGGTTCGATTGTACCTCTTCTAATGTAATTTTCAGGCACTAGCAGAGTAATTTGTGACAAATATAAATTCCATTTACGAAGCCGGTTTTTATATTGGTCGATCTAAAATCCAGTAATTTATCGTTTATTTTTAGGACACCAATGAATTATCCAGGAGAGCGAGACACTCCTTTTGGAGTACAGTAGAAAATTGGATCAGACCAGGATTAGGAGCGTATGTATAAATGGTTGTAGTGGATACCGGTTATAAGAACATCGTCGGGAACTGCATATAATGTTCTTATAACCGGTGTTCTTATATCCGTTATCTACTGTATAATGTAGGCCACACACACCTCCTACACTTGTCAATGAGTCTACATATGCTACTCTGCGTGACTCTAATGCAGGAGTTAATAACTAATGCGGATAGAGTGTGCTGGTAGGCAGAAGCTATCGCTGCGAGAGAGAGAGACGTTATAGGCAGCCCGCTGATGTCCAGATAAGAGAGATTAGGCAGTCTGGCCTGACATAGTGACGTCACGAAGCTTTCTGTTAGTTTGCAGTTACTCAGATTCAAATGACTAGAGATAACAATAGAGCAATAGCAGAACAGTAGCTAATAATATAGGGGTTGACTAATTACAGTAGAACTTCGTTAGTAAGAACACGATTAAAATACGAAATTCTGGTTAATACGAACACTATTTCAGTCCCATTCAAAAGACTTTTTGATATAAATGATTTTGGTTAATATGAATTCCGGATAAGGTGAACGCATTATGACAGTCCCCTGGTGTTGGTACTAACGAAGTTATACGAACACAGGGACCGTCGAAATCTGTTCATAATATCCGGAATTCGTATTAACTGGAGTCACTTGCAAGCATTCGTATAGGCCATGATAATTAAACTTTGTACTGCTTAACCGATATTTCACCTATCCGTGTTCCTAATAACGAGTCTACTGTATTGTAGCTGGGAATAATAGCCAAGCTATCAACCTGCAAATATGGATCCTTAAGGGCCATATCACTACTGTTAATGGCATATTGTTATTTGACTCACTCTAGTAGGGTTAGCTTAGGAATAATGTGTGTAATGTGTGTATCGGTGATGTTAGCAGCATCAGATAGATTCAGACTTCTGAGCTTAGTACAGCTAGCGAGGCCCTCTATAACGGACTTATCTGTCTCTGCTAACTATACATATACAGTAAACTATAGTCAATAAACTATAGTATTAATAATAATAATTACAATAATTACAGTAGAACCTCGTAATACGAACAAGGTTAATACGAATTTCCGGATTTAAGACAAACAAAAAGTTCCACAAAATCAGGTCCCTACAATGGCTATTCAATGGGTATTAATCCGGGTATTACGAACTCCGGATAAATCGTACTATTTTTTACGTCCGTTGGTGTTCGTATTAACGAGGTTAGAAACTTTGGTTAACAAAACCTCGTTAGTACGAATATCAGGGGATCCTCAAAATGTGTTCGCCATATCCAGAATTCTTAATAACCGGTGTCAATTATATTGAAAATGTTTTGAAGGTGACTGAAATAGTTTCTTGTTAACTAGAATTTCGTATTAACCGTGTTCGTACTAACGAGAATCTTAATTCTTCTGTATATAGACACCCATGGAGTAGTACTTATGGAGTCTACTATATATGAATGGATTTACCATTTCAATATAAAACCCGGCTTCACAAGGGTGAAGTTTTGATGTAAAAATGACCTTGCTAGTAACTGTAATTAGAACATTAGAAAAGGTGTTGACCGATATATAAGTACAGTACAACCTTGTTAGTACGAACCCTTCAAAGCATTTTGAATACAAATTAAATTGGATAATAGGAATTCCGGATAAGGCGAACGTACAGTTCCGAAAAATCAGGACCCTACAATTGCTATTCAATGGCTATTACTCCGGTTAATAAGAACTCATAAAGTGATGCATTTTGACGGTCCCCTGGAGTTCGTACTAACTAGGTTCTACTGTATTTCCTACAATTAACATACTGCTGGGTTGCTATGTAGATCCAGATATTCCAACTGCTCTAAGGAACCTAGGATGAGTCTAAACACTCTGTCTGTCATCTTGTAGCAGTTAGCCAGTCCCAGATGGGAGAGACTAGTGCAGGTGGCCACCACATACCCGGTTCTGTTAGTCAGCTGTATGCAGCTACTGAGCTCTAGGCGCGTCAAACTAGTGTAAAGGGATGTTCGTAATCACAACGAGGTACAGTTCAAACCGGTTTTTTCTAACCATTTCTTTTCAGATAAAAATAGTAAGAAAAACGGATAGTAAGAAAAAACCGATAGTTAGAAAAAACCGATGAAAATACAGTATAGTTGAAATTTCTTACAAAAGATTGCATTACTAATAGTTAGAATAAACCGATAAGTTAGAATAAACCGATTAGTTAGAATTACCCGGTTTCGACTGTAGTAAATACCCTAGCTGTTGCATTATTGTATTGCTATATTGATAAATTAATAAATGGGGTAATTCATATTACAGTATAACCTCGTTAGTAGGAACACCAGGGGACCGTCAAATGCGTTCGCCTTATCCGGAAATCGTATTAACAGAAATCATTTGTATTAAAAAGGCTTTGAAGGGGACTGAAATAGTGTTCGTATTAACCGTGTTCGTACTAACGAGGTTCTACTGTTTATACAGTTGACTCCGCTTAATAGAGTCACCTTGGGACCAGTTTGCTTTGACCTATTAAGCGGAGAAATATATTAACCGGTGGCTCTATTAAGCGGAGTAAAGTGTATACAGTAGATGTCGGATATAAGCACACCGGTTATAAGAACATATCGAATATAAGCACATAAAGTGCAGTTCCCGACGATGTGCTTATAACCGGCATCCACTGTACATATAATCAGGAATCCATGGTGAATAACGTACGTAGTTTGGAATTTAATGACGAGTGGTATAGCAGCTCTATCAGTAATGTGATTAGAGCCTGCCAAACAGAGTGTAGTGAGAGCAGTGAGAGAAAGGAGACAGGACAATCCATAGTCCGTAACCCCCACCCAGTTGAGTTGTAGCGAGGTCAGATACTGAGTGTCATTCTGGGACAGGAAATGACAGATCTGGTCTCCTTTGAAAGAGTATGTAGTACCAGGGTATAGGGACAAACTCTGAAAAATAAATAATAATATTAATATTATTTTTTCCATCTTAAAGGGAATTGCAAACGTTGTGTATTGCTTCAAAGGGGAATTGTTAACCAATGTGTGACATAAGAACCTTTTTGTATTATAAAATGGTTAAAAAAGCGTGAGATAGGTTTCAAATTTCGGGAATTTATGTAACGTCTGAAAAGGTAGAGTACGTACTTGTAGCTGAGGTGCGATCCCCTGTAAGAGTATCTGCGTTTGAGAATCAGAAAGAGTTACAATGGAGTTTGTAAGATTCAAGTGTTTGGGTTGCTTTGAAATTATCCAATCCAGATTATCAGCTGTTACGGACATTCTCGACAAGTTTAGGTGTGCATATAGAAAGGGAGAATTAGCCAATAGGAATATACGCTTGCAAGCAACAGAAATAGCAAGCAGAGAAGAGAGAGGAAGGTAGGATAGGATTAGGTGTATGAGCTCATTTGGCAGCTCTAGGATACCAGATTGGCGAAAGGAATGTGTCTATAAATGAGAAGAGTAATTCATCAAAGTATAATACTGTGGAACCTCGTTAGTACGAACGCCTTATCCGGAATTCGTATTAACCAATATCATTTGTATTGAAAAGGGGCTGAAATAGTGTTCATATTTCAACCGGAATTTTGTATAACAGTGTTCATACTAACGAGGTCTACTGTACTATGGATTCAAACTTACAATTAAAGTCTTCTTTATCCGCCCCTTACTAACAGAAATATTCTTAATAACTTTGTTCCTTTTCCTTTGACACTTAGGCTTATCTTCCAATATAACTTTACCACCGATACTAGCTGGTTTCCTCCATTGATACACGCCTGACCGCTTCCAATGTCTCTCATACGAACGCAGTGTTACGAGCGGGGGCCCGCCTAAGCTGGCTCTGATGCAGGATTCTATTGTGTCTTCTTGGTGACCCATACCCACCTTAGGAAAGTGCATTGTAAGGTCACTGCTATCAAACGGAGTTGTATTGTAGCAATCCATGGTTTGAATAGCATGTTCCGCTTCCATTAGTAGCTGTGTGAAGGAATCTGTCTGAGAGGTGTGAAAAGTCGGTTCTTGAGTGGATATTTCAATTGGGATTAGCGTCGAATGTTCATAGTTACGAATAGGCATACAAGTGTGTGTTGTATCAGAATTAACATTACGAGTAACTACTTTGGGATAGTTAGTATGAGTGATTCTATGTTTGGTATTTGAAGTGAAAGGGTTTGCGAGATCTACATCCAACAGGTGTGGTCTGATAGCGGAGACTTCTGTGTCCCAAATGCGAGCTAAGTCACTCAACACCGGAGGAATAGTGTAGCCGATCTCGTCCATGTACCACACTATGTAAATACAGTAGACTCTCGTTATATGAACATGAACGGACGGTAAAAATTTGTTCGTCTAATCCGGAAATTCGTATTAATCGTGTTCGTACTAACGAGGTTCTAGACTCTAGTCAATATGAACATGGACAAGGCCAAATATCGGTTAAAAGGGGTATAAAGTTTAAAATGATTCTAGCTTAAGTTAAATAAATGTATGAATGTGGTCAGGTTTCAACGGTCCCCTGGTGTTCATATTAAACAAGAGTTTACTGTATATAAATTGAAACATAAACAAAAGCCAATGCACCAGAAATGCCCAATTCTTTTTCCTACCTGTATTGTAATAGGATTAATTTAGTCTATTATGCATGGTTATATTGTCTGATAAGTGTCTGTAACGGAGTATTAATACAACAATAGTGGTTTGTTTATAATACTAGCTACGGTCCTAAGTATAGAGAGATGGGAACGCAGTGTTATCTGTCGGCTGTAGCCAGTTAAGCTCGCTATACTCCGTATCAACGGCATCGTACACATGGAATGAATACGCGTGTCTCGATTTATCGGATGTATTCGCTTCACTCTTATGCAAAACACGTGAGTGAATTAAAACCAAAGATCCTCGCTTAGCCTCGAGAGGTACCCACCCCTCTGTAGGGATTTCGTATTGCGTTCCAGTGTAGCACAACTCCATTGCGTTGGGAGCAGATCTCTGCATTCGGTAGGTCACTAATGGGTGCGTAAGATGAGACCCGGGTATAAAGGAGAGACAACCATTCTCAATCGTAGCGTCATCTAATGGGATCCAGTAGCCTAGCAACGAGTTCGAAGGCTCGGTATGCAGGAATGTAGAATCCATATGTACGTTGCATGCTCCTCCTATTTTTGGTTGTTTGAATATGTACATGCTTTGTGGTATTCTTGGTTCTTTTAGCTTGAGAGACTTAGCTATATCTTGGACAATGGATGAGTGAGTGAACTTGTTGAATTCTGGGTCTAATGTATGAAGTGCATGTCCGATTTTATTCAGGCATAACTCAATAGGCCCTGATAACTCTCCTGTATCAGTGAATGCGTTTTCTTCGAAAAAGTAACTAATATTAGCGCCACTGTTTATAAAGTATTCTGTTTGTTCCTGGGAGTTACCCTTTTCACTGCCGCATACAAACTTGCATTTGGGATGCGTTTTAATGTCTAACTGATTGGAGAGTTGTATAGCTTGTAGCTTTAGCTTATCGCAGGATTCTACAGGGAACACATTGTCTATGAGGAGATAGCCGTTCGTATTGAAGGAGGCTATCTGATCCGAACTGAGTGCAGACATTCAAATGACTGTAACTAAATAATAAAGGAATTACAGAGGTTTTGATTATCCGAACTCGTTTGGACCAGTCAAACATGTTCGGATAATTTAAGGCTGATTTATTGAATCCAATGTTTATTGAATAACATTTACAACTAGCCAGGTATGTTCGGAATATCGAAGAGTTTGGTTTTAATTAATCGTAGTTGGGATAATCGAAGTGCCACTGTACTTAGATGTTTTCTATGTACTTTCAGGCAGTAGAAAAGTAATTTTTTACATCAAAATTTAACCTTTGCGAAGCCGGGTTTTATATTGAAAAGGTCTTCGGCCAATTTATAAGTCGCCTAATAAAAAATATGGACATTTAACAGTGCAAAATTGTTTATTATTATAATTAAAAAAACATTACTTTGAGATAATCAATAAATGATTTATTAATATACAGAGAATGGGTCACAGAATAGCTCTGAAGGAAAAAATAGCGGAAAAAAATCAAATTAGAGATATTATCAATATAAATGAGAAATATTTAAGGAGGGGGTTTATAAATCGAATTCGTCTTTGTTGCAGAATTCATTGTAAGAAGGTAGCTCGGTTGAAGTGTCAACTACAATTTCGGGCAAAGTCTCATATTTCGGTGGAAGCTCATCTTTCGCTGAAAAAGATTTTGGTGTTTCTGAATTTTGCTCCATTTCTAGATGAACAAAATCGCCGAATACAAATGGATATCCACTTGCTAAATACCCCTGTAACCTCCCAGATAAGTACAAGTATATCCAACAAAATATCAACACGGAAATGCAGAGAATAATCGCGAAAGTTAACAGAAATTTCCCTACAGTGTCATAGTCAAATGCATACAGGAAAATAGATAATCCAACTGTGATGAATGCTCCGAAAGCGAGCAGAAGTGAGGTTATAAGAATAAAATAACGAAAGTTTTTAGAGCTAATAAATTCTGTCATTTCAATCAATAACTTGGATAATAGAAGTTAACAGTAGCTAATTATAATGATCCATCGTATTATAATAATATTAATAACTATAAATTAGTTGGGTAGAGACCGTATAAAAACCTAATCAGATATTTAGGCATTAATTAAAGAGGCCAGATAATTCATGGTTACTAGTCACAATGCATAATTTATCAATAGAAATAATCTATTTGGAGAAACAATAGAAACTCTGACCAAGCCCATATAAAGTGTATTATCCATGTCCTTCCCTATTACGTTTTCGGATTTATTTACCACTATATATGTAAAATATTCCTGTAATATCATTTTTAACAGGTTTAATATTACTACTATGTAAATACAATCGAGCTTGGCCATCCTAACAATCAAAATCCATATTTGGATTTGGAATGGATTTCAAAATAATTACCAAATCCAATTCATAACCCATAATATATGGAATCCCTTATGGATTGTAAATGCATAAATACCTACGTATCACAAATATACGTATTAATTCATGTTTTATTCCATTATGTTAATTTAGTAATCAACATGACTTAAATAATCATTATGTTAATATTATGCTGTCATAATCCAGCCTTTTAATATAGAATCCGATGACTAAGTTTACGTAGTGTCCGGGGTGAATTACGTATTAGTAGTCTTAAAATATTAGCTTTCAGGTGCTAAATAGTGATTTCAAGGATATTACTATCATGTTAGAGTAGATATTTAGTTGCGATAACCAAAGTATTGTGGAATTGTGGTGGAAATAATACTTTACGTAAATTAACATAATTCTGAAATATCAAGGGGCTATTCAAAAGAACTGTGTCTAGAATTTTGGTCTCTCAATAGAAAACACTAATACAAAATAATTAAATCAAACCTCTACGCTTTATTAAGTTTAACAAAAGAGTTATAAATCCACTGTCATTATAGCAACATTTTCAGCTCTCTTATTGTTATGAATTTGTATAGCATTTAACAGAATTAGAGTGCAACTGTAATTCAATAATTGAGTGATGATGATCCACATACTAGCAATTTAATTAACTAAGTAGTAATTGAATAATTAAAATTAATATAGTGTTGAAAGCAAGTTTATAAAGGTTGCCTACTAGTGATATTATTAGCAGCTAGTTACATTGACAAGGATGATATATTGATATTTAGCCAAGTTGTGTAATACATGTATCATGTGATAAAGATATCTTTTATGAAGATATATTTAGTATTTACGTATATGCTCTACTGGGCCAAAAGTATTCGAACAATCAAAATCTTTGTGCCACTTGTGCCACAAATAGCTTATGACAGGGAGACAAATTCTACTACATTGGTATGATCTGAAATGCATTAAAATATCATATTATCGTTATAAACTTGGAATTCTAGTGGTTTCAAGTATATTTGAAGTGGTATATATATGTCCCTCCAATTGTGGCACAAGTAGCATAAAAATTTGTGATTATCCTAATACTTTGGACGAGTAGAGTATTATGTGGAAAGATCATGATGATCGATTTATTGTGACAGCTAACATATATTACAGTAGTAGTAATAATTTCCACCATCATGCAAATGTTTCATAATCTGAAAAGCTGAAATAATTCAGTTTTCCTGTCTAGATACGTATATTATAAAATTTAGATTTTAATAATAATAATCCGTTAGAATATTTATAGTAATTATCTACCAAACATAGCAAATACGACACTATGGAATGGTTCGTAACTTGTATTTGATATGCTATTAAGTTAATCTGCATTTTACAATAACTGTTACAATCTATTGTGGTTGAGTAGGTAGAATTTTGAAGTCAAAAGCTATAGAATAGCAACTGGAACGGTTTGTAAATTAATTGATCTCTAGTTTGTAACATGATTAGAGATTACATTTGTTGCATTAAGATTTTAATTCAGATATTAATTCAGATAATTAATCTTTTACAGGATTTTGTAGTAGTAAATTGATTCAGAAATCGATTATTGATTTCCAAAGGTTTTAATATGAATGTGTGATGATAATTATTTCATACCACAAACTGGTAATCACAAATATTTACCAAATTGATATACTATAATAACCTCAATGTTAATTGGTATACTATAGTCTATATAGTCTATCTTGATGTACAATTTTAGAATGTGTGGCTAATTAAACAAATTAAACTAATAGACTTGGAATTGTAATCACAAAGTTAATTTAATAACATTATAGATAGCGTCTAAATGGCCCTATTCGTGACAACCAAGTATCTAGTAGATATTAATATTTAATTAAAATTTATCAGTTTAATTGCAAGCGAATCGTTCTTCAAAATATTGATAGTAGACTACATAGAGGCACTAAGCCAATAGGAGATTGATTATTAATACTTTGGTAGTCTCGTATAAGATCACAAGCATCAGTCTATGAGAATCGTTAACCAACAATTATTAAATACTGTTTTCGCAGCCAATTATTCTCTGAAATCACACGATTGAATAGTTCATAATTTAGCTTTAATTTGCTGGAATAAGTGTACGTTTGTGTGCTAAGCAGTAAATCAACTATTAAATAATACTATGTATCAAATTATAACTAGAGTCAGCAAAAAATTGCAGACATGTGATTATCGGATATACAGTCTAAAAGACCACATTCACATTAATTTACGCACAAAAATTACTCGTGCAAAATATCCTTACTTTGTTATTGTTGAGCCTAAAATAGTTTACACTAACTAGTTCAGGTAAAGTATGAACATTGTGAAATTGTAAAGAAACATTTATTAAATTATACCAGTGCTTATACTATATAGCGGATTATCTCAGGACTTATAATGTGTTTAATTAATATTTTTACTACACTAAACCTCGGTTAGCACGTATTTCCTTCGGGAGAGAAAATTAGTACGTGTTATTCAAGTGTACGTACTAACCGAGTTGCACTATTAGAGATACATATAAATTGACAAACTTTGTTTCTATAAGTTAGTACATACTAAGTCGAATTACGTACTAAACCAGGTATGTAGTAACCGAGTTTCACTGTAATTAACTCATTACTAATGACAATAAACTATGTATCTATATAAGTATAGTTCCTTGAGTTAACAGGTCTATATAGTATAGGTTCCTGAAATGGGCCAAATAAGCAAATTTATACAAAATGATTTGCAATTTAAGTAATAATTCATACATTTTTGGAATTAAAAGTTGTCAACGTAAGTTTTTCAGCTGATAACTTCATCAAATACACCATATATATGTAACTATCTCTATAGCGTGAATTGACTCAATCTATCGTTGATATCTCTACTAATAAAATCTAAATATTATTATAAACAAATTTTCACCTGCTGGTATGTTAACTCAGCTATAATTTAATAATCAAAGGAATTTCAAAGCTATCAATAAATATTTGTTGCCTACAATTGTAACTAATTTATTCTGAATATTTTGTAACACAGATTGAACTGTTGTTCAACATGAACAAAGTTCTATAGTGTTGTGGCTAAAATGTACTATTAGGCTGTAATTTATAAAATATAATTCTGCTGTTATAGTATTGATGAACTGACATGGTGTAAAACATTATGTAGCTGGACATAATATATGTAAGAAGTCAGACAGCCCACGAGGCTCTGTAAATAACAGTACTCTGTAAATACCAAGTTAAACTAAAAAAAAGGAAATTCATAGTTTTATAATAATTGATGAAAGAAAATAGTTTTAGAGCGCGGGTAATTCAAATGAATATTTTTAGTCCATTGAAATAAAAGATTGAAATAGGCAGTAATTACAATAAATTGATTAATCAGAATGGCAAAGAAAGCGATAATAATCCATGATACATCTTCAGAGTCTTCGTCTGAGGATAATTTGGAGTTCATCTGGGCACAGTGCGATTATCAAGCATGTCAAAAATGGAGAAAACTAAATAAAAATGATTTCGAGAAGGATGGAAAGCAGACAGATAATTGGTATTGTAGTATGAATACTGATCTTGAATATAATGAATGTTCAAAACCTGAAGAAAACTGGGAGATTGAAGACTACAGGTATAATAACAAATTCAACCTTTACTCAATTGTACTTGCGAAAAGTAAAGCTTCACCTAAATGGCCTGCCATGATAACTTTATGTCCGGATAAAAGAAAATATACAAACAAAAAGAATTCGATCTATCATGTCGAATTCTTTGAAAATCGCCACACCCATTTATGGGTTGATGCGCACAACATTGAAGAAATGAATAATACAACGACTTTAAGAGCTGGAAAATCACAGAAGAACTTTTTAAAAATGAAAGCTGCGTTTGAAGAGGCGAAAGAAGCAATGAGATTTGACGTAAGCGATAGATTAAAATTGGTGAAGTTCGTATATGTTGTAGGAAGCGAGGGTAGAAAAGAAGAGGCTGTAAAATTAAATCGAGGTAAAATTAAACAGAAAAAGATTGATAAAAGTACAGAATACGTTTGTAGTTCTAATAATGCTAGCCCGTGTGGAAGACTAGTGAATCAGGAAGTTTTCACGGATTTCAGTGAACTGCACAAATACGGAATATGTTTGCTCGATGAAATGCAATTTTTGTTAACTCGACTTAATCACTCAGTCTCAACTCCAGATTAATTAATCATTCATTTAGGGGCGAAGTAAATCAAAATAAACAATTATTTATCTGACAGTTTCCGTTTTGATTAATTATACTACTTTGTTGGTACATAATTAGTAGCAGTAATTTGAATAGGTTGATTATTAAAATATAGAGATTGCTTGGCTCTTTCTAGATTTGGACAATTATGGATATATAACAGGGATTGCACAATCTAACTACATTAATACTTATTATATTAGTATTGATTAATCAAATTAATAATGGTTTCCACAGCAAATGTGAAAATCTAATTTGTGTTTCTTAATTAAATAAATTAAGGTTTATAATTTTGCTTTATCTAAACCATTTTCTCTATAAGTAATTGGTTGCAATTGTGTGCTTCCAATACACCTCTTAAACAGTTCAATGTAAATTTGACAAGAAATTATTTGTTATTGCGTTAATTAATTTGTTCAGATGCTAGTATTTATTACGTAACAATAGATAGACAAATATATTTGTAAAAAATTTAGATTACAAAATAATTTAAATAATACATTAAGGCTGTCTGGACTACATTGATTCAAATTATTCTGGCTCACTATATTTCACATAATACAGACAATCATATAAATCAGTTGTTATCCAGATATCAAAGTTAATGCAGGTGATAATGATTTAGTAATAATTAATCTAATTAAGAAACTTAACAGATTTACAAGGATTGCATATACTCTTAATCGCTTAGGACCAAATTACGCGATACCGAAATTATGTATTACGAATAGTATGTAGATATATGCGATTCAGTAATAAAATGCTTAAAACTTTTATTGCGGTGTTTTGACTCGATATACTCAGTTTGCAATGACGGTTATTATGAAACAATGATAGAGTTGAGAGTTCTAAGAAATACTGACCAGTTTCACCTAAGTTTTATTAGCAATTAATTAACCAGATAGCCATAGCAATAAGAAACTTAATCTTCCATGAGTTGTTTATACCAACTTTTATGAGTTTGCTTATACCCTCTGAGAGTGCATGTAAACAACTTATGTACATATTTATGTTTCTTTAGATATAATTGAATACATTTATTAACATATGTTTGTTATTGGTGCTGCAAATAGTGGTCCAAATTGTAATGTTTTATGTAATATTTGTACAAATTAGCATAGGGAACTACAAGAGTCATATTGTATAAGGAAATAGACAGAATATATGCAGCAAGCTTACTAGTTGGGTAAGCAAATATGAATAAAAAAGGACATGAGAAAAATTGCAAATTTTTAATTCATTTCAATTTACTAGGATACTTAATAAAAATACGTACATGTTATGCTAAAATTAATAATATTAATGGGCTAACAACCACATAATAGGGTTCCAAATACTTAACAGAATGTTGACAGTCATGTTTCAAATAAGTAGACGAATAAAACTTTGAATTTTGAGTGAACTGTTCAAATGAATAAAATTATAAGTATGTTAATTTTAGGTTCCTTTTGTTCTAACCGAGATAAATTGGATCTGATATTTTGGCCATTATACAGATATATTCCTCACAAGATTTTATATTAAAATATTATTCAAACAGGATACCCTCTAAATAAATATATGTGGTCAATAAATCTATACCTCGTCAATAGTATTATACAATGGAGACACAGAGTTTATCTAAAATCCACACAGATATCTCAACTAATTACATATCTTTGCTAATATAATCCTTTTTAGTAAGTATATATGAGATATACTACTTTGAACTTATATATCTGTTGTCTAGCATAATGGCTGTACCAGCCAGAGTAGAGAAAAGCGAAACTTGGTTAAGTTTGCAATAGTGTTATCAGCAGAATTATAGACTAATACTCATTAATGTAGCAAGATTTTTGTAGATTTTACATTTGCGATGTCTATTGATGGTACTGATAGGACAAATCGAAATAAATTACAATTATCTACAATGCTAACATAACTTATAACGCGGTTATAGCGTACCTGAATTAGTTTGTAAATCGGCTTAGCAAGTATGTGATTCTTAACCACTATATAATTATTTCGATGCAGTATAAACTCGGTTAATAAGTATATTCGGATAATAGATATTTATTTTCCATTCGAGTTCGTTATAACGAGTTTTACTGTATCAGTTATTTAGGATGTGGTAATACAGTAGACTCCACTAGTTTGGATACCGGCTATAAGGTTCAAATCTCCAGAAACCAATGTGTTTCAATCAACATACCGGCGGTCTGTACATCAAATACATTTTCTTCTAATTGTGACAACTATAGGAATCGACAGGATAAACAACTGTCCATACCAGAGGATTTCTTAGAACAAAGTACCATAAGTGTATTTGTTGACTTAAGCAATTAGGTTTATAAGTATACTATTATAACTTCCCTTTTCTGTAAAAACATAGAAATTCCTGGTTATACAAGGCGATTATTAATTAGGTACACCTCTTCTACAAAAGTTTATGTGGGCAAATTTTGCAAACAGATCAAATAGGATTTACAAGTAATCTCATTATATGTTTGTTTGTGAACTTATTAATAATTTTTCTTTTAACTTGGTCCACATGAAAGATTAACGATTATGTTATAGGTTATTAGGCCATACCTGCTATAATAGGTTGCTACGAACAAACTCGTTGCTAATTAATAGGTTTAGGTATGTATTAGAGGATGGATTATGGCCATGTCATCAACTTGAATGGATTTATTAGTGCATACTGCTAATGTTTTCAGTGCAAAAGCAAAGTGAATTGGCTTTAAAATTATTCAGTCTAACTAAGTATAAATAGAAATATATTTGGTGAACAAAGTAACTAAGTCAATATCAACCATACAAATTCCACAATGTTTTCAATCTTGAAAAAGATATCTCTAATAAGCCAAAAACTTAAAAAGCACCGAAAAAATGGAATGATGAATAAGAAACAGTCATCTAATTTCTGTAATATTTCGCAAATCGGTGAAGGAGGTTGTGCGAAAATATACAAAGCAAGGAATCCAATCACAGATGAAATAGTCGCGATTAAGCAAGTCAAATCGAAAAGTGATTACGGTCGAGAGCTCTTGGAGAAAGAAATCGAGACAATGAAAATAATGAAAGGCAATAAGGGTATTGTACAGCTGATCGACACCTACAAAGAGGACCAATCCACTAATCTTATACTTGAATACATTGACGGATGGTGCTTACAAAGTTTAGTTGAACAAATATCACTCGACGGGCGGTTAATCGCAGCCATTTCAAAACACATTCTTTTATCACTTAGCGATCTCCATGCAAACGATATAGTGCATAGGGACTTGAAATGTGGCAACATCATGATCACGAAAAATGGTAGCACGAAGTTAATCGATTTTGGCTATGCAACTGTAATGCCAAAGTCTCATCAAATTCGGAGCGGGAGAGTTGGAAGTCTCTATTGGATGGCTCCTGAAATATACCAGAGATTGGTATACAATGAAAAGTGTGACATTTGGAGTTTCGGAATCATGGTGATAGAAATGTTCCTCGGAGACCCACCCTACTACGGCACCAGATTTGGACAGAGAGAAATAATGGATTTTCTAAGTAATGGGATAGTACCTATACCCAACAACATGCCTGAGAAAATGGCAGATTTTGTCAGAATGTGTTTAAAGATCAATCCCCGTCAACGGCCTTCGGCAAGAGAATTGTTGCACCATCCTTTCATAATGGAATCTGCTCCAATGAAGTTCTTAGTACCTGCCATTAAGAAATGCGTTGAAGCAAACACTGAAACACCGATTCATCAAGCTTAGTAATTATTGTATTAATTTTAAATTTCAATTACAACAATTGTCTCTCATTCTTTCGTAACAATGAATAATATTGTATTACCAAACAAAGTGTCATGAGTAATGGGTTTAATAGAATATAGTAAGCATAACTTACTATAGTAACTTAAGGGATCTAAAAGTATAATAAACATAAATATTATGTAGAATATATTTGTATTTCTAAGTAAGTCATGTCGAAAATAAAGACATTAAACTCCAGTGATTTCTTTGTATAAAATATCAAAATGCTATTGAAGAACAAAGCATTTTAATTTTGATTAGTTCAAGTAATACATTATCAACTTTTGAACTGGATATTACGTAAATAATTTTTGATCATCTTACACTGAGTCATAATCAAGAATTTAAATCAACTTACCAAATTATAGGATAATAAAAGCTAAGAAGCGCGCAACAATTCATAATGAACGTGATAATGGTCAGGCGATAAAGTAAGCTGAGGAGTAAATACAATACAGTCGACTCCGCTTAATAGAGTCATCTCGGAATCAGGTTACTTTGAAGACGATTAAGCGGAGAAATCTATTAACCGAAAATATTTGCCAAACTGTCTTTCCGTTCTATAAATCCTGTGAAAATTTGATCCCTTTAATTAAGCGGAGAAAGCTATGAATCGGTGGCTCTATTAGGCGGAGTCGACTGTATTTCCAATAGAGTAACTAGGTTCTAAGTTCACAGAATATTCCCTAAACTTTAATGATATTACTAAGGTGCAATTATTATCTGTTTGCAATAGTTGCATACGATGCTGTAATATTCCTCAGGAACATTTATGGATAATTTGCAAATGGATATTTAGGTTTCCAAATATTGTAATGCAAATATGAATATTTACCCTAAATATTATATGCAACTATGAAATGTATAATTCCCAAACGATATTGCTAAGATAAATCCTTTTGAATATATTATGTGACTTATCAGAAGACTATCTTCAAGAAATTATGGATAGTCTAACTTCCTTATTTGAGTAGACGACATCTCACTCGAGCAATTTATAAGACATGGACAAACATATGTTTTACAGGTCGCAAGTGTGTAGGCGATGTATATAATTCTAATTAAATGATGCGCGATCATACGCGACATATTAAAAGTAATCTTTCTAGAATATGGTCACCTGTTACCAATACGAACACTATTAAACATTATACTATTGAACTATCTATTAATATTGCTTGCTATAGATTATGTAGGATTTGTCGAATTGTTAAATGACTTACATAATTGGAAACATTTCTGCTACTCTTCATGCAATAAAAATCTTTGGGTTGTGCAGCAAAAAATAGTCAGCTTTGTATGATATTGTTGAAATTTTCTATGGCCAGTACAACTAAGTGCCAAATTTTGCTGTCAGAGTATTTAATCTTTAAAGGGTTTTCATTTAAATTCCCTGATGGGAATTTTTGTTATAAATGCTACTTCTTTCAATTAAACTGATTAATATTATAATCTATATATTAAATCTCGATTGTTGTGTGTTTGTGTGTGTGTTTGTCCGGATTGTATTAAAGTGATGGGGGACTAGAAACCGCAATTAATATTGGGATATAAACTAACAAATGTTATAATAGGTAAACAAATGTTATAATAGGTAAACAAGTATGCCGAACACGAATTTCGCGTTTATAAATTTCTCATATTCATATTTGTTGTTGTTGTTTACACAAATAGGTAAACAAATTAATGAAAATTCAGAATCAACCTAGAAGTTAGTTTTCAACGGGTATTATAGGTAAACAAGTATGCTGAACACGATTTTCGCGGTTTTAATTTTCTAATATGAGTATTTGTTGTTGTTGTGGTTTACACAAATAGGTAAACAAATTAATGAAAATCAAAATCATAACGTCCTTATCTACCATTTCCATGGTAGAAAATGTTAGGAGTAAGGCCGCACAGCGGCCGTTAACATGAGGTGCGTAGCACCGATCTGTTGCAAAGCGACCGAGACCGAAGGGCTCGTATATATTATACGCCGGTGAAATTTCTTCTGTTATTTGTTCATAATGATAAAATTGGACTTGTTCAAAGGGAAAAATTGACCCATGACAAAGAAAATAGTTTTCAACAAATGTTGTCTAATATTAGAAGAACTAAAATTCCTCATAAAATGAAATATTCTATCAGTCTCTAAATTACTCTCTACTCGATATTGCATAATATTATAAAGCAAATAATTTCCGAGAAAGTTGTGTAACATTCAGTGATGCTAGAAATATCTATGAAACACAGAAATACAAACACAATTATTACATTTGCTGTTTGGTCCCCTTTAAAACTCTTTTAATATTTAGTGACACCTGTTAATAAGAATTCGGGTATTGTAAACATGTTTGTATTAAATAGAGTATACTATATTTGTATAAATAAGAAATAAATACAGTCAGGTTCTTTTATTATGAACATTCAAGAGACCAAAAATTGTGTTCATAATAGAGAGACTTCATAATAAGCGAACTCAACCTAATACAAACCCAATGTAAGTTGTTAAATTGGGACCATAGGGCTTGTTCATAATAAAAAAACTTCATATTATGGAGACGAAAAGTTGTTTACAATAAGCAGACCTGACTGTATGTGTATTTAATGTGGTAAACTGGCCGACTAAGGTTTTACTATACTATTGAGGTTGAGATAAGCGGTCAAAAGTGTAATACTGGGTCAAAACAATAAACTAATTTCCAAAGGATCTCAGTATTACTCAAGCAATAAACATATTATTATTCAACTATCTGACAACTATACTTTGATACTTATTTATTTTGATTAATTATCCACGAAGGTTCGTCTATTGAAAAATTAGAATTCACGCGTAATGACGTTTCTTCTTAATTTCCGGAAATTAATTTGGTAATTAGTTCTTTCACGCATTACTACTGATACTGAAACATTTTTTATGTTTAAATGATGCTGTCAATTACAATTATAATTATAATGCCATTTTGAAAGCTGAACTGGAAGTATAAGTTAAGTCAAGTTTATTATAACATTTAACGGTTTATAATTAAAATTTTAAATTAAATTGCTATGGCTATACATTACCAAGTTATATGTAATTGAGTAAATCAAAGGATGGTACAAACTGTATACAATATTCTCATTGATTAAGTGTAATCGTATATCATATTATTGAGCAAGTGAACATTTAATAAATTTGTTGATGTCTGTACAATTATGAGTTTCCCCTAACCAGATTAACGGTAAGACAGGTATGTTTCACGCGATACACTAAACTCTACAAATCAATGATCCAATACTTGTCGTATTACATACGGAAATATATATGCTCCGTTGATTTCGTCTGTTGTTGATTGTTATTTAATTATTTTATCAGTAACCTTACGTATTCACATGATTTTAACAGCTTAATGTGATGTTATAATAAGATAAACTACTTTTGTGAAAGGAACTAAAAATACATAGATATGGAAATGTTGGAAAATAATGTTGAAATTGATATAATTTACAATAGATAAACTAGGTGTTTACCGGTTATACTCACTTAATACATTTTAATAAGATTTATGCGTACTTAAAAATATAAAATTCTAAAAATCTAGTGGATGTATAAGATTTCTGAATATGTGATTGCATTAAACAATGCAATGACACTACTCACTAGACAAAATATATGACCAACAACTTTAACCAGGGGGCAGTGTTGATTGCAACCTCTATCAAACCCTACGAGATCTCTTATTAGAGCCTCTATATTGGATATTGAATATCCCACACAGATTAATTGAGTTATTGACTAAGAAAGCCATCAAATACCTAATTGAACTTTATACTGGAAGTATAGTACAGAACGTAATTAAATTATCCTTAGATATCTAGCCCAAATAACCCAGCAAATTCCACGGTTATAATTCTTTTATGATCTAGTGATGAAAAAGAATGAAATAATTTAATAGCATAAGCCACTGGGATGGGTCGACTATACTGCATTACTTATATAGGATGGGCTAGATTGAATTAGGAAAGGCAGGACTATTGTTTTACGTTGCTTTGTACTCTGATATAGGATTACTTAGAGGAAAGATTGTTAGCCACATAAGTAAACTGTTAAAGGAATGTAATACTTGATTAACATTCAAATTACTAGCTTATAAAATAGTTGTCTATTATCATATATGTAAGATAAATCCCATTTGACAAAGGATATGACATAAATCCTGATAAGAAAACTATTTATTTCTACTCATGTCCTAGTTACGTACATGTTTATGTCAGATCGTATGACTCAATTATAGTGTTATTTTCAACAGATTATTAATGAAACAAATATTTCATACCTTATTTGCAAAATTTCTACAACAATGTTAACAATTTCTGTCATAAGAATAGATATCTTACAGGAAGGTATATTAATTATGCTTAACTAGCAATTATTTTCGTTAATATAGAACAAATTACAAAATTAACACCGTTTTAAAGAATGTTTACTAATCAGATATGTAATTAACATCAAGACAGCTTTCTCAAAATAGAATCCAGTGTACCACTGTCATTGTCATTATACAAATATACTTATAAATCTAGTTATTATCTGACAATATAAGCACCGCAACAATCCATGTACAGTTATTATTTGGAGCTTGTAACAACATGTTATAGCCACTATATTCTGGACATCAAACAAGCTGCACTGTCGTATTACTAATCACTGAAATAGTCAAATAGTATAATAGAAACTATTCAAATATACTAGATTGCATTTTATAACATGGAAAGGCGGTACTATAATATATTCCTTTTGAAGATAAAAGAGACAAGTAAATTGGTTGAAAATTTCTTACCCACTAACTTGGTATGTTTCCTACCATATGATAACAAAAAGTAAAATTAAACAGTTTTTGAATTAAAAAAATACATCAGTACAGTTCATATCGTGGTTAAGTGGTTCTAATTTACATATATGTTAGGTTGCGCCTACAATGTTTATTTTAATACTTTGATCTTCAAAAAAACAAAGTATATTAAATGTCAGAAGCAGATAATTAAGGAAGGGAGTGAGACATATTCCATAGAACCTTCAGTAAATTGCTCATTAACTTTAAAGTTTAACTAGAATTCAAAAGTAATCATTGGGGCAAGAGTCATCTAAATTTAAACCTATGAGATATGTTTAAATATTTTAAAGTGTTTTAATCTGAACTTCTTAGAAGCATAATAGGTTCAAAACTTTATCTAATAATCAGCAAATTATCTTTTGAATTTACAAATAATATATGGTAACAAGTCGTATTACATGAACTGATCTAGTTATAAGAAGGATTATTAAATTATGATTAATTTCCAATAGAATAGATGACTGAAGGAAATTTCAGTCGTAGATATGAAAATACTTTTTCACCTGTTTACCGGCATGTGCCATGTCCTAAAGCGAATAATTAATCGAAATATTATTTACATTATATAATTCTAGTATCCGTTGGTGAACCGATAGAATAGCCGCTTGAAATTAATAATTTAGTATGTTAATTCAATTTTAAAAATCGCTGCAACAACACATTTATATAACAAATATTTTATTCGAAAAAATATAGTAGATAAATTCGCTACATTACATTACGTTGATAATTAGTACATACAGTGGAATCAGGACCGTAGCATCGATATTTTATCCGCTCCGGGCATTATAATTTCTTGAATGTTCAGACAACAAAATTGTATGTACAAATGAGAAGTAATCACTATTAATAATTTAAATGATGAAGAAAACGATTTGGCTTGGGCCAGTATTCCAAAACGCTAGGGCGCTGTTGCGAACTACATATTCTTCAAGTGGGATAATAACAATTTTGCAATCAAAGCATGATCATTTTCTACGCATGGTAAAACATGAAAACATAATATTAACATCAACTTTGCTCCAAATTCGTGTGTTTTATCATTACACCTGAAATGATGGATTATTTTATTCCTTTGATGTTTAATTTAGCTTGCTTTCATTGCATGCTTACACCTGTAGGTTGAAATTTGCTTAGAAAATCTATTAGTACATAGTTAATTATACTAAAAATAAACTTATATATAGACCGTCTAGTTCTGGAACAGGTTTTCTTGAATTAAATAGTATGACCCATAGACGCCAGGGGCTTTTGGTCTACAAAATTTATGTACTGTCTACAAATTGTTTGCTTAGTTTGTATGGGCTTTAAAATAGGCCGTCTAGAAAATAGACCGTAAAATGATGAGTGAAATTGGCTCTAGATACCTAATACAGTTATGCCGCTCTAATTGTCAAACAATAGGATAAGGGACCCAGATAAACTATTTGAGAAGTGGATTGTTAGGAAGAACTCAGTGTACAATGTTATATTTTGTTTAAATAGAAGATCCCCATGCCTAAATAACACAGTAATTAAAATATCTTACTGGTACTATATAGTAATATATTAAAGTAATTAAATTAGTAGTTCTATGGTATAGGTGAGCTATAAATTTTTTTGATGTAAATATAATAGATAAAATTGTCTAGCTATTCTTTTCTGTATTCTGGATCAGAAAAAAGGTCGATTGATAGAAAGAAATTATTTTAGATCCCGATTGGAAGGTTTAATTCGAATATTTTATTCAAAAGTGATTTACAATTATTTTGAATAGCAAATAACTGTACAAATCTACAATGGATAATTACAGAAAGAGTTGCATTACATTATTTTAATAGCAATTAATATGCATTGAGCTATTCCTGGTTATAGCTTCCTTACAATAATTATAATAGTCCATAGTAAGTTCATTATTAAATTTAACCTTGGATACCAAGAATAAATGGAACTCATATTAGGAATATTATATTTTGGCCAATATGCACTAATATTATATTCAATAGTATTGCAATTATTCAACCCGTAATTAGCATTGAATATTTGGATAAACTCTAATTATATTTCTAGCTCATTAAGAATTAACTAAGGATAACATATCAAATGGCCACACAATCCTAATACCAGTTGAGGCTGCTTAATCGGGCGCCTCAGGAGTAGGTTAAATTTTTAAATTAAAAACAATAGCTGCTTCTGAAAATTATTGCAATTTTTTAAGTCCTGGATTGGCTTCTCTTAGGCTATAAATGATAGAGTACACCAGAATACGTATATATTTATTTGCATTTAAAAGTCGATAGACCATGGTGAATTAAATTGTGTCAGTACTTGGGTGGATCGAGAGGAGTAAATACTATTCTAGTTATACTGTTATATTTATATACATATACACAATGCTACTATTGTTATTTCCTGTTATTAAAGCAACATACAGTCAACTCCGCTTAATAGAGCCACCGGTTAATAGATTTTACTGCTTAATCGGGTCAAAATTTTGCAGGATTTTAGGACGAAATTACATTTTGGCTTAAATTATTTCGGTTTACAAATTTCTCCGCTTAATCTGGTCAAAGCAACCTGGTCCTGAGGTGACTCTAATAAGCGGAGTTTACTGTAATTAAAAGGCATATAATAGATTTAGAATGAGATAATTCTTGACTTATCTGAGATAGAAAGGTTTAAATAATGAAATTACTCTATGACACGGATTGATAACCCCCGACCCGCGAGGCGAAATAAACATGCAATAGACATACCCTCTGATTGGGTCATTCAATTGAAATCCAAATATTTAAAAGACATTCGTATGTTAACATTATTTCAGAAAGTCAATAGATATTTACGTAATAATAATTAATAATTCTACAGTGGATAAATTACGTGTAAGACCAAAGGACGGTAGATCGCTTGGCTCGAGTAATGTAGCAAATGACTAAATCTGGCCAGCAGACTCATAAAGTTTCCGAACCCTGCTCTATGACCTCAAATAACTTTGTAAATTGGATATGATATAATTAACAGTGGAATCATCGATATGAACACAATAATTAATTGTCTGTACCACTTCCCTACCATCTTTGCATATTATAGAGAGTATATGATCTGAAGACAGAATTATTAAATGAGACTATTTAACATTCTTCACTAGATTACTAGAGAGTTGTTGACCTAAATAACTGCAACAATCTGCAACATGATATACTTATGAGTTTTAAGAATTGTATGGAATATCCCATTGCTACTAGTACAGATTTCTCCGCTGTCTTCTAAGTTGTTTCAAAATAATAGTGCAATTAGATGATGACATTGGCTGATGCTATTAGGGCTTAAATATCAAATAACTCTATTAATATACTGTGTGAGTATAGTTGGAATATATAGGCTGGATATGTTTGTAGCTGCAACAAACTAATTTCGCAAATTGATTGATTAGTTAAGTGTGTATATTTGACATTTTAGAGTAAGCTATAGATCTCATTTCAGTGTATTTAATTAAACTAATCTGTTTTATGTATTTATTGACAAAAAATACTAGTATATATGTTATAGTATTTTATACAATTATTGGACAAATGTATTCTCTCAAATTCCACGACTGGTTTCTGATATAATTACCTTATAAATGTAATTATTTGATAATTATTTAAAGTATTTAGTCATTTAATTATTGAATAGTATTGATTCAAATTCATTTAATTCGGCTTATCCTTAAACTGAATGAGTTTAGTAAATCGATTTCTGAATCTTAAGCATACAAAGTTAACAGTATTCTTATTAGCATTCATAATTGCTAAATAGCGATAGAGCTAGGAACATTGATTTAATTAGGGCTTTAATAATCAAGTTTGAAGAAAAAATTAGGTTTATAGAAATTCTCACTTAGAACACAGTCATTTCTGATATAAGTTATTGATATTATCATTATCTAAACATTCTTAATATATCTGTATTAGAGATTCCTATTGAATTCATATCAGATTTTTCAAGCCAGTTTACATATTGCGGTGTTCTGGTATTATGAAGATACTGCGAATATCTATAATACTCTTTGTAAGTTAATATCACAATAATAATATTATTTAATAGGGTTTCTTTATGTAATTACTTTTATCTAGGTTCTCTTGGCAAATTGTGTTATCAATAATACACAAGGTAAGTAATCCTTATTCTATTATTATTTCAACATTTAAATATAAATTTTTAAAATATCTAAACAAGTAATTAAATACAAATTCTTAGATTTATGTATCAATTTAGTAATACAACGATCGTAGTAGCATCTATGTATCAAAATACAAATATTTGTGTCTATATATAAATATATAAATATATATATTTGTTTGTATGTTCCGAGTTGAATGAAGAAATTGAACGGTTTCCACGTCTGATTTTTGGTATATAGGGGTAACGTTTGGAGCCCGAAAACAAATTTTGGTTTCCACTCGAAATTTATCACTCCTCACCCAGTTATGATGTCATTGTCACATTTTGAGAAGCGTGAAAATTCACATAATCGCACTCTACTAACTATTAATTCCTATTTAGTACCTGGAGTTCCCACTAAACTAGCAGTCTCAAACACAACACCTACATCCTTCTGTATAACTATTTCTCCTCCTGTTAATATCACTCTGAATGCAACTATTCAGTCCTACACTGTGAGCTATCAAGGAGAGTTATTCAACACGACACTGTATAATGTGTCTGTACTAGTTAATGCTAGCTATCCACTGAATGCAACAAGTAGTGTGTGTATTAATGGATTAGAAGAGTTTAACAACTATTTTGTATCAGCGAGAGCTGTCAATGGGGCTGGAGTCGGTACTAATATCTCAGATTTGTTCAGAACATTAGCATCAGGTTTGTATTAATTGAAAATCACTTTAGTTTACGTAATTTAACTTAGAAAGTACCGCATACGTAGCTCGAATAGTAGCCCCCTCAAATAATCGCTTCTCTAGTATCAAATAAAGATTTTACCTCTTCCCGGAGTAAATACATTTAACTAATATAAGTTTCAATACAATTATCTAGCGAATAAATAAATAAATTACATGTGATATTCTCGAAAGTTTACAATTTAAAAAACTTCTAAATGGCGAAAAAGAACAATAATCCCCTCGCAAATATTAAAGTTTTTCTTAACTAGTAATTCTGTGATAGTGATATCCTAATGAAAAACATTCCAGAACCAAATTATTATCATAATCAGCAAATATAATTATAACAAACCGATTATTAGTGATTAAAATAGCATCAAATTTTTACTTTATTTTAGCTCCCATTACTGCTCCTCAGAACGTATCTTCTACAAGTATAACTGCTACCTCAATCACTGTATGTTTCGATCCTCCTACTGGCAGCAGTCAGAATGGAATAATCACTTCATTCGATGTCTTATATACTGGATCTCCATTCCAAACAACACAAGTGGTTGCTAATGTGATTGTAACACCTACTGAGTATCCATTAACGAGGATTGTCTGTACTAATATAACTGGCTTACAAGAAAACAACAACTACACTATCTCAATACGGTTGATCAATAGTGCTGGAACAGGACCAGTTAGTACAGCTATTACTGCATTAACTCAAGTAGCAGGTGAGTAACATTGTATAATGGAGAATAATATTTATAATTCATGTCAACTTCTCTATCAAGTGTATAATTTTCCGTGTTAACTTCTCACATTTAACAAATTTATGATAACAATTTGAATTTGGTTTAAAAATCATTTCCATGAAAGTATTCAGAATTGATTTATGGAGAATATCAGAATCAATAATTCATCAATAGTCCTGGCCAAAATTTATCCAACACAATATTTGAACTAAATAAGAGGGTTGTTAAAGGTATTGGACATAGTGAGGGTATAATTTTAATTGTGGTACTACTGTACTTACTTATTAATAAGTTATTATCATACTTTTTTCTACTACAATATAATTGTACACATTGAAAAAAGTTTGCATTTGCTATTCGGTTGGAATTAATCCCTAAAAAATTTGAATAAACGGAAAATTCGCTCCGAGGTCATTCATTAAATGATGTAATTCAAACAACAGAAAATTAATCAAACATACTGTATATTCATTCGAAGTATCTAGTATATTAGTACACCTCCAAATTATTAGAATTAGAAATACTTTGTATACTTTTTGATGGAATTAGTATATCAAAACCAATTCCTATTTAGTTCCTGGAGCTCCCAACCAGCTAGCAGTCTCAAACACAACATCTACATCCTTCTGTATAACTATCTATCCTCCTGTTAATGTCACACAGAATGGAGTTATTCTGTCTTACACTGTGAGCTATCAAGGAGAGTTATTCAATACGACTCAGGTTACTCTGTCTGTATCAGTGGTTGCTCCATATCCACTGACTGCATCAAGTCGTGTGTGTATTTATGGATTAGAAGAGTTTAATAACTATACGGTAGCAGTGTCAGCTGTTAATGGAGCTGGAGTAGGGGCTGCTATCTCAGATGTGTTCAGGACATTAGAGTCAGGTTTGTAAATTGTAAATATTTAGAATTAGTATAGTTTACTTAATTTGGCATATTAAGTAAATAGTAAACTGTTGTTCTTAACTTGAGTTTGTCTAAGAAAAATATGACAGCATAGTATCCAGTAAATGTCATAAAGCATCCTAGAGATATTAAAAGGATTAAAAATGAATTATTATATTATAAATATTTTTCCAAATTACTCTCACTTTTTAAAATATTTCTCTTTAGCTCCCATTACTGCTCCTCAGAACGTATCTACTACAAGTATAACTGCTACTACAATCACTGTATGTTTCGATCCTCCTACTGGTAGCAGTCAGAATGGAATAATCACTTCATTCGATGTCTTATACACTGGATCTCCATTCCAAACTACACAAGTGGTTGCTAATGTAAATGTAACACCTACTGAGTACCCATTAACGAGGACTGTCTGTACTAATCTGACTAACTTAGAAGAAAACAACAACTACACTATCTCAATACGGTTAAACAATAGTGCTGGATCAGGACCAGTTAGTACAGATATTACTGCATTAACTCTTCAAGCAGGTGAGTGTTTGATATGTTCCTCATTTTCTACTCTATTTTTATTCATCCTTCCTAGTTTAATCATAAAATTATGTAAACATATCCTGCAATCTCCTAATTATATTCCAAATATTAAGCACTATATCTCTATATAGCTCCAGCTGCTGCTCCAACTAATATTGTCTTACGGACTCTTGGTCCACAATCTATCCGAGTTACAATATGCCCACCTGCAGGAATAAACCAGAACGGATTGATACTTGGATACACTGTTTCATACACTGGAGATCCATTTGATACTTCTACTCAGTTTAATACAGTTAGCGCATCATTATCGTATCCAGCAATAGCTTGTATTAATGCTACACTGAATGGACTGCAAGAGTTTGACAACTATACAGTAACTGTACAAGCTGTCAATTCAATAGGATCTAGTGACTCCAGTGCAGGAGTGGTAGCACTGACTGATCAAGCAGGTAGTTACAGTAATTATAAGTAACTCCACTCATCAACAATTTGGATACCGTGGCAAGTATTTTTGCCAACTTGTTTTTTGGGAGACTTACCTTTCTCCAACATTTTAAAACGTATATTAACTAGAGTCTGGACATAGTGCAAAGTTTTTTAACAGAACATAATTGAAAATATCACCATTCTATAAACACCTCCTTATATTCCAACATATTTATTGAATATATTTCATATTTCACTAACAATTCCTATTTAGTATCCGAAGCTCCCACTCAGCTAGCAGTCTCAAACACAACATCTACATCCTTCTGTATAACTATCTATCCTCCTGTTAATGTCACACAGAATGGAGTTATTCAGTCCTACAATGTGAGCTATCAAGGAGTGTTATTCAATACGACTCAGGTTATTGTGTCTGTATCAGTGGTTGCTACATATCCACTGACTGCATCAAGTCGTGTGTGTATTTATGGATTAGAAGAGTTTAACAACTATACGGTAGCAGTGTCAGCTGTTAATGGAGCTGGAGTAGGGGCTGCTATCTCAGATGTGTTCAGGACATTAGCATCAGGTTTGTAAATTGGAATTATTTAGTTTCAGTATAGTTACGTGATTTTAAATAATGCAGTGGTTCCCAAACTTCTCCCACTTGTCCCTAACAAACTCTTCACCCTTAAATTAAGGAGAATAAATAGGTATAATTATGCTAATTAGCTCCATACTAATAAATAATCACTAATGTTCTGGATGCAGTTGTTTCTGCTTTATATAACCTCAATTACAGGTTCTGTAGTAGAAAGTGTACAACGTAGATCATGCCCGATTGAGGGAGGTGCCCGTATCTGAGAGGTTCCTGAAATCGGAGGGTTGAGTGTAATTGTTGCTAATTTTAAAGAGTTGTGGTGACATATTTACAAGCTAGCACTTGTATATGGATCACGCAGTATACGCCTGTGACCTCTTATCATTTATCTCTGACATACGTTTGATATTCTGAACACGAACCAAGCATAGCTGGCCTAATCGCTACAAATTCCACACAAGTCATTCCACTCGAGTTTATTATCCTGGAAAAAGTTGTCAACCAATTTAAACACATTGTGTGCTTTTGTTGTGGTTTCAAGTTCACGACAGAATAAAAACTCTTCCTTAAATTTTTTATCTTGTATATAACTGGTGTATCCATTAAGATAAAGGAAATAATAATATTTATATATTTTATGCATTTATAAATTCTTACCCAACACAATGACGAAATTACCTTATATATATTTTTTGAATAAACTTATTCTTATTTAGTATCCGAAGCTCCCACTCAGCTAGCAGCCTCAAACACAACATCTACATCCTTCTGTTTAACTATCTATCCTCCTGTTAATGTCACACAGAATGGAGTTATTCTGTCTTACAATGTGAGCTATCAAGGAGAGTTATTCAATACGACTCAGGTTATTGTGTCTGTACCAGTGGTTGCTCCATATCCACTGACTGCATCAAGTAGTGTGTGTATTTATGGATTAGAAGAGTTTAACAACTATACGGTAGCAGTGTCAGCTGTTAATGGGGCTGGAGAAGGGGCTGCTATCTCAGATGTGTTCAGGACATTAGCATCAGGTTTGTAATGATAGATGTAAATTAACACCCCTAGATTTGCCAAAAATGTTATCCGATATAATTATAATTCACTAATATGGTCAAATTCAACTCGTTTAGTATGAAGATATCTTGACACTGTTAATACACAACTATATATAAACTCGACCAGGCGCGAAGGAACGAGATTTTACTAGTGGGGCTAACACTTTGAAACATCAAACTAAATATATAAAATCAAAATTTCCAAAAAATGATACACGATTTGGATTAAAACTAATAAATTCTTAGCAAGTTTTCTCTTTAGTAGCTGGACTAAAGATTTAGCGATTGTTGCATTCTTATTAATCAAGGCTAGGCCAATGAGTTGAAGGGTAAAATGCAAATAGTATAAGGTAGAGATGGAAGAATAATAAAGCATGAATCTATAAATTATGTATTTCCCTATGTGGATGATCATTATGTATGAATATTTACTTTAACAATAAAAATGGAAACTTATCAAAGTGTTGGGACCTAGCTCTACCAAAATAAACTGAGGTGGGACTTTAGCCCTCACTTCCCACACGGATCCTACAGCTATGAACTCTACTGAATAATTTACTCCCTTTAGCTCCCATCACTGCTCCTCAGAACGTATCTACTACAAGTATAACTGCTACTAGAATCACTGTATGTTTCGATCCTCCTACTGGCAGCAGTCAGAATGGAATAATTATTTCATTCGATGTCTTATACACTGGATCTCCATTCCAAACAACACAAGTGGTTGCTAATGTAAATGTAACACCTACTGAGTATCCATTAACGAGAACTGTCTGTACTAATATAACTGGCTTACAAGAAAACAACAACTACACTATCTCAATACTGTTAATCAATAGTGCTGGATCAGGACCAGTTAGTACAGATATTACTGCATTAACTCTTGAAGCAGGTGAGTAACATTGTTTAATGGAGAGTATTATTTAGAATTTTATATTTCATGTTAACTTCTGTGTCAAGTGTATATTTTCCGTGTTAACATTTTTCAAATTTTTGATAACAATTTGAATTTGTTTATAAACATTTCCATGAAGGTATTCATATTGTATATAATGGAGATTATCAAAATCAATAATTACTTAACAGTCTTGGCTAAAAGTTATCCAATATTTAGAGCACAATATTTGAACTAAATAAGCAACTTATGATATATGTAATTGACATAGTGAGAGTATAATTTCATTGTGGCACTTCTTCACTTATTATCATGCTTTTTATACTACAATATCTTATTAACATTACAAAAGTTTGCATTTGCTATTCGGTTGGTATTAATCCCTAAAAATGTGAATAAACGGAAAATTCTTTCCGAAGGAGTACATCAAATGATGTGACTCAAACAACAAACAAATAAATCAAACAGATATTCATATAAGTATCTAATAGATTAGTACACTCCAAACAATTAAGCATTCGAAATGCTATGTATACTTTTTGCCGGAATTAGTATATCAAAACCAATTCCTATTTAGTATCCGAAGCTCCCACTCAGCTAGCAGTATCAAACACAACATCTACATCCTTCTGTATAACTATCTATCCTCCTGTTAATGTCACACAGAATGGAGTTATTCTGTCCTACACTGTGAGCTATCAAGGAGAGTTATTCAATACGACTCAGGTTACTCTGTCTGTATCAGTGGTTGCTCCATACCCACTGACTGCATCAAGTAGTGTGTGTATTTATGGATTAGAAGAGTTTAACAACTATACGGTAGCAGTGAGAGCTGTTAATGGAGCTGGAGTAGGGGCTGCTATTACAGATATGTTCAGAACATTAGAGTCAGGTTTGTATTAATTGAAAATAAGTTTAGTTATGTAGTCTAACTTCAGGAAGTAATTATTAAAGTTATTCTTGACTTGTAATTTTTAATAGTGTTATCCTAATGAACTGTTCAGACCATATTATTATCATAATCACAAAATATCATTCAAACAAACCGATTATTTAGTCATTAAATTAGTAATTTATCTCAAATCTTTACTCCCTTTAGCTCCCATTACTGCTCCTCAGAATGTATCTGCTACAAGTGTAACTGCTACTACAATCACTGTATGTTTCGATCCTCCTACTGGCAGCAGTCAGAATGGAATAATCACTTCATTCGATGTCTTATACACTGGATCTCCATTCCAAACAATACAAGTGGTTGCTAATGTAAATGTAACACCTACTGAGTATCCATTAATGAGGAATCTGTGTACCAATATAACTAACTTAGAAGAAAACAACAACTACAATATCTCAATACGGTTAATCAATAGTGTTGGATCAGGACCAACTAGTACAAATATTACTGTGTTAACTCCTGAAACAGGTGAGTATTCTCCTTTTATTATATATACTATTTAGGGAACTTAGTATAATTACAATGCTGCGCGACTTCTTTCATCCTTGTTGATCATATTATTTATATGTACTGTTATTCACGTACCGTATTATCTTTATATAGCTCCAGCTGCGGCTCCAACTAATATTGTCTTACGGACTCTTGGTCCACAATCTATCCGAGTTACAATATGTCCACCTGCAGGAATAAACCAGAACGGATTGATACTTGGATACATTGTTTCATACACTGGAGATCCATTTGATACTTCTGCTCAGTCTAATACAGTTAACGCATCATTATCGTATCCAGCAATAGCTTGTATTAATGCTACACTGAATGGACTGCAAGAATTTAACAACTATACAGTCACTGTACAAGCTGTCAATTCAATAGGATCCAGTGACTCCAGTGCAGGAGTGGTAACACTGACTGATCAAGCAGGTAGTTATTTTTAACAATTGACGTACATTAGGTACTATTTCTCTAGATTTGAGTAAACATGTTTCATTGAATCAATATACGTAGATACATGAGCATATTTTTAAAATATTACAGTATATTAAAATCAAGTAAATAATAGTATTGTCATATTTATACAATATTTAAATTATTACCCAACATAATGACAAAATACCTTGTGTATATCTTTTGAATATTGACCAATTCCTATTTAGTATCCGAAGAGCCCACTCAGCTAGCAGTCTCAAACACAACATCTACATCCTTCTGTATAACTATCTATCCTCCTGTTAATGTCACACAGAATGGAGTTATTGAGTCTTACACTGTGAGCTATCAAGGAGAGTTATTCAATACGACTCAGGTTATTGTGTCTGTATCAGTGATTGCTCCATATCCACTGACTGCATCAAGTCGTGTGTGTATTTACGGATTAGAAGAGTTTAACAACTATACTGTAGCAGTGTCAGCTGTTAATGGAGCTGGAGTAGGGGCTGCTATCACAGATGTGTTTAGGACATTAGCATCAGGTTTGTAATTTGTAAATATTTAGAATTAGTATAGTTTACGTCATTTGGCATATTAAGTAAATAGTAACTGTTTTTCTTAACTTGAGTTTGTCTAAGAAAAATATGCAGCATGGTATCCAGTAAATGTCATAAAGCATCCTAGAGATATTAAAAGGATTAAAAATGATTTATTATAATATAAATATTTATCCAAATTACTCTCACTTTAAAAGAATATTTCTCTATAGCTCCCATCACTGCTCCTCAGAACGTATCTGCTACAAGTATAACTGCTACTGAAATCACTGTATGTTTCGATCCTCCTACTGGCAGCAGTCAGAATGGAATAATCACTTCATTCGATGTCTTATATACTGGATCTCCATTCCAAACAATACAAGTGGTTGCTAGTGTAAATGTAACACCTACTGAGTACCCATTAACGAGGACTCTGTGTGCTGATATACCTAACTTAGAAGAAAACAACAACTACACTATCTCAATACGGTTAATCAATAGTGCTGGATTAGGACCAGTTAGTACAGCTATTATTGTATTAACTCTTGAAACAGGTGAGTAAAATCTAATTTATGGTATTTAAAAAAAAATAATATTACAGTGTACCTATTTTTTTACATTTCAAACCAATTCTTGCATGGAAATATAGTGAACTCCCGTTATAACGAAGTCGGATATAACGAATATCCGTTTATAACGAAATGGATATTTTCCCTAATTGCACTAAATACATTAATTAATATCCGCTTATAACGAATAACCGGATATAACGTAGGAATTACAGGTCCCAAGAAATTCGTTAGAACGAGAGTTGACTGTAAAGTTAAAAAAATCCAAAAGTTAGAATAAACCGACTGAATATAAAACAAAATAAGAATTTCTTACACATTTAGAATAAATAGTTAGCTAGAAAGGATTTATTTCTTAAAAAAAAAGCCGGTTTCAACTGTAATTTATTTATTTATTGTACCCTATCCCATGTTAATTTCGAACATACGTGTCAGAATTTAGGACACGAATTTGACTTTGTTTTCATAAAATATTTCCATTAATGATGTTCAATGAACCAGAATGAAAATTTTCATTTTACTTAAATCCTATAGCAGGACTGGTTAAAGCAGATTGAAAGATGACTTGTAAATTATTTCAAGTAACAATGCAGCTAAATACGTAATTAGTGTATATTGCATTGTGGCGCTATCATTTAAAATTTTCCCTGCTTTTGGAGTTCAATATCCTCCGTGTTAATTAACCAAGTTTCACATCTGCTATTTAATTAGTATTTGTTCTTCAAATTACCGTAAACACCAGATTTGTTCCATATATCATGCTTAAATGGTCTAGATCCACACAGTTTAATTAAACATAATATACTTTGGTGGTTCTTGACGGATGAATGTTGTCAGTATATTTCCAAATGAATTGATTTGAAATGCTATCAAAACTTTTTTCTTCAATTATTATATCAAAAACCAATTCCTATTTAGTATCCGAAGCTCCCACTCAGCTAGCAGTCTCAAACACAACATCTACATCCTTCTGTATAACTATCTATCCTCCTGTTAATGTCACACAGAATGGAGAAATTCTGTCCTACACTGTGAGCTATCAAGGAGAGTTATTCAATACGACTCAGGTTATTGTGTCTGTATCAGTGGTTGCTACATATCCACTGACTGCATCAAGTAGTGTGTGTATTTATGGATTAGAAGAGTTTAACAACTATACGGTAGCAGTGTCAGCTGTTAATGGGGCTGGAGTAGGGGCTGCTATTACAGAAGTGTTCAGGACATTAGCATCAGGTTTGTTTCACTAGGAATTATTACGTGGACCAAAAAATAGATAGATTTGCATTTTCTTTTTAATCTGTATAATTTTCATGATCAAAAACCAGAGAAATAATTAAGCACCTTTCCATTTAATATTTTTTAATGTAATAGTAGATAGTAAACTATTCCAAGAAAACTAATACCTTTGCTATCATATCACACATTCTAGATATTTGAAAAATTGCTACTAATGTTATAAATCTTATTTTAGCTCCCATTACTGCTCCTCAGAACGTATCTGCTACAAGTGTAACTGCTACTGAAATCATTGTATGTTTCGATCCTCCTACTGGCAGCAGTCAGAATGGAATAATCACTTCATTCGATGTCTTATACACTGGATCTCCATTCCAAACAACACAAGTGGTTGCTAATGTAAATGTGACACCTACTGAGTATCCATTAACGAGGAATCTGTGCACTAATCTTCCTAACTTACAAGAAAATAATAGCTACACTATCTCAATACGGTTAAATAATAGTGCTGGATCAGGACCAGTTAGTACAGTTATTACTGTATTAACTCTTGAAGCAGGTGAGTGTTTGCCATGTTCCTCGTTTTCTACTCTATTTTTATTCATTCTTGCTAGTTCAATCAGAAAATTATGTAAACATATCCTGCAATCTCCTAATTATATTTCCAATATTAAGCACTATGTCTCTATATAGCTCCTGCTGCTGCTCCAACTAATATTGTCTTACGGACTCTTGGTCCACAATCTATCCAAGTTACAATATGTCCACCTGCTAGCATAGACCAGAACGGATTGATACTTGGATACACTGTTTCATACACTGGAGATCCATTTGATACTTCTACTCAGTTTAATACAGTTAACGCATCATTATCGTATCCAGCAATAGCTTGTATTAATACTACACTGAATGGACTGCAAGAGTTTAACAACTATACAGTCACAGTACAAGCTGTCAATTCAATAGGATCTAGTGACTCCAGTGCAGGAGTGGTAGCAGAGACTGATCAAGCAGGTAGTTACAGAAAATATTTGTAGTTACGTACATAATAATCATGAAGTTAGAACTTGAGTGCACCGCTAGTGAAATATAGTACAGTCGAAACCGGTTTTTTCTAACATCGTTTTTTCTACCTAATCGTTTTTTCTAACTAATTAATTATTCTAATGTGTAAAAAATTCCAATTTTGTTTTATTTTCAATCGGTTTATTCTAACTATCGGATTTTCTTACTTTAATTCCATGCAAATAATTGGTTAGAAAAAAACGGTTTGAACTGTATATAATATTTGCATATATTCTATTTAGCTCCTACTGCTACTCCAACTGTATCATTGACTGTAATCAGCTCTCAATCAATTCGAGTCACAATATGTCCTCCTCTTCAGATAGACCAGAATGGATTAATTACTAACTACATTGTTAGATACAGTGGGGATCCATTCGATACCAATACTGATAACTTTTCAGTATCTATCTCAATACCATATCCAGCTGTGACATGTACAAATACCACACTAACTGCTCTGGAAGAGTATAACAACTATACTGTCAGTGTACAAGCTCAAAATTCAGTTGGACTTAGTAGTTTCAGTCCAGGAGTGACAGCACAAACTGACCAAGCAGGTCAGTGTATATATATATAAGCAATCTAAGCACTATAAACCGTAGAAATATTTCAGGTTTTTTCTGGTTAGTATATTATTTCACTAGTATTGTTTATCTGCAGAATTAACCTGGTTCTCTTATGACAATGTAAAGTATTTTAAAGAACATTTACTGCCTCTATTAATTATTAATTCCTATTTAGTGCCTGGAGCTCCCGATCAGCTAGCAGTCTCAAACACAACATCTACATCATTCTGTATAACTATCTATCCTCCTGTTAATGTCACACAGAATGGAGAAATTCAGTCTTACACTGTGAGCTATCAAGGAGAGTTATTCAATACGACTCAGGTTATGGTGTCTGTATCAGTGGTTGCTACATATCCACTGACTGCATCAAGTAGTGTGTGTATTTATGGATTAGAAGAGTTTAACAACTATCCGATAGCAGTGTCAGCTGTTAATGGAGCTGGAGAAGGGGCTGCTATCACAGATGTGTTCAGAACATTGACATCAGGTTTGTATTCATTATTTTGTAATTATTATTTTAGTTCATAACTAAGAATTCTGATAAGTTGAACTAAATTATGTATACAATTAAATTGACCAACTTATCACTACCGGGATAAAAATTATGGTTATGATAATAAAATGTGTCTCTTTTTATATCTGCCAATCATGATAGAACTTACGATTCTACAATATTTTGTTCATTTTTCATAGTTTGTATCTATAGTATAGTATATATTTACATGTCCAAAATTTCATTGTAAACTATTTAATACGTCATGTATATGGCCAGTGTTTTTTTTAAGGAAAATTAGAGGCCCAAAATGGGCTTCTAATTTTTCTCAACGGGCCTCTAATTTTTAACGTGCTAAGTACTCAATATCATGAAATGTAGAGTGAGGGCCTCTAATTGTTGGGGTGAGGGCCTCTAATTGTTGATAGGGCCCTCTAAGCAAATCCTTAAAAAAAAAACACTGTATGTGGTACTAAACTACATACTATCATTTATTTTCTTCTTTTGATCGATTTGGGATAAAAAGATCATTTGTGTAATACCATGTGTCCAGTTAATTACAATATTTTCCCAGGGTATTATGGTATTCTATCTAGCGAAAACAGACATAAGTTGTCGGGTATGCATTTGCATGAATTTTATTTAGTGAGGGATCCCTTTTGCATGGAATATCTTAGCCTAATTATTCCCCGGATACCCTATCGTATTTTTGAGCTTATTATATATACAAACCTAATATTTTATAACAATTTCTCTTTAGCTCCCATTACTGTTCCTCAGAAAGTATCTGCTTCAAGTATAACTGCTACTGAAATCACTGTATGTTTCGATCCTCCTACTGGCAGCAGTCAGAATGGAATAATCACTTCATTCGATGTCATATATACTGGATCTCCATTCCAAACAACACAAGTGGTTGCTAATGTGATTGTAACACCTACTGAGTATCCATTAACGAGGATTGTCTGTACTGATCTACCTAACTTAGAAGAAAACAACAACTACGATATCTCAATACGGTTAATCAATAGTGCTGGATCAGGACCAGCTAGTACAAATATTACTGCATTAACTCTTGAAGCAGGTGAGTGTTTTCCATGTTCCTCGTTTTCATCCTTGCTAGTTCAATCAGAAAATTATGTAAACATATCTTACAATCTCCTAATTATATTGCCAATATTAAGCACTATATCTCTTTCTAGCTCCAGCTGCTGCTCCAACTAATATTGTCGTACGGACTCTTGGTCCACAATCTATCCAAGTTACAATATGCCCACCTGCAGGAATAAACCAGAACGGATTGATACTTGGATACATTGTTTCATACACTGGAGATCCATTTGATACTTCTACTCAGTCTAATACAGTTAGCGCATCATTATCGTATCCAGCTACAGCTTGTATTAATGCTACGCTGAATGGACTGCAAGAGCTTAACAACTATACAGTCACTGTACAAGCTGTCAATTCAATAGGATCTAGTGACTCCAGTGCAGGAGTGGTAGCAGAGACTGATCAAGCAGGTAGTTACAGTAATTTTAAGTAATTCCACTCATCAACAATTTGGATACCGTGGTCATGTATTTTTTGCCAACTTGTTCCTGGGGAGACTTATCAATCTGCAACATTAAAAAATTATATTAACTGGACATAGTGCGAAGTTTTATAACAGTCATATCAATTAAAAATATGATCATTTTTAACCACCTCCGTATATCCAACATATTTATGGAATATAATAAATATTTCACTATTACAGTAGAACCTCGTTAGTACGAACACATTTAATACGAATTTCCGGATAAGACGAACAAACAGATCCACATAATCAAGTCCCTACAATGTCTATTGAATGGATATTACTCCGGTTAATACGAACTCCGGATAAAGCGAACGAAATTTTACCGTTCGTTGGTGTTCTTTATTAACGAGATTCACTGTAATTCCTATTTAGTATCCGAAGCTCCCACTCAGCTAGCAGTCTCAAACACAACATCTACATCCTTCTGTATAACTATCTATCCTCCTGTTAATGTCACACAGAATGGAGTTATTGAGTCTTACACTGTGAGCTATCAAGGAGGGTTATTCAATACGACTCAGGTTATGGTGTCTGTAGCAGTGGTTGCTCCATATCCACTGACTGCATCAAGTCGTGTGTGTATTTATGGATTAGAAGAGTTTAACAACTATACGGTAGCAGTGTCAGCTGTTAATGGAGCTGGAGTAGGGGCTGCTATTACAGACGTGTTCAGGACATTAGCATCAGGTTTGTATAATTGAATGTTCACAAAATATATTAATGAACTCAATTAATACAGAAATGTTTCCAATATATAAATGTTCTCATATACCTAATATACTCATTTAGTTCCCAGCCAAGCTCCTCAGACTGTCACAGTTCTTACTATAAATGCCACAGCTATTCGAGTATGTTTCTTTCCTCCTCAAGATGCCTCACAAAACGGGATAATTACCTCATTCGCTATAACATACACTGGGAATCCATTTCAGACAGCAGAACAGAGTGAGACTACGCCTGTTACATCACAGGTATATCCTCTAACAGACATGATATGCAGGACCCTGGTTGGCTTAGAAGAATTCAATACTTACAATATATCAGTTGCAGCAGTTAATGGGATTGGGACTGGTATAGCAAGTGTTGGTTTAACTGAATTAACAGATCAAGCTGGTTAGTCCAATGTTATGCAGATAGATTTAACTATAATATTAAATAATATACTTTTTAGCTCCGAGTGCTGCTCCTCAGAACTTTACAGCTATCAGTGGATTAAATATAACTCTTTTATTTGTGGCTCCTCTTGCTATCGATCAGAATGGAATTTTAACTAATTACACGATTGTATACTTTGGAGTTGACAGAGATCCTGCTATTCGTACTATCCCAGTATCTCCAGACCAGTTCAGTGTTACTATCACAGGATTAGAGGAAGATACAACTTACAGCTTTACAATAGCAGCAAGCACAATTGTTGGACAAGGTCCTTTTACTCCGCCTTTGATTGCATCTACTCAAACTGCACGTAAGTTTAAATTAAAAAAATATCCTTATTGTATTATTTATCCCAACTATTATTAATTATTGTTTATGACGAAGTCACATATATGTTCAGTTTATGGAATAAATTAGAGGTTCCCCTCATTTGACAGGTGTGCCAGTTTTTTCGTTTGGATATTACCATATCTCCTTTTCCAAATTATTTGTATTATATTTATTAATATTGTATTTTAACAGCCCCTGCCTCACCTCCAATTGACATAACTGTCACTGTTGTCAACTCCACGGCATTAAATGCTACCTGGAGAGTACCTGATATAGATGAACACAATGGGTTACTATTACAAGTAGAGTTTCAAGTGCAGGGAATAAATCTAGACACTACAGAAAGAGAGATTATTGTCTCAATTAATGACTCAAATGATACTTCGATCCAATTTTACATTATTACGGGCCTTGAAGAGTTTGTTAATTATTCTGTAATTTTGAGCGTCAGAAATGGAGCAGGGATAAGTCCGCCCAGCGACCCAGTGTTTGAGTCTACTTTGCAGGCTGGTAAGTTTGAATCCGTTTAGATAAATATAGATTTATAATGTGTTGTTTAACTCTATTTGTTAATTCTAGCACCTAGCAGTCCACCACTGAGTGTAAGCACACAAACACTGAGCCCTACTTCTATTGGAGTTACATTCACACCTCCTGTTGCTATTAATCAGAATGGATTGGTTAACAGTTACAATGTTACTTACATTGGACAGACGTTTGATACTACAACTCATTTTGTGATTGTTAGTGTGTCAAATGCTATTTATCCCGCTACAGTAGAGACACTCTCTGTTGATCTGACTGGATTACAGGAATACAATAACTACACTGTTAGAGTGAGTGCTATTAATCCGATAGGGGCGAGTCCATTCTCAGATGGGGTTATACAAATCACAGATATTGCAGGTTTGTTAATCGGATTATATATTTTATTTTGGTCAAATTTACATTTTAATTATTCATTTATTGATTTAGTTCCATCTGAGAGTCCATCAGTCGCAGTACAATCTGTCTCCACAACATACATACAGTTGCTAATATCTCCTCCTGCTTCCATAGAACAGAATGGACCTATTATTGCTTACGAGATTAGCATTACTACATTCAGGTTTAGCATAGCATCTGAACTGAGGAACACCACAGAGATATCAAATGTCTATCCTCTGACTTTCAATGTTGCATTCAATGCATCTTCTCTTCAGGAGTTTGTAGAGTATAATATAAGCGTGAGAGCTTATACAATAGCTGGGCCTTCTGTATTCAGTGGTATTGTACAGCAAACAACTATAGCAGCAGGTTTGTATCATTGTATCCCATCTGACATAATTAACATTGGTTGTTCCCCTATTATAGCTCAAAATTAGTCAATATGAATTAGTTTAACATTGAAAATGTAAATACAGATCATGCTGAGGCGAGGTGACTTTATTACCAATGTAGTATCAAATATATAAATTATAATGAAATAAAAATCAGGTCCAAAATTAGTTTTAACTTAGTGTTTGTTTAGTTCGGAAGTATTACATATTTCTTGCTTAGTTTTTGATAATTTCTCTTGAAAACTAAGGAAACTAAAGTCTAGTTCCAACTAGACTCAATTAATTAATTAATTAACTGAATTCTCACTATAATATACAACAAACTTTCGTTAATAGGAAGAAAGATAAGGCGAAATATTGGTCAAGGACAAGTTTTAAATTGCCAAGATTATACAAGTATATGCCAGTGACTCCGAATAATAATAATTTCCTGATAAATAAATCAACGGTCCGCTGGTGTCCGTATTATATGTTACTTTGGTACTAAATTAAATTGTGTTTTGAATCTATCATTCCAATATATCCTAAATACAATATGTAACACACATACCCAACAACGAGTTGAAAATTAAGTTCTTGCTTAGTTTGAGTAAGAATTTATGCAAAGATTATGTTTGGGAATAAGTTTTGAGAACTTAAGAAAACTTAGTTTGTCCCAGTTTAAGTTTAAGAAAGCATAACAAATAAAGCCACATAATGTATAATATGTATTCTTATTACCCTATAGCACCTAGCAGTCCACCACTGAGTGTAAGCACACAAACACTGAGCCCTACTTCTATTGGAGTTACATTCAGACCTCCTCTTGCTATTAATCAGAATGGATTGGTTAACAGCTACAACGTTACTTACATTGGACAGACGTTTGATACTACAACCCAATTTGTGATTGTTAGCGTGTCAAATGCTATTTATCCCGCTACAGTAGAGACACTCTCGATTAATCTAACTGGATTACAGGAATACAATAACTACACTGTTAGAGTGAGTGCTATTAACCAGATAGGGGCCAGTCCATTAACAGATGGGGTTATACAGATTACAGATATTGCAGGTTTGTTACCGAACTCATTCATACTAAAGATGCGACTACATATTACTCGCTCAATTCGTTATTATATTACATTAGGTTAAACAATAAATTTGAATGGATTATTAATAAATTTGTTGTTACACTCATTCACCTAATTAAATTTATATAAATTGTTGAGTCAGCTAGACAATTATTTTCATTGTATGACCATGGCTACAGCTACTCTAGTTAGTGAGTAAAACCTTGAATTGCACAGACAAGTAAATATAAAACATTACTTATGTAGACTAATTAGTACAAATATCGAACTCACTCAGAGAGTCAAGTGTATACATATGATTTTTGTGTATTTAAACTAATATTTATTTTCTGTAGCGCCTAGCAGCCCACCACAGAATGTCATTACAGTAGCATTAAGCCCTACTTCTATTATGGTTACATTCATACCGCCTCTTGATATCAATCAGAATGGACCCAATCTAGTGTATAATGTCAGTTATACTGGACAGTCTTTTGAAACTAATACCCAGTTTCAAACTGTTAATGTATTAAATCCCATCTACCCAGCTACAGCATCCATTTCTGTTACGATAATCGGATTGGAGGAATACAATAACTACACTATTACAGTGAGTGCTAGTAATGTAGAGGGACCGAGTCAATTCACGGCTGGAGTAATACAGATAACTGATATTGCAGGTTGGATAGTAAAGTAGAATTCTATTTGCAGCAAATTTAGTTAATAACTAATCATACTTTGTTTAGTTCCATCTGAGAGTCCATCAGTTGCAGTACAATCTGTCTCCACAACTTACATACAGTTGCTCATATCTCCTCCTGCTTCCATAGAACAGAATGGACCTATTATTGCTTACGAGATTAGCATTATTACATTCAGGTTTAACATAGCACCCGAACTGAGGAACACCACAGAGATACCAAATGTCTATCCTCTGACTCTCAATGTTGCATTCAATGCATCTTCACTTCAGGAGTTTGTAGAGTATAATATAAGCGTGAGAGCTTATACAGTAGCTGGACCTTCTGAATTCAGTGGTATTGTACAGCAAACAACTATAGCAGCAGGTTTGTATTCATAGAATAAACTGTCGATGAGTAATCATAGTATGGACACTATTATTGATGAATCATTTGAACCTACTTGTATTTCTCTATAGCACCTAGCAGTCCACCACAGAATGTAATTACGCAATCACTGAGCCCTACTTCTATTGGAGTTACCTTCATACCTCCTGTTGCTATTAATCAGAATGGATTGGTTGAAAGCTACAACGTTACTTACATTGGACAGACATTTGATACTACAACCCAATTTGTGATTGTTAACGTGTTAAATGCTACTTATCCCGCTACAGTAGAGACGCTCTCTGTTAATCTGACTGGATTACAGGAACACAATAACTACAATGTTAGAGTGAGTGCTATTAATCCGATAGGGGCCAGTCCATTCTCAGATGGGATTATACAGATCACAGATATTGCAGGTATGGTAATTGTTTTAATTTTTGTATTTTGGGTCAACTTAACATTCTAATTATTAATTTATTGATTTAGTTCCATCTGAGAGTCCATCAGTCGCAGTACAATCTGTCTCCACAACATACATACAGTTGCTCATATCTCCTCCTGCTTCCATAGAACAGAATGGACCTATTATTGCTTACGAGATTAGCATTACTACATTCAGGTTTAACATAACACCTGAACTGAGGAACTTCACAGTGACACCAAATGTCTATCCTCTGACTTTCAATGTTGCATTCAATGCATCTTCTCTTCAGGAGTTTGTAGAGTATAATATAAGCGTGAGAGCTTATACAATAGTTGGACCTTCTGAATTCAGTAGCATTGTACAGCAAACAACTGTTCAATCAGGTATGTACATAATAATATAGAACAATCAACTTCAGTTATTTGGGACAAATTGGTTTTTCTCCTGGATAATTAAAATTGAATATTTTTTTGGTAAACTTTTGTTGTTTTTCTACGTCCACTGTATTGATAATATTTATGATTTTGTTGTGTAATTTCAATTATTTATCTCCCAATAGCTCCGTCCAGCCCTCCTACAATAACTTCAATTACTGCCGGAGCTACTAGTATAGAAGTAACTTATGTGCCACCCACACAGATCGATCAAAATGGGTTAATCATACTATACACTATATTCTACACAGCTAGTTTATTCCAACCTGACCCTCCTAATATAACATTTGTTAATATAACAAACAGAGAGTACCCAGATGTCACTAATAGAACGGAGGTGTTAACCGGCCTACAACAGTATGTGAACTATACAATAACAATAGCTGCTACTACAGTAGCTATTGGGACCACCAGCTCAGCGATAGTAGTAGAGACTCTACAAGAAGGTATAGTAACTATAGTTATATTTATATAATATGCTATGATAAGATAAATGCTTTCTAACTTAACTATTGTAAGCATTAAGACTGTGAGGGACCTAGGGAAATAAAACTGTAGAATATATTGTTAACATTACTTTATTCAACAATGTGAAAGCCAATAGTTAAGCTGAACAACATCTAGGAAATGTGTTTGCGTTCTTTCGATTTGAAATAATTCAAAAATCTTTGAAACTTTATACTTATTGTTTATGGCAATCTTGTTACACCTTTGGTTTGTGGGTTTCTTATGCAGAGACCATGGGGCTCATTTTCCGCCTTAAATCAATCACTTGTCAATATATAATGTTTATTTGTTGTTTGTTTGTTTGTTACTATATTTATTTCTCTTCCCTTTAGTATCTATAGCTCCGTTACTTTTCAGTGCTAACTCTACCAATCCTACTACAGTATGTGTAATATTTGGAGTGCCAGAGCCGATAAATCAGAATGGATTGATTGTACAATATTTTGTGAATCTATCAAGAGCAATAGATGGACCGCTCAACAGAACTGTCCCAATATCGGACAAACAGTATCCAGCAGAAATATCGAATATATCACGTTGCTTTCCAGACGTAGAGGAAGGAACGAACTATACTGTTAGTATTAGGGCAGGAAATGGAGCAGGATTAGGGGCTTCTAGCAATACCATTGATGTTAACACTGTATCAGGTTAATATTAAGTAACTCATCTCAGAGTCATCTGTGTTCATAGCTCTTAGAACAAATTCCATCTTGAAATATTTTATAAAATTAATATTAATTCATTAATATTTTTTAAAGAGAATCCTTATATAGAGCTGAGCTTTGAAGAGTTCAGATTTTTTCCCATACTAAAAGCCCAGGCTTACTTTCTAAAGGTCAATTCCAAACTCTGGAAAAAAACTGACCTTTCTCAGTGCCTGAATACACATAGTGAAAAACTGAACTCTACTAGAGCTGAGCTCTATATAAGTAATTTCTTTTTTAAAATATGCCGAAAAACAATTTGGTATAGGTTAAAATCAAGAATAATGTAATATTGAATATATCATGAAATATATTACACTGTGGTTTTTATTTGAGTTTGTTTTAGTTCCTCCTCCGGATGTCCCACCATTCTTAGCAGCAGCTGTCCCAATAGTTAATATCATTCCCAAAAGTATCTCATTGACCATACCCGACATTGACGTATCCTTCTTGAACGGTGAACCTGAATCTTATGAGGTATTCTATCAGGGATTTCTGTTTGTAGGCGATATATTACCCACGAGAAGAAGGAAGAGACAGATGGAAGCAATAGCAATGACAGAAATATTTACTATATTAATTGCAATAGATTCAGGACGCACTATTAATTTAGGAGATCTTTTACCAAACTATGTGTATGTAGTGAATATTTCCATTCGAACTGCCACTGGACAGACTCCTTTCGTTACTGTAACGACTCCAAGTCTAGTTCCAACAGGTAGTATAGTAGATATCAAGATTCTTAAGGAAAATCTAGTGAAGAACTTATTGATTTTACTTTATTTGTTTAGCTCCTACTGGTCCTCCGCTCAGCTTAAATGCGGCCGCAACTTCTGATACTTCGCTCCAATTCAATTTTGCACTTGATTTTTTCACTTTAAATGGGATGTTATTGAGCTTCAGTATCTTCTACAAAGAACAAGGGACTACCACAGAAACAATACAAACATTTATACCATCTAATATTGGTCCATACCAAGTGCCAATAATCGACTTAGTAGCGAACAAGGTATATTTAATTTCGGTCAATGTACGAAATGAAAATGGAGAAGGTCCTAGATCAGCTGAAATTAATGCCACTACAAATCCGAGTGGTAAGTTAAAATTCAGAAATTTGTTTTGTATAAAGTGAATTTTAAGAAACGTTATCAATTTATCTTTAAAATACAGTGGTGTTTATGTAATAACAAGTCAGATTTTGCACTAAACTGCACTAACTTGCTAATATAGGATCATAATTAACATTTTTGTTTGAACGCGAAAAGTGTATTACATATTTCTAAGAGTTCTAAATAATTTGGACACTATTACTTTATGTTCCAATTCCTTTTAACCAAGAAGTAGGTATTAACTTGTAATTGTATTTAGTTCCAACCACAACTACTGTAGCTGGGACTACACCAGTTCCCACAAGTGAACTGCTACCTGATTTGACAACCACTATTCTTGTGCCAACGCAAAATATATTCCCGACAGCAAATATAGCGTATGTTAATTCAACTCTAAATAATTTAATATTTTATAGAGTAATGATTTAAGCTGAAGTTAGAACTGAGCACGTATAAAAACCTTAAAAAATTTATTTTAAATTTATCAATGGGTGTTTTGTGTTAATTGATAGAAACGAATCAAATATCGCGTTATTATTGTATGCTAATTATAGGGTCATCTACATAATCACGGATTACAACAATCCACCAAAGTTTCAGGATGAAACATTTGATAAACAGTATAGGCTCATTACTTCCACTCCATTAATGGACGGATTTGTTTTTGATAATGGAATAGATACCAATATTCGTATACAGGCAGCGCTGAATAGCACTTTTTTCGCATTACCAGGTCAGAACTCATTTCCTTATATCATTGGTGACAGTTCAGAAACTAGATTTGAAAGTAGAACTTTCGATAATCTCCCTTTGAGAATGGGGTCAACTCTCTATTCTTACTACTATGTTCAGTTCTTAAATGAAAATGGGGTATGTTAATATTTTTGTATTATCAAGATTTTTATAAATGTTGATTGGGATGTTTGTTATAAAGTTTTATTTAAACTTTATGTTTCTAGATAACAAGTCCAACTTTTACCCTTACAAGTATACCATTCCAAGTTACAATACCAGAAGGTAATTATTAAAAGTTATCGGTACTCAATAGAGAATAACATTATTTTCTTACCATATAGAACCGAGTAGCCCTATTGGAATCGTTGTTGCTTTGCTATTCGTTATTGCGTTATTGGGTGGAGTCATAGCAGCACTGATAGTACTGATCTTCTGGTTCAGGAAAAGTAGGTAAGTGAAAAATATATTCTGCTTCCTTTATGCAATATATTATACATTTGTTTGCTAGGAATAACCCCTTGACTCGAAAAGTTGGCAAGATTTCATCTACTGTCCGTAGCATGTCATTGTCAACGAAAGGTACAATACGTGGTTAAATTACAGTTAATTGATATATACTTTAAAGCCATATATGTCATTATATTACTCTTTTATTCAAATTCAATTGTTTAGATAAAGCCGATACACAAAAACAAGATCCTATTAACCCAATGCCAGTACTACCACCAGCTGTTATAATGAAGAGCACCATTACTCTCCCAAATTTCGCGAAATATGTTGAAGAAATGAGCGCAAACGACAAACTCAAATTCCATGAGGAGTATATGGTAATAATATCATATCATTGGACTTTATATAGGTCAACACCTTTCTAATATGATTTTCAGGCACTGACAATGTAATTTTTTAACGTCAATTTTTCACCTTTGCGATGCAAGGTTTTCATATTGAAAGGTGTTTAATAAGGGCTTATAAGTAAGCCCTTATTAAAATATACATTCTAACACAGCTAATTGTTACCATATGCAATTAATTATAGAGTATTAAAGATCCACCTCACACCCACGATATGTGTTCTATGTCTGCTAACGGGCCTCGTAACAGATACAGGGATATTAGAACTTGTAAGTTCTTACCTACATAATGTAGGGATTACTGTATAGTATTAAGAGATTCAATATTGTGGATGCCGGTTATAAGAACATCGTTGGGAGCTGCATATAATGTTCTTATACCGACATGGTTTTATAACCGGTGTTCTTATACCCTGCATCTACTATATATATATATGTCCCCAGAGAACTTATTGTGTTTGTCGTAGGCGAAATTGATATACTTATCCTAGAGTCTAAGTTTCGCCAACAATTATTAATTATTAAATTCAATGCTTTTGTTTTTTGCAAGCATATAATTTGTAAATACTATTTGTGATTATAAAACTCAAATTTACCTATTGTTGTGTTCTAGACGATCACTCACGTGTAACTCTCACACAATTAGATGGAGATGAGTACTCAGACTATATAAATGCAAACTTTATTCATGTTAGTAATTTTTTCCTCTGTAATTATATAATTAAATTAAATTATTTACTTTAATTCGGATTTTAGGGATACTATAAGAAGAATGAATACATCGCTGCTCAAGGTTTGCTTGCGAAATGATAAATATACTGTGTATAAATTTACGGAATTACATATATATCAGGCACTGGCAAGGTTTATTCATACATAAATTCACCTTTGCGAAGCCGGGTTTGTATATTGAAAAGGCAATAGCAGATATATAAGCAAGTCCAAAATATTTTATGTTTAAATTTGCAATTTAAATAGGGCCACTTGATAATACGATTGCTGATTTCTGGAGAATGGCATGGGACTGGAACGTACCTACAATTATAATGCTAACAAAATGTGTCGAGAGAGGAAGGGTAAGTTTATTATGTACATATATGCTCATTGGTAATACAGTAAATACAGGATATAAGAACACCGGTTATAAGAACATGCCGGATATAAGAACATTCTACTGGAAAAACGGTTGCATATAGTACGTACTCCTGTATGTTTATGCCGGTTATAAGAACATGCAGGTTATAAGAATATTATATGCAGTTCTCGACGTTGTTCTTATAACCGGAACCCACTGTATATATACGTATATTAAATTGTTACAGCACTACTAATTACTGTAGACTCTGGTTAATACGAACACCAGGGGACTGTCTAAATTTGTTCTTATTATCCTGGAATTTGTATTAACTTGAGTCACTTGCATGCATTTGTATAGGCTAGTTTAGCTTTCGCCTTAATTGTGTTGTTTGTGTAGAGAAAATGTGTTTTATTAACGAGAGTCTACTGTATTTGTGTAGAGAAAATGCAGTCAATACTGGCCGGATAGTGGGACGACAAGTTACGCGTTCTACGACTCAAATGGTACTTCGAAAGACTTCATACAAATAACAATAGAACGCGAAACTGTGTATGCGCATTATATCATCCGCGAAATAGTACTCAGTAGGGTATGTCAGAAATAATTTATAGGATTACTTATTTCTAGGCCAACACGTATTTATGTAATTTTAAGTCACTTTAAAGGTAATTTTCCCCATGAAATGTGAAATGTCCGGGTTTTTATATAGACAATGTGTTGGCTGATATATAAGAATGCTCTTATTCTATGTTTTAATTGATCTCTTCGTAGGTTGATTTTCCTAACCAACAAAAGCGGCTTACAAAATGGCACTACACCAGCTGGCCAGACATGGGAGTTCCAGAGAATGGAACGTCTCTTCTCAAGTTTGTACAGAAAGTACACCAGTCACATCCTAGAGACTCAGGCCCTATGATAGTACATTGCAGGTATAATCAAGTTCTTTTAGTATGTACATTCAAGGGACCAAATATATTGTTCTTAGTAGAAATACTTTATAATAAGCGAACTCAACTTAATACATTCACTATGGGCTTGTTCATAATAAAAGGTTTTCCATATTAATCATGCGAAAAAGCTTTATACTAGCAGATGAAAAGTGTTCATAAATAAGCAAACCTCACTGTATTATACAAAATGAAATACTACCTACTTATTTCAAGAATAAAATTGTATTAATTGCTACTATTTGTAGTGCTGGAGTAGGTCGCACTGGTACATTCGTCACGCTGGGATGCATGATGCCTATGATTAGAGAACAGTCTCTAGTAGATGTGTATAACTTCGTTAATAGAATGAGGGACTCAAGGAATAGAATGGTACAAGTCGAGGTTAGTATTAGCAACTCATAACATCGATTTCCTATCAGTTTCTTATTGGATATGTTATTGTAGGCTCAGTATGTGTTTATACACGAAGCATTGTTAGAATTCATTCAGCATGGAGATACAGAAGTGTCAGGTGAAGATTTGGATACATATTTCAGGTAAACAAATATAGGATTGTAGTACACTAAAAGTCTATAACTCAGTTATATCGTACCTGGGTTAGTATGTACTATTTTTAAACCATGTTACAGGGCGTAGACTCGGGATGGGGATTGGTAGGGCCATTGGGCCTAGAATCAGGATTGGTAGGGCCATGTGTTAATAAAGTAGTACATATCTACTTCTATGTAGAAAAACAGTATTAGCAGGTAACTCGAATAATTGTACTTATTTTATATTTTCCAAGGGTAGGATATAAGCGAGTTCTACTGTAGTATACAATCGAATTCTTATTAATGTATGTAATTTGTTTATTATTTAGAACGTTGGACTCAGAAGAAGAGAATGGTGCTTCTAAATTGCTGGGACAGTTCAAGGTAAAAACTAATTTAATTTAAATTAATTTCCAATTTATTATTATTTTTATTTTATAGCGCTTGGCTTATCCAGTACGACCAACGGAATACACCATAGCTCAATCTCCACAGAATAAAGCTAAGAACAGATATGTCAATATCCTACCATGTAACATATTTATTTACCAAAGATAAACAATATATGATTGGAATTTAATTGTTGTATTCAATAGATAACAACAAAAGAGTGAAGTTAACTCCTGTACCTGGAGTGGAGAACTCCGACTACATTAACGCTAGCTATATTGATGTGAGTATAAATATATCAATTAATTTTTACACTATCTGAACAGAAGATCGTCCAGATATCAAATTGTAAATGTCTCATATTATTTATCACATATATTGGCATTTTATCAACAAAAATATATAATACGTACCTAAAGTTCGGATAAGCGAGGATTCGATTTAAAGAGAGTAAGATTGTATGGGTTACTATCCTAATATGTTATTTACATTAGATAGGTAGGTAATTAACTATAAATTATTGCTCAGTAGGTATTTAGTACTATTAACTAATTGGAACAAATTCACTAATCCGATCAGTGTTTTGTGATTGGTAGAGGGCTGTCCGAATTAGCGAGGTTCTACTGTAGTTGATAACTGTTAAGCTTACTGGTTTTGTAGGGTTACTGGATGAAGAATACGTTCATAGCTACACAGGGACCATTACAAGGCACCATAGAAGACTTCTGGAAGATGATTTGGGAACAACACGTTAACACCATTGTAATGTTAACTTCTGAAGTAGAAGCAGGAAGAGTAAGTTTGTTATTATAACTTTAGGGAATTCTTAATTGGATTATATCTAACTTACGATTAATTTAGGAGCGTTGTGTACATTATTGGCCTGACGAAAACCCAGAATACTATGGGCCTATAATGGTAGAGCTATTGGATAAGAGAATGGATGAACAGAATGAGTTCATCATCCATGATTTGAAAATGACACATACAAAGGAAAACCGAATTCGTAAGATCTGTCACTTCCAGTACACAGGATGGCATGAGAGAGAAATGCCGGATTCGGCTACAGGCCTCAACAAAATGATTCTTGATATTGACCAATGGACACGCACTACAAATCCCACACATCCCATGGTTGTACACTGCAGGTATATTGAATACTGTTCATGTTATGTTAATTATACTGTATTGGTGATTAATTTAATACTGTTTTAGTGCTGGAGTTGGTCGAACAGGAGTATTCATTGGTATATTCAATATGATAGAGAGCATACGTCATGAGAATACTGTGGACGTGTTTAATACTGTCAGAATGATGCGTTACCAGCGGCCAGCTATGGTCCAAACAGCTGTAAGTTATATGCATAAGTGTATAAGTACAGGCGATTCTGTAGAATCTTTGATATTTTTGTTATTGGAGACCATTGAAACGTATGTAACACTTTCAATAGACTTAATTAACTAAGTGTGACATACAATCCTTTTTGTTTAATAGAAAGGTAAAAAAAGTGGGACATATTGAGGAGGTGTATAATTTTCGGGATTTTGCGTTACGTAACGTTTGAACTGTCCTATCTGAGCTAATAAACGTAGAATATTTTGGTATAAAACTGAAAATTTAAAACTATAATTCGTCCTATAGACACAATACAGATTCTGCTACATAGCACTCATTGATTATATCAGCACGTCTTCGGACTCTCTCTACCAAAATGTTCCAAAAATATAACATTTTTCTGTCTCATCTTCATTCTTTGACAGATATTATCACGCAGGTTTACATAAAGTAATATTTAGTTTTGATGTAGATATGCTTCTCAGACAGTTTAGTTTTTAGCAGTAGGCTTTCTTGTACTATTTCGGCTTTTCTGTATATTATTGTGTGATTATGTTACTACGGTTATGTGCAATTAATTGATTTTTAATAATTAGTATATATTCTGCTAATAAATTATCGTATTTCTTATTAAGTAGTAAACATAAAATGTCCTTATTACCTAGATAGATTCCTAATACAATGCAACTTCGATTATCCGAACTCGTTGGGACAAGCCAAAACATGTTCGAAAAATCTAATTTCGGATAATTTAAAAATACTGAATTAATTTATGGAATAACATTGGGCCAGCCAGTTGAGTTCGGATAATCAAAGAGTTCGGTTATTCGAAGTTGCACTGTACTATGTGGTTGGCATCCTAATAATACCCTAATAGAATTGCTTTACGGTAAATTTAAATTTGAGTAATAACTTCTTAAAATAAGTTAACAATCACATTTTGTGAGAATTAACAAACAAAAATTATAGAATCTTGATCTAAGTTAAAAAAAAAAATTAAATTTGAGTAATAACTTCTTAAAATAAGTTAACAATCACATTTTGTGAGAATTAACCAACAAAAATTATAGAATCTTGATCTACATATGTCAAACCATGTTTTTCGAATTAGTACTATACGCTACATTAATGAAAGTTACAATTGCTTATTAATCATTAATAAGTACACCAATGTACTAAATATATCTACAGGTCATAGTATAATAGCTAAGCCCACCCATATTCTTATTATGCATGAACCGCATAGTTTAAAATAGTAATTTAATATCAGTATTCTTCCCAAGACAATATTAGGCGAGTAGCACTATAGCATTCTCATAAAAAGACAGGACTCGAAGCTAATATTGTTTGTTCGGACATTGGAAATTCTACTTGACAGAAATCATTTCAAATTGAATTCTGATTTATTGGTGAGTTATTTTGACACTTATTTATTTTTTAATATCCATATATATATGAGTACAACGTATTAAATAATACAGTCAACTCCCGTTATAACGAAGTGCTCGGGACCGTAGTTTCATTTCGTTATAAGCGGAGTTTGTTATAAGCGGAGTTCGTTATAAGCGGAGTTCGATCTTAAAAGAGTTCATTACAATTTGGATTTCGTTGTAACCGGAGTTCATTATGAACAAATTTCGCTATAACCGAAGTTCGTTATAAGCAGAATTCGTTATAACCGGAGTTCGTTATAACCGGAGTAAAATTAATAGATTAGAGACTATATGGGATTTAAATTACTTCGTTATAAGCGGAGTTTCGTTATATCCATTTAGTTGTAACCGAAGTTTTTATAATGTAATAAAATAGAAGGCACAGATAGAAGGATTTTCGGACCAGTGAATGACTTCGTTATAAGCAGGTACTTCGTTATATCCGACTTGGTTATAACGGGAGTTGACTGTACATTAATATATCACTAATATCAGACTATGTATGCTAAAGTAAAATGCACAATAATATATATTTTACAATGCAAACAATTCCATTGAGGGGATAATTTTTATATTTAATTATTTCCCATGAAATTCAGTGGAAGTCACTTAACCGTGATGTCTCAGGAGTATCCATTCTGAGCCGTTTATCCGGTTCTTTCGATTAATTTAGGATATAAAATAGCCATTGTATCGAATGGAAGATTTACCATTATTTTAGAAAAAATACACTAACCGGCCAAAAGTATTAGAACAGCAATAATTTGTATTTATACATTCAAGCTTCTAGCAGCATAATAGCATTGGTAGATGCATCAAAACTGTTATTTACATAAAACGATATGTAAAGTATAATAAAATAGCAATTTTTTAAAATTTACATTTATATGGTGTTAAACTCATTAAACTATATAATTAGCTAATTAAAATATATAATTTCTGATCATCAAGATGGAATGAGAATATAGAAGTTCTGATTGCAGATTTGAATTCCACATGGTCGAATTACTCTAGATGCATAATATCAAATCATTACGTTTAATTTCTACTGAATACAGCCACATTCCAATTTGTGCCACTTGTGCCACAAGTGGCACGTGGCAGAGACACTTATGCCACTTCATGGATATTGACTAAAATGACGTGAATTCAAAATAATTTTTTATTTTTAACTATAGCAAGATATTTATAGTAATCTCAGAGTAGTTTGAACCAGTGGCGTAACTGTGGGGGGGCTGGGGGGAGCATTGCCCCCCCCATTTTACAATTCTTGCCCCCCCATCTCTGGAAAATGATTTATTCCACGAAGCGAATAGTAATGACAAATAGGAACATTAAAATTATTATCTGTTGAATAAATGTGTCACTAGTATGCTTGTAGTTAATATTAGATTTGATGATTAGATACCTACTAGGAATAGATATTAGTTTTTGTAATCCTAGCTTCATTACTAATTGTTCTAGATCATTTTGCCTAAGATTTATTGCCCCCCCATTTAGGGTCTGTTGCCCCCCCCAAATTTAAAGTTTGTTACGCCACTGGTTTGAACAGCCGTAATAAGTTACCAGACGACTATTTTGTCTGCATTAATATTCCAATTGTTCAGATACAGATACTTCACAAATGTAAAAAATAAAATTAGCCCAATTCCATCATATTATGCATTCGTTTCTTTTTAAATTGACAAAAATTATATCACCAAGAATTTCAAGGATGTATATTATTTTAACTTAAATTTTACAATAGCTGTGCCATTTGGGAATTAACAAATCTAGGTTGATTGGCAAGCCTTTGGAATAACTTAAGTATGTCACTTTGTTTCGGGGTGGGTACATTCTTCTAATGAAAATAGCTTTTTAATTAAGCTCAACTATGCTGAATAATTCACATATCATGAGAACATAGTTTATTATTGGCCCCAAATTTGTTCCATGGTTAAAATTATACTGCTTGTATGATATTTTAATGATTTGGTTATTAAACAAGTTAACATTGTAGGTATCGAGATCACAGACAAAGAAATTGCAATGCATTCGATAAAAGTACGATACTTTTTCCAGTGGCTAATGCTAGTCTTCTTTTTATCGTCATTAAACGCTAATGTCCAACTTTCCTTCTTTAACGACATTTCAAATACTCCACAGGAAACCATCGTATTCGAATCAGGTTCCTTGTTTTACACAGGAGCTCTAGAGCACATAGACGAGTTTATTTGCACTGCAGACAATCCCAGCACTGAGACTGTGTTGTGGTTTGATGCTAGAGGCAATGAGGTTAGTGTGGGTGATGGCAGTGGTACTGAACTGTATTGGACAGGAACTGATGGGAACAAAACACTGCACACCTCTACCAGTGGAGGTAGCAACCTAATTGATGTGAATAATCAGGGGAATAACTTCACTTGTAGAGTGAGTAGTACTGCAGATGAGAAATCGTTTGGCATATATTGGGTTAGGTCAATTTTCAACTCTGGTGGTAATGTAGAAAATGATCTGAGAGGAATGCGAATTTATACGAATGATATTCCTCCTGTGATTTCTGAGTACACACTGCAAAGAGGATTCTTCAATTTGGATCCCAATGCACTATACACGGTGCAGTCATTGAAAGGATTGAACATAGAATTCCGACCAGCTCCTATGGAACCTTCTCAAGTGCTTGCTCTGTCTATAATAGATAACGTGAGATTTAACATCACTACGATTTGTCAGTCCATTGGTACAGGTGATAACGACATTCTATATACAACTATCTTTAATGGTCCATATCTTAATTTCGGAGCAGATATGACAAGCAACGCACCTAGCCTAGAAACCTCTGAGTGCATAGCTAGTGGTACAACGTCACAAACTGTATTAACAATCGGAGCTACTAGCCCATTCCTAAGATATACTTGCCCACTTGTGTACAACGGTATATATGAAAACTTAGAGAATCTCAATATCGACACAAGTTCAATTGTTGTATACAGATTGCCAGGAGAAAATGATAATGAATTCAATAGAAGGAGAATGTGGGTAGACTTTGAACTTGGTATTAGAATTGATCTGAGGTATGATAGGGAATATGTGTGTAGAGATATGTACGGGACAAGTCTATCTTTCCGAGTAATAGTCACAGCAGACAGCCCTCTAGAAATATTAGAAAGTGATACAGAGACAGTAGGTGTAACTGCTGCTAAGAATTATATTTCAACTATCCCAAACACTCTCTACTGCTTAACTATGAACGAGAATGCTATAGTAACATGGTTAAGTGATACAAACGCGAATCGTAGCGCCTCAACCACCCCAGTTCCAGTAACTACAAACACGTCTATTTCCTCGTATATAGATACTCCTCGTGACGGTAGAAGCGATTTGGTTCTTAACAGCGGGATAGCATTAGACAGAGAAGGTTACTACACATGCAGTGGTAGTTCAATGGAGATTACAGTTGGGATATTCTCACAAACTCCTGTGGCACCTACTGTTACTACCACACCCTCTGAATCATCACAGAACATCAGCTTCATAAGTCCTATTAGCATCGATTGCAGTGAGACTAATAGCCCCCACCCGCCCCCTCTCTTATACTGGACAGGACCACGTGCCTCCTCTACAAACCTCCTCGACACGACCAACTTCCAAGTAAGCGATTCCGGTGACTACACCTGTCACGGTACGAATGTAGTTGGAGCCAGTAATGTCACAATCAGTATTCTGATAGTAGCTCCTCCTCCCATGTTAGTAGCATACAACACGAGTATTCCTGAGTTCTTCTTCCAACAAGACTCCTTCCAGTTATTCTGTACATTCAGTATTGCTACCAACCTAGAATTAACTCCGGACATTTCTTGGTACCACAACTCCACCCGCCTCACTGACGGTATTAATGGTTTCCAAATAACACAAATGTCCACAGGAGATCCCTGGTCGTACATTAGTGTGTTGAGTGTGTCCAGTGCAGTCCCTGCTAACTCTGGACAGTTCTACTGCAGTGCTACTGTAGGGAACAGTGGAGCTAACAGGTCAACTCTGTTCAGCATTGAAGTTGAGCCTGCATATCTGCCTGATGCTGTGTCAGTAGAGTTCGATAGGATAGGATATCTGTCTGCTCAGATTAGCTGGAATGCTACTAACAGAGTTAGAATAACCCCTGAGACGTACGTCGTATCTTACTGCCAGCTGCCTGATTGTAGCAGCTATGTAAACTCAACTCTGCTAACTGGGAATTCTTACACTATAACCCAGCTTACGAGTGCCACTAATTATTCTGTTTTTGTTACCACTACAAACCGTTTTGGATCCACAAATGGGGTTTCGCGAGACTTCACAACCATGCTAGAAAGGGCTTTGTACTTTTTGGATTGGAGCAAAGGTTTTTTAAAAACTTATTTTGCTAGTGGATCCATATTCAGAGGTGGAAGCGGAGTAGCTTTTGAAATTAGACAATTCTACTGTGTGCCTGATTATGTTACTGATACAATAACGTGGTATGCTCCTAACGGAGGCATTATACCAGAAGGCGTAACGGCCAACTCATTCTACCACACAATAGATGGTACAAGTGGGGAAAGTACATTGACTGTGAATACTGGTCTGACAGCTGATAACGATGGTTGGAACTTTACGTGTCGTATCAACACTAGTGGGTTCATACATGATCATTACTTTGGGGTATATTTCATATTAGACGTTGTCTTAAATAGGGGTATCGTTGGAATACGATTGTTCAGTAAGAATGATCCTCCAATTGTAAGAGCATTCGCGTTACAGAGAGGGGTATTTGACTTTGATTTCACTCAGTTATATGATATAGAATCTTTGCAGACTAACGCTATGAGTTCCTTTACCTGGGGGTTTGAACCTGAATTAATTTCGCCTGCAAATCCAGATTCCTCTTTACATGTACTTACAGGTATTCAGTTCAATAATGCCAACGCCATTTGTCAATTAGGATACTCAATATTTATTGGAGACTTTTTCAGCATTTCCAACAGACCATTCGTGGTAAAAACAAATGTTGACCTTAATTATACAGCTGGTCCACCTCTTATTGGCTCAAGTTGTATTGAAGACGGTAGCACAGCTTATATATTCGTAATCGGTGGAGGAGTTGATATAGCAGTGGTCTGTCCCTTGTTGTATGGTGCGAGATTCCTTGATATATCGCCAACTGAGTTCATTCAATACGACTACATATTGAATGCAGGTGGAAATAACCCAAGAAGATTGCTAGTTGATCCTACACAGACATTAGCCATGATAGCGCATGATAGAACTTATGTCTGTCAAGACAGGTACGGTGCTAGTTCTTCCTTCAGAGCTAGAGTCGATGCTAGCACTTCATTGCAAGTATTCGATAGTTCTACCACTATTAATCCCACTATTAACGGTACTAGTTACATCACGAATCAGACTACTCTCTTCTGTCTGTCTGATAGCAATCTGCTAGCAGTGGAGTGGTACACAAATGCCAATCCTAACCGTTCTATGGAAGCCACGTACACACTTGTTTCGAATAATATAATTGAACAACCCTATGTCTCCAATCCTCGTGTGGGTAGAAGTGACTTGATCGTTAGCACAGTATTACCATCCGACAGACAAGGTTATTTCTACTGTAGAGATTCCATGAATAGAATCTTATCATACAGTTTATTCTCACAACTGCCTGTTAGCCCTATCGCTGTGATTACTCCAGATACGACCAATATAGAGATAACCATTGGGAGTAGTACAGACGTGTTGATGTGTGGATTCAGCAACTCACCACATCCCTACACCATCTCGTACTGGGCAGGTACGAATAGTGAGTTATTAGACACCAGTCTGTTGTTGGAAGCTGATACAGGGGACTACATTTGTGTATCTTCCAACGTAGTCTATAGTTCCACTGATACCATTTCCATTACTGTCATACCACCAGCTCCGCAATCAGTTAGCAGTACACAGCTGCTCACAGAGGGAAACATATTCGTCACAGACACGTTTCAGTTATCATGTGCATTCTCTACTTTCCCAAACGTGACTTCTCCTATCTCAATTCTATGGTACCACAATGGGACACTTAACACAGTGTCTATAAACACAACGAGTGTCTCCGGAAACATAGCAACGAGTACACTTGCCATTACCATTGCATCTGTATCTGATGCTGGCCAATACGAGTGTGTAGCCACTGTAGGTGCTAGTCTCCCTACTAACTCCTCCGCGATTAATGTCATCGTTAATCCTAGCTACCTCCCTGATGTAATCCCACTTGTTGTAAGCTCAATAACATTCTTTACTGCATTTGTTTCATGGAATGGAACCGACAGGACACCTCTTTTGATGGAAAATTATACTTTGGTCTACATTACAGTTTCTAACCATACAATTTATCAACCAATCCCAGATGGATCCAGCACATTTACACTGACGGTACTTCTCCCCAATACTATTTATATCATATACATCTACGCATCAAACAGATTTGGTAATACAGTGGGTCCTACTACCTCATTTACCACAGTACTAATTAGATTGTACTTCTTTAAAGGTGTAACTGTTGTACCATTCAGTACAGGTTCAATCTTCAGAGGTGGGATTCACGCAGATATATTCGATGTAGTATCTGAGTTCCACTGTTTTCCTGACAGTCCCGATCAAGTCATCACCTGGTATCAGCCCGATGGCACTGTTATACCTCCAGGCACTTCTGCCAGCATAGGTTTCTACCATATACGTGACAGCACCACGGGAGAGAGTGTGTTCTTTACGAATAATGCTGTAAGTGTGCATAATGAGGGAAATAACTTCGCTTGTAGTTTCATTCCAACTTTCGGTGTTAGAATCCTGGCTTCATTCGGTATATATTTTGTGAGGAGGGTTCAAAATACCTTTTTTGTTATGGGTATTAGAATATATGGAGTTATTAATATTATTTACGAATTTGTTTATCAAAGAGGAGTATTCTATTTCGATTTTACCCTGATATTTAAAATTGAATGTTTGATTCCTTCTTTGCCATCACCTACCTATTGGAGATTTATTCCAGTTCTCCTATATCCGACCGACACAGCGACTACCAACACAACTATCCATCAAGTTCTATTCGACCCCAATGCTGATTGTCAGTATATAAGATGTGCTCCATTTGTACAATACGTTGTATTCTCAAACAAATCATTTCTGTTAAAATCAGATCCTGATAATATTGCACAAGGTATAGAATGTATTCCGAACGACTATGAGTACTCATTCACCCTGGGAGCACCTCTAGATATAACTCTAACCTGTCCGTTGATATTCGGAGCTCGATTCCTAAACATCGGTACAGACATCACCCTGATACAAAATGAAATATCTACGAACAGTTCGAGAAGACTATTTATTGACCCCGCTAATACCGTAGCCACACTGGATAAAGATAGAACATATGTATGCGAGGACAGGTACGGGGATATGGTGTCATTCAGGATTAACATAAACACAGCTGGTTCTGATCCAATACAGATATTAGCCAATGGGAGTTCTACTGTCCCAATAGTAAATGGTACAAATCTTATAGGCAGTGCTAATATCCCTGATGCCCTACTATGTGTCACACAGAGTTCGAGTAATGCTGCCAATTGGTATGTGGATTCTAACCCAAACCGTACAACAGGACAGTCTCCAGTACTTGTAACCACTGACTCGTCCCTCCTTCCGCACGTGGTATCACCACGGGATGGGAGAAGCAATCTGGTACTCAATGGGACTGTTGGAGATACGCAACAAGGGTTCTACTCGTGTGTAACAAACCCAACCCTCGTACTTGGAATATTCTCACAAACACCAGTAGCTCCCACAGCAGACATCTCTCCAAACCAAGCATCCATAGAAGTAGTTATAGGTACATACACTCCTACACTGAGCTGTGTTACCTCAAATGCACCCCATCCACTTCCTATATACTTCTGGACAGGATCTGTTAGCTCATCAACTGCTGCTCTAAACACTGGTCTCTTGTTGGAAGGAAACACAGGAATGTATACATGCACATCTTCGAATGTTATTGGTCTGTCCACCGATACAATAATTATCATTGTTGTACCGCCTTCTCCTCAGTTTAACTCTATTCAAACAATAACAGCGTCACCCATATATATCGATGATCTATTTACACTAGAATGCCAATTCAGTATCTTTCCCAATATCACCTCACAGATTGCCATACAATGGTATCTGAACAATACGCAAGTAGTCGCGAGTAGTAAAGTTAATATAAGTACAGCTTATAATGGCACTGTATCCATTAGCAATCTGACGGTTTCCACATCCCAAATTAACCAGACAGGAGATTATCAATGCAGGGCTAGTGTTGGTGGGAGCCAAGAGGCCATGTCTACGAATCTACCTTTCAGTTTCAATCAACCGCCAGAGCCTGAAATAGTTCTGACCTCAGTAAATTCCTTATTACCTTACGCAACGCAATTATTGGAAATTACTTGCGAATTTACAACGTTGCCTCGCTTTCAACCAATGTTATCTATACAGTGGTATCACAATTATACAATATTGCTATCTGCAGGGGGCACCGTCATGATAACAAACAATATTATGAATACAACCAACACCAGAAGCACATTAAACATAACTAACATTGGGTTTCAAAGTTCTGGAAACTATCATTGTGTGGGACAAGTACTAGATATATTGAATTCACAAACTGGGATGTCAAATACAATATTTGTCCAAGTTCAAGTGCCTGTAACTCCAGTGATTCCTACCCCTAATATAAGCTTGGAAAATATTAGCACAAATTCCATTACATTCGTTTGGACGAGCAGCATTTACAATGATGTCCTACCTGAAAGTTATGTCTTATTTTACCGTATACTTGGTGGTACTGGAATGTATGAGATGACAAGCGAGACGACAAATACTTATTTGGTAGTCAGTGGTCTAATGGCGGATACGGAGTATGAATATTACATAGAGTTAAAAAATACATTCGGAATAAGTGAGTCTGGAATTAACACTGCGAGAACGAGTGGAGCAACAATTCCCGAACCTGGCGGACTCTCAGGTTTGATTGGGCCAATTGCTGGAGGAATAATAGTGGCCTTGTTCGTTACCATATTCGTACTTATGATCATTCTACTTCTCATTTTCTTGAAAAAAAGGCGCGATATGAAGTACAAGTTTTCAGAAGGAGAGATTGACCAGCAATATCATAGATCCGTTAAGACCACAGACAGTCAGAATCATCTCATTACAGAAAGCGTTGGATTAAATGTTGCGAGTGGCTTTGGGGAAGGAAAATTAATAGAAGCAAAAGAAGAACGTTCTAGACCTGTTAACACTACATTTAGGAAATCAATGGAGATTCAAGAAACAGTCATGTTCAGTACAGAAGCAGCAGAACCGCTCTATGAAGACTTCACATTCGAAAGGTATAATGTACTAATAGATATCTTTCCACAAAGGGTACTCGAGTATCATCTCGCAAATAACGCAGAATTCGACAGACAGTTTTCAAGCCTGCGAAAGGATTTCATTCATGATGTTACAACAGGTTCTAATGCGATAAACAAACCCAAAAACAGATTCGCGAATATTATACCCTACGAGCACTCACGAGTTAAACTTTCTTTCACTGGTGAGAATCACTCTGACTACATAAACGCATGCTACATTGACGGTTACCATCACACTCAAACCTACATTGCAGCGCAAGGCCCAATGCCTCACACTGTGAAGGAATTCTGGAGAATGATTTGGGAAAAGAACATTGAGCATATTGTAGCTTTGACTCGAGTCATGGAGGCAATGAAGAAGAAATGCGAACAATACTGGCCTGAAAAAGAACAGGAAATCTCTACAGTCGGTGATTTCGATATAAAACTAAAGAAAATCGATCGGTACACATCTTACGACATCCGAATTTTGGAATTGAAAAACTCCGAACATCCGAATGAGTCCAGGATTGTAACTCAGTTCCATTTCACTGTTTGGCCTGACCATGGTGTCCCAATATTTTCCAGCTCACTTTTGGCATTCATAAACCACACGAAAGAGTTCCACAATCCAGAAAAGACACAATCTCCCATTCTTGTCCACTGTAGTGCGGGAGTGGGAAGAACTGGCACCTTTATCGTACTCGATTATTTCTTGGAGCATTTGAAAGAAAACGAAAAAGTGAATGTCTATAAAATGGTAGCTCAACTCCGTGAGAGTAGGTGTCTCATGGTGCAAACCAAAGATCAGTACATGTTCATACACGACGCAATACAGGATATTATCAGCTGTAAAGACACTTTCATTGCCGATCACGACTTCCAGTTATTTTATGAAAACTCGCTAATTCGCGATCTCAGTACAATGACAACACCTTTCGAAGACAAGTACGAATTCATAATGAAGACAAGCCGAATCGTAGACCCACGGGACATTTCTGAGTCATCAGATGTTGCTAACGTTATGAAAAACAGATATCCCAACTTTGTACCTTTCGATTCACACCGTGTAAGCATTATTCCTGACCAGGATGGGGAAAAGGATTATATCAATGCTAGCTTCGTGCACAGCTACCAGAAACATAAAGGGTTTATCGCTGCTCAAGGACCGCTTGAATTCACTGTGTATGATTTCTGGAAGATGATTACCAAGTATAGGATTCAGGTAGTGGTAATGTTATCCGATTTGGTTGAAGATGGGCATGAAATGTGCGCGAAATATTGGCCAGAAGAAGGGAAGGAAATGTTGGTTCACTACCTAGTGATCCGATGCGAGAAGGAAGAACATTTTGATGATCTTATCAAACGAAAACTGGTGGTGTCTACCCAACAGGTAAGGACTTGTAGTATGTACCAATACAGTAGATGTCGGATATAAGCACACCGGTTATAAGAACATATCGGATATAAGCACAATATGTTGGAAAACGGTTGCCATATACCCTGTATAATTTATGTCGGTTATAAGAACATGCTGGTTATAAGCACCTTAAGTGCTGTTCCCGACGATGTGCTTATAACCGGCATCCACTGTATTATGCAATACATCTAAATATACAACAGACTGCTTAATAGAGCCACCGTTGATTGGATTCTCCGTTTGATTATGTCAAACTATCCTGGGATCAAGTGACCCAATTATCCGGGGATGACCTCTATATTTAGTATATTATATTTCATTTTTTATCATAAAACAATATTATTATTGGTCAAAGAAAATTTAGGAATTTGCAAACATTTTCAAATTTGGCTTGGCTTTTAATTCAAACCGAATATTATTTATTGCACTGTTTTTTAAATAACTGTCATGTGGTCTACTTCATATAATTGTTTACTTCACCTAACTGTCTTATAGGGCGGGATCAACCAAACAATCCACCAAATCCAATTCAAGAAGTGGAAACGCAATCAGTTACCAGAGGTTTCTGACGTATTGACTCTCTACCATCAGTTCACGCAAATAGAGCGAGGAATGAAGTCTAAAGAATCGTATCCCATCTTAGTGCATTGCGACAATGGAAGCACTCGAACGGGTACATTCATTGCAAGCGTTAACGCAATACAACAGCTAGAACTTGAAAAGAAAGTCGATATTTTCCAGATTGTAAGGAATCTACGTAACTCTAGGCCGTGCATGGTGCCAAGTTTGGATCTCTACATTCTATGTTTCAAGCTTATCGCCGACTATATACAATCGTACGAGGAGAAAGCCTACGCTAACTTTGTATAAGAAAAAGTCTTCAATAATTGCATATTTTATGAATAAGCTCGTTTAGTTAATTAACCCTTTTATAACATGTTTGTAAATATCTTTGACAGTTTGATGGTTTTTGTTATATGACATTTGTGAATTTTAGTTTAAATATTTATATTTTATAAATTTATTATGTAGTTGACAAGTTCTGAAATGATTGCCTTGGTATTATTTCCTCTCCACAGCAAATGACTCTAAGATCCCAAATTTTCAGGATATGTGTCTCATGGAGTACGGATGTGCACCTGGGGTCACGATTATTGATTCAATTTTTTGAAAACATTTTACACTTGTTTAATGTCACAGCATGAACAATAAATAGTGCCCAATATTCAAGATTGCTCTAGTATAATTGTGTGAACTTTAGGTCACATTTAATAATTGGATTAATCCAGTTCCTATAGTAGAATCACAATGTGAGAATTAACCTACAAACTCTAATAAATAAGAGACAATATCTTGATCTATGTCAAACTAAATTTTTCGAAATAGTACTATGTATACGCTACATTAGTAAACTAAATTGCTTATTAATCATTAATATGTACACCTACGTACTAAATTTATCTACAGGTCAGAGTATAATAGCAAAGCCCACCCATATTTTTTGCTTGTACCGCACACATTAAAATAGTAATTTAATATCAGTATTCTTACCAAGACAATATTAGGCGAGTAGCTCACTATAGCATTCTCATAAAAAGAGAGGACTCGAAGCTAATATTGTTTTTTCGGACATTGGAATTTCTACTTCAGTAACAGAGATCATTTCAAATTGGGTACTGATTTATTGGTGAGTTATTTTGTACACTGTATTTAATATTTAATACTAATATGTATCAATGCAACGTATAAAATAATGCATTATTAATATCAGACTATCTATCTATATATTAGAAGAGCAATTGTTGTTTGTTTGGGTGTGTGTTTGTTTGTCCATAATTAAATGGAAAGACTACGAGTCCCAAGAAGCTGAAAATTTGTATACAGGGGTAATTTTGTACTGCGATAACGATCTATTGGTTTTTGAAGAGTAATATTTACATTTGAAGGTGACAAAATATGTTAGCCAATTAAATTCGAGGGTTTGTTAGTATGGATTAGCAGATTTCATCAATTAGTATAAATAGACTGTGTATAATAGAAAGATTTTCTGAGGCTGCAATCTGATTGATTGAAATAATTCATCTAACCAATCAATCATTTGTCTATTCTATTGCACGAGCTCTTCGGTCTCGGTCGCTTCGCGACTTTTGTTCGTTCGTGTTAGGCACTACGCGATACAATTAACGGCCGCTTCGCGGCCTTTGCCTCCCCAAAAGCATCACATTAATAATGAGTTTTAATAGCACAATAAATTTCAGTTACACGATAAGAAAGCTCGAATCAAAATAATACTAAAAGAAAAACAGGCAATAGAATAGACAAATGATTGATTGGTTAAATGAATATATTTTAATCAATCAAATTGGAGCCTCAGAAAATATTTCTATTATGCACAATCTATTTATACTAATTGATGAAATCTGCTAATCCATACTAACAAACCCTCGAATTTAATTGGCTAAAACTGGATTATTACACTTGCACTTTGCTATACCTGTGTTGGTACGATACACTATTTATGGTTGATTAGTGTAGGGACTAATTAATTAACTGTGTCACAATCAGAAGGAAAATGGGAATTCGTGAACTGCTATCAGGTGTAGAAATTTAGTGTCGTCTAATGCTTTGAATTTTCTTCAAATCGGAGCAAAATTGGGAAGCTAGTACAAAATATCTATTTTTCGCAACTGTGACGTCATAATCCCGTTATTTTGTTTCAAAAACCAATAGATCGTTGTCGCAGTACAAAATTATCCCTGTATACAAACAACAATTTCGCTTTTAATATATAGATGTTTTTCTTTTAGTATTATTTGGATTCGAGATATCCTTATCGTGCAACTGAAAATTATTGAGCTACTAATGGGAGGATATGAATTTCCCAAACAAATTACATTGTGTAGCCTTTTATCTAGGGGACTTAATGAGGAATATATTTAATTAATACACCATAAATATGTATAATTCTAAATGATTTGTTTCAAGGCGTTGTAAGGCCGCGCAGCTGTCGTCAATTGAGGCATGAAGCGCCGAATAGTCGCAAAGCGACTATTCGACTATTTAACAACAAATATCAATATTAGAAATTTGTAAATGCGAAATTCGTGTTTAGCATACTTGTTTACCTATAATACCCGTTGAAAGCAACCTTCTAGGTTCATTTTGAATTTTCATTATTTTGTTTACCTATTTGTGTAAACAACAGCAACAAATATTCATATTAGACATTTGTAAATACGAAATATATTATAACATTTGGAACTTAGTCTCTATCTCAATTCTAGATGCGGTTTCAAATGGTGATATATCACAATTCTAAAGGGTGTTATGTTTGCCTTGATATCATGTTACTAACTTCCTATACAATTATAATGCATTTCTCAGGTCTGTCAATACTAGCTATTAAGATAAAGATATGCAAGCTACATTTTTCTAGGCCTAACTTCAATAATCTTTGAGATAATGAGTGTATTACCATATAAAGAATTAGTACTAATAATCTCATTATCTCAAAGATTATTGAAGTTAGGCCTAGAAAATGTATTATCAATGAATAGGAAGTTACCTATTGCGGATAGATCAGTGCTAGCATAGTTACATAATATCGATAGTCATTGAGTTATGGCTCATTTTACGAAATATAAATCTTCCTGTCAACCGAGGAACGTGTCAACATTCAATTTATAATTTCGATATATTTCATTCAACTAGTTATGGACATCCTGATTTCGAACATTTCTAACGCGTTTAACTATGTTAAAGGCAGCTATAAAACACGATAATTCCCACGAAAAATAGCGGTTACGTGATCAAATGGTGATCTATCACAATTCTAAAGGGTGTTATAGTATATGCCTTGATATCATGTTGTTAACTTCCTATATAATTATAATGCATTTCTCAGGTTTGTCATTACTAGCCATTGAGATAAAGATAAGTCACCTATTTACCAATGGCCTTTAAGTAATCCATGGTTCGGAGTAGTGGTAAGGCCTTATTTAACGAAGGTCACGGTTGAGACTATTTGTTACGGGATAGGAACATTGAAGTTAAGCATAAAAAGTGTACTAAAATCCAAATTAATCACACAGATTATTATTGGGCCCCAATTTCTCCCATGGGTATTAATATACATACTGTTTGTATGGTATTCTTAATTAATAATTTGGTTTTAAACATTTTAACATTGTAGTTTTCGAGATCACAGACAAAGAAACGCAATGCATTCGATAAAACTACGATACTTTTTCCAATGGCTAATGCTAGTCTTCTTTTTATCGTCATTAAACGCACAATCTCAAGTGGCACCAAATGTTACTACCACACCCTCTGATTCATCACAGAACATCAGCTTCATAAATCCTATTAATATTACTTGCAATGCGACTAATAGCCCCCACCCGCCCCCTAACTTCTACTGGACAGGACCACGTTCCTCCTCTACAAACATCCTCGACACGACTAACTTCCAAGTAAGCGATTCCGGTGACTACACCTGTCACGGTACGAATGTGGTTGGAGCCAGTAATGTCACAATCAGTATTCTGATAGTAGCTCCTCCTCCCATGCTAGTAGCATACAACACGAGTATTCCTGAGTTCTTCTTCGAACAAGACTCCTTCCAGTTATTCTGTACATTCAGTATTGCTACCAACTTAGCATTAACTCCGAACATTTCATGGTACCACAACTCAGCCCGCCTCACTAACGGTATTAATGGTTTCCAAATAACACAAATGTCCACAGGAGATCCCTGGTCGTACATTAGTGTGCTGAGTGTGTCCAGTGCAGTCCCTGCTAACTCTGGACAGTTCTACTGCAGTGCTACTGTAGGGAACAGTGGAGCTAACACGTCATCTCTGTTCAGCATTGAAGTTGAGCCTGCATATCTGCCTGATGCTGTGTCAGTAGAGTTCGATAGGATAGGATATCTGTCTGCTCAGATTAGCTGGAATGCTACTAACAGAGTTAGACTAACTCCTGAGACGTATGTCGTATCTTACTGCCGGCTGCCAGCGTGTAGCAGTTATGTAAACTCATCTCTGCTAACTGGGAATTCTTACACTATAACCCAGCTGATGAGTGCCACTAATTATTCTGTTTTTGTTACCACTGTAAACCGTTTTGGATCCACAAATGGGGTTTCGCGAGACTTCACAACCATGCTAGAAAGGGCTTTGTACTTTTTGGACTGGAGCAAAGGATTTTTAAAAACTTATTTCGCTAATGGATCCATATTCAGAGGTGGAAGCGGAGTAGCTTTTCCTATTAGACAATTCTACTGTGTGCCTGATTGTGTTACAGATACAATAACGTGGTATGCTCCTAACGGAGACATTATTCCAGAAGGCTTTACGGCCAACTCATTCTACCACACAATAGATGGTACAAGTGGGGAAAGTACATTGACTGTGAATACTGGTCTGACAGCTGATAACGATGGTTGGAACTTTACGTGTCGTATTAACACAAGTGGGTTCATACATGATCATTACTTTGGGATATATTTTATATTAGACGTTGTCACAAATCGGGGTATCGTTGGAATACGATTGTTCAGTAAGAATGATCCTCCTATTGTAAGAGCATTCGCGTTACAGAGAGGGGTATTTGACTTTGATTTCACTCAGTTCTATGATATAGAATCGGTGCTGATTAACACTGCAAATGGGGGTTTTACCTGGGGGTTTGAACCTGAATTAATTTCTCCAACAAATCCAGATCCCGCTTTACATGTGCTTACAGATATTCAGTTCAATAATACCAACGCCATTTGTCAATTAGGATACTCAAGATTTATTGGAGACTTTTTCACTATTTCCAACAGACCATTCGTGGTAAAAACAAATGTTGCACTTGATTATGGAGGTGGTCCACTTCTCACTGGCTCCAGTTGTATTGAAGATGGTAGCACAGCTTATATATTCACAATTGGTGGAGAAGTTGATATAGCAGTAGTCTGTCCCTTGTTGTATGGTTCGAAATTCCTTGATATATCCCCCACTGAGTTCATCCAATACGACTACATATTGAATGCAGGTGGAAATAATCCAAGAAGATTGCTAGTTGATCCTACACAGACATTAGCCATGATAGCGCATGATAGAATTTATGTCTGTCAAGACAGGTACGGTGCTAGCTCTTCCTTCAGAGCTAGAGTTGATGCTAGCACTCCATTGCAAGTATTCAATAGTTCTACCACTATTAATTCCACTATTAACGGTACTAGTTACATCACGAATCAGACTACTCTCTACTGTCTGTCTGATAACAATCTGCTAGCAGTGGAGTGGTACTCAAGTAACAACCCCAACCGTTCTATGGAAGCCACATTTACACTCGTTTCGAATGATACAATGGAACAACCCTATGTCTCCAATCCTCGTGTGGGTAGAAGTGACTTGATTGTCAGCACATTACCATCCGACAGACAAGGTTATTTCTACTGTAGAGATTCCATGAATAGAATTTTATCATACAGTATATTCTCACAACTTACAGTTAGTCCCATCGCTATTATTACTCCGGATACGACCAGTATAGTGATAACCATTGGGAGTAGTACCGACGTGTTTATGTGCGGGTTCAGCAACTCACCACATCCCTACACCCTCTCGTACTGGGCAGGTACCAGTAGTGAATTTCTAGACACCAGTCTGCTGTTGGAAGCTGATACAGGGGACTACACCTGTGTATCTTCCAACGTAGTCTATAGTTCTACTGATACCATCTCCATTACTGTCATACCACCAGCTCCGCAATCAGTTAACAGCACACAGCTGCTCACAGAGGGAGATATATTCGTCACAGACACGTTTCAGTTATCATGTGCATTCTCCACTTTCCCAAACGTGACTTCTCCTATCTCAATTCTATGGTACCACAATGTGACACTTAACACAGTGTCTACAAACACAACGAGTGTCTCCGAGAACATAGCAACGAGTACACTTACCATTACCGGTGCAACAGTATCTGATGCTGGCCAATACGAGTGTGTAGCCACTGTAGGTGCTAGTCTCCCTGTAAACTTCCCAGCAATTAATGTTATCGTTAATCCTAGCTATCTCCCTGATGCAATCCCACTTGTTGTCAGATCAATAACAATCTCTACTGCATTTGTTTCGTGGAATGGAACCGACAGGATACCTTCATTGAAGGAAAATTATAGTGTGGTCTACCTTACAGGTTCTAGCCTTACAACCTACCAACCAATCCCTGATGGATCCACCACGTTTACACTGACGGGACTTCTCCACAATAGTAATTATACCGTATACATCTACGCATCAAACAGATTTGGTAAGATAGTGGGTCCTACTACCTCATTTACCACAGTACTAATTAGATTGTACTTCTTTAAAGGTGTAACTGTTGTACCATTCAGAACAGGTTCAATCTTCAGAGGGGGGAATCACTCAGATATATTCGATGTAGTATCTGAGTTTTACTGTTTTCCTGACAGTCCGGATCAAGTCATCACCTGGTATCAGCCCGATGGCACTGTTATTCCTCCAGGCACTCCTGCCAGCACGGGTTTCTACCACACACGTGACAACACCACGGGAGAGAGTGTGTTCTACACGAATAATGCTGTGAGTGTGCATAATGAGGGGAATAACTTCACTTGTAGTTTCAATCAAACTTTCGGCGTTATGAACGTGTCTTCATTCGGTATATATTATGCAGGGAGGGTTCAAAGTGAATTTATTGTTAATGGTATTAGACTGTATGGTCCTGATAATACTATTTACGAATTGGTTTATCAAAGAGGAATATTCAATATCGATTTTACCCAGTCATATACAGTTGAATGTTTGATTACTTCTTTGTTATCACCTGGCTATTGGAAATTTATTCCTGTTCCCTTATATCCGACTGTCACAGCGACTACCAACATAACAATCTATCAAGTCCTATTCGACCCCAATGCTGATTGCCAGTATATAAGATGTGCTCCGATCTCACAATACGTTGTATTCTCAAACAAATCATTTTTGTTACAATCAGATCCTGATAATATTACACAGGGAATCGGATGCATTCCGAACTACTATGATTACTCATTCAGCCTGGGAGCACCTCTAGATATAACTCTAACTTGTCCGTTAATATTCGGTGCTAGATTCCTAAACATCGGTACTGACATCACCCTGATACAAAATGAGATATCTACGAACAGTTCGAGAAGACTATTTATTAACTCCTCTGCAACCGTAGCTACACTGGATAAAGATAGAACATATGTATGCGAGGACAGGTACGGGGATATGGTGTCATTCAGAATTAACATAAACACAAATGGTTCTGATCCAATACAGATACTACCCGATGGGAGTTCCACTGTCCCAATAGTAAATGGTACAAATCTTATTGGCAGTGCTAACATCCCTTATGCCCTGCTATGTGTCACACAGAGTCCGAGTAATGCTGCCAATTGGTATGTGGATTCTAACCCAAACCGTTCCACAGGACAGTCTCCAGTATTTGTAACCACTGACTCGTCCCTCCTTCCGCACGTGGTATCACCACGGGATGGGAGAAGCAATCTGGTACTCAATGGGACTATTGAGGGTACGCAACAAGGGTTTTACTCGTGTGTAACAAACCCAACCATCATAGTTGGAATATTCTCACAAACACCAGTAGCTCCCACTGCAGATATCTCTCCAAACCAAGCATCCATACAAGTTGTTATAGGTACAGACACTCCTACACTGAGCTGTTTTACCGCAAATGCATCCCATCCACTTCCTATATACTTCTGGACAGGATCTGTTAGCTCACCAACTGCTGATCTAAACACTGGTCAATTGTTGGAAGCAGACACAGGAATGTATACATGTACAGCTTCGAATGTTATTGGTCTGTCCACCGATACAATAATTATCATAATTGTTCCGCCTTCTCCTCAGTTTAACTCTATTCAAAGAGTAACAGCGTCACCCATTTATCTCAATGATTCATTTATACTGGTATGTCAATTCAGTACCTTTCCAAATGTCACCTCACAGATTGCCATACAATGGTATCTGAACAATACGCAAGTAGTCGCGAGTAGTACAGCTAATATAAGTACAGCTTATAATGGCACTGTATCCATTAGCAGTATGACGGTTTATATATCTCAAATTAACCAGGCAGGAGATTATCAATGCAGGGCTACTGTTGGAGGGAGCCAAGAGGCCATGTCTGCCATTCTACCTTTCAGTTTCAATCAACCTCCAGAGCCTGAAATAGTTCCGAACTCAGTAAATTCCTTATCACCTTACGTCACTCAATTGTTGGAAATTACCTGCGAATTTACAACGTTAGCCCGCTTTCAACCAATGCTATCTACACAGTGGTATCACAATGATACAATATTGCTATCTACAGGGGGCACCGTCCTGATAACAAACATTATTCTGACCATAAGCATCGCCAGAAGCACATTAAAAATAACCAACATTGAATTTCAACGATCTGGAAATTATCATTGTGTGGGACAAGTGTTAGCTGTATTGAATTCACAAATTGGGATGTCAAATACAACATTAGTCCAAGTTAAAAGACCACCAAATCCAACTGAAAAGCCGGTTGTCGGGACAGAAAACGTTGATTTGTATGAAACTTTTACTTTGAACTTAAACTGTGAATTTCAGACCCTAGATATCTTCATTGAAAACCTTCAAATCGACTGGTACCATAACGATACAAAAATACAATCCTCAATGGGTGTGGCAATTGAATCAAATAGACAAGGAACAGATCGAGTCATTAGTAGCCTATCTATTCTGAACATCAATATGGACCAAGGAGGTATATACTACTGTGTTAGTACTATTGTACCATACTCTGTTACCACGAGGTCAATTGATTACACAGTCATTATTAATCCGCCTGTTATTCCAGTAATACCTGCTTCTAATATAAGCGGGGAAAATGTGAGCACATATTCCATTACATTCGTTTGGATGAGTAGCTTATACAATGATGTTCTACCAGAGCGTTACGTCGTTTTTTACCGTATACTTGGTACTGGAATATATGAGATGACAAGCGTGACGACAAATACCTATTTCGTAGTCAGTGGGCTAATGGCGGATACGGAGTATGAATATTACATAGAGTTAAAAAATACATTTGGAACAAGCGTATCTGGAATTAACACTGCGAGAACGAATGTAGTAACAATTCCCGAACCACCTTCTACTGGCGGACTCTTAGGTTTGATAGGACCAATTGCTGGAGGAATAATAGGGGGCTTATTGGTAACAATAATCGTACTTATGATCATTCTACTCCTTATTTTCTTGAAAAAAAGGCGCGATATGAAGTACAAGTTTTCAGAAGGAGAGATTGACCAGCAATATCATAGATCCGTTAAGGCCACAGACAGCCTGAATCATCTCATTACAGAAAACGTTGGATTAAATGTTGCGAGTGGCTTTGGGGATGGAATATTAGTAGAAGCAACAGAAGAACAACGTTCTAGACCTGTCAATACTACATTTAGGAAATCAATGGAAATTCAAGAAACAGTCATGTTCAATACAGAAGCAGCAGAACCGCTCTATGAAGACTTCACATTCGAAAGGTATAACGTATCAATAGATATCTTTCCACAAAGGGTACTCGAGTATCATCTCGCAAATAATGCGGAATTCGACAAACAGTTTTCAAGCCTGCGAAAGGATTTCATTCATGATGTTACAACAGGTTCTAATGTGATAAACAAACCCAAAAACAGATTCGCGAATATTATACCCTACGAGCACTCACGAGTTAAACTCTCTTTCACTGGTGAGAATCACTCTGACTACATAAACGCATGCTACATTGACGGTTACCATCACACTCAAACCTACATTGCAGCGCAAGGCCCAATGCCTCACACTGTGAAGGAATTCTGGAGAATGATTTGGGAAAAGAACATCGAGCATATTGTAGCTTTGACTCGAGTCATGGAGGCAATGAAGAAGAAATGCGAACAATACTGGCCTGAAAAAGAACAGGAAATCTCTACAGTCGGTGATTTCGATATAAAACTAAAGAAAATCGATCGGTACACATCTTACGACATCCGAATTTTGGAATTGAAAAACTCCGAATATCCGAATGAGTCCAGGATTGTAACTCAGTTCCATTTCACTGTTTGGCCTGACCATGGTGTCCCGATATTTTCGAGCTCACTTTTGGCATTCATAAACCACACGAAAGAGTTCCACAATCCAGAAAAGACACAATCTCCCATTCTTGTCCACTGTAGCGCGGGAGTGGGAAGAACTGGCACCTTTATCGTACTCGATTATTTCTTGGAACATTTGAAAGAAAACGAAAAAGTGAATGTCTATAAAATGGTAGCTCAACTCCGTGAGAGTAGGTGTCTCATGGTGCAAACCAAAGATCAGTACATGTTCATACACGACGCAATACAGGATATTATCAGCTGTAAAGACACTTTCATTGCCGATCATGACTTCCAGTTATATTATGAAAACGCACTAATTCGCGATCTCAGTACAATGACAACACCTTTTGAAGACAAGTACGAACTCATAATGAAGACAAGCCGAATCGTAGACCCACGGGACATTTCTGAGTCCTCAGATGTTGCTAACGTTATGAAAAACAGATATCCCAACTTTGTACCATTCGATTCACACCGTGTAAGCATTATTCCTGACCAGGATGGGGAAAAGGATTATATCAATGCTAGTTTCGTGCACAGCTACCAGAAACATAAAGGGTTTATCGCTGCTCAAGGACCGCTTGAATTCACTGTGTATGATTTCTGGAAGATGATTACCAAGTATAGGATTCAGGTAGTGGTAATGTTATCCGATTTGGTTGAAGGTGGACATGAAATGTGTGCGAAATATTGGCCAGAAGAAGGGAAGGAAATGTTGGTTCACTACCTAGTGATCCGATGCGAGAAGGAAGAACATTTTGATGATCTTATCAGACGTAAGCTGGTGGTGTCTACACAACAGGTAAGGACTTATAGTATGTACCAGTATTATGCAATATATATATACGTAATACAGTAGAACCTCGTTAGTACGAACACATTTAATACGAATTTCCGGATAAGACGAACAAACAGATCCACAAAATCAGTCCCTACAATGGCTATTGAATGGGTATTACTCCGGTTAATACGAACTCCGGATAAAGCGAACAAAATTTTACCGTCCGTTGGTGTTCGTATTAACTTAACGAGGTTCCCCCACCTGTTATACTGTTGTGTTTTGAACGTCAATGGTAACATATTCGATGATCTAATAAGAAGAATTTACAATATAAGATTACGTATGTAATGACAAGCTATTCAATATAATTCGCTTACAGTATTTATAGTGGGTCTATATGAATGACAGCTGTCACTAATTTGTTGCTGAGCTCTTGTTATTCGAAAATCCTAACATCACAGTATACTGCTTAATAGAGCCACCGGTTCTTAGCTTTAAGCGGGAATTGACTTAATATTATATTTCATCTTCTATCATAAAAGACTATGATTATTGGTCTAAGAAAATCTATTTTTTGCAGTGTTTTTTGATAATTTGCCATACAGTCCACTTCATATAAGTACAGTGAACTCCCACTGTAACGGAAAAATCGCTTATAACGAAATTGATTTCCCCCCAGAGAACTAAATGCATTAAGTATTATCCGCTTTAACGAATATCCAGATATAACGATGGAATTTACAGGTCCCAAAGCACTTCGTTATAACGTGAGTTTATTGTAATTACTTCACGTAACTGTCTTATAGGGCGGGATCAACCAAACAATCCAGCAGATCCAATTCAAGAAGTGGAAACAAAATCAGTTACCAGAGGTTTCTGACGTATTGGCTCTCTACCATCAATTCACGCAAATAGAGCGAGGAGTAAAGTCTAAAGAATCGTATCCCATCTTAGTGCATTGCGACAATGGAAGCACTCGAACGGGTACATTCATTGCAAGTGTTAACGCAATACAACAGCTAGACCTTGAAAGGAAAGTCGATATTTTCCAGATTGTAAGGAATCTACGTAACTCTAGGCCGTGCATGGTGCCAAGTTTGGATCTCTACATTCTATGTTTCAAGCTTATCACCAACTACATACAATCGTATGAAGAGAAAGCCTACGCTAACTTTGTATAAGAAAAATTATTTGTATATTTTATTAATAAACTCGTTTTTAGTTACTTCTCCCTTTATAAATATTTGTAGATATCTTAGACAGTTTGATGGTTTTGTGTTTCATGACATTTGTGAATATTTTATAACTATTTATTTATATTATACGAGGTGGAAAACAGAATAGGGAAAATATTTGTCTAAGTTCAAATAGGAATTTATATGAACACTGGTATGCTATTAATAAATCACTAATAGAATATGTGCAGTGATTTAATATGTGAATATGTGCAGTGAACTTAAAGAAACATGCAATATAATCTATTTTAGAATGTGACATCCCAATTAGTCATAAACCCATAAATCGGTATACGTGTGTCTCATTTCATGTTGTTCTGTATTTTGATAGTTAACAATTCTCATAGCCATAAATATTCAACATGAACAATATGAACATATTATAATACGTAATATAAATCACTTATAAAAGTAGTACAAATAAACAGTGTATGTACTCAGCAACATTAAAGTGATCACATAAGTATACTCTATCAATCAGTACAACTCGAACAAAGCAAGGGACAGCTCAAATGTATTAATCATGAATTTATAAATATATTAAACAGGGGAAATTGTTGTAGTATCAGTTGTATTGCTTGCAGAACTAGGAGAATGTTTGTTGTTAAGTTCAACGTAACGAGGATTTAATGGAGCATTTCGGTCTATTGATTCAAATGTCATTTCTAAAGAGGAAAGATGTGAACATTTTTTCTGGCAAGGAAATCCATGGTCTCGAAACAAACTAGATAATGTGTACGTCGATACTACGAACATAATTGTTATAATAACAACTAGGATGAGAGAAAATATGGCTGTGATAGAGTATAGTATTATCATGTTAGTGCTAAGTTTGCTGATAATATCAGAAGTCTCCATCTGTTGTTGGAAGTCAGAAAATGTAAATACTTGTTTGAGAGAGAAGAGTAGAGGTTGTTGCATAGATTTTAATAGCATAATAGTGTCCTCTGTTGATTTGAATGTGTGGTACTGGTGATTTATATCTATTTCTGATGCGGTGATTACAAAGTATGTTCTATAAAAATAAATTAATAATAAGGAGTGTTTTCTTTATATAAATTTTGCTAAATTAATAAGTGACATTAATTGTGGAATTACGTACTTATATATCGACCAACTATTTCAAATGGAATTTTCAAGCACTGTCAAGACCATTTTTTAACATCAAAAAATTCACCATTGTGAAGCCGGGTTTTTATATTGAAAAGTAATTGGCCGATATATAAGTAAGTCATTAATAATTAACTTACAGTTCATCTATAAACTGGTCATGTGTGTAGAATTGTATCGCTCTTTGTTTATTCTTAGCTGTAAGTTTGTATTCAAAGTAGGAACATATTACTTGAGGATTCTGATTTAAACTGTTGTTCAGTAATATAACCACAGCGTAGTTTTCTAGCCAAGAAGGTAAGTCGTGGAAATTGTGTGTTTGTAGCCTGCTACAGGTGTCAACATTCGCATTACATGGGCCAAATGAACAGTCTAATTCATTTGATACACATTTACAAGATTGACATATTTCAGTTGAAGATACGCTTTCTTTCACATCATGATACAGTGTCCGTATAACATTTCCTTCATACGTCAATTTCCCATTTTGGAGCTCGCAAGCATCTAGTGTTACTTCTAAATTGTGATAAACCATGTAACACAACATATTTATATCATTAAAACTCGATTGTTGTTTGTTTGTTTGTTTGTTTGTTTGTTTGTTTGTTTGGTGCCCGAATTATATTAAAGTGATGGGGGAATAGTATCCGCATTTATAATTAAGATAAAAACTTCCAAATATTGCTAAATATTTCAACTAAATTAAAATATTTCAACTACTAAATAGCTTAAATTTCTCTGGGGCTTTATGTTTAATATGTACGTATAATTCGTTTATACATATAATACGTTATACGTGAGAGTTAATTTATGCAATATACATATTTAGTTGAAACATTATCAATTTGTATTGGTATTGTATTTCATTTGCATTGTATTTCATTTGCATTGTATTGTATTGTATTGTATTGCATTGTATTGTATTGTATTGTATTGTATTGTATTGTATTGTATTGTATTGTATTGCATTGTATTGTATTGTATTGTATTGTATTGTATTGTATTATCTTACCATTAATGCACTTGGGACAGCATTCTCCAGGTTGTATTGTGGATATTTTGCATCTGAGCTGTGGACAGCTCTCCTCCATACAAACAATAATTCCCTTCTGTAGACAGGTGCAACTCTGGCACCCGTCATCCCATATACCGCCTACTGGCTGAATAGTCCCATTGGTAGAAGTGCAGTATTTCATTTCTGGTACAACAGCGTATGGAGTCTCTGTACTGGTAGAGTTAAGGTCTGATCTCTGTTATAATATAACACAAATATATAAATTTGAGGGTTTTTTATGGTCAATCTTTTTATTCATATAAGTTATAACTATTTTATTCAGCTTAGTTGGTAAATAAGCAAATAAATTGAGAAGAAATTAGTATATAAATTAAATTCCACTTACATTTGTTAGAATTTCGGTCTGACTCCTACAGATAGGACAGCAGTGTCCATGCCTAACAACGAGATCGGAGCCTTGGCATGGAAGAGGTGGACAGCTGTTCCGGATACATACAGTCCGTCCACGTAGACAAATACAATTATGACACGGGTCTGGATACCAAGTTTCATCCTTGAAATGCAATATTCCTTTGTGTATGCAAGTCTCATTGTAGACTATAAGTAGATCTTTAATAAAATATTTAAAAAGTAGAGGTAATGATATAATTTGAATTACAGTCAGGTCTGCTTATTGTGAACAATTTTTAGTCTGAAAAACTTTTTTATTATGAACAAGTCCTATGGTCCAAATTTAACAACTTACATAGGGTATTATGTTGAGTTCGCTTATTATCTCTTTATTATGAATACAATTTTTGGTCCCTTGAATGTTAGTAATGAAAGAACCTGAGTACCTGACTGTATTTATTTATTGGCTGTCACTTTTACAATACAAATTCCAGCGATTGAAGAAGTCATTTTTAGCATAAAATTAAATAATTTATTAATTAAATTAATAATATATAGGTAATTATAATTATAATTATTTATTAAAATCACTTTTTCAAAGCCTGTTTATTATATAAGAAAGCCCATAATTGTTTACCTGGTATACAAATATCTTTGTCACAACAAGAACTTGGTTCCCCTGTCCCCACACTTTCCAACACCCTGTTGAACCCATCAATACAGTCATTAGCCTCGCAATGCAAACAAACACAACTTTCTGTGTTTTCATCCCAAAGCGAATCTTCAGGACATAATGTATTAGCCATATCAACTAAGAAAAAAAGTTTTGATAAAAAGCAACCAATATTCTTGATAGTTAAACTCTGCAGATGTTAGCGTGACACATAATTACGATGCATTCAATTAGTGCTTATCTATTCAACGTCAATTTATGTATTGTTTTTTTAAAGGATTTGCTACCATGTTTTCTTATTGCTAGTCAGCGTGGCCACATTTTTATCAATAGCATTAGATATGCAAGAGTAATTTAGGAGAATCTTTCGATCAGTAATTAGGTTTCTATAGGTTGGGAAGTCCTTTCAATAGACTACTCCAGTAAACAATTAAATTTATTCTGAAATTTGCTTGCACATAGACAAAGATAGCTTCTCCACATGACGAGACATAGAATTCATATGCATTATACTAACTGTCAATAAAACTCAGCTAGCATTGATTACCTGAAGCTGCTGTGAGTATTATGTCTGACGATACAACAATGATGTAAAGTCAACAAGAATGGTAATTTAATGCTAACTTTGACATATGTATATTGTCCCAGATACTATTAATTGGTTAATTAATAAAGCTTAGTCGTTTTACCTCTTGAAATTTAAGATTTAATGTTAACTGGAGTTGTTTACTTAAAACCTTGTCTTATCCATGTTTTTATCAATAAACAATACTGATTCTGTTATTTTCATTGTGTGAAAAATACTGGTAAAAATCACTTGTCATTCGAAAATCCATATTATTAGCTGCTACAGATGGAAGGTACCCGTAGCAAGAAACAAGGTTTCAAACGAGATTTAGAAAGTGATATGGATAGAAGCCAAGAGGAATTATCTCATAACAAAAAACAAAAGATTTCACAAGAACGAGCTCTTGAAATTTCTACTACTAATCCTATAAAAGTATGTTTATTTTCAAATCAATTACTATCTAACCCGGCACAAATCGCGGAAAATAGCACTCTAGCTTATATACTATGGTTGCCACACCCGAAAACAGGACAATCAACACCGTTCGCAATCATGAAAGAGACCAAAACATTATGTGAAATAAAATGTTTTAATAAACCATATAAAACAATTTTAACACCTGATAGGATAATAAGCAATCCTTCAATCTACTTCATAACACCTTTCGATCCAATATTCATTTTCCTTTTCCTATTAGAGACACAGAATTCTAAACATTTTTGTTTGTTAGAACAATTACTATACCATGATGAATTCAAGGATCTACCAAAATTAATGCCAATTTTAACACAAAAAGTTGTTGAACTGATTTGTGAAACTAAATTACATGAAAACCAGATCGCTTGTAAGTATAGTAAGGAAAAGACAATGCTAACTTTGGAAGCAAAGGTGAGAAAAGTCGCAGAAAAGTTACCAACCCTCAATTCCTTTCAATCATCCTACAAGTCAATGGTTTCTACAGAAGACGGTGCAATTAAATACGCATTAAGTTTAGTGAGTGAGTATCTAAGAACTGATCTAGCTGAAGAACTCGCTGTGCATCTAGGTATCACTGATTATAACCGAATAATCGCGGAATGTGAACAGGAAGTGCGGAAAATGGAAGTGACAACAACTGGAGAAAAAACGAAAAAAGAAATAAAGAAAGTTGCTCCACAAAAAAAGCAATCGCGGGCAAAGAAGCTTTTAGATAAAACAGATAAAACTGGGATGAAAACTATTTCTACTTTCTTTACAAAACCAGTTGATAAGTAGTTAGCAATTCCCATTAATTTAGGATTAGTGTATCACTTATTATTCTTGTTTGCTGCATTAGTTCTAATCAAATAGACATTCAAATGTAAAATTAATAGGGAATACTTATATAGTTATTATTAAATTAGTTATCTATTTTAAAACAATGAACTTTGCTAAAAAACATATTAAAAACAAATTGATATAAACTAGATAAGACAATCGTCCAGCCATGAAAGTATGTACTATACATAGATGTCTGTAAGAAAATAAACAAGGTCTTCAAACAAAAGTTATCACAAAATAAATGTTCTGAAATTAATGTTATGAACTCACCTTCATAAGGCATACAGCGATAAGAATCGCAACAGGCTCCAGATAATACCGCAGGCATAACCATAACACTCAATTCATTTTCTCTACAAACCGGAATTGTACAGGTTGATCTCCGACAAACACATTTGCCAGAAGTAGCACAACAATTTCGTATTTTCCCCGGTTTATACACTTCACCATCAGAACATTCCATTGGCTCATCTGTGATACAAATGGCGTTGCTACACTCCAAATCGTCAGGGTATATATCTATCATAAGTATTATTATAACAATGGTAATTGAATAAATACAAATTATTAGATTTACTATGGCATTAGCTAATTATACTATGATGATATCAATTTGAAATCTGTCTCGTGTAGTTTGGACAAATTAAATAAGCCATTCAAACTGTATATGTAACATCATATGTAGTTATATGCTGAATTATATCAAAGTCTTCAATGATCGTTGAGTAATTATTGCATTATTACATAAAAAGATAATGGGCTTACTTATATATCGACCAACACGTTTCAATATAAAATCCGGCTTCGCAACAAAAATAAATTTTTTGTTTAAAATAAACTTGTCAGTGTCTAAAATTACATTAGAAAAGGTGTTGAGAGATATAAGTATAATTCCAAAATAGATAATTACCATGACAAGTGCCTTGATCTGACCATGGATTATCTCTTACACAAACCAATGAACTTAAACACCTTCCAAGCCCATAGCCACAAGCCTCGCCTTCGAATTTGGGACAAACCTGAAAATATAATTAATATAATAAATTCAAAATAATATAGTCGAAACCGGTTTATTCTTACCAATTATTTGCATTGATATATAGTAATATATCGATAGTTAGAATAACCGATTGAAAATAAAACTAAATTGGAATTTCCTACACATTTAGAATAAATAGTTACGTAGTTAGAAAAAACCGATTAGTTATAAAAAAACCGGTGTTATAAAAAACCGGTTTTGACTGTGCTGTACTAGAATTAAGTTCTACTGAGATAGTTTAATGCAAACCTATTTTACTAAACAGACTCAATATGAATTCAAGACAACTCATAACAATTACACTTAATTATAATATTTTGAATTTGTTAGGAAGCAAAGTGATATCAACGAGGCCATAGTACTCACATTATCCTCGTTAAAACCAGATAGAATCATTTTAGTGTACAACCATCACGCCGTTAAGAAACCATAACTCATAAAAAAGACTTCCATTAGATTCTAATCTCGAAGTTGTGTTGCTACCCAAGGTTAGTTAAAATGCATTGAAATAATATGGATCTACCATCTTGTCTATACCTTTAGTATAGAAGCAGACAGGTGGTGTTTGTCACATTTGTAAGATAATTATTTATCTTGTTGTTACCCACTGGTTAACAATCGATGATAAAAAGAATTTTACTTAATAGCTAAAATCAAAAGTTATTATTGATTTAAGTTTGAAAAGCAGTTTTGTTGATGAATAAGTTAATGAATGGTTGAGCATTATAATTATAGTTCTATTGTTATTTAGATGTCTAGAGGGGAATCAATATATTTAAAAGGAATTGATTATATCAACCCGCCAGTAAGATTGTATTTAATTAATAATATTGTATAAGGGAAGACAATTATACTGCAAATGTTAATTATGTAAGCTTAGGGGAATTTGATAGAGTAAGGCGAACTACAAATGTAAGTTCAAAATAGTTCCTTAATCAAGCTAGAGTATAGCTGATAAAAATAATGTCTGCAAAATTTTTAGAAAAAAAGACGCCTCAGAAGTTAGAACAAAAGATTTTCTTCATTAAATTAATTTTATTAACGTTTGTTATAATTTAATCAACTAGTGTGTAACCTCAAAATTGTTGCAAAAAAATAATTTAAATGTCAGAAATATTCTCAAAATTATAACACCAAGTTTACTAAATTAATTTCAAATCTACTTGTTATAAGCCGCGATTTTTACAAAAACTAACCTATATGGGCTTACTTATATAGCGGCCAACATATTTTCAATGTAAAAATCGAGCATAGCAAAGGTGAATTGTTTATGTTAAAATACCTTGCCAGTTCCTCGAAATTACATTAGAAAGGTGTTGGCCAATATATAAGTAAATCCTTCCTTTAAATGGAAGCATAAATAAACTGTCTTAATAATATTAGCAATAATAATATTAATAATAATTTAATTAAACTGGAAATAAACACATGGATATTATTAGAAATATAATAACTAACAACTTACATAGCAACAATTGCATTCATCCAAAACCTTATTGGATTGTGTACAAGATGAATGAACCGGACGACAATTATCTCTATCACACGGTTGACAATTTGTATTAGCTTGAATTTCAAATATAATCCAAGTGAGAAATACTACTAGTATCATAGAAAAATACATTATTTGCAATTATTATAAATTTTAATATAATGTTATAAAATGTGAACTGATTTATACTAGTAGTAGTAGAGACATGTACCATGGACATGCGTATCATCAAGTGTTGAATTACACAATATAATGAATATTACTAAAATAAATGATTGCAAATCAAAACAATTAATTGTACAAAAAAGGATTCGGGAATTCAATTGCGTATTAATTCCAGCTAAAATAATTGATAATGGAAGATTTTATTTTATATATCAACAATGATAAATCACAGACTCATAATTATTAGTAGTTAGAGCCATAATTAAATTAAAAAATTATTGAAATAATGATAGAGTATATGATTAGATATTTACTAATTACGGTTTTTAATCTAAATAATTACAATTAAATTCCATACAAAAATAACAGGAGCATTTGTCAAAGTAATAATAATTTTTAATTAAATATATTAATGAAATAGGAAAAATTAGGGTGTAAGAAACGAAATTTTTGTAATAAAATATATTAATATATAAAATAATAGAATTCATTGGATTTGGCATGTCTTGCTACCACCTTCTTGTAGTTTGATTATTCCTTTGATTTCGTTTATCTCGCAAGCTTCCAATAAATCTATTACTCCTTGAGTAATATTGGGGTTCGCTTTAGCATATTCTAAGGGATTATGACCGTTGGTATCATTTGTAAATACAGCGGCATTGTTATTAAGTAGTATCCGTACTGAGTCGTCAATTCCTAGCTTACAAGCCGCATGAAGAGCAGTTCTACCTTTGCTATCGCACTGGTGAATATCTAAATGTTTCTTAAAAGATTTAACACTCAATAATACTTGCAGGCATTCAGAGGTAGACTGAATAGCTGCTACATGAAGTGCAGTCGAAAGGTCAGAATTAGCTTGTCCAAATAAAACAGAACAATTCTTCAACAAAGGAGTGATATAACAAATTGAATGGTTGTAAATAGCAAAGGAAAGATAACTCAAGCCCTTTGGGTCTAGCACTGTAGGATCGATTTTGTGTTTAAAAAGTAATTCTAAATGCCTTGCGAATGTATTTTGAATTGCATAGTGTATTGGAGAGAAACCATCATTATCAAGTTTATCTAAAACACCTGGCTTTGAATTATTCAGCAGTTTTTGTAGACATCCAATTGCCTCTAGTTTGCAAGCTAAATGGTACGCGTTGGAACCTGCTTTATCAAAATGTGTTACATCAGCACCATGGCTTAACAGCATTCTTAAGAATGACACATAACCTAACTGTGTTGCAACTAATAGAGGAGATAATTCGAACTTATCAATATGATTAATATTGGCATGTGAGTGTATGAGCTCTAAGCCAATACGGTATTGATCTCCAGCTGCTGCGTAGAAAATAGCAGTTCGTTTTTGTTCGTCCTCAAAATTAACTCCGAATGTTAAAACTAAATTTCGTAATACACCCATTCTACATCCGTTACGACAGTTATCGAATAAGGGATGCAATTCAAAAACTTGTACTATATTCTCAACATATTTTTCTGTTAAATTCCCGATTAAAACCTTTTCCATTCGCTCTACAACTTTAATCACTTCTGTATCTTCAGAACTCGCGGCATTTTGCACAACAACTTCTCGTGTTTCGAACATATTGGAAATATTATTTACGTTCGCACCAAAATTCTCAATTGAATTATTACTATTATTCAATAGGAATCTTTTACCATTACCCTCACTACCATGTAGTGTATTGTTTGGAGAAGTTTCATATTGGTGTGTGCTACTAACAGTCGCTAATTGGCTTTGATTTAATCCACTACCAGCAAATGAATCACCTTCAATGCTTACATTCCTACTTCCCGATTTCATAACTACCAATTGTTCTGCCATTAATTGATGTAAGATCATATCATCATTAATAGTTGTACCTGCAACCTTAGAAACTATACTATCGCTCATATTAAAGCTTTTTCCAGGCTCGTAGAATTCTGTATTAGCTAACTGCAATACTTTTTTAGCCTCGGACATTAATCGTTTGATTTCCTCAAAGCTTAAGTTACGAGTGCTAGGCTGTGACCGTCGAGCATAATAAAACAAACTCTCTGCACCAGCGAACACAAAAGAACCCTCTGAATGTATGAGCTCACCTTGGTCCAACAACCACTGACCAAATGTCTCGGCATCTCCCCACACTTGAATACCATTGACATTGTTCATGATCCATGTTGTTATAGCGTGTCCAGTGAATACACTACCTAGATCTCTACGCTGTAGAACCTCCTTGCTACCTCGCGCTTGGTAACAGCGAGGAGCGCCGCGCATAGGGTCTTGTAGCATGAAGGTGACAACTTCCGCGATTTGAGCGTCGCCTACAGGAAAGCTTGATTTTTAAATAATGATCATAAAGCAAGTAAATTAGAATATTTTATATACAGTGGCCCTATTCGCTAATAACTTAATTCTAACTATGTTCAAACTTAATGAATAATTTCTTAGAAAATACGGCATATAGTCCTATAAAACTTTTACCTTTTTTCTCTTGAATTTGTTCAAACAAAGGAGCATTTGTGTCTAAAGACGGGGTTACTCCTGTCTGCATATCCTGTGAGAATGGGAGCACAGTTTCATCGATAGTTTGAAGAGAATCTCTTCTAACAACGTTAGAAGGCTGCAAACCGATTGAATAACTATCTCTTACACTATCAGAGCTCTCGTTATATGATTGAGTTCTGTTGAATGATTCGTTAATAGCATCAGGATTATTCGGAGAATCAATAGTATTGTATTCCCGTTTATTTGGAATATTTGAATTGCCAATTGGTTTATTTTGTACGATAGGATTGGTTATAGGTTTAGTGTTGTGTTCGTTACTAATATTATCGGATTTTACCTCTGTTTTAGAGGGATTTAATAGTTGGATATTAATTTCCTGTGCATTTTGATTATTATTATTCATATTTAATGTAATTCGAATATTTGTACTCAACGGAGTTGATTCGGTATTATTACTATTATTATTGTTATTATTATTCTTATTGTTATTGTTATTAGCACTTTGTTGTTCTAAAATAGTGACATCCATACTTCTCTCCTGAAATGTCATTTCTTCAACAATAAGTTCTTCCAACGCGTTTGAATCATAAGATTTCCCAACAGGAACATGAGTTTGAACAGAACTTTCTATTTCCGTTCCATTATTATATTTACTAGAATCTGAATACGGTCTACTATCTTTATTTTGTTCACTTAATTCTGAATTATTAATATTATTAACTGTGGAACGGGTTGCATTAAAAACACACAAATTTCCGGTTTTCAACAATTCTGGATTATTATTATTACCAATGACGGTTTTCATAGGAATCTGTGAAAGCATATCACTACGTAAATGTTCATCAATGGGGGGAAGTTTCGAATTCGTTGTAGATTGTTTTCTTGTAAAATCTGCAATGTTAAAAGCTTCTAATTCATATTCATTATTACTCTCAGTTAGTTGTATTCGTTTATTATATTCCAAAACAGCTTGTTCCAAAGCAATAGCAGCCTGCTTAATTGTATCTTCTCCAAATTCCTGAGTGGAATCTTCACCGGATTTTGTCACCTCTGATACCTATAAACATAGATATAAAAGTTAGCTATTTAAAATAGAATTTACTTATACAGCGATCATCGGCGTTTGATTTAAATAACCTGGCTAGTTTCTACCGATGGTGTATTTTATAAACATAAAAAAACAATCGGTAGAAAGTAGCCAGGTTTTTGAATACAAACGCCGATGATCGGTGATACCGATGATCGCTGTATAAGTAAACTCTTTAAAATATATTCCAAAGATACCTTACATTCGAACTCATTTCCTGTATATAAACATTCATAAGAGCTTTCTCTGCGAAAATCCGTCGATTCGGACAATTCCTCACTAACGAGAACTGATGTGCAATATTTAGCAACTGAGTGTGTTCGTTTGTAGCCTCGTTTTCAGTCGCATTTAACCCAAACTTGTCTGGGAGAAGTGAGATTACACACGTTTTACAAGGGCCCCCCACTCCATCTCGTAACAAGCCACATAACGGAGTTTCTAATTCAATATCCGAATCTTTCTTAGCTATTATGTTATTGAGTAGGGAATATAATGAATCAATTGTTTTCGTAGTAAACCAAGAAACATTGTTAACATCTGATGTTTCATTCCCATCTTGTGTTGTTTGAGCCGCGATATAATCTGTGGAGATTACAACAAATGTGAGTTCACCACCTATTGGTGCAAACGAGGCAGAAAATCCAGTGAAACCAACATTTATACAAATAAACTCATGGTACCCAAGTTGTGCCAGATTGTTTGTTCCTTCAATACCATGTGAGAACTCAGATTTAAACTGAGCGTGATTTCTATCAATCAACTGTTTAAGATTACCTAAATCAGTTAATCTAGTTTTTATAAGCGTGTGTTGTTGGCCTTTAACATCTCGGTATAAATGTGCAGCTGCATCCAACCCACGACATAAATCGAAAATGTTACCATCCTCATTTGAAAGTGCATAATGCGAGAATAATACTTGAAAATACTGTGTGTATTTACATTTAGAACTCTGAATGCAATAGAATATTTGATCAACAGCAGTAAATAGGATCTCAAAAGGTGTCACGTTAAGATTATCAGCTTTAATATGTGAACTGAGTAGGAATACAATCATACCATGATACCCAAGGAGTGTAGCTTCTATAAAAGAACGCACATTATGCCAATAGAACGACTGTAGTTCAGGGTCGTATATAATTTTACTGACGTCATATGAATACAGTGAATATTTTGTGGCCTGTGATTGAATGGATATTGCATTAGCGTGTGATGTATCAACTACAAGCCTATAGTCACTTGTATCGGGGGATAGTTCGTTTGAGAGATTACGATTTGTTAGAGTAGGATAGATGACAACGATAGAGGTAATAAGGATTGTATGTTGTGCGTCCATTGAAAAACGTTGAAAGTGAATCTATTATAATAAGAAAATATTCAATCATTCGAATTGAGGTTGAAATCTGTCTATATTTATTTGCAACATCAACAATCACTGCCCGAATTTATTCCAAAAAAATACCAATCAAACCATTAACTCCCCCCAATTAAAGGTAATTTGCAACGATTATACATTTAAAGACGTATATAATTGTAAATAATTACATTTTTTAGAATTTTGTGGCCTGTTAATGGGAATTAATTTAAATGTGAATCTTGCAAGAATTGATTAAACGAGAGCTGTCACATAGAACGACAGAACAAATCAATTCCATTGTTAGAAGGAAAACAGGAAAGTAAGACTAGTTGATTGAAAATTTAGTAAAATTCACTGAATCCATAATTAATTGTTAAAATTAATTGCAATGGTATTACATAAAGTTACACCAATATTATAACGTTGTGCAATCACTGATATTTTCTCCGTTTTTTGGATTTCTGGAAATTAATTGTTAAAGTTGCACACAAATCCCTCTAGTCAATACGTAATGAATTCATAATTAAAGTTAAGGAAAATCTACAATAATAGTTCGACAAAGCAAGAGCATATACTGCAGTCCAAAGTAGAGACCTGATTAATTGTATCATAAATTAATCTAGGTGTGATTGACAAATTAAAACAGGAAATTATAACGTAAACGTTCTATTCGTATTTTAAGAAAATCTGAAATGGAGGATGGAACGGAGTTAAATAAAAGGTTGTGTGTATATTAAATTGCATAAGAATTAAAAGTATATCTTAATTGTTTGCGGTTTTATGAGATTACATAAAACTAAATGCTTCATACTGTCTATAACTTTATTGCTTCTTGTTAGCAGAACAAAAGATGGGGGGAAATTTGGTGTTATAAATTTCCCATAATATTCTCAACTAGTTGCAAAGCAACTAATAATTTATCCAAGAACTGAATATCTTTCTATACATTGCAACATAATCAATAATGGCTGAAGGCAATAACAGCGATTTGACTGTCGAAACCAACCAAGAAGAACCGGCTATTTCCAGGAAAAGAAAGCGCGCTCTAGCTAAGAAACTGGAGATAACGGAGAAATCCCATGCGCCACTAAAGGAACTAAGAATGGGCGGTCGTAGCATGAAATCGTTAGACAATATCCCCCAACACCTAGAGCTTGAAGAGTTAGATTTATCAGACAATTTGTTAGAGAATGGTCTCGAAGTATTGATAGACAACACACCAAAGATAAAAACGCTCGATCTAACTGGGAATAAATTCTCTGATATAGCGAGTCTCAAACCGTTAGAAAAACTTGAAAATCTTGTGAATCTATCCGTATTCGACTGTCCTCTAACTACAAACGAATCTTATCGGTCGCAAATATACGAATTGCTACCGAATTTAGTATTACTAGATGGGTTTGATAAGAATAACGAGCAACTGAAAAGTGTCGAAAAAAAGACAGAAACAAAAGAACCAGCAAATTCACAAGGAGAGAAAAAGACTGAAAGTTCCTCTGAAGATGAAGGGGAAAAGAAAATATACAAAGAATTCTTACAAGACCACTTACACAGTGGAGAAGATGAGTCGAGTGATGACGAATTTGACCCAAATAAAGATCAACCAAACAACATAGAAAATGCATCTGAATCTGCTAGCGAAAGAGAATCAGATGATAATGATGATGAAAATAGCGAAGATGGCAGTTCAACTGAACACTCAAATTCTGAGCAATCTAGTCAGAAAGAGTTATCTAGCCCTGCAGAAAAGGAGTCAACTGAACCGACTGCAAAACGCTTGCGTACTGAAAATACCTCAAATGATGATTAGTTAGCTATCAATCTAGCCTATAAACTATTAGTTTACATTGTCTAATTGTTAGATAGCAAAAAGTAATATGATCTCTAACTTCTATAGATTATGTGCATGTTTGATTATATAGTATCTAATGGGAATCGTATGAATCAAATAAAATAAAAATGGCTAAATTTTATACAACGTTGGAGGGGGGAAGTATTTTCAATCAAAACGTAAAAAATATTGAAAATGAGATTGAGAAGAGGTATGCACAAATCCATGCAACTGTTGAAGTTAGTAAACAGAATTTGCTACAAAAACTCAATAAAATAGAGGCAATGGAAACCTCTGGGAATGAACTTCAGAAACCTGAGCAAGCTCTGAAGTTGGGATTTGATCAGAGCATTTTAGAGCATTTACACACTTGTGTTAGTATACAGCTAAGCAAAGAATTCCGTAAATCAGTTTCAATAGACCAGGAAGAAATACCGGAAGCGATTTTCCCGAGATCATCAACAGGTGGGAGTCTAGAAATCCCTCTAGAAATGAAGCGATCTTATTCCCCACTCTCCCCAGACTCGAGTTTATCTCCACCCGCCATAATACCAGCTCAGTACAGGAAGAATGCACACCCAACCATTGTTGCTGTTACTCAAGGCAAAACAGATGAAACTCTCGAGAGAGCACTAGGATTAGCTGTGCATCCTACTACACTCGATATCTACATAGCTGATGCTGGTAACAAAGCTATCAAGGTATTCGATAAAGAAGGAGTATTCAAGATTAAGTTCGGTGGAGAAGATTGTAACCCGTATGGTATAGCTATATCAGGTGATATGGTGTATGTTACAAACTGGGGAATTAGCAATTTTCAGGTTTATCATTGCGAAGGCGCGTTGGTTAATAGAGAGGAAATTGGGTTACTTAACAAGCCACGGGGATTAACTGTCGATGAGGAAGGAAATGCTTTTGTGTGTTCAACAGCAAGCCATAAAGTTGTGTTAATTAAGAAGGGAAAATTCGAGGGTAAAATATTCGCTCCTAAACATACGTTTCGCGAACCTCGAGACGTTAAAATACACAATGGTCGTATTGTCGTGCTAGATGATGACAATCCATCTTTGCACTTTTTCACACCTCAAGAGGTACACCAACAGTCTATAGTCGCGAATTTTCTCCAAATAGTGACACCATTCGCGCACGCGTATATATACGATCCTGCGTTTTTTGACATGAAAGCGGATGGCAGTATATTCGTTACAGATCGACAGAGACATTATGTAAAGATATTTTCACCGGAAGGGAAGTACGTGACAAGAATCGGTAAGGAATGTGAAATAACTACGGGGTGTTTCAAGGACCCAGAGGGTATAGCGATTGGATCAGATGGTAGATTGTATACGGTCTGTAATAGGAGGTCGAAAATGCTACAAGTGTTCAATTGAAGTATAGACGATGGATTAATGTAGTATAGGAGGAATTGATTTATCCTTAGTGTGTATTTATGGCAACATTATTTTAAATAGGTATTTTTGTAAGCCATTCTTATAGTATACTAGTATTTTATTACTTGTTTTGAACTTCTTATTTCGATGGTATATATAATTAATTTGTGTTAATTTCTACTTTTACAATGTACACTGGATCATGGATAATATTGGATATTGTATGATGTTTTTATTCAAAATGAGCAAAGTAATACAATTGTATTTACCCATGGACAAACGATATTTTTTGAAAATAAAGTGAAATACACTATAGGGAATTTTAGATTAATTGCAAATAGTACAACAATTACACACAAGGCTAATTAGTATATACAGTACAAGGTCATTAGAATAGAAATAGTCAATAGAATTCTGTAATTTAGCTGATTAGCTACAATCTAGCTTATAAACTAAGTAAATAAGTATAAAGGTTTACACGTCTGTCACTGTAATACATTTATCTATGAAGTCTAAGAAACGTCTCGCGTACTGTTCAGAATTAACGGTTGATATTTGAGTGCTAGTTTTATGTTTAACTGTTTTTGCCGCATGTGCTGTTTTCTTCTTAGTTCCATAGCGAGTTAGAATATCGACTAAACCCATGAAATACATTTCAGCTTTTTGTCGTTGTAAAGTGTTTTCTTTGGGAATGACGTCATTTAGTGGCGTTCTAACAGCATCCTGTTCAAAATTAGAATCCTTGGTGCGGACTGTCGAATATGGCAAGGATTCTTCTAACCGCAAAGTGGATATATCGGGCACATACGGTAGGCAATACACATCAATAGACTTATCCACCACAGGCCAGAATCCCTCGCTTTCTGCCACGTCCGCATCTTTACAGTTATCAGCGATGAAAGGTTTCGGTTTGAACGCACGAAGTTGTATCCCATCTGTCTCTTTTATAGCTGTCAGCTGTGAGGGCAGGAAAGACGCCTCAGTGCCAGGGGTGGGCGGAATCGCTTCGGGACCGAGACCGTCATCTCCTGACGAGTTATCCTCTATGACGTCACAGGGGAGCAGCTCCTCGTCTAACTCTGGGTCCTGTAGGCAATCGTGTACGCCGATCAACATACTGTAGTCCATGAGGTTCTGTGATACTAGGAAAGTAACGTCTTCTTTAAGTGTACTCATTAGGTACGCTTTCGCGGCACTTGACACATTAAGTTTATCGTAGTCTGAGAGGAAATCGAGATCTTTAAGAGTTGGGTTTGTTTTTAACCGTTCTTTAGGGCTCGCGACTCGATCAACAGTTGAGCCTTTGAGGTCATATTTCCTGTGAGTGGGCAGTTGAACTGAGAACACATTTCGCATTACAATCCAATAACTCTCTTTGTTGTCAACAGTGATGCGGTACATGCCGACATAGTGAGGGAGCAGGGTTTTACACTCGCATGCCACAATGTGCAAATGGTAGTTAGGGAGTATTTGGTGTAGTAAAGCGATCTCATCGCTGGTATGAGATTTTAGAATAAAACGTCCGTCATCCGATCGATAGAAGTTAGCCCCCGATCTCCCAGGAGAAGTTAGTGATAATGGCGGAAGCGTGGTTAGTGTGTTCATATACTCAATCTCATCAATGCCAAATCTCTCTCTGATATTACGGAATACAAGAGGACAGTATTCCTTAAACTTAAAATGGCCAGGTAAGTTCTCTTTGTTATAATACTTATTCTCAATTTGGATTTTAGAAAAAGCCCTGAAATCTTGGTCTAATAGCATAGGTGGTTGTTGTACAGTCATTAGTTGTGTACATGAATAGTTGATGCCCCACGTGAATACGGATATAAACGGGTCGTTTGTTCGGTAAACACGTTTCTTTGGATAGTATACACGTCTGCGCTTGCTCTTTGAGAATCTACTGCTAGTTGCCATTCTATAGTACTAATTCACACAGGATAAATTAACTGTATATTTCTATTAATAGTGAATATTCATTGTTAGTATTCATAATAATTTCAGGCAAATTGCTATTTCGAAATTTATATCGGGGTTTTTTTAGTACAGAGTATAAGTAACATGTCTCTTTTGTACCAAATTTCAAGTCTGTAGCTTTTATCAAGTTTCTCTATCAATTCTGGACAAACAAAAAAAAAGTTTTAGATAGAGCTTGTAAGCAGTGCTTTTATAATTGGTAGCTAAATAGGAAAATTTATATTTTACAGTAAAAAAATAGTACAAAATATTCATTTTCAATTGCGTTTTTCAATTAGGAAAGTATGTCAATTTGAGTTACTTAATATTTAATAAGTTAACACATTCGTAATAGTTTACATGAGTAGAAGGCAATACAATAGAATTGTATATATAAACACTACCATAACTCGATAACTTCACTTGTAAATTAGAACCATTTGGTGCCACGTTTTGTGCCAGTTAATCTCTTGTCTCGATCCATCAAATAATAGTCCCATTCGTCCATATTTCTACGTCGTATCTTCCCTTCATTCTCATACACCTGCACCCAATGTACCCCGTAACCAGAGAATGTGATCATCAATACAATAACTCCCAGAGCGGGAAATGCTTCGGTCCACATTATCTAATTATATCCTATGGTAACCAAGCTGTAGTAAAGGAATGTATAGTAAATTCTCGTTAATACGAATAAGGTAAGGCGAAATATGATGAATATCGGTTAAGGAGTACAAGATTTAATTACTCTAGTCTATACAAATGCATGTAAGTGACTCCAGTTAATTCATATTTCCAGATATTCGAACAAATTTCACTGTTCCCTGGTGTTTGTATTACGAGTCTACTGTCTACTGTATTTTATATATGCAAACGAATTACTACTTATACTTCAAACAACACAATTCTAGTTAAATATTCAGGCACTGATATGGTCATTTTAACTCACCTTTTGTGAAAGCGGATTATTGTACATATAAGGTGTTGGCCCAATATAGATTAATATTATACCGTATATATGTATAAGCATAAGCTTAGCGATTGCTATGGCTTACCTACATAAAACTCTTAAACTTTCCTGAATTATTGGTTAAATAATAGAAATAAAGATTCTAAGAATTATATTGTGGTTCTACTTCCCACAATTAAGTACCTATCTGGCAACATTATAGGGTAACAGGAATGTAGCTTGTATTTGCAAAAACAGCATATAAATTCGATTAGTCTGTTACAAATAAAATTGTTAACTGAATAATGTAATTGGTTGAAAGGAATACAAGTTTCAGGTAATTTTAGGTGAAATTTAATAGTGTAGACGGGCTATTAGTTATAGAGTAGCATTATCTACTATTATAGATTATAGATAGAGAATTGTAAAACAGTTCAATATACGGTAACTTAAAAAATTGACTGAAATTAAACAAATTCGTTTATCTTATAGCACGAAAGTAGCAAAATGTTTTACGATCGTAAAATGAGAAGAACCGAAGGGAAGAGTCATTTCATGACTCAAATGAAAGACTCGGGATTTATCAATGGCCTTGAAAACGCAAGATATTATCTATACAAGCTAATACAGACAATGGCTGATGACATTGAGAAGATGACAAATATCCCAAAGATTAGATGGGGCGAACTCGGATACAATGTTGTAGGATTTACTTTCTACCAACATGGTTTTCAGCCGCTAGGCCTAAAATACGAGAATAGAAAAGTGAGTTTATTCGTGAAGATTTACACCGAACTAAGAGGAGGAGAGGAAAAGAGTATTTACCAAGAAAATGATCCATACAGTTTCGATCGATTGTATTTTATTATCGAAATTGTGAGGGATAAATACGCATGGACACACGAGTTGACCGGAAAATGGTACATGGATAGGACCACGAAATTCTCTCCATTTCATGAGCAAATGTGGGGATTAACAGATAAACCGAATCCGGAAAATATACAATGGGCTGAATTGGAAGAGTTCAAAGGAGACTTTTCGCGTTTACCAGTTCGCAAAGATCAAGTTAGATTTGTTTAAGTTTTCTTTTGAGAATTGTGGATGTGATTTGTAGTGTTTGTAACTTATAGGTGCTTCATATATTTGTGTATAAAAGTTAAACCATTAAACATATACCATAGTTTTATCCAGGAGCGCGCCATACGCCTAGAGGCGTATAAATTGGGATATTTTCTCGTTTAGGAGCGGGAAAACTACCGAAAAACCCCATAGAGTAATACAAAACTACCTTTTAGGCGAACAAAATTCCTACTCTAGTGACCGTAGGAGCAGGCCTTCATCTGGGTGCGCGGCGCGCACCCAGGGGTGCGTGATTTCAAGAAAAATTGCTGGAAGGGTGCGTGAAATTGGAATTATTTTGGGTGCGAAGTGCGCACCCAGAGTATTTTAATACTAATTTTGGTCTTTTTTTTGATAAATGTCCTATTTTTGGTAAATTTGGGTGCGCGATTGTAAAATGAACATCACTTTGGGTGCGCGGATCTCTTAGGGCTAGATGAAGGCCTGCGTAGGAGTGTTCAATTAGATTCCTGTATAATACCCTGACATATACTAACCACAATATGTTAACGACATAAAATAATAAATCCACACAACATTAAGAATCAAAATGAATTCACAATTTGGAAGTTTGTCCAAACAAACGACTCATATTTACAGGTCCTATAGTTTTATTATCAGCCTTGACAATTGAGTCAAATATACTGCATTTTATGTTCTTCAGATTTTCCCTATCTAAGGTATTTTTGCCTAAAATTCGCTTGGATGCATCTTGGGCTTTCATCAACAGATCATTGAGGCTTGTTGTCTATAGCAATAAATAGAAAGGTTTAATAAATACGGGGTTTGAAAAGGCCCTTAAATGGTAAAATATTGAGCTTACCTATATATCGGTCAACACATTACAAATATAAAAACCAGGCTTCGTAAAGTGAATTGTTGATTACCAGTGCCTGGAAATTGCATTAGAAAAGGTGTTGACCGATATTTAAGTAATTCCTTACTTTAAATAAAAGAATTCGTTCAATAAATGGACCGTGCATATCGTCAATAATTTACAGAACACGGTTTTAATTTGTTCTGTAAGTTTAAGTTAAATCGTATTACAGTAGAACCACGTTAGTACGAACACGGTTATACGAATTTTCGATTAATTCAAATACTTTTTCAGTCCGCTTCAAACCCATTTAATTCCTACAAATTCCGGATAAGGCTATCACATTTTGACGGTCCCTAGTGTTCATACTAACGAGGTTCTACTGTACATCAATATCCATGGTTATATATAATGAAAACCCACCTCTTGCACCAGTCCATACTGACGAGCCTCAGGCCCAGTGAATGCCATACTCAGTACTGCCATTGGCTGTGTCTCAATAGGGACCCTATGCTTAATTATCTCAATCAATACTTGCAGTCCGAAATGAGAACCTAACTTAGCTTCAGGGAAACAGAAATATCCTCTATCCTCTCGCATTAATCTATAGTCGTGACAAATAGCTAGGAAAGCCCCTGCCCCATAACAATGTCCGTTTATAGCAGCGATTGTGGGAATAGGAAATGTCAAAACGCGTACTACTAACGCGAATGAGATTTGAAGTGCTTTGGCTAACGCTTCTTGCCCTAATTTGCTAAGAGTTTGTAAATCTAATCCCTGACTGTAGTTCTTCCCATACCCGATACTTATCATACAGGTTACGTTAGGATTAGCCTCTATTTCATCCAGGCATCTGTTCATCTCTCTCACAGTATCTGTGTTGAATAGGTTCTTATCGTCATCCAAATTCCACACAGCGATTGTGTCAATAAAATCAACGTAAAATGGCATCTAAATATCTAAATTATATATGCAAAACATGAATGGACAACTATTTTTTGAAAAATCCAGAAAATAATATTTAGGTAGGTTATAATGGTTCTCAGCTAACAGTACACATAACAATATACTTTAGTTATCAACTAATGGGTATTGATTTTAAGATACAAATGTCATTTCTATTGACCCGGCGCTTATTCAGGGAAATACGGTAACAATCTACCTTTGAAATGAATTTACAATTCCCAATTAACAATTTCCATATACTACAGTGGAGTTTGCGTAATAGCAAGTTGAATTTTGCGCCTAATTTGTTTGCTAATATATTAGACGGATATTGCTATTAGAGGAACAAAATTAACATTAATTACATGATTCCTTAGAAAAGAATATTCACGTCTTGTTATTAGGCGAAAAATAGCATTGTTGATAGACAAATTGATAACACGAAAAATAATATTGCAAAAAGCCAAATTGCTGTAATTTTGATTTAACAGTTGTCATGCCATATAATACTAAGAAATTGGATTCTAAGCGAAAGAACTAAGCAGCCATTCTAACCAATATTCGCATCAAACAAACTAAATGTTAGAAGCTGCATACTTGGCTTTTCCATTATCGTTAATAACACAAATGTGTGGTAAGTCCCTGAAGTATTCATTGTAATCCAGCCCATATCCAACAATGAATTTATCCGGTATATCAAACCCTATGAAGTCAGGTTGATACTCAATGTTCCTAGCTGGATTACGCTTCAATAAGAGTGTAGCTACTTTAACAGAAGCAGGCTCAAAAGTAGAAATATGCGAGAATAGCTTTAGTATAGTCGCACCAGTATCTACAATATCTTCTACGATTAATACGTGTTTTCCCTTTACTCGCGAGAAATTATCATGTCCTATAATCTTAACATCTCCGCTACTAGAATCATCAATATAACTCTTCATACGAATGAAGTCTATGTCTAATTGCAAGCTCTTATGCTTGTACACACAGTTAAGAGATTGGATCTTATCTATTAGATCTGAGTAGAATTGGTACGCACCTTTTAACACACAGAGCATTACCAAAGGGCCGGTTAAATCGCGGATAATTTCGAACGCTAGCTTTTCGCATCTGTCTATGATAAGCCCGTGTGGTATCATGACGTATGACAAATCCTCTGAGTAGTGAGCTGGTATTAGGAAGGTTTCTAGAGGATACGATTGCGTTTCGGATATGGAAATGTGTGGGCTTCTCTTGGCTGGGCATTCAATTTCTGCCATATTATCACTACGCTAGTTATCAACACAATAGTACAGTATAACCTCGTTAGTACGAACACAAGGGACCATGAAATGCCTTCGCCTTATCCGGAATTCGTATTAACCAATATTATTTGTATTGAAAGGCTTTGAAGGGGACTGAAATAGAATTCGTATTAAGCAAAATTTCGTATTAACCGTGTTCGTGTCATAAAAAGGCTTTACCGTACATAATTACTTGATGAAACAACAGCAAACTAATTAGATATTTTAATTAAAAAACTTATTAATTGGAATTCCAATTAACCAATAATTAGATTAAATATGCTGGGTGGGAAGTAACAGTAATTCTACTCTATTCAAATACGCCTGCAAGGTCATAAGGTACAGACGTGCTTGTTACGAGTAGTTCGCTAATACAGAGTTCAACCTTGTGTGTCCTGATAAAATGTATAATCTACATAATTAGTATTATTCCTTAGAATGATACTTGCACGTGGCACTAATACAGACGAATATCAGATATCATATCTCGTGTTATATCATTTTACCTGAACTCATTATACGTAATTCACAAGCAATGAGATACTAAGAATAGACCGTACTATGGTGGTTTAAAACAGATAAATAGAAGACAGTTATAACGTATAGTAAGTATACTTCACCCCGACTAATACATCCAATACAATCAAGCAGTAGCAGTGACTACTCAGATTTAAAGGAACCATTTTTACAAACTTTTTTTACGTCAAATAAAATACTAAATACTAAGCATCAATGGCTGACGCTTACCCCGTGAGACAGAACTACCACCCCGATTCCGAGGCGTTTATAAATAAACAGATTAACCTTGAGCTCTATGCGTTCTACACATATCTGTCAATGGCTTACCATTTCGACAGATATGACGTGGGACTACAAGGGTTTCATGAGTTCTTCAAGAAGCGATCGGGTGAGGAACTGGAGCATGCTCAGAAGTTTATGAAGTATCAGAATAGCCGTGGTGGTACCGTGATACTACAGGCCATTAACAAGCCTAATAAGGACAGTTGGGGGTCTTGTCTAGAGGCAATGGAGATTTCCCTACAGCTCGAAAGGACTGTGAATGAGTCTCTATTGAAACTGCATCAAGTTGGGTCATCGCATACCGACGCGCATTTATGTGACTTCCTAGAGACTCATTACCTGGATGAACAAGTTGAGGATATAAAGAAACTGGGAGAACATATTACCAACCTGAAACGTGTAGGCACAGGTCTGGGTGAATACATGTTCGATAAGGAAACTCTAAAGGACTAACTGTGTCCTGTACTGAGTTAGGCCTGTAGTAGTATAAGGCATTAGGCCGATTTTAGTTGTATTGTGAGTGTTTACTATTAAAAATATAAACTAAATATTGTCAATTAGTATGGGAATAATGGAACAACCATATTACACCAAAGGCAATTAATTGCCTTGTTTATTATATTAATTAATAACTAAAATTGTTCAATTTGTTGTTAAAACTTGATATCTGCTAAAGCGATTAGGTGGCCTGATTAGTTTAATTTTTCATTTGAAATTCCTTCAATAGTAGCTCAAGGCCTTCGCGTGTTTTTTAAATTCTTCAGATTTTTGTTCCAACATCTTTTTAGCTGTAACTAACCCTTCGAATTGCATTAAATTGTCCTCTATTTCCTTGTCTATGTCTGCTATTTTGTTGTTATTATCCACCGTATTTGAACACAGATTATGTTTATCAACGAAAAGGTTAAATGCAACGTCTTCTACATTTTGTAGAATTCTATGAGTTTCAATTTCTAACATTTCACTTCCAGCAGTAATACCTCTATTCTTGCAGTTTTAGGCAAAGTGAAGCTATTTCTTCATTAGAATTAACAAGTAATTTATGATAAATAGGCGAAAGTTTGAAATAAAAATCATTAATATCTTGGCCTAAAATCAGTTCTGTACAAAGAGCGATTGAGAATCCTTCTTTTACAGGCGAAGACTGTTCATCGAATTTGAACTTTTTAGGGGACTTTCTTGAGACATTAATTATTAGAGAATCTAATCGAGTTTCCAAACAATCTAAATTTGTTGCAATTTGCAACAAATACAGTCAAATAAGACTTGATAATTAGCAAACTAAACTTAATACAAACCGTATGTAAGTTGTTAAATTGAGAACATAATAAAAAGTTTGTATATTTAGCAAACGAAAATCTTACTGTAAAATGTAAATAAAACTAATTCGTTTTGTAATTGCACAATCTAAGAAATTCATTCATATTACAAACAAGATTAACAAATATATCCTATTGACCAAACTACAAATGTTTTGATACATTATAATAATATTTAGAATACAATGAAGTCAGTCGATTTCCCTACTTTTCATTGATTACCTTGGCGATTGCCTTCACTACATACTCAATGTTATTATTCGACAGAGATACCATGGATATTCTCCCGTCTTTAGTCATGAAGATTCCATGTTCTTCTTGTAGGCATGCAATTTGTTCTTTCTCAAGTCCTGAATAGCAAAACATTCCAATTTGTTTAGTTACATGTGGCCATTTCCGTGTTGTGTGTAGCTCAAGTCCTTTCTTCAGAGCTCCTCGCATATCACGAATTCGTCCGGCCATTATCTTTAATTCGCCGAGCCATTCCTGGTATAGATCTTTGTTGCGCCATACTTCTACAGCTAACCGAGCGCCGTGGATGGGAGGGTTGGAGTAGGTGGGACGGATTATTATCTTCAGTTGGGATATCACGCGATCTCTCTCTTCCTATATAGCAGTATAATACAGTGGAATATGTAAATAACGGCAACATGGTCATTATGTACAGGCAGTATATTATACATCCATTTGTAAATACGCTCCTAATCTGATCAAATTTTCATACGCCTAAATCAGAAATTACTGTTACGGTATAGGAGAAGATTCCAAATTTCGCGCTCCTAATTAATATTTTCCTATAATCATACTCCAAAAAGAAGCGTCTCGCACTCCTGGATAATTCCTTGTGTACAGGTGATCGCTATACACATGTTGCTAATAATATAATATGGGAAGTCATATGTGTACCTATTCTAGGCGGCTGTTATAGCACTGTATCTACAGTAGATGCCGGATATAAGAACACTGGTTATAACATTCAACTGGAAAACGATTGCCATATACTCTATATAATTTATGCCGGTTATAAGAACATTATATGCAGTTCCCAAACGATATTATTATAACTAGCATCAACTGTATGAGTTGTATCCATGGTTCATCCTTACTTTAGAGGCTGTGACTATGTGAAGCGCTCCCGTCCTCTCTCCGTACAATCCTAGGTTCTTAGCGCAAGACTGAGTCACCACAGGCTGTAGGCCTTCCTGCACAAAATGTCGGACTCCAAACGCGTCTCTATCCAAATCCCCGCTCGCGAATCCCTGGTACGCCATGTCGATAAACGGGAGATGACCCTTCTCTTTGAAAACCTACACAAAGTAGGAAAATATTCTCGTCGTAGGCTAACAGGGCTTTATCAATTCATTCTAAGTGGCAAAAAAAATATTTTTTGATAACCAACTTTTATTTTTTTGCATACAACTCCTTCAATTGGATCGCACCAACTTATTAATTCATTCAAAAATGAGTTGATTTTCCAACCAACTCAAAATGAGTTGATACAGCCTAAAATACAAGACTAATTAAAAATTAATTAATTAGGAGTACTTTACACAAGTTTATAGCTAATATATGTACGATTATGATATAAAATAACAATAAAATATATCCGGACGGGGGGTAAAATTTGGGACGGACGGGGATGATAAACAAGTAATTTATTTTATATCCCTATTAAATAAATAATAAACTAGAGAATATCGGAATATTCTCACCTTGGCTATCTCTCTCCACTCCTGCTCGCTGGGATCTACCCCAGTGGGGTTATGTGCTGACGCTTGCATTAGTACAATAGAACCAGACGGGAGCGAACTCAGATCTCTCAGCATTCCTCCTGCGTCCAATCCGCACGTATTCTTGTCGTAGTAAGTGTAGGGCTTAGGCTCTAGACTCGCGGATTTTATCACCTGCGCATGGTTACCCCAAGTTTGATTGGAATGGTACACAATCTAAAAAGAATAAAATATAAGTACAGTATATTGATTCATTAATGACAGTTTAATGTTACAAATTATAGTTAGACAAACAACAAATATTCGTATGAAAAATTGCCATTACAAATCTCTAAGTTCATTTTGTAATTTCATTAAATTGTTTACTTATTTGTCATCAACATGCAATAGCAACAACAAGCAACAACAAACAAACAACAATAACAACAACAATGCTCATAAGAATGATAGATACTATATCACTAAAGCAATTAGGTATCATGAATACCAACAAGTAGCTATGCCTTACAAACGAGGTTCTACTGTAGCTATTCAATACAAACCTTGTGTCTACAGAACTTAGCAAAGAACGCAGTCGCCAGTGACAGAGACCCTGTCCCAGACAGACTTTGAGTGGTGGCTACTCTCCCCTCTGCCAGTGCGAGAGAATTAGCGCCAAACGTAAGCTTAGCTGCCACGGTACAGAAATCAGCAAACCCCGTAATCCCTGCATACTCCTTATCTAGGTCCCTTTGTGCCAGTATCTTCTCTGCTTTCTTAACACAGTTAAGTACATACGGCTTTCCCTGTTCGTCTCTATACGCCCCCATGGCCAGGTTTACCTTATTGGGATGTGTGGACCGTTTGAAAGCCTCCACGAGACCGAATATGTTGTCGGGCGGACCCATCTCTACTCCAGACCAGAAGCAGCGCGTTTGTACGGACCGGATTACCGGCATACGTAATGACCTTATCATCTTATAGCTGTCTAGTTAGTGGTAATTATATTAGCTCTTAGGGGCGTACAAATGTCACGCAACGCGAAGTCATATAAAATAGACACCTCTCCTATGTAACGATTTTTTACCATTTTGTAATTCAAAAAGGATGTTATAACACATTGGCGATCAGTGTATTATACAGCCATTTGTAAATACGCACCTAATCCTGGTCTGATCAAATATTAATACGCCTAAATCACAGATTAATGTTACAGTTAGGAGAGGATTCCAAATTTTCATGCTCCTAAATTCAAATTTTCCAAAAATCGTGCTCCAAAAGGAGCGTCTCGGGTTCCTGGATAATTCCTTGTTAGCTACCGCATTGAAGCGTTATATACCGTTTGAAAACCCCCTTATGTTGTTTAGTATACTAAAGCACTGAAATTTATTAATTTAAACGAAGATGATTATGAATACTATTTCCATATAATTGTCTTTTCAGGGATTCTGTTTGGATTGAAACTCGTCAATTTTCAATGAACATTTGTCAATAATTTCTGAATATTCCATATCTTTGTTTTCCAAAAGTAAATCTCTCAAATCTTGCAAAGCAAGCAAGTCACTAAATAGAGAACAGCTGGAAATATAAGCATCGAACATTGTTACATTCAACGAACGTTCTTCTTTAAATGCATTTTTTATAAACTCAATGGCTTTACCATGCTCCCTACAAATACACATGCATGTTACAATGCCCTCTAAAATATTATTAGGGGTTGTATTGCCCATACTTTGAAATGTGAGTATATCTTTCCATAAGTTTTCGAAAATATACCTACATTGGTCACCTATTCCTTCCTTAATCGCAGATTCAATTAACAGATAATATGTATGTGCATCAACTTGATTATCTTTGCTGCACATAGTTAAATACTTTGATTTCATTTCAGAGAAAAGATTCATTCTAGAATAAGCCAACAAAATAAGATTATGTATCTCAACTGGACATTGAGTTCCTTCAAAAGGGATGTTGACACGGTTATCAAAGTAATTTATAGCTTTCGAATATTGTTTCTTATCTTTTTCTAATACATTGGGGACTGGTTTCATCCATTGTAGGACATCAGTAACTTGTTTGATTGTAAGTGGGAATTTTAATTGGTGTGAAAAGTTTAATATAATATATAGCATATTGCAATAAGTGTCAATTGGTAGTGTATCTTGTTCAGTGTAGTATTTAGTCCACTTTGTTAAGTTCTCACGTAATTCTTCGCCTTTCTTAATTGAGGTTGTGGAAATGAATTGTATGAACATATTCTTGTCAAACGGATCAATATTGTTAGCAATTTGGTAGTGCATGTGTGAAATAAATAGGTGTGGAGAAGGGAAATAATACATTGAAGTTAGATCAGTGATAAGGTCGTGACTTAAAATGGAATTAATATTTTCAATTTTACTTTTTTTAGAGATTTTTTTAATTGTTGAGGCACCTTGTCGCATTTTCAAAACAGACTGTAGATGTAGTAGGTTAGTATAATATCTGGTTCTGTCATTATAATGCCCAGTTAATGGCAAGTGATGTGATATACTAAAGGCATACGTCGCTAATTCAATGTTATTCTTGCTTAAACAAGCCCCGTAAAGGTCAGCTAGCACCTTAAAACCAAACGAGTATAATGGACGCTTAATTTGGGATAATCGTCTCTCATTTTTCGCTTCGATAAAATTCAAAATAAGCAAAATTTTATCCTGAAAACCAATTTCTACTTCGGAATGTTGATAAACTGAAATGTGTTGTTCTAATATGAATATTCTCAATGCATCGCTGCATTTGGGATTTAATGCAAAAGAATGGACACTTTCATCGCTCAAAAGTTTGTTTTTGAAGTCACTAGCGAATTTGTCGAAATTCTCAAGTTTCAGTAGAAGAGACAAAATATCGAAAGATTGAATCGAAACAGTAAAACATTTTCGGGAAAGCATTTCAAAGTCAATTTTACCTTTGCTGTAGTCCAAAATAATCCCTAATAATACATGGTCCTCAGGTTGTATTAGTGTTTGTATAGCCTGCAATAGGGAATTGCAATCATAGTTTTCCATTAATAATCGAAGCATTTTTTCTAACTTTCCATTCGGTATTTTTAATAACCGTTGGATAGAAAAACAATTTGACTGATATTTTATCATATCAGATAGAACAGAATCGATTTCTCTATCAACTCTGCATAAATCAATTAATACGTCATAGTATAGTGAGGGCATTTGCATATTATGGGTGTTTCTATAGTCAACCATAGGCTGGAGTATTTCTTCTAGAGTGGACTTGTTCAATTTAGCTTGAACAGTTGCCCAGAAAAATTGGTGGTTTTGCGGTATATAAGCTGACTGGGTTGACAAATATCTCAAAACTCGGGTACAACGAGGTAGTATATACCCTAGTTGTTGCATTATTGTATTGCTATATTGATAAACTAATAAATGGGGTAATTCATATTACAGTATAACCTCGTTAGTATGAACACCAGGGGACCGTCAAAATGCGTTCGCCTTAGCCGGAATTTGTATTAACCGATGCTATTTGTATTGAAAAGGCTTTGAAGGGGACTGAAATAGTGTTCGTATTTATCATGTTCGTACTAACGAGGTTCTACTGTAGATTTAAATTTGTTAGATATCTGAAAAATCCATAAAATTATAAATGTTCCTTATACAAATATAGTCAGTAGCAGAGATACATACATACTCAGTTAAAATACGAGAAATAAAATCTGTTAGTTAGCGTATTCGAGAGTCCATTCCTTGGCAGTCTGGTTATACTTACACCTGTCTTCTTTGAATAGTTCAGCTATTTCTGGGACAAGAGCATCTTCTGGATTAGGTTCTCTTAGAAGAGTAGAGAGAGAAGTTAGTATATTAGCAACAGTGAGTCCTGAATTCCAGTTGTTACCTAGTGTATCTAGGTTAATTTCTCCTCTTTCGTTAATGTTGGGATGGAATACTTTTGTAGTGAATTGTACATTAGGAGGCAGAAATGGATATTGATGTGGAAATATTATACACACATAGAACACACCCTCTTGATAAGGAGATCCCTTCGGCCCATAAATAGTCCCAACCCATCTGAACATGTCATCATCTTCCCAAAGTTCTGCTTTCTCCATCTCGCTTGGGTTATCTAGCATATCTCGTAACTCCTTTTTTATTCGTTTAAAAGCCATCTGACTACCACGGTTCCCCATTACACAATAGGACGGATAGTTTTATCTAAATAATAGCTTGTAGTTCTTATCCATTGCTTTTAGTTACGGTTTAATTTCAAAATAAATCTCAGTATACAATAAATAACTGATATAACACTTGCATTTGACAAGCGTAAAAAGTTTTAAAACAACCTCAAATGATATAATACCAAATCATAAATTTGTGTCGGTATATATTCTAGCAAACTGTAATAAATCTATATTTAATTCTAAAAACTAGCGTATTTGAGAGTCCACTCTTTGGCAGTCTGGTTAAACTTGCACCTGTCTTCTTTGAATAGTTTAGCTATTACCGGGACAAGAGGATCAAAAGGATCAGGGTCACTCAACAGACTAGAAAGAGAAGATAGTATCTTAGCAATAGTGAGTGCTGGACTCCAATAGTCATGTAATATATGTAGGGAAATTTGTCCCTTTTCGTTAATGTTGGGATGGAATACTTTTGTAGTGAAATGTACTTTAGGAGGCCGAAATGGATATTGCAGTGGAAATATTATACTCACATAGAACACACCCTCTTCATAAGGGGATCCCTTCGGCCCATAAATAGTCCCAACCCATTTGAACATGTCATCATCTGCCCAAGGTTCTGCTTTCTCCGTCTCGCTTGGGTTATCTAGTATATCTCGTAACTCCTTTTCTATTCGTTTAAAAGCCATCTGACTACACAATTATAAGGATAATTCAATTTCAATCTACAGTAGAACCTCGTTAGCACGAACACAAGGGGACCGTCAAAAATGCCTTATCTTAAATTCAAAATAAATCTCAGTATACAATAAATAACTGATATAACACTTTCGTTGAAAAGCGCAAAAGTTTCAAAACACTCCTCAAATGATAAAATAAAAAATCAGAAATTTGTGCTGTAATAAATGTAGTAGCAAAAACTGTAATAAATCTATATTTAATTCTAAAAACTAGCGTATTTGCGAGTCCACTCTTTGGCAGTCTGGTTAAACTTGCACCTGTCTTCTTTGAATAGTCTAGCTATTTCCGGGACAAGAACATCAACAGAATTAGGATCACTCAACAGACTAGAGAGAGAAATTAGTATCTTAGCAATAGTGAGTGCTGGGCTCCACTGATTACACAATATATCCAAGGTAATTTGTCCCTTTTCGTTAATGTTGGGATGGAATACTTTTGTAGTGAAATGTACTTTAGGAGGCCGAAAGGGATATTGCTGTGGAAATATTATACACACATAGAACACACCCTTTTCATAAGGGGATCCCTTCGGCCCATAAATAGTCCCAACCCATTTGAACATGTCATCATCTGCCCAAAGTTCTGCTTTCTCCATCTCGCTTGGGTTATCTAGCATATTTCGTAACTCCTTTTTTATTCGTTTTAAAGCCATGCTACTATACAATTATATGGATAATTAAATTTCAGAACCTCGTTAGTAAGAACACGAGGTCAAAATGTGTTCGCCTTTTCCGAAATTCGTATTAACAAGTATCATTTGTATTGAGAAGGGGAATTAATTAACTAGTATTAACTGTGTTTATACTTATGAGATTCTATTGTATATAGGAACTTATAAAGTTAATATTTCAAAATAAATACTCATTAGAATAATTAATTGTAAAAACTGAAATAGTTATACATACATAGTTCAACACAAAGATAAATAATACAAATCGGAATTTTTGTGCACATAATTTAAGCGTTAAGGGTTTATGAATGGTGTCTTATAATAAGTGAAATTTAGTCATACACCATTTAGTATGAACCCTCCCCAAAGTAAAACTGAAGAAAATAATATATAATATAAAATATAAAATACTGCTCAATAGAAGAGTCATTAGGGTAGACTAAGGTCTAAAATAGTGATTAGTTCGAAAATGTGTTCGTAATTAAGAAGTGTGATAATGGATGCATTGCCATTTCCCACCAAAGTTTTTCCACACCCTAGTTTCAGGTATTTCAATTGCCTCATATTTTGACATTTCATTGAGAAAAACAATAATTTTTTTATAGCTAATACAAGCACCATTCATCCCAATCATATGTACGATAGGGTCATTTAGAGACACCCCATGAACTTTTAACTCTGGCAATTCACTATCTATAATACAGCTACAATCTGGAGCAGACAATTGACTACAAAGTTCTGTGTTTTTATAAATTACAGCTTCAGTGATACTCTGTGTTAAAGCTATTATATCAGTTTTAAATTCAGCCTCAAAATGACCAAGCTCGTCAGGATAAATCTGTATTTTTTTACCAAGTACACTTCTTCCCATGGATTTAAAATTTGATGCACCAAAAGTACCACTAGCACCCACGCTAGCAATGGTAAGCAAAAGATTCTCATTTTTATCTTGATTTTTCATCATTTTTTTAAACCTATTAGTCAACATTATTGTGTGGCCAAATTTCTTCCATTTTAGCTTTGCTTTATTAAATTCTTTCATATCTTCAATGGTTTTGGATCGATGTAGCCTAGATGGGACCGTATCGCGTTTAGACACCCAAGGATGCTTAAGAGCTTGTTTAGCCGATAAACGTTTGTTGGGATCATAAGTTAACATTTTGTCAACAAGATCTTTTGCTTGTTCAGTTATATCCTTCCAATCTTCATTGAAGTAATCGTAATTACCTTTACAAATAGTGTTTTGAAGCGATTTAGAATCAGGATCATCAAAAGGCAGATACCCGACTAATAGAGCATATAGTATAATACCACATGACCAAATATCTCCTTGTTTTGAATAAAATCTGCTATTAAATACCTCTGGGGGAATATAACAGGGAGTACCAGCTATTTCATGATGTTCAGGATTATCAGATTTAATTTCAATAGCTAATCCAAAGTCGGTGAGTTTGATGTCTTTTGGATATTCCTCGCTGGTTAGGAGAAGGTTCTCTGGCTTGATGTCCCTAAGAGATGCAAATCAGCCAGTAGAGACATCGTAATACTACCTAGCAATTAACACAATATCCCAGAGCAGTGTATTATACAGCCATTTGTAAATATCCTCCTAATCCTGGTCAGATCCAATTTGATACGCCTAAATCACAGATTAATGTTACAGCATAGGAGAGGATTCCAAATTTTCACGCTCCTAATTAAATTTACAAAAAATCATGCTCCAAAAGGAGCGTCTCGGGCTCCTGGATAATTCCTTGGCCCAGAGTAATATTATTGCTGACAAGACATGTTGAAATTACATGGTTTATTGTTGATAATACTGAGTAGACTTTTCTCGTAAGTACGTAATACAGTCACCTTGCTTTGTTCTCTTAATTGGGTGGAATTATCAATGGAATTATCTAGGAGCGCGAGACGCTCCTTTTGGAGCATGATTTTTGTAAAATTTGAATTAGGAGCGCTAAAATTTGGAATCCTTTCCTATACTGTAATATTAATCTGTGATTTAGGCGTATCAAAATTGGATCAACCAGGATTAGGAGCTTTTTACAAATGGCTACAGGTATAATACACTGGGTGGTATTAAAGCGATGATGTATCAAATAACTCTGTTGTATTGTCATAAGGCATATGAATAACAACAAATATTTCAATATAACAACTCCCGTTATAACGAAGTACAAGGTACTTCGTTATAAACGGGTAAATGAATATGGGGAATAAATATTAACTTCGTTATAAAGCGAGTTTAATTAATAATCCAATAAATCATCGAAATTAAGCGGTTTGATCTAAATAAAGTATACTTGGAATATAAATAAATGAAAGGAAATATAAACATTTTTATAGATACTCAAAAGATAATTCAGTGACTAGTAATATTTGGGTAATATACGTACTTGTAGTATCATGACAAATATTTTAATAAAGGTAGAAATAAGTGATTAGAAAACTGTTTGGAAATAAGGATACTATGTATAGATAATGTTAAATTCATGATGAGTGTAAGTGAACGCATTTCCAGTCTCCATCAGTATTTTCCCAAAGTCGAGTTTCAAGTGATTGATGTGTCATGTGTGTATTTTCCTGATTAATGTATTGAATTAGTTTTGAATAAGAAATGCATGCACCGTTCATTCCAATTTTCTTTACATTCGGACTTACAATCGTTACTTGAGCTGTTTTACCGAAATTAATATTCAATTCTGGTTCAAATTTAGAAAAGTTTTGTGTGCAAAGCGCTTCATAACTTTTGGTATCATTCACTACTAAGGCTTCACAGATTTGAGATGTTTTTCCTAAAATTTCTTTAAACAATTTCTCTTCGACTGATTGATCGAGGAGAGGTAAGCTTACGTTAGTTGAAAAAGTAATATCTTTCTCAGTTGGTGAACTGTTAGCTTCAAGCTTATGTTTCTCGTTAACAAGCATGCCTAATCGCTGAGTACACATTGTACTTAGAATCGCAATTTTAAGCCTACGTCTGGCGTTAAACTTTTTCAATCCTTGAATAGTTGCCTGATGGTGAATCTTGGAAGCTACTTTTTCCCTATTATCAATCCAAGGATGTTTGAGAGCCTCTTTTGCAGTGATTCGCTTATTACAATCAATATGGAGCATGCGATTAATCAGCGATTTGGCTTCATCGGTTATTGAATCCCATTCAGGCGAGTAAAATACATATTTTCCTTCAGAGATAATAGAGGACAAAGTTTTCTCATTATCATCCCAAAAAGGAGGGTATCCAACTAGCAATATGTATAGAATAACACCACAAGCCCAAATGTCTACGGGTTTGCTGTACTTTTCTTTCTTAACAATTTCAGGCGAAAAGTAACCTAATGTTCCAGCAATTTTATTGGAACCTGGTTCGTCATCTGAAACTTGCAGAGCTAATCCGAAATTCGCAAGTTTGATATCTGATTTTGGGTCTTTGTTTTCGAGCAGTAAGTTCTCAGGTTTGATATCCCTATTGGAAATGCATCAAAAGAAATTTGAGGTTTTCAAGCTCAAGTCAGTGAATTAATATAATCTTAAGATGGTAAATCGACAAAGAACAATTGATAGACAATAAATATGCAAACAACGAACATAAGCAATTGGAATTTGCAATTATTGCGAAAAATTACAAATTATTTCAGTATACGTACTGAAAATAATTAAATGTTACGTATATACAATGAAACTATTTGTAAATCCAAATTAAAACGAACTTTGACAATAAACAATTTTCAATTCAATTTAATAAACTAATTTTAATGTCGAAACTAAAATTACTTTGGAGCATGAGCATTGACCGTAGTTCACACTATGTAAAAAATGTATCAATAAATAATGCAAATTAAATGTACCTGCTAGCTTTGTTAATCTATGTGATAAGAAAACTGTACTTAAAGCGGTGGAAGTAATCAATAATAATTATATTAAATCAACTTTGGTGATTGATTGTAAGCAGCAATGTGAAACTATATAAGACATTCTAATGATGTATTTGTCAATGGTTAAAGTGCTACTGCTAATTTCAATTTTTACACCAACCAAGTGCTCTTGCCGTGCCTAGAATGAGCCATACATTGAATAACTATACACAGTTAATGTCTAAATAAGGGTAAAAACTCCCCAATAGAATAAAGGATAACTTGACGTAAATACATTGAAACTAGACTAAAGGAGATATCTTTAATTGAGTCACGCCTATGATTTGAACTACTGAGGAAATTAGAACGCATAGTACCATTGAGTACTTAGGTGATATATATAATAATTGAATTCCTTATATCCATTTTCAAAGCTTGATAAGAATTAGTATATTTACTATTTAGAACTTACCACTCAAATAAGGATTAGCAATTAATCAGAGCATTCAATGCAGACTAATTAAGATTTACTAGTCAATTAACTCATTTTGAGTGACAGAACAGAACTATTGTACTATACAAATGTATGAGATATTAATTCTTGAAAAGAAGGGAAATTGTCTAGCAATCAGTTCAATAATCTAGTTAACTTTAATATCAAATAGGTTGTTAGTTCAACAATAAACTTACCTACACCATAATATACTAGATAAATATTTACAGCTGTACTTAAATTAGAAGAAATTTATATTCAATGACAAATACAGCTGATCACACGTGATTTACAGTTATCAAGAAATATAATTGCCAAAAATACCACAAAAATTCGAAATATTTTATCAAAGATAAAAAATTTAGACTACAAGACAGTATAGATTAAAATTAAGTTCTATCAAACAATAATAAAATCTGTTCTCTCTAATAGACCACCAGTGGATTTATGTGCCAGATATTGACTATTATTCTAAGTCATGGCTCCAAATCCTGTAAGCACAATAGCAACCGTGGGAGAGTATTACAATAAATTCCTTTGTTATATCTTGAATCTGGATATTCGTTATAATTGGATAATAATTAATGCATTAGTGCTCAGGAGAAATCTACATTTCGTTATAAGCGGTTATTTCCGCTAATTATCAAGAAATGTAAATTAGTCAATAAATGACTAGATAAAGAATTTCAAGGGGCTAAAGATAGAAAATATCGGCCCTGATTATAAAATATCGACCAGCCAGTAAGGAGTAAGGTGCAGTGTGTTATGATAACATTTTGAAGTTGAGCGTAGAGTAATATTAGCATATATTTAATATTAATTTGTTGAAAAAAATTTGATCTACTCTGATTATCTTTCTCGATTACTTTACAAATAGTTTCAGGAGATATCAAGTGATTATCAGGAAACGTAGAAAAGTCAACGCCATGTTGGTGTAGAATTTAGAATATTAACCGATACCATCTAAAATGTGATTTTCCTACAACATGCTGAGAATAGGAATTCAAAGTGCATTAAAAGTCTTCGGACAATTAACGTAATTACAGAACTAACATTAGTTTGTCGTTAATAAATTCACGAAAACTCGTTTCGTAATTAATCTTAAAATATTTAATGGGTTCCTAACATGGATTGTTGTATGTAGCCCTTTTTGGATAATTTAACAAATAACTTCAGATAAAATAGAGATAATTTTTAAAGTACGTGCAAGAGTTCGTTATGGTCGAACAACTGACTAACACGTTGGTAGGAAATTGATAACAACTTAACAAGTAATTAATACACAATTTAGACGGAAAATGGGTTCTATTGAATACGAATTATATAGACTAGGTTTTCACAAGTATCCTATGATTGCGAAATGTTATTAGGAAATAGTGATTCGTGAAAAACAGATTTTAATATAATTAACGCAAGCCTAATATCCTAACTCTTTTAAAGATTCGCGAGTATTCAAAATCATTTTTATACAATTCTAATAGGAACTTAACTAATAATTAAATTAAGAATTTGAATATTCAATATTACAATTAGCAAGTAATTAGATGTTTCACTAATATAGCCGTATTGTAATTAGTATCTGCCTGTTACTAAAGTACATATGTCTAGCACATTCGTATAATATTGTTTAATTAATCAACAGCCAATAAAATGGAAAATAGGCTAAACTCTAGTACTTATTATAAAATAATGTTATTAATTATTAGCGATAATTCAAAATCATTTTTACATAACATTTGGATAAGAATTGTCGGTTATTTGAATCATATTTCTAATTAATTATAAATTAATAATAAATATATAACTATTCAAACATGGAGATGTTAACATTACACTAAACCATATGGTTGTGTGGTAAAGTGGTAAAGTGATTTGTACATTATTAAATAACTCTAGCACTATTTTCGTTCTGTAAACTAACTGTACTAAGGTAAATTACAGAATAATCTTGTAAGAAAGTAATAACTACTCAGAGGACAGAATTATTCTAAATTGTTACGAATTTATTATATAACAGTCATAAAATTAAACAGTTAATGTGTAAAAGTATTGTAGCTGTACGTATAAAATGTATAAAGGAAATAGGGGGGAGTTGGGATGGAAATAACAGTGAGATTATTTGCAATAAGAATGTTACAACTAAGATAGAAATGTCTTGCTAAGTACAATTTCTGGTAAAACACAGGTTGCGAATCGGAGATCAAAAGGTATTATTATAATAGTGCAAAAACAGCTGATCATACAGGTGTATAGGGTAGTATACATTGATTATAGAATAATTATTGTTTAATCAATATTCGCGATAAATATATACGTAATACCATTCGCATTTAATTACACGTAGATCGACAATAACAATATATTTGGTGGCGAACGGAGATAGTATATTCGTGGCCACAAATATTCGTTTATGTTAATTAATTCCAATTTGTACTTCTGCTACAATTGTGCGTGTTTTAAATACAGAGAATTCTCAACCTCAATGATTAATATTTATAAATACATATGGTCAAACGGTGAGAAGAGTATTTTCGTACGATCTCCAATATGGTAATTGTATTTACAAGAAATAGAATGGAAGTATAATAGAAAATATGGGTCCCGTGGTTTAAATAATAGCTTCTACATCAAAACATCGGAGTTTACTCAGAAATAAAATCTTTACTAGTTAATCAGTGATTAGAATCCTAATTTAAACTATAAGGTCTCGTATCTGAACACGCAAGACAAAGAAGTAGAAAGATGGTTTCCAACATCTGATATGATACGATATATTAAATCACTGGGAAGACTGTATTTGCAAGCTGTCGGAACGCCATTGTTTACTAACAAATCTATACATTTGCAAGTAAACAATAGAAATGGTGTGTATTAAATTTGAATATTTTAATAGTCATATGTATAGTTAAGAAATGCCAAGATGAAAAGTGCGAGGTTCGTCAGAAATATTTTGGTCGTTACTTGTAACAAGGAAATTAGCTAAACCAGTCAGATGATCAGCTGAATTCGATAGAAAGATTATAGAACATCAATGAGCAATGATGTTACTCATTCAGATAAATTTAGCAGCATGATTACGTAGTAATGTTATTTTTAGCATATATCGCATCCTTTTTAAAGTATTCTACACAGCAATAAATTTATCATTAATTATAACATACGTATATAACTTCGTAAATACAAAATTCCGGTTACGAACACTATTTCAGTCCCCTTCAAAGTTCAAAGCCTTTAAAATACAAATGATATTGGTAAATAGGATTCCGGAAAGGGTGAACAAATTTGGATGGTCCCCTGGTGTTCGTACTAACGAGGTTCTGCTGTATATAGCTTCTATAATTTCTATTCTAAATTAATTAATGCTTATATAACATTAAGCTAATGACATCAAAACTTGAATCGTTGTATCCTATAATCTGAATTGGAACAAAATAATTTGTAAGTATAATTACGTATTTAGAAAGTTTTCTTTGATAAATTTAGATTACAAATATATGTAATTGTTCCTATTTTAAAAATAGCATACTAACCAAACCCCTATTTAATTTGAATTGAGAGTAGTATAATCTGTTTACTGTTGTTAGCTTAAGAAGGGCTTACTTAAGCTTATATATCGGCCAACGCCTTTTGAATAAAAAATCGGGCTTCGTAAAGGCGAATTTTTGTTGTTAGAAAATTATCATGTCAGTGGCTGAATATTACATCAGAAAGGTGTTGGCTGATATACAATAGAACCTCATATGTACAAACACGGTTAATAATACCATTAATTGAATCCCCTTCAAAGCCTTTTCAATACAAATTACACTGGTTAATACGAATTTCGGATAAGGGATTTTGAGGGTCCCTTGGTGTTCGTACTAACGAGGTTCTATTGTATAAGTAATTCATTTTAGAACTGCAAATCTAGTTGCTTGTAAGATTTTTTAGATAGCAATCAAATTATTCAACTCTAAACCAATAGACGCGCCCTTAATTAACTTCAAACTATTTTTTCACTGCGTACATATTTTGATGTTACACCAAAGTTCACGCCATAAGCATAAACTTTATATTACCCTCCCATTACAAACAACTGAGTTGTGTTCAAATGTTATTTAATAATACTTTACTATCAGAAGCGAACATGTTGAAATACATGAATTTAAAATGATTTTATAACATAAATGTTTCGGCTTTTACAAATTTTGTTGTTGGTTAATATGCTTGTAAATAGAAATCTTCTGATAGTACAAAACTGGTCCTATCAACAGCCGAAACGAAACACTGACAACTCTCATACATCGCTTCTGTTTGCGATCTCATATTGTAAATCTCTTCTTTTATTTTTGTAATATTTGTAATTGTTTCTGATGATTTCTTTTCTATACCCTTTCGCATGGCAATTGTTTCTCTCCAGAATCTCTGTGTGTCTTCGTCTTCTTCACTGCCTGGCACAATGACTACCTCTTCATGGAAATAGAACTGGTCAATAGTAGATGTATTGTCAGGTACTTCAAAATTTTTGTATTTCTTTTCATTCAGTTTTTGTGTAAAAAATGGGATAAATGTGAGTGATGCTGTATGCTTAATGACTTTACCGAATCGAGACATAATTATTAATGCTTTTGATGAGTATTGAATTTGTAGTATATTTGAAGAATTTATTAGTTAACTTCTATTTGGCTCCTTTATATAGTGTTCGAGCTAGCACTGAATCACTACGTAACACTAAGTTAGTTAATGTTTAGTAGAGTATGATAGTAGTTTGATCATATTAATCGTCATAGGTTAGAGCATTATTAAAACATTGTGTGAGTGCATTAATTAATATAGTAACAAGTTAAATTTTGCAATATTACCATACCCAAACGTAATTTCAGATATTTTTTTAAAAAGGAAAAAATGAGGTGACAGTCTGAATTACGCAAATGGATACAAATAGGAATCCTAATTCGAATACACTGAGATCATCATGGAGTAATGGCAGATAGAACTCGATCAAAATTTAAAAAAATTAATTAATTATGAAAATCAGTGCCCGACAATCTTTGATATAAACGCGGTCTTCAATTAAATGCTTAGCAAAGTTTCATAGAGAGATAAATTTGATAGAAAAAATCTAAAATTAGACCTGTGCCGACAGCATGTTCCTTCTTTGAAGGCACTAGTTTATACTTATATTTTGGTAGTTGTTAGATTGATAGTGCCTCCAAATCAACATGCTGTTGGCACAGATGTAATTTTAGATTTTTTAGTTATTTCATCATCACTATAAAGGTGTTAAACCATTTCAGAAAGATGATTCGGAAACTGTTCTAGGCTCGCGAAATTCGAGAGACATTTCATAGATTTAATACAAAATGAATAGATTAGGCGCGTATGAATAAGCTCAAATTAAATCTAGGCAGCAGATAATTTGCCAAGGTCCTTAAAACAATAATATGTTTAAGGGCGGTTATTATATAAAGTTATCTAATTGTGGAGAGAAATATATTAATAGCGGTATCTCTAATACTGAGTTAGAAGAATGGTTCCTACATGAACTCGTATGGAGATAGATAAGTGGATTCTTATTGTTACAGACATTCTCAGTTATGATGATTCAGTGATTAGATTAAATGAATCAGATCTGATTCACATAGATAATAAGCATTCCAATGCAGACATCTGACGACTATCAACCAAGATATAATATAACATTCTCTATGTAAATTAAAAAGTCATTATCTCAACTCGTTTTTGGTAAAAACTCTTATCTATTGGAAAATATTTATAGTACTAGTACGTATTAAAATTAAATAAATTCCTTCCATCAACGGGGGTAAGTTCATAGTACATTTCCTTCTCAACATATTAGATTAGGATTGTTATTATGATTATGAACACAAAATGACAAACCAAAATTAATTGAGATTAAGTCCCACGTCAATATTAGCTGTGTATTACAAGTTTAAGTTAAACTAATGAAGAGGAGTATAATTTATATTGTGGGTAGAAGTTTATAAAGTCTATTTTTGAGTGTAAAAACGACTGAGTAGTAAAATTCTACGAGTTGAAAGTACATTTCGAAATAAGACAACAATCCACTAAATGCCCACTCATCTGGCAAAAGAATGATTTTCAGAATTTATGAAATAAATATTCTTCGCATACTCGACAATTATTCAAAGTGAATTATTTTAAAAATGTAGAAAAGTTCGTGTTGAATGGTCAAGTCGCACTTTATCAATACACTGCAATTATGTTACACGTATGTAGAAAATAACATTGATAATGGTAAACAACCATTATCTATTGAATACAAATAGAATTGTGCCAAAGTTCCATTAGTACATAAGTACTAAAAGGAATCCTGTCCTGTTTCTATAAAGATAACTTAGTTTATACACTAAGTATTCCAATCGAGTAAATAGGTACTCTATTGTCTTTGGGCATAAATAGTTCAAACGAATTGATGTAAAGTGTAAACTAATGGTTATAAGAATTCAATCGGCATAATGTAAGTTGAAACATTTTGCACGGACATACATATACTTAGGCGACTTGTCTACTAAGCCATTAAGTATTCAGATCTTTAACAGTTTCAATTAATTCAATAATAATCAACTAAATTCTGCATGAGAAGACAATCGTGCAGAAAATCTAATAGGATAAAGGTGCTTAAATTTGTTTGGTATTCATAAAGAATAAATTCAACTTTGATACTGGTGATTGCCATTAAGAAAAAAGGTGGAAAGATTCGGTAATTAGTCGTAATACGAACTAGTTTAAGAATATACTAACTTCCATTCGTTTAATGGGGAAGACATAACATTTAATAGTATTCATTTAGTTATGAATTGGAACTATGTATTAATGGTTAGTATGTATGGAAATATAACATCTGATACATACATTGATAATGGAAGTGGTACGGATTGTTCGAGCTTAAGGGTACTCTGTACTGATATTTTGACACCCGACGACCTAATGTTTTTATTGCGTTTTTGGATAGTACTAATATATCTAAGATATCCCTGAAAATATTAGAGTTCTACTATGTATATATCCTTAGTTATGAACTAGACAATGTCAATATAGGCCTAATCCATACTAGCCAAATATTTACAAAAAATTTTTATGTTAGTTTTTAGCGCGAAACATGTCAATTATAAAATATACCTGAGTCAATACTCAATGTTTTAAATCGAACCGAAATATGCTTTTTCTTTAATCTACTCTATGTTATTGTCATTTTTGTGAAATTGGTCAAAAAAAACCCACTATTTTTCATTAAAAGTATACTAATTCAATTTTTTTGTATTATATTGCCAAAACTGCCCGCTTTTAAAACATGCGCCTACATATACTGAGCATTTTAAAAAAAAGTTTGACTTTCTAGAATAAAAATTCTCTTTTTTACATCCATATGCCCAAATGGTCTTTTTTTACACCTTCATAATTAGCATTTAATTAATTTGTGTCGAAGTGGCTGAGTCCAGAATATGAAAGTGCGAGGAAAAGGAGTTCCTAAACTGCATAAAATAGATTATGTCATTTGAAATTGAATTAGACTATTTTTAGAAATTTAGAGCTAAGCTCTATCTCATTTGGATCAGAAGTTGGATTTTTGTCAGCTTTTTAACATATTGCCACTTTGACACCACCATATTTGGGCATTTGAAATCAGAACACATCATTCGAATTATAATATAATCCCAAAAGTTTATCCAATGAGTAAGAAATAGTATCATGATGTGACTAGAATTTTAGAGCTAGTCTCTGCTGTCCAGAGATCAAGAGTTACAAAATTTGCTTCGTCATCAAAATTGGGCACATCAAATTACCATATATGGTCATGTTAAAAAGTGTGACACCTAGAGTCCTAAAATGTATTATAAACGTATAGAAAGTCAGGTATTTACAGTATTTTCTAATGCCTATGATCATTTTATCTCAAAGCGTTTCTGAAATATCAACAGGTGTGAAATGTCAGATTTTTTGCCCCCTTCTGTGGCCCAAAAGTCCATAACTTATCGAATAATGATTGGATCGTGTTGTGTAACGTCTCATTTTGTGCGCAAATGCTATTTCCATATTTGTATTACCAAATTGGTGTTTTATATAATACTTTATTGTATATTTGAGGGCCTTGAGGTGTGAAAATATGACAAAACAGACAAAACCATAGTCATAAATTGGTCATAACTCATGATATATTATTGTAAAAGTGTTGAAAACAAATGCTACGCATAGATAAGAAGCTGGCGCATTTTTATGAAGAATAACAGAATTATTCTGCTGTCCAATTTCCCACAGTAATATATGATCACCGGGTACTTGCATACCCTTCATATTCTTTTATGCCCCTAATTTCCTAATTTTTGACATATTCCTGAACTTTTTGACGTGAACCTGTATATTTTGACCTGTAGATTCCGATATTTTTAATTTTGGGAACAATATATGGCAGTGTAGAATTTTATCACCTCTTTTGATGTTGAAATTCGGAAAAATTCGTGGGCCGCAGCCTTAGAATGCTTATAAAACCAAAAATAATAATCAGAAAGTCAAAAAATTTCTCTGGGGTAACACATGATGCATCCTCAGACCCTTGAACTAGAATTGAAAAATTTTTCTTCTAACATTTTATAACGATAGTTTAGTGCACGACTGCGTTTTATGATTATTTTGAAAAAATGCCCTTTAGCATCGTTTCTTCTGCAAAAATAAATAAAATAAAAATTATTACTGAGAGGAAATAGTCTCATAATAATATGTTCAAAAATTCAAAAAGATTCAACAATTTTGAAAAAATGTCATGCCCATATAAGGAAGTCGACGTCTTATTTTATTAAAAAACACCATCTTGATTGAAAATTAAGAAAAAAAAAATCATAGAAGTCAATCTCTATCTCATCTAGAGTATTCCTAGTAGTAAATTATGCAATTCTGAGATTCACCGTGAACGCCCGAATATCAATACAGATTACCCTTAACTGGTTAACTGGTTACGTTATAATGTAAATTCATTGATTATAATAATCAAATCTACTTTGTATTTAGGGATCAATTTAAATACTAGGTAAACTACTACATCAAAGTTTGTGGCATTTTGGCCAAGTAGTAAGATTGGAACTACGAAAATTAATAATGAATTAAATCTATAATGTATTTTAGCTTTCGCCAACAGGTGGTGTAGTCAATTATTAACTAATTGCATAAAATTTAAGTTTGTCAGTTTGGAAATTACTTTAATTAATGTACCTATTAATAGCATATTACTGGCAGATTTATTTTTGCAATACAGTGAACTCTCGTTATAACGAAGTGCTTTGGGCCTGTAAATTCCTTCGTTATATCTGGATATTTGTTATAACGGGAGTTCACTGTATTAAACACATCATTTTAGATAAGATTTTAATTCAAAGTAATTATAAAATGATTTTTCATCTAAATAGTAATGTAATTAAATTGTATTGGCTTGGTAAATATGTAAATATAAAACCATTACTATCTAATCAAGTCAATCCACCTACAGGACTATTAAACAACCAATTTAACGTCTGTGCTTATTAATAAACCACACCATTATATCACATATATTTGAATATCAAACATAATTTAATTCCCAAATATTATAATTAATTCAAAACAGATAAGTTAATTATCTTACTCAACAGAGATGACTTTATAAATAAGCCAGAAGATACTAACAATACATCACCACACATAAGTTCAATGATATGTAGATAGAAACGTATTGGAAGAGTAAGGATTATCCGTAAAACCATTAAATTAAAGAGACTACGTAATATGTTAAACATAATAGAACATAGTAATACAAGATCAAAACATATTAGAGCCAGTACATAAAAATATATTACAGAATTTCAAATTGTGGGATGTATAAGATACTACGTATTAATCGATGGAAAGGTTAAAATGATAAAGTAGCCAATTCTACATCTGTTAATTGATATACCAAAAGATTAAAACTGGTATAGAATGCTTTTATATTGATTGAACACACCCACCTGGATATTGTGTCATAAACTTAAATATACGAGCATAGTCGATTTTATTTTACCTATGGAACATGATTCAAGATATATGATCCAATTAATAAGAATGCTTCTAGACTAGTCTGGCCTTATTTTAGATAATGGGATAATGAGAATAATTGCATTATTTGTCTATTGCACAATTAAGTACTTGCAATATTATTAATAAAACTCGCATTGCAATTATGTAATACAAATAGAATATGACTAAATGATAACAATGGAATGTCATTGAAAAAATTAGATAATAGATATATCTATTTGACTCAAATAATAGCAAATACTCTCTAAATACAGATACCTGTGTATGATATTCTTTTCATGGCAATATTCTACAGCATATAGTATTTGCTGTATGCATTTACTAGCCTCAGATTCAGAGTAATACTCTCGCTTAACGATGTCATCAAACAGCTCACCTCCCGTAACCAAATCGAATACCATGTAGTACTGCATGTCGTCTTGGTAGGTGCAGTGGAGACGGACGATATGGGGGTGCTGTGGAATTAATTAATAATACAGTGAACTCCCGTTATAACCAAGTCGGGTATAACAAATCACCGCTTATAACGAAAAATGGAGATTTTCCCCCGGAGCACTAAATGCATGCATTAGTTATTATCCGCTTGTAACGAATATCTGGATAAAATGAAGGTATTTACAGGTCCAAGCACTTCGTTATAACGAGAGTTTACTGTAATAATAAATACAGTATAACCTCGTAAATACATAGAACAAGGTCCAAGGGACAGTCAAAATTTGTCTGAAATTAGTATTAATCAATCGGTGTAATGTACGTAATAACTGTGTTGGTATTAAGGAGGTTCTACTGTAATTACTGTCTAGAATAAACTGAAATACAGTAATAAGAACTATCACGTATTCTATTAGTCTGGGGGTGGATAATAGACGAAATAATTACACTTTGTATAAGACAAATATAATGTTAATGCTTCAATAAATGAACTACGTATAGAGATTAATGATTTCTTTTATAATCATAATAACATCCTTACTAGCTGCTCACTTAATTAATTATTTGTTAGAACATATTTGGTAGCTTATGACGTTAATTAAGAGACTTAATTAGAAATGAAATGCAGTTTACAAATTACCATTGTTAGAACTCAGACAACCAAATGTGTTGATAACGAACTATAATAAGCTAACTGGACTCGACAGGTTTAAGGAACAGTGAATTTGATAAGAAATGTTGATAAGTGACTTTACAATAAGAATCCTTATAGAATAGATAACTGTGAATTACCTCAAGTTTGGAACAGATCTGTGTCTCGTTTTCAATTCTGGCATTGAGCACACGTGTTCTGATTATCTTAACAGCGAATTCTTCTTTTGTCTTTTTGTTCCGACACTTTTTGACGATTCCAAACGTGCCTTGTCCGAGGAATTCTAAAGTGTCAAACTTCTCTTGAAACCCTGTAAGTGTCTCAATTTTGGGAGGTTTTGAAGACATTATTATTGCTATTATTATTTAGAACAGTTGTATTAGATATTTGTCGCAAATAAAATTAGTGATAGAGAGAACCAGAATAAAATATGTATACACACAAAAGTTTTTATATTCATAAATTATGACGCATACTCTTGCGAAATAAGAAAGGGTTTTATAAATATATACTCGGTTAATTCACTTGTATTTTCGGGTCTCTTCTCATGTCAAAACGTACTATAGAGGAGTCTACCAATACAAACACATGACCATATACATCTGTTGTCAAAGCGTGCTTCCCATTGCTTTTACCAAACAAATAATCGGAATAAACACTCTCAATCAAATTACCCTCCCAATTATACGCTTGTAGGAGTCCATCAAAGAATCGAAAGATGTAAATTTCCTCTCGAATTGGATGAATAGCTATGGAATTAACAATAATAGGATTAATGGAATAACTTGTGCGAATTCGTGATCTTATATTGTTTCCAATTCCTGGGTGTATTACACAGAGAGTTGTGCTAATGTCAAACTTGTCAACCATGACTATCGACGAGTTAGATTGACTCAGAATAAAAAGAACAAAGCGATCTGATTTAATTTCGCTAGGTTTGTTGTGCTCTATTGAATAGTTCTGTTTGTCTGTGCAACAATACACGATATTAGACAATGGATCACACAAGAATATACCTAGCTCGTTACCCGCTTTATCCACAAGCAAACTCAACGGGTTTTTAAGTGAAATAATTCTTTGCTTGAATTTAAACTTTCGTAGAGAAGTAATGAAATATCCATTTAAGCTGAATATTTTGATTGATACAATACCAGAATTATCCACACAACCGATATAAACTAAACGATCATAAATACAAATACCAGTACACAATTCTCCCTCTAATTCTTGATAAAACGTTTGTATAAGTTGCCCTGATTGCGATATAACCTGTACACCTAGCTTATCAGTAATGTAAACGTATGAGTTAATCTCTGAGACAGCTAGACTGCAGACTTTGGTGGAGTCACAGATATAAAGCAAATCCACTGAGCGTTTCATAAGCGAGATAAGAGACGGAATATTAATATAATAGCGATGTAAGCTAAATCTCTTATACAGATGTATTGTAGCATGTAGACACATAATTAAATGTAATTATGAGACATATGGTTGGGGTAAGAATTAATTAAATTAGTATAAACTTCATATATGCAATAAATCTTGCAAACAATTTCCAGGAACTAGTTGTTTGTTTATTTATTTATAAATTGTTTGTTTATTTGTTTGTTTATTTATATATTTATTTATTTATTTATTCGTTTGTTTGTTTTGTTTGTTTGTTTGTTTATTGTTGTTTGTTTGTCCGAACTGTAATAAATAACCCATTATCTATTGAGAAGAGATATGATATTCAATGATTTCAACAAATTCAATTACAAATTTAATTAAAAAAGAAATTCTATAAATTAATTCGTATGACAGATGTTTCAACCAATAAATACACATTATCGTGCTTATCTGTTACAAATCCTTGCGGAAAAGAAGTGGTCTTAGCTGGTAAGAAGTCAATGTGGATTATATCAAGCAGAGTCCCAGCAAAATTATAAATATAAAGACTTCCCTCTAAGCTTTTGAAAATATATAATTCTTCTCGTGTAGGGTGTATGCTGATGAAATTAATATTATTTCTTAATAGAGGCCATCCTCCCTTGAAAACAATACTTGAGGGTAAAATGGGTCCCAAACCTGGGTGAATAACAGACTGTATATAACTTATATCTAACTTATCCACCAGAATAATTGGTGTATACGTTTTTCCAAGAATAATGAAGAGATTACGGCTGTTAGATTTAATGTCCTTTGGTCTATCAAGTTTTTGGTTACACACTACAAAGTTCTTATAATGAGTGCTACATATTACTCTCCCTGTTAGACATACAAATAGAGACAATTCTCCAAACGCGACGTCAATGTGAATACCGAAAGGAGTCATGATTAGAAGTGTTTTATTTTTTAATTTAAATCCTAAAATAGTTGTGATGAAATCTCCGTCTATGGTGAATATCTTAATAGAACCGGTTGTACATTCAATCTTGCAAATAACGAATACGTAATTTTCGTAAATACAAATACCGAAACAACAATGATCGGGGATGAGTGTATATAGGTGTTGACCTTTTTGTGAATATACGAGTAAGCCATGATCGCTAGTGATGTAAACATAGGAATTAACTTCTGATACGGCGATACTAAACGCATTTATTCTGTTACTAACAATAATTAATTCAGTTCTTCCATCCATTGTATTGATTGAAATATTATACAGTATACAAGCTACCATAGATACGTGAATAATATATTTAGATTTATGTACATACGTACCTATAAATCGGCCAATATTAAAATTAAAAGGTATTGGTCGGGCTTGGTCCATAAATATTTAAGTAACGTCAATATTAAATACAATTTGTAAAATTTGAGACAATAAGTAAACACTCGAACAAAGTTGTTAATATAATTTCGCAGAAATAAACAGTCCAGTAATGAAACCTATTTATAATATTCGCAATTCTTTTTTATTAACGCAATTATGAACCCCTTTTTGTTGCAATACCAGCTAGCAATACAATTATTCAAATGATACAAGACATTCACAACAAACATACTTCTCCAATCATGAATAAAATTGGCTATAATCAAAAACAGTCCAAATTTACATACAAAATACACAACAAATAATAAGCTAATTATGTACAATTCTCAATCTAGTTGGGATTACTTTTTAACTTGCTTTCCATAAAGCTTTTTGTTAATTAAGAAAATTAAAAGATTCACATTCACTTTAACCTGGCTACCAATCTTGCAAACAGCTACCCCATCAAACTGTAGCTGGAGTAGGTCTTGGATTATCAAGTCAGTTTTCTCAACGAGATTCCCAAGAAATTTCGCGTGTACTTCAAACTTTGACGCATCAATCTGTCGAATTTCAATGCTAATACTTCTATACTGGAACCGTTGTATCCCCTCGATCTCGAGAATAACACCTTTATCATATAATTTCTGTGCAGAATACTTTATCGTTTTAGGCTTGAAATCAACAGGTTTATTATCCCCAGACGCACTTTTCCCTCCTCTCCTTAAATTTTGAGCCCTAACCAAATTTTCAAGCGCAGAATCAATGTACTGCTGATAGAAAGTATACTGCTCCTCATGGAAATTTTCCTTCTGCCCCAATTGAGATAGAGTTCCGTTTAATCGCTTCTTCTCCACACGCCGCTGTTTCCTGTGTCTAGACTGGTTCGTTATATCTTTAGCAATTGCATTGATTATCTCCTGGTATTGAGTAGCCTTCGATACGAGACCCTCCTCCTCTAGAGTATCCAAATTCCGTTTTATTTTACTCTTCACAGTATCGATTGTTGGGTTTGAAGAGTGTAGAGCTGTTGTGTATCGCCTGACTAGCAAATGGTTTCCCTTTCCCTTCTCAATCTGTTGCGCTATCATTGTATTGAACTCCTGTCTGTGTGCTTCGGTGGGCGCGGTTTCTAATACCTCGGGCAGGGTGTCACCTGGCTGGATTCGTAATAAGTCCACACACATTCCTTTCGTTTGTACGAATATCGCTTTAGCATCTGTTGGTTCGTTAACATCGAACTGATCATGTTTGCTAGATAGAGTTAATGCTATTTCAGTCTCGCTAGCTTCTTGATACAACTCCTTTGCCTCTTCGGAAGAGCTAGCTGTTATATCAGGTATTTCTCCCACTAAATTCCTAAGGTGCAGATCTGTTCCTAGGTCCGAGAGTATCTCGTGAATCTGATCATCGGCCTCAGGTGCAATTGTAGAAGCGTGCTCCACAAATAATTTGTGAGTTGAAATAATGTCTTTTGCAGAAAGTCGCACGACCGGTTTAGAAATCATAACAAGATCTGTGTACTCATCGAATCCAAACTTTTCCTCTGGTGTTTGTACGGTTGAGAGTTTAAATATATACATTTTGAATATCTCATATTTTTCGAGGATAAATTGATTGAACCCGAACAAAGGACTGTCCTCATTTACTATTTTCCTATTGCTGATATTCTGTAGCACACGAGACACACTCGATAGGTTCTTGCGTTGTTCTGGTGAAAGCTGTCCAGTCACTTTAGTCGGATCCAAATCTATTAATCCGTAACTTTCTGGGTTTACGATGATAGGGTTAATATAACGGTAGTAAATTAGGTTTGATAGAACTTTGACTAATTCGTCTTCATTGATTTGAGGGAATTGTCTGATGAGAGATTCTCGCATTAACATTGTTATATAGCGTAGCCCGTATGGGATTTTGTTAACGTTATCAGTTATAACGGTTATGAAGTTACTTACAATAGGTTTAATGGATTCTAGAACTTCATTCATTCTCTCCTGCACTTCCGGATGTTCCATTGCCTTAGCACTGTCTACGTCATAAGGCAATTGAGCAGCTGTTCCAGTTTGAGACTCCATTAGGTTTACCCATTGTCTGTATATGTCTACGGGCGTTAAATGGAATCTCTGTTTAGTAGTCACGATTTCGTTAACAAGTGGGCGAAGAAGTTCTTTAAAATGGGTGTGGGCACCCCCGCGGCTTTCGCGAGTGAATTTAATAAGAATTTTAACCGCGACACTATTCATGGTGCTGATGTCAAGAATTTGTGTCACTTTAACACCTATTTCCGCGTGTAGGGCCACCTCAATCATTTTCATGAAGAGATACATTTCGCGAGGATTCGTACCATAGTTGTATAAAGCCAACACGACATTGTCTAGAAATTCGTTCTTTTTCGTTACAGCGAGTAAGTATAGTACTCTAGCGATATAATTCGGGTTGGTTTGTAGGAGGTAGAAAAGGTGTTGGTAACCGTCTAGGATTTTTCTTGCACTTGCATTGAAGTTCTTTATTCCCTGTCGAGTCGCGTTTTTCGCTTGCGATTTATCTCGACGTCTCTGTACCTTGCTTTTCGTGTGAATAACATCTTTAAGTGTTATTTGGTTCCGAATTAAAAGACCGATTTTTATGTCCAGGTTAGTAAGGTCTACTTCGTGTTGTTTCAAAGATCGCATCTTTGTAGTGAGATCGCCACGCAATGCATTCACTTCCAATTCCTCTGCGATATCAGCGTCACTCTGGTCCAACAGTTTAAGGAACTTATTGAGAGAAGTCACGGGAGGGTTGTTATCTGCCACTAAAGTTTGGTAGTTTTCTTTCGCTTTAATACCACGCCACCAGGCTTGTATACGTATAACTAAAGCGATATTGTCAAGGTAATGCTTTCTTGATAGCCATAACTTGTGCCTAGCTATCCAGCCTCTAACACATTTCTGTAACAGCAACACACTTTCTATATTGGCTTCAAACAGGGCCTGGCGATCTGATAAAGATTTCCTCAGCAAATAACCCTTTATATGAGCTTGTATTGTTATAATACTTTGCTCGTTATCCTTGTAGTGTTTGAGCGTAGCTCTAACTTCCTTTCTAACGAAATAACCTCGAACCATGGATTGTATACCGATAATTAACGGTTCGTTCGCTATAAACAGAGCCTGTCTCGAGTGATCAGCTGTTACCCTTGTGACCACGTCTTGTATCTCGTCTCTATTGAGATAGGAACTGGGCGTGTCAAGCGGAGGCTTAGGTTTGTTCCAAGTGACGTCACCGGTATGAGTGTTGAACCAGAAAGAATGCGCTTGTTTTATTCTCAAATATAGACATGTACCGTGTGGCTCGCTATTCCTTTCTTTCTCTCGATACGAGTCAACTAGGTTATTCTGGTAATCCAATGCACAGTCCTGTGATACAGACAAGAGATAGCAATTTGGATTCTGCAGCAGTAAGATGAGGTTAACAGGCTTTGGTTCATTGACCAGGGATTTGTTGACAGCGCTTATAGCCTGTCCGTGTGTCTTGGCTTCCCTCTGCTCCTGGTTGGCTCTACGCACACACTCCTGTATCTGCTCCAAACTGAGTGGCACCCCGGGGTTAGCCTTAGCCTGGGCAGTGAGCACTCTCAGGTAGAGAGGAGCCAGCTTATGCTCTCCCTCCACCTCCTCGATAAACTGGGAACTATTCCCTTCATTCAGGATTAGTATTAGGCTCTCTTCATTCTGTTTGGAAATATCGTTTGATACCGATGTGACTAGCTGCTGTATTCGCATCTCGCGCTCAATCTCTCTGTTCATTAAGTCAACACAATCCTGCATGTCCGACTGAGTGAGCTTTTCAGAACCTTTCTCGACCTTCATTTGCTCAAGAGCCGCACTGTATAATTCCGCGTTTGCAGGCACAACTCCATTGATACCAGCGTCTGGGTCGAGTAGATTCATTAACACCTGCGAGGACTCCAGTAGGCCGATAGACTCGTTAATGCGTAGCAAAGCTTGTTGCCGTCTCTCCTCATTCTCTGCCTCTTCATTCATGTCGGTTAGAACCATGGATATCTCTTCTTCAGTCAACAGCTGTCCGTCCGGCTTTTCAACTATCGCGGCTTGTAACCCCCTCATGTAGTACTCTACGAACTCCGGTACCAACTCGCTTAACTCAAACAGTTCCCATTGTAAAGCCAGGAGTAAGGCCTCGCAATCGCCGTCTGTTATTGATTGATTCACAGCTGTTATAGCCGCGTCGTGATCGCGGCTTTGGTCGGCTATACTATTCGCGATTACAACCAGTTTCTCAATCTCTTCAAAGGTGAGAACAGCCGTGCCCTCCTGTTCATATTTCTCGACCCTAGAGCGCGACAGTACATCCATGTACCACACCATATTATCAGCTGAGATGCTACTGAAGAATCCACAGTCCATTAGCGTTTCCAACAGAGCAACATCCCTGGTGTGTTCCACTGATTCATTTATAGTTTTCGTGACTTGTAACACTTTCTTTCTTCTATCAGCTGTGTCAGCAGAAGTGTTACTCACCTCAATACAGTCCTGAATGCCATCTCGCGTCAGGTTGTAATCGTATGCGTCTAAGGTAGAAGGGTCAACTCCCTTATCAAGACCGCAGGAATGGCTTTTTACCTGCTTTTTCTCGTACAAATTCGTTTGGTACGTATCGCTTAGTTCGTCCCTTAACCAGTCAGTTACCTGTACAGCGGGATTCCTAAGCGTCGAAATGGTCTCCATGGTATTTTGCCTGTCAATAGCTTCGTTTACAGCCATAATAGCCGCGTGGATGGCCGCTTGATCCTGTGTGAGATGCTCCGTAAGGATTCCGTTTATCTTTCCGAAAGCAGGCATTTTAATGTTATACTTATCGAGCTCCTTTGTCATGATGGAAATCTCTTCTTCCGTGAATTCGGCTTTATCCACCAAATCCTCCATAACTGGGCCTTTGCCCAGTTTGTTCAAGTATAGGGACAGTGCATGGAGACAGTATACGACACGTGGCATGTTCTTACGGTCATATAAATCAGTTGTGGTTGGGTAGAATATCTTGGGTAGACCGAATTTCTTCATAGAATTAACCCAATAGTTAATATTATCCGTGTGTCTGAATTCAAGCCCACGTTCGATATAACGCTCTTGGTAGAGATCGTATATCTTAGTTAGTGGTACCATTTCTGGAGTCATAAAGTTAGCCAGTTTAGCAAGGAAAACTCCATTTCTTAGCGCTTCTTCTAACTCTGTGCTAACCGGCAGGTCTTCTTTAATACACGCTTCAATCCACTGTTTTATCTCCTCCAAATGACATAGGTATTCATATGCGATCTTTCTCTTACGCATTTCGTCCATCATCGTAGAGCTACGCTTGCGTGCGATTTGGGGCCGCGGGGCTTTGCCGGGTGGACTCGGTTTGAAACTGTCTGTGTCCGTATGATTCGTATTAGCCATGTTCCACAGTGATCGCTGTATTAGAATCAACGGTATATAAATAGGTAGCGGTTAACTAATTATAAGAGACTATTTATCTTTCGGGATAACTATCGTGTTTCAGAATGTATGATTTAAATGATTTCAGGTTAATTATAGTTACATTGGTTGTTGATATTAGATATAATATATGATTTGTCTTAGAAAGGATTCGAAGTGGTTATATGGTTTTCAATTCTACGATCTGTATTGCAATATCATTATTGAGCCATAATTAAATATTAATAATAGTATCCTTCTGTAAATTATCCAGTATACGTTGGTGCAACAAAAATATTGGTGGATTCATAGCTATATATGGAAATATATATTGCTGACTATATAATTTTTGCTATAATTAATATTTAATACGAAATAAGGATACATACACTACAAGTTGGTCAATTATCACTCGAATTATGTGTAGCATTCGGAGTGAAATATTTCGCGCGAAATGTATTGACTTTATCAGCTTTTTGAGAAGAGAGTTTAACCTTTTTAGCAATCAGTTTACCAGTGGGCTCTTGGGACAATTCATTCTCAACAAAAATCCGCTCCATACAAACTATATAACGAATTGCATTCCCACCAAATGTATGGCTACATTGCGTTATATATTTCAGTGAGCTGGGGGCACATGATAGAAGCGCGTCTAAATTAGACTCATCGCCTATCATGCAGGGGAAACAGAATACCAATCTACCGCCTAATACCAAGTGTTGTGCTGAAAACCGAAATAAATCAGTGTACAAATCTGCAAGTGAATATTGGTGGAATTCGTACTGTTCCTTTGGTGGAGCTTCGGAATCTGTTTTCTCCTTTCTCTTAACCTTTAGCTTCTTAGCCCCCTCGCGGATACCGTAAGGAGGATCAGTTATTATAGCATCGCACTTAAACTCTTCTCTCCATATACTCCTACCTGTTAAAGTTAGATTCATAGTTTAGTCTACACAGTTGCATAATACAGTAGAGTATCGCTTACAGCCTTACACGAACATGTAAGCGAAATATCAGTTAATTAAGGAGTACAAGGTTTAATTCCCCTAGCCTATACAAATGCTTTTAAATCACTCCGGTTATTGCAAATTTCCGGATAATACGAACTAATTTCGACAGTGACCAGGTATAATCGCATTAACGAGTATACTGTACATAGAATAGACAAGTTTAAAGCTACAGTTAACTCTGCTTAATAGAGCCACCGGTTAATAGATTTCACTGCTTAATCGGGTGAAAATTTCGCAGGATTTATAAGACGGAATTAAATTTTGACTTAAATATTTTCGGTTAATAGATTTCTCCGCTTAATCGGGTCAAAGCAACCTGGTCCCGAGGTGACTCTATTAAGCGGAGTTGGCTGTATTTCATGAAGACTAACAAAACAATGAACCGTATATGACCGAGTAGTTAAACCGTCCCATAACTCACCAGCATCAGCCGCTAACAGATCCACATACAACCCATCCAGTCCATATTGCTGCATGCTTCTCTTCAAACACTCGTCTGGGAATCTCTTCATCTGCCCGCTACGGGTAGATTTACTCCACCCGTGTAAGATACGCCTGTCAATGTCAGTACCCATGACGTAGGCACCTAGATGCGCACACGATATCAAAACAGACCCTGTTCCGACAAACGGATCGATAACCAAATGTCCTGACTTAACTTTAGCTAGGTTCCCCATTAAGAAACATATTTCTGGGTCCATAGACGTGTTCCCAATGTAATACCGATTTTCTAGGGAATAGTGTGTTAGTAATTTCCTCTGTCCCTCTGCTATAAGGGTGCCGATGTAAATACGATTTGGCTTTTCAGGAGCAAGCTTTGGATCATCTCCGTAATCCTCTACAACTTGTATTGTAAGGTCAGGGTCTGTTAAACATACTCTACCTGCTATTTGTAACACCTCTAGTTTGTCTATAACGTCGCTAATGTATTCTTTGGTTAATTTTTTCCCGAAAGCTGATACTCTGATTGAGAATGAAAATGTGTCTGTTGCGAGGAATGATTTTAGACTGGGGTTAAGGTGTGAATTTATATTCGCAATTAAATCTTCATAAGATTCAGCAACATACCACACTTCAGTTAAGTGTCGTATTGTAATACTTCTGTGTGATAACTCATAAGCAGTTTGCCTAGATTCCATTTCGGTGAGAAGATATGTACCATTTTTGGAAAATGTCTCATGAGAAAAGTTAACTTTTAACTTTAACAAATCAACTAACGAATTCAGCTCTTGTAGCTTGCAATCTATCAAATTATTCGCGAAAACTAACAGGACTTTCCCATTGAATTGTACATCTTTCCATGCACTGTTAAATGTCTTAATTTCCCCAGAAGGCTCGTTGATAGCTAACGGACATGTTTGTATTAATGGGATTCGCTGGGCCATCAAATTGCTAGTTAAAGTTGATAATGTTAGTCGATAGAGCGAGAGCGCTCCTCTCACACAAAACATTGCTTAACAACAGATAACAACCACAAAAATTTATATTTCGCACTGCAGTAAATAACATTCTTCCTATAAGCAAGTAATTTTGGTTTTTCCTTCAATTATACTATTTACAAATATTCCATGAATTTAAGCATTTATACTTGTATAGATATTTTTTAATAAATATGCAATATGGGTACAAATATGATATTCTTCTTCTAGTCTCGAAAAATTTTAAATAAATTATATTATGTGTATCTAGCAATGGAAATCCATGGAAAAGCCATACATTATCCGGGTATTTTAGCAAAAAATATAATATATATATATATTATTATATCCGATATACACCCTAAACCAATCAAATTGCTCGCTATTACAAACGTATATGCGTATAAACAGAACGCCTACGGTTATTCCAGTTTATTATATAGACTTAGTTACTTCAAAAAATAAGTAGCAATATGAAAAAATTATCTACATTACTTTTAGCTGTTGTAATCAGCAAATTAGCAAATTTCAACACTGTAGTATCTAGCTCACAAACGATTGATACAAATGGAACGATCTACAATCAAACCAACACAACACAGGTACAACATGCCAAGCCTTTCTGGGAAGAATGTGAGGCAGAATCCCGTTCGCTAGGCCCGCTTTTCGCCATTATTTACTTCTTCCTGGTTATAATAGCATTCGTTGGACTTGCTCTGGTTTGTGACGACTATTTCGTGCCTTCGCTAGAAGCTTTATCAAACATGCTAAACCTGTCAGAAGACGTCGCAGGCGCTACTTTAATGGCAGCCGGATCATCGGCACCGGAATTATTCACCTCGCTCGCGGCAACTGGTGTAACCAGTGACGTAGGCATAGGCACGATAGTAGGAAGTGCGGTTTTCAACATACTGATTATAATTTCACTCAGTGCACTATTTTCGGGACAGAAGCAAGCAATGCAATTAGACTGGAGACCATTAGCCAGAGACAGCCTTTTCTATGCGTTATCGATTATAGTATTCATCACTTTCAGTTGGGATGGATTCTTTACGATCTACGAAGCAATCCTTATGCTCCTACTGTATGCGAGCTATATTGCACTGATGTTTGGCAATAAATGGTTGATGCTTGGGTTGACTTGGTTGGCAAATGCAATCGGGGAAATTCCTATGTTTTGTAGACGTCTGAAGAAATCTTCTAATTCTGTAGACCCAGAGGGTCCCTGTGAAGATGAGGAGAATAGAAATCAAATGAATGCAGTGTTAAACAACGTGGCAAAAGTCGCAGAATCTGTGGCTATCCAAATGAAGATGAGTTCAACTTCGATAAGCGAGTCACTCAAAGAGTATCGCGCGAAAAATAACACAAAAAGGAAGTTTACACATCATTCTACAAACTTTTTTCACTCACACAGCGAAACTAGAGGCTCATTAATAAGGAGACACGGCTCTCACACAAGCATTATTCAAGCCAGCAAAGATCACCATAAATCAGATTCAAAAACAAACGTGAAACACCATGGGGGTTGCTTTAACGAGGATCAAGCTACAATACAAATGGATGTAATATCCGTAAACCCGACTGTTGAAATGATCGTACCGGATCATAGTGACATCATGGGTGATGAAATGAGGAGTTACATGTCTGATAATTCGTTACATAGCTCAGACGAAGTAGAATCGTTACCACCGATTATCGAAGGCCCCCCAAGCTTTAGAGAGGCGAGGAAGAAAGGTGCTAAGGGCTGGCTGATGTACGTAATTCGGTGGATAATCTATGTACCCTCCCTACCATTCTCAGTAATTTTCGCGTACACAATTCCTAACTCACATTACCATCGTGAGTGGTATATGGTGATAGGAGGGTTTATAATGTCGATTATGTGGATAGGAATTCTAAGCTTCATAACGGTTATTCTGGTTGGTAGATCAGGATGCATTTTGGGTATCAATCATTTCACGATGGGGTTAGTTATTGTCGCAAGCGGGACAAGCATTCCTGATGCGCTGAGTTCGCTTTTGGTTGCTAGGGACGGATATGGAGACATGGCTATATCGAATGCGATAGGATCTAATATATTCGATTTAGATCTCGGTCTGGGACTTCCATTTCTCGTCGGTATTATTCTGAATCGTTTCCAACCGATACAACTCTATACATTGCCAGAAGGTGTCACCAATGTTCCGATACTCCCACACCCGAAATTCGGTTTTATTCTCTTATTTATTCTAATTGTTATCGTTATCGGTTTCGCAGCGACTAAATTCAAACTCCGCAAAATCTTAGGGATTGTATTTACCATATTCTACTTGTTGTTTGTAACTTACGCGATGATACAGGAGTTCGTTTGCAACGGTTATCTTTGCTGAAACAGACAACAAAAGCAGGAATAAAAGAAACTATATTATACATTATGATTGCAATTGCCTGCTACTTACTTGTATTGCTTTGTGCTGTATATTACAAATACCATTAAAATCATATTAAATAGCAACAATTCTAAAATGCAACAACAACAACAACAACAACAACAACAACAACAAAATAACATGAATAATATTGCAAACTATACAAATAAACCCAAAAGATAAAAGCAATCTACATTGTCAAAGGATTAGTCAATTTACTGGAAGCAAGAAAGAACTAGTATGTATTAAAATATATAAAAATCAGGTGTAAAATTTCGCGATATATTAACTTATCTTAGTTATTAAGCCAATCCAGATCATCGTCAGAATCCTCAAAAAGAGAGTTTTGAGTTGGTTTTTCAGGTTCCATAGGTGGCGGTTCCTTTTTTTTCGCAGAATCGAAGAAAATTTCGCTCTCGGAATCTCCAGACCCATCAAGCAATGGATTTGATTCTGGAATTACATCCGTGGTTTTTGATTCTGTATCATAAGGTTTGGTTTGAGGATTAACATTTTTCGTTTCGTGAAGGCTTGGAAAAGAACTGTCGAGAATAGCACCCAAGCTAGAAGTCCCATCACCAATTGCAGGATTCGAAAAATGTTTCTCGATTAGATCGGGAGAGAAGTTTCCAGTCGTGAGGGAATCGCCCCCTCCCAGCGAGGCCTGTATGTCCATAGGGGGCGGAGACGCAGAGTAAGTGGTCACGTGTTTGTAGGAAGTGTCCAAGGGTGGGGTAGATGTAGGCGATAGGAATGGGGGAGATTCTGTTAGTGCCGTTTGTGAGTATTCCTGTATGCTGTCTGATATATCCGGTTGTATTTGTATGGGGTCAGATATCGTGTGAATAGGTGGTGATTTCGAGATATGTTGATAGGGAATAGGAGAGGAGCTAGGTGATATTTCTGTAGGTGTTATGTTAGGATTTGGTGAACCAATGGGGGATTGGTCTAGAGTAGATTGTGTTTGCTTTTCAATGGGAATAGGTGAGCCACGGGGAGATTGATATATGTCAGTGTCATGTGGGCGTTGGTCTGTAGACAGTGTGTTATCAGGGAGAGGAGCAGAATCCATAGCTGAGTGTAATGGCACTACGGTATGGTGGATATCAACAATAGATTCTGATTTATTTTGAATTGTATTATCCACACTATCTTCACAATCGAGAGATATAACTCTGGTATTTCCTAGCTGAGATGACGAAACAGTGTGATCAGCTGTCTGCTGGGGAATAGGAGAATTGCCCCTAAGGGGAGATGACGTAACAGTGTGATCAGCTGTTTGCTGGGGAATAGGAGAATTGCCCCTAAGGGGAGATGACGTAACAGTGTGATCAGCTGATTGCTGTGGAATAGGAGAATTGCCCCTAAGGGGAGATGACGTATCAATGTGATCAGCTGTCTGCTGTGGAATAGGAGAATTGCCCCTAAGAGGAGATGACGTATCATTGTGATCAGCTGATTGCTGGGGAATAGGAGAACTGCCCCTAAGGGGAGATGACGTAACAGTGTGATCAGCTGTTTGCTGGGGAATAGGAGAACTGCCCCTAAGGGGAGATGACGTATCATTGTGATCAGCTGATTGCTGTGGAATAGGGGAATTGCCCCTAAGGGGAGATGACGTAATAGTGTGATCAGCTGTTTGCTGGGGAATAGGAGAATTCGATTCAATTCGATTAGGGGATTGCCCAGAAAGTTGGTTATCTGTTGCTCCAATATAATCTAATAACAACATTAACATACATGTGTACCTATAACAATGCATTACAGTTAAGACACGTACTGTTGGTTAAGCTGTTCTGGGGGGTGCTGGCCTCGTCAGCTGACTCCTCTGTGTCCGTAGACTCCGCGTCCTGTCTGAGTTCTCTCTCCGTCTCCAGTTTAATAGCCTCCAGCAGTGTCTCCTGCACCTGGATACCTATGTATAGTTTGATATAGCATCAATGTTAATACATAATTATTAATGTTAATACGTAAGGGGGTAGTTCAAACGCTATGTAGTATATGAAGGAAGTGGTTAATTATTATGTGACAGACCATCCTTTGTTATATTAAATAATAAAGGCAGTGAAATTATAACTCGTCCTTACATAAGTAGTCGGCACAGTAGAGTGGAAAAATGCGTGACATTAGGAGGAAAGTGGCTACTTTTCGGGACTTTTTTGCGATACGTAGCGTTTGAAAACCCAAATATAATATTATATGTATACCTGTGAAGGTGTTTTGAGAACTGAATCTGGCCTGTACTGTGGCATAGAACTTGTTCATCACGTGTCTAACTTTATTTCTCCACTCTTCATTATCTGAGATTTGCTGGTGGCTCTCTAAATCGCGGATTTTCTCACCCAAAACCTGAGTTTCCTCCAACAAATTTCTTTCTTTCTCCTTTGACTCAGTCAAATCGTTTCTCAACTCATTCTCTCTCAGATTGAACTGTTCAATCATTAAATTCTGTTTATCAATAAGCACCTGGGAAGTAGCATCGCGGCTTTTAACACTCTCAAACTCATCTAGCTCCAGCATTACTCTACTGTTCTCCTGTTGGAGGTGTGAATTTTCGAGTGAGAGAGTTGTAACTTTCTTCTCCAACCTCTGAACCTGTGATTTTAGCTTCTGCTCGCTGGCTTCCAACTCCTCACACTTGTCTTCCAACTCTGTCACACTTCTCGCTATTCCTTCCTGCATTTTACGTTTCCAGCTAGCTTCCAGCTTGGCTAGATCTCCCTGTGTGGGTCCAGTAGATTGCTGCATTTGAGATTTCAATACACTTATCTCATCTTCATAACCGCGCTTTATCTCATCTAGTTCTCTAAGTGTTTTATTCTTATCACTTTGTTGTTTCTTTCGCTTGTCTTCTATAACAGAGGTAAGCCTGTCTCTATCAAGTTTAACTTCTGTTAATTCCTCGTCAAATCGCGTTAACTTATTCTGAATCTTCTTTTTAGATTGTTTCTCGCTTCTCACGTTCTCTCTCAGTTCCTCTATGGTCTCACTCAGGTCCGTAGCCTCTTTAAGCGCCGATTGCCGCGTGGCTTTCTGCTTGCCCGCATCGCGGTGTAGCTTATCAATCTCACCTTTCAACTCCTCTATTTCAGATTCTTTTTCGCGGAATTTATTTCGCGCTTGGTTCATCTTCTGAGTTAGCAATTCGTTCCTTTTCCGCATTTCATTAACATCGCTTTCGTGCTCTCCCATCTCCAGGTTACGAGACTCCATTTTCCGCTTAAACTCATCGTTTCTAGCTTTCAGTGCTGAGTTCTCTTCTTGCAGTCTACAAATGGAATAATATCATACCGGCCAACCTCAGGGTCCCAAGATTATACAGGGATAGAGCATTTATATTTAATTTAAAATTAAATATGCAATATTATATGTGTATAGTAAATAATGTTATTCTTCAAGAAGAGAACTCGAAAAGTGAAATTGAAACTATAGTATATCTATTTTCAGGTATTTAGGAATGGAAATCCAGGGAAAACTGATTTATTAGCATTATATCCAAGTGTATTTTACAGCCAATCGTAAATGCGAACCTGGTTTGATCCAATTTTCCTACGCCTAAATTAGAAATTAATGTTAAGGTATATATTCCAAATTTTCGCGCTCCTAATTAATATTTCCAAAAATCATACGTCTCACGTTCCTGGATAATTCCTTGTTGGTAAGTATGTAATAAGTATTATACACACTACATAGCTAGTGCATACTTGATGATGTGTGAGCTGTTGGCAGAAGAGAGAGAGTGTATGGAGTCGGATCTCTGCGCCATTACCTGCTGTGACTGCTCCACATAGCGCTGGTTGGTCTCCAGCAGCTGGCGGGACTTCTGGTTGAGAGAATCGATACGCGCGTCTCTGTCGAGCAGCTCCTGTTTGAGGGCTCTGCTCTCCTCGACTACCTAACAGGGGAAATTTATAGTACAGTGGATACCGGTTATAAGAACAATTTATAGTACAGTGGATACCGGTTATAAGAACAATTTATAGTACAGTTGATACCGGTTATAAAAACAATTTATAGTACAGTGGATACCGGTTATAAGAACATCGTAGGGAACTGCATATAATGTTCTTAAAACCGGTATATGGCATCTGTTTTCCAGTAGAATGTTCTTATATATGGCATCTACTGTAATTATAGTACAGTGGGCTATCGTTAGGTCGATTTAGGCGAGTACAAGTCCATGGTGTATATTAACAGCCATGATCTTAATCCATACTTAGGATGTATAAAATCACGAGTTCCTTATAAGGGCAGTTCAAACATTACATAACGCTACCAAGGGTGGTCAACCAATAAGTGACAGACCATTCCTTTAGTTTATAAAATGGTCTAAAAGCGTGATATAGGGAGGGGGTGAACTAATTTCGCGATTATTATTACACATACTGTCCATACTATAGCATTCCAAACGCACCTTAGTGATGCTATGCAGTACGACATTGGGATCTATTATAGGGTGTGTGTCAGGATTTGATGCCGGGACCAGTGCCTTAGAAATGGAAGTCTCTTTTATAGAATCTACTTTCTTTAGAACCTCATCGAGCTTAAGGTCTATCTTGCTCATTCCCACTTTAGTATCTGCTATCATCTGGGAGAATTCCAATAGCCCAGATGTGTTGCTAGGTGCGACCTGAGCTGGAGCTTGCTGTGTCACAATAGGAACACTAGTTTGCATCGGCATTCCATGTACCGGGTAACCAGGCATTCCTATCGTATAGTTAGCCAGCATCTATTTACCGGCTATAAAGGGAAGTATAATATGCAGTAGAACCTCGTTAAAGGGACAGTGCAGGGGGCAGTCAAAATGCGTTTGCCTTAACCGGAATTCGAATTAACCAATATAATTTGTATTGAAAGGTTTTGAAGGGAACTGAAATAGTGTTCGTATTAAGGAAATGGTACTGTACAAATTAAATGCTTTTATCATATCATATAAGGACAATCAAATTAACCGAAAGTATTTATCCAAAAACGAACAAAAGAAATTTATGGGTATGAGATAAATCGTAGATGTAAAAATCAAACTGGAGCAAATATACTATTCCTCGAACAATCACACAAACGTGATGGAATACAATTCAAGTAGAAAACTATGACCAGAAAGTATATAATTATAATATTATGTATTTCCTCTCACATTTAATACAGTCGAACCTTGGTGTATGAAGATTAACAAATTCCTGTAACAAAACAGGAATATTTTGAAATGGAATACAATATTTCAGTATTGTGAGTGCTGATAATGTTTTCAGTGATTTCCCGATTTTCTCAATCTTAGTAATATGTGCCCGTAAATCAGGATTAACATCAGTAGTATTCAGTTCTATCATATCTTGATAAGCAGTGGTTCCTAAATAGTTCGATAAGAAAGGGTATATCCCCATGTTTAATAAGGTGTCAACTGTCGCGATTGAGCAGTTGTTAGCAATCGCAGTATGCAGTAGAGATGCTCCAGTTTTCGAGTCCAAAACGTTGATATTAGCACCGTGTTCAACAAAAAGTTTCAAATTATCAACCGGTGTATAAACACTAAGACTGTTGCTAGATATTTTACAGGATAGTTTCTTAATATTGTGCAAAGAAGCGTGCATTAACGATAACGGTACACTCCGTTTAACAGCCAAAATAGAACGAACTAATTCCCCCATTCTCTCTCTATCATGTACAGCTCTAATAGGATCGGTTGCTTCGAATTTATTGCAAGCTGACAGCCAAGCTGAAAAGAAGTATGAAAGGACATTCAGTAGGTTATTTAGATAGGTTATTCGTGTGTATGGGTTATCTAGCTCTAATACGCCCCATCTTACGAACGGGTATATATCTGGGTAGAAACAATTCCTGAACATATCTACAAAAGTGTCCATTGAGATTATCAAGTCAATTGCTGCGTTAATTTCAAACCCGAAACGTATCTTTTCATACTCAAATGCTTTAAGCCAGAAATCCATGCATTTTTGGTAATCATTCCCTATAGGCCCTTGTAAGAAGAAATCTCCGCAAACTCTCAAATAGTGGGCAGTGTGTGGGTGGTTAGAACCGAAAATTCGCTCGAAAATACACAAAGCTATTACCATTAAATGAAAACTCTGATTACCACGGAAACAGTTGCGACAATTAGGATTATCGAAATGTATTAACTCAATCGCACTATTGGGTTCGTGTACGCCTTCGTAAAGCGGGCTAACCGCAATATCCGGTAGATTTGTGCCGGTTTTCACACGCACACATTCTGCTTTCCGCCAATACAATTTCGTGACTGGCAGATTCTCTTCCATCGCGAAAACAGAACCAAGGATCTTTAACGAATTGACTAACTCATCAAGACTAATATCACAGCTATCCAATAAGAGATTAAAGTTATCAACTTTACGATAAGCCGCGCTTAGAATTAACGGTGTAAACCCGAAGTTATCCGGTGTATTTTTCGCGCCAGATCTAATCAATAAATCCACCATTTCCTTACAGGCAACCTCCACAGTTATATGCAGCGCTGTGTCGCCTTGAGAAGTCGCCTGCTCAATATTTGCACCAGAACTTATAAGGTATTCCACTACATTAATCTTTTCCATTGCCGCCCCAATCATAAGCGGAGATTGATCGCAGTCATTCACAGCATGCAGGTCAGCACCATGGGACACTAGGAATTTACACACATCTATATGCCCATCGTAGGAAGCACATCGAAGTGGCGTAGAACCACTAAGCGAACCGAACTCTATATTGGCACCACGGGCAACAAGGGCCTCCACCATTTCAATATGATTTAAGGCTGCAGCGATCCAAAGAGCAGGTGCTCCTTCGACACGTGAGTTGTGGTCGTTTGTATCTATAATAACTGAGCCTATCTTCTCCAGATATACAATGCCAGCTGGGAAAATAGATACGTCTAGGAGACAGTTGAATATTTTGTTCGATCTGTTACAAACCGCGAGTATAAGCGGTGTCATTTCATCGTGGTACGAGTTGAGAAGGAACGTTTGGAAATTGGTTGAGAGAGGTTTGACAGTCTTTTTTAGGAGTCTGGGGTTGTTTGTATAGCAAGCCTGGAATACAAGACTTTTGAGTTTATTGTAGGAATTTAGCTCTTCGCGTGTGAGGTTGTTTTTGAGAGAAACAGAATCGTCCAAATAGATTACTTCCATTTTCAAATCCATATTGTTATGGAACGAATGCAATTCCACTAACTACTGAAAGTCTATAATAAATGAAATAACAAATAAATATGAAATATATAATAAACTCACGTTATAACGATCGGATATAATGAAATACCCGCTTATAATAAATCCCCCAGACGGCTAAAATAATATATTCTACTCCGCTTATAACGAAATAACCCAATGTCCCTTTGATTTCGCTATAACGGGAGTTGACAGTATCTAATATAATTGAATAAGACTCATTTCGATTAGATTAGCTTGCATTACTGAAGCTATATTATACTGTACATAATGCACTAGGAATAATTATAAGTACAGTTCTCAGTGAAAACATTAATTATCGCGTTTATAGGATTATAATGATTCACCTGCCAACAGACACCGTACAACTCCTAACCAGTGGCCAGATTATAACCTGTGTGAGTTCGCTAGTGAAAGAGCTTATCGAGAATGCATTGGATGCACGGGCAGAACATGTTGAAGTTATTATAGAGAAATTCGGTCTGAATAAAGTGCAGATTATTGATAATGGGAATGGAATACCGAAATGCGAAATTTCACAGGTTTGTAAGAGATACCACACAACAAAACTGACAAAGTATGAAGATTTAGCTCAGATTACTAGCTATGGCTTTCGAGGAGAGGCACTCCATTCAATTTGCTCTGTAGCTACGTTAGAGATTTCCTCACGCACTGAAGATGAAGAGATTGGTGAGAAACATTCCTTTGACCATGATGGTAACCTGGTTTCTTCCAAACCAGTCCCCATGGTTGTAGGAACAAGAATAACTGTAACAAATATATTCTCAAATCTGCCCGTTAGGAGACAGCTCCTCTCCGCCCCAAACAGTGGCAAGGAAGAAATAAAACGCATAACTCATATAATTCAATCTTATAAAATCGCACATCCCAAATTCAGATTTACTCTCACGCACGATACACATTCACTAATACAGTTTCCAAAAGTTGATGACTTAGGTTCGGCTATAACTTTACTATACGGCAGTAGCGTATTGGACGGTCTTAACCACACTTATGTAAATCGAGAGAACTTCACTTTGTCAGGCTATATTCCTTGTGCAAACAAACAAACATCCATAGTGACACGTGCAAACAAAGATTCATCGATTCTAATCGTCAATAAGCGACCAGCCAGTGTCCCGAATTTCATGTCATTTTTCAGAAAATTCTTAATACAGCAATTAGACTTGCCATCACGCGTATACCCTATATATTTCCTGTATTTAGAAGTGCCAGCTGATAAATTAGATATTAACGTTTCCGCAGACAAAGGGACTTTGTTCCTACACGACCAAGCAGCTATTGTAGATGCAATTAGAGAGGAATGGGAGATAATATACAGACCAAAAGTGCAGACTGAGAGCATAAGTTATTCTGTTGTCCCGGCTATAACCAGTAGATTAGAACTGTTGAGTCACAGCGAAAGTGGTGATGAAAATTCAGTTTCAGCTGATAGAGATTTAACACTGAATCCTAGTTGTGAAATTGTAGAAGAGTTGGTCATAGATTGTATTCTAGATGATGCTGTTTTATCAGGTATGTTGGATCAATAATTAAATACTACGTTAAAAAATTTAACTAACATTTTGTAGGTAATTTGGCTGGAGAAATCAATGGTAAAGATAAATTTACTTCGAATATTTTGACATGGATTGATACAACAAAGGATTCTGGAACAAAGAAACGGATAAATTCTACTAGGAAAGAACCCCAGCAAGGTAAAAAACGTAAGAATACACAATCTCCAAATACAAGTACAATTTCTTTTAGCATTGCACCGAAAGATATAACTCGTCCATCTCCAGATCAAACAATACTAACCCCTTCGTTAGACTCAATTAGGAAATCGATTTCAGAATCGATTGACTTAAAATCTCCAATTCCAGGTCCCCCACCATCTCCTGTTCTTGTTGGTTGCATCGAAACAAACAAATTTATATTTTTCCTTCCTCCCTCACTTTACATTGGAGATGAAATTGCCCTTTTAGAACAATCAATTTACTTTACACTATTCCAAAATTATTTTTTAGAAGCCTGTCCTCTTACCAACCCAATAGCCATACCAAAGGACCACTTAACGAAGGATTTCCATCGAAAAATAATGAATATAAAATGTGAAAAAGATTTGTATCAGTCTACATTTAGTTTAATTGAGGACTCGATTATCAAAAATGGTTTTGAAATTGAAGTTTGTTTTGATTCATTTTCAGAAGAAATAGAGAGGGTTGAGATTACAGGTTTAGCTAACTTGTACGGCGAAACAGGCGTGGAGCAGTTCCTATTACTGCTAGAAAGAATTGATCAGAGATCTGTTGTTGACGCGATGGTGCGACCAGATTTAGTTCAGGAATATTTAAGAAAGGAAGCGATTAATCAATCTAGCACTCGTACACATTCTAAATCTCTACAGGAGATTATTATAATCGAATGGGAAAGAGAGAAGATAGACTGTAGTTCATGCTTACAATGGTACCACTACTTCAAAACTTTATGAATCTTCTAATTCACAAATGAATGAGCAGTGAAACTATTCAATTATTTTCCCAGAATAGTTTCAGCAATTAATTGTATTTTAATTAATAGAGCCAATTAACTAACACAATTAACACAATACATGAATATAATACAATTTTGTAACAATTAAAACTTACTATTGACTGCACGTCTTAATTAATGCAATAATGAGTTCGAATTTTCAATTCACACTAGACCTATTTGTACTGAATGCAGTGTCATTACTCAATGATGTCTCTGTTTACGGGTTGGCACCTATTTGCATTGTCCGGGATAGGTTAAATAGAGGAACAATGGAGCAAAAGCATAATGAGCACTCAACTCAAAATGGCAAAGCTATTATGTTTATTACTTTTCGTATGTTTGTTGCAAATATCTTTGCAAGCAGGTAAATTATAGTGAATAATATTTGCATTATTATGTTGTTAAATCATTACGATTTTTTCTTAGGATACATTAAAGTAGAATGGGACAGCAATGAAGCTTTCCTTTCGACAGGACGGTCTCTAGAATTAAGCGTAGCAACAGTTAACGTAACTTTAACCTGTTCCTATCCACCAGAATATGTATTATGGTCCCACCCATTCGCTGATCGTATTAGCAATCCTGTTAACAATGTTACTTTGATAATAAGCATACTCAGGCTAGCAGAAAGCGGTATATTTACTTGTAAGAACACAAACACGCAAGAAGAGATTCAGATCGAAATAATTCCTACAGGTGAGATTTATACATTTGTAGTTTGATTCTACAGCAAATAGAATTCCTATATTATTTGTATGTTTATTTTGAGCTAATTATACTATTGTGTAGGCAGCGGTCTCTTCGAAATAGATTCAAATGGAAACGATTTAATGTTATCAAACAATTATTCGGTTATAGAACCAATTGGTAGTGACAGAATATTTATTTGTCTCAGCTCCATCGATTCGTCCCATGCAAATGCCAACGAATCGTTTTTTGCAGCTTTCTGGCATTTCCCTAATGGATCCAGGATAACTAACCAACTTCAGTTATTAACTGATGTTTCACCTGGGATCGCGGTTTTTTACGCTCTCCCTCACGTTGGTGTGTATCAATTGAGACTGAATGGGTATTTTAGTGCACAGGATTCAGGTCGTTACCAGTGCATTTCTAACAACAACACTGCGCAAGTTGCAACACAGAATTTATATATTTTCCCTGAAGGAACAAGTAAGTTTATATTTGTAAAGAATTATTTCCTAAACATATGTATTATTAACGAGTATCAAATATAGACTTCATCCGAGTTGAGTACGAACAGAATTCCATTCAGCTAGTAAATAACAACATGCTAGATATACCACTGGGGACAACTAGCATTCAACTTTCATGCTCCATTCCGAATGCAACTTGGGTACACCCCCCCTCACCTTATATCTCCGTACTCTCCAACTATAACAACAGCGTATTAAGGATATCTGTATTCACGATAGGGGAAACTGGGTATTACCAGTGTATTGGTGATGAGACTGTGGAAATATATATTAACGGGATTGGTAAGTTTTCAAAGTATTTTCTAATCACCATAACTTGCAGTATAATTATACCATAATTGTATAGGGTCTGCTCTCATTTCAGTTACAGGGAGTAATTACAGAGCTCTGTTGGGCCACGAGATTATAACCCACGATGGTATTGAAACTGAAGTTTTGTGTTTATCTTCTGACATCGACATTCCTTATATTGCATGGTATCACCCGACTGGGGGCCGTATATATGCTCCTATAAATAGGGAGGATGGAAGTGTTGTGGTGGAACAGAATTCCGGTTCTGGGGTGTATAAGCTAATGGTGGGAGGAGAGCTGTTATCAGAAGATGAGGGGGTGTACTCCTGTAGAGTGGATGATAGAAATAATGCAACTGTATTCCTTACGTTTGGATTGTACAGCGACAGAGGTACGTATTATTATAATATATTTATTAATACATTTCATTCAATGCATTGTGGGTTATAACTTATAATATTCGTACAGTCAGATTATTATTATATTATGTACATTCAAGGGACCCAAATTTTGTTCATTATAGAGGAACTTCATATAAGCGAACTCAACCCGTTAAGGTGTTAAAGTGGGACCATAGGGCTCGTTTATATTAAATAGTTTTTCATATTAAGCAGACGAAAATTGCTCATAATAAGCAGACTTGACTGTAATAAAATTTTGTCATGCAAAATTTCATAAAAATATATAAATAACTTGATTTAACTAACTATCTCAATAGATTGTATATTGCTGCCTAACTATGCATCCCTAGTTCTAAAACATTATTGCTGTACTTAATATTGCACTACAATATTTAGAATTGCATTATAATACAATATTATACTGTACGTATATTTGAAACTACATATTGTATCTACTTCTTGAAACACATTTCTCACAACAATTTCATGTCTCTCCTTTCGAGAATATTCGCACCTCAGAACGGGTATAAAGTTGGGTTTACTTGTTTCTTTATTATCATGGGTTACGGTATTTATGGATCTTACCAAATCGGTCAGGGAATAAGCGACGCTACCGATCGCATGAGAACTAAGGGAGGAACTGCTCTGGAGCTGAAGCGAGATTAGCTGTTCTTGGTGTGAAATCGCGGTTTTCGCATTTATCCATTCGTTACATTTGTCTATTGTTTATGTATTTGTATTGTGTGTATGTTTACTATCAATAATTATACTTGTAATTTGTTTACTGAATTACATTGGTATTTACACATGTATTTACTATTTATTTGCAAATGCATGGGCAAACGGCTAATTTATTTACAACTTTTCTTTAGAGTTCATAAGCGTGTCTAGTTTAACTGACAATTTTCAAGTGTACAACGAACAAACCATTGCATTCCCACCGAATAGAGAATCTATACTACTCACCTGTCCACTCCGGAACACCATATGGCAACAACCTTATAACTCCACTAATTCAGTTCTCCCTGATGGGAGAATTCTTGTAGAAGAGCTTACTTCCAATGCTGAGGGGGTATACACATGTAGTAATATGAGTGAACCTGGAAATACAATAAGCATAATTCTATTGCAAGGTTTGTAACATTATCTTTGTTAGACATGTTGTTAATAATTATTAATTAACAAATAATTTGTTCACAACATTATACGTTATTCTTCATTTGGTTATTCGTAGCTTTTTACAACCTACTATTCTTATTACTACATTTCTTGTAGTATATATTGATTGTAAATTTGTAATTTTATAATAATTCCATATAGGTTCACAGGAGTTAGAATTATCAATCAATGGAGATGTTTTTAACGGAACTTCCCTGACTGTTGGACCGTGTGAATATCCTAAACAAATTCTATGTTCTACCATTGGAAACAGGCTTGATACGCCCATCATTTGGTATAGAGCTTATTCTCGAGCTGTGGTGTCTGCTTCAGGCAATATCGCGGTTCTTGACACTTCGTCGTTACGATATGAGGACACTGGAGTTTATATTTGTAGCACTGATGTACTGGGTTATAGAGTTAAAGTGGAATTGGAAATAATAATCCTACAAGGTTGGTGTGTTTTTTTATAGCCAATTTCTTGGAATATATTTACATTTCTTATTTCTAGCAAATTATATTCAGCTGCAAGATGGCTCGCGAAATATCGCACTTGTGAACGAACAAACAATCTATCTAGAAGTCTTAACACCCGCGGTTTTCCTCACGTGTAAAGGCACTGTTCCCAATTGGTCTAGCTACCCTATATCAAACAACACACGGCTTATAAACTCTACTACTCTAATATTTGATTTGTTCAACTTGCAAACAGAAGGAGAGTATCAGTGTGTAGATAACTCTACTGGAGAAGTAACGCTAATTTATATTGCAACAGATTCAAGTAATTTGATAATTTTAAATTAGCTTTGTTTCCCGCAGTGTATTATACAACCATTTGTAAATAAGCTCCTAATCCTGGTCTGATCCAATTCTAATACGCCTAAACCACAAATTAATGCTACGGCATAGGAGAGGATTCCAAATTTCAAATTTTCCCAAAAATAATATTCCAAAAGGAGCGTCTCGCTCTCCTGGATAATTCCTTGTTTAATTGGTATCTTATAGTAATTTATTTAATAGAGTATTATGAAATCACATCACAGACAGAATTCTCTCACGATTCAGACTATATACAAATAGAACATTTTAACACTTCGTTTGACTCACCATCAGACAGCTACCCTATCCTCAAACACGGTACTTATGGTGTTACACTGTCCTGTTCCTTGGAGGGGTACACTACATGGATGTACCCACAGAATTCCAATGAGGTTTGTTTGGTGTCAAGGGGACTGTTGATTCGCTCTATCAATGCAGACACAAGAGGGGCTTATTCGTGCAGCAGCAACGATAATAGTGTATCAATTAAACTAACGAGTAAGTGGTAATTACATATAGCATTTATTTAGTCTGTATATTAGTATTTACACATGTTCTGAATATAGATGTTATAACGTTAAAACAGAAGAACTCATTACAACTTGTCGCTGGTTACAGAAGCATAGCGATTCCATTGTTCCAACGTTATGTAACTCTGTACTGTGATTCAGCTAATGCCACTTGGTTAATTGAGTTGAAAGATAACTCAACTACACTGATTGAAGATGGAAACCAGCGAATTAATATGACTACAGTTAGTGTAGTAGATGGTGCTATCAGTATAGGTATATTGGGGGTATATGCGACTGGTAATTATACGTGTGATCCTGGTACAGCTAGACAAACGACTGTGTATCTTCAAAGCAGTGGTTAGTATAGTTAAGTAGTGTGGTGTTCGCATAATAGCAAGTAGCGTTTTGCAAGAAATTTGTTGCTAATAGGCGAAGTTGCAATTAGATAATTAACATTAAATGCTCGCTTGGGATGAAAAGTAACTTGCTCATATAACAATATAGTTATTGGGAGAATTGCTATTAGGCGAACACCACATACATTAATGATAGATTGCAACTAATAAAACTCATCTTTCACAGGTTTGGCACTTTTTGCAAACTATTCTACTTTTCCCACGAGAATTGCTAATAATTCTATTTTCCTGATACCCCCATCAAGCACCCTATCTCTAACCTGTATTTACGGGTCGATTCACTCGCCACCAACTCTCTCCTATAACAGTCTAGCGAACTACACGAGTCCTCCCACTAATTGCATACAAACTGAGTTATCTCTAATTACTTCAAGTTTTAGTGTCTATCTAACAGCTAAACTCATCAATTTTACTGAAAGCACATCAGTTAATGCTATTACTGCCTTGAATGGTGTTTATGCTTGTGTTATCAATCAAGTTAGTTTTATTAGTTTCACTGTGTATCATCAGCAGACAGGTAATTGCTTCCATTTCTTTAGACAGTCTAGACTCTACAGAGTATTTAATTATTTCTTATTTAGTTACTCCGCGTATTCGGTTTTACCGAAATTCTTCACCTTTGTCATCAAATGCAATCAGCTCATTTCTTAACAACGCTATTGACCTGTTGGAATGCAGAGTTAATATAATAGAGGCTACTATTCCTGTGCTTTCGGTTAAGTGGTTGCTTAACGGATCTATCATTGTGAACGGTCCACTTCTGAACCTATCTATGCTACAGCCCCAGTATTCCCATTACGAATGTAGGGCTTATTCTAGGTTTGCCAATGCTTCTAAGAGAATCAGAATCAAAGTGATTGGAGGTACGTAACATTCTTTTGTTACATAATAAATACCTTGTAAACAGGATTTCATCCAAGTGAAGTTTTCTACGCATCTAGATTTAGTTTGAGCTCGCTTATTACAAATTTTGTATTAAGTCTGTGAGGTATATCTTGATTTTTGCACGCCTAAAAAAGTTTCCTTTTAAATTTACGCGACTGAATGAAATACAGTCGACTCCGCTTAATAGAGATTTATCCGCTTAATGGGGTCAAAATTTCGCAGGATTTGTAGGACGGAATGACAGTTTGGCTTTAAATATTTTCGTTTAATAGATTTCTCCGCTTAATCGTGTCAAAGTAACCTGGTCCCGAGGTGACTCAATTAAGCGGAGTCGACTGTATTATTAGATTATTATTTAGTCCCGCTTGCTCCAACTGATCTTCTCGTAACAGAAATAACTTCTACTAACGCAGTTCTTGTATGGAAGGTAAGCTGTATTCAAATCTGAATAAAATGTATGTTTGTATAAATATTTTATTCTTCTGTTTGCAATTCATTACATCTAGGCCCCTGTCTCTCCAAATGCTAACATAGAATTATATTTAATTGAGTACACAGAACTAACTGCACTAAATCTTGCTAAAGAAACATATATTGCATTATCTAACTCTACACGAATATTTCTTCCCTCATTGACTCCAGCCACTCAATACAGTATTAGGGTTCGAGCTAGAAATATAGCAGGCTACGGGATGTTCTCATTCAGTGTCACTTTCAAAACTCTCCAAATTTGTAAGTTTAAACTTATAGAATTATTCTTAACTACAGCTAACTCGCTATTTATACTCGCTACACTGACTCATGTAGCTATATGCTATAATATGCTTTCTTTGTTGTTAGTTCCATCAGTGCCTTTGAACTCTTCATATTCTGACTTGACAAACACATCATTTGTGCTCGCTTGGGTCCCTCCAACTGATTCTGATGGTATAATACAAACCTATCAGGTAATATAATAGAGTTTACTTATCCACCGATCATCGGCGTTTGTATTAAAAAACCTCGTTACTTTCTACCGATTGTTTTTTTTTGTTTATAAAAAAACCATCGGTAGAAACTAGCCAGGTTATTTAATACAAACGCCGATGATCGGTGGATAAGTAAATTCATATAATAAATTGCATTTAATGCGTGGAATTTAATTATCAATTTATTCCTATTAGATCAATATTTCAGGATCTAAACCTTACGACCCTATCTTTGAAGAATCTCGTAATCCAATTCAAGTTAACTCTTCTATTATCCGGTTGATTATTGACAGTTTGACACCTGACACTGTATATCGAATAACAATATTATCTCTGAATAGCATGGGAATCTCGGTTACTGCTACAACTTTAATTGTAAGAACAGAACCTGGAGGTTAGTACTGTTTAACTATTCACTTCTCTTCTCAGTGTTTATACACAGTCAAGTCTGCTTATTGTGAACAATATTTCGTCTGCTTATTATTAACAATTTTCTGTTATGATGGTCCCAATTTATCAACTTAATTCTCTTATTATGAAGTTTCTCAATTATTAACAAAATTTTTGTTCCCTTGAATGTTAATAATAAAAAAACTTGACTAAATAATGTTTTTAGTTCTGAACGTGACAAGTCCAGTTATTTGGAGCACACCACTCAGAGGATTGAAATCTGTTCTTCTTTTTCTGAAAGATACATCCGATAGAAATGCTGAAATAAAGTAAGTATTATAAATACAGTCAACTCCGCTTAATGGGGTCAAAATTTCACAGGATTTATAGGACGGAATGACAGTTTGGCTTAAATTATTTTCTGTTAATAGATTTCTCCGCTTAATCGGGTCAAAGTAACCTGGTCCCGAGGTGACTCTATTAAGCAGAGTTTACTCTCATATTATATTTTATTAAGTGTTATTATTTTTCTTTTCAGATATCAGCTGTTGTTTATGGTGAGAGTGAAAATTGATTTTAATACCGAATCTCTCAACATTCCTCGTTTACTCCAAAACAACAAAAGAACAACTCGAGATGCCTCACTACCTCAACAGGTCATCCAACTGACAGTAATCGCGAATATTTCTACCGAGAATTGTGTCTCATTTCCAAACTACATAACAGTTGGTGGTCCGCGCGTAACTGACCCTTGCTATTATTCACAGGAACAGAATAACTTGACAAATTTCGCAGAAAATATTCTAACCAATTATAATCCACAACTAGAGTTTAATTTCAAATATGGATTTATATTAACTGCATTCACCAGAGAAGAGGTTAGTTAATTCAATATAATTCAAATTAATCTTGTATTTAATTTATATAATAAACATTTTCACTTCTATCCATAGATCACATACTTTTCAGAATTATCTGAATTAATAAGTAAGTTTTCCTATCTGTGGTATTATTACGTATGATATGTATAGCAATAATTTATGTTGATAATATGAACTGACATTGTTTCCTTCATGTTTGTTATCTAGGTTTGCTACCAGAAGATAGTGTTGAAATTGAGCTCAGCTTAATATACACTAGTGCGGGCGTGGGAGCAGGGGTGATCTTGTTTCTGTTGTTTGTACTTTTGATCTGTTGCGTCTTGTGTTCTGTGTAAGTGGGTACATAGTAGGAATAGGAATGTATAACTACATTATATAAATAATTAAAGATTAGTAGAACAATTCTTATATAATACCATAAATATTTAATTTATAAAACTTGCCTTTTATAGCCAAATATCGGAAACTTTAAAAAATATCCTCTCCTAATTTTATTTATTAAATATTTTTTAGTTTGAGTTTGTCGGTTAAAAGAAAGAGTAGACCAATAACAAATCGAAAAGATTCACAAACGCTTGGATTAGCGACTATTGACACCTCTTTGACTGTCCAAAAGGGTTCTCTTTCCTTTTTCAATCCTCTCATCTCCACGCTAGAAGACACCGTCAATACACCAGAAGCGCTCTCTACTTTCGAAGGTAGGATTTTATTTTAAAAATTCTAAAAGCCAAACAATTACACAATTATTCCTATAGAGCCAGCCAGGATTACATATTGTACAGAGACAGATTTCTCGATATCTGTTGATGGTCTGGGTGAGCTTATAAAGTTCTTACACACAAACAATAATCAGGCATTCTCACAGGAATACAATGTTAGTCTATTGAAATTCATATAATTAACCCCTTAATGTGGTAGATTTGAAATTCATATATTAGTCGGATATAATTAAGTTATTAATTAACCCCTTAATGTGGTACATGTAGATAATTAAAGTTCAACATTAAACCACAAAAAGTATATTGTACATTTGTCATTGAATATATGTTTATTTATTTAGCGATTGGACGAGAGGCTACGGTCGGAAGCAAAATCATCTCAGCTAAATTGCCACAGACATCTAAACAGATTCGTTGATATTTTCCCTTGTTAGTTCCCAAGAATTGTTTTAAACAACTAACCACACAAAATGTGTAACTTTTGCTAATGGGTCGAATTTTTGTACAATAAGCGATTATTTAATTTTAATCCTTTTGGACAATTCTTTATTTAGGCACATCGTTTATTATGTTTCTTTGTTTATTTAGACGATGATTCTAGAGTAGTACTTACTTCGATTCCTGATTCTGACCACGACTATATTAACGCTTCATTTATAGATGTGAGTTTGTTATAAATTAAAATTAACTAAAGAGTTGCATTGAACTATTTAGTTGTTTTGGGAAATCATTGCCAGTTGGATATAAATGTATTATACTATAATAACTCGACAGCAATTAAATATAGCATTGAATTGCGAAATATTGTGATTAATTAACCTGTCCAGTGTTTTTTTTAAGGCAAATTAGAGGCCCAAAATGGGCTTCTAATTTTCTCAATGGGCCTCTAATTTTAACCTGCTAAGTACTCAATATCATGAAATGTAGAGTGATGGCCTCTAATTGTTGGTAGGGCCCTCTAAGCAAATCCTTAAAAAAAACACTGAACCTGTCTATAGCAAATTTAATATTAAATATATAATATAGGGTTACAATAAAGAACGGAAATATATTGCAACTCAAGGTTAGTTTTTTAATTTTCTATTCAATTCGCCGAATTGCAGTGATTTGTTTAAATACATTTATGATATACAGCATATTGTTATTTGTATAAAAAAGTTGCTTCAATGTATATTATCGCGATTAGATATTAAGTCTTAATTTGCCCTAAACATTAACTATTAGTATAATTACAACTGCATTGATAATTATTTTCATATTTATATTACAGTGCAGTTCCCCTATTAGCAACTCGCTTAATGGCAATATTAGTTTATTAGCAACCTATTTTATGGTGCCAAGTGTAGATCTGTCCCCATAAGCAACTCAAAGTTGCAAATAGACGAACAATTACATTACTCGCGCAAATCATTATACACGTAATGATTTACTATATAAATTTGCACGTACCATACGTATTGTGTCGACATATTTAGCTTAGTCCTGTGATTTGATAATATAATATTCCTAGTTGGACTTCCTCAATAAATATATGCTTTCATGTTTTCAATACTTAAAAATTGTATGTTCTCATGAAACCAGTCGTTGTCAAGAAATACCGTGAGGTGGATGATCATAGGCGTCGTAAATGCAAAGGTTAATCCTTCGGGCCGTCCCGAAATTCCGGGTAATGTCCGGGTAGACTCCGGGTGTAGTATTAGTAGCATAGGGTAACCCTTTCGGGCCGCCCGGACATTTCCGGGCACCCGGGCGGGTTACGACGCCTATGTGGATGATAATGTGTATTTTTATTATAATTTATAGTTATTTACTATTAATTAAGAGAAAGATGAATAGTAACTGCGTAAAATAATGTTTTACTCTAAAGAAAATTCCCCTATTAGCAACTATTTTTCAACAAAACCCGAGTTGCTAATAAAGCAACTCCACTGTATGTGTTTTGGTTAGATCTTGCCAATTAGTGGCAGCTAATTACAAGAATATAAAAATACAAAACCGAAATTACTCTTTCATTTTTTTAGTTAGCTAGACATTTGTATTTAGACACATACAATGCAATTATTATGTCTAATTGATTCTTGTCCGATGTCTGTTTGGGTGCCTCAGTACTTGCACGTGCTCGGATCTCTTTCCAGTTAAAGTTTGCAATTATACAAACTTCTATTATTTTCACCAATTGGTTGATTAAATTAATATTAGTAAACCACCGCAGACATAATGCTTGCTATAAATGATTAACTAATAATTCATTAATATTTGTTCTTCGTATGTGTTTAATCATGATTTAATAACGCTATATACCGAAGTATCAATTTTCGAAAGTCGTTTACTTCTCTTTAAATATAATTTAGTTAAAATCTGTGAATATTTAATGTGTCTTTAAATTGTGTCCCTGGCATTTGTTACCGCAATTTAAACGTACGTTGGTAAATATGTTAATGGATATATTTTATGTTAGGTGAAATATGTTACTACAGAATTGCGAGTAGATTTTGATTAAAAGATTACATAATTGTTTAAATGATCAAAGCTAGTTCTTGTTTGTACATGTATACATTTAATACACTTCAATTTAATGATTGTTTCAGTATTAACTAGTACTTCTGTTGTATTGTAGATTAATAGTTGCATTAACTTGCATATTATTATTGTGTATTTTTAACTATCTGTGTTTAGCACCTTTGTTGGAGACAATTTGCGATTTTTGGCGGCTATGTTGGGAATATAATATTACAGTTATTACTCTGTTAACTGATTCTATTGATGGGGGCAAGGTAAGTATATTTTATCTATTTATTTGCTGCTGTGTATACAAATCTAGATTATTGGTATAACAATGCGAAGTTTAAACCCTCAACTTAATAAATTTGTCAATTTGACAACTTATCTACTGGGAATATACTAATCGTAACCATACCCTTTCACCACTATCTACAGACTCATTAAGAGTTTTTTTACGAGAAGAAAGTTATACTTTCATTAGGACTTTCAAAAATTATTAGTTTTCAGTCAATCATTTATTTCCAATTATACGTCTTTTACAAAATGAAATTATAAAGAATCCTTTCTGAAAGCTTAATTTTTTTTAATTACCAACTCCATTGCATTCTTTAAAAAACCGAATTGATTTAGTAAGTATTTTTCTTAGTATTTAGAATCACCTGATAATTACATTCTGATTAGAAATATTAATCCATAATTAAATTTCATTATGTTAAGACTTAACAAGAAAAAAATAGGGTATACATACTAGTATAATTTTTTATTACTCTAAAAAAAATTAATGATTTTGACATATTTTATAACTATTTAATTATGCAGGAAAAACAGCATAATATATTATATTCTAGGCTAGAAATTACAGTTATTGGCCTGATAATTTAACGAGTGAGATTTCTTTTGGCCCCTTTGTGATCAAACTAACAGATTTAATCATCAAAAAGAACTTTATTCGAAGAGCTCTACTTGTTAAGGTACTTACTAATTGTATATTTAATTTATTAATGCAATGGCTAGCAATTTTATTATTAGCATTCTTCACTTTTAATTAAGACAATTAATGCCAAAAGACAGAGTTTATTTATATTAGAACTATCGATGCTTTTGATTAATAAAAAGGTATCAGACTTGATTATTGAATTAGTTTAATGGTAGTTATTATAGTTTAATCTAGCTTAGTTCAATAGATAATGTAATATAATTTAGGTTATTTAAATGTAGCTAGTAAATTACTGTTGGATCTAAGAGCAATTGAAACTAAACTCGCAACCGTTAATGGCCTATTTGCATGGTACACTGGAACTTGGTTCCACATATTAGTTCAAGTTTAGTTATATAAAAACTAGGATTTGTGTTTAACTATATAGTTTAATTTGTTTTATCAAACAACAATACAATATTGTTCATCAACCTACATATATACAAAAAATCTTCATATTTTATAAAATTTCCAAAATGTCGGACAGTGTTGAAAATAATTATATTTTCCCGGATCAGAAATTCAACATCGTGGTTACAAGTTCTAATAATATAACTCCTCCCCAACTTCCTTCAGCTGAAATGGCCCACACACAGCCTGAACAAGTTTGCATTGTTATAGCAGACCCCAGTCAACCGAAGCACCTGAGCAATTCTATTGCGTCTCTTCCAAACGTGATTTCCTACCCAAACGCCTTCGTTAATAATTTGTATTACGTTAGGCATGACATCCCAAGCATCGTTACTACAACGCCGCAGGGCACTGAGTCAAATATTTCGATTTTAACACCTTCTAAAAATGAGGCACCTATTCTGACTAATTTGCCATATATTCCCACTTCTCTTTCGCAACCCAAAACTGCGAAAATAATTCGAACTCAACCACAGCTGGCTGTCCAAAACGATTTACCCTCGAGCACTTCCTCTAATGATACAATTGAAGGGAAATTGCCCGACACTATTAGCCCTGATTACAAGTTCAAAAATATTGATAGAAGGCTTAAAGCAATGGAACAACTCATGAAACAATCGATCAAAATTCATAAACAAACCCTGCGTAGTCAGATGAGAATGGAACATTATTTACAGCAATCCTTGAAGAATCCAGTAGACCAGCCTATATTTACCACTTCTTCAAATCGAACTTTTCATTTTCAGAGGCACTCAAACGAGTCTCAGGCGCCTCAATTATTCCGTTATTCAAGCCAGCCGGATAATACGACTGTTCTGGCACCAGTCGAGAGTTCCTCTCCTAGCGATTCGCCGCCGTTTTACTCTGAAACTCAAAAGGAAGATTCTAACTCTCCAAACCTGACTATAGACCTGAATTGCCCGATATTAATCGATACTGTCGGGCAAAGGTCGCCTCATAAGTACCACTCGCATAGCTGCTCCATGTACAATAAATCGATTCGTGAATTCTCCGATCCCGACACAATCCAGTGGATGGATCACATTCTGCCGATTTTAGGAAGTGAAGTTACGACGGAGAAAATACAGGAAGTTCTTTCGCAGACTAATACCATCACCCATTTTACGGCTGAATTCCAAAAAGTAGTATTCACGAATAATGAAAGAAAAACCCTAACTACAAGCGGGAAATTTCGCAAAAGGAAACTGGAAAGAATTGTTCTAGGGCCACTTGATACAGGCAAACTTCAGGGCATTATCCAACTAAGTTTGTACTTATTTGGCGTAACAGAAAACGATGAGGAAAGAGTTAAATACCAACTCAAACAAGCCATTGATGAGAAAAATCGTAGAGAATTTTATCGGGAAGATCGAGGAACAAAAAGAATGCATTTGTCATCAATTCCTAACTGAATTAAGTGCAGTACAATGGAATGACAATATTTCATCTTAAAATAACTCCTCTTTTCTCAGCAATTAGCAGCTAGATTATGAACACTCATTGTAATGTTACGATTTTATGTGCTAATTTTTGATGTTTTCTGTTTCTTAATGTACATAAAATTTGTGAAGCTTGAGTTAATTATTAATTAAATTCGCTAAAAAAGAACTTCCATCGGATTAATAGTTAGAATAATATAATTTTATAAATATTATAATTACTTATTTTAATTTAAATATTCTTAACAATCTGAGGGTACAAATTTGCTTTTAAGAAATGAATATTTTTATTATTTATTTCTCTTTGATTTAGAACACACAATTTCCTGATGAATCACGGAAGATTAACCAATTCCATTTCATTTCCTGGCCCGATACCAGTATGCCTGAGATAAGCTCTATTCTACGATTCCACACAATTGTCAGCTCTTTCTATAAATCTCAGAAACACTCCGGTCCACTATTAGTACAGTGCAGGTTCGTTGGTGGAGTCATTTTTTTATTTTTTAACTATTATTGCGAGGAAAAAACGTACCCCATCAGAAAATTTCCCGGATATTATTACACTGTAGTTGTGTAACCATGATTATCCAAACTCGTTGGGAATAGCTAAATAAGTTCAGAAAATTACAGTTTTGTAGATGTACTAAAATACCTGGATTTCCATATATTTAGATTTTCATTCGTTTCTCCTGGATTTCCATTGCTAAATTTCTGAATAAGTATAGCTCAGCTTTCAAACTATATTTTTTGAAGAATGACATTATTTGTACTCGTAATAGATATTAATCGAAAAAGAAAAGGCATTAGCTCTAAATACCTGGAATGTTGGAAAGTATATGGGAACAATTGTTAGAAATATTTTCCAATTATTTGTTTGTTTATACACTCTCCATATAATAATTTGTTGATTTTTTAAGGGCACCAAAAATATTATATGGATGTAGAAAAAGTTTGAACTATTCCTTAATTTAGTATTATTGTCAAATATTTACTCTATTGCCAATTGATATAACTATTAGACAATAATTAAATTCCAGTAAATTCCAAATGTTTAGTTTGCTCTTACTAATACTTTCTAAATAATTATGTAATTTGAATATTTTAATTGAGCCAAATAGTCTTTACAGTAATTGTAGACTAATATTCGTGTTAACAATTATCCTTTATATTGTACTGACGGATGGTTAATAATATTTCACCGAACTACTCTAACATTTTTCCCGACATAATAATGTAACGCCAAATTCAGAATTTGCATCACGACAGTTTCATTTTGCATTAAATTACTTACAACACACTACATTTCGCCCGTTGCACATACTTAAGGTAATTTTACATATGAGTTAATCACTTTACATTCCATTAAACCATTCTCTTGCAAATTGTATATTTAAAATTCATTTATTGAATACCTGTAGTTTGTAACAAATTAATAAACGCGCTTAAAAGGAAATACATAAATGCTTTCCCCACAGTAAACTAAGTTTATATATTCAAATAGTTTAACCTGGCTTTCAGCTGTAAAACTTCTAAATTGCAATAGACTTATTTATTATTTATGTTATTTAAATTATCTTATTGTATAGCTATCACATTGAATTATTCAATATACTGTAAATGGGGAATTTGATTATTTGGCATTAAATATACTATTAGGCAGCGTCTAAAATTCGATGACATTGACTGATTGTAGCATTTAATTACTACCTGATCTGTACATGTATTAGATTCCTCATACTTAAAAATAATATTACGCTGATTTAGTTTAGTTGAGCTAGGTAGAAATCTGTTTATCCAATTGATTTAATTACTCAGTGCCTTTATCTCATAGACTTTCAATATTAGTATAAACTCGTGCTTAGTTAATTTACTTATAATATTTCAGTGGAAAAAAATATCATTATTAAAATTGTCCAATTTATTTTTTCCTAACCTTAACACGGACTATTTCTGCCTCATTATTAAGTCAATATGAATTTGTTCAATTGAGCATTAATTATGGCTTATACTATTACTCGTGATTGATAATCAAATAGAGTTCGCAATGTACATCCGTATTAAAAAATACATTCTTTAGCTAATTAGTTCATGTTGATAGTAATTATCTTCAATAAGGGTTTGGGATGTACTAATTTTTTACCTCTAATTAAATTTACTATTAATATTTTAGTTTTTAGTTTCAATGGGTAGTGCTTATATTGTAACCATCATTGCTTTTAAATGAGCTTATTGACTCTGTGCAAATATCATAATTCTCCAGTAATTTATTACAGCAAGTTAGTGTATGTACTTATGTACTATTCTGTTAGCAAAATAACTAATCTATTTTCAATTCCTTATACAGTCTCGTTAAGATTAAAAAGATAAGGCGAAAAATATCGATTAAGGAGTTATAATTAATTCCCCTAGCCTATACAAATGCATGCAAGTGACTCCGGTTGATACGAATTCCGGATAATTTAACAAATTTCGACGGTCACTTGGTTGGTGTGTATTAACGAGAGCCTACTTTAGTAAATTTATTCCTTTTAGATCAGGGGCTGGTCCTAGTTCTGTGTTCTTATTTCTCGAGATATTGCAGACTCAGGCCAGGGCAGAGAATAGGATGTGTATCCAGAAATGTATCAACAGTATGCGGACAATGCGGTCTAAAATGTTATGCTCCTTGGTTAGTATTAATAATACAGTCAACTCCGCTTAATAGAGTCACCTCGGGACCAGGTTGCTTTGACCCGATTAAGCGGAGAAATCTATTAAAAGAAAATATTTAAGCCAAAATGTAATTCCGTCCTATAAATCCTGCGAAATTTTGACCCGATTAAGCAGTGAAACCTATTAACCGGTGGCTCTATTTAGCGGAGTTGACTGTACTTGCATGTACATTTTAGCTTACGATATCTCCAATTTATTATGAATTTCAACAGTAATGAGGTATAAACCATGTGTCTTATTTATAGGAGTATTATATTTTCGCGCATGATTTGCTACACTCTTCTCTAAGCTGTGGAAACACATTGGTTGATACTCCCTCATTTTCACACTTTGTTAAGAAGCTAGCTGAGGTAGACAGCCGCACACATTCTACTGGTTACCACACTGAATATGCTGTAAGTTCACCGTTAATTGTCTTGTGAATGAACTGTCTATGAATTTATAATGTGAAGCAAATAATTCAATGAACTGTTGCATTATTTTTTATTTAACGATAATTACTAACTAATTGAAACTGAGGTAAGTGCATTTAAACATTAATAGTAAATTAATCCAGTTCCAATTTACATAATAATATAATAAGTTAATACAGTTCCAATTATGTATTTAACACTATATATACGTATTTATTAATTTGCATCTTGAAGGCTAAATATGGTCGAATGGAATTTTTTGCTTACTTATCTCTCTTCACTAGACACTGGATCAAATATCAAAATCACCGAGTGATTACCCTCACACTATGGCGCAAGAAAATCCCTCAAAAAATAGAAATACAGAATTTCTTCCAAGTAAGTTTTTAATTTTAATGACACATTGAGCTATTATGATATACGTAGTTTAATAAAATTCCACATTTTTAGTAGATTCAAGGTGTGTCCATTTATCACAAGGAGTCTACATAAATGCAACGCTTCTAAATGCAAGTTATCAAACTTTGTTTTCAATACATCTTATCATTTTTAATATTTTCATTTTATCCCCACAAATTAGGGTTTTGCACGGGAAAATGCTTTCATCATTGCTGAATCACCTTTGGATAATACAATCGACTGTTTTTGGCAACTAATCTTTGAGCGTAGATGTTCTACCGTGGTTACGTTATGCGATCTAACACACGAACTGAAAGTAAATATTACATTTCTTTTAGAACTTAAATATATTTCGTAGCTTGTTAACAATGATTATTTAATGGCGATTAATAATTTAGGAAGTATGTGCTAAATATTGGATGGACTCTGGAGAACCAGTTACCTATGGCCACTTAACTGTGCAGTTATCTAACATTGTTCATCCAGAACATGGTGCATTCACTGTTCACACATTTGTGTTAACCTCTGCAAAGATAAAGGTAATGATTCATACTTTCAATTTGTTATTTACAGTCTGGTAATTTTTCGCAATAAGTAACGTCTTAACTTTGTCGTTAATTACCAAGTTGCACTTTGGTGTAAGTTTAACTTTGTAATTGCATTATTTAATAAGTTATATAATTAATAGATATACATTACATAACTGGTAACTATATTTAAGTGCGATGCAATCAACCATGTGCTAGTTCATACAAGCCCATGAATCTATTCAAACGCTGCATTGTAATGGTAGAACAAACCAAGTAGGAATTATACATTTTATTGCTGCTAAATACACAAAAATGTTATGAAGGATAATTATAAATTAATGGAATCTGTATTATCAAACATTATAACCAAGGATTTGTGTGTTTGGTGATTGTTAACAGATATGCATTATGGCACGAAACAAGTAACTAAATATATGAATCTTAACTATGTGCCATTATTACAATGTTAGCTGTCATAATGGTGACTGCATCTGATAAAGCAACGAAATTCTTGCCACTTACAGCGCCGGTGCCTATGAAAGTTGCCCCAATTGGTTACTGGTATATTCAGCATCAAATTTTGAATTCGGAAAAAAATCTAAATTTGCCTCCAACTATCCAATCTGAAGTTGTTGCTACGAAAGATGACAAATTATCGGAAAATCTAAGTACAAAAAAGTTGCTGCTTGGTGCCTCTGAGCCTATCGATTTGGAGAATCTCGATCCGACAGCCTGGAGATCACAGGATCACTACAAGCTCCTGGGCCTCGAACATAAAAGGTACAAAGCAACCATGGATGAGATCAAAACCGCGTATAGGAACAAGGTAGTCAAACACCATCCTGATAAGATCAACACGAAAACTGTTGCTGTATCAAACGAAGCTGATAGCAAAGAACTGAGTTCAGAGGATCAACATTTCCAATGCATTGTGAAGGCACACGAAATTCTTTCCAATTCAGGCAGACGCAGAGCATATGATAGCACAGATCCATTTTTTGACGATTCAATACCAGATTCAAGTGAGGTTAAGGAGGGGGATTTCTTTGAACAGTTTGGCCCTGTTTTTGAACGAAATTCGCACTTTTCTAACAACCAGCCTGTGCCACAACTTGGAGACGGTGACACCCCGTATTCCGAGGTACAAGTGTTCTATCGATTTTGGTTTGGATTCAGTAGTTGGCGCGAATTTTCCTACCTCGACGATGAGGAATTCGACCCTGAAAAAGCTGAAAATCGCGAGGAGAAACGCTGGCTTGCGAAACAGAACAAACAAGGGAGAGCACAGCTAAAGCGTAACGAGACACAGCGCATCATTGAGTTGGTAGAGCTGGCATTTGCAGCAGACCCCAGTGTACAGAAAGCTGAAGATGAAGAGAGGTTAAAGAAAGAGGAAGAAAGGAGACTCAAGCAGGAGAGACAGGCTAAGGAGCAGGAAGAGAGGGAAAGAAAGAAGAGAGAGAAAGGAGATATCGAGCGAAGGGAAAGGGAAAGGAAAGCGGAAAACGAACGGTTACAAGAGATCGAGGATAAAAAGCAAAGGGAAGAGATGAAGCGAGCGTTTAAAAAGCTGCGTAGCGAGTTTAAAACTGTTTGTAACAAACACAACAATTTTTCTACCGCACCTGCGGACAGCGCTTCTGCGGAAATGACACAAAATATAATCGAAATTGAAAACCTGTGTCAGGCACTGAGTCTAGAGGAGCTATCAATTCTCATAGAGCGAATCTCAAAAGAAGATACGTTTGAAACTTGCAAGAGTATATTTGAAGAACAAGTGTGTGCTATGCGTGAGAAACAGGAGGAGGAAATGCAGAAATCTCTATCTGGCAATACGCAAGGTATGTTTAACTTCTTGATACAATATTATACTTGTTATACAACTCTCGTTAATGCGAATATTAAGGTATTAGGGGACCTTAGAAATTTGTTTGTACTCATACTAACCGGAGTCACTTTCATGCATTTATATAGGCTAGGATAATTAAATTTGTATTCCTTACCGATTTTCGCATTATCCGTGCTCATATTAACTAGAGTCTACTGTGTATAACAAATTGATTTATAGTAATATGGTTTATAGGCAAGAAAAAGGATGGGAAGTCAGCTAAACACGAGGATTGGAGCTACGAGGACACACAACTTCTTGTAAAAGCAGTGACTCTATATCCGGCTGGCACATTGGCACGCTGGGATGTGATTGCTAACTACATCAACAAACACAGTAGTAGCGAAGTGAAGAAAACAAGCAGGGAGGCTATTAATAGAGTCAAAAACATACAGAAAATGGATGGGAAAGATACTATCAAAACAGATGTTCAGTCATTCTCATCATTTGAGAAATCACACACCTCTAAAGTACAGACTTCTAGTTCGGAAAAGACGATTAATTACGAAACTGCTTTCGCTACAGTGAATGTACCATGGACAAGTGCCGAACAGAAATTACTTGAAGAAGGATTGCGAGCGTTTCCAACAACAGATAAAGAGCGTTGGCAGAAAATCGCTGATAAAATTGGGACTAGAGATGATAAGGAATGCAAAAAGAGATTCAAAGAAATTGTTGAAAACTTGCAGGCGAAAAAAACACAGCCAAAAACATAGCTTATAATAACCAAACTATAATTAGAACCTTGGTCTAATGTATAGAAAGTTCAATAGATTCTCTCCAATAGGAATTATGTTTTACTTCCTAATTTTCTCTCATTTTTATAGGGTTTTTATTTTGAAGTAAAACAGTACATCTATCACGAATGGAATGAGGATTATCTACCTGCTAAATCCATTAACTTTGTCAAGCTAATAACGGAGGTTATCGATTACTACTCTAGGGAAGAGAGAAATGACACTATACTAGTTCACTGCAGGTGAGTACGTTGTTATATATCACGGGCGAAATAACAAAACTTTATAGACATAAATACAACATTTTGGTGGGTCACCAGTTTATTTCTGACTTAAAACCCCATAGGATGATAATAATTGTCTCAGAGAGATTATTTTGCGAATACCGCAATTTCTGTTCATTATTTTGAACAAAAAAAACGCATTTTGATTCGAGCTGCACTTTTCAGTGAAAAATAATCTAAATGACATTAATAAACAAGTTTGTTTATACAAATAATTGAATATATTATACGATATGATAATAATGGGTAAATAGAGTTAGTAGAGAAAGGAAATAACTAGTTAGCCTAAACACAAACTATAAATATATTAGAATAAGTTTGTTGAAATTCTCGGAGACTAGCGATTCCTGCCTTGATTTTCAAAGAACATAAAATCGATCAAAAAGCAAGCTCCCATCACAACGGCTTTCATACGCACATCCAAATCCATCGGAAATTTTATACCAAAGTTATCAGCATCAGTGAAATACTCCCTCGCTAGTCCAGACCACTGTTTAGAAACTTTCCCCACTTCAGTCCCATCAATCGCCGCAACCTGAAAGTCGATATCCTTACACCATCTACAGCACAATGCCAGCATGCTACCTGAGATAGTCAGTATTTCCCTTTCCTCTGCGTCCAGTATGGTGAAGTGTGGGTTCCAGAAAGTACAGTCCTGTCGCACGTACCCCACTATCTGTCCGGGCGGCGCCTGCACCTCCATCTTCTGCAGGCAGCAGAAGCAGCACCAGGCATTGCACCTGTACGGACGCACAATATGGATAACTTCCCTCTGTGCGTTGTCCATGATAGACATCTCGAACGGACGGCTAGGGCCGCAGTACTGCCTAGCACAACAGTTGCTGTTCTCTGCCGCGAAATATATCTGCTGACCCAGCGTGTTCTTAACCACGTAGCGATTGGCACTCTCCCATCCAGTCATGAGTTCCCATAGCTCCACCTGTTGGTGCACCAGGATCTGATCGATCTGAGTCAGGTACTCCAGTCCAGGGGGGCAGTTAGCTATCGCCTGAGGGGGCGGCATCCACTCTACCTGTTTAGTTTGTGGCGCGCCGGGAGGGGCAGGCGGCGGGGGGGCTCCATACCCCTGCTGGGGCTGTCCGTAACCCAGGGGTTGTTGTACGTAGGCTTGTGGAGGCTGTTGGTACCCCTGAGGGGGAGGGGGCTGTCCGTAAGCCTGTTGAGGAGGTAGCTGCTCTGTCATTCTAGCTATAAGACTTATATATACTTATAGATACTGATTATGTATATGAATGTTGTAAATTATGATAATATAATACAGTGCAACCTCGGTTATTGAACCAGCCAAACGTGTTCGGATTCTCTACGGCAGAATTATCTAATTTATGGAATAACATTGGGACCGTCCAAGTGTTTCGTATAATCGAGGTTGCACTGTAATGTAATGTATAATATCTTATTAGCGATACTGTGGGATGTTCCGGGCTGTTCTGCGCTTCTCTCTACTGCATCGAACGGCTGATCGCGGATAATGAAGTTGATGTGTTCGGCTGTGTACGGGTACTACGGAAAGATAAACCCGGGATAGTACCTACATTGGTAAGTATTATTGACCTTTTTATAGTATCATGGTTTGATTGTAAGTAAGAGGTATCAATTTACTGAAAGCTACATCTTTTTCTGATACACAAACTTTGTCAGCAGTTGTGACACCTTATACGTACTGTGTTATTAATTTGGGATCTGTTATGTCTAGCATAATTCAATTCAATAAACTTATAAAGGAAGCTACAATTATTGTGGCTGATCAACTATTATACAAATCAATCAAGTAAATTATTGATAAGGGCTTACGAATTGGGCCAACACATTTTAATACAAAAACCTGGCTCAATTTATGATCTTAAAAAAATGGCTATACCATTGCCTGAAAATTACATTATAATTTATAAGTTCTAACAAGTGTTGGCCAATATTAATTAAATAATTCCTAGACTATAATAATCCAAAGTTATAAGTGCATAATTGTGTTAATACAGTGGATACCGGCTATAAGAACATCGTTGGAAGTAAAGAAATACTTTATTATAACCGATGCTATTCAAATGCAAATAAATACGTAGAACCTTTTCCCATAAATACTTGGTTATTATAACTGGTATCCAATGTCATATTTTATCTAGACACACTACAAGAATATTTACAAAATGATTCTAACTTATCTCAAGAACTGAATTATCCCACACAGTTACATGAAGATCTACAGAATTATTGTACATGCATTCATTTATATATTTTAGTTATTCACGTGTCTTTACTTGATTCTTTCAAACTATATCACGCTATATGCAAAGTATATTAAACTATAGGGAGTATTTTCCTTCTCGGGATAAGGTTTAATTGTATTTTATGAAAAATATTCCCAATCAACAGTATCTACGTACTTTAATACATACATAGTTAAATTAAATATAATCATTAGGTCGAACTATTTTTATACTGCTTCTGATAACCGCCATACATTGGTTTCAAATTGATAAGCTCTTCTGTTCAAATAATAATAGGAATAAATAATAATAGCAAAAATAAACGTTCCGAATATACTGGGCCTAAATGTAACGTTTATCTAATATAAACGAATAACTCTACTATATAACACCAGTTAGTGGTGATGATGGTGATGGCCATGATGGCCATGAATCCCATGATGGCCATGCCGCCCCTGTTGTTGTTGTTGTTGTTCGAAGAAAATAAAATCGATCAGGAAACAAGCTCCCATCACTACTGCTTTCATCCTCACATCCAAATCCATTGGAAATTTTATACCAAAGTTATCAGCTGTTGTGAAGTATTCCTTGGCAAGGCCACCCCACTGTTTCGATACCTTTCCAACATTCACATCTTCAAGTGTTGTCAACTCAAAGTCAATGTCCCCATAGCATCCTCTACAGCAAATGGCAGCCATACTTCCCGTCATGTGTAGCACTTCTCGTCCCTCTGCGTCTTGTATGGAGAAACTGGGGTTCCAACAAGATACGTTTTGCTTCACAAAGCCAGCTATTTGTCCGGGCGGGGCTTGTATCTCCAGCTTCTGTGGACACCAGACACAACAAATGTTTGTGGAGCAACTGAAGGGTCGCTCCATGTGGATAACTTCGTTCTTCGCATTGTCCAATATCGATAATTCAAACGCACGGTTAATAGGGCAGCATTGTCTCGAAAAGGGACTGCTATTCTCTGCTGCGAAATACACCTGTTGTCCCAGTGTGTTTTTCACGACATACCTATTGGCAGTTTGGTAACCAGTCACTACCTCCCAGAGCTCCACCTGTTGATGCACCAGGATCTGGTCGATCTGAGTCAGGTACTCCAGTCCAGGGGGGCAGTTAGCGATCGCCTGAGGGGGCGGCATCCACACCACTTCAGCCTGTGGCTGTTGTGGGGCACCGGGAGGGGCAGGGGGCGGCACTGGGTACCCCTGAGGCTGTCCGTAGCCTTGTGGGGACATCGGCTGTGGATATACCTGTGGTTGTATTGCGGTAGCTTCTACGGGTTGTGGTTCAGTTGTGATAACTTGTGCCTCATTTGCGACAACTTGTGCCTCATTTGCGACAACTTGTGCCTCATTTGTGACTTGTGCCTCATTTGTGATACCTTGTGGTGATTGAGGGTCTGTAGTGGTATCTAGTGGTACTTGTGGTTCTACAGCTACTAGCTGTGTTTGGTCGGTTGGATCGGTTTGATCAGACATTCTATAACTGAAATCGAGTTAGAACTATTTTCTAGAAGTAATACCTATTTGAATTATATGGTAATTTATATGATTTGAGGTTTGGTAGTTGGGTAACTTGATCACGGGATTAGTTAGCTATAGTTCGAAGTTCTGAATTTATAGTAAGCAGGGGAGGGATCAAATTTGTTACGGGATACTGCCCTACCAGAAATTCCCTGTTTTTGTTTTCAGTCTCGTGTCCTAATTGTTTATGTAGTAATTACAATTCTTAGATTCAGTCTATCCCATTTTTATACAGTGGAACCTCGTTAGTACGAACACCATTATAGTCCCCTTCAAAGCGTTTTGAATGCAAATGATATTAGTTAATACGAATTCCGGATAAGGCGAACACTTTGTCGGTCCCTTGGTGTTCGTAATAACGAGGTTCTACTGTATATACTTTGTGGCACTCGTAATAATTACTAATGTAAGATAATAATTAAATATTATCTGGTGTCCTTCAGGGCTGCTGCTAAGTGCACTCTACCCAAATGCCACATTACCAAACTGGTATCCACGGGAAACTAATGGAGAGAAATAAATTCACTGCGCCTAAATTTAGTTTGAGCTCGCACACGCGCCTAAATTACTCAATTCGTATCACGTATATGGGAGCATCTCTCGATTTTCGCGCGCCTAGAAAATTATCCTTCCTTTCCCTACTATTAATTGTAAATAACCTATTAGCCGTCATGGCAAGTCGAGACGATGAAAAGTCCAAACAGAAGAACAGTTCATTAGCGGCTCTACCGAATCTGTTTTCCCAACAGCTGCTCAATAAGAAGAAACTAGCAGAGCTCATGAACGAATTAGACCCGGATAAAGTGCTAGATGATGACGTAGAGAACTTCCTATTACTGATAGCAGATGATTTCTTAGAGAATGTAATTACGCAGTCTTGTATGCTGGCTAAGCATCGGAAATCTGGGAGCTTAGAACTGAGAGATGTTCAGTTGTGTTTGGAGAAAAACTGGAATATGTGGATCCCTGGTTTCGGGACTGAGGAGAGAAACCCACCGAAGAAACAGGTGGCTTCTGAATCCCACAAGCAGAGAGTCAGTCAGATCAAGAAGGAAGGCAGAAAACTCTGATTTAATTCATTTATAATGTATTTAATTAATTAAATTCCTTTCAAAATATTTTATATGGGATAGGATTTTCATTGTATTTGGGTTTCTGCTCCAATGCAGTTATTTGCATAGATGCATTATACGTAACGTATAACGTATATATGGTGCCATTATACGTTAGGTGAACGTATAATGCCATCATACGTTAGAGGATCATATGGTCAAAACGTATAATCATCATACGACGTATAACGTATAATGATTTTATACGATTTTCATTATACGTTCATCATACGTTCATTATACGTTACCATACGTTATCATACGTTCATTATACGTTCATTATACGTTATCATACGTTCATCATACGTTATCATACGTTCATTATACGTTCATTATACGTTACCATACGTTATCATACGTTCATCATACGTTCATTATACGTTCATTATACGTTACCATACGTTATCATACGTTCATTATACGTTACCATACGTTATGTATCGAAGAAACCTGTCTTCCTTAGCATCACTAATAGTCACGTTTTAGTTTTTACTAAATTGACTAAATTCAGTTTCATCGTATGATGGTATCATACGTTGGCCATTTGTTATACGTTGATTATACGCTCGAACGTATATATGATCCATTATACGTAGTATATATGATCCATTATACGCTCCCCGAACGTATAACGTATGATCGTATAATGCATCTATGGTTATTTGTAATATTTTTCAGTTTTCAATTCTAATACACTCTAGCATTTATAGCTTACTGTTATAATCAGTCTTAAAAGCGATGTCGGATTCTCCTGACCGCAATACGGAGGTTCCCGAGAATGAGCTGTTCATGCCAACTGAGCTCTACAAACAGGTAGGACGCGTTTTTATATATAAACTCCCAATGTACTGTAGAACCTATTATATATATGGCCGTTATGTACAGGTTGATTTATAATTTGTGATGTCATATGGAGACCTATTATAAGTGGCCGTTATAGACAGGTTCTACTGTCGCGATTTTAAACCGTGGACCCCTATAGCAAACAAATATCAAACATTATGTGTACCCCCCCTCCAATTGACTGTAATACAAATTTTGAGATCTTGTGGATCTGTGTGGCCCAAATTGGGAATCACTATTCTACTGTATATAAATAAATATATTACTTTATAGTATAAATATGTTTTATAGGTAAATATGTTCCTGGAGCGCTTTTTCGACCCGTCTCCTATCCCCGTTGAGAGCAAAGTGGATCTCTCTCGACTGATGAGTGCTATCCCCTTCCAAACAATCCTGGACATCCTATACATATACTTCTGTCCCGAGGGAGAGACACACCCCGACCCCCCAAACTCTTCGCTGCGGGCAGGCGGCACTCAATTGGGAGCTGTAGTGAGTACCCTGGTGCCGTATGTGAGCGTGGCGTATGATACGGATCAGCTGGGACATGTGGTAGGACGTGTCTCGAAGGAATGCTCTGAGTGGATACGGGAGATGGTCAGTCTGCCTGAGTACACCGGCACTCTATTCCAGTTAGACAGGTACTTATATACGTAGATTTATATATTGGTACTTATCTTCACAGTATGTTTATGTAGAACTCGGTTATAACCGGGAAAGGGAAATAAGTACGTACAGTAGACAGTTAGACGGGTACTTATATATATATGTTTGAACTAAGTTATAACTTACACCCTTGGGTAAGAGAATAAGTACGTACAGTAGAACCTGCATAATCCGCCACTGTATAATCCGGAATTCAGTTAAACCGACATAATTATTGTGTACAGATGATATTTGTATTAGGGAGGTTATACTGCATAATCCGACAATTTTTCCATATCCCAACGGTTGTCGGATTAGACAAGTTCTACTGTACTAACCGAGTGTACGTACTAACCGAGTTTACCCTACATAGAAAAATTAGAAATACATACTGTTTTATAAACTTGGTTAAAAATATTACATACTAACCCATGTACGCTATAACCGAGTTCTACTGTATTTGTATTTATTTTATTTTCATATATTCCTGGCATTTACTACACTTCTCTTTATACTATTTCCTATCAATACATCTATGGTGCATATCAATTTACCTATAGCATAAATTTTATTAGATGTAGAATTGTAGATATATTTAATCTTTACTGTAAATATTCACTTGTCGAGTAATTTTTCTTTTTCCTGTACATGTATACGTGTATATTATTTCACTTATTAAAATTCGTTTCTATAAAAAATTTACCATACATCTACCGACTAATTAGCTTGTTACACTAATGCTTATAACGTTCAGTGACGAGGTTAAAGAGGGGTTTTCCGCTCTACTGTCAGGGCTTAACAAAGAGTTGGTGCTGCCTATATGTAGACTGGCGGTTAATGGGTTTATGGGGAAACAAACCTATTCCGAATTCGGTGTTTTTATGAAACAGAACACACAGCTTACAGGTGACAACTCAAAATTTCTGTTGAGAGCTTTGCAGGAAATATTCTATGAATCCTCAAAAGCTAATCTCTCCGAGAAGGATTTCACAGACTCCTTACAGCTAATAGGTGTAACTGAGGCCAGTGGCGACCTATACGCGGTCTACCAAGAGAACTGTCTACAGCTACGTGACTCTCTCAAGCAGGCCATAGCCATGACGTCATACTACGACCTGAGATGGCGTATCGAGGTGCAGGTGGCGAGAAAGGTTCTGCTGCAAGAGGCAGTGCCTAAAATAACCATGCGGCTCACACTAAGGACCAAGAGGAAAATTAACCCGAAAGAAGGAGAGAAGGGAATCACAAAGTTTGGAGAAGGCAGTGAATTAACTGAGCATATCCTACAAATGGATCCCAAGACTTTGATAAGAATAACTCGTATATTGGAAGGAGCGCTTAGCGAAGCGATGTCTCCGTACTGCAGGCGAATAATGAGACACATAAAGTAGATACTAACTTATTGGTATACGGCTATCTAAAGTAACTAATAATATATTGTGTATATTGATATATTGAATAGAGTTAAATGGTGGGATTGTAGTACAGTCAAGTTATTTTATTATGAACATTCAAGGGACCAAATATTGTGTTCATAATAGAGACTTCATAATAAGCGAACTCAACTTAATACAAACCCTATGTAAGTTGTTAATTGGGACCATAGGGCTTGTTCATTATAAAGTTCTTCATATGTATTACAGACGAACAATTGTTCCCAATAAGCAGACCTGACTGTATTAGTATGTATTTATAACGTTTCTATAGATTGTGTTATATCCTTTAATCTTTGTGAATACAATACTTTTAAGTAATCTACTACATAGAATTACAGATGTTCTACTGAATTTACATTTCTAAGTAACCACTATCAATCTCGTTATACATGTTATTACGTTGCATTCATTAGGAGATGTATCGGTGGAGTGGGTCGCATAGCGCAAATTGCGCTGCACCAAAAGTACCCCGCGCTTTTCGAAGAGGGCCCTGCGGCTCTCAACACAAACCCTCCGGTTATATACGTGAGTCCAGCTGCCCCTCAAGACCTGGAGTTACAACTGTCGCTATTGTTATCAATCGGACGCAAGTCAGTAGTTAGACTGCCTGCTGTCGCTATTGGGTGCCCTGTTATAGATGTAACCAAGTTTGAAGACATTATCAAACATCATAAAGAAGAGGGTAATCTAATTATTAGTTAGTTTGTTGCAGTAGAACTTCGTTAGTATTAACACGATTAACACTAAATTCCGGGTACTACCTTGGTTAATTAAAGGCTTAATAATAAATAAATATAATAATAATTATTATTATTATTATTATTACACTATTTCAGTCCCCTTCAAAGCCTTTTCAATATACATGCACCGGTAATACGAATTCTGAATAAGGTGAAAGCATTTTGAGGGTCCCCTCGTGTTCGTTCTAACGAGGTTCTACTGTAGTTAGTTAATAAGTTGGTTTGTAATTCCAATGCTCTTTAAATATAAAATTTTTCCTATAAAACTTGAGAAAATAAAACATACTATAAACCTAGCAGAAAGAATTAACTTGCGCCTTTGATATCATTTCCTAACTCTACGATTGTTTCTGTTGCCATATTGATAAGATTCTTTTCGTAATCCTGTTGATTTACACCAGGAATATCTTTTTTGTCTTTTAATGTGTCTTTTAATGTGTCTTCCAGCTGTTTCATACATTGATCCATTGCACAACTTTCATACCTTTTGATGCGTTTAACCCAGGCATCCGTGGTAGTTTGTTCAACTTTCCTTTTCTCATTCCCCGCTTTTGGTGTACACTCTTCTTCTATTGTGTCCATTTTGTAAATAAGTCTTCACCTTATTGTTTAAATAATTTTTTATCAGCCTATTTTGGGGAATTCAAACATTGGCGCATTGCGTTAGTTCCCAATCTATTTATTTGTTTAGTTCTGACAAAAGAATTGGTACACATAGCTAATGACTGCGAAATTAAAGGTCAAAATATTCTCACCTTTTTTAAGCATTTCAGTTTAGGCATTTCTGAATCTAAATTATTACTTAATATTCAACTAGTAATTATTATTTGAACTGTGTCCAAGGAATTTTTCTAAGATTGCACAGTAATCAAATTCTTAAAACTGATTTTGATGTTATAGTGAACGCTCGTTATAACGAAGTGCTTGGATCTGTAAATTCCTTCGTTATATCCGGATAACCGTTATAAGCGGATAATAATTAATGCATTTAATGCTCTGGGGGGAAATCTCCATTTCGTTATAAGCGGATATTTCGTTATATCCCACTTGGTTATAACGGGAGTTCACTGTAATTAGAACTGTGTTCAGGATTTTTTCTAAGATTACACAGTATCAATTATATTTAAAACTGAATTAAATTTGCATTTAGTTGAAAACTTCAATGCAACTAAGAACTTAGAGTTCGATTTATTGGCCATCATCATAAATTGAGATTACTGTTTATACTTTTGATGTAACAGCCCTTTGGAGATTACTTACTTCATTTATCACCATGGAATGTCTATTTTTTAAACGGATTATATTTGAATGCATTATATCTGCTTACAGGCAAGCGGCCTCTATTCCTCCTGGCGTACATGGGCACCCCCGAGACCGGACACACCGATGACTTCTCCCGTCTCAGCTTTATCTGTTCGATGGAGAACATATGGCTCCACATATCAGGTGTGTCTCTGTCCAGTCTAGTGCTCTCTCACAGACAGAACTTCTCAGAACTAACGAGTGTTGTGTCACACGGGAATTCCCTAACGCTTGATATCGGCATGTGGTTCGGACTGCCTACTCTGCCTAACGTAACTCTGTATAAAGAGACGGAGGATATTATCAGCAACAGAAGTATATTGCAGAAGTTATTTTCACTCAGAACGAAGCAAGAGTTCTTACTTCCCATTGTTGTATGGACTACAATACTATCCATAGGTATGTAATTAACTGTCCAGCAGAGAATTTATCCTAATGGGATTACTAATATATCGGCCAACACCTTTCAGTGTAAAAACCGGCTTCGAAAAAGTGATTTTTTATTTATTGCCAATGTCTTAAAATTATATTTTGAAAAGGTGTTGACCGATATATAACAAACATCCGTTAATTCGATCATTCGCTAATTCGACCAAATATATTTTTCCCTTTAGAGTTCAAATTGACGGATTTTTCTTACTATAATCGCATTTTTCTAACTAACTATTATTCTAAATGTGTAAGAAATTCCAATTTTGTTTTAACTATCGTATTTTCTTACATTATTTCCATGCAAAGAATTGGTTAGAAAAAAACGGTTTCCACTGTATACCTATTCCCTATCCCATCCTTAGGAAGGAAAGGCCTGGTTAGTACAGTAGACTACGCAATGGGTATATCTACTGCTATAGTACAGGGACTATCCGAGATACCCTCTATAAAGCTGCTCTCCCCTGAGCAGGGCAGCTACATGGTTAGGTTCGGATACAGGGGCCCGCCCTTCCTGCTCAAGAAGGGCAGAGACTCCACTCCAGGCGCCGCTGAGGACCCCACACAGTATCTACCTGTAGAGGTACGATACAGATTTAGACATACTGTAGAACCTCGTTAGTACAACACGGGTAATACGAACAGTATAAGACTTTTCAATACAAATGACATTGGTTAATATGAATCCTGGTTAAGTCGAACACATTTTTTTGATGGTCCCCTGGTGTTCTTACTAACGAGGTTTTACTATACATTACTATACAGTATTATATCTGTTGAGGTAAGAAATATATTTATATATACAGTAGTATACTATTGACTCGTATTTAGAATATAGTAGACACTTGTTAATACGAACAAAGGGGACTGTCGAAATTTGTTCGTATTCTTCGGAGTCACTTGTTGTATTAGTATAGGATAGGGGAATTAAACTTTGTACTCCTTGACCGATATTTCGCCTATTAACGAGAGAAATAGAATAATTACTCTGCTAGAAATATAGAATATAACTGTGCAAACAAGCTAATACAATACATATAATCCGGTATCCTCGTTATACCTACTGCTGTATATTGTCCCTGTAGAAAGTCCTAACTGCATTCATCTGTTCACCACACAGACGTATATGAGCTCTCCTATCTCTAATCCTTATAACCGCTTCATCGGGTGTTATCCTGTGTTCCTGCATCAAATAGCACGCCACCACTGTAGTGCTACGACCTCTGCCAGCTTTGCAATGCACATATACGCTCCTACCGTTTGCTGCTATTTCGTGTATGAATGCGATTCCTATGTGTATATCCTGTTGTGTTGGTGCGCGGAAGAAATCAACAGTAGCCAACTGTCTCTGTACAATATTCCTATTAGCCCATTCATCACGTGAAGGCGTTAAATGCCGTATTTCGAAGTTCTCATTCATTGCGAGTACGCCCCCTATGTTCTCCTTATCCAGAGCTGTTAGAAAGGAGCGCAGCGGGAGAGCCCCAAGCACCACTCTCTGGTCGATTCGGTCGAACCAGCGACGAGTCTCACATCTGTTTACGAAGTTAAATAGGAGGGTGGGATAGAAGAATATTCGCGAGTAAACTCGGGCGAAAAGTTCCAAGAAAAAACCTGGCATTTGAGATCTAATTAAACTAATTCAAATAGAAAGATATTATATCTGTAATTAGTATACTACAGGCATGCTCTCAGTATTTGAGAATACTTAATGAACTTAGTTGGTAACTTTGGTATAAGTGCACAATGGATAGACAATGTTTCTTTCCAATTTATATTACTGTAGAACCTCGTTTATACGAACCATCAAAATGCGTTCGCCTTTGGAATTCCTTTAACCGAAATCATTTGTATTCAAAAGGCCTTGAAAGGACTGAAATAGTATTCGTATTGATCGGAATTTCGTATTAACCGTGTTCCTACTAACTACTGTATTACATCAGTGGATGCCGGTTATAAGCACATCGTCGGGAACTGCACTTAATGTGCTTATAACCGGTATGTTCTTATAACCGACATAAATAATATTGGGTATATGGCAACCGTTTTTCAACATAGTGTTCTTATATTCGATATGTTCTTATAACCGGTGTGCTTATATCCGACATCTACTGTATATACTATACTTGTGTAGATGACGAATGACTTTTTCTCGGTGATATCTGACAGCCTGGTGCCCGACTTCCCCAGCCTGAACCTGCAGCCGGGCCCTGACTCCCCAGAGATGCGGTACCTGGACATAGACGTGTACCACTGCTTCACTCAGCTGGGGGCCGGCCTGGAAGAGGTGGATAAGTTCGTTAAGAAACTGAGACTCGTGACTGAGGAGCTGGACGCTACCCTGTACACACGGGTGCACATCTCTAAGCATCTGCATAAGGAGAGCAATCTGTTCGTGAGAGAAGTTAAAGGTAAGCGGAGTCTACGTGATTATATAGGAATGGAAATGTGTATTCTAAACATTGGAAGTTGTACATTGAAAGAGTATTGAAGCCAAAAATACTACATTGATTTTACTAGATTCTCTCAAAATTTATAATACAGTATCGTTACTACTCGTTAGTACGTACACGGTAATACGAACACTATTTAAATCCCCTTCAACCTATTCAATATAAACAGATATAAATTATACTGGTTTACACGAATTCCAGATAAAGCGAACGCATTTTGACGGTCACCTGGTGTTCATACTAACGATGTTCTTTCTACTGTAACCTTGCTATCATGTAATTAATAAAATTACTATACTATGTACACCAACAGTGTGATAATTATACAGCCATTTATATATACGCTCATAATCCTGGTCTGATCCAATTATCATACGCCTAAATCACAAATTAGTATTACGATATAGGAAAGGATTCAAATTTTCGCGCTCCTAAATTCAAATTTTCCAAAAAATATACTCCAAAGATAATTCCTTGTACACCAATCTCATGTAATTAACTCTCGGCATAAACAGGTCGCACATCGGCTGCCTGCATCCACTACATGCCCACTAAGCTGATTAACTCCCCAGCCCTCAGACCCGAGCAGATAACAGAACTCAACAAAGCCAACCGGAAGCTAGCAGCACACATGCACTCCGTACACGGTGCGTACGGACACAGCGAGATACAGGACTACGTGTATGTGGAGCTGGGGAGGGTTAGGCCCGGGGAGGAGGAGAGACTGTTGCAGTCCTTCGCAGAGATTAAGGAGCAAGCCAAACGGTTTGTAGTGTGTACAGTGGTGTACGTCTTATAGCAAGTTATTTCAGTCCCCAAGCGAGCATTAATGTTAATTATGTTCCTCTAATAGCAAGTTATTTTCAATGATAATTCTATTTTTCTAATACAGTATATGCTAGAAAACGGTTGCCATATAGTACCTCTATATAATTTACGTCGGCAATAAGAACATTATATGCAGTTCCCACCAATGTTATTCTAACCAGTATAATAGCATATCATAATGCATGACATAGATAGGGAGGTATATAATTTTCGGGAATATTCCTTACGTATCGTTTGACCTTTGACCTTTGCCCCTGTGTAGACTGGACGTGGAGTCAGATCAGCTGGAGGTGCTGTCAGAGCAGGTGGCAGCTGTGCTTAACAGCGCTCAGGAGCAGTTAGCGGAGGAACAGGATTGGGCCTTCTGGGAGGAGGGGATTATACGGAAGGTGCCTCTGATCGGTTCGTTTGTTAACTGGTGGTCTCCATACCACCCACAGCCAACCGGCCGGAGCTTTAACTTCATTTCTGGTAAAATGGAATCTACAGAAGTCGTGTATAAGAATAAGGCACAGTTAACTAAAGATGAGGCAGGAATTTCGCTAGCTGATTCTGCGAATATTTCCGCATCCAATGTAAGTTTATCCTCAAAAACCGGTTCGACTAGTTCACCAATGCGAGAGACAGCTGAGCCATAACGAGACAACATTTGAGTTCACTTTTTACAGCTCAAATGTTCCTGTAGAGCTCTCAACTAGCTACACATTGCAAGTATATTTTTGTACATTGAGCAGATTAGATTTTCAATAGACACTTCTCTATCATACTGTATTATTATACGTATTAATCAGTGTTACTAATAGCTGATGCAAACAAATTAAGTAATATTATAGAAATCTTCTTTATTCTAATTTTGGCGATTATGTTACAGTATTTCACCTTAATAGTCCACTTCTATAATAATCTACTTCCCTTTACTATTGCTGTATAAGGTTATTTTACAAAGCATAGTCCATTTTATCTAATAGTTACTTGGGATCCCTTGTCCACTAAAATCCCCGAAAATTAGGTACCCCTTCCTATGTCACATTTTTCGACATTTTAGAATAATTCTTGGTTTGTCACACAAACGTTTGAACGGCCCATTAGCTTATAGAGAATATACTGTATTTAATTTGTTATTATATAAAAGCTGAAATGGCTGCGGTCTCAGTAAAGGAGCCGTTTAAGAGCTCCTCGTCAAACAGTCCCCTCGCAAAGAAGAACTCCCATCGCACCATTCTAGATGGAATAGACTACTACCTCAAGTATCTCGGTAAAGCAGGGACCGATAAAGTCCATGGTCCAGGTAGTACTGAAGAGGCAGTTGAACAGATAAGACAACAAGCGAAAGGTTCAAAAGTAATGCATAAAGTTAAACTCACCGTCTCTACTAAATTCATTCGAGTATTTGACTTCCAAACAGAGATGCTACTATTCGAGACTCCCTTATACAGAGTATCATACTGTACAGTGGATCAAACTAACAGTAAGATTTGTTGCTATATTGTACGAGAAAGTGGGTCAAAGGATCTTAACGTACATGCTTTTTATTGTACGAAGAAATCTAAAGCTGAGGCGTTAACACTAACGGTAGCAGAAGCGTTTAACGTCGCGTATGCAGAATGGCAAGCTAAGAAGTTATTGGGACCGAATAAAGCGGAAATTGAGAAGTCAACAGCTCCCGAACAAATGCAGGATGATAACGAAACTGATATCAAAGAGACAACTCCTGATGCGGCCAACCAAAGTGGGACCGAAGCCGCGGAAATATCGGAAGTTAAACCTGAGAAAAGCGCAGAATTAGCTGAGGAATCGATTCTGAGACTTGAGAGTTTTGATGGTGAAATTCCTGAGCACCATCCGGTATCCTTGGAGCCTCTCGGAGGGGATGAAGTATTCGGAGAAATGAACATTGAAGATTTTTCGGAAGAGGTTCAAGCGTTTTTACGCGGAGAAGTTTCAGCTGAAGATCTGGTGCGGGCTCGTAGCGTTGACGATTTGTTAGATCTTTAGTTTGAATGTTTCTACTACTTTTACTGCTTTTGAATTATTTGTTTGGTGTTATACATTTTAGTAATTATTGATAAAGTATTTGGATATTTCAGCACTAATATTAGATTGTATATTTTATTAATTAATCACACATTAATTAATTCAGTGGTATTCTCCCTGCTTTAGAGATTCGTAGACTTCAGTTAGGTGTGAAATTTCGCGAGCTAGGTTATCGCGTGCAGTCTGTTCATGTGTCTGTTTGAATATATCAGTGTTATAAATCGAAACATTTCCTAAGAACCCTTTTAATACCTCGCTCCTCTTAACAGCATAAGTTTCCATAGCAATATGTTGGTATTCAGTCCGAATTTGTTCTGCATACTTTATATACTCACCCGTGTCTACGCCTAATATCGCCATATCGAAATCTAGGAACAACATCAAGTCGTTATCAGTCGCGAGACCAGGTGCTATTGAATGCGTTTTAGTTTCTAGAATATATCGCGATACTAGGGTGCTATTAACCGTGATTTTAAGAGCACTGTCATTGTAATGAGTCACTTCTCTATAAAAACTTTCGAATTCGACAGCACTTAAATCTTCATTATTTGCAGCACGTGGGTTATAAATGACGTCATGGAATATAATGGCTAGAAACACAGCATCAGGGTTTGTAATATCATCTTTGAATCTTATGAATAGAGACAGCATGTCTTCTATGTGTGTGAGAGTGTGGTATGCTCTATGGGGCTCTCTATAGCACTGTTTGATGCGTTGTAGCCACGGGTAGGCCAGTTCGGATACAATACTGTATTTCTGTATGAACTCTCTCCAAAGAGAATCGAGATTAGATTCTCTGTCCTTATACCCGAGTACTTTGTAACGCACAAAAAAGCAAATAATAACTAGTGCTAACAACATGCTGAAAATAGTACAATTTTAATTAGAAAATTAGCATATTTTTCAGATTTAATTAATTAATTTGCCTAATAGCAAGTCACATTTGTAGTACCTTTGGTAACTTTGGATTTAGGCAAATTCCACGAGACGAACTGTATTGAATTGTGATTTATACAAAATAAGTTGTATAATACGCGTTTTACATATTTGGAAGAAATATAAATAATCGAATACATAAATATACTATCTTATTACCTATAATATAGATTTATTGAGTACCTACCATATCTATTGATTAATTAATTATGTAATTTCCTAGTTATTCATTGAAGTACTTCAGAGTTAATTATTTAATTGTCTTATAGTACGTACATAAGTGAACTAAATACAGTGGATGCTGGTTATAATAACATCGTCGGGAACTGCATAATGTTCTTATAACCGGCATAAATTATAGAGGGTATATGGCAACCGTCTTCCATTATAATCTTCTTATAACCGGCATGTTCTTATAACCGGTGTTCTTATATCCGGCATCTACTGTACTAGGTATTATAAACTTAGCTAAATAACTCGTTGGCATGAGTAATGTGTATATGCCGGATAATGAGAATCTGAGGAGACTCGAAAAAGATGTGTTAATTCCGAAGAAAATGCGCGAAATTGCTTGGAAACGTTGTAGTGATGAACTGAAGGATTTCGAGAATTGCTGTAAGGGAAGAAGCGTGTCAATGGTGTTTGTTTGCAGATCTCAGAATCGGGCAATGCTGGATTGTATGAAGCGTAATTTTAACGAAGAAGGCCTGAGGGAGCGCTGTACAAAGGAGTACTTAGAGCAGCGCAAGCAATACAGGAGTTCTCCGTCTTACCAGAAATATGCTAAGAAAAACCAGAAAAGTGAATAATACATCAAAATGTATTGCATATTTAACTACACGTAAATATAATATTAGTTACATTTGGGAAAGAGGTAATATTACTCAGTATGAATTAGTATATAAATTGAGAGAATACATATTAGATTTAGAATAGCATGGCTAGCAACATACAAGTCGCAGCTAACAGAAACAATGCCAGTCGCACCACAAGCAATCCTGTCGATACGAATCAACATTCGCCTCTAAAATCACAAGAAACACAATACTACTCAATCGACAACTCTGAACACACACATAGGCTAAAGGAATTCGCTTCAGCACAGGTAGAAGACGATACAGACTCCTCTTCTGAATCGGAATACGAAGACGCTTATGAGCACCCGATGCCTCCAGACGTGCCATCTCCGCTCCACCTGACAATGCCACTTGACGACTATCTACAGGGCAGGGGCGACGAGTCTCCACCGATTGAATACCAAGAGCGACACTCGACCCTGCCTAGTGAGAAGATGCGCGGACTCCTGCGAAAAGATTTCGAGCTACGACCGACTAGATCTGATCCTAACTTGGGAGAGCATGTGAGAGGGCATTCTTTTATGAGAATCCTTATATAGAGCTGAGCTCTAGTAGAGTTCAGATTTTTCCCCATACTAATACCCCAGGCTTACTTTCTAAAGGTCAATTTCAAACCCTGGGAAAACTGACCTTTCTCAGTGCCTGAATACACATACTGAAAAACTGAACTCTACTAGAGCTGATCTCTATATAAGTTATTTGTTCTTTTATAGGTTATGTGTTGTCATGTTGTTATCTGCTCCTTTAGTTGATTATAACAGACCTAGATTCAGGGATGAAGTATCAACTTAACGAAGCAGCTGATCACATTCCACAGGGTATCACCCTGGATCCTCTCTCAAGCACGTTAAAACGCCGGACCCCCGGCGCATTCCAAGAGGTCGGAGTGGGAACTATGGACGACAGCAGTATAGCCACAGACACACAGTCAGAGTTTGGACCGAAAGAGAAGAAAATAAAAAAGAAAAGTTTGAAAAGTAAGAATTACAAAACTCTTCTAGTCAAATAGTCATGTTATTTTCTTATGAACATTCAAGGGACCAAATAATGTGTTCATAATAGAGACTTTATAATAAGCGAACTCAACATAATACAAATTCTATGTAAGTTGTTAAATTGGGACCATAGAGCTTGTTCATAGTAAAAAGTTCTTCATATTAAGCAGACGAAAAATTGTTAACAATAAGCATACTCGACTGTAATTATATTTTGTCATGCAAAATTTTCTAAATTTTTAACTAACTTGATTTAGCTAATTTACCTAATAACAATAATGTGAAATTATATATATATATATATATATATGTATCAAGGTGTTGTGAAGTCTGCTAAGCACATGTTTAAGAAGAAACATAAAGTCCCCACTAACGGCAGGTCTCTCCCAACCGGTATAAAGTTCAAAGCGAGCTCCCGACTTAAGACCCCTCATCGCTACCAGCGCATAGAGCTAATACAGGAGCTACCAAGCATACACGTGGGCCCCATTTGGACCATGAAGTTCTCGAGTTGTGGCAAGCTACTGGCCACTGGGGGACAGGATAAAGTGCTGAGAATCTGGTGCTTACACTCAGCGAGAGAAGAGTTCATAGCTCTCAAAGCTAAGTATAAGAAGAATAAGCAGGCAGACTGCGATATCACACCCACTGAGGAAATTGCTATTGGTGAGCGTTATTTAAACAGTTATCTCAATTGTATCAATTATTTACAAGCTGCGTTACGGGCTATTTCAAATATTGCCCTAGTTCAAACATATTATATGTGATTAGGTAAACAAAATGTATTTTAATTAAGGGCCGTTCGTATATTACGGGACGGTTAAACAATATCACAGGCCATCCTTTTGTATTACAAAATGTTCAAGAAAACGTGACATAAGGAGGGGTGTCTAAATTTCACGAATTTGCGTTACGTAACGTTTGAACTTCCCTAATACAATTGCTGATAATAATTACGTTACTGCTTATTTTCTTCTAAGATGAGGTCCCTGTGCCAGAGCCTGAAACAGGTCCGTTTGGACTAATCCCGTTCGCAGAGTACAGAGGTCACAACTCAGACATTCTCGACATTTCCTGGTCCAACAACTACTTCATGTTAACTTCCTCAATGGACAAGACGGTGCGTCTATGGCACGTAGCCCTAGACAGCTGTCTCTCTATTTTCGAACACAAGGATTTCGTTACAGCCATAGCTTTCTATCCTAATGACGAACGGTATTTCATCAGTGGATCCCTAGATGGGAAATTGAGACTCTGGCACGTGATTGAGAAGAAAGTTCTGCAGTACAACGAGGTACCTAATTCAACTGGAAACGGCTCTAAGCTTATTACCGCTGCTAACTACTGTTATAATGGGAAGCTAGCCGTTATTGGTGAGTTGTACGTAGGTAGGTATAAACTCCCGTTATAACGAAATCGGATATAGCGAAATACTATAACAAACTTAATATATTCCCTAACGTACTAAAAGTAGTTTATTTTCTCCACTTATAACGAACTTAAATATATTCCCCAGACAGATAAAGTAGTTGAATTTACTCCGCTTAACGAAGTGTCCCTTGAAATTCGTTATAACGGGAGTCCACTGTATATATTATCACACAGATTATACGAATCACTACTCTAGGCACTTATGACGGTAAATGTGTGTTCTACGACAGCGATCACCTCAAGTACCACACACAGATACACGTGCGGTCTAAGCACGGCAAGAACACATCCGGACACAAGATAACCGGCATAATACCACACCCCACCCTCCCAGACCGGCTCCTAGTCACCAGTAACGACTCGCGAATCCGAATGTACAACCTGAGAGATTATAAACTAGAGTGCAAGTACAAAGGTTATGTGAATACTGAGACACAATCAAAGGCGACATTTTCCCCCAGAGGGGACTATATAATTTGTGGTTCACAGGACCATATGGCCTATATTTGGCGCTTAGAATGTGACCTCAATTTCAAACACGCGCGAAGAGATAGGAACCCTTGTTATGAATGCTTTTCCGCGCATAATTCAGTGATAACAGCCGCGATTTTTGCACCTAATATAGAACCATTCGCGAATTTTTCTCCTTCAATTTTACGCAATGAACTTGATTCCCCTCACGACGTAATTCTAACGGCAGATTACCATGGACAGATAAAAGTATTCAGTTTATAATTCCTAACTAAAGAGGCTTTATTTGCCGTTCACTTAGATACCACTGGCACTAAAGTAAAGTAAAGTATTATATGCAATTTGCCATTTTATAACTCAAAATTTGTATTATAGAAATCTAACTGATATGCCCATTCTCCAATGTAATGGTGTAGATATTGTGTATGCGATGTTCCCTTTATGGCTTACGAAGATGTTTTATTGATTAGTAACACTTTTCATTCAATTATTCTATCGAGTTGTATTATAAATTCGTTTATTCACTTGCTATAAATTCTTGTCGAATAAAAACAATTACTTCCAAGAAGGTAGTTCGATTTTATAGAAAGTGGCCAATTAACTGAGTGTTTTGATTTAGTTAATAAATAAGACAAGTAATATCAAGACCAATATATCACCTAATAAATGCATTGAATAACCTGGCTAGTAGAATCCTAAAACTGAAATATTGATTTTGAGTTACTATTGTGTGCTGTGTTTACTGTGAATGTGTTTTGCATAAAATCAGTCAAAATAACAACTTCTACAAACTGCCATATATTTATCTGCGCCACCAATCAATTCCACTTTTTCCGAATCCACAGTCCGTTTTGTGAACGCAGCATCTCCATAGCACTTCATGCATACAGCTTTCAGTTTTATAACCGTCTCTGCCATGGGTATCAAGTCGAGGATAGAACCAAATGGTTTTCTTTGGAAAGTCCCATCTAGTAACGCTACAATAATAATCTTACCTTCATTCGCTAACTTCTCACAGCACTCAACTAAATCCGGGAGGAATTGACCTTCGTCTATCCCTATAACTTGGTGCTGTCTTATTTTGTCTATTACTTCAGACAGACGGGAACACGAGTACGCATTAGCGAGCTCGTTATCGTGAGTCGCAATACTATCCTTATCGTAGCGGTTATCATTCTCGTATTTTACAAGACAACACTTGTAGGTAGCTATTGAGTACCGCTTCACTCTACGTAGTAACTCTGTTGTTTTCCCAGAGAACATAGGTCCCATTATTAGCTGAATGTAGCCGAATCTCTTCCTGTAGAGCTGAGGCGGAGTTCGGAAAATCTCTTCTTCCTGTGCGGTCACATCGATGCTGTGGTTCGTGTGGGGGGTGGTGAAAAACGATTCCATCTTATATGGTATAACAACTGTATACGGATACTGTATTTCGGTATTATCCAACTTGTTATACAGAAATATGTTTGATATTTTGTGGGCAATTATTAATTGGGTGAATTCTTAAAAAGTCGCTTTTTCTAATTTTAGCTATTTATACTAACTAATTGTAACAAACAAGCTATTGTATTCTAATGGCTACAGCCCGAGTTATTTTGAAATCAGTTGAATTTGAAGTATTTGGGAGAGTACAAGGTGTGTTTTTCCGCAAAACAACTATAGCTAAAGCAGAGGAGCTAGGGTTAGTTGGATGGGTGAGGAATCATCATTCGCGAAAAACCGTTCAAGGTTGTGTACAAGGTGAAAAAGAACCACTAGAAGTTTTGAAGGAATGGTTGTCAAAAGTCGGTAGCCCACGTTCTAGAATTAATTCGTGCACATTCAAGAACGAGAAGGAAATAGAGTGTTTAGATTTCAAACAATTTACACAGAGTAAAACTTCGAACGAAAAATGAGTGTTGTATTGTTTTTGTTTTATTTGCATAATATGATTGCCTTTGGACTTCAAACTATATTGTTATTACACTGTATCATAATCCTGATTTTGTTGACCTTTAAATATTGTCAGTCTGCACTTTACAGAGTCAACCTCATAAAATGGGCCATCACTAAAAGTTGAACAGTGCACCTGACACTAATTTAATTTAACCTTCCCAGATTTAAAATTATCCATAATTCCATGAAATAGAAAGGGTCATGATGCAATATTTGACATTTTATTGTAAAAACGTTACAAAAGTTTAACTATTGATTACAAATATTAGCAACCATACTATGCTCTGTCTTACTGTAACATAGAGCAATACAGCGACTCGATGTAGGCCCTAGGAATACTAGTATGTATTCTATAGCATAGGATTCTGTGTATATAAGACCAAGCTATTTCAAGCTATTATTCAATACAAATACGTTCGATCTTGTTAGCTAAAAGGTCTTTATATACTTTGGTTTGTATTGAATTGGATAATTTTCTTCAAATGTCTGATACGAATTCACAAGCATATCTTAGGTATGTTGATTACTGAATTTATTAATTTGATTCAAATGTATAAATTCTTGTTTATTCCCTCATTACTCATTGAATTCGAATGAATGAAAATTAATTATTCATGATTTGAAGCGGTCTTACCAAACTGTCTAAACACATTTTTCCGCTGAACTTGTTATCTAGGTTGACATTTGAGTTTGTATAAATGCCAGACACCTAGATTCATTACTGCCAGCAGTTATTTAACTTCGTGACGAACTCGAGAGACTAATTTCTAAGTTCTCCGCTGTTGTTGTTTCTATTTACATTTTATAATACGAATGCTTCTTGTGTAAACGAAAGAGCTACTGAATTTATAGAAATTGTTCGCCTCCTTAGAAATTGCTGAACCTCGATTAACAACTAATTTAGAGATTGCCTCGAAATGGCTTGATTCGTGAAATCAACGATTAATTAATAACACACATTTCCACTTTCTTGAAATTGTTTTATTGTGTAAAACCCTGTCGATAAGAATTGAACCTTTGCATATTTCTGCTAAGCACCTACTACATTCATATTCCAATGTATTATTACCGATAAACGTTTAACCGACGCGCCATGGGTGGTCATTAAATTATGAGTTACTTACATATTACAACAGATTGACAATTTGTTAGATATCCTTTCTATTTGTTCAACCATATATGGTTCAACCTATTGTCCGTTTTCTTTTTGTTTCCTTCCTAGATAATTGTTTAATACTATAATCATATTTGCTTGAGTAAAGGCAGTCATAATACCAGTCATAGCCTTTATTAGGTATCCAATTTCCTTTGAAATACTATGATTAGACTTGTAGTCAATCCTTTTCCACCAAACATGACATTGCAATTCTTGAATTGATTTTAAACTTACCCACCTTGACACATCACACATTCTAACATTGTGTCTTTTGCTGTAGAATTTTTTTAAACTGGCTTCCAGTTAGCTAATTGAGATATTTTATTGGAATTTTATTGAACAGGTTTAATTTGTAAACAGTTTATATCCTCAAAAGAGTAGTGTGGTGTCTGTTCAAAACATTCGCTTGTAATTGATGCTTAATCACTATTTTGTATTGTAAATTAGGCAATTCGTAGAGTACGTAAAAGCCCATTCTAATATGTACAACGAAATGCTACAAAGAAGTGGCGCCAACTGTTTCAAATGTTTACACAAGTGGAAACTCAACATTACGTCTGGGATCACTTTCATAAGTGTTATTTCTCTTTTGAATAAATTCACCAATACCTACGGTTATAAACAAGGAGAGGAGTACTCGAGTAAACAGGGCGGGAAGAATACTGTGGGAAATTCTAACTTTGATTCTGAACTGCATACTGATCCAGAAATATTCCATTTTATTGCTTCCAGATTGAAGGTATGTTATTTACTGATTTCCTATTGAATTGGATTCCCTGTCAGGTATATGTGTTGATTATATTAGGGCTTGTAGCGAATATTCAAAAGAAATTTATATTTACAATCTCTCTAATCTATACAAAATCATGTTGTTGTCCAAAAGTAGTTAACGAATATACAGGGATGGAAACAGCCAAGCTGTTAACAGCCACTGGCTGTTAACAGCAAATGAAAATCGAAGCTGTTAACAGCTAGATGCTAACCAATGCAATAATTGAAATATTTTTATATAATCATTTAGTTTCAAATTTCACTGTTATGTAAATACGATATACAATTCGAATTTAAACATTTTTGAGTATAACTTTCTTTGCTTGTCCCTTTTCCTTAATTTTACTGATACAATTATTGAATTTGAACAGCTTGAATTGGGCTGTTAAGGGTCGACCGGCATCATCACTAAATTGTTGATATTGTAGACTTTGTATTATATACGATTTAACCTTAACTATACTGATGACAAATCCACCATCAGAATTGATTTCGAAAAATAATCATTCGAGTGATTGATTAAAGTTCCATATTACGTAATATTAAATTCCTATACCTGTATGAAAATATGTGCGCCCATTTTTCAAAAAAACTTAGAAAGATTAAGAGTTGATATTCATTAGATATTATCTATATATAAATACGAGAAAATGGAGCATCATTTGAAATCAATTCATAGGCATATTATTGTGCTATCACGTTTTAAAGTGAAACTTATCAATTTCTCATGATTATTTTGCATTTTTCTGATTCAAACACTTACAACAAATTTTCAAATGCATGAGGAATATCAAAATGATGCTGCATCGCTTCATTTTTATATAGGCAATATAACATAAGTTTGAAATCATAAAATACTTGAGAGAATTTTTTTGAAAATGGGCGCACGTTGGACTAGGTCGACTATTTATTGAAAATTATCTGTTTATTTATATTATAATAGAGTTTACTATATATATACACTTCATTCATTAGGAATATAATAATGTGGTCATATAACAATGTTAACTAAGTCTTATGCAATGGTTTCTTTCTAATTTATGAAGTGATTTACCATAAAAATATTATCATTTCTCTATAATATGTGACGAATTCCCCCTCAAATTTTTATATTATGTCACTGGCGCATGGTTCTATATTTTCTAAAGTAATTATTATTCCCGGATAAAATTTCGCGTCAATATACCCAACCTCTAGACCATTCGAAATCTGAACTAATACCGAATTAATGATTATTTGGATGTTTGTTTTAATGATGCCGGTCGAGCCTTAACAGCTTGAATTGGCTGTTAACAGCTTAAATTAGCTGTTAACATCTTGAATTGGCTGTTAACAGCTAGAATTGGGCTGTTAACAGCTCACCACCCTGCGAATATTCGTTCAGACAAACATTCGAATACTGTAAATTCTTTTTAGCCCTGCTTAACTAATTACTTTAGAAAGACGAGTATTCATACAAGCTAGCCTGTAGCGCGATTGGTTCGCTAGGAGAGAAACAACAAGGCTCTGGTCTCCGTGTGAGTGGGTACGATTCTAACACTCTGGGTAGCAACGATCCGAATGAAGATAGAAATGTGGAAGGAATGTTAATGAACGGAGCTGCGTTACTATTCGCGGTTTTTGATGGTCACAAAGGTCAATTATGTTCTGAAGCTTTGAAGCAGCAACTCTTGGAAACAGCTGGACATCAATTAGGTACATAAGTTTAATAGTATAATATTCCTGTTAATTATCTACACCATTAGACTAATTAATAATTGATAAACAAGTTAGCATTTGTTTTAACTTATAACATAACTGTAAACCCATTATCTAAGTACATAAGGACAGAGTTTAATTACACACTGGTGTAATATGGATGTGGGTTAATACTTGTTATTACACATCTGCTCGTTATTAGACTTGTACTCTAATCATTGCATTCAAGTTAAATTGTATTTTTTCCTCATAGGCAGTTTTGTATAAGATTTGTAGATTTGACTATTTATTGTTGACTCCCTATATTGCCCAACTAATTCATTTATTGCTTATTTGGTTCTAAGGAATGCTCAACTTGTACTACGAGTGGATTTAAAGCCAATGAGTAGTGTTACGTGTAGTAGATTAAATCATGAATTGAATGAATCCATTTATAGCTTAGAACCTATTACACGCTGTTTATTGGAATTTGAGTGATATATCTGAAAGCCAATATTCCTCCAAACTCCATAATAATAGTGTCCTAATTAGGCAATTAATCGTATGAATCCATGTACTCTTACATTGTACGTTATAGACGTCACAAGCAAGTATTAGATTAATCGTTATATGTTGGAAACCTTGTTCTAATTTGTACTAGTATGTGGCTTTAAATGGATTTTTTCAATTGTATAATTTCGTTTTATGATACACTAAAACCTCACAAAGTGAACACATTCAAGAATAGAATTCCAAAATATGAACACTTTCTCGGTCCAAAATTTCTCCATTGCTTTAGACACACGTTATGATAAATTTGTATAGAATCATGAAAAGTGAACACCTCTCAAAAGTGAACATTTTGGCCTTGGGACCAGGTTTATTTCACCCGATTTTAAACGGAGAAATATATTAACCGAAAATATTTTATGCCAAAATGGAATTCTGTCCTATATATCCTGTGAAATTTTGACCCGATTAAGCGGAGAAATCTATTAACCGGTGGCTCTATTAAGCGGAGTCGACTGTACTTTTATTATTTATAACATTCCTGTTAGGTCCTCTGCTGTCCACCCGTTGTCCCCTCCTCGCAAACTCCTCCATTAATCCTATCGTACTAGACCAGCGTCCGGGCACGCACTCCTGTCCCGTGTCCTGTCCCATCGGGTTCCCCTCCTGTGACGTAGAGACGGGGCTCTCTCCCTCAGCTGGAGACGAGATAGCCCTCAGACTGCAGGAGACATTTGTGAGCTTGGACCAGCGTCTGGAGCAGCGGGCCAGACAGGCCGCACAGAAATACCAGAGAACTAAGGTAATTACCACTCTTGTTACAAGCTATTATATTGGTTAAACACGAATACTTTATAGCTATTTAATGCATTTTGTCAGGTTGTTATCTCGATTTTATGAGTTGATTACAAGCTATACGTTATAGTATAATAGAAACTCGTTAGTACCAACACAGTTAATGTGAAATTCCGGTTAATACGAAGTCCCCTTCAAGGTCTTTTCTTCACAAATGATATTGGTTATTACACACAGTGTTTATAGCTATTTCATGCATTTTGTCAGTTTGCCTTATCCCGATTTTACGAGTTGTTTACGCTATTCGTTATTAGTGCAATACATTAGAACCTCGTTAGTACGAACACTATTTCAGTCCCCTTCAAAGCCTTTTCTACACAAATGATATTGGTTGATACGAATTCCGGATAGGGCGAACGCATTTTTACGGCCCCTTGCTATTCGTACTAACGATGTTCTACTGCTTTGCAATATAACGATAACTTTGAAATGATTCATTTAATCAATAATAATAAATAACTGACGTGACAAAAAGCATGGTCTTGTTATTAAAATCCATCTGGTTAATTATCAGCTCTAACTTGTACAAATTCTCTCAATCACTAATTCCTTGGCATTCAATTAAACAATTATACTAATTAACACTAAATGCAATTTGTTTTGTTGAATATTCCTTTGATGAGTGAATTTAATTGTTTGTTAAACGAAGATTTCATACTATTTATTTGTGTGATTTCTCACCTACTTTTGAAATCTTTTGTTTATTGACATTGAATACAATATAATATACGATTTCCATACGTTTAATACTCCCTGCCTTGTAGACATTATCAAGAGAAGAGTTAGAGAATCTTAAACGGTTTTATCAAGGCTCATGTGCCCTTACAACCTGTGTAGTTTCAAACCAACTCTACCTTGCTAACACTGGTGACTGTAGAGCTGTACTTGGTTCTAAGATCGATGGTAAATGGACAGCCACTGCACTTACTACTGATCAGACTGCAAACAATGCAGATGAGATGATACGTATCTTCAAAGCACACCCTGGAGAGCGTGTTATTCGGCATGGAAGGCTTTTGGGTGGACTCATGCCTCTAAGGAGTTTTGGCGATGCAGGTACAACTTCCCTTTGTACTTTGGAACAATTAAAGCATAAAATTGCTTTCTCTATCGTAAATATTTTACGCACTACGCTCCACCTAACTGGAACTTAATATATATGATATCGTTATAGCTCCTTATAGTCAATAGAATACTTACAGTTACCAACTTAATGGTGAAAACCACTCAGTGCACATTATAGACTAATTGAATTGTAATTGAAACCATTAATTATCTAGAATATAAATGGCCTTCCGAGTATCTTAAAGATATTGTCTCTCTCTCTCCCAATTACCACACGCCCCCCTACCTAACTGCAGAACCTATTATAACGCACCACACGCTGTCTCCCAATGACAAGTTCTTAGTGCTGGCTACCGACGGGCTGTGGGAGAAACTGAGTAATGAACAGGTAGTGCAGTTGTTGGGGAAAGCTATTGATGGACAGAAACAGGAGACTAGAAGGGAGTCTTGGTTTTCAGGTAAACAGAACTGCTTTAAGACAACTGACATTTGTCCAAACAGACAGTAGACTCTTGTTAATATGAACACGGTTAAAGCGAACAAGGTTTAATTCCCCTAGCCTATACAAATGCAATCAAATGACTCAGTTAATATTAATTAAGATAATACGAACAAATAAATTTCGACATTTTTTTAATTTTTGATGGAGAATCTACTATAAATTGTTATTATTATCTAGAGTTATTCTACAAAATTCGGAAACCAGCTGATTCAATCGAAGTGTGTCCCAACTCTTACTCCACTCTTGACACCAACCTAGCCACCTACCTCATACGACACGCTCTAGGAGGAGATTCAAAGAGCTTGTATCACATCCTAAACCTCAGCCCTGCGGTTTCTCGCAGCTATAGAGATGATATTTCTGTAACAGTCTTATATTTTAATGAAGAGAAATGAAACCATCACTTCAACTCGCGATTGATTACCTTTAATACACAAATAAACAAACAAATAAACACATACGCAAAGTTCTCCAATACTCGTGTGCATTTGACTAGTTTTAGGTGTATATTTCTATTAATGGCAATAGTTAGGTGTCGATGTTTAGATTACAAACTAAATTCAAACATTTTATTGTTTGTTTTCTTTTTACACACTTATGGAATAATCTCTATTTCATATCTTTAATATTTATTGTTGGGTGGGGTTTTAAAGAGAGACTAAATAATAAGCAAACTAACTTTAATAGAATTCTATGTAAGTTGTTAAATTGGGACCATAGGGCTTGTTCATAGTGGAAGTATTTAATATTATGCAGATGAAAAGATTGCTCACTATAAGCAGATTTATTGATGGGCTGGTTTGATGATTAATTACGTCAACAACTGCAGTAAATACTTGCACTAGCATAATAACCAAATTATAATTACCTAAACGGCTTACTGCCTTTTAACGAGAGTTGTGCCTTTAGTATATTCTCTCTAAATAAGGAATTTTCTAATACAACATCATAATACATTACATATTTGTTGCTCAATATTCTCACAGAAAAATGCTGTCACATCCAATTACATAATTGTTTACTGTCTAGTCTTTAGTATAAATATATCTGGTGAGAATACTCAATGTTTCTTTCAGTTTCTCATCACACAGATAGTAAACAAACAAACAAATGATATTTCTATGCAGTATTCTATTTGCACTGAGTCTACTTTTGCATGTTTCTTGTGCCACCGTATCTCCTTCTGTTGGCAGTCTTGCTGGGGGCACCCAAATCACAATATCAGGGGAGGGGTTTAGTACGGATCCGTTCAACAGTCCTACCAATGCTACGAGCTCAATGGGTAACACAGTTATCTTAGAGAGCGGATCTTCTCACTCGTTAGCCTGTGACACTGTTGATTATTCTTCTAACCCTAACCAGATAGTATGTGTCACACAGAGCTCTGGACACTGTAAGTCAGATATTTAAATGGAATGTGACAAACAAACATGCCTGTAGTTCACTAGTTTATGGCCGTTCAAACGCACGTAACGCTTCCAAGGGGGGATATTATACAATGTGTGACAGACCATCCTTTTTGTCTTACAAATGGTCAAAAAGCGTGACATAAGGAGGGGTGTATAAGTTTCATCAATTTGTGTTACGTAACGTTTGAACGGCCCAGTTTTACAAATATATAATTATTCGGGTTGTTTATATGGGAATATGTTAGTACCGTACTGTTCTAGCAGGCTTTCATCCAGACAAAATTTTCTGTGCGCCTAGATTAAATTTAAGCTCGCTCACACGCGCCTAAAATACTCAATTTGTTTTGCGTCTATGGCTATAGGTCATAGGAGCATCTCTCGATTTCCGCGCGCCTAGACAAGTTTCAATGACCCTCTCCTCTAGTGTCTGCCAGTCACAGCTACAGCCTGCGTGTGACGTCAGACGGGTCCCCAGTCCCCGTCTCCGGCTCGTTCACATACGACAGCGACGAGACGCCCGTCATATATGACGTCACGCCTCGCTACACAGCCCCCGGGGGCCTGGTAGACCTACGCGGGCGTATATACACTGACAAATATCTGGACACTAATGAGGAGCAACAGGAGCAGGAGTACCTAGAGCGAGTGTTCTTAGGGCCCTCTCATTGCGAGCTGTTCCCAGCTGATTCCCCGGTTGAGTTGTATGGGCTGTCACTGGATGGGGAGGAGGAAGTGACGGGACATTGTGTGTGTATGCCTAACACAACTGATATCGGGTCTTTCAACGCGAGCATGCTGTTCTCTGGCCCGAAGGGACGGAGTGCTATTAGCAGAGACGCGCTGCTTGTGGACGCACAGCTACGGACATTCCTGGTGCAGTACTACCCCACTGTGCTAAGTGTGAGCCCAGCAATGGGTAGCGAGGAGGGTAACACTCTCGTAACAATAGGAGGAGAGTATTTCCATACTGACAAGGATAGAGTAAAGGTATTTGTAGATCAGTCAGAGTGTGATGTTGTGTCTAGTAGTATTGGTAGCATTACCTGTAGAACCTCAGGTCAGGTTATGGGGGCTACTGTGTACCCTGGGCAGAGAGGGTGGACTCTTAATGTGTGGGAGGGTACGTACTCTCTAAGCCAAATAGCAAGCCTAATGTCCATAGATAGTACAGCTTATTTAATCGAGAATACTAATTCCTATCCGAATATTTCAATTGATGAAATTGCTGTTAAAATATCCGGGTTCTTTGTTGCACCTCAAACGGGTCTGTATTCATTTTACACTTCATCTGGGATTATGTATATAAACACCTTGCCGTACCCTGATTTAACCGGTGGAGTTGAAGTGTGCAATGAGAACTATAAAATCCAGTTGCAGAAAGGTATGCTGTACAGTATATATGTGTATGCAGTTAATACTCTACCTTCAATTGGTGTATTTCTTTATGAAACAGAGTTTGTGAATTCTATTCTAAGTTCTGCTCGGAATGAACGCCAAAGAATCAAAACAGATAACAATCCTTATGACGAGTGGCAACGTATTACTGTACTGGATATTAACAAAGGGAATATTTCTATTCAGAACACGAGTATTCCTTTAGACTCGTTTGAAACTTGCTGCGAAATTTCACAGCTCATAACTACCACAGTTAATGTGAGCTGTAATACGACTTATACTAATATTACAAATTGTAATTTTACCATGGATGTAATATCAGAGGTTAATCACACTGAATGTCATACTAATGCGATAAATTTTATTTTCCAAGGCAATGTTTCTACTTTTCTAATCAACAGTTCTGCGGAATATATTGAAAATACACTCAATAATGCGAATTTCGCGATTTCGAACGCAGGAGGCGTGAACATGAGCGTGCTACAGAATGACACACATTTATCTTTAATGTGGCATTTCAGAGATATAGGAACAAGGGATGAGATTAGCCTCGAAATCTCTCAGTTCGTTTGTAGCAGTAACGAATCTTCAGTTACTGATATTCCAGTTAATATTATCTCTAGCGGGCTAGATGCTGACACAGAATTCAAACTAACTTTCGATAATAATATTAAAACCGAACCGATTCCATTCACAGCTGACGAGGATCAGATTAGGCGGGCTATCGAGAATCTATTCATTAGAAAGTGCCTGTATCCAATCGGCATTGATTATCTCCTGCAGAGCTTTGAGTCGGATAGTTATACTGGAGCCCAGGAGCCATTCTGTGAGAAGAGATCTGTTAAGAATCCGTATTATATATTCTATGCTAATTCCACTTATGCTAGTTTGAATGGAGGTTCCTTGGAACAGCTGGATGAATTTGATGCGAGAGTATACAAGTATCTCTGTTTGGCTTTTAAGGGACACATTTCTATCAATCTCTATTTGGGTGTGAGGTGGCAGAAAGAAGATCTAGAATTTATATTCAGTCACATTTCAATAACTTTGGATATGTTCATGGGAGTGAACTCAGATTGGTATTATAATTGTGAAAATATATTTGAAAAGTTGATTGTGCATGAAGTGTTTGCTGGTATATCAGGTGCGTCTGGCTATTCTATTAACTATATTCGCATTAAACGTTTATCTAGCCAGGTGTACGTAGATGAGGTTATATTCGCTAAGAACTACGCTCATATTATGCGTTCTGAAGTGAGTCCAGTTAGGCCGAATGGTATTTTTGTAGACGCGACTACGATTGAAATTATCAACTACATAACTGTCAATAATATTACACAGCTCAGTTTCGATTTAAAATTGACTACGTTTGAATGCGGGTATGATTTCCCATTTATTACTGTCGCTTATGAAGAATTCAATTCCGCTCAAACACAATTGAATATAACTCGAATCCAACACGCGTCTCCCCCGATACAGGGCAACTTCACTTTGTCACAAAACTCTAAACTAACTCCCCCTATCGATGTACAAGCCACCACTACCGATCTAAAGAATATTCTAGAAACAACATTTCAAGACGGAGCTCTTAGCGTGTCTCGGTCTGGGGACTGTAGAGGGTATACCTGGTATGTTGAGTGGGTGCAGTCAGGAGGCGATAAGGAAACCATGGATGTAGATGATGCGTTTGTGAAGCTATTTGGTGACGTGTCAATTGAGGTGTCTGTTAAAAGAAACGGTAGTCTCCACTTGGCTTATATCCCGGGAGATATGTTGCGTAATTCTCACACCTCTCCACAGGTGTTAGTGTTCGTTAACGACGTGCCAGCTTCCTGTATAATCGGGAATTGTGACTATGAATACTCGTCTCATGCTACTCCTGTGATAACCAATGTTATGCCTAGTTCGGGTAAGAACGGATCCATGGTTAGTATTACTGGTACTATGTTTGGGAATAATTCGGCAGGCATTTACGTGTTGATTGGAGATACTAACTGTAATCAGGTGGAGCTTATTGGTGGCACTGAGATCAGCTGTGTTCTGCCGTTCCACGCGTGTGGTGTTCTCCCTTTCAAGATAAATATCCCTGGTCTGGGGTTCTCGACCAGTTTCCCGTTTGAGTATAGAATGACTTTAATCCGGTCTGCTCCTTCTGTTCTCAGCACTAACGGAGGAACACTGCTTACCATAACTGGGTATAGCATGGGCAGCTCTATAGCAGATACTTCGGTTAATATATCCTTAAAAGACTGTGTGGTTATTCACATTAACGATACGCATTTACAGTGCAGGTCGCCTCCTAATCCAATCGGTTCACACTCCATTACAGTGGTTATAAGAGGAGTATCGGACAACAGCCTACAAGCAACATACGCAGTTATTCCGTCCCCCAATATATCAGGTGTTGAGCCGAGCACGCTGGGAGTCTGTGGCGGACTTATTACCATATTAGGAAGCAACTTTGGGGATGACCTATCTCAGTTAGATATAACAATTGGAGAATCTAACTGCTTGAGTATATCACTTGAAAGTGATACACGAATAGTATGTACTGCAACACCTATTGGCCCAGGCATTGCTATATTAACTGTCACACATTCACTTAATGGAAGCGGGACTTTCAACCTAACTTATGAGCTTTCAATTGATAGCTTTACACCTTTGATAGGGTCTCCATTGGGCGGATCAATTCTTGGTTTCAGTGGATACGGATTCTGTTCATCAGTTGATGACGTAAACATAACGCTATCAGATAACGAGTGCTATGTACGCTACGTTAATAGCACGTATATTGAGTGTGAGGTAGCATCAACCTCTCGAGAGCATTATGTGGATAACACGGGATACAGCAGTCTATATGGCTACGGTTATAGCTGGAATCCTAGCAATATTACGGTAATAGCTGGAGACACGGTTAAGTGGACATGGTATGGTGCTCAGCTGATTCAGTATAGGGTTGTTCAGACTTATGAGAATGGTAGCGATTTTGTTGGTGGTTTTATAAGTGATATGAGCTCGGTTGGTGCGTTTTCTCATAGTTTCTATACTCCGGGTGTTTATTACTACAGAAGTTCTGAACCTACCATGAGTGGAGTTATTCATGTATCCGAAATTCCATCTTATATTTCTGAAATAGTATTCCGTGTGAATGGATTTCCCCCTTCATCAGTTCCCTCTCTACCGCAGAATATAACTGCCACCCCGTTAGTAGACACCTGTGCTACTCCTCTGCCATATGTGTCTAGTAATAACAAGATGCAGTTCTTATTCTGGCGCTGTTTGACGGGCTCAGTGCTCTCTGTCTCCCCAGCTGCTGGCTACTGGGGAGAGAGTATACAGGTTACTGGGACTAACTTTATGGGTTCCGAACTAGCTATTACTCTAGGTGGTATGTACCCTTGTGAGGTTATTGAGAAGAATAACACAGTAGCTGAATGTCTGCTGAGCGAATATTTAGTCCCCGCATGCCTCCCATTACTAATCAGCGTGGCCTATGGAACACACGGGTTTGCACTGCTCTCAGCAAAGAGCACTTACACCTTGTACCCTACAGTTACTAGCGTGTATCCATTAACTGGCTCCACTGAAGGCTGCACTAACGTGACTGTATCAGGACAGGGACTGAGTAACGTAACACAGGTTAATATCGGTAATGAGTGCGTGATACTAACTCAATCTTATAACCAGATTATATGCAGCACGAGTAAGACCAGTGTTGGTAGTTATTCTATTGAGGTACACACCTGTTCAGGGGTAGTATCACACAGCCAAGAATACAGCTATTCCTTTACACATACGCCACAAGTCAATCAGATATCAGTAACAGAGGGTGCAACCAAAGCTGTTGTAACTATCTCAGGGAATTATATCAACACAACAGACGTCACAGTCTGGATAGGGGAATATGTCTGTGTGGAAATACAGTTCATATCCGCTAGCCTGATACAGTGTAACATTAGTAATCTGACAGTAGGGGACTATTTGGTGAGGGTATTGGTACAGGGATTTGGCTGTGCTTTGGTTTCCAGCAGCATTAGCACTATATCTGTTGTGGGAGAGATTACTAGCTTCTCACCAGTAGCAGGGAGTGTAGAAGGATGTACTCACCTTACCATATATGGATACGGGTTCTCTTATGATTCCACTGTTACTATTGGTACGAATGAATGTGATATAAGGAAGGTTACTTTCAATCAGATTGAATGCACTACTAGTAAGTCTAGTTTAGGCACTAAGGTAGTGTATGTATATGTTAATGGGATAACAGTTACAACGAGTGATACTTTTACCTTTTCTGAATCTCGTACGCTCTCAATCAATGGATTGTCCCCATTGAGTGGGAGTGGGGGAAGCATCCAGATTACAGGGAGCAATTTTGGCACAGATTCAGAGGGCATAATTGTTCAATTCGGTTCCAACTTGTGTACCGTCTCAAGTGTGGGAAACACAACCATCACATGCCAACTCCCCTCTACACTAATCGCCAGTGTCTACATACCTCTGGTAACTAGGTATGCCTATGGCTGCTCTCAGACTTCTCTGTCTTACGAATACGAACTCGTTGTTGATGACGTAACATTATACAGCAGTGTAGCTGGGAGAAATATCCGGCTAACTGGCTACGGGTTCGATCCGCTAAATATAACTATAATAATCTGTAACAAGTCCTGTCAGGTTGACACCTCCAATTCCAGCTCTCAGGTGATAATGTGTCGCGCGCCACCGAATCTACTGTCTAATTCCGAACTCGACTACAGCAACAGAACTTGCAGCATAAGTGTTAGTCTGGATTCTCAATCAGAGTTGCTACAAGATGCGTTCTATTACACAGCTGTGCTAACATCGCAGGTATCAGCTGTTAGCCCAGCCAGGGGAGGGACCGGAGGGGGTCTTATTCTTAACATAACCGGTGAGGGGTTTGGTAACTTACAAGCTAATACTACCGTACTATTAGGACAGCTACAATGTCAAGTTACTTCTGTAACGAATACAGAAATACAGTGCATTACCCCTGTCAGTATTCAGACCCATGAAGTAAAGGTAGAAGTTCATATAGAGGACATGGGATACGCTAGTTCTAATGTTACATTTGAGTTTATTGACGTTTGGTCTTCAACGTATACCTGGGGAGGCGAGGGAATTCCTGTTGAAGGAGATTTCGCTGTTATAAGCCAGAATCAAACTATTTTGTTGGATATTTCAACTCCAGTTCTATCATTTCTCCTTATCCGCGGTAAGCTCATATTTGACGAGAGAGACATAGAGCTTAACTCTGAGTATATTCTCATTACGGACGGAGGTGAGTTACAGGTAGGGACAGAGGATAGTTACTTTAAGCACAATGCTGTTATACGAATACACGGACATGCCCGCAAGATAGAACTCCCTGTGTACGGTAGTAAGGTGCTAGCAGTGAGGGACGGTACTCTAGAGCTGCATGGTAAGCCAATTCCCGTGACTTGGAGTAGACTGAATAACACAGCTATAATCGGTGACACTGAAATTGTAATAGAGCATGAGGTGAATTGGGAGATCGGTAATGAGATAGTGATAGCGACAACTGGGTTCGGTCCTATTGGCAATGAGAGAGTGGTGATTACAAACGTTACTGTTGCGAATGGTACCACAAGGCTAGGAATCGATCCGCCCTTACAGCATGAACATCTCAGCTTGACAATGTCAAACGGAGGTCAGGAATTGCCTCTGAAAGCCGAAGTTGGATTGTTATCGCGAAATGTCGTGTTTGAAGGTTCGGTTAACGATGAATGGACCGAGGTGATAGAAGCTTGTCCGCGCGAATTTAACCATGACCAGCATGCCACTCAGTCCTGTTTCCAAGGTAGGTTCGGTGAGGAGATAGGGAGCGACCAGTTCGGGGCACACATCATGATACACTCTCCCACACACCAGGCCCAGGCTCGCATTGAGTATGTGGAGGTTAGAAATGCCGGCCAGGCCTTCAGACTCGGTCGCTACCCCATACACTACCATGTAAGTGGTAACGTGTCGCATTCCTACGTCAGGGGGTGTGGCATACACGATACGTTCAATCGAGCTGTTACGATACACGCAGTGCATAATCTGCTTGTGGAGCATAACGTAGCGTATAATGTTAAGGGACACGCGTACTTTCTGGAGGATGGCATAGAGACTGGGAATGTTATACGATACAACTTGGCTATATTTGTTCGCTCTTCCAGCAGTCTCTTGAATGTAGATGTTACTCCTGCCGGCTTCTGGATAACTAACCCGGATAATATCGTGTCGCACAATGCGGCTGCGGGCGGGACGACATTTGGGTTCTGGTTCCGTTTGTCTAGGCACCCAGGGGGCCCCAGCTTTAATTCCGCAATATGTCCTCGTAATGTTATAGTGCGCGAGTTCAGAAACAACACTGCACATTCCCACGGGCGCTATGGACTATGGATATTCCCAACTTACACACCCAAGCTCCATGGTACCTGTGACTCAACTGTACCCGCTGTGGCTCTGTTTTCAGACTTCCTTTCTTGGCACAATATGCGAGGCGCTGAGTCAACAGAGACGGGGGCTGTCCATTGGCGGAATTTCAATCTTATAAGCAATGAGTTAGCAGGCATGGAGATAACAGTGCCTAGTATCTGGCACACGGAAGAGGAAAACGGGGGGCTGATTTATGACAGCTTTGTAGCCGCGAGAATTCCAGGGATAGAGGAGAACTTCTGTTGCGTAGCTGGGGTTAAAACCGGGCACAGTCTCGGCTCTACATTTCGCAATATAACATTCGCGTACTTCGACAAGACTAGCTGTAGTGCTATAGCAGGATGCTCCCACTGTAAGTCGAGACAAGGGGGGTGGGAGGTCAGATGGAGCGCAGTTAGCTTTGTGGAGTCTCCCTCTAAGCTAGCGTTTCTGTGGGAACACGAGACTGTACATGCGGACATGGACGGTTCTATTGTGGGACAGAATGGGTCGTATAACATAGTCCCGAGCATGGGTACTCTGCCTACTCAAAAGTGTGTGTTGAATGTAGGCGAGCTGTCGATTGGGGCTCATTATGGTAGCTATTGCTGGGATGTAGAATTTAGGAGAATGGCATGGAACAAAGCTAAGCCAGAGTCCCTGCTCTACGTGAATGCATTAGTCTCGAATGAACACGGGACTAGTGTGGTGCCATTCAAGTTTAAGCGGTTAACTCACCCCAATGGGTGGATGGCGCTGTTGATAGTGAACTCAGTCAATACGTTACTTTTTCAGAATCTAACTCACATCACGAACATTAGCTATAAAGCGGGGTTCTTTGAGATTGGCCCTGAAGAGGATTTGTGGATTCGACACAGCTTTAGACAGGAACCAGATTATCTACAAATATTTAAAGATCAAGAAGTGTCCAATAATGAAGACATACCCCAGCGACCTAATGTAACACACGGAGATTGGCACTTTAACCATTCCTCTCTAGACCTCTACTACATAGTATCCGGTATCGATCTAGTTAAGCCTAGTACCCTACAAACAAAACTTACTATTTACCAGTGCTACTTTGAGGGGTGTGTTATTCCGGTCCCCCCTCCCCCTCCCACTGGCAGACCTGACATATACAAGCGTTGGAGTAACGCCTCTGCCTGGATAGACCCAGAGTACGGAATAACCGGACCTCCATCAAACGGAGATGACGTATTCATCCCGTCTGAATGGTGGATGGTGATAGATGTAGAACTCCCATCTATTAGGAACCTAACTATCCTAGGAGTGCTGGAATTCGAAGACGATTATATAGACTATGTTTTGAACGCGACGTATATAGTTATTCTAGGCGAGAGCGCTGGCCTTATAGCAGGGCTGAATGGATCTTTTACGCGCAACATTCATATTAGACTGTTCGGAGATCACAATACACCAGAGTTAGTTTACCCAGGAGCGCCTATAATTGGGTCTAAAGTAATCGCTAACTTCGGTCTGTTGCAGTTACGTGGTGTAGTACCTAATGTTGCGTGGACATTTGCAAACTATACAATCAATCAGAACACAACTACTATTGTGCTAATCGAGACAATTGATTGGGGAATTGATGTCGAAATTCTTATTACGTCATCATCATTCGATCATTTTCAGAGCGAAGTAGCTGAAATATCTTATATCGATGGAGACCGTAAGACCATTTACGTTAAGAGTAGTCTCAAGTACACACATCGTGTGGTTATAGGCACCACTGATAACGGAATAGAGTATATTCTACGACCTGAGGTTGCACTGTTGGGCCGTAACATTGTTATTGAGGGCGTAGACGAGCCTGCTGGGAGCGTTTCTCAGAGAGACTTCGGAGCAAGAGTTGTGTCGTCTCGAATTGATTTTGGCAACAAAACGCACTTTGCAACTACTTTCCTTGAAGGTGTTAAATTCTACCACGGCGGTCAATACGGATACACAGACTCTTATGATCCCAGATATGCTCTCTCATTCCTCAACCTGGGAACACCGATTAGTAACACCTCGTTTGTTCGCTCCTGTGTGTTCCATGATTCCAGAAGTCCAGCACTTGGTGTGTTCAACTCGCACAATATTGAGATAAGCGATAATGTTATATACGGTACCATCGGAGACTCAGTAATAATATCAGGAGATCATATCAACCTCACACACAATCTAGCCGCACAAACTAAATTCCCAAAGTACTTTCTAACAACGGTAACATCAGGACTTCTCCCACATGTGACCACGTTTGATTTGACGAAAGCAAACGATCTGAAACTTCGCTACAATTCAGCTGCTGGGTCTGATTATATTGGGTTTCATATCAACGGAGAACATTGTGATGAGATTAATACGGACAGACAATGGTGGGGAAATATTGCACATTCAAATCTCCATGGTATCCATATGCTGTATAATGACGGTGTACCTCACTGCACTAAGGTATCCAACTTCACGTCATATCTGAATTGGGATTGGGGCGTGTTCACGTACACGAGACACCGTATGCGGTTTCAAGATTTGATCCTCGTTAATAACCGCATTGGGCTACACGCTATCGTATATGAGCCCCATTCTCGACAGCATAGCACCTCTGATAAATATATAAGCATTGAGAACAGTTTGTTTGTTGGGCATTCGGATGTTGTCAATTGTAGCGAATTGTTTTCTCGACCGAAATACGAGTCACGGACCTCAAAATGGAGGCCTTCTTATTCTGCCAACGGAGGAAATGTTGGCTTAACCCTCGCTACTTTCATGTCAAATAGGGGTGCGGCTCCTAACAAGCCATACGATAAGCTCCTTAGCTATTCTGCTATAAGCGGAATAACGCTGTTGGATGGAGTTACGTTTGCTAACTATTTGGACAAGTGTGGAGATAAAGCTATACAATCACATAGGGTATCAGGTGATGCTATGCATCCTGTTGAGATACGAGATTGCCATCGGTCTAATGTAGATCAAAACTCTACATTCTTCATTTACAGACCGTTACTAAGCTGGGTAGACCCATCGGATTGTGTAGATTTAGACTGCGATGGCCCAAAGAAAGTGTTGATAAAAATGCTGGACTCTTCTTTCCTTGGGTCTGCAAGCGAGATTGTAGCTCAGTCGGAGTTTGAATGGGGCGGAGATAGACGCAGGGGATTGGGGGATTATAGAATTCCTATTTCAATGCAAATAAATAATGACGGCAGTAGGGTTAATATTACAATGAGGTACCCCAACAAAGGGATTTACAGAGATGAGGGTTGCCAATATAGGAGTGAATGGCAGTCCTATTTGTGTCCTGATGTTAACCACGATATGATGATAGTAGAGAGTTTGGATGCGGACACTGAAACGCGGCGAATCTCGCCTGTAGGCTTAGCTGCTGACGGTTTTATTGATATTATAAACGGGCCGATGGACCACGGATGGTGCCTTGGCTACACATGTCAAGAACGCATATCTACCTTCTACACGATTGTGCGTAACGGACTTAACTACTCACTAGCTTTCACCGGGACTAATCCACAGGTGCTACGCGTGTTCCTGTTGAACCCTGACCTCTCCCGAGCTATTGTGGTTGGGCTATTCTACCCCAGCCCTCAGCGTCTGGACGTGTACAACGGAGGAAATTATATTGTGCCAACAAACGGTGTCCTGGGTACGAACCTTAGGTATGTAGACACGCGTGATCCCGAAACCAAGGCCCAGTATGTGCCTACTGTCAGTCTGAACCCAGGAGCCAATTTCTATGACAGATCCAGTCTAACTATGTACTTTGTTGTGAAGGGAGATTCAAAGATTAAGCTGGAAACTACCATGGTGATTCACCTGAGATTTGATCTGGCATCTATAACCGTTGATGCGTTCTTTGAAGAGAATATTGTGAGCAATATCGCATTGCTTATCGGCATACCCGAGTCTAAGATTCGTATCACGAATATAGTTGGCATTCCTAGAATAACTAGGCGACAGATACAGTCAATAGCAACGAATGTGACTCTAGAAATTGAGATAGGTGACCCTCCTCAGAATACGACAAACCTCCCATCATCCGACACCTACACATACGTGCCACCCGCCACTAACCAAACCGACACAATTAACACAACAACAACACCACCCTCTACGCCTAATGCTACAAACGTCACAAGTCTGGGGTACACACAGCTGTTGAATATTTCTAGCACTGTTGTAGGAGTTACGCAGTCAGGGGAATTAGAGGCTGCGATTGACGCTAACATAGATACAGTGACTGTAGCCAACCCGCTGCCCGCTCCAGAGAGAGCTAATTACACGGGACTAAATGATAGCGCGCTTAATGCCACGCAGTTAGCTGGTCTTCCTCTCTTCATCTCAGAAAATGGATCTTCAATTGAATATTCCACTTACAAAGTTCCGGAAAAGCTAAACTTTTACCAAACACCTTTTGATGCAAACGAAACTGTGCAATTCGGGCAGCCGCCGCTTCTATTTATAGCTGACGAGAATAACCAAGTGGTCTCTGCCCTGATACACATGGCAGACGAATCTTGGAAGCTGACTGTCTCAATCCATACCGGTTATGGACACCCGAACGCGGTTTTATCCGGTACAACAACTGTGGCGTTTGTAGCGGGCTGGGCTAACTTTACTGATATAGCAATTTCCCATGCTGGCGCTTATAAGCTAGACTTTAACATTACAACCCCGAACAGTAATATCAGCGTATCATCCAACTTCTTATACGTCAAGGAACGAATTATAATACTACACATTATTAAGCATGTAGTCTCTACTAACGAGACGGTTGTGTTTAGCCCCGCTCCTCTCATAGAGCTAGTTGATATCGGGAATGGAGCACGTGTTACAAACCACGATTGGAAGGGTTTGGATTGGGTTATTCAGGCTTTTCTAATTAGCTATAGCGGACATGGTGAGTTTATAGGCAAGACAATGAGGAACTTCACACTGGGGCTAGTAGAGTTCTCAGACATATCTATTCACTCTTTGGGTAACTACTCTATACGATATAACGTGTATACTGTTCCAGCATCTAACTATTCTCTAAGTGTCACACACAAGTCTGTTATTGTTAAAGAGAGAAAGCTGTATCTGACGATTGACAGACAGCCTAACGACTGTAATGAGACTGTGGTATGTGGAGACCAGCCTGTTATTAGCATCAGGGACCAGGCTAACGGGGAAATAGTACAGAACATAGGCTGGAGAGATAGAGTGTGGGAACTACATTCCATTCTCTATACTAGCTTACAACAGGAATTCCAGCTTAACGGTACTATAGATAATGCTATTAATGGGACTGGAACAGTTATGTTCGAAGATCTAACCGTGTTTGGGGTTGGATTCAACTTCTATATTCAATTCAACATATCTACTAATCCCGCATCTAGTTACAATGGACTGTGGATTAATTCTGACGCATTCGATGTAAATGAACGTGTATACTATTTGGATGTCCATACTATACCGTTTGACTGCAATCAATCTATTGTATGTGCTGTGACTCCTGATGTAGGCGTATACGACTATGGGACTGGTGAGATTGCTCCTTACTTGAATAACAGCTGGGAAATAACTGTTTCTATTCATGTCAACCCACCCCCACGTGTTGGTAGCATACTAGGGTACAATAATACAGCTTTAATGGATTCCATAGCGAGTTTTAACAACTTTTCAATATCAGAATATGGTGATGATTATATAATTAGCTTTGATTCAAACTATGGACATACAGTACAATCATTTGGATTTGATGTTCGTTATGTAAATGACCACACCCCGATATTTCATCTCCCCACCTTGAGTTCAGTTTCTATATTCGAAGAGAACATCACTGGCATTATAATAACCACTTTTTATGCTACTGATTTAGACCAAGGCTCACAAGGAGATGTTTCTTATTCAATCCAATCAATGAACCCAGTCGTGAGTGGGGTTATAGCTATTAATGGGACGAATGGGAATCTAACATTGGTAGCTCCCATAGATAGAGAGATATCTCCAAACAATCCGATTAGTGAGATTGTATTGACCATCAGAGCTTCTGACCTGGCTTATCCCGAAAAAGTCAATTTCGCAGATTTCACATTCACAATTACTGTTCTTGATATTAACGACAATTCTCCTATTTTTCCCTTCCCACAATGGATAGGAAATTGCCTTGAGAATGAACAGAATGGATCTACCTTTGCCACTGTATTTGCTAGTGATTTTGATTATGGACTCAACAGTGAGATCAGATATTCCCTAGTAGCTGAGGGTATTGACTATCATCTGTTTGGTATAAATCCAATCCTTGGAAAGGTGTATGTTCTGAATGAAGATTTGATTGATTTCGATAACTATTCCCTTCCAGACGGTACTGTATATGATTATATTATAGTGGCTAAAGACCTTGGGTACCCCTCAAGGAATTCTAGTGCCGATTTGAAAATCACAGTTTTCAATGTCAACGAATTTGCTCCTGTATTCCAAGCGCTACCACAGTACAGTTTTATTTTCGCAGAAGAGAACAATGTTACTCTATTTGTGGCACAGGTGAATGCTACTGATGCTGACTACGGTAATGAGGGTGTTGTAGGCTATTCATTGCCTCAGCACTCTGATATATTCTCTATTGGACAGACTAATGGGAGCATCACAGTTACAGGTATATTTGATATTTGATATAAAACTTATAACGAATTTTATTATTATTTTCTTCTAGTTAGCAATTCCAATATCTTTACACTATAGTAGAACCTCGTTAGTACGAACACAATTAATGCGAACATTATTTCAGTCCCCTTCAAAGTATTTTCATTACAAATGATACTGGTTAATACGAATTCCGGATAAGGCGAACGCATTTTGATAGTCCCCTGGTGTTCGTACTTACAAGGTTCTACTGTATTTTATCATATTACGTACTATATTCCTATATAGGGCGACTCGATTACGAATTAGCATCATCCTACGATTTATTGGTACAGGCTTATGACTATGCCATAGGATCTCCACCTAATGGCCACCCGGGTATAAAAACTACTGATCTACATTTGCTAATAAACTTAACAGATATTAATGATAACTTCCCTCAGTTCTCTGAAACCAACTATTCAGCTACTCTGTTTGAAAATGTAGCGATTAACACGACTGTTTTAACTGTCAAAGCAACAGATGAAGATTCGGATATAAATGGAGAATTGTTATTTCATATCCAACAAACTTTCCCAACGAATAATAACATCACTTACTTTACAATTGATCCGGACACTGGTGATATTAAACTGAATTCCTCTCTCGATCTTGACTTTGTTCAGTACCCTGTTACTAATATTGTATTAACAGTGACTACTACAGATAAAGGCAGTCCGTCTCTATCTAACAGCACCAGTGTCACATTCTCTGTTGAACAAGTTGACGAGTTCACACCTCAGTTCACACACGGTAATATCTCCGTTAGTATTCTAGAAAACCAGTCTCCATCTCTGGTTATATTCGACGGTAATGCGACTGATTCGGACTATGGATTAGGCGGAGAGTTCTTATACAAGAAGAGAGATGGCAATGGCTACCTATCTCTATTTAGCCTAGATTCTGACACTGGAGTTGTGACAGCCCCGGCTCCATTCGACAGAGAATCGATAGACTCATATTCACTAATTCTAGCTGTAGAAACTATTCCTACCAACTCCATATACAGATCTGCAACGGTTAATGTACAAATTACAATTCTGGATGAAAACGACAATCCCCCTGTGTTCTTACAGTCTCTGTATAGAGTAGAGTTTGTAGAGACAACTCAAGTGAATAGTAATGTCTACCAAATAACGGCTACTGACAGAGATATTAACCTGAATGCTAATTTGCAATACGAACTTAAACATGAAGACTCTTCAGGGGTTTTTTCAATAGACAGCTTGACAGGTGCCATTTCATTGATAGTTGATCTAAATTTAGAATCTCCCGCGGTTACGCTTCCAACAAATGAGACTTTCAACTTAACAATAACCGCTTTTGACAGGAGTGACAACCCTTTGTATGCCACAACTACAATCCTAATGGTAGTAACTGGTGTTAACGAATTCTCTCCCGTATTCAGTACGCCTGATAATCAGACATTCACTGTTAAAGAAAACATAACACTTAACAGTCTCATTTTAAGTGTACTAGCAACTGATGGTGATTTCGGACCTCAAGGTGTTGTGACGTATATAATAGTGTCTGGGAATAATGATGGGAAATTCGCTGTTTCCCCTAACAGTGGAGAGATTAGCTCGGTTGGAGAATTGGATAGAGAGACTGTGGATACCTATAAGCTAGTTATTGTAGCGATAGACTCAGATCCATATATAAGTGGACGCAGGGAGAGCTCTGTTAACGTTGAGATAAGAGTTGAAGATGTTAACGATAACAAACCGATTGTACAACAAACAACATGTAGCTATTCTATACCAGAAGATACTCCTATTGGCTATAACTTATTCTCTATTTCAGCAACAGACAGTGACATCAATACAAACGCAGATATTGAGTTCCTCATTACGATTAATTCTCATTTCTCGATCGACCTAACAACAGGGAATGTGTCTTTACAGTCTGCTGTTAACTTTGAGACTGTTCCCTCCTACACTGTGTATCTGAGTGCTAGAGATAAGGGCTATCCCAGTCTCACATCAGATGTGCTACAGTGCTCGATTGCTATAACCGGTGTTAACGAATTCGCTCCCGTATTCGGTAATACCTTATACTCGTTCTCTGTTTCTGAGAACTCTCCGGTGTATACCGTGATTGGGAGCGTGGCTGCTAGCGATAGTGACGCAGGTGTTGATGGGGAATTAACCTACGCCGTAGTACAAGGAGATACTCGTTTCACTGTTAATAATCAAGGAAATGTGTTAGTTTTCGGTTATTTAGACCGTGAGGTCGATACGCTACCGATTACACTTAATATTTCCGCTACAGATGCTCCTGGTGGCTCACTGCAATTCTCAGCTTTTACCACAGTCAGCATACAAGTGTTGGATATTAACGATAACGCTCCTGTATTCGCAATCAACCACCAATACAAGTCTATCGCAGAGAATACTCCGGTTAACACAAGCATTGCACAGTTCTATGCTACTGATGCGGATCAAGGCACGAATAGCGCTATTCTATATAGCATTTCTACTCCTGGGCATTTTAACATTGAGCCTAGTTCTGGTGTGGTGTCTGTTGGGAGTCAATTAGACCGCGAAACAGACCCTACGCATTCAATAGAAATATCCGCAATAGACCAAGCACTGCAAGACAGGAAGACTACTGTAGCTACTCTGTTTGTTAATATCGAAGACGTGAATGACAATGCTCCTATATTCAGTAGCCTGCATTACTCAGTTGTTGTAGAGGAGGATACGCTTGTTGGTATGGGGATATTAACTGTACAGGCATTTGATTTGGATATTGGTACCAACGGGGATGTTCTGTACACGGTTATATCTCAATCAGCTGATTATTTTGAGATTGAATCTAGCACTGGTGCTATTTCGATTGCTCGTACCTTGTCAGGAGCTGATATTGTGCATAACCTAACACTGGGTGCTGTGGATCGTGGTCAAGTGCCCTTATCCTCTACAGCTACTCTGACTGTATACGTTACTCCAACCAATAAGTACGCACCGCAGTTCGTATATTCCGATAACTACACTGTATATTTGGAGGAGAATAGTGACTACGAATATCCTATATTGAATGTGACAGCTGAGGACTCGGATCTAGGCAGTATAGGAGAGGTTGTTTATTCTATTGTTGGGAGTTATAGTTTCTTGTATATCCACCCTTCCACTGGTGCTATTACTCTACTCACACCGTTAGATAGCGAGCTGTATAGAGACACTATACTATTGCAAGTACAAGCGTCTGATTTAGCTACTGAGAAGTATAGGAAAACTTCTCACGCTAATGTTCTTATAATCGTTATGGATGTTAATGATAACTCGCCTTTCTTCCCTCTCCAGCTTTACTCTGTAACCATACCAACTAACCAGGAGATTGGACAGGTTATTTCCCTTGTGGCTAGCGATAGAGACTCGGGGGTTAATTCTCAGCTGTTGTACAGTGTAACTGGGGATTCCTGTCCGTTCTATACAAACACTCTTATTGGGGGCGTGCATTATAACGGACAGATTCTAGAAGCTGGGAGAGAGTATAGTATAACGTTAATTGCTACTGATCAAGGGGCACCTCAGATGTATGGTAATACGTCTGTTGCTATTAAGGTATTGCTTGGTAATAAGTACGCACCAATTTTCTTGTCTCCTCCCAATGAACTCTCTGTCAGCGAAGATATGGGAATAAATACAAAGATTCGTACGTTTGTAGCTGTTGACTTTGATGTTGGTGAATCTGCTGTTATAGAGTATTCTATTTCGAGTGGGAACATTGGAGATGTATTTGAGATTTCGAGTGATGGAGAATTATATTGTAGAACTACGTTAGACTATGAGGCTGTAGAACAGTATTCTCTGTCTATTGAAGCTGGAAATCCTAGTAACCTATTTGAGGTGAGATATTCCGCGATTTCAGTGGAAGTGGTTATTCTAGATGTTAATGATGTCCCTCCGAAATTTATGTTAAATTCTTACACTTTTTATTTCGCATCTAATTTCAAATCAGGTGACCAGATAGGCTGGCTTAATATCACCGATGACGCATTATCTACCGGTTCTACTCTATACAGAATCTCGTCTGGAGATGATTTTAGTATATTTTCACTTTCTAATAATGGTCTTCTCTCTTTATCTCAAGATTTCGATCCAGATTCTCATTCTATAACAGCACTTGCTGTAGAGTATCACGATGGTTTGTATACAGCTACAACTACGGTTAATTTGATTGTAGAAGAGCCCAATATATACTCACCGGTATTCCTGAATGAATCTTATACGCTACAAATAATAGAGAATACTCTATTCCCCTCTAATATTACACAAATAATAGTTAATGATTCTGACACTGGGGATAATGGGCAGATAACTTTTGGTATTTCAGAAAACTCTTATTTCTCAATTCACCAGACTAGTGGTGTGCTCTCTCTCATTGCCTCTCTTGATTATGAACTGTTTCAAACCGTTAATTTTACTATAACTGCGGAAGATAACGCTTCGCCTTGGCAACGCAAATCTGCTGCAACTTCAGTTTACATTCAAGTTGTCAATGAGAATGACTCACCTCCACTTTTCACTGATATGACGTATACCTTTACAATTGAGAATAATACCAATATAAGCAGCATTATTGGGAGTATAACTGCAACTGATAAAGACTTTGCATCAACTCTATTTTACCAGTTTACCAGTAATAATGATTTCTTCGATTTGAATTCTCAATCTGGGGAAATCTCTGTTAAAAAGGAGTTGACAATTCAGGGTATATCGTTACCTGTATCAGTTAATGACTCGATACACCAAGATACCTCGCTTGTAATTATATCTGTATTTCCTGCCAACTTACATTCACCTGTATTCGAGCAACTAAATTACTCTAATTCAGTGTCTGAAGGAACTTATATTGGTTCTACTATACTCCAGCCAATTGCATCTGACCTTGATAATGGCGACAATGGAATAATTGTATACAGCATCTCCAATACACCTTATTTCGTTGTAAACTCGACTACTGGTGCTATTATATTATATCAGTCATTAGATGCTGAGCAATACCCAACTGAAATATCGCTATACATCACGGCAACAGACATGGCGCAACCTTCTCTCCGTAAATCTAGTTCTGTGAATATAACTATTTACGTTGCTAATGATAACGACAATTTCCCTGTGTTCTCCCAATCTGTCTATGAGGTATTCGTGGAAGAGGGAACAGCTAGGGACTCTATTGTCTATACAGTCAATGCAGTTGATAGCGACAACGAAGTTATAACTTACCAGATTATGTCTGGCAACATTGATAATGCGTTCTCTATAGATTCCAGTAGTGGTGTACTTTCGTTGGAAAGTGTCCCTTATATCGACGAGAATCCACTTTACAATCTACGGATTCAAGCTTCTGATCCGGGACAGAATATGGTAATTGCATCATTCGAGATTCGTATTATTCCTACAAATGACTATTCGCCTGTATTTTCTCTGACTAATTATTCATTTGTACTTACATCCTCTGTGAATGTTGGGGCATTTGTTGGTAGCATTTCTGCAACAGATTTAGATACTGGAAATGAAGGGACTGTGTCTTATAGCATTATCACACAATCAAGCAACAGTTTTATACTGAATCCGATAACAGGTTCTCTCCATCTAATTGCACCAGTCAACAGCTCTTTGCTTAGTTACTCTATTACCGCACAGGCATGTGATGGTGCTGTTGTCGCATACCAACTATGTACAAACATATCATTCAGTATTGAAATACAACAAATGGAATTGGAGTATATTATTCAGCCAAATAGTACCTCTCATACACTCTCACTGCCTGGGATAAACCAAATCTCTTCATTCACTGGCTTTCAGATAATTCGTAACAACTCAGTTTTGACGTTAGAAAACTTGTCGCTGGAATCACTGACTTGTATTCCTAATTTGAAGCTTTCTCTTCAACTTAATTACCCTTTCGTTAAAATTATTATAAATCAAACTGATACACTCAACTCATTGCAAGAACAGTTGAGAGTGGGTATCAATAATTCGAGTTTCGCAATCACAACTCTAAATCTAATTCCCTCTATCACTAGTACGCCTGAATTCCAAAGATCCACGTATTACACTCACGTATTCTCATCCCATAAAGTTGGAGTTATCGTAACAACAGTATCATTAGACACTATAACTAATGAGTATGATAGAGTTTTATACGAGTTTTCTGGTGGAAATGAAGCCTCGATATTTGCGATAAAATCTGACTCTGGCATGATCTACCTGTACACAGAGCTACAAACAAACCGTCCTATTTATATACTGTCTCTTGTCGCAAAGTTATTCTACAATTCTGGGTCTCCAGTATTTGTAGAGTCTAGAACTATTCTATATATAATAGTGCAAGATTTAGTGTCATCTATTGTACAATCTATGTTGCTACCTCCCAATTTGAATCCTATAATAACGTTTCCTTCCAATGTATGGAGCAGGAATGGATCCCTTGAACAGAATGGGAATACATATACCATGGATATGTTAAGTTTCACAAGCAAACAGGATGAAATACAGGTATCTTTGGGGCATATTGATATTTCTATTAACACCCGAGTTAGATCTGAAATATTCTATTTTTATATTCCTAACAACAAAGTGTGGTCTACTCGACCTGTTTTCGAAATAATAATCTATCAAGACGTGTTTAACGGTCCACTTATTTCCAATTCAAGTTTAATACTTTATATATTTTCACAACCATACATATCACCTTTTGAAAACGGGGTTTCTTATTTTACTATTAACATTCCTAGTTCGGAGTTTAACTTGAAAGATAAAGATCAGTTAGTAGAGATTCCATTTGTGGTGAATTCAAACAATGGAACAATTACATTAAGCCTCTCTAAGGTTACACAATCTTCTCAATCTGATTTCTATATATCACTACCATACGATACTCTGTATTATAACGAGAAATTTTTGCTACCAATATATGCGAGTTATTCTCAATTAACAGTAACAACTTTCGAAATCAAATTGGATATTTCTGGTGATTTGAATTTCACTTCTTTTACCCCTGCTTCAGGCTGGACAATATTCTCACAAACAAATGGTCTTTCAACTGTTTTATACGGTGTGAATGACCTCATACTAAATTCATCAGTTAGTACCCCAAGTGACTCTGGGCTTATTGGCCACTTCGTACTAGAACACAGTGGATACTACACAAACAGCTTTGCTACTCTTGCAACTGAACTTAAACTTGTCACTGACAGCAAAGGGCTGGTCACTGGTAGTAACAATTATGTAGATTTTCTTCATATAAATGGTCTATCGAGGGTTGCTTCTATCCAACTATTGCCTGATATTCCCAATACTCTAATTTCGTTTATTCTTCAGAAAGATATCCTTGAGATCTCTAGCACTCTACTAGGTGTAGTCTCCATAATTGATCTCGGTATTTCTGCTATCGCTATTTCTAAGACTGGAATAGTAACTCATTTGAATGGAGAAAACTCTCAACTCAAATGTTCAGTTGATTCCGATGAATCTATAATGTTTATAGACTCCGCTTGTAACAAATTACATTTTAGCAATGACACTACTCCGAGACAGGTTGCCATAACAGTTATGTATAAAGACATTAGCGATATTCAATATGTGAATGTATGGAGATTCCAACAGGTTAGTGTAAACTCAGATTCGGACACTTTGAAACCAATTTATTCATGGTTGAATCACAATTGTGAACAAATGTATGAATGGACTAAGCTTACTATATTAGGTACTATTGTTAATATGAATTCTGAAACCAGACAGATTGATCTTACGAATCAATTAATTGTCCACTTAACTTACGATCCACAAGTGATATCTTTGATTTCTTTTAATCCTAGTTTCTATTTGCACCCAAAGAATCCAACACTTAAGATAATGACAGTCAATATATCCTTAGATATACAAGTGGAATCGATTACTATGGTTCCACTATTCATAACATTCTCAAATGCTTTCTCCTATATCAATGGTATTTCTTCTCTTCTCATAACTAATATAAGTTCTTCTATTTCAATAAACGAGGATTCTCTCGATGTTCTTACTTTCACTGTTAGCTCAAATTTCACTGACAAGAACAGAATAGGTGCTCTACAAAATTCTATTTTAATCGATAACACAACTTCTCTAGATTATATATTTGGGACTAACTATCTTCATGTTATCCCAGTTGATCCTACAAAGCTGTTTGTTGTTAGAAACGAGCTTCCAGAGATACGTTCTTCTCTTCTCTTCCATTCCACTTACTCATATCTGTTGCTAGTGCTGAGTAACTCCGTGGTTTGTGGTGGGGACCTGCTATACTCTACGACCAGTAGAGTCGACATTATACAAACTATCCCTTCTTCTGTGCTGATAGAAATTGAGCATTCACGTATTTCCCATCCTAACTCACTTCTAGCACTCGGCGGTATTCCATATCTCACTCAAATTAAACTTATTGGGATTTGGGCTAACCAAACACAGGCGTATATTAGCATTGATGAAGTCAGTGTAACCCATAACAATATTTCTCTCAACTCGATCGCTTCTTCTATTACTCTCGCTATAAATGATCCAACTATGCTGATTCTCCCCAGCCTCACGTCTGGAACATTGAGCGTTAGAAATGCGTCTAGTACATTTGGGTATATTACTTTATTTGTCTATCTGAACTCAGTACTATCTGACTCTCTGATAATTAGTGTCGTACATATCCCTTCTTTGGAAATATTCGCTGTTTCTATGTATACGGGAGCATCCTTAGAATTCCTACCGAAAATCGGCTCCACAGTATTTGAACCTTTTTCTATCAGAGCTGTATTAACGGCAGAAGACGGTTACTCGATTACCGTTACTTTAGATGATTACACGATACATTCAGATTCAAATTCCTCTCTCTGCGTCTCACAAGACACGTGTATTCTCTCTTCTGATGCAGTTTCTAACTTCCTCAACATAACAGGTAGATATGGGACGATGCACTCAAGTACAATATTAATCCTCCTCACCTCTCCAGTTGTTTCTTCTATAAATACAGCAGTGTTGGATAATAACGGAGTTCCAATTGGTAGCGTGCTGTATGGACTGAGGAATAGCTCCTTCTCTGTCGAACTCACATTTACCTTTGCTGGGCTATCAGGGGTATACAGTCTTAGTTCTCATAATCTGTCCTATTTCGCAGAATCTCTGACGATGACGAGCAGTCAAGAAGCGGTGAGAATAACCGCGAATAATAGTATTATCCTTGAATCTGAGTGCTCCAGTGTCCTAATCTCGATTCTATTCTTTACCTCAAATACTTCTCACTTATTTGAGTGTAACTACTTGCCAGCCCCTGGGTCTCCACATATCGGTAGCATAGTCGGTACCGCTATACCAATTGCTACAGACTCCCAATACACAGTTCCTCTCTATTTCCACTTCCCACAAGGCTCTACATTCGCAGTAGACATCGAAATTAAATACAACTCAACTGAAATGACTTTCTCACACCTAACAAAGACTGATGATTTCTCCATTACCAGCCCTCCTCCTTACGGAGATGTATTTCTACTCAGCTCCTTAGCCTCTTCATCTATCCATATCGGTGCACTGTCCAATGCAGCTAATCAGTCGGGCTTGGTTAAACTCGCAGACCTCTCATTTATACTCTCCCCGAACCAGACATCTCCTGTCATTACCATACATTCAAGCGAGCTTTTCTTATTGAATAGCCTTACTCAGAAGGGGAGTAGTAATCTAATTGGGGATCTTAATGATGACAACAAGCTAGACATGGCAGATATTCTGATCTTATCTCACTCTATAGCTCAACAACACTTAACAGAGGCCACTGAAGGGTTGAATAGTAACTATGACGTCACACGGGATGGTGCTGTTAATTTTGAAGATTTTCGTCGATTATTTTCCGCTCATTTTGGTATTCTTCCATTATTTCTGGATTATAAACTTCCCGAAGGCAACAATACTAATTTATGCAGTTTCTCCTTACAAGTTGAATTGTCGAATTCACAGCAATCTATCTACACCCATCTTGATGCAGATTCAATTAAAGTCTATATCGGTTTAATTAGCAGCTCTGATTTATCCGCCTACACGGACTGGCCTATCAATATAGGTTCATTCCATGCTCTGTATTACAATGGGGAAACAAGTGTTTTATTGTTTGAAGCGAGCCCTGAATCGGTGCCGTCTTTTTACACGCTGGACACTGGTGAGCCCCTACCCGAACCGCTGCTAACTTCTCGTCTCTTCATCTTCCTAGAATCCACTCAGTCCCTACCTCTCATTTCTAGCTTATTCTCAGTACAGACTCTTGATTCTCACTTAGAACCTATATCTACTTATGATATCTCTTTGTTGACTCCGTCCGGTGACCCGTTGCCCCTCCCCTCTACCATACACCCTCTGTTCACTTTATCGGATTTATACCAACTCGATAATTGTGATATTTCTGAACCAGAGTATACAGCTGCCCAATTATTTCTCTATATTGGAACCCCGACAATCTCTATATTTATCATTTTTATCTTGATTTTTATCATTCTTTTGATGGCTGTATACTTTACACGCAAGAAGAATAAGAAAACAGTTCAAATTCACACATCCGGTAGTGAGGAAAAGGAAAACCTTCAGGAATCGATTGACTCAGACAGTCCGTTGTATCGTGGCTTAACTTACTACCCAGATCCATCAGAGACTTATTCCCTTGCTCGTTCCCCTTCTCCATACAAAAACATGTACGAGAATCCAAACCTTGTAGAATCTGGCCAATTCGTACCTCCTATACACGACAGTAAGGACGATCAGATTGAAGACGATCTCTTGCATATTTCGCATAAAATTAGTTCGAAATCCGCAGTTCATCCTCTCATCCTGGAAACGCTCCCTGGTACTCCAAAGAAGCCGTAAGAATATCTCGATAAGTTCAATTTAATACTCACTTTATAGCATTAGTTTTTCATAGGATAAGTTGTTGCGTTTTACCACGAATCTTTTTAATGTTTTTATTTAATTTAAGCTAATTATAACTACTTTTATAGCTACTTACCATTACTTACAATCTATAAACATAATGCCTTTATCTGCTTATAGCACTAATTAGAAATGTCCACAACCCGGTCTTACCGACTCCACACACCACCCGTGAACAGCGACACAATTAAATTAAAGAAAGAATTATTCGAATTCGCCAGCAAAGGAAAATTGCCACAATTTAAGACACTTCTCTCCACGATGTTGAAAAATACAAATCCAGAAGATATATTAAATTCCAAAGACTTTAAAGGTTCCCCATTAATTCTAGCATCTCAGAGAGGACACCATAAGATCGTTAGCTATATTCTGAAGAACTTCATTAAAGATATTGACTTGGAATACGCAATGACGATTAGATCTGAGTTTACAGGACACGAGGTTCCAGGAGCTACTGCACTATGGTGTGCTTCTTTAGGTATTTTATAAATATGACTTTGTTATACTATGTCAGCCAACACCTTTCAGTATAAAAACCCGGCTTCGTAAAAGTGAATACAAAAATGACCTTGCATGTGCCTGAAAATTATATTAGAAAGGTGTATCAATGGCCGATATATGAGTAATTTATGATTATATTTACTCTTTATTTTATTGTTTTGGTTAGGTGGTCATTTTGACATAGTCCAAGAACTGGTAGAGGCTGGGGCTGACATTAACCATCCTAACGATACGAACTCCACTCCACTTAGAGCTGCGTCTTACCACAACAGAGTGAAGGTTATAGTGTACTTGCTAAGCCAGGGAGCAGATATTAGTATCTGCAATCACATGGGACAGGCGCCTGTGATGATCTCTGTGCTGAGAGAGAATGAAGAAGCTCTTCGATCCCTTGGTAAATTAAGGCAATCATATACAATGAACTCCCGTTATAATGAAGTCCAAGGGACCCTTCGTTTACATAAGCGGAGTAAAATAAATTAATTTATCCGTCTTGAGAAATTTTATAACTTCGAAGTTCTTGTTTTATCAATTTCGCTATAACGGACATTTACTGTGATGCAAAGTTTAACTATTCTATCATTTAACATTTTGTATTATATATTTATTACCTCTCAGTTACTTACGGCAAGGCGGACCTCAGTCAAACAACAGCAGCTGGCATTGACTCCCTACACATCACGATAGAACGCGAGGCTCACAAGATATTCACTCTCCTTATCTCCCTCGGCGCTAAGCTAATCTGGCCCACCCCTACCTCCTCTCCCGCCCCCTGCTATTACAACGTGCCAGAGGTATACCAGCCGCCTTGCCATATATTCGTAGCTGCCAAATGCCACAGTGCGTACGCAATGGAGTATCTTAGCAAACGCGCTGAGTGCACTCGGGAGTGCGAAGTGGATATGTGGCTAGTGCGCGGAATAGAACGCATTTGGGACTACCCTTCTCAAAATGTGATTGAAGCTTGGAGGAAAGCTCTTGAGCTGCGAGAAAACTATGGACTCGCTTACCCAGGGCTGCCTCCTATTGATTTATACGAAGGAGTACAGGAAATTAGAATGTTAAATGATGTGTATAGCATAAGCCAGCGACGGTACCTTATTCAGTGTGTGCTTATATCGGAGCGTGTGTTCGGACCACTCTACTGTACTTCCTGCGATATAAAGATTAAACTGGTCAACCATCTGTTCAGAGAAGGCACTGACCATCATTGGAAATGCTGCGAACTCTTGTATCAGTTGTTACAGGCAGTAGTTAAGCGGAGTTGGATGCCCACACAACAGTCTATTAGTGAATTCAATGTGCTTCTACAGCAAATAAATAATATCGTGCCTGCATTTTCCTCTGAGGTTATGACTATGGAGAGATTCTCACAATACGTTGGTTGTATCTACACGCGATATGATATTCTTCTGAAAGGAATAGGCATGCAGCAAAAAGTCACCTTTGACAAATGTTTGAATCATTTGTTGACGTTTCTGGATCTCTGGCTTCATAAATTTGAAGGCTTGACAAGTGCCGAATCCATGGTATATCGTAATCCCATTTTCATTGAGGGTTTGCGAATTATTTTCTATCCATTAACTCGAGAGGAGCCAATCTACCATTCTATTATGAAATCGAAGCATTTCTTGAAATATGAGCATGTACTCAATGCGTTTATATCGCTATCTTCACCTGATATGTTGGAGATATCGAATAAAGATGGATTAAACGCGTTACATTTCGCATGCAAATTGGAAACAGTTCCTGAATCGGTTATTCACACACTAATACACTCTGGCGCTCATTTAGACTCAATTTCTCCTTCAAACATAACTCCAATTGAATCTTGTAACAAACTCTCATCACAGTACCTTGTACTGAGATCATACTACCCGTTGAAATTGGCTTGTCTCACCGCACGTACCATAGTACAATATCAGTTGCCTACAGACACTTTGCCTGCGTTTTTTCACACCTTTATTAACCTTCATCGCAAGCCGTGGCAGAAATTTAACGAATAAAAAGTATACTTTTTGTAACAGCTTCCCACATTTGTATATATTTGGGAAAAAACTAAGATGTTATTTTCGTAAGTTTGCTATTATTTATATTCTGTATATATTTCTCTATATTTGGTATTAAATGAATTGGTATTATACGAGCCCATACAAACTAAGCAAAAAATTTGTAGACCGTCTATAAATTCTGTATACCAAAACCCCTGCCGTCTATGGGTAATAGTATTTAAGTGTCTGCATATTAGTTAGTTCAATACATAATGGGATGCGAATTGAATTAGTTTTATCATTTTCCTTAGATTTGTTAGATAATTCAGAAAATGCGCATACTTCTGAAGACAGTTATTTGGCTATGTTTCTTGCATTGTGTTTCTGCTGGCTGTGACCTACCAGAGTTGGACTACCTTCAAATAAGAGTTGTGGCGAAGACATCGCCTGTCCCTGCCGAAATTGTTAATCTTAACGAAACTTATTACAACTGTTTATCCATAGACCAACTGAATACTTCTAGATACGATGCATTGCTTGTTACTTTGAGAATTGTTGTAGACGAAACATATTTCTATGCCAGGTGGGCTCTTACCTGTACAAACAGTGGAGACTGGGTAGAAGTTAATTCCACTGATTACGTTCTAGAACTAAATAATCCTCCAGTATATTTAAGCAGTGAGTTTATCCGTACAGACTGTTATAGCTGTAATGTCAACTCCTCAAGCATAACAACAGACATATATGGTTGTCTGCCTTGTCATCAAAACTGTCCTAGAGCTGGGGTTAACAACTCACTAGGCTATTGCTATGGCCCCTCTGAATCAGAGTGTTGTGCCTATCTACTCAATGGCATATGCACTTATCCCTGCCCGTTATACCACGTGCATAATAACTTATCCGTTTGTGAGTGTGCCCCTAACAGATCAGGTCCCAATTGCTCCACCTGTGATATTAACTGCGTTAACGGAGTAGTAGACACTGGCTGCACTCAATGTGTGTGTAGTCCAGACTTCTACGGGACTCAATGCGAGATCCAGTATAATCCCTGTAATGCGACTCCCTGTGATAACGGGGGAACTTGTGTAGACGGAGTGGGAGATAATGAGTACACTTGCAACTGTACTAACATGTGGGGAGATCAAAACTGTACTACTTGCCAAACTGTGTGTCTGAACAATGGTACAGGCAACGCAACTTGCAATGGATGTGATTGTGTAGGGGCGTGGGGTGATAATGACTGTAGTGTTTGTCAATTGTCAAACTGTCAAAATGGTGGAGCAGTTAAAGCAACTTGTGATGGGTGTGATTGTATAGGTAATTGGGGTAGTAGCGATTGTAGTGTTTGCCAATTGTTAACCTGTCAAAATGGTGGAGTGGCCAATGCAACTTGTGATGGATGCAATTGTATAGGGAATTGGGCTGGTAGTAACTGTGATGTTTGTCAACTGTCAAATTGTCAAAATAATGGAGTGGTGAATTCAACATGTGATGGCTGTGATTGCGTTGGAAATTGGGGAGAAAGTGACTGTAGTGTTTGTCAGCTGTCAAACTGTCAAAATGGTGGAGTGGTTAATGTAACTTGTGACGGTTGTGATTGTATTAATTCGTGGAGTGGGGTTGATTGTTCCATCTGTCAAATCAACTGTTCTAATGGAGGCTCAAGTAACGCTAATTGTAGCGGGTGCGATTGTATTAATTATTGGGAAAACTCTACTTGTAACACATGTGGGTTAACACACAACTGCACACATGGCACTGTCCCCAACTCAAATTGTACCTTGTGTCAATGTCCATTTGGTTTGTCAGGTCTCTTGTGTGAAATAGAATTAGACTTCTGTTCCCCAATTAACCCCTGTGGTGATGAGAGCAATTGCACTGACTTAGCCTACGCACAAACATACGAGTGTGAATGTCATCCTTCCTACATGTCAGTTCCCAGTCTCCATGGTCCGACCTGTGATAAGGTGGATCGCTGTGCTACCGATCCTTGTTACGCTACGAACACTCTCAGATGTGTTAACGTGCTACAAGACTACACTTGTATCTGTTTCCCTGATGTAACAGGGAAGAACTGCTCTGATATAATAGACCAATGCGAGCCTGATCCCTGTGTAAACGGCCTTTGTATTGATGGCAACTTGACCTATACATGCGTATGCCCTGGTTTTTTTGAAGGAAAAAATTGCGACGTTTGCAGTATATCATGTCCCCCTTTATATACCTTGAATAACTCTACTTGTCTATGTGAGATCATACCCAAGCGGTGTGGTGCTACTGTGTGCAACCCTATCACTCAGATTTGCAGTGCGGACAACTGTATTTGCAACACTCCCCAGTTTATAGACGGGATAAGCTCTTGTATCGACAACAATGAATGCCTCGCATTTCCATGCCACCAATATGCAAACTGTACAAACCTATACGGGAGTTATTCCTGTGCTTGCAAACAGGGTTTTGAAGGAGATGGGTTTGAGTGCACAGACGTTAACGAATGCAGTTTATACTATCCCCTCTGTGGACAATATCCTGCTATTTGCGAGGGGAAATTAGGCGGATTCGATTGTAATTGTCCTTCAGGTTACACCACCAACATTCCTACTCCCATTCCTGAATCTTCCTATTGCTCAAACATCAGTTGTCAACCCAAGCATTGTAGCGATATCAACGAATGTCTCATTCCAGATTTATGTGGCCCCAATCAACAGTGCATTAACACTGTAGGTGGGTACATTTGTGAGTGTTTGGCTAACAAATTTCCTGCAGCAGGCCGCTGTGAAACTACAATAGGCGAATCGAAATGTGTAAGCACAACTGACGGAACTGGTACCGTATATTCTGACACATACGAAGGGGTTACAGTTAAAAAGCAGTGTCCCAACACGCTCTATGGACTGATTAGTCGGACGTGTATTCCGTCATGTGAATGCACTGCTGACAGCCCTCAGTGGGGATACAGTGACGTAGATGAGTGCGTTTCTAGAGAACTGTTCGTGGAGTTAAACCAGCTACGAAGATTAAGTGTTAGCAAATCAACAGATCAGAGTGTGTTAGATTCCGCGATTGTTGTAATCGGAGGGCTAGTTGATGGGAATTTAATGTTCGGGAAAGATTTGGAGTTAGCAACTGTATTTATTCACGAGGTGGAACAAGTTATTCGCGACTGGCCTAGAGGTAGCATTTTGACTCTTTCTTTATCCAGGTACGAAACTCTCCTTGAGATTGCGGATTATCTGCTGTCAAAAAGCGCAGAGAGCTGGGAAGAAACAGACAACTCTACTGCGAACATTCTAAGCATTGTAGACACGATTCATAAGATCTGTAATAGAATTTCAATATCTCTATATGACAATAGCGAAAGCGATTACACATTTGACGGCAAATCTATTATAATCCGGATCTTAACCTGGGATTACTATACAACACAATACTCACAAAACTCATTACAGTTCCCTGATGTCTCTAATAACTCGCTCACCTTACCATACATAGAAACAAATCAGATCAAATTACCAGGTACACGTACACCTCAATTGTGTAAATCTTCGCTTGTGCTATTACAACTTAAGACTTTAGGTTCCTTGCTTAGCACTTCGCTTAGCGGAGGTGTAAGGAGGTACCAGTGCATTAATACCCGTACTCAGACACCGGATAAAATATACCAATTTATAGGCGATTCTATTTCTATTGCATTGACACTTGGGACTTGTAGTTTCGTTATTATTACAGATTTCCCTCCTGACAATCCTATCATTGTTTCTCTACCCAACTCTCCCACATACCAACAAGCAAACCAACTCTTTTTTAATTCGAGATTAAATTCTTTCAATGAGTTTACACAAACAAATCAAGCTTATACCCAAACCTGTACAATACAGCTCCCGTCTAATGGTTTTGTTGCATTCCATTGTGTCTCACCCAGTCACTACATTCCTCTCTTAATCTCCCCGCTAGAAGGCTTTATTCCCACTTCTAGTCTCTCGCTCACTGTCGTTATTAAGGTACTACTCGGGTTATCCGCGATCAGCTGTTTCGTTGCTCTGTTTCTACTCATTTTCAAGATTTTCGAGCTGCGTAATGGACAAACATTTGTCCGCTTTAACGTTATTCTCTCCATTATGATTGCATTCGTTGTATTTCTAGTGGGGATTGACCGCACTGAGGTTTCATGGATATGCACTATATTCTCAGTTCTAATGCAATATTTCGCGATTTGCACTACCCTATGGTCACTACTTGATATCATCAATGTTATTCTAATTCTTACTAAGAGTAAAATTATCCTATATGACATCATTTTCGTATGTGTTGGTTACTTATTACCTTTAGTACCAATACCATTTTCAATGGGATTCAGTTTCTGTTCTTATCACCGAGATCGCTTGTACTGTTGGCCGAGTAGCGAGACTAATCCTAACGTTCAATGGGCAATCACAGCTCCTCTCTACCTCGGGTTCATAACACTGATAATACTCATTTTAGTCTCTCTATTTACTTCCTTTGATAAGCGAAATGAGTTTAGAGAAGGCACGATGAGGCAATACATACACTACTTGGCTCTCCTGCTGTCTTCTTGTACCCTCCCGTTTCTTCTGATCATAACCTGGATTCTAGCTACATACTCGTTTGACAGAGACCAGGAGTTAGTGGGACGTCAAATATGCTTCATTTCGTTCGCTACTATTAGCGGTATATATTGCTTGTTTGTGTATTGCATTGCTAGTAGTGTGAAGTTCCGTTTCTCTGGTGGTGAGGCTGATAGAATTAAGGTTAGGGAGAGGAATGATCCAGCCACTAATACCACCAACGTATCAACTCGAGTTCGTGAGAGCTTGATTAATCCTATATACACAGAGGATGATGAGATGAAGCGGGCTTCCGCTGGCTATTCTAAGGCCACTACTTATGAAACTATGGATGATTTGGAGATTTTCATTCAAAGGAAGGGGAAAATTGTGACTCCCAAATTTTAAAATTAACTTTTCTATTGGCCCCCTTTCGATTTTTTTCATTTTCTTAGAATTGTTAACTATAAGTATTAATTTTAATTTGTACTAACTAGTTATTTTAAATTCGAATTCTTTATATTACTATTTTATTTGAAATATTAATCTATTTTCTCGTTTCAATTAACTTCAATTGTTAACTGTTTACAAACACAATGACTTATTTTAATATTTAGTATGTAGATGAAGAAATGTGTTCACTTACCAAAATCACAATATTTTTGATTTCTTTATTAATTCCCTCTGCATTCACTGTCGCGAACCCTTGCGCATCATATTTCCCACTTGGTTCATCTATAACAAATACTTCACTTATTCCCCACACACTCTTACTCCCACAAGAGATTTCTACTAATGGCTACACGCCAGGGAATGAATACTTATTTGCAATAGGAACTGAAGGTTCCGCGAAAATCAACACTTTCTTTCTCCAAATACAAACACAAGGTATATTTCTAGATACACACAATATTCAATCATAGAATCACTAACTTTAATTATATTATTGTTATACCTTAGATTCTACGCCGGTTGGTACATTTGTAAGTGTCTCTCCCAGTCAATCTGTTATCAGCTGTCAGGGAGATAATGACTCTCTGATTGCTGCTAGCATTTCCACTAATCAGAACCTCACCACTCTCTATGTGGTCTGGACAGCTCATAGCTCAGCAGCGCAACTAACTGCCAGCCTATATCTAGTGTACACGCTGGGGATTAACAGCCTATTGTATCAGAGATATACGTCACAACCTTTCTCTCTGAAAGGTAGTTATCTGTGCAAGCATAAGAGTACATCAATAATGGATACAGTGGATGCCGGTTATAAGAGCATCGTCGGGAACTGCATATAATGTTCTTATAACCGACATGTTCTTATACCGGCATAAATTATATAGGGTATATGGCCGTTTCCAGTAAAATGTTCTTATATCCAGCATGTACTTATATCCGGTGTTCTTATATCAGACATTTACTGTGTTATATTTTGCAGATTTCTGCTCTCCGTCTCCCTGTCAAAACTCAGGGAGCTGTCAGCGCCTTTTGACGGGCGGATACTTTTGCGTTTGTCAGCCTAGCTACTTTGGGTTAAACTGCCAGCACTTCAACGCATGCGCCACTTCTCCCTGTCTGAACATGGGGAGCTGTAGCGATCAGCTGTTCGGGTTCCAATGCTCCTGTCCCATGGGCTACACAGGTAGACAGTGCGAAGTCAATATAGACGAGTGTCAGACAGCTGTTAATACACTAGCTCAAGTTAGTAGAAATTTGTTCTTAATAGCTATGGTTTAATTGTGTTTCCATAGCACCCGTGTATGTCGAATGGAACGTGCATTGACGGCTCTAATTCGTTCTCCTGCGAGTGTATACTCGGCTACACTGGAGATCGCTGCGAAACTAACATAGATGACTGCACAGCTGATGTTTGTGGAGATTCAGGATCTTGTATGGATATTGTAGGTGACTATGTGTGTAGCTGTGAGGAAGGAACAGCTGGAAGGTATATACTAAACTTATGGTAATTTAATTACAGTCTACGGTCGTTATAACGAAGTGCTTGGGATCTGTAAATTCCTTCGTTATATCCGGATATTCGGTATAAACGGATAATAATTAATGCATTTAATGCTCTGGGGGAAATCTCCATTTCGTTATATCCAACTTCTTTATAACGGGAGTTCACTGTAGTATCTGTAAATATTTTATTTAGGAACTGTGAAATTTCGCATCAATGCTCTTCATCTGAAAACGTATGTTTTAACAATGCTGTTTGCATCAAGAATGAAACCAGTGGTGAAATAACTTGTGTTTGCCATTCTGGATTCACTGGACATATGTGTTCCACTGCTATCAATCACTGTGTGTCGGATGTGTGTCGAAATGGTGCCACTTGTCACAGTCTGATAGAAACATATCTTTGTGATTGCCTGCCTGGTTGGGAAGGTATGAACTGTGATAGCGATATTAACGAATGCAGCACTACTAACATCTGCAACAATGGAATCTGTATTAATACACAAGGGTCGTTTGAATGTTACTGTGGCAACGGATTTGCTGGTGAACTATGTAATTTGAATCTCCCTGACTGCTACGATAATCTCTGTTCTGAGTTCTCCACTTGTGTTGACGGGATAGGTGAATACACTTGTGCTTGTCCACCAGGAAGAACTGGTATATACTGTGGTACGAATGTGGATCTATGTCTGTCGAATCCCTGTAGGAATAACGCTACCTGCATTGATGGTATATTCTCACACACCTGTGATTGTACACTAGGATACACGGGGGATAGTTGTGAGATTGAACTGAATGAGTGTGACAGCTCTCCCTGTCTAAATAACGGTATTTGTGTTGACAGAGTCAACGCGTTTGAGTGTATGTGTAGGGAGGGGTTCACAGGCTTGTGCTGTGAAGTTAATACAGACGATTGTGTATCAGAGCCTTGTGAGAACGGTGGGACTTGTAAGGACGGAATTAACGACTTTACATGTGATTGTATTCCTGGCTTTATGAGTAAAGATTGTGCAGAGGATGTGAATGAGTGCTTACAACTCCCATGCCTAAATAACTCAACTTGTTCTAATGCTTTTGGGAGTTTTGCTTGCGCTTGTCAATCAGGCTTCTCTGGAGAGCTCTGTGGCAGTGACATTAACGAGTGTGACACACTGATACAACCATGTTTGAACGGTGGTTCCTGTATTAATACTGTCGGTAATTACACCTGTGAATGTCCCCCGTCTTATAAAGGCACCAGATGCCAGACATTTGTGCCCAGTTGCGACAATTATGATCAACAAGGCAACAGTCTAGACTGTGATAATAATGGTACTTGTATTGTAATTGAGAAAGTTGTTACTTGTCAATGCAAACCCGGCTTTACAGGAATGTTTTGCGAAACACCATTCGACCCTTGTACCGATGCTACTTGCAGTGTCAATAGCACTTGTGTGTCTCAAGGCTTCGCATACACCTGTATATGTCCTCCTGGGATTACAGGGGTTGACTGCTCTACTGACGTCATGGAATGTGCAAGTAATATCTGTGAAAACAACGGATCTTGTATGGAGTTATTCGGGTCGTTTATGTGTATGTGTGGGGAACTGTTTTCTGGTCAAAGGTGCGAAATACCCCTTAATATCTGCGAAATATCACAACCCTGCACCAACAATGGTAACTGTAGCTCGTCCCAACCTGCCACTGCTCTATTCAACTGTACATGTCCGTTAGGATATACGGGAGAGATATGTGATATGCAAATAGACTACTGTGAGTCGAACCCTTGTTCTAACGGGAACTGCACCACAGCTGCTCTCCCTATACTCTATGGAACTTCCGTATTCACTTGTTCCTGTCCTCCTGGATACACAGGTGTCACTTGTGGTGACGACATTAATGAGTGTCCCTCTGTGCCCTGTAGCAACAACGCTACGTGCCTCAACCAACCCGGTAGCTATTCGTGCGACTGTACTCCTGGCTACACTGGGATGAGATGTGAACAGGAAATACTAGAATGTCAGATATTAACACCTTGTTTGAATAACGGCACTTGTATTGAAATGATAGCTGGTTACCTGTGTGAGTGCGCTACGGGGTATAGCGGAGATAATTGTTCTGATAAGATCGACTTTTGCATGGATTCCCCTTGTAACAATGGGTCGTGTGTTAGTTTAGATAAGGGCTACCGGTGTATGTGTCCCCAAGGCGTGACTGGCTCTCAATGCGCTACGGACATACCAGAGTGTGTATCACAACCATGTATGAACAATGGAATTTGCGAAGAATCGTTTGGATCTTTTTCTTGCTTATGTCCATCTGGATTTTCTGGAACTTTATGCGAGGATGAAGTTAGTAACTGTGTTCCTAATCCCTGTACCAATGATGGTATTTGCATTGATTCTCCTGAGAGCTTTGAATGCTTTTGTAAGCTGGGGTATACGGGGAATTTGTGCCATATTGACATCAATGATTGTGTCAGTTCACCCTGTCTGAATGGAGGGACATGCGTGGATGGGCCTGCTTCTTTCTCGTGCGAATGTGCTACGGGGTATACAGGTCCTATGTGCTCTATTGACATTGACAGTTGTCAACCTAGTCCTTGCGAAAATAATGGTACTTGTATTGATCTCCCAAACGCTGAAGGTTACAAGTGCAGTTGTATCGCTGGATATACTGGGGTGGATTGTGGAGAAGAGATTGACGAGTGTGCAGATATAAACTGCTCTGGTAACGGGCGGTGTTTCGACTTGCTAGGCGGCTACTCGTGCTTATGCGACACTGGATACTCGGGCAGAGACTGTGGTACTAAGATCAGCATGTGCTCATCTTATCCTTGCGAAAATAACGGTACTTGTGTGGAAGTATTTCCTTTCTTTGAGTGCATCTGCTCTCCTGGCTTCACTGGAGAGATATGCCAAACTGATATCGATGAGTGTGACACCAATCCTTGTCACCGGGGCACTTGCGTAGATGGTATGAATGAATTCATTTGCCTATGTCCTGATGGGTTTACAGGCACCACCTGTCAAAGTGAGATATTTGAATGCACCTCTTATCCGTGTGTAAACAACGGGAGTTGCGTGGAGACTGTGGGATCGGGTTTCATGTGTGTTTGTGGGGCGGAATATACCGGTGATATTTGTCAATTTAAGATTAACTTTTGTGAAACTCAAGCTTATCTGATGAATCCTTGTATCAATGGGAACTGTGTTAGTATTGGTGATAGATTTATTTGTGTCTGTGAAGAGGGATTTACTGGTGATAGGTGTGAAAGCCAGATACCATCAATATGCGTTGTGCAGGGGATAAATATATGTTCCAATAACGGTACATGTGTACCTGACCCTAACACAGACGCTGGATTTAATTGTGTCTGCACACTTGGGTATACAGGGGAGAGGTGCGAACATGAGATTAATGAATGTGTTACGTCAGATGGGTTGAGTCCGTGCTTGAATGGAAACTGCATTGACTTGGTAGGAGACTTCTACTGTGTTTGTAGCAGTGGATACACAGGGAGATTGTGTGACACACGAATTAACGCGTGTGTGTCTAACCCTTGTTCGGTGAATGGTGTCTGTCGCACTGTTAACGGACAGTTTATTTGCCTGTGTTTTGACGGGTATAGCGGCGACTTATGTGAAGTGGATATTGATGACTGTGTGTCTTCTCCGTGTCAGAACAACGCAACTTGTTTGGATAAAGAGAATGGCACTGATTGCGAGTGCATGCCAGGGTATAAGGGTAAGTATTGCGAGAACCGTTTGATAACATGTGATGACACTCCGTGTTTGAATGGGGGGACATGCATTAATGACCCCAATGAGGGTTACAGGTGTATATGTGGCATGGGAGTTACAGGATATAACTGCGATATTGTTCTAACATTCTGTAGAGAGGGATCTTGTTTGAATGGCGCTGTGTGTGTGGACGTAGATAATGGATTCCAGTGTGTGTGTCCTGCGGGGTTCACAGGTGAGAGGTGTGAATATTTTCTTAACTTTTGTGCTTCATCGCCTTGTGCTAACAACGCTAGCTGCTCCTCTGGCAATGCCAGTTTCTCCTGTTCATGTCCGGTAGATTATTTCGGAGTTAGGTGTCAGTATTACAACAATTGCGTTGGATTTGATTGTAATTCCGGCGCGTGCGTTAACATATTTAACAGTACAAACAAACCGGTCACTTCAGGTCGATATCTTCTATCCAGTGGACTGATATATTGTGTGTGTTTCGCCGGATACACGGGCCAGCTGTGCGAGCTGTCGCTTGACGCGTGTGTGCAGAATCCACAGGTGTGTTTGAATGGAGGGAGCTGTGTCTCCACTGGGAGCGGGGAGTATAGGTGTGAGTGTGGGTTGGGGTATGCGGGCGGAAAGTGCCAAACTGGTGAGTTAAACTGTAACTACTGTAGAACCTCGTTAATACAAACACCAACGGAAGGTAAAATTGTCGCTTTATTCGGAGTTCGTATTAACCGGAGTAATACCCATGAATAGCCATTGTCGGAACCTGATTTTATGGAACTGTTTGTTCGTCTTATCCAGAAATTCGTATTAACCGTGTTCGTACTAACGAGGTTATACTGTATTATTTGAAGGTATTGTATTGCTTGTATTGCAATTTAGAAATATCATCTGTTTACTTTACTGAGAGTTCATTTCTCGAGCTACTACCTATACCTAACCCACTCAATCAGTACACAATAGACTTGTCGGTACAAACTAACGATTCCTCTGCTTTACTGCTGTACACTGCACAGGATACCTCACAGAACGAAGAGTTCTTTGATTTCCTTCTTGTCCAGATAATATCTGGACAAGTCAGGGTTACATTTGACTGTGGCAGTGGACCTGGTACAGTACAGACTAATTTTGATATCAACGATGGAAAGGTTTATTTTTTACTCAATTATCTTAATGGCAATAATATTATGAAATTACCTTTAGGTACATGATATTTCAATAGTTCGAGAAGGCAAATCAATCCAGTTGACTGTTGATGATAGAGTTTATACTGATTTGTCAGCTGGAGGTAACACTCAACAGACATTATCCCTACCTCTGTTTATTGGGGGTGTGAGCAATTATTCAATACTACCTGAGAGATTTCGTTCCTTAAATGGGTTCACTGGTTGTGTACACACAATTTCAGTTTCGTCTCAAGTCATTTCCTTGACTAAAGATTTCACTAATGCAGTTGGCTTACAGACATGCCGGGTATGTATAATATAGGAATTTATTCTAAATCGGTCAACATCTTTCTATTGTAATTTTCAGGCACTAACAAGGTCATTTTATAGCATCAAAAAAATTCCCTTTCAAAACAGGGTTTTAATATTGACAATTTATTCCATTAATTTATATAATTTCATTAATATCATTATACACATTGCTTAATTTCCTTTACACTTCCTCCACATATATTCCTTGAGTTTGGGGATATATGACCACTCCTGAGCCGTTACCTGATGACAGCATTCGTTCTTGAATCCGGATCTGCTCAACTCAAACTCTAGATAATTAACGTATATGCCTCTCTTAATTAGGAATCTCCTATGTGAGAGACATATGTTGGCAATACGCTCGTTATACTTGTAAAGAGCTTCTACTTCTCTTGCTATTCGTTCCCGGCCTAATTCATCCTTTATTCTATAAAACTTCTCTTGCATTTTCTCGTAGAGAAGGAAATCAATGTAATTCCATTCCAAAATATTATTGCGTTCTACGGTCCCCATATTGTTCATTGCCTTGAGGCCTTTATTGCTTTCTAAGTATACCACATCTTCCCATTGTAAGTCCAGTAGGTTCTTCATGATAACTATCGATTCATCAAATTTGTCAGCAATAACTGAGAAATCTATTTCTCTATCGACTGAGTTTAGAAACTCGTTTACAATTGCCATCTGCTCTGGATCTGATAACAATTCCGTACGCATTATTCCTGGTCTAATATTGAATTCGCTAAGCCCGTGAACAGAAGATTGTGGATTCCAAAGCCCCCAATCTACACCGTTTAGGAAACTCGATTCATTACCGTTTAATAGGAATTGTATTGTATTTGCATATGGATTTTTAAAGAAATTATTGAAGTCAATTTGATGGTGTTTCAGCCTTTTTTCAAAGCCATTATAACTGAATGTGGATTTTATTTGTTTAACTGGATCCCTGACACTCGACAAAATAAATGTATCGTTGGGTAATAGTCTTAGTAGGTGTGATTTTCCGCGAAATAAAGTATGTACATTTAATAAATTATACTTCATATTATTTTCATTATTAGCTCCATTATTAGCTCGATGTATACCTTTTTTACAGAGTGGTATAATGTTGGCTTTTGCATCACTAGGGGAATTTGGAAATAATTGATTCACCCCAACTTTTTGTGGTAGAATAAAATCCATTTTTCGGTTGTATCCGTATCTGTATATAATATTCGATAGAGTGCTACTTGCGGCTTTATACACCTTTATCAATGCGATATTTCTGAATTCTCTAACTGGGTTTCTACTTCTATTCCTCCATTCTTCTAACGAGGTATGTGCGTTACAAAAATGCTTTGTGTTGAAAGCAGTTTTGCCTGAAATATAAATATGAAACTGATCGAACAGTGATACGTCATTTGCCATATTTTGTATTAACTCCTTATTTGCGCTCCTTTTGCCAATCCAATATGTAAAGCCTACCCACCCCAACCAGATAATGGCAAGAACAGTTACAATGCTTACTCCTCGAGTTCTCATCCATCTGTTCATAATTATAATGATCAGCATGCTATATAACAGTATTTATTCTTGTTGATAATAGAAGCCTGTCTTATAAAGCATATGGTATCTGCATTTGGGAATCTAAATCAGTGTGGTTAATGCTTGTTTCTATATATTGTAAGTATATAATTATACATTGTATTGTTGTATAGGAATCGTCATGTGGTTATGTCAAGTGTCAGAATGGAGGTCAGTGTGTTGATGACGTAGTTGAATTCTTCCGTTGTATTTGTCCAGATGGCTATAGAGGGAGCTTTTGCGAAGTGCTAACATTAACTTGTACGAGTGCTGTTAGTAGCACAGATGTGCTCACTAGTAGTGATACAGATATAGTGTGTTATAACGGAGGTGTTTGTAAGCAGGTGGGAACCCGCTTCATGTGTGCCTGTACTATCGGGTATAGCGGAGACTCGTGTCAACAAGGTAAGGTGTTATACAGTGGATACCGGATATAAGAACATCGTCAGGAACTGCATATAGTGTTCTTATAACTGGCATAAATTATATAGGATATATGGCAACCGTTTTCCAATATAATAACCGATATGTTCTTATAACCGGTGTTCTTATATTCGGTATCTAGTACTGTATTACAAATTAGCTTTGAATATTATAATTTATTAAAACTCTTGTAGTGACTCATATCGATACACCACTATTTTCTGGAGAAGACAGTTTCCTTGTTTACACCTCGTTCATTGATCTTTCTCTGATGTTTGATTTATCCTTCAGTTTCAGGCCATTAGCCCTTGATGGCATTATCCTATTCACATCCCAGTTCCCAGCTGCTCCAATAGGAGACTACGCTCTCCTACAAATACATAGCGGATATATTCAATTCATATTCGACTGTGGGTCTGGCCGTCTCGCCCTTACCAGCTCTGACTCCGTAGCACTGAACACCTGGCACAGGGTTAGAGCGGTGCGCGTTGGGAGAGTAGGACATCTCTACGTGGATACACAGCCTCCAATAACAGGATCCTCTCTAGGAGCTTTCGCAAGACTTAACTTGGCTCAGAACTTGTATATCGGTTAGTACAATTATATAAACCTAATAATATACAGTGGTACTAACCTGTATTGTACTCTCACGAGCGACCATTTTATAGCACTGATATACATTATTACAATACTGTTTGACCTGATAAGTTGAAAGCGTATCTAATAATATGTTAAATACAAACTGAACCAATTAAATTTAAATTGGTATAATGAAGAATATATTAATTGTGAAAGACTATCATTTATGGGAACATCGGGTGACCATTAACGGCACGTTTACAATATAACAAATCCTACACTGGTATACTTAGGTGGATTCGACAGTAGAGCTGTTTCTCTGCCTCCTGAAATACAGCACAGTTCAGGACTAGTTGGGTGCATCGAACAGTTCAACTCGTCTTCCAACAGACTAGCCCTAACAGAGGCTAGCGGTGGTCTCTCCATAAGCTCCTGTCCGGAGTCTCAGTGCAACAGCTCGCACTGTCTGCACGGAGGCACCTGTCTAGACAGCCTGTCTAGACTGAATAGCGGAGTTACCTGTAGCTGTCCACAGGGATATGGCGGTGAGAGGTGTCAAGATATAATTAACGTGTGTGCCACTGACAAGCCTTGTCAGGCTGATGGCATATGTCAAACCAGTGGAGAGGGAAACGAGTTTACTTGTCTGTGTCCATTCGGGAAGGAAGGTCAATTCTGTGAAGAAGGTACTGATTTTACATTAATTCATTACTTATACAGTCAGTCAGTTATTTTATTATGTACATTCAAGGGACAAAAAATGTTGATAATATATATTACTTAATAATACGCGAATTCAATTTAATGCAAAATTGGGGCCATATGGCTTATTCATAATAAAATATTTTCATATTACGCAGACAAAAATTGTTCACAATAAACAAACAAACTCTATTTATATTTAACTGAATTCTCTAGATCTCATTCCCATCCTTCCAAAGCTATCTGCCCCACACTCGTTCCTACAGTATCCACTGATACCGCACATATCTATTGAGAGATGGAACAAAATTGAGTTCTCTTTCACGTTCGATTTTTCCACAATCTCCCAAACAGAGTCTACCCTTCGTAATCTGATATATTTCGGTTCTGTGGACTCAAGTGATTTTATCGCGCTTGTGTTAGATTTCGCAGGCACTACACCTAGTATACAGCTACAGTATAATCTGGGTTCGGGCATACAAACAACAGGAGGGCCCTATGTACAACAAGGCATGCTGTATGAAGGTAAGCTGAATGGTTAATCTAATTACTTAATTTTTTGATTGAATTTATTTAGTTAGTCTCACGCGGTATAAACGGCAGTTCACACTATCAATTAGCGGAAATTATATGATACAGACTTCTAATCCTGGAATAGAAATGGCACTCGATTTGCCGGTTTCCTCCGCGGTTATTGTGATAGGAGCGCTATCACCACAGTTTCTGTCACATACCGATTTACCATCAGATGCAACTGGTGTGAGGGGATGTCTCCATGATCTCACCGTTAGTTATTATTCCTGTAATGCAGTGATTATAACAAGTTCCTTAAAATGCCAAACCTCTATATAGTGAAAAAGTCAAACCTCAATATAGTAAATACCCTAGGGACCATTATTTGTGTTTTTTTTAATATATCAAAGTGTTTAATGACCATAGTTTCATATTACAATGTTATGAGAAATTCTATCGGAAAATTTGTTAATTCTATCGAAGTCTAACTATAGAGGTTTGACTGTATTCTGTTTATTAACAGGTGAATCTATTCGTGTATGGAGTTAGCACTTCTGTCACAGACGGTCTCTCCATTACAGATTGCCTGCAGGATATCTGTATTAACTCACAGCCGTGTTTGAATGACGGGATGTGTGTACAGAGTGGAGCTAGTCCGGGCTCTAACATTGTGTGTTTATGCAGGCTGGGGTTTATAGGAGATAACTGTGCACAGGGTTAGTTATATTTATTTTTGAAATAACTTGTATGTAGACCGTCTATTTCTAGACCAGGTTTTCTTACATATAAATTAGTATTACCCATAGACGGCAGGGCTTTTGGTCTACAAAATTTATAGACGGTCTACATATATGGAAGCTCTTTATTATTGCATAACTAAATTGCATTACATATCCTGTATTTAGAGATATCTATAACGACTGCTTCTTTCTCGAGTTATTCCAGTCTGTCCTACCCTCCAATTCCTGGTCCAATCTCAGATCGCCTCATTATATCCCTGCCTATAAAGTTGGATACTTTATCAGGGAAAATACTGCTAGCTGCTAACCAGCTAGAAACAGAATTCATACGACTAGAGTTAATCCATGGTGTGTTAGTACTAAAGTCCCATTTAGCAGAAGCTACATCAACAGAGTCTCTATTGCCGAGTCGCTGGTACAATCTTACCATTGTAATCACCACTCAGAAGATATCAGTACTTTTAGATGGAGGAGTGTATTTCGAGTTATTACATCCCAATCAGTTACAAGCTATAACCAGGGATGCGCTCAGCTTATTCACACTCGGGACTTCTGTATTGAGTCAACAGAGCTTCCAAGGTTGCATTGGAGATGTAGCTATTAACCACGATGACGTAACACTCCTGCTATCCCCTTATAACGCCCGAGAGGCGCGTGGCATATCCCAGTGTGTGTTCTCCAGACAGTGTAGCTCTAGTGTGTGTGCTGAGCACGGAGTGTGCAGTTTGAATGAGGACTTAAGCTACAACTGTAATTGCTATGAGGGGTTCACGGGAGAGACATGTGAAGTGGCATTATTCGAGTGTGACAATAGAGAAGTGGGCTGTGTTAACGGAGGTGTCTGTAGAGTGGAGTTAGTGAATGGAGTGCAACAGTTTGGGTGTATATGTCAAGTGCCTTACACGGGAGAGAAATGTCAATACAGTGAGTAATTAATAACTTTGTTTACTGTCAATAGTTTTGATTGTTTTGTTTAGAATCTACCCTCACTTCTGTGTACTTCAACTCGAATTCTTATCTTGCATTTTCATCAAATTTTATCTCAAGGTAACTTAACTAGAATATTATCTGCTATATAAACCCTATAAATCTAACTATCTCCCAATAGCTTCAAGTCAAGTACTGTAATAGAATTAGTCGTTATGTCTGATTCGGGAGATGGCGTGTTATTTTTCGCACAGAATATTCAGGTACAATTACCCTTATTTTAACAATAATTAGACATTTTCTTAATGTCTGCTTCATTAGGGAACTTTTCTACAAGATTACATTTACATTGGAATGCGTAACAGCAAGGTTGAATTCAGGTACGAAACAATTCTTAATAAAAACACTATTTACAAACTCGTGCAAACAGATATGTACTATGCACAATAAAAACAATTAATATTTATATCACTTCACTGTGGAAGTTGTATCGGCCCTTGTTTCTGTTCAATTTGAAAGTTGTAATTCGTCTGTTTTTGTAAGTCCATAGCAAATGTGTACAACACTTGGTGAATGAACCTATATTGCTCCCGAGTTTGTACCGCCCCTGGTCTGTCCCTACGAAGACCAGACACAATTCGTAGAATATCCAATCGCTCGTCTCCTTGAAGGATCGCTTGAATTCCTATCGGGATTAGTTAGATACTTACATTCAAAAGTGCCAATAATATATATCCCTAGATCAGCGATTCCCAACCTTATTCAAATTAATTCAAATTAGACATTCTGTGGACCCCCTCCATTGACCTTAATACAAATTTTGAGATCTTGTGGACCCCAGGTTGAGAACCACTGCAGTATAGATAACAATATATTTCTTACCAATATCCACTGCAGTGATGACACCAGTTCTGCCTATACCCGCGGAGCAGTGTACAAGTGCAGGGCCTTCTGAATCAGCCATCTTAACTTCCTGTAAGAAGTCTGTCAGTTTCCAAATTTCATCGGGCACTCCCTGTTCTGGCCAGAAGGTCAGCTTGTAATGTCGAATCACTCTTGTCTCTTCTGTCAAATTTAATTAGCATAAAAGTTAATATTATATAGGTATACAGAACCTCGTTAGTGCGAACACGGTTAGTACGAATTTCCGGAAAAGACGAACAGACAGTTCCACAAAATCAGGTCCCTAGAATGGCTATTCAATGGGTATTACTCCGGTTAATACGAACTCCAGATAAAGCGAACAAATTTTACCGTCCGTTGGTGTTCGTATTAACGAGGTTCTACTGTATTTTCTATTTTCTTAGAGACTTGCCAAGTTCAATATTTTTTAACGCAAGTATCGCTTCGTTGAAGTCACTGTGTGCTGTGTGTTTAGTGAGGGTAACTTCTAAGTGTCCATATTCTTTAGATCCTTGCGAAGGCCAGTATCTATTAATCGCAACATTAAAAACAGTATAATTTCATTTTAATATTTATAAAAACTGACCTTTCACATTTCTCGAATCCTCTCTCTTCGAAGTTAGTTGCCATAGTTATTATTTCCACCTTATGCTCCCACACCATTCTCCAGAAGTCGTCCACTGTTGTATCCATTGGAGCCTGTGTCGCGATATACTGTACATCCGTACCTTCGTAGCCTTTCACGAAACTTGCATTGATGTAGTCAGAGCTTGGATCATTCCCTATTAACAATGAACATAAAATCTGAATACAACTCATACTCAAGGAATTATCCAGGAGCGCGATACGCTACTTTTGGAGCATGATTTTTTGAAAATTTGGAATCCTCTCCTATACTGTAACGTTAATTTGTGATTTAGACGTATAAAAATTGGATCAGACCAAGATTAGGAGCGTATTTAAAATGGCTGTATAATACACTGCTCATATACTGTAGGACGTTACCTTGTATACCGAGGGGCACCCTAGTCCTTAGACAGGGTAGCACATTGCTGTATCGATTCTTCTTCTCGGCTCCCGCTGGGATCTCGGATGGTTCCACATGGTTAGGTGGCAGCTTTCTGAACTCAGTTTCCAGATAACCTGGCTGTCTCAGAGTGGCGAGAAGTTGCTTTAGTGTCACAGGACGGGATAGTACTTTCCCCATGTAAGGGGCATTCTCTGTAAAGTCACTGTCAGAGTCTATTTCAGGCTGATCGTATACCGTCACTCCAGCTGTGCTGCTTGACTGCGAAACGTCAGATTGGTGGTACACTTGCATTGGGTTACCTATGAGTGTATATATTAAACGGATGGAATATAACAGGGTATTATGTGTAATTCATACCTGTCATTTCATTTGTAAATAATGTGTTCTGTTCCATCAGGTTTAGCACTTCTTCTCCCGGAGTTATCCCCTTAATCTGGTGTGGTAATGCGTTCATCGGTATTTGTTCGCGTCCGTCAACCATATCCCTTTGACCTGACCCTCTACTTTGATTTCCTGGATAAGGATATTCCTCCATTCCAGTCGTCTCTGTGATGTCAAACTATTAATTATACTTTGTTAAACATATTCGGGTTTACACATTTCAGTTGATTGTTTGCATTGAAATTAATGTGCAAACTGAGTTGCCACTGGTAACAAGACTATTGATTGTTTGTATTAATTATCCTACCTGTCTGTCATACATCGGTTCTGTTTTGTTGACATGAACCACGCTGTAAGGCCCGTGTGGGATGGTGTATGTTTCTGTCACAGGTTTTCTCCTACACATATGGTAGCATACCAGAAAGCAGAATATTATCATCCACGTTATAATCAGCAGTACAGCTACTGCTATAATTCCAATACTCCATTCTGGTAGCACATTGTCGGGGTCACTAGGTTTTGGAAAATAGTACATCTTTTTTACTAAATCGAGAGAGAACGCATTATTATATACACGTTATACTTGCTGTAAATATAAGAGCCTCCATTTTTGCGATTCTTTTATTCACTGAAGAATAGTGGCTGAATACTTGTTGCATTAAGTCAGTTTAATTCATAATATTTTAAGAATTTTTAGGAGAATAGGCCATTGCGATTATAATAATAATTATATTATTTATACATCAGTGTGCCACTAGTTTTCTAGCCAATTATTTACCCTATTCTTTCTCCATAATAGAATCAATACAATTTATATGTAAGAATGTTTCTAGAGAGTGTGCATATACTGGACCATCAACCTGAATATATGTATTTGTACGTAACCATTCCTGAGCGTACATTGTTCTGCCTTATCAAATTACATTTGTATCTTACTTGGCTCCTAAAAATTAAGCTTCAGCATACTACACTTTATGGTCTCAGTTTTCATACATATTATCGACAGAATACTACACATTACAATGTCCATTCACTGAAACTCGGAAACCAAAATTTCTGCTAATTAATTAGGTAATACTATTCAATTAGGTTCGACTTAGGCACTGGCAGCATAACTCTAATTAGCAGACAGTCTATTCAGCTGGGGAAACCAATTTCAATTCGAGCCCAAAGGTATTAATTGCATCACAGACAATTATACAATTTCTTTCCAGTATATGTATTCTGTAACTTTCCTTTAGAAATGGACAAGTAGGAGAGTTATTCATCGACAGTACGTTGGAAGCTAGTGGGAATTCCCCAGGCAGTTCTACTTACTTTGCTGTAAACACCGATATATACCTTGGTATGTTTGCTACATTATTTTGTTGCCATGTTAATTGTATTGCTTATAGGTGGAGTCCCTAATGATCATATCATCTCTCCATTTGGGTCCCAACAAGGGTTCCAAGGGTGCATCGGTTCGTTCAAAGTGGGTTATCAAACCAATACAATCCCAGTTGCATTCAGTTCTGCGACTTCGGGTATTGATGTTAGACAATGTTGATAAATTGAATCATTTACAAATATATTTATAATTTCACTTATTTAATATCTAACACTGGCATTTCTACTCAATTTATAGTATATTTTAATATATTATTATTGCTGACTATCTATAGTATAGACCACTTGTTAATGTATCTAGGCTTATAGGCACTGACTTCTATTATTTTGTAAAAAAATTAGTTTAGTTACACGACATGAAAAGGGTATATTTTCTGCTTTATCTGGTTCTGCAATTAATTCCTGCAGTTTCTTGCCATCCACAATGCCTGGACTATCTCCCCCCATTCAACCCGTCTCACCCGTCATTTTGCTCTAACCACTATTCGCAGCTCTCCTGTTGCACCCAGGATCAGGAGCATCAGCTCGCTATCAAATTCTGGATGAAAATGTTGGAACGCAATAAGATTGAGAGGAGATTGTGCAGAACCTACATTCAAGACGCACTCTGCACTGAATGCTCGCCTTTCTCTGCACACATATTCGACGCAGAAGGAGCGTCGTCTGCACATAAGTCCCCAGGCCTTTGTCCGCGCTTTTGCACCAGTTTATTCGCGTACAACTGCACTGATATAATCCTGGAACTGTTCGGGATAGAGAAACGCGTGTATTCAGATGCGGAGGATTTCTGTAAAGAGTTCAGCATAAGTGATAGCGACTACTGCTATCCTAAAGTGCTTGGACAGTCTACAAACGTGAGTTCTGGTACCAAAACCCCGGAGGAAGGTATTCCTCAGAGAGATGACTGTATCTGTGTGAGAGAGATCGTCTCGGGACTAAGGAACCCGGTTGCGCTAGTGCCTGCTTATGACCGGACTCACCGTATGTTCGTAGCTGAACAGGTAGGAGTTGTACACGTGATCTTACAGAATGGTACAATGCTTCCAGAGCCATTTCTTGATATTTCAGTCAGAGTGTTGGTCAGTTCTTATCCAGGTGATGAAAGAGGTTTTCTCGGAATCGCATTCCACCCGATGTTCAGGAAGAATGGTCGCGTGTATGTATACTATTCCGCGTATTATTCAAAAGCGCAGAGAGATGAATACAACAGGTTAACTCACCAAGTTAGCCGACTCTCTCAGTTCACTATTTCCGCTAATGATCCCAACAAACTGAATGAAACAAGTGAGGAGATAATCCTTGAGCTCCCAGAGCCGCATTCCAACCATAACGGAGGTACACTGTTCTTCGATCTGGACAACTACCTGTACCTTGGGTTGGGGGACGGTGGAGGAGCGGGAGATAAGTTCGGATCGATTGGGAATGGACAGAATAACACTAATATTCATGGTACCATGATACGTGTAGATGTGGATAATCCCAGCACTAGGAGAGTGGGAGATAAATACGGTATTCCTATTTCCAATCCATTCATTAGCTCTGAATACAAGGCAGTGAGAAATGAGATTTTCGCCTACGGGTTTCGAAATATTTGGCGCTGTAGTATGGACCGGGGGGATGTTAGAACACACGAAGGCCAAGGCAGGATATTCTGTGGAGATGTCGGACAGGGTCGGTATGAAGAGGTGGACCTTGTGAAGAAGGGAAAGAACTATGGATGGCGAGTGATGGAAGGAAACACCTGTTTCAAAGACTGCCATTTGCAAACTGATGAATTTGAAGCGCCTATAATAGTGTACCCACATTCAGAAGGGAAATCTGTGATTGGAGGCAAAGTATATCGAGGCTGTCTCTTCCCAAGACTGAGGGGAAAGTATATATTTGGAGACTTCACAAGTGGGACTCTATACTACGGCATTGAGAACGAAAGTACAGGCCACTGGAGTAAGGAAGCTATTTGCTTCGCGGCAGATTCTAGCTGTAAGGGGGGTGGGACTTCTAACTCGTATAAGTCGGGTATTCTTTCTTTCGGAGAGAGCGAGTCAGGCGAGATATTCTTCCTTTCTACTTCTAACCCGTCTTCCAAGGCCGCCGTAGGATCGGTGTACCAGCTAGTTGACCCCACATCCAGACAGGAGTGCAGTTTCACAACACTCCCCCTCAGCATGCCCACATACAATTGGGACTATGCCAGTGTATGTAAGGGCTGTGGAGCTAGCAGCTTGACGAGTAACAATGTATGTGATGTTACAAGCGATTTTATAATGATTGTAAATTTTCTTAGCAGAGGAAAGGATCCGTTTACATCTGCGGTTGTTTGGCGTGTTAGGATTAAGAATATACTTTTGTTGAAGAGAGATAGAGGACCTTTTTGGTCTGTGACCATTAAAGATATAATCAATTTGGTAGAGTCTCGATCCAGTGTGTTCTGTCGCTGTGTGAGCTCTAAGGTTATTGATGTTGGTACAGAGAGGCCTGATATGGAAACTTCGTTTATTGTGAGTGGGCGTGTGAAGGGTGCGAGTTTGTACCTGTATAGAGGGAGTCTCGTTTTGGAGAGTAGTTCGGTTAGGGAAAATGTTCTCGACAAGGATTTGGGAAAATGTTTTAATTAATGACCCGTTTGTATGTATTTGCTTTAAGAAATATTTGTAAATGCATTTTGAAATTTAACTTTTGACACTTTATTGCTTAATTCATTTAATCATGTACATTCTTGTGTTCCGTTTCATAATTCAGCTTCGAAACAGGTTTGCGAAAGCCAATAATCCGTTAGTATTTACACTATTTAGTAATTAATAACTATGGCTAGTAGATTAGGAGAGACACCACTCATAACTATAACACTTGTTGAATCAAGTGGAGACGAGAATGATATATGCTGCTTAGGGGATAACACATTGCCTCAGAAAAAGTACTATCGACAGAGAGCACATGTAAACCCACTTTCTATACAGAACCTCCTGCCTCCTGTTTGTCCATCAGCTGTGAAATGGGATGAGCATTTCCCGGAGATATTTGATAGAAGCGTTGAGTTTCTAGATGTGGGGTGTGGTTACGGTGGATTGTTAATCTCCTTGTCTACTCTCTTTCCAGATAAATATATTTTAGGTAGGAGTAAAGATTTTCTTTCTAGACTGAAATGTTATACGTACATATAGCATATTTCATGTTTTACATAGGAATAGAAATTCGTGTTAAAGTTATGGATTATGTAAGAGATCGGATCAAATCACTACGTTCAACAAACGAGGGACGATTCTTAAATATTTCTGTTCTAAGAACGAATGCTATGAAATTCTTACCAAATTATTTCCGGAAAGCACAGTTGACTAAGTTATTCTTTCTCTATCCAGACCCACATTTTAAGAAGAGCAAACACAAGTGGCGTATAATCAGCCCTACTCTACTCGGGGAGTATGCTTATATTCTACAAACCGGTGGTGTTCTGTACACTGCTACCGATGTACTCGAGGTAACTACAGTAAAACCTTTATAAAGTGAACACCCTAGGCTGGGGACCAGCCAAAATATTCACTTTTGAGAGGTGTTCACTTTTCATGATTTATAATAACGTTTGTCTAAAGCAATTGGAAATTTTGGGACTGAGAAAAGTGTTCATATTTTGGAGTTGTTCATTTCTTGAATGTGTTCACTCTTGGAGGTTTTACTGTAATATTAGACAACCAAATTTGTTCCATTTTAAGTGGCGTTATATTGCGTGTCCCCATTAAAGCGATAGCCAACACAACAGTGTGCTGTTTGCTTGTCAGCGCATATCGGCAGTTTGGCGAGAATCTAAGCTGGGCTCGCCCTGGTGTTTAACACGAGGGTCCCCCCATGCTGTACATGCTTATAGAAATTATTATTCAGTAGAACCTCGTTAATACTTACACCAACGGACGGTAAACATTTGTTCGCTTTATCCGGAGTAATACCGATTGAACAGCCATTGTAGGACCTGATTTTGTGGAACTGTTTGTTCGTCTTACCCGGAAATTCGTACTAACGAGGTTCCACTGTATAATAAAACCATGTCTATAGGTTCATGATTGGATGAAAAAACATATTTCTGAGCACCCCTTCTTTGTCCCTCTCTCGCCAGAAGAGCTGTCCAGTGACCCGTGTGCCGTCTTGCTAACAAGTTCCACTGAGGAAGCAGCTAAGGTCACAAGGAACGAGGGAGATCATTTCATTGCTTGTTTTAAGAGAATTGATGATGTTAATGTCTGAAAAGATTAATACTTTAGTATTACACTTACAGTAGAATCTCGTTAGTACGAACTCCGGATAAAGCGAACAAATTTTTACCGTCCGTTGGTGTTCGTATTAACAAGGTTCTACTGTATTTTATTTTACAACACATACTAATTTCACAACTAGCAGCTATGTCACACAGCCACACTATAACTCCATACGGTGGAGATACCAACCCACCTCAGTCCACACAAGCTCCATCATCACAGCCAGCTCAGATGCCTGCTGTACTACCGAATGTTGTATCTTCCCAGTCTGCACTCTACTCAACTTATCCCGTCCAACGCTCTGGCTCTGGTCCCCAGATGCCACCTAACTCCAATCTAGAGATACCACCTGACCCGAATTTACAGGCCTCTATAGAACAACAGCAATATATACAAAATCCTTACCCAATCCAAACGGGATATCCGGCCAACCCCCAGGCACCGAACATGCAGGCACAAATGTATCATGTGCGCCCGAATCGTAAGTTAATAACAAAACAATGAAAATTTGTTGGCCGCTGCCCGGAGTAAACATATTTATTTAATATAATTCTCATTACGATTATCAAGTGATTATAATATATAAATTGCAATAAAGTGCGATATTCTCGAAAATTCATTAAAAAAAAATTGTCCCAAAATGCCGAAAATAATAATTCGAGTAAGTACGGTAATCCTACAATAGTATATAGCTAAATGTCTTTATTAGAGTCTCAAGTTGTGATACCACAGAATATGGTGCTGACAGCATCAGTTCCTCATCAGATGGCCGGAGCCCCCGGAGAGCAGGTCAGGCCTCAGTTCGTACAGAGCTACGTCCAAAACCAACAGCAGCAGGGTGAGAATAAATAGCCACATACACAGAGTACAGTGGAACCCCGGGTTACGGTCACCCTAGGGACCGATATAATGGCCGTAATTATGAAAGAAATTAGTGTTAATATCTACTATATATGAAGTCAAACAGGACTTTAAAAAGTGCCCGGAATATTGGAGTAGCCGCTAATCCGGGGTGACCGTTAAGCGGGGTTCAACTGTATAAGGAATATACTTTGGTAATTAATTTCTAAGGGAAATTTTGAATTTTTATACAAAAATTAAATGCTCTAATTAGCATTGACTTCACATTCAAGAGTTAAATATTTTATTCACCAATTTAGTGGCTTTCATCATGCAATCATTACCCATAAACACTCAACAGAGTATTGGTTATAGTTTGCCCAAAACAGAAGATCTCCCAAAGGCTGTTGACTGGATGACTGATACTCCAATGCAACTCGAAGATATACCGATTCTAGGTAGTAACAATTCAGGATTCTTTATGGGGGAATTTCGTGCTCAACGCGTGGACATTGCCGAACAACTTAAGTTTGGAATACGGTTCCTGGATATAGCGATTGTACAGTATCATGATGAAATATATCTGGACCAATACAAGCACATATTCGATCTCGATTGTCCGTATATTTCAATCAGCGAAGCTTTGTGGAGTATTCGATTCTTTTTGGAACGGAACAATAAAGAGATTATATTTTTAAACCTGAGAAGTAATTCTACTAAGAAAGCTGGGGAAAATTCAGATATCATACAACCAGATTTGTTAGAGGCGAAATTTCGCTTCATAATGAAGTTTATTTTTGATATAAACACGATCAAATTTAATGTTAGCCCAGGTAATAAATATTTTTTTATATCTATACAGTAGACCCTCGTTAGTACGAACACGGTTAATACGAACACTATTTCAGTCCCCTTCAAAGCCTTTCAATGCAAATGACACCGGTTAATACGAATTCCGGATAAGGCGAACGAATTTTGACGGTTGTTCGTACTAACGAGCTTTTACTGTAGTTGAATTTATATATTTTAGGAGATCTGGCCGAATCAACTAAGAAGAATATCATTTGCTTTACAGAGAATACTGAACTCTTCGGTTTTTTATCTAATAATAACTTGTCTTTCTCGTCGAGTCAATTAGAAGTTATTCCATTTCTTAACTTTGACATTGGGGCTGAGTTAAAGAAAGCCTGGATTAAACCTGTGAGCTATCTTATATTTTATCACTCATTAATGACTAATTTCATTTTATTCTTCTTTAGAGGAAAAGTAACATCAACATCTCGCCCCAAAGCATGCGCTTCATTTGGTACATAATAGATGCAGTTACGCCGAATTCTGATGCAGATTTGTTGAAGTCGATTTGGGAAGCACAGTTTCTAAGCGGCGTCCTGCCTCCCTTCCAATTCTACTCTCTCTGCAAAGTGAATAAGCATACTTGGGACAAATTTAATTCACTAATGCTATACAATCACCATACAATAACTAGAGCTACTAATTAGGTGTGGCAAGGATTTTAACTGCTGTTATACGTATTCAGTATTTTTATTTGCATATACGTATTATTAGATTGTTTTATTAGCATGCAGTATAAGAATTTTATATATGTATATATTTATATAGAATTTTTGTATGAGTACAAGAATTTTTGTATAGAAGTATAGGTGTATGTGCTTTGTAGTTTATATTTATGATTTGAAGAGTACGTATATAAATAATTGGTTATCTGATTTATTGAAATAGCCTAGAGGTAACCTACCCTGGTTAACTGTTAAGATGTCGTCCAACACTTCCAGCTATAACAAGCTAGTAGAGAGACTCATGTCTGCTCGCACATCTCAGAGATCTATGGGAGATCTACAGTCTACGATAAATGGTCTGTTTTGGTGATACGTCAGGTCTGCTTATTGTGAGCAACTTTTGGCATGCTTAAGTTTTATTATCAACAATTTAACAACTTAGAGGGTTTGTATTTAGTTGTTCGGTTATTATGAAGTCTCTTTTATGAACATAATTTTGTCCCTTGATTGTTCAGAATAAAAGAACTTGACTGTATGTTATTGATTGTTTATTTTAATCCTAACTTGTTTTCAGACGATGAGATTTCAGATTCGCAAGCAGATACAACTGAATCAGCTGACTCTCGTAAAGGCAGATCTAAGACCCGCAATAGAAACCCAGCAGAGAGGGTACCAAGGCCATCTTCCTTTCTGTTCAAGGGAACTGGCAATAACTCAAAATCCCAAAGGAGATCTCGTCGCTACGAGAACGCTATGTATCTCGCTACTTATGTAGCAGAGACTGAGGAGGATTTCTATAACTTTGATGTTACTCCTGAGCACAACAACGCATTCACGCGTCTATTGCAGGATCCGCAACAGTTGCAAGTCGGTGCTAATAAAAATACAGTAGATGTTGGATATAAGCACACCGGTTATAAGAACATATCGGATATAAGAATACTATGTTGGAAAATGTTGCCATATACCCTATATAATTTATTTCGGTTATAAGAACATGCCGGTTATAAGCACATTAAGTGCAGTTCCCGACGATGTGCTTATAACCGGCATCCACTATATTATTGTTAAATTCCTACGTACGAATACCGTGTATAGGTATGGCAAGAATTTCTTGAGCTCACTGGAGAGGAGCAAGATAGAATTGTATTTAAAGAAGAAATATCAGAGAACCAAGAAGTAGTGTCTAAGGTGCAAAAAACCGCGATTATCAGAGCAACACTAGGTCGAGAGGAGATAGAAATCAAAGGAGTTAAAAGTTATTATGATAAGAACACAGTACCTTCTATATCAGCAAAAGAGATTAGTTATCTGTTCAAAAGACACAACCCTCCTTTGGTTAGCTATACAGTAGATACTCGTTAGAAATTCCGGTTAATACGAACACTATTTCAGTCCTCTTTAAAGCTTTTTAAATACAAATTACTCCGGATAAGGCGAACGCATTTTGACGGTCCCCTGGTGTTCGTAGTTCGTACTAACTAGGCTATACTGTAGTGTAGTATATAACATTTATCAGGTTGTATTATTGTATTGTTTATAGAACACACTTGAATGCATTGAAGATGAGCTAAGAGATTTGTTTTCCGAGGACAACAACACTGTGTTGGTCTACATGGAGACAAGCAGGTAAGTTCATTGGTAATTCAATCAGTGTAATTAATGTAGACACCAGCTCACTGACATACAACATATCAGAAAATATAATAAGTGAATTCCCAAATGATCATTTGTTACAAGCCGTTTGTCTTTATTTTTTCAAAATGTGTTACTGAACTCCCAGAGTTTAACTGATTTATCTGTAGAAGAGCTGACCATCCAATTTCCGTCAGGCGAGAAACGACATTGTATTATTTTGTTCGCGAATTTCGCGATTTGGTGGCTAATCCCCAGGTCAGGGTAGGTGAGTTTAATCTCTCCGTCGTAACTTCCGGTGAGCAAGGTGTCAGAAGTCGCAGGTTTGAATCGAATGGAGCGAATATCTTTCTGATGTATCTGTAAATGCAGAATAATGTGTTATTTTCCGAAGGAATTTTATGTTTTTGGATAAAATTCTTTATTAGATGTGTAATGACCTATACGATAAAGGGAATTCTCTTGCGCTCATATACTGATTCCACGTAAGAATCATAACTCACTTTGTTAGAGTAGAAACACATTGAGTTCCGTCTGTCGTATATCTGCAATCTCCCATCTTCACAGCTGGCTGCTATTCTCATCTCGCTATTATCGCTGCACACGGATGAGGGCGAGGAGGGACAGCTCACTTTCCACACACACTCGCAGCTACGTATGTCCCACACGCGCACCAGTTCATCCTGTGATGCCGTGACTAGCTCGTGTTCGGAAGAGACGTACACTTCGTTAATCTGTCCCCCGTGCTGTAGGGAGCCTACCACAGCCGTGGGGTTTGTCAGGTCTGTTATACGCACTAAGCTGTCCCCTGACCCGCCACTGGCCAGCAGCTCCTCGCTTAGGAACCCCAGCGCCCGAACTGTACCTACAGTCAATCGGTAGTTAATGCAAGGTGCAACCGAATACTGTAGATGCCGGTTCTAAGAACACCAGTTACTTATAAGAACATTCTACTGGAAAACGGTTGCCATATATCCTATATAATTTATGCCGGTTATAAGAACATTATATGCAGTTCCTGACAATGTTCTTATAACCGGCATCAACTATAGCTGATATTCGGTAGTATTCGGTTAACTGGGTATTTGGTAGAAGTTTACTTTACTTCTTATTAGCACTGTTGTTTTAATAATTTACTTAATTAAATTTAACCCACTTGGGAAATTAAAAAAAACTTGCAGTGTAAGTACACTATCCTTACCCGTGTGGATTTTTATCTCTATGGGTTCCTCCCACTCTTTACATTCCTGCAATTGCTCTGTAGGGAAATTAAGCACTCGGATCGACTGGTCGTTACTAGCTGAGGCTAGCAAACTGCCTTGTGGGCTCCATTCAATACAGTATAAACTACCTTTATGATAGTTAGTAAAGGTCTTGAATGGGACTAGTGAGTTATCAGAATCTGGTTGAGATTCTGTAGAACTTGTGTATTGGCAGAGGTAGAGACATCTCGAGTTTGTGCCCACGGCTAATGTACTGTGGATAGGGTGGAAACACACAGAACGTATTACCTAGCGAATAACGTTAAAGTTTATACCATTTTAGTATACAGTAGAACCTCGTTAGTACGAACACATTTAATACGAATTTCCGGATAAGACGAACAGACAGTTCCACAAAATATGGTCCCTACAATGGCTATTCAATGTGTATTACTCCGGTTAATACGAATTCCGGATATAGCGAACATATTTTTACCGTCCGTTGGTGTTCGTATTGACGAGATTATACTGTACGTATTATGTATCAGTATTATAAACCTGTGTGTCCTTCAATTGTCCAACTAGGTGGATGAAGGGAGGTTGGAATTTATACGAGTTTGTTTGAAGGTTTTCATTTTCCATACTCTTTATGTTTCCTTCATCTGATACGACTAATTGGTAAGTCTTCTTTTCCGTTACAGGGTTGTCTTCCGGGTTTTCATCTTCTTTTATCTTCTCTAACAATTTAAATTTGATGATATTTTAAAACCACAATATCCTTGAGCAATTACATACATATTTGTATTTATACACTATAACGAGCTAAATAATTAAAATCTCTATCTATTCTTACTGATTTTCAACTTTCACCAACATACTCTTATTTGTTAGTAGAAGTATTAAATTCCTATTCTGCATAAGCATTTATCTATTTTAACCGTCGAAAGCTATTACTATATAAGTGAATTCTAACTTGTTTCAAAACCTCTATTCAGTTCCAGTTCCTCATTGCTAACTTCCGTATTCCCCTCTTTCTTCAACTTGTCCCTCCCTATGCCTACCATCCACTGGACTGCTTTGGGAATACTGTTCACGCCTACAACTTTAGAAACGCTTTGTTTGTCTTTTGTTGAGTCGTTAGCTCCACTTGTTCCGTCCATGTCCAGTTTCCTAACTATTGGCTTGTGTGGACGTGACTGCTGACCGTTTAATGCTAGAATAAAATAAAATTAATTACAGTAAACTCCCGTTATAACGAAGTCAGATATAACTAAATAACTGCTTATAACGTAATGGATATTTTCCCCCAGAGGCGGGCCAGAGCACTAAATGCATTAATATTATATCCGGATATAACGAAGGAATTTACAGGTCCCAAGCACTTGTTATAACGAGAGTTCACTGTATAGTGAAATTACATTTATAACGCCACTTACATTGAGTGTGCTTTTCTTTACTCGCACCAGTAGCCACTTGTACAGTAGGCTGTATGGGAGACTCGTTGGGCATAAGAGTTAATGCAGACTTAACTCTGTCAGGTTTTGGTGTGGAGGAATCACAGCCAGGCGCTGGTATATCCTTGGTTCTCAGAATAACTCGTGGGGTAACTAGCTGGGGGCTACTCAAACCGTTCCTTTCTCTCACTGTATTACACTCTGCTATAGAATAAAATATAATACGTGTATAATATAGAGTGGTGTTTGACTAGGAGAAATTGCTCTAATAGCAAATATTGCTCAATCGTCTAAGAGCAAATATTGCTCTATTTTTAAGTCCCTAAACGTGCATTTAATTTTGGTTCTATTCCTCTAAATATAAAGTTCGCTATTTGCAAGCAAATTTCATGCAAAATTCGACTTGCTATTACGCGAACACTGGAAACTCATCTAATTGTTCTTACGTGTATTCTGCTGTTGAGTGAGGTTCGTATCAAAGCCCTGTAACTTTCTCTCTGCAATTGGAGGTCTGCTATTTGCGGAGTTTTGTAATTCGCTATGAATAAGCGAATGATGCATCCCATCAGCTAAATGATGGACGATGTGCTAATAGAATACACCTGTCCCAATTCCAAGCACAAACTAACCTTTTAATTCCCAATCTTCCCTCTTATCCAACTTTATAACTAGTTTCTCATCTGTGAATCCATTCGGTATTTCTCTCTGTTCACTCAACATAACTGACCTAGCTCTACTATGTTTGTCTACACAGTTTAGAGAGTCTATCGGTAAGCCCGAGTATTTCAAATTATCCCTATCCCTCATCTGACAAAGGCTCCTCAAAGGCGACAACACAGCACCTTTCCTATTCTTCAGATTATTATTGTCTTCCTCGCACACAATTTCTAACAGCTTAAATGGGGCTACGCTATCCTCAAACTTTGGCAGCAAACTCGACAAGTCCAACGACTGACTGCTATTCAGACCTAAATCGTTATAACTGTCGTTTAGCAAAATCTTTTCGCATTTCTCATACAACAATCCCTTGACCGCGAGTTGAATGAGTCTCCCCTTATTTTCCTTTTTAGCACCAGCCTCGGATTGACTGCTCTCGCTAGCTTTTATCTCCTCTCCTCTGTAACCGATTACCTTGCTTACAGCCTGCATAATCTCGTCAGCCAGTTGGAGGCGCGCTGCTGGCATGGACCAGTTTTTAAACTCCTGCTGCAGCCCAGTTTCCGGGAGAGTTAGCATCAAACTAAGCTTGCGATGGTCTGTCTCGCATAGCCCTAGTGTAGCTAGCTGCTGCAGTGTAAGCACCAGTCCCTTGTAGTGCTCTACTAACTCAAACGTGTTTGAGTTCGCTGGCGACGCACGTAATTGTTCTAGGAATTCTTGCTTGCAGACTTTGAGTTTTATTTCTTGTAAGTCCACTCCCTTGATTCTCTCTAGGGGAGATAGGAATTTGAACAGCTGGTGCCATTGCCCTCTGAGCGCCATGTCTCTGAGACAGTACATTTCCACTGACAGCGGCTCAGCTGTTAACCCTGATTCTTTTTCCAAAGCTCGCATTGAGTGTACGAGTCCGGTTTCCTGTAGGAACTGTATTACAGCCCTCAGTAGCTCACCCTGCTGCACTACAACACGCGAGACACTCACGCGCCCTTCTTTCCCATGCGTCTCGTTTTCACACATGCTATAGTAGTGGTGTTACAATGGCATTTATTGGTTACCAACACTATAGTAGTATGCTGTCAACTGATACGTGTTTAAATAGAAATAGATATCAAACCGAGTCTGATAGAAATCAATAAAATACTCAAACCATCTGTTGGGATTCTGCTGTTTTAGTGGTACTAATCACACACTGTATTGTTCTATTTAATTAATTGAAAACATGCATTGTTTATTGAACTTCACTGCTTTGTTGTACATATTTAATTAATTATTTTGTTTACTATTAGGTACTTCTCACTGCTTTTATCAGCTGTAGCTAAACACCTTGACCTATCTCTAAAGCGTAAGTCTCTAGTTAAATTAGTCGCTGTAATATGGAGTTCTAATTATATTGTATTGTATAACTAATTTAATACTCTTATATTAAGACATAATATTCTGATAAGTCCAATTGAGTTTACATTTGGACATGTATAGCTATAAACGTGATTAGGATATATAATATGTGTTTATTGAGATGCCATATACATCACACAAAACAGTTCCTTGAAAGCACCTTTATATTAAGATTTAATTAGTGTAAGCTTTTTTATGAAATCAATACTGTTGGACTTCTTAGTAGATTTCTATAAATCTATTTCTAAAGGTTTTTCTGCACCCGGAGGACTCTGCCTGATTGAACTGGAATGCAATAAAGAGTTTTCTGAATCGCAGAAGTATCTAGTTGATATCATCAAATCGAACAAACGGTTTTCACACTGACAAATGACCTACTGTTGCTCATCCCGTACTTTTCGTATCTTATTATAGCAGTAATAGTTTGTATACAGTTTGTATTATTTCATTTACACTTTCTTATATTGTATTTGCTTCTCAATTTGTAGCAATTTGAAATTTTATATATCAATTATAGAATGTTAATAAATGTAACTTATTTATTAATATTTGGGTGTTTTAATAAGAATATACTCTGAAAGGAAATGGATAGGTATAATTAGCAGCCTGTAAAAGATAGAAATACACCTGAATAGTCACTGATTTCGAGCATTATAAGCAATACTCAAACCTGTATTATATTAACACACATGTAAATTCGCTTTCAGAGCTCTTCAAGTCCGGTCTTCCAATTTGTAGATGTGTCTTGTCCTATTATAGGGTCATGTTCTATTATAGGGCCTTGTTCTACTATAGGGTCTTGTTTTATTATAGGGTCTTGTTCTATTATAGGATCTTGTTCTATTATAGGGTCTTGTTTTATGATAGTGTCTTGTTCTATTATTGGGTCTTGTTCTATTATAAGATTTTGTTTTATTATAGGGCCTTGTTCTACTATAGGGTCTTGTTCTATTACTGGATCTTGTTTTATGATAGGTTCTTGTTCTATTATAGGGTCTTGTTTTATGATAGGATCTTGTTCTATTATACGGTCTGTTTGAATAGTCTCGGTTTCATTTGTTGTTTGAGATTGTACTTGATCTCCAGGGTCTGATGCGAAAAAATCGGATCCACTGAGGTCCAATGTAGGAGGGGTCTGATTGGGTTCTGTCAGGTTTGTCGGTTCAATTGATTTCTCTTCAATAACAGCTGTTACTGATACCTGTTGAAATCCGTTTGAATCTGTCAGCCTGTCTGAATCAGCTGACTTTATTTTCCCTGGGAAATCACATTATGCTATATATGAAAAACTTTTATTATGAACAAGCCCTATGGTCCCAATTTAACAACTTACATAGGGTTTGTTTGTATTAAGTCGAGTTCGCTTATTATGAACATATTTTTTGGTTCTTTGAATGTTCATAATAAAATAACTTGACTACAGTAAACTCCCGTAATAGCTTATAACGAAGTCAGATAGAACGAAATAGAGATTTTCCCCCAGAGTACAAAATGCATTACTTATTATCCACTTATAACAAATATCCGGATATAACGAAGGATTTACAGGTCCCAAGCACTTCGTTATAACGAGAGTTGACAGTATATTACTAAATACCTGATAGAGCAGTGGTATAAGGTTCAATCTTTCCTTCCTTCTCCAGCTCCTCCAGCATCCGTAGCTCCTCGAAGAGCTCCGCTTCGCACTGACTCAGCCTAGCGGGGTCTAGCGCAGTGTACGGAGTGCCTACGAACTGACGCAGGTGTATCTCGAGATACAAGTTAACTTCGCTACTGCGGCTCAAATACGGGAAGTTACCGCCGGTCTTTAGATGCGCACGCCTGGCCTCAGGATAGCATTTGTACATGTCATCTTTAACTCCCTGTGTAAGGGCAGATTCGTCAAACACGTCCATTATTGTCACACGCACTTCTCTTAGGTTCTGAGGCTCTACGTAGCTCTCTGAACAGTTGAGTGTTAGTCGCGACGCGAGCTCTGATCTATAACAGCAATGTTATAATAGTAATGTTATAACAGTAGTGATATAAAAGTAATGTAATAACAGTAATGTAATAACAGTAAATAACAGTAATCGTTATACAGTAAATAACAGTAATTTATAACAGTAAATAACAGTAAAGTTATAATAGTAATTGTTATACAGTAAATAACAGTAATGTTATAATAGGGAGAGTAATCATTAGGAACCAAAAGCAATTGATACTAATTAACTACAAATTGATAAATATGCTATACATTACAGTTTTTATTTCAGAACTATCATTTCAGTTTACGTTTTTATGTAAATTATTTTAATCAACTAGCCTTTCGAAGTTGAATAATGAATCAATAAGTCACCATATATTGTACACAACATTATATGAGTAGATTAGTGAAACCAGTTAACTAAATTAAATGCAGCTAAAATGATACCAGTTATTTTAATAGGTTACAATGCAATTATTCAAAAAAAGTTACTTTCAAATAAGAGACTACGTCAAATGATATAATATTTTAATATTATAATGTTCAGACTCTAGTTAATAGGAATAGTACTAGGGGCCCGTCTAAATTTGTTCGTATTATCAGGTGGTTATTAGCATCCATTTGTATAGGCTAGGGGAATTAACCCTTGTACTCCTTAACCGATATTCGCCTTATCTGTTCGTATTAAAGAGAGTATACTGTACAGTCGAATTCGGTTTATTCTAACTCGGATTATTCTAACAATTAGTGATGCAAAATTTTGTAAGAAATTCCAACTTTACTAGTATTTTTCATCTATTTTTTCTAACTATCGGTTTTTTCTTACTATTTTATCTGAAATGAAATGGTTATAAAAACCCGGTTTCATTTGTACCTGGTAAGTGTGTCCAGTCGTTCCACCATAAAGTCTGTCGCTTCTGCCACTCTCACTTCGAGTCCGTCGGCCGGCAAATGCTGCAGCAGCGTCCGTCTCAGCATAAACGCCGGGAGAGTCCAGTACAAGCCGGAGAGACTGCTCTGTCTGAACACAGATGTATCATGGAAGGAGTTGCATAAGAAAAGGGAGTGGACGCGATTCGAGTGCTTTGTTCCTTCAACGAATTTCTGTGCTAAATACCCGCCTAAGCTAGCTCCGAATAAATGCACTTTAATCAGTCCCAGCTGATCGATAAGCCTTGTTAGTCCCTTCATGAATTCGTCCAGTGTCCAGTACACAGGGTAGCTTAGTGTAATTATCCTATAGCCACGGGTAGAAAGTCCGATTATTTGTTTGAAGAACGCATCAGCTGTTCCTATGGCTGGGGGCAAGCAGAGTAACGGACAAGTTATGTGCTTAGGTCCAGCGTCATACATTGTCCAAACTTCATTATCGATGTCAACCACTACTTTCTGTTGAGAAACAAGCGCACGAAACTTGATGTAGTCTTCATCCATGCGGTTCGAATATTTAGCCATGTTAAACAACAAACGAACCTAATTATAGCTGACTATACACAATTTCAATTTGGCTCAAACATATGCCACTAATTATTATGCACTTTATATATTGTACAATCCTCTTAGAGCATATTAACTGAAAATAGATAGTTTGATAATAGAAAGTGACTTTTACAAAAAGTCAAAAACACATTTTTAGTTGCACTTCCGACCACAAGGTAATGTTTCAGGGTCGTTTTTAAGACTACAGTTTTTGCAAAGAACTAATTATTTAAAGTAATTTAATGACCTTTGCACCTTGTTCATCTTAAGTGGAAACAAATTAAATATAATATAATTTGGACAGCTATTAATATTTGGCTCATTAATTGAGCAGCGACATTAAAAGAATCCCCTAGCCGAATTATTATTGTTACATAAATAATTAAATAAATAAATATCAAATAAACACTCATTATAAGTGATGTATTAGAAGTGACTGGTATTGGTATTAGTGAGATATTTGCCTGAATTCTTTCTGATACAATACAAGGCCTCGCAAGATTAGGAACACATCTCCCTATACAAATATCCTTATTTATCAAAAGTGTTTTATTTTATAAATAAGGAAAGAAAATTCGATAATAACTTACAACAGAGGAAATTATCTTAGGTCGTTCTGAACATATATTTATACAGCACTGTAATAGGTCGAATGACTCTTCATTATCCAAATTATCCATTCCGATAAATAGTGCAGTAAATACACCACAGAGATTAGTGCCTAGCCTATGTGATTGCATTGTAATCAACTGATATACAGTAGAACCTCGTTAGTACGAAAACCATGGGACCGTCAAAATGCGTTCGCCTTACGAATTTCGTATTAACCGTGCTCATACTATCGAGGTTCTACCATAGTAATTTAGTTTAGGGCTTGCTTATATATCGGTCAACACCTTTTCAAAATAAACCCGACTTTGCAAAGGTGAATTTTTGATGCTAATGGCATTGCCAATGCCTGAAATTATAATAGAAAATGTGTTGGCCGATAACTATTAAAGTGATTCTTTTAATTAATTCGCACTTGTCATATAAGAGTATTGGGTGTTTTGATCTCTGGGGCTGAGTAGGATTAAATGCTATTTGCTGAGACCTGTATATGCCTCTCGTGAGGTTAACGAATGATACTAACTCTCTCAGACCGATTGGGATCTTATCGCTATAAGATTGTGAATAGTTTGATAGCAATAGGCTGTTGAAATGGAATGTAAAGTGTGTTATACGATGTTCCTTCTTTCCCTACATATAAATGTTTTAAAAATTGCACAAAATACAAAGTTATAAATAATATTATTACCCATTTAATTATCATTTTTCTTTCCATAAGTAGCTGGTCTTCATGAGACGTACACTCTAACTGTTTTACTTTAAATTGGTTGAACTCCAATTCATGTTCAGGTTCATTAGGTAGATAATATGCCTTGAAACAATTAAGAAATGAAACAACAATTATTTCGACAGCAATTTTACTTGTTAACTTCTTATGAATCTCACCACATTAGTAACACTATCGACAGAATCAATACTGAATCCTGACCCAGTACTAGCGAAGCCCTCCTCTTGACACCTGATACTCTGTAGAGATACAATGCACGGACAGCTCTGCTGAGCTAGGAGAGACCAGAAATCCTCTGCTGTTTCAGGGAGTGGCTCTTGGGTGACAATAAAATTATTGTCAAGCCAGTAACCCTATATCGATTATTAGTGAAATGTATTTAACCATAGCATTGATATGATTTTTAACGTTCATCACTCAAGAATGTGCTTAATAAATAATTGATAATACTTGGGGTATACAACAGTGGAAAGTTGTAGAAAATAATCATTATTAAATAAATTATGGAAGTTGCAAATTGAAAGGAAAGGGAGCTAATTTTCGTATCAAACCCGTTAGATATATATTCTGTTTCGATACGAACAAGAATTTGACCTATCTAGAATTTAAAATATTTCCAATAATTCTCTAGTTAATATTTAGAATTAAGCTCTTTTGAGAAACAGGTGTGTAACAGCAAACTGAACTGAAACTAATTGAAATTATTTACTATTGTAATTAGTGTATTTAGTTTACATATTTTAATGAACTCAATACCACTATTGAAAATGGCAACAAACTATGTACTAAGTAAGCTTAAGCCCACCATACACGATGCAACATTGTTGCATGCAACTGTTGCACGCAACAAAGTTGCATGCAACAAGGTAACATACACGGTGCAACAATGTTGCAAGCAAAATGTTGCATGCAACACAATTTTCGTGCGACAAGTTGCATGCAACATTTATTTTCGTGCAACATTGTTGCATGGAAATTACTCTATTACACGTGGTAAAATATTATTTTAAATCAGTACTATATGTATAATCCCAATGGATTTGTTATTTCCCAATTCATCATTGTGGATAAAACACACGTTGTCGTTTCCGCATTCCAAATGATTATACTTCATCGGAGGAAATTGCAATTGATCCGTCAACGCAAATTGAGATCTCATGGGTTAAGGCTTGGATCAAAATCGAGAGACGCAAAGTGCATTTCATCTATTGATGAGAGAAATTTTTTAGTTGACACATCAAGTTATAGAAATTTCGTAAGGAGGGATCGTCTATCCAGTGTTAATTAATTAATTAATAATTACTATTTTTGGTATTCTTAGTTAGAACTGGATATCTATATATTCATCCAAACCTCATTAATTTGGGCACTGTCGTCCGGAGGCTGCCCATAACTAGAATTTACCCGGATCTTAGAAATATAGTGGTTAGTACATGTGCAATCCCAAAGTGTCTAATCCATTTTTCTAGATTCATTCAAAATAAAAAAACGTCGTTAACGGGTCCTGGATAATTTAGATGTGTAGTATTTCTAGGAAAAGAATATACAGCAATACGATCAGTGTTTTTAAAACCGTGCTCAAATTTCTGATATATACATCTGTGTTCGCATCATAGGTGGCTTGATTAAGGGTAGTGAGAGTAAGTAGTAAATAAAATAGGTACACTAGAGAGAACATGTGAATTTTTCAATTGTTTTGAGTAGGTGAAAAAATGCAAACGAAAATAATCTGAAAATATGTATTGAATTTCCATATTTTCGTGCAACAATGTTGCAAGAAAATTGAACATGTCCAATTTCCATGCAACATGTTGCATGCAACAATATTGAGTGCAACAGTCAACATACACGGTGCAATTTGTTGCATGCAACAAAGTTGCACGCAACATTTCAACATACACGATGCAACTAAGTTGCATGCAACATTGTTGTATGCAACTTTGTTGCATGGAAAATTTAACATACACGATGCAACAAAGTTGCATGCAACAGTTGCATGCAACTTTGTTGCATCGTGTATGGTGGGCTTTAGGCCACGTATATTTTTATGTACGTATAGTAAAGGAAATTAGGTGTGCAAATTACTCTTTTGTTTTCTTGAGCCATTCTACATGTAAAGTAGATTGTAAACTACCTTGCATTACCTGCACAAAGCTTGCGTTGATATAGGAGTTTTGAACTGATACATCAAAATGTTCCTTTTCAGATTTATACTGTAGTAATGGTACACATGTTCGTTGATCTAAATATATACCAAATAATAAATAAGTATAACAATTTGTAGTCAGAATGTTAAAAATAAAATGATATGTAGATTTTGTAATTATATAAGTCATTGATGGCTGTAGATCATATATTACTGATATTAAACTTACAAGGAATAATTGTACAGTCTCTATTCTTATCGACATTGACTTTATCTCCAGCAGTTTGGTGAACAAAAAAGTTTCCAGGATCAGGTAATTTCTATATTATTTAAAGTTTAATTTAAAATATAAAGTAATAACGCATCATCTAATTAACATAAACAAACGAACTTTAATGTTGATTATGAGTCAAAAAGTATTTACATGTAATTACTGGTAAGAATTGATGAGAATCTCATTGAAATCTAATTAGATATGCTACTTAATTTAAATAAATATGTTGACATGCTCTAATAACATAGTTATAACATAAATTTGAAAATTAAATGAAAGTTCTTTCAGTTGAAATCAAGGATTTCCCTATCATACCAACGTATAACAAGTAAAGCCAAGCTAGTATATATAGAGATAAAACTTATCAATAATTCATAAAATAAAATAAAACAACAAATGACTGATACAATATACGAACATTTTAGCCAAGTTAAATCTGATCAGATGGCCATTGACTTAAGTCTAATATCCTGGTATCAGCTTACTATAAGAGAAGTGCTGTATGACAAAGTAGATTGTGTCAGACAGAAGATGTACAAACACGGATTAGGAGAAAACGAAATCGAGCAACTACAAGCGTTCAGAAAGCGCGAAAGGGCGAAGCTTCGCAAGAAGGAAGAATTCAAGAGCTTACGAGATGACATAATCAGACTACAGCTGGAAAAGGAGAGTTTGGTAAATGAAGTTAATGAATTGAATGAAGAAATAAAGGAAATGAAAGAGAAAGAAAACAATGATTTTCTAGAGAATATCATGGAATTAAATCCAGACATAGCCTATGATCTAGATTACTAGATTACTAAAGCAGCAACGCAAATAACAGATTACAAATCAACTAATTCGCCACATACAGATTTTACATTGCTCGCAATTTTGCAAATATAATTAATCGCGACATATAACATTTAACATTGTTTAATTAAACTCACTGCTAACAATTTAATATATTAGTATACCCTAAGTAATTGCTCCAAAAGTTGGTTATCAGCCGCGAATTCCTTGCATTTAGTCTCCAGCTGTTGAGAAGGAATCTCTGTTATTCCACAGAGAAAGGCTTCAACCAGCGCATCGTGTAAGAACACGTACTGAGCCTAAATACAACAGCATTATAGTTAACACACAGATAAACACAAACATAAATATTTACCAAACTTTGAACCATGTATCCCCTTTCCTTTCTAAGCAGTTGTACAGTGTGTTGCACCTCCACCTGACTCTCTATTGCCATTCTCTGTAGCATTATGTCCAGCATTATGAAAGTACCAGTACGGCCAACACCAGCACTAAAAGCAACTGAACTGAAACTAACATAAATTAGAACGCAAGTTAGCAAATTTCAGTGTTATAAACAAAGTGTTTTTAACAGCTAAACTCTACTATAAACTACAAATTAATTTACCCTCCAATGGTCAGGAATGTTAAAAAAGTAAAACCGGAATTTAATTCACTTTCAATCAAAATTGAAAGTGAAAATGGAATTTTTATCTATGCATCCAAGGGATAACTATCATAATTAATTAACTTATATAACTTATCATAATTAACAACTAAACACTATTATAACTACAAAGTAATTAACAGCTATAAGGTACTTCAAACTTCTAACCAGTTAAACTCTATTAAACTAGTACAAACTAATGAACAGTTAACTATTATAACTCTAACTCTATGTAACCTGCAGTGGACTAGAATAGGCCCGTCGCTGGGCCTAACAGCTGATCGCACCCTCCTGACGAGACCCAGCAGGGGGCTGGCAGCGAGAGGGGTACCGAAGTCAGGCCATCCTGTGAACTGGTGGTGAGTGACCCTCCTCTCTCTGTCGCTATCAGCTGTACCTGTCTCCTTTCCAGACGGACCGTCTGGTGTTAGGCTGCTGACACTGACTGTAGGCGTTAGGGCCGGTACCTTAATGGTTAAGACATATAATACAGTAGATTCTGTTAATAGGAACTACAGTAGTTCTCATTAATAAGAACTACAGTAGACTCTGTTAATAGGAACTACAGTAGACTCTGTTAATAGGAAATATAGTAGACTCTGTTAATAGGAACTACAGTAAACTCTGTTAATAGGAACTACAGTAGTTCTCATTAATAAGAACTACAGTAGACTCTGTTAATAGGAAATACAGTAGACTCTGTTAGTAGGAAATACAGTAGACTCTGTTAATAGGAACTACAGTAGACTCTGTTAATAGGAACACGGATAAGACGAAATATCGGTTAAGGCTTATGGAGTACAAGGTTTCATTTGCCTATACAAATACATGCAAGTAACTCCGGGTATTACGAATTTCCTGATAATACGAACAAATATATACGTTCCCTAGTTGTTCCTAATAACGAGACTCTTATACTTGTATTCCCGTTATTTCTCCATATATAGAGTTACCATTGAGATGCTGAATGTCCTAGTGACGTAGCAAGGAGATAATTTCTTTGAGAGTAACGTCACACGCACTCGTCCATAGTCCTGGTATACCTCCTCCTCATTCGGCCAATAACTAGAGCACTTTACCTAGCAGCAGATTATAACAATTGGAATTCAAATAGTGCGTGCAGCCAAATAACAATCTCACTCTTCCGCTCTCTATGAGGTTACAAGCCATTATAAGCTGAGCTGTGTTTTCTTGCCATAACATCCACCAAAAGTCTCCTATTGTCTCTGGTAAGGGACCTTGTGCTGCAATGTATTCGCGTTCTTTGTTGTATCCCTATACAAGCAATACACATTGTTGTATTCCTATACAGCAATATACACTGTTATTTAGTATACAGTAGAACTCGGTTATAACGTACCTGGGTTAGTACGTACTGATTATTTTAACCAAGTTTATAAAGCAGTATGTATTTCTATGTAGGGTAAACTCGGTTACTACGTACACTCGTGTAATACGTACTTATCTTCCTTTCCCAAGGGGGTACATTATAACCAGTGTATTATAAGGCCATTTGTAAATACGCTCATAATCCTGGTCTGATCTAATTTTCATAAATCACAAATAAATGTTACGGTATAGGAGAGGATTCCAAATTTTCGCGCTCCTAAATTCAAATTTTCCACAAAAATCATGCTCCAAAAAGAGCGTCTCGCGCTCCTGGATAATTCCTTGATTATAACCGAGTTCTACTGTATTAGTTAGTATGTCTATAATATAACTAACAGAAATGTAGCTCGCATTAATGAATCCACTTTCATCCGACTTCTCCACCTTAGAGCGAGACACCCACACTTCAGTTTGGTCATCAGATTCCTTCTTAAGAATAATCCTACTGTGTTCGTCTGTTGGATTATATAATATAATTACATTGTAGTTATACTATATTACAAATAGAGCGTATTACAGGGAAGTATGTTCTTGTATCTGTTTTTGGATGCATTTTCAGGCTTGAATGCAGTAACTATAATGCAGTCTTCTATTAAATCAACGAGTGCCTAAATTAATGAGATAATAATACAAGGATTACATAAAAGTTATAACCATACAAATTGAATTAACTCATGCTTGCTAACTTCGTATTCCTCTTTAAACAGCTTGTCTCTTTCTTGGTGCATTATACACACTCGAGATACGAACTCGTTCAATGGGAGACCAGGAATGGACTGGATGTGACCCGAAATGAGTTTGTCGGTTTGTTTGGAGTTTCGTACACTCTGTTGGTTAGACTTGTCTCCTTAGAAAAATATAAATATGAAACAAGTAATAGAGTCACCTCGGGACCAGGTTACTTTGATCCGATTAAGCGGAGAAATCTATTATATTTTAAGCCAAACTGTCATTCTGTACTATAAATCCTGTGAAAACCGATTAAATGGAGTGCTAAGTAAAATTGCATAATAAAAACTCTTATATAAGTCTAATTTGATTGCGTAGATATTTTATTAGAACAGTTGTTATTAAAGGACTTTGGATGTGCTGAAAAATATAGGATCAATGAGTTATAATAAATTAATTGTACTTGATTTGTGTCTGTTTATTCTGTGAGTTAAGTCTTCCCCGTTGTCCTCATCCATGGTTATATGGGTCCCATGCTCCTCATCTGCAGTCGCAGTTCTAAGGAGTGTAATATTAGAGAAAAATACAATATTGTGTATGCCAGTTATATGAACATCGTCGGGAAGTGCATATAATGTTATTATAACCAGCATAAAGTATATAGGGTATTTGGAAATCGTTTTCCAGTAGAACGTTCTTATATGCAACATGTTCTTATAACCGGTATCTACTGTATTGAGATATAATTAAAATACTCACTTTCTAATACATAACAAGAGTAGCAATGAGATAATTGGGATGAATAGAAGTGAGAGAATTGGTGCCCAGAACATGTATCTAGTAGTGCATCGAATTAGGTTGCTGTTTAGAAATAGAAACAAACAAATCAGTTAGCAACAATATGGTGAAATAAAATGTATTTAAAAGCAGTTCTGATACAACCATTGGAATTTAATTCCCAATAAATAGCAAAGTATATTCATCAATGCTTCAAGAAAATAGACCAAAAACTAATTAATAGCCAAATATAAATCGCTACAAACATCAGATATAGTATCACCCTAGAATAAGCAGATATAGTATAGTCAGTATATTGAGTAGAATAAGCGGTCCCCGCATCACAACACGCACGGAGTAAATACCCGTTATAACCTGTCCCTTCATTAGGTTAGGGTGTTGGTCGTTAAACCCAAAGTTTTGGTCAGATTTTCTACTGAGGCCGATTAGTTCTAGAAATTCGTCATTTAGAATAGCGACTGCATTGATTAGGAGCAGAGATGCCTCTAAAATGCATCCTATGGAGAATGGCATTGGAAGGGTTGATGCAATGTTAAGCTTCAATTGTTTGCGGATTCAATAAAACGAAGACTGAAACTTCTGTTGTTTGCTAACAACAAATATATTCGTTGCACACAGAGAAATCTAATAGTTACCTACAAACAGTGTTAATTGATACGAGAACCTTCAGTTTCAAGGAATATTGGTTTCTGACACAAATACCTTCTTCTTCAACGATAAATCCATCAATTGCATTGTAATTAAATTAAATTTTCATTAATAAAATAAATACATAAACTATATCAATGTTCCTCTAATTAAGCTGTATTATATCGGTCAGTGCACATAAATAATAAACCAGTCCAGTATGTAATATAGTATGTAACCATGGATGTAATAAAGTAACAGTATAGCTGATAGAATAAAGTACAACAGGGCTATACATGTTATCGGGAGTTCAATTTGAACAGGTACGTGCAGAATGAAATATAGCAGATAAATACATACAAGCAAGGTAGTTCAGATTTTCCGGTTTCTTGTTACAGAGTCACTTCGTTGTGCCGCCCCAGCCATTAATTCCATAAGTTGGTTAGCTCGTAATAGAACAGTGGGGTCTGTTACCTCAGTGAAAGTGAGTTCGACTTTATACACGTTTCCCCAATGAAAGGCAAGGCAGCGTTCGAATCGCCCCAACTCATATTCGCTACTGAAACATATTACCCAGTCTATTGAGTCAAACTTTAATATACAATACGGTTTTCCTTGTTCCACTTCAATCTGATTCAGATCCATTACATAACTGAAACTCAGTTTCTTCACTGACTCCTCATGTTCCAGTGTTAAGCAGAGCAGGTCTGGCGTTAACACGAGTCCGCAGTTCATAACCAGGGATTGGGAATGTGCTTTTGATTCCTGTATTTCTCTCCCAGCTACCTCCTCGCAAATTCCTTGAATCCAACATATTAACTCCTTTTCGTTCCGCATTGATATCTTGATACTGGTCCCGTCTCGACTGGTTACCTCCATTAAGAACAGCTTGTCGCCTTCCTCTGCCAATCGTCTGCAGCCAGCAGAACCCCCACTCAGGTTGAGAACCATTTTTGGCTGCACTTCAGTTTTCAAGTTGTACTGGGCTAGCATTGAGTTTTTCAGCACGAAATAACCGTCTACCCAGGTACTGAGGAACATTCGTGGTCTCTTCCAGCTTAAATAGCCGCCAAGTCCTACGTCATGGTTGTACCCCTCTGGGTCTTTCCCTTCGTCTTCTGTTGTGAATCTCCCACGCAGGGGACCGCTGGTAACAATTGAATAGTGCTTTATTTCCTGGTCTTTCAGCTCTAGGAGACTGGATAGCTTTTTGATACGCTTCATATCGTTATCCATAACATTCAAGGAAACAGCTGAGTACATTCCTGCCGCCATGCCCTGTCGTATGGCACCCAGCAGACATTTGGACAGCTGTTCATTCCCGGTGTAGCAAGTGAAGCTAGAAAAGTTCTTTTTGTATATCGTGATTAGCTGCCAGTTAATCCCAATAGTAACATAGTCTAGGTCTGGATAGGAAATAACGTCTTGCTTGCAGAAAGTGCCTTGCGCTCCGTCTTCTACCATTGTGTAGATAGCTCGATCGGTTAGCAGGATGTATATTATGCTGAATAAGCCCAGGTATTTGCTGTCGAAAGCGCGGAATACTTTCAGTATTTTCTCCTCTTGAGAAAGCAGGATGTTAACACGTAACATTAGCTGGTTATTCTGCGAAATCCTAACCTCTTCTACCGGTTTGGTTTCGCGATCAGGTCGCTTTACAAGCGAAGAGAAGTTATGAAACTCGTCGCTTTCCCCAAACATGCTCTTGCTCCTCTCTCGCGCCTCGATCTCGTTACCCACCTCCCATAAATCGTCTCCGCCCAAATTCAAATCTACGAAGGACAGAGGTGTCACATTTCGCGGTTCATCCGACTCTATAATATTATCCACTTCATCATGCGTGGAGGGATCGAACAAACTGGTTCCAACTATTTTCTCGGTTCTAACTCGCTCTTGTTGATCTAGCGAGTAGAAAGCCGCGAAACTAACTGGCACATTTGGTTCATCGCTCGCTGTATCTAAGTAGTTTTCTAAGAGACCTTCGAAATCTTTGCTATCAGAGAACGGAGTGAGATTCTCGTCTAGCTTAGGTTTCTTTTCATCAACTTCTACCAGCTGTTCGCTGCTCGTCTCTAGTTTTGCTGGTCGAATGCTTGGTGTGTTGGGTTTGCTTTCTTTCGAGTGTTGTTCCGATTCCGTGTCTGAGCAGTACCCACTTATAACACCTGGGGGAGAGGTGAGGGTGTTATTTCGCGAAATCGGTTTATCCTCCATACAAACCTCTTGAACTGGCTGTAGAGTAGGAGATGGAGATTTAGACACGTTACTATCGATGCACTCACTCGCGGTTTTATTCGCCTCGAGTCGCTCTATTATGTGACTGAGGGAAGAATCGGACGATTCTTCTTGTCGCAATACGGCTGGAGATGCCAGGCGCTGCTCAGTGGCGCTCTCAATGATTGCGTCATAAGATGAGGCGTCTGAGAAAGTTAATTCGTTCCTTTTCGCAGACACGCTGTCGAGACTGATCTCCTCGAGTGATGAAATATCCGTGGTGTGTCTACTGAGCACAGTCGCTGTGTCAATGACGGGTTGCAATTCCTCTGAGGAATTGTCGCCCACAAGAATAACCATCTCACTCGGGGAAGAAGCGGACTTCAAATCCTCTATTAATACTTCCGTGGACAAATAGCCGTTTTCTTGATGTAAAATCGGACTTGCTGATTTCTTATGAAAGAAATTGGATCGGGCAGTGAGAGTGGTTTCCAGCTTGTAAGATCCACGCTCTAACTCGAGATCTGCGAAATCTGACACCATACTCGCGGTGTCTGCCACTGAGCTGGTATCCGCCACAGAGCCCCCGTTATCCTCCAGCGACCAGCTGCTATGCCCCCTGGACTCCTGGCTGATTCTACTGGTGTTCTCTCTCTTCTTGTGTCGCCGGAGTTTCTTGCTCTTCGCCACGTGTGTCACCAGTCCGCTGCTCGCTTCATCGTACTCTTCCTTGAGCGAAGAGACCTTACGCATTGGGTTAGCGGCGCCTAGCGTGTTATGTCTCTCCTGTGAGAAGTAGTGTCGCTTCGAAGAGATTACCGGGCGGGGGACTCCGGTTAGACCGATGAAACCAGCCTCGTCGCTGCCGTCATCGCCTCCGTTCTCAATAGTTTCGTTTGGAGTGTTTTTGGTTATGAACAACTCTAAGTCCCCCGAGTTGTGCTCCGAGAGGAAGGGGGATGGATTCCGGACTTGCGGGCTTCTGCGGTCTACCTGTATAGTCGGCAGAGAAGCGATTGAGGAGAGAGAACTCTCCAGGTCTCTATCGCTCTGAAAGGAACCTCTGCTCCTGACCGGGAGGTTGAACTGCAGGGTCTCATCAATGTAGTGTGTGGAGATACAAGCGCGCTTGTCTAGGTACTCACAGTTCGTGTTCAGTTCGAAATTAATAAAATCCAGCCCCGATACTAGAGTTTGTAGGAGCTTCATTCGCTCCTGGTCGCGAATAAACGCGTCAATTCGGTAGTAAGAACGGATAGGCTTAGAGTCTTCTAGAAACAGTCGGAAATAAGACTCCATGAGATGATCGTTTAGCGCTATATGCAGCCAAGCTCTCCCCCGGCCAATAGGCGTACGAACTAATGTCAGCTGATTGATGCAAGTGAGCACATTATTGTGCGAGAACGTTTTCAAAAAGGGCCAATAACCGCGATCTATCTTATTTAGGTTGTGTAACATAATCGTATCCAGCTGGTAGATAAGCGCTTGGAAAGACGGAGTTTCATTTGTGACTGCGTCAACTTCTTCTGAGCCGATGGAAGGCCGTGGTGGTGCAAGGTTTGCATTGTTTGGGGCAGAAATAAAGTGTAAATGTTTTATGCATATCGAAATATCTTCTAGTAAAATATCTTTTATTTCAGTAGTGTTCGTTCCTTTCTGTAAAAGTTTCTGAGTCATTTCAATATTTATATTACGAATAATTAGTGCATGGATTGTCTAAGGTCAATTTGAAATATTCAATTGATACCGTAGGTTATTGTCAAATGGACTTCAACAATTGTAGTGTCAACTAAACTTATATGTAATATATTTTGTGTGTATGCAATATTATGCATACTATAAACAAGGGATAAATATTATCTATTGAGCCAAGTCGCATAGACGCCAAGGATTAGCCATTATGCCATTGTTCGTGTTTTATTAATTAATTAATTAATTAAACTTGTTTCAGGTCCAACGCTCGCATCATATTTTCTACCAAAATTTATGGCCATAAATGTTATTTTTGCCATTTAATGCCAATCTTGTCGTAATATTAATTACAGTAATAACAGACTCTGAAACAGCTTATTATAATTAGCTCAGTAACATGAGCAGAAATCATCATAAGACTAGTATATAATTTGTCAAAAATAACTCGCGAATTAGAATATTTGCAAAACGAACATTAACTGTGTCGTCATAAATAATTAGATAATGATAATGAGATGCCGCCCGCAACAGGGTTTGCAGCTCGCCTGGGGGCGCGTATTTTTGGAAGGATTTAATCTAGGCGTACAAAAATCGAGAGATGCTCCCAAAGACTTATTAGAAAATGAACGAACTTAGGCGCGTGTGAACAAAATCAAACTAAATCTATGCACGAGGTTAATTTTTGTCTGGATGAAAGCCTGCCACAAGCAACCTGTGATAGACTACATGTGGATCTGAAACAATATTTGGATACAAGAATGCTCTTTCAGCTTAGTGTTGAGGTAATCTTCTCCGTAAAACGCGGAGAAAAGTAATACACACTAAATATTCATTATTTAATACAAATTAGAAGCAGTTTAAATGAAATCATGAAAGAAACTAGAGCATTACAAGTCCATTTAAATAAGTTAACAAACATAGTAGAATTAGTAAGATAGTAAATGGAGTGTTGCTAATTGATTAGTAACAACTAAATTAATTGTTAGAACTAGTTGATTAGGAAGCAGAAATATAGTAGACAAATAAATAGATCTGAATATGTGTCTCGATAATTATTTGAGGATAGAAAGATGTACAAAATATCTATGCTGTTATTATGCACAGTAAGTTTTTCAATGGATTATGATTATTAAGGATGAAATTTTATAATGAATTAATGTTTAGGTGTGTGTAATGATGCAACATTTTTCAGTAGCTCCACCAAGTGAGTATATTTGTTTTTGAATATCCATGTAGTAAAGAAATTACTAATCATCCTCTATCTTATGTAGCTACGGTATTGAACTTGAATGCTGTGGCGATCAATTCAACAGCTCTTAACGTTACCTGGTCTGGCCCAGTTTTTGATTTAGTTCAAACATACTCTGCTACCGTTAGTTCAGCTGTACGCATCACTTCGGTTACAGTCGATATAAATTCAGGCATTGGGGTAGACCCAAACTATATCGACCAGATAGTCATATTTGGTGGGTTATTCCCATTCACCACTTATAGTGTTATGGTTACCGGTACATACCTCAATGGGGGGAATGAAGTATCATTTAGTACTGCTACGACGTCAGTGATAACTGCTGAAGGAGGTAAGACTAGTTATTGATGAATGCAAACGATTATATAAATGCTTCATACAAATGAAAAGATATTGCAATACATTTATATTGCAATTATATTAACTGTGATACGATATATATCACAACTGTAATGCTCAATTTCAAAGTAAAGTAAACAGTCCTAAATACCTCCCATTAAGAACCGTTGAAATATAATCTTAATGACGTCCCAAAGGGAGTATTTCACAGACGCGGTATTTATAATATGTATATTCTCATAGCTCCCGGACCTACAAGACTCTCCAGCGCTACTGCACAAAGTCCCACTCAAATCCGTGTAGTATGGTTGGCTCCGCGAGACATAGAACAGAATGGACCCATTGTGAGGTTCCTCATTGATTTCTCAAATGACATCATCACAGGACCTTATAACCAGACATTCGACACAACATTGAGCTATCCGATTTCATTAATTACCGAATTTTCGATGGTTTTCACAGTTGAAGAAGCCATAGCATACACTATTACTGTGGCAGCTATTAATGGTGCTGGAATTGGTTCAGTCAGCCCAAGTATTGTAGCGACTACTGGACCAGCTGGTGAGTGTGTGTCAACCATTAATATTATTACAATAATAATCATTAGATTTACTAATATTCTGTATAGCTCCACCAAATGCTGTTCCCTTTAACGTATCAGAAATAGTCGTAGTTAGTCAAACTCCCACATCAATTAATTTCTCAGTCCCCATCGTCTCAATTGTGTTCCTAAACGGGCCCCTGGTGGGCTACACAATAGGGTATGTGGGGTCCTTGTTGAGCAGTGCTCTCTTCGAATTCACAAACTCTCCCAACTCTACCCTCGATACAACTTCCGTTCTATCGGTTGATGTGCCAGCTGGTAGCGGCATAGTCATCCTAGACTTGCAACCTAACTACCTCTACACTTGGAATATCAGTGTGAGGAATGCATTGGGCTCCACTCTCCCACAGACAATCACAAGGAAATCTCCTTCTGCTCGTGAGTACATACTACCAATTTACAACAATTGTTACAATACTTGCTAATGATTCTATTCCATTCTACCAGTCCCCAGTGGAGCTCCCATCAACATAGCACTAACAGTTGTGTCCCACCAGACGATGAACGTATCGTGGAGTATTAACCTTACAACTGTGAATGGACAGCTGAGATCATTCAATGTAAACTATTCCGCTCCCGGATACTCCAACAGTGTTGTGTACAGTCCCATCAACAGCACCGGACCTTACCAGCTGTCATTAACCGGACTAGCTGCTAGCACTCTCTACTCAGTTCGTGTGTCTGTTGTGAACAGTGTTGGTGAAGGAATACAGTCTTCTGTTGTCACAGCTGAAACTCTACTGAGTAAGTATTCGCATTTAATAATACTCATAATACGTATAACAACAATTACATACTAGTTCATTATTTATTTATACATTCATAACTTCCAACTCCTGAGTATATCTGTTATGAAATAAAATGTTTTGTAGTAAAGAAATTACTAATTATTCTCCTATATTATGTAGCCCCTCGTGTATCTAACTTGAGTGCAACAGCGATCAATTCAACAGCTCTTAACGTTACCTGGTCTGCCCCAAATATTGGTGCAGTTCTAAACTACTCTGCTACCGTTAGTTCAGCTGCACGCAGCACTTCGGTTACAGTCGTTATAAATTCAGGCATTGGGGTATTCCCAAACTATGTCGACCAGATAGTTGTATTTGGTGGGTTATTCCCATACACTGATTACGATATTCAAGTTAACGGTACCTACCTCAGTGGCCTGACTCCAAGACAATTGAGTTCTGTTGTTACGACAGTAAGAACTGCAGAAGCAGGTAAGAATAGTAAAATTTATTAATGCAAACAATTGTAGAAATCTATATACGTTTACATACAACAATGTATGTCTGTCTGTCTGTCCTCACATCTCCTCTGAGATGTCTGAACGAATAAAATTAATAATGCTACAATAATAATCACAATATTTACTAACATTATGTTTAGCTCCACCAAATGCGGTTCCATTCAACGCATCAGAAATAGTCGTATTGAGTCAAACTCCCACATCAATTAATTTCTCAGTCCCCATCGTCTCAATTGTGTTCCTAAACGGTCCCCTGGTGGGCTACACGATAGAGTATGTGGGGTCCTTGTTGAGCAGTGCTCTCTTCGAATTCACAAACTCTCCCAACTCTACCCTCGATACAACTTCCGTTCTATCGGTTGATGTGGCAGCTGGTAGCGGTATAGTCATCCTAGACTTGCAACCTAACTACCTCTACACTTGGAATATCAGTGTGAGGAATGGAGTGGGCTCCACTCTCCCACAGACAATCACAAGGAAATCTCCTTCTGCTCGTGAGTACTACCAATTTACAACAATTGTTACAATACTTGCTAATAATTCTATTCCATTCTACCAGTCTCCAGTGGAGCTCCCATCAACATAGCACTAACAGTTGTGTCCCACCAGACGATAAACGTATCGTGGAGTATTAACCTTACAACTGTGAATGGGCAGCTGAGATCATTCAATGTAAACTATTCCGCTCCAGGATACTCCAACAGTGTTGTGTACAGTCCCATCAACAGCACAGGACCTTACCAGCTGTCATTAACCGGACTAGCTGCTAGCACTCTCTACTCAGTACGTGTGTCTGTTGTGAACAGTGTTGGTGAAGGAATGCAGTCTTCTGTTGTCACAGCTGAGACTCTACTGAGTAAGTATACGCATATTAATAATTTATTAATATGAATAAGAATCAGTTTCAATTATGACTTGATTCTCTACAGTACCAACAATTGATACTCCCACACAACAGAGTTCTTCTACTACTGTCACGCGTAAGTTAAACTGAGATAATATACAACAATTGTTTGAACTCTAGTTTAATTATTCTCAATATTTCCTTAGCTCAGCCACTGCTTAAGTATGACTGTCTGATTTGCATCTTGATTCCTCTTTGCGCGTTCGTTCTTATCATGTTTCTAGTATTGGTAATACTTATTGCTTTATGCTACTACTACATATGGGATGCCCGTGAGAAGAGGTTAACTCCTCCTAGGACAGAAGTCTCTCCAGAAAAAGAAAAGGTAAAAGCTAGAGATTCATTGATTTTTGAAAATCGAGTGTTAGATAATGCTCCCTTAGCAGAGTCCGTAATTGCAGACACTAAAGTTTGACAGGAGTTTGGATGAACGTTAGTTTGCATTTCCTATATATTTTCTGTATTACTCTTCCCAATATACTCTCAATAGTTGTTTTGTTTACTTCTTTTATTTGATGTAATTAATATACTATGTGTAGTTTGCATTTATCTTATCTGGGTACAGCCTGGGATTTATGGAGGTCGAATATTAAACTTTGCGGTCAATTAATAATGAGATACTGCCACTCCCGGATCAGGGTCAGTGTTTGGGACCAGGGCTAGGTTATTATTTGGGCCTATTTGTATTTCATCAAATTTTTTAAACTTCATACTTGTACTTATTGCAGAGAAAGTATATAATAATACGTGTTCTTAGTTAATTGATATGATTAAAACTCGATTGTTGTTTGTTTGTTTCTTCGTTCGGATGTATCAAAGTGATGGTGGAATAGAAATCGCACTTATAATTGAGATAGAGATTAATTTCCAACGAGTCGTATAGGTAACAGTGTGCTAAACGTGAATTTTGCATTTACATATTTATAATGTTAATATTTATTGTCGTTATTTCAGACTTCTTTGCAAAAATAGATAAACAAATTAATGAAATTCAAAATGAACCTAGAGACTAACTTCCAAATGTTGGAAAATGTAAACCAGTATGCTGATTACCAATTCCATTTTTTCAAATTTTTAATGTAAATATGTATTGTCATCGCAAAGAGCGATGCCGCGAAGTGATTGAGTTTTCCGTCGCCAAAGCGACCGAGACCGATGGGCTAGTAATTTCTAATTATTCATAAAAATACCATATTGGGAAAAATTTCTTTATTACGAATGTATTGTGTAGCTGAAGTTTCATTGTAGCTTTTGGGGGTTCGCTGAAGCAGACTGTTCAGTAATGTCCTTGAAAATAGCTGTGTTGATAACAAGAGACTACAATAAAATGTTCAACTCCTAAATCAATCTCATGATCAAAACTGGGCATATGAATGAAGTGTGCCCAGGGCTTTACCCGAAAACCTATGCTAAATCCGCTACTGGCTTACGCCCGCCCGCATCCATAGATAAACTTCGCTTGGAGTTAAAACAGTATGTTGCCTACAAGAATTATCTTCCAACTTAGTGCTGAATGTACGTTATCCTTAAAACGCAGAGAAATGGAATACCCACTAAAATATTCATTATTTTATACAATTTTGAATCAGTACATTATGAAATCATTAAACACTTGAGTTTGACACTCCATTGATAAATATAGTAGCATTGGCAAGATAGGAAATGGAGTGATTTATAATTGACGAGCCCTTCGGTCTCGGTCGCTTTGCGACAGATCGGTGCTATGCACCTCAAGTTAACGGCCGCTGAGCGGCCTTACTCCTCACATTTTCTACAATGGAAATGGTAGATAGCTATCGAATTTTCATTAATTTATTTACCTATTTTGTGTAAACAACAACAACAAATATTCATATTATATCTCGATAATTACTTGAGTCAAGAAAATTGCACAAATTGTTTATGCTATTATTCTGACCGTAATTTGCTCATTAAATTATGATTAAAGTTTCAATTTGTACGTATAATGAATTCATTAAGGTGTGTGTCATACTGCAACCTTGCTTAGGAGGGAGAAGTCTCTCCAGAAAAGGAAAAGGTGAAAGCTAAAGATTCATTGATCTTTGATAATCGAGAGGCACATAACTCCGTAATTGCAGACACTAAAGTCTAACTTGAGTTAGATTGAGCTTTAGTTTGCATTTCCTATACATTTTCTGCATTGCTGTATATTCTACCAATACTCTCATTTAATTGTTTTGTTTCCTTTCAATTATGTAATTATTATTATGTGCTAGTTTGGAGTTGTCTTCTCTAGCTGAACCTTGGATTTATAGTGATTATTCTACATTCAAGTGGCCGTCCAAACTTCCCATAACCCATCCACGTAGTGGGATTGTCTCTATTTTTCGTAACGACTCACATGTATGCTTATATACTGACTTCAGCCCTGAATTATAACTAAGGGCAATTTGAAATATTCAATTGATACTGTAGGTTATATAATTATTCCAAATGGACTTCGACAATTGTAGTGTCAACTAAACTTATATGTAACGAGCCCTTCGGTCTTTGCGACGGATCGGTGCTACGCACCTCAAGCTATGAATTCTTACTCTTCATCCTTTCTGCAATGGAAAAAGCTAACTTCTAGGTTGATTTTGAATCTTCTTTAATTTGTTTGCCTGTTAGTGTAAACAACGACAATAAATATTATTAATTTATAAGTTCGAAATTCGAGATCAGCATACTTGTTTACCTATAATACCCGTTGAAAGCTAACTTCTAGGTTGATTTTGAATTTTGATTAATTTGTTTTCCTATTTTGTATAAACAAAAACAACTTTATTTATTTATTATCGATATATTCTGTGTGTGTATGCAATATTGTGTATACTACTAATAAATATTAAACAAGGCATAAACATTGTCTATTGAGTCAAGTCGCATAGACGCCAAGGAATAGCCATTATGCCATTGTTCTTAATTAAACTTGTTTCAGCTCCAGCGCTCGCATCGTATTTTTCTACCAAACTTTATGGCCACGGCCACAGTTGTCATTATTACCAAACTAATATAGTATAGATTAAAGTCAGAGATTCTAAATAACCAAAATAATTATCTAAAGACTTTGTGCAAATTTAGAAACTTAAGTTAGCATAGGGACTTGGGACTTGTAAACTTATCTTTTGAGATTAATTAATTACATAATTACATCGTCAACTAATGCCAATCTTGTAGTAATATTAACTACCAAAGTACTCTAAATATCGTTATATTAATTAGCTAAAGTAACACAAGCACAAATTATGACGAGTATGTTGCATTTTGCACAACGATAGCATATTTTAACAAAAGTGACTCGTTAATCAGAATATTTGCAAAGTAAATCATTTAGCTATACCGTCAGAAAATTACGAGATAATGATAATGAGATGCCGCCGGCCCGCAACCTCAGATAGATTTCGTGTGGATCTCAAACAATATTTTGGATACGAGAATTTTTTCATCTTAGTGCTGAATTATGTTCTCCTTATTAAGTAATTAATGACAGTGCTAAAAATCACATGGAATAGGTTTGAAGTAGTTAATTTTGAACTAGAAAGCATAAGTGCAGTTCACAAATAAATAGTTCTGAAATGTTACATCGTTAATTACTTGAGTCAAGAAAATTGTACAAAATGTTTATGCTATTATTCTGCACAGTAAGTTGCTCATTGAATTATGATTAAAGTTCAATTTGTACATAAATGAATTCCTTAGGTGTGTGTCATACTGCAACCTTGCTTAGGAGGAACACTACGTGAGTATCTGTGTTTTGTAGTAAAGAAATGACTAATGATCCTCTATATTTTGTAGCTACTGTATCTAACTTAAATGTTGTGGTGATCAATTCAACAGCTCTTAGCGTTAGCTGGTCTGGCCCAAATATTCAGGAAATTCAAAACTACTCTGTTACCGTTAGTTCAGCTGCACCGAGCACTTCAGTTACAGTCGATATAAATTCAGGCATTGGGGTTTTGCCAAACTATATCGACCAGATAGTCGTATTTATTGGATTATTCCCATACACTGATTACGATATTCAGGTTAAAGGTGAATACACTACCGGTATTCGTGTATTAGACATTCCTACTGCTATGACATCAGTGAGAACTGCTGAAGGAGGTAAGACTAGTAAATTGATTAAAATGAAAACAACTACATAAATAAATCATACAAATGAAATTATAGTTGAATAGATTTACATTGCAATTATATTAACTGTGATATGATATATATCTCAACTGCAATGTCTCAAATTCAAAGTAGGGTAAACAGCTTAAAAACAGCTCCCATTAAGAACCAATGAACTAGGACTTAGGCCAGGTTAAATAATTAATTGTTTATCATACGGATTTTTTCAGAAAATAGGGACGGCGGACGGGATTTTATTTTTATTTTTTATTTCCATTAATATCAAAATAACATTATCCTATACAAAACAATTAATATTAATATTTGATTTAATTAGATAATAACATGAAAATGTCCAAATAATTAAAGAAATTCCCTAAAATACAAGACTAATAAAAAATTGATACGTACTTTACACAAGTTCATATTTAATATCTGTACGATTATGTTCTCAAGATAATAATAAAATATATCCGGACGGGGGATAAAATTTGGGACGGACGGGGATGATAAACAAGTCATTAATATTATATTGGCCTTAATGACGTCCCATAGCAATATTTTCACTGACGCAGTATTTCTAAATTATAATATATTCTCATAGCTCCCGGACCACCAAGACTCTCCAGCGCTACTGCACAAAGTCCCACTCAAATCCGCGTAGCATGGCTTGCTCCACCACCATTAGAACAGAATGGACCAATTGTGAGGTTCCTCATTGATTTCTCAAATGACATCATCACAGGACCTTATAACCAGACATTCGACACAGCATTGAGCTATCCGATTTCATTAATTGCTGAATTTGCGATGGTTTTCACAGTTGAAGAAGCCATAACGTACAATATTACTGTGGCAGCTATTAATGGTGCTGGAATTGGTTCAGCTAGCCCAAGTATTGTAGCGACTACTGGACCAGCTGGTGAGTGTGTGTCAACCATTAATAATATTACAATAATAATCAATAGATTTACTAACATTGTGTTTAGCTCCACCAAATGTTGTGCCTTTTGCTGCGTCAGAAATAGTCGTATTGAGTGAAACTCCTACATCAATTAATTTCTCAGTCCCCATCGTCTCAATTGTGTTCCTAAACGGTCCCCTGTTGGGCTACACGATAGGGTATGTGGGGTCCTTGTTGAGCAGTGCTCTCTTCGAATTCACAAACTCTCCCAACTCTACCCTCGATACAACTTCCGTTCTATCGGTTGATGTGGCAGCTGGTAGCGGTATAGTCATCCTAGACTTGCAACCTAACTACCTCTACACTTGGAATATCAGTGTGAGGAATGGAGTGGGCTCCACTCTCCCACAGACAATCACAAGGAAATCTCCTTCTGCTCGTAAGTAACTATCAATTTACAACAATGTTAAAATACTTGCTAATAATTCCATTCCATTCTACCAGTCCCCAGTGGCGCTCCCATCAACATAGCACTAACAGTTGTGTCCCACCAGACGATGAACGTATCGTGGAGTATTAACCTTACTACTGTGAATGGACAGCTGAGATCATTCAATGTAAACTATTCCGCTCCCGGATACTCCAACAGTGTTGTGTACAGTCCCATCAACAGCACAGGACCTTACCAGCTGTCATTAACCGGACTAGCTGGTAGCACTCTATACTCAGTACGTGTGTCTGTTGTGAACAGTGTTGGTGAAGGAATGCAGTCTTCTGCTGTCACAGCTGAGACTCTACTGAGTAAGTATACGTATTTAATAATAATCATAATATAGTAACAATTACATACTACAGTAGAACTCGGTTAAGACGTACCACCTTAGGAGACAAGAAAAAGTACGTACTAACCGAGGTACGTCTTATCCGTATGCATAATCCACAAGTCGAAATAATGACTTGTTCAATGATGTGAAACGATGTATGGCATACAAGTATATAACATACCTAACGATATGATTAAAGTATTTTAGTTGTCACCTACTCACTTAAACAAAATAATACCTGAGTTCTGCTGATAGTTTTCTAGAGTACGTATTAACCGAATTAAAATACATACATTTTATTTAATTGGGAATATAAATTGGTACGTCTTATCCGAGTACGTACTAAGCGAGTTCTACTGTAGTATAATATTAATTATGACTTTCATAACTTCCAACTCGTGAGTATATCTGCTATGAAATAGTATGTGTTTTGTAGTAAAGAAGTTACTAATTATTCTCCTATATTATGTAGCTCCTCGTGTATCTAACTTGAATGCTGCAGCGATCAATTCAACAGCTCTTAACGTTACTTGGTCTGCCCCAAATATTGGTGCAGTAGTTCTAAACTACTCTGTTACCGTTAGTTCAGCTGCACGGAGCACTTCGGTTACAGTCGTTATAAATTCAGGCATTGGGGTATTCCCAAACTATGTCGACCAGATAGTCGTATTTGGTGGGTTATTCCCATACACTGATTACGATATTCATGTTAACGGTACCTACTTCAGTGGCCTGACTCCAAGACAATTGAGTTCTGTTGTCACGTCAGTGAGAACTCCAGAAGCAGGTAAGACTAGTAAAATTTATTAATGCAAACAATTGTATAAATACTTCATACAAATGAAATTATATTTTAATACATTTATATTGCAATTATATTAACTGTGATACGATATATATCACAACTGCAATGTCTCAATTCAAAGTATAGTAAACAGTCCTAAACACCTCTCATTAAGCCGTTGAAATCTAATCTTAATCACGTCCCAAAGGGAGTATTTTCACAGACGCAGTATTTATAATATATTCTCATAGCTCCCGGACCACCAAGACTCTCCAGCGCTACTCCACAAAGTCCCACTCAAATCCGCGTAGTATGGTTGGCTCCGCTAGACACAGTACAGAATGGACCGATTGTGAGGTTCCTCATTGATTTCTCAAATGACATAATCACAGGACCTTATAACCAGACATTCGACACAGCATTGAGCTATCCGATTTCATTAATTGCTGAATTTGAGATGGATTTCACAGTTGAAGAAGCCATAACGTACAATATTACTGTGGCAGCTATTAATGGTGCTGGAATTGGTTCAGTCAGCCCAAGTATTGTAGCGACTACTGGACCAGCTGGTGAGTGTGTGTCAACCATTAATAATATTACAATAATAATCACTAGATTTACTAAATATTCTGTTTAGCTCCACCAAATGTTGTGCCTTTTGCTGCGTCAGAAATAGTCGTATTGAGTCAAACGCCTACAGCAATTAATTTCTCAGTCCCCATCGTCTCAATTGTGTTCCTAAACGGGCCCCTGGTGGGCTACACGATAGGGTATGTGGGGTCCTTGTTGAGCAGTGCTCTCTTCGAATTCACAAACTCTCCCAACTCTACCCTCGATACAACTTCCGTTCTATCGGTTGATGTGGCAGCTGGTAGCGGTATAGTCATCCTAGACTTGCAACCTAACTACCTCTACACTTGGAATATCAGTGTGAGGAATGGAGTGGGCTCCACTCTCCCACAGACAATCACAAGGAAATCTCCTTCTGCTCGTAAGTAACTATCAATTTACAACAATGTTAAAATATTTGCTAATAATTCCATTCCATTCTACCAGTCCCCAGTGGAGCTCCCATCAACATAGCACTAACAGTTGTGTCCCACCAGACGATAAACGTATCGTGGAGTATTAACCTCACTACTGTGAATGGACAGCTGAGATCATTCAATGTAAACTATTCCGCTCCCGGATACTCCAACAGTGTTGTGTACAGTCCCATCAACAGCACAGGACCTTACCAGCTGTCATTAACCGGACTAGCTGGTAGCACTCTCTACTCGGTACGTGTGTCTGTTGTGAACAGTGTTGGTGAAGGAATGCAGTCTTCTGCTGTCACAGCTGAGACTCTACTGAGTAAGTATACGCATTTAATATTAATAATAATATAACAACAATACATTGTTGATTATTAAAACTTTCATAACTTCCAACACATGAGTATATCTGTTATGAAATAATATGTAAATAAATTACTAATTATTCTCCTATATTTTGTAGCTCCTCGTGTATCTAACTTGAGTGCTGTGGCAATCAATTCAACAGCTCTTAACCTTACTTGGTCTGGCCCAAATATTGGTGCAGTTCAAAATTACTCTGTTACCGTTAGTTCAGCTGCACGGAGCACTTCGGTTACAGTCGATATAAATTCAGGCATTGGGGTATTCCCAAACTATGTCGACCAGATAGTCGTATTTGGTGGGTTATTCCCATACACTGATTACGATATTCAAGTTAACGGTACCTACCTCAGTGGCCTGACTCCAAGACAATTGAGTTCTGTTGTCACGTCAGTGAGAACTGCAGAAGCAGGTAAGACTAGTAAATTTATTAATTGATTCAATTGTATAAATACAGTCGACTCTGCTTAATAGAGTCACTTCGGGTCCATGTTGCTTTGGACCGAATAAGCGGAGAAGTTATATTAATCGAAAATATTATAAGCCAAACTGTAATTCCATTCTTAAAATCGGTGAGATTTTGCCTCTATTGAGCGGATAAATCCATTAACCGGTCAATTAAGCGGATTTAATAGACCGCATCCGGGCAAAATCATTATATTCATACAAGTATTGAATTCTCTGCATATGACTTGATTATCTACAGTACCAACTCCCACACAGAGTTCTACCACAGTGCAAGTGACCATTCCAACTCAGCGATTATTCCCAACTGCAAACATTGCGTAAGTTTATAAAATACTCCATATAATATGTATTAGCACGCATGTTGCTCTTCTGTAGTGTTATCTACGTGATAGCTGATTTCAGCAGTCCCTCCGTGTTCTCTTCTTACAGTCTCACTCAGAGATACAACTCTGTCTCTTCCATTTTCGATGGAGCTATCCTAGTGGATGGAGCTCCTACTATTCGTGTGCAGGCACTGCTCGGTGATGCCTACTTCAACCAACTCCCCAACTACTTTACATACACTGTAGGAAGTGGAGGTACCACTATATATAACGGCATATCTGTTAACAATGTCCCTCTGGACCCTGGTACTAGCTACGAAATCAGTGTTTACGTTCTCTTCTATAACGGAACAGGGGTACGTATTATCGACTGTGTGGGTTTGCTGTGAGTATCATTAATGTATTTCCTTGTAGCAAACAGCTCCCCACTTCTCCTTCTTTAACGTCCTCTTTCCCACTGTTACACGTAAGTTAAACTGAGATATACAACAATTGTTATGAACTCTAGTTTAATCAGGGTTGATAAAAATCATGATTTTTTTTAAAAAATCAAAAAAATCCGATTTTTTTGATTTAAATCCGATTTTTTTGATTTAAATCAGAATTTTGATTTTAATTGTTTTTTTTTGCAATCTATATCACACTGGCGTATATTATTTGGCTAATAGATTAATTACATTGTTAATGACTCATTATCAATGTAATTTGATTCATTATCAATGTATTTCTTTTCTTTTTTCGCAAAAAACAATAGACATAAAAAATCTGATTTAAATAAAAAAAGTCCGACTTTTTTGATTTAAATCAGACTTCTTAGATTAAAATCAGATTTTTGATTTAAATCATGATTTTTATTAATAAAAATCATTGATTTAAATCATGATTTAAATCAATGATTTAAATCACTTGATTTAAATCAAACAATCCTGAGTTTAATTATTCTCAATATTCCTTAGCTCAGCCGCTGCCTAAGTATGACTGTCTGATTTGCATCTTGATTCCTCTTTGCGCGTTCGTTCTTGTCGTGTTTCTAGTATTGGTAATACTTATTGCTTTATTCTACTACTACATGTGGGATGCCCGTGAGAAGAGGTTAACTCCTCCTAGGACAGAAGTCTCTCCTGAAAAGGAGGAGGTAAAGGCTAAAGATTCGTTGCATTTTAAAAATCGAGAGGCAGATAATCCTCCCTTAGCAGAGTCCGAAGTTGCAGACACTAAAGTCTAACAGGAGCTTTAGATTGAACGTTAGTTTGCATTTCCTATGCATTCTCTGTATTACTATATATTCTTAACAATATACTCTCATTTAGTTGTTTTGTTTACTTCCTTTTGATGTAATTATTATTGTGTGCTAGTTTACAATTATTTTCTTACTGCAACCTTGGATTCTGGAGATTCTTCCATATTATAGGGGACGGTTCAAACTTACTTAATTTATCCAGGAAGTGGGCTTGTCCCTGCGTTACGTAACGTGTTACTATTATGCTTATAGCTGACTTCAGTTATTCGTGTAATAAATTTTGATGTCGGTAAATCGATTGTGATTTTAATTCAAATGACTAGTCTGTTCTTTTCGATCGCTTAGGTTTGTACAACTGTAACTTTTGTTAGTTTTATGTTTTTTGTTTTGTTTTAGTATTACACAGCATATTTCAGCTATGATAAAATTGCTTTGAGTAGCGTTGAACATCAGGTAGTTGAGAACTGGTCTGACAATGGGTTTTCATAAGTTTCGTTTTTAAATTACTTTGGTGGATTTCGACTTTGATTAATATAAAAATATTCAATTTATTTATTTTCACCTAGATCTACAATCAGCAAACCTCAGACTAAATAGGATCTCGTGTTTCCTATTCCAGACAATAATATCATACGAATAGACATCAAAAGCCTTAGGTCTCTAGTTTGGAATTTGGAATAGTATTTCAAAGTGTTTAATTTGACAATTCTAATTGCTATTACCAATTAGGAATACCTATACCACATTAAAGTGTAGGATGTCATTTTAGAGACATGGCATGATGTATCGGAGGAGAATAAATAGACACTTATGGAACTCTGAAGGAATAGTTTGATAGACGAAGATGAATGGAAACTATTTGATACTCTTATGCCTTGTAAGTTGTATTAAAGTATAATAATAGTAATAATATTAATAATAATAATAATAATCTTTTTAGTATTTGTTGCTAGTTGCATAGACAATATTATAATGCATTTACCAACAAATACTACAAAAAATTTATTATCAATTTCTTAATTCAAAAATAATAAAATTGATTTCAATTTAGGTAACTTGCAGCATATTCCAGCCTTCTTCAGGTGGCGGTGAGTTATATATTTTTGAAATGTTTTAGTTTGTTTACTGTAATATGAATGTCCATCTTAGGTGAGACAGTATTGGATGTGAATATAGTTTCGATTAATTCCACAGCTATCCTAGTTAACTGGTCTGGCCCGATGGTGGCAGATCTTGCATCATATTCTGTTACAGCAGTTTCATCAATACGCTCAACTTCTACTACAATTCAGATTACAACAAACATTGGGATATATCCAAATTATGTAGATCAAAATGTTACATTTACTGGTTTATTCCCATATACTGATTATGATATTAGTATCAATGGTACTATAGGACTCATGGGCTACTTATATACATTGACGCAAACTCATAGAACTGATGAAGCAGGTAATAATATGTTCCTGTCTTGGAATTCAAATTAAGTTTAAACAATGTATATTCTATTAGTGTCTGCTGTACCCAACCTGATATCTGTTTCTGTGGCGGATGCTACTACCATCAATGTAACGTGGTCAGCTCCTATGGAGCAAGAACAGAGTGGACCGATTGTCGGATTCATTATTGACTTCGCAAATAACGAAATTCTTGGACCGTATAACCGGTCATACGAAATAATGGGTATTTTCCCAATTCCGTTTGAGACAATTTACACTGTAATGTTTAGAGTTGAAGAAGGCATTACATATATAATCTCTGTTGTAGCTGTAAATGGAGCTGGTATGAGTCCAGCTAGCACAACGCTCTCAGTCAGTACACCAGTAGTCGGTGAGTAGCGGTTAATTAGAACCATAGTTGTAACAATATTCTAAATTTGATTTTCAATTTGAATTACCAGCTGCATTGTTTAGCTCCACCAAATGCAGTTCCCTTTAACGCATCAGAAATAGTCGTTGTGAGTCAAACTCCTACAGCAATTAATTTCTCAGTCCCCATCGTCTCAATTGTGTTCCTAAACGGTCCCCTGTTGGGCTACACGATAGGATATGTGGGGTCCTTGTTGAGCAGTGCTCTCTTCGAATTCACAAACTCTCCCAACTCTACCCTCGATACAACTTCCGTTCTATCGGTTGATGTGGCAGCTGGTAGCGGTATAGTCATCCTAGACTTGCAACCTAACTACCTCTACACTTGGAATATCAGTGTGAGGAATGGAGTGGGCTCCACTCTCCCACAGACAATCACAAGGAAATCTCCTTCTGCTCGTGAGTACTACCAATTTACAACATTGTTACAATAATTGCTGATAATTCCATTCCATTCTACCAGTGCCCAGTGGAGCTCCCATCAACATAGCACTAACAGTTGTGTCCCACCAGACGATGAACGTATCGTGGAGTATTAACCTCACTACTGTGAATGGACAGCTGAGATCATTCAATGTAAACTATTCCGCTCCCGGATACTCCAACAGTGTTGTGTACAGTCCCATCAACAGCACAGGACCTTACCAGCTGTCATTAACCGGGCTAGCTGCTAGCACTCTATACTCTGTACGTGTGTCTGTTGTGAACAGTGTTGGTGAAGGAATGCAGTCTTCAGTTGTCACAGCTGAGACTCTACCGAGTAAGTATTCTATTAATTAAATTATCTGCAAATTACTTGATTCTCTACAGTACCAAGCACTACGATTGCTCCCACACAGAGTTCTTCTACCACAGTGCAAGTGTCTTATACACGTAAGTTTTTACTACATCTTTATTTTGTTTTTTATTTATTTTATATTATTTATGATATATATTCTTCTAGCCTCCAGTGACCTAGCTTTTCGTGACATATGTCTGGTTTGTATCTTGATTCCTATTTTTATTCTAATTGGAATAATATTGATAATCATTGTAATTGCCTGTATATATTTATTCTATTTTTTATGGAATTCTCGTCAAAAGAATCAGACTAGCATTGAAGTTTCTCCTAAAAAAGAAAAAGTTAGGCCCCAGAGCTCCATCGCTCTTGTAGAGCATGAATCCAATAATTCACTTCCTCCAGATACTACTGATGTTTGATTAACTAACTGACTACTGTAAATATTCTTCAACATTACTAAGTATATATTCTTCAACATTACTAAGGAACTTGTTTTGTATATCTATTATTTATCCTCGTTTCCCTCTGATATATGCTTTGAATATATTAAAATACATTTCTACTGCTTGAAGTAAAGATTGTAGTATATTAGATTTAATCACAAATAATCTCGAAAAATAATTACATATAATCAACAAATTTAAGAATCTCTTTACAACAAGACAGCAACAATAATAACAATAATAATTAACTCTTTATTCTGAAATAATATTGCATCAAACTGTGGGGGAACATAAAGATATGTGGAAATTAACATCAGATTATCTACAGGAAAATAAATATAATAAAATAACTCGAAATAATGCATACATTTGTGTATTCTTACAAACAATTTTTTATTAATTACAGTGGTGTTCGCCAATAGTAATTGCTCTTTGCAAGTTATTTTCAATCCCCAAGCGAGTTTATAATGTTAATTTTGTTCCTCTAATAGCAAGTTTACCTATTAAAAAAGAAATTTCGTGGAATGCCATTTGCTATTACAATTACCCAAACACATGTATTCACTAAATCCATACCTGACTCTCCTGGTCTTGTGCAGTGTCATCATAGAAGTGCTCTGAGTCTTCATCTCCTAATGGCATTTCCCCAGGCCCTACTGTACCTAGGGAGTGTTCCTCAGTATTCTCCATAAGTTTGCTTTCGTCATTTACTATTTCTTCACTGATGTAACCGCCTGATATATCAGCTGCAGTAATCACTACAGTAGGGGGGTCTCTTCCTTCGTTTCCTATCGGGAGGCTGGTCGAAAGTCCTTCTTCATCCGTTTCAGGGATTTTTAATCCTACTTCATCTTTAGGAATTTCAATTCTCACTTCATCTTTAGGGATTTCAAGTCTCAATTCATCTTCTATAGGGATTTCTAGTTCCATATCATCTTTAGGAATTTCTATAGGATTCTCAACAGTTACAACAACAGAGCCTCCAGCAGCACTTTCACTGGAAAACTGATTGTCTCCGATGACTGCATATATTTCTTCCCTTGTAACCTCTTGCTTCTCTAATTCCTTCAGACCGCACTGATTTGAGAAAATGGTTCTTGATTTCATTTCTACTGTCGTGGCTTCGATTGTATTAATCTTTGTTGTTCTTGACCTCCTGCAGTATAGCAGTATCAATACAGTAGCGTATATCAATGCAATGGGGAGAATAACTATGAGACAGCATCCGCCTATTGAAGCTGTGATTGAGATTGCAGCGATAGACAGAGCTAAATAATAATAATTAATAATTCAAACCATTATCATTTGTAACCGTATTCTCCTAATGCTATATTTGTACCTACCATTGTTTGAGACTGTTCTCGTTATGTTGTTACTTTTCGCACTGATTCCAGCCCCATTTTCAGCTGTGACATACCAAACGTACACACCTTGTTCTAACCCAACTGTGACTGTAGCATTTAATGGAACGCTAGGATCAGCTGGGTAGATAATTGGGGTTGGCAGATAAAACTCAATTTCAACAGAGCTCATTGATATAATGTAGCCGATGTGATACTCCACAATAGGTCCATTCTGGTCAATTTTATCCGGATGTTTCCACTGTACAGTGACTTCCAAAGAGTTTAATGGCGTTACTGTCAGTAACACAGGAGCACCTGGCACTAAAATATGGTTATTAAACATTGTAGTATATTTGGATAACAACAAATATCTAAGTTTGTAACCTGCTTGTGTAGTTTTAATTGTCTCTTCGAAACTAGTTGGACTCGCTCCTACAGCTGTAAAGGCTTGTATACTGAAGTTATATAGAACATACTCTTCTAGGCCAATAATACTCTCTGTGTAAGTGCCCGTGTCAGGATAAGTAGGGCTGTCCACACGATATGTGACGTAACGTGTGAGGTTGCTGAATAGCGAGGCGGTGTAGTAGATAACGTAGCGTGTAATGATACCGTTCTGGTCCGTGTTCAAGGGAGGGGTCCAGGAAATGCTAATCTCAGTAGCGGAGATAGAACTTATTTGAATTATGAAGGGAGAGCTAGTAGGAGCTAAAGACAGTATAAAAACAGCCAACTTCTGTTAACACATCAATATACAGTAGAACCTCGTTAGTGCGAATATCAGGTTCCTACAATGGCTATTCACTCCGGATAAAGCGAATATATTTTCACTGTCCGTTGGTGTTCGTATTAACCAGGTTGTACTGTAATTGCAACATACAATGTAACTACCTGCTTCATCAGTTCTCTGTCGCGTGAAACCGAATATTCCTATCCCACCCAGTGTAACAGCAGTTACACCAATTGTGTAGTCTGTATACTCAGATAGTTTCCTTATTGTTACTTGGCCTGTCGAGTTTGTTGGGTAAGTAGGCTGTGCCACTTGAAAGAGAACACTCCTCAGAGTTGTGTCATAAATAACACCTCTGTAAGTAATGTTGTAGGATAGAATAGGTCCATTCTGGTTGGGAGGTGGAGGCGGCGCCCAGGAGACAACGATACTCGTAGCATTAATAGGGCGAGTTGCCAGGCTCTGTGGCGGTTGATCAGATGCTGTTTGTAATTAATATAATTTAGTGAATATATAATTTGTTGTAAGAATATTAGAATAACTTACCCCCAATCCCTGTAAGGACAGTTATTCCTTGGCTAGCCGGACCTTTCCCAACTGTATTAACAGCACTGATGCTAATAGTGTAGTTGTTGTACTCTTGCAGCCCAATTAAAATACGAGTATAAGTCGTATTGTCCGGGTAACCAGAGACAATGTAGTTAATGTAGAACTGTGGGGCAGTGTCGAATGGGAATCCAAAGAATGTAATGTTATAGGACGAGATCTCTCCGTTATGGTTGATGGGAGGAGGGGGCGCCCATGACACTTGTATTCTAGTTGAATCGATTGCAATTGCTGTGACATTAATTGGAGCAGCATCGGGGGCTAATATAATAGAGTATATCAATACTGTACTTTGTAGGGTATAATATTGGGATAGGTTATAACATACCTTCTGCCGAAGTTGTTGCTTGAACTGGTACTGTTGTAGGTCCAATGCCAGCTCCGTTAATAGCACTGATTGTAATATTATAATCAGTGTAGGCTTCTAGCCCAGTCAGATTGTACGAGTACTGTACTGAGATAGCAGGGTATAGTACTGGGGACACTACGAATATAATGAATCGGAGTGAGGTGTCAAACTGAATACCAGTGTATGAGATGTTGTACTGGGTAATTGGTCCATTCTGGTTAACCCCAGGGGGCGGTAACCAGGTTAAGCATATTGTACTTGAGTTGACTGTTCTTCCAATTAGATTAAGCGGGGAAGCATCTGGTGCTAAATGTTATAAGAATAGTTGAACAGCTGTTTATTATTAAATTTCCCGTATAATATTTCTAAAAATTATACATATATTGTACCTGCTTGGTTTGTGAGTTGAGTTACTATTGCAGATAATGGACCATTGCATATTGCATTCACAGCTCTAATCTCTATAGTGTAATTGTTGTACTCATGCAGTCCAGTGATGTTGTGAGGACCTTGCAGTGAAGTGGCCGGATACCCACCAGTTGCGTTGATATCAACAGAGCCGTTTGAGTTATTAAAAAAAGTTCCAACATAGATGAGTGTGTATTGTATGATAAGTCCGTTCTGATCTATTGAAGGAGGGGGGTACCAGTATACCTGAATTGTAGTAGAGCATATTGCTAACGACATTATGTTCTGTGGAGCACCAGTTGGAGCTGTAAAATAGATTCATAGAATTAAAATCTGCAATTCAAAAGTCGAAAAGTAAGGAGTTTACCTGCTTTGTTTGTGGTTGCATTGGTTGATGCTCTGGAGGTAAATACCTCTGCAGCAAAAGTAACAATTATAACTCTAATGTTGTAGCTTATAAATTCTTCTAGGCCGTTGACTTTAAATTCAAATGTGTTATTTGTAAGGTTTATAACTTGAAGGGGGAATACTTGAAATACCAGAGTGGTATTCAAAATAATGTAGGGTTGGAGTGTGATATTGTAGTACTCAATCAAACTTATCGATTGATTAGTAAGAACAGTCCAGGAAATGTTTAGTTCTGTTGATGTTGAGTTCAAGACTGTAATATTCTCAATAATATAATCTAAGAGAGATATAAATAACTACTATTTGCAAGTTCATAAAGCACTATATTTGTTGTATACTTACCGGATTTGAGCAGGGGTATAGTCGTGGAGGACAAAATCTATAGTAATTGGAATAGCATAATTTTCAAATTGAGATAGTATTATCTAGATCACAAATTTATACGAATGGTTTAATTAATGTACTGATCAATTTACACGAATAATATAAACGTATATATTTCAGAATCTGGAGTACCAATTGTGTATACACTTACCAAAATAATGAGGATAGTTGAAATATCAATTTTCATAATGAATCAGGTTATAATAAGCTAGCTTTCTCATTCCATAGTCCATACTTCTTATATAGACAGCACTATAGATTGAATCGTTACGAGCTGAATGAAGGACTAATTCATTCTGAGCGGCGTACATTGAATTTTTCCTGAATTTAAAAAGCAATTTTTAGTTACAACTTACAACTTGAATTTTTAGACTATGATTTATTAAAAGCTATTAAATTAAATAACTTCTTTTTAGTACATTATTAAAACTGACATCATATTTAAATGCTTAGTCATTACTCTTAGAATTGCTTTTAATTCAACTCTTAGATCATCTGATTAGGCCGTTTTCTTCAAACCAAAGGAGAGTGTAGTGAAAGTACAAAACTGTATTGGCCACATTGGCTTTCTGAGATTTATAATTCATAGTCTCTACTTTATAGCTAGCCTCAACTCCAAATGATTTGCTTTATTTGATTGGGTTGCGAGTAATTCTGCATTCGACAACCTGAAATACAATTCTTATAGGCATTCTGAACTAGCTATTTAGCTAGCAGATTATATTTAGTTCTACAGGTCTGTATGCCCAACAATTATTAAATTAATGAGACTCGGTGTAAATAACTATTTTATTGATCAGTAAGTATGTCTGTAGCAGAACGGAAATATTTTGAGTGTCGTGAGGACGATAACCTCACAGGTTTAGCAGAACTCACAATAGATACGATTTTAGAAGCTGTAAAGAACCGTTATTTGTCAGACAAAATATACACACACATCGGGGAAATACTGATAAGTGTAAATCCTTTCAAACCCCTTCCGATATACTCACAAGAGTTAGGATCAATATGCAACCGTATTGTACAGAACCCTACTGCTGGGAGTCAACTGGTCCCCCACATATACAATGTGGCCTGTAAGCTGTACCACACAATGTTCCACACTAAGAAACAGCAGGTCTGTGTTATAAGTGGGGAGAGTGGAGCTGGGAAAACTGAATCTGCAAAATTTGTCATAAATCAGATTGTCAATGTGTGTATTTCCAGTGGAGCTAGAGGTGTTTGTTTTTCAAATAAAATACGAATGGTAAACCCCATACTCGAAGCCTTCGGTAATGCACAGACCCTCTTCAATGACAACAGCTCTCGGTTCGGAAAATACATCGAACTGACTTTCGACAAACATGGTGAAGTTACAGGTGCAATTATGGCGCAGTATTTACTTGAGAAATCAAGGATTACGTTTCAGAGCGTTGGCGAACAGAACTTTCATGTTTTCTACTATATTCAAGCTGGTATGGCTAAGAGTCCCAAGAGAGAGTTATTCTCTGGTGTCACCAAATCTTCTAACTTCATGTACCTCTCTAATTACAGATATTCTGATAGCGACAACAATACGATGGAGAGTCTATCGAACTTTCACACCCTCTGTAACTGCTTGGACGCAGTCGGTTTTGAGAAGGGAGAGGTAGTTGATATATTCCGCGTTCTTGAGTTAGTCCTGCATATTGGGAATGTGTCATTTTCTAGTTCAGAACAAGCCGAGGTTAAAAATATGTCACAGCTTCATATATTATCCGAATTACTCGGCATTGAGCACACGCATATTATACAAGCACTTACTGTCTCTGTAAATACCGCGCGAAGTGAGACCATCACGATCCCATACAGTTCGCGAAAAGCGCAGGATGTAAGAGACGCCACAGCAAAGGCTCTTTACGAACGAACTTTCGCATGGATTGTCCATCGAATTAACCAATCGCTTTCCCCCCCGCCAGAAGAAAACTCTAATCAGATAGGAATACTCGATATTTTCGGGTTTGAGAATTTCCAGCGCAATGGCTTTGAACAGTTCTGCATTAACCTGGCCAATGAGCAGCTGCAACACTACTTCAACCAGTACATATTCTCTATGGAGCTCGAAGAGTACCAAAAGGAAGGCTTGGAAGGAATCGATGTGAGCTTTAAGGACAATTCAAATGTGATTAATTTGTTTTTGAATCGCCCTTATGGACTTATATCTCTACTGGACGAACAGACAAAGTTCCCTAAAGGCAATGACAGTGGTTTGTTGCAAAAATGCAAAGAGAATATAACTCGAAACAAATCATTTATGCCAGACATGGGAGATGAGCTATATTTTACAATCAAACACTATGCAGGGAATGTCCGCTATAACTTGATCGGATTTATTGAGATCAACCGTGACACCCTCCCTAACAATATAGTCACTCTCCTACAGCAGTCACAGGTTCCACTGGTCTCTCTGATATTCACTTCTAACCCATCAGAGGTGGATCCGAACACGCTGCTGGCCCCCACTCGCAGAGGGAGCAGACTGTCCACGCGTCGCGGCCTGAGCGGAGTCAGGGGCGGCGGATCTGTCAGGAAGAAATGGGGAGCTAGCAATGATGCTAATAATTCAGTCACAGCGAAAACAAAGGGGAGTTCTAAAACTTCTGTGGCTGGACAGTTCAGGAAATCTCTCGAATGGTTAATGGCGAAACTTTGCTCAGCGAATCCTCATTTCATTCGCTGTATAAAACCGAATCCAAACAAACTTCCTAATACATTCCAATGTGACTTTGTGGCTGCCCAGCTAGGCTATACCGGGACACTAGAGACAGTTAGAGTTAGGAGGGAGGGGTACTCCTATCGACCTCTCTTCTCTGAATTTGTTGACGTGTACAGTCCCATTTCTTATCCCTATTTGGAGAAAGTTAAACCCAACGGAAATGTGTGTCTGAATATACTAGCAAAAGCGGGTCTCTCTGAATTTAAGATCGGTAGATCCAAGATATTTCTAAAGTACTATCATCAAGACCAATTAAACCATTATTTAATGAGCATGCACAAACACGCTGTGTCTCTACAGAAACAAGTGAGAGGGTATTTAACCAGAAAACATCTCAAAAGCTTACACGCGCTAAAGTCAAAGCAGCATGCTCAGCTCACGATATTCCTCAACTCAATCTCCCTCACTTCTCAGTTCCTGCAACAGCGACAGCACACAATGGTTGAGGAAGACGAAGCGCGGAAGAGGAGTCAGCTGTTAGCTTTGGAGCCCGCATTAGAGCCCGAGGTAACACAGGAGGATATCAACTTTGCCAAAGAAATTAAGCACACAGTTATACCCCTGATACTCAACAAGAGCGAGCTGAAAAAACTAACTAAAAAACAGAAAAAAGCTTATAAAAAAGCCCAAAAATCCACGTCTGTCCCGAGGTTAAACGAGCCACTAGAACCACAGGTTACGCGGCCACACAGCACACTGCAAGCCATGCCGCAGGGAGAAATCCCACAGGAACAGGTGTTCATAGGCGTAGACCCTGACGATTTGGATATCTTCAACAGGACAGGATTATCGTCAGCTGACGAGCTCAGTGGTAGCGCTTCTGGATCTGAGCTGGAGGATGCTATGACGTATCCCAATAGTGCTAATATGCACTGTCCACGCATTGTTAAGATCGGACAGGTGACAACATTCAGTGACGACGATATCCCGATATTCTCACCAATCCGCTCCAGTATGATATCTGACTTGACAGACGACTTATATGCTAATCCAACCCAATTCCCCGATGAGCACATTTACGCTTCCTCGACAAACGATGAGCCTATTTACACTTCCACGCCAAACGAGAGGTTCCTACATACACAGCCCCTACTCCCCTCCCCAGAAGAAGCCATATACTCTAACGTTATTCCTAAGAACAAGGTTTCTAACCTTATCAACAAGTATGAAGTAGAGCCGCCCCCCATTCAGCCAGTGGTCCCGCCTAAATCCTCCTACGTACGTGCGATGGCTATCAACACTTCTCCCGAACAGAAGGAGGCAATCGAACAACAGCTGATCACCGCTCTGGCGAGAGAGCAGAGCTTGAGACGCTGGAGGAACAAAGAAGTTAAGACTCTCAGTGAACAGAATAAGCTAGCCGTCTGGTTCCACGGGATGATAACACGTGAGGAGGCAGAGGGGGTTCTAATCTCTCTCGCGAACGGATCCTTTCTAGTCAGACAAAGCGAGCACCGTCTCGGCTACGCACTGTCGGTGGTAGCGAACAGAGAGGTACACCACTATATGGTGGAGACTCTGCCTGGAGGGAGGTATAGACTGAAAGGGTCTACCATAGAACACAGCAATCTACATGACCTTATATGGTATTACACGCACCATGCTATTAGCGAGAAATTTTTGGAGAAGTTGTCACAGCCGGCTATACGGCGAGAAGAGGGAATTGTTGAGAGGAAGAAAACGTCTCCCAAATTTGTAAAAATAAAAGATCTTTTTAAACGCAAGAAGAAGTGATTTTATTGTTTGTACATTTTAGTTACTAATTCTGTTTCCTTAACTTTGTATAAATTTGAAACTGTACTCCAATTGATTGTAACTGATTATTTTAAGATTGTATTTGTTTATTTTAAGAGATTATTTTAATAACACACTGTATTTAGCCGTTACTAATGGGTATAGAGATGTCTACTAGCTACGTGTCTCTAAGAGCGAATCCATTGTTACACGCGTTAGTTAGTAGCAAAGCGATACCAGAATGTGACAACTTTTGGAATGAGTTGCTTAACTTCTCATTTTATCCTCCCACTACGATATCTGATGGGAGGCTATTGACAGACGTGTTATACGAGTCTCTCTCTCTGTTTACACAGAATGACGTAGTTACCAAACACTTTCTTATTCTTACAAACTGTTTCTTGAAAAGAGCGACTTCTGTCGCTGATAATACGATGTCCAAGAATGAGATTTTTATGCAAAAAACTCTAAACTTGATTTTTCTCACTCGAATGTTTCTACAGTTTTTCATGCAGAACCAGACACACGCAGATGTTCTACAGCACTTCTCAACAAGAAAAGTGAGCTCTAAAACACAACACACGAGGTCAAAATCTGAAACCTATAGAATTACAACCGATATAAAAACACCTTTCTTACTGCCCCACTTGTCACCTGTTATTCCCATTCGCCAGACATCTCTGGCAAGATCTAACGACTCAATTGAGAAGCTTACTCAACCCAGACACACAGATACTTTGTATTGGAAACTAATACACAGTTTGTTCACTATTGTCACTGAGGTAGAAATAAAACAGACTACTATTCTGGTTCATCTCGAAGCGCTAAGATTCCTGACTGTTATCCTTGGTACTCAGCTGTTCTCTCGGTCCCTCGACCCTGATGGAGATATGTTCCTTACAACTCTATTGTCAATCAAGAAGTCTACCATTATAGAAGTTGTCATTCACTTACTGGACAATATCACCCGATTCTCTATCACAGCTCCTATGATGATGACAGAACAGATTTCATATTTTTCTTACGTCCCTGGTTATTCCTGGTTATTTGGCTCAAACACAGAATCGAATAGCAACTCCACTTCTCTCTCTAACAACACAGTTAGTTTGTCTACTGAGGAGCTTATTAGGAAGTTCAGCACTTATATTTTGTTAGTTTTAATCTTACAAACCCCACTCAAGGGCGGTACGGATAATCCCTATAGAAGCGCGTTTTCTAATTTCAAAGATTTCGCAGATTCTCCCCCTACCTCCAGCCCAGGGCTCGTTACCAGTTACGAACGGTTCTACTCATCAATCTGCGCTTTTTTACACCAAGAAGACACCGTTCTACTGCTGTACCAAACTCTGTTAAGACACTCGCCAATGAAGAGTTACATTTGGTCACAAACAGAATTCTCTCCCTTAATTCTACCCTTACTCGAAACCCTAAATTCTGCGGAATCCACAAGTCTCCACCACCTCTACATGATATCAATAATACTCCTGATGATGTCACAAGACACTGGCTACTGCACTTGTATTCACACACAGATAATTAGTACGGTTCCCTGGTATAGAGAGAAGAGACTGATGGACATATCTTTAGGCAGTTTGTTGGTACTGAGTCTATTGAACTTATTGGTGACTAATATAACTCGGTTACGAGACCAATACATACACACCAACTGTTCTGCTATTCTAGCTAACATAGCTTCAAAGATACAGAACTTGCATGTTGTACCTTCGCTCAAAATAATCAATGTTTTTGAAGGAATCGCGAAAAGATACACGCTGGTTAAAAGCGCGATTAATGAGAAGAGCAGTGATGAGTGTAGTATAATGTTATTAGAGGGCATTCTACATATTATCCTAGCACTGATTAATTCGATACTCGCGAAAAATCTAGCATTGAACTCCCAACTGGTTTACAACCTAATCTACCGAAAAGAAGTGTTTCTTAAATTTCGCACGCACCCCGAGTTCTGTATGCTAATTGAGAACATATTCTCGGTTGTGGACTTCTTCGAGTCTCAACTTAAGATACACGCGGTTTTTAACACCTCAGAGGAGGGCTTGGAGATTCTCTGCGATTTATCGCGAAAGTGGCCAGCTGATGGGCTACGTCGCTTTCCAGAACAAAAGTATAAATACTGCGAAGAGGAAGAACCGAGTGAATTCTTTATTCCTTACATTTGGACGCTAATCTACCAACACTCGGGTTTGTATTGGCAGCACTCAAAGATTAAACTGGCGTGGAATACACCAGAGGTTAGCAGTTAATCTAGCTTAATTAACTGGTGTAATATTAATGTATGTTCTCGCGATTATCCGCAGCAGTTGTTATATAGATTTAAAATATTATCTCAAATATTTTTTAGCTCCGTAGTTGATTATATTAGACGACCTAATTTAAGCATATTACTTCTAATCTATGGTTAATTGACAATATAGCTTTACATTATACATAATGGCCACAAAACGTGCATGTGCAAAATCTAAAGATTATGTTGACAGCTCCGACGACTCTGAAGTAGAACCAGAATCTTTTGGTTCTAAAAAGTCGAAAGAAACAAAGAAAGGAACGAAACAAACTAAGAAAGGTGTGAAAGTCGCCAAGATATCTGCCTCAGATTCGAACTCTGATCAGGAGTCAGCTGACACTAATTCCTGGCCCTTGAGCGCGAAGCGGTTTGTCACTGTCAACAATTTTCACGGAAAGTTGATGGTAGATATTCGCGAGTTTTATCAAGACGATAGTGGGGAAATGAAGCCTGGAAAGAAAGGGATTAGTCTCAATGAAGATCAATGGGCAAGTCTCAAAAAGTTGATCCCAGAAATCGACGCGAAATTGTCAGATAATTAAGCCTGAACAACTTATTCCTAATTATGATTATACATCTGAATTGTACGGCATCCCAACCTTATCATTTAAAGTTGTTAGTTAAACCTAAAATACTAATTAGAGTTTCGTAATTCATGCAACGTTGTTATTACAGTCAGATCTGCTTTGTGAACAAACTTACGTATGCTTAAAATAACCAACTTTTATTATGACCAAACCCTATGGTCCAATTTAGAAGTTGAAATCTGTATATTAAGGATAAATTTTTGTTCCCTAAATGTCCATAAAACGAACCTGCTGTATTTTCTTTATATGCACACATTATGAGACTATTTAACGTACGTATGTTCTTTAGTTTAGCTCTAACTAACTAGGATATTAGACTCAATGAACAGAGAGCTCTACAAGTTGCTCCTACTGCTCTCGCTCGTAGCGATCGCTCAGTCTAACTACATAACAGCTGGGAGATGGATGGATGGATTCACAGATTCTAACTCTGATCAGGAGTCAGCTGACACTAATTCCTGGCCCTTGAGTTCGAAGCGGTTTGTCACTGTCAACAATTTTCACGGAAAGTTGTTGGTAGATATTCGCGAGTTTTATCAAGACGGTACTGGGGAAATGAAGCCTGGGAAGAAAGGGATTAGTCTCACTGAAGATCAATGGGAAAGTCTCAAAAAGTTGATCCCAGAAATCGACGCGAAATTGTCAGATAATTAAGCACAACTTAATAACTTAAAAATTCCTAATTATGATTAGACACTGTATTGTACGGCATCCCAACTTTATCATTTGAAGTTGTTTGTTAACTTAAAATACTAATTAGAGTTTCGTAATTCATGCAACGTTATAGAAAGCTATTACAGTCGATCTGCTTAATTAACATAACCAACTTTTATTATACCAAGCACAATGGTCCAATTTTAGAAGTTAAATCTGTATATTATGGACACATTTTTGGTCCCTTAAATGTCCATAAAACGAACCTGCTGTATTTTCTTTATATGCACACATTGTGAGACTATTTAACGTACGCATGTTCTTTAGTTTAGCTCTAACTAACTAGGATATTAGACTCAATGAACCGAGAGCTCTACAAGTTGCTCCTACTGCTCTCGCTCGTAGCGATCGCTCAGTCTAACTACATAACAGCTGGGAGATGGATGGATGGATTTACACTTAACTCAGAAGAAAATACACCTAAACTGGTGCAGCACTCTCTCACTCTACCCGCAGGCTCTAAGGTGAGTTATTTATTAAGGATGAGAATATGTTAAATAACACCATATTAACAAAGTTTTAATACACGAGTCATTTTTTTAATTCCATTTTTGGATAGTTTGTTTTCTTGTGAGTACCGATAAGAAATTTTGAATCCAGATCTCTAGTATTTTTGAAGGTGTTAATAATAATGCTTTTGTGGCCACTATTTTGAAAATTATATGTATTAAGTAATCGCTTTGGTTATTACTATTTAATTGGTAGGTAATTAGCAACATACATAATAACTATAGATCTAATACACAGCTTAGTAGTTAGGGTTGTATTGAGTGTCTTGCGAGAAGTCTCTAGGAGGATTAGCTAGAGGAGTTATCCCCTGTTGGGGGTCAATGGGTGTTTCGGGATGTGTATAGCCGGCTTGAGTGCTGTAAATACCTGGGAATTGTTCTGTGGGGGAGTAGGGCGTGTAGGGACCAGCTGATTCCTGTGTTGATGCAGAGATACTAGGGTATTCTGTGTCAGATAGTGAGAACGCTTGTCTGGGTCTCATCGCGAAGATAGGCTTGAAATGATTGATAATTCCAAGTTTTTCGCAGAACTGTCTCGTTTGTGGATTCTCACTTGGCCTGTACATGACGTCATGCGTCTCTACTGTCTTTAGGAAGTTGTTGGGAACAGTCAGATCGTGGTTGAACTGTTTCCTTATATCCTCCATTTCTACATCTGTAGGTGTGAATATCCAGCGATCCCCCAAGCGCTGGGTCGGCTTAACCCACTTCTCCTCTGTCAGAGGGAAGAATTCGTGAGTGGATTTGAGGATGGATAGCCACTCGGCATCGTAGCTTAATATCTTGTCACCTTGTGCGTCTGGTAGTGTTATAACTTGGAGGAAATGTTTCCCAGGCAGACACTTGTTGAGAGCTAAGAATTTTGTGAATTTCTGCTGTTCCCCACTGGTCTCTATTTTCTGTCTCTTTACGTCGGATAGTTCGCTGCCCTTATTTTCCTCCGTCTGCTCGTGAGGCACCAGAGCTGCGAACTTACAGTGCAGATGTGCTGCGAACCAATAGTCCGGCTTTAGCAGATACATTAGGTCCTCAGTGTGGGGATTGCCTAGCTCTCCCTTCTCGATGTCAGAGTGCAGGTAGGGTTTGAATCGGACCAGTTTCTTGCGGTCCCCGAAGTCAGTGATGTGATTCGGCCAGTCATGCGTCATGAACACATCAAGCGGTCTTCTCACCTGCTTCAGCTGGAATATTTCGAAATTTCGCGTGTGATAGAAGCTACGCATACTGTTCTCACTGAATGGCGGAAGCTCGAAATGCCCTTTATAGAAATCATGGTGTTTGTAAATACCCGACAAACCTCCAATACGAATTCCCCCGAAACTAACCACCCCTGTGAAGCCAACATAATATATATTAGGCGCCGCCCACCCCCCATGTCCCAGCTCCCAAAGATAATTCGCCGACTCGTGGTTCCCACCAATAAATATGGTAGTGACCGGGGCTATTTTCTCTCCACTGTAGTACCTGTAGAAACTTCCCATATTCCTGTACTTGGGTGGCACTGCCATAGAGTCTAGGTCAGCTGGGCACCTGACTGCTTCGAAGTCTCCACAGCATAGCAACAGGTCGACCGCAATGTTATTCACTTTCATTAGGTATTCTAGTGTAGAGTATATCTTGTCGAGCTCTCCGTGAGCACAGCCCTCAATAGCGATCGTTAGCGGCATTTATTAACGCCTCTATATTAATAATATCCAGGGAATATTTATATTAGTCGTAGTCCACTTCCTATTGTAAAGTACAGTAGACTCTAGTAATACGAACACCAGGGGACAGTAGAAATTTGTTACTATTATCCATAATACTTTTAATCGGAGTCATTTGAATGCATTTGTATAGGGGATTAAACCTTGTAATCCTTTAACCGATATTTCGCCTTATCCGTATGTATATTTGTTTGTTTATTTGTGAAATCATAATATTTGATAAATAAGAATTTCATTTCAGAATTGAGAGTACAAAAGAAAACAAAGTAAGTTAGTTTAACAGATTATAAATACGTATGAAAAATAAAATTAGCAAACCTATCATTTAAGTACACAGGATACATTAGGACTATGTTATCAAAACTGAAAATGTTAGACTTGGCTTGTCTCAATCCCGTGGCCTGTCATCGAGGGTGTTACTGATCGCGAAGTTTCCAATTTCTTGCGTCTATTGACAACCACATACCGCTCCTGTCTTGTGAAATTCAGCAACCATATTATCAATCCGATCACAATTATAAATACAATGCCAGCGACGACCCCAGATATAATCGGGAATATCATTATGCACTGCTCAAGGTTTGCCTGTGGGAACACGTAGATTCTCTGCGAAATTGTAGTTCCGGAAGTTCCTAGTGTCACTATTGGTTGCTGTGGTATGACTAGGAATGCGCTTGGTTGGATTAATAGCGAGTTTGGGATTTGCACGTCTGCTCCTAAGTTGAGTGTAGATGCTATTGTGATGTAGGTGTTAGAATTCGCACGTAGCAGTTGAACCGTACATACAATCGGCACACAAATGGCAGTTTCGTTACAATACTGGTAAGACGTGTAATTCGAGAAATTCCCATTCCCCATTGTGTTGTTCATAATGTCTTCTAAAGCATCGCACACGAATGACTGTGTGATGTAAGAAATAGAGTTTAGCACTAAACGGATGGAATCCTCTGAGCTAGTATTTCTGTTGCAGTAACCGCGAATGCAAAGCGGCCAGAAAATAATTACCTTCATCGTTTCACGGGGTACCCAAGTCGGACCGCGGTTTCCAACGCGAAAAGTAACCACGAAATTCGTGTCCGCATAACTACCGTCATCATTCTCTCGTAGAGTTATACGGTCGTTGCTAGATTTCACCTGAAAGAAGAGATCAGCTGTCGCATTGAGTTTTATTTCGGGAATAATTTGGTTGTTAGCAGGATTAACATCGATTGATTTGGTAGAAGAAATGTTGAATATGAATGCGATAGAGGTCAGATCGAGTGGGAGTTCAAAGGTGAACTTGAGTGTGTAGGTTATAACCAATGGTTCGCTGTTCCTTGTGGACATAAAGGGATTAGGAGATAGAGAACATATTTGGTGCTTTGAAGTATGAGCACAGCTGTCTCCGGATAGCTCGTTAGTAGCATTCAACTGTCTCTGCACCACTTCTATGTTATTCGGGAATAAAGCTGTGAAGTAGGTTTGTAGAGCCGGGTCTTGTTCGTTGTTGGTCACGAGTATTTCCAGTTTGAATATATCTTCCGATATGTACAGTATCGGGACGGGTACCAACTCTAGCGCGAGATCCACATTACAGACTCCGTCGCTGCAGGGATGCTCCAGTAGTAAGAAGCGGGTGGCATAGCCCTGCTGGTATAGGAGCTCGGGACTCCGGTCTAGGACGGGTACGATTGTTGTGAACATGCTGTCGTTAGTGAGTCTGTTCTGCAGAGCGGGCGGCACGTCGTGTATCTCTAGCGTTATCTCCACGGGAGAGATGTCCCCGAAGTTGCTGACAAAGTACGCTGTGAAGTTTCTATCCGAGCACTTCCTCTGTCCCACCTCTAACTCTATCCTGTCCTGTACCCGTCTCTGTCTGCCCTGATCTATGAAGTATACGCGCTGGGAGGCATTGCGGCCTATATCCAGGTCTATAAAGTAGTCTATGGAGAACAGTGCTATTTGTCCGGACTGCACTGAAGTTAGTGTGAAGCAAGGTCGCACTTGGAAGCAGATAACCTTAATCCCAGCTAACTCCACCGAGCTCTCGCAGGTCGGCTCTGTCACACCGAATGTGTCGTTAGCAGCCACTAACGCGCCATCTTCCGTGAACACATCGAACTCAGCTGTGATCCTAACAAGCGGACTCCCGGCGATAACTCTAACTGTCTCCTTCGCCGGATCGCTGAATGCTATGTCCGGATATTCGTCCCCGTTATAGTCCACGCCCCCATGCATAGCATACACCCCTGAGAACCCGTAGAGAGAGGTGTCGATCAGCTGTGATCGCACCAATCGGCCTGATGAGGTGCCTAAGTACACGTATATGTTAGGCGTGTTCAGCCCACTCACGGCGATATCAGGTACCCCATCGCGGTTAATGTCACCCAGATTAGTGATGCTAGCTCCCAGTCTATCGTATGCCTCTCCTCTGTAGCTGTCAACTCGCGAAAGTTGGCACCTACCCCCGCTAACCGCTCCCCTGTACACAGTAACCTGTCCCCTGTCAGGGGAGAGAGGAGACAGCGTAGACTGCAGTGGACTCCCGATAATCAAGTCATCACACTCGTCAGTGGAATCAAAGTTAACCACCAGCATGGAATAGCCGAAGTAGCTCCCAATACTGTCTCCTAGCGCTATTACACTCGGCGTGAGGGTGCCGAATGTCCCGGCAGAACTCGCGGCTTCACTAAACGCGAACACGGCACCCTTGTGGTTATTGTAGCGAGGAGCTGATGCTATTACGTCTTTCTGGCTAGCTGTGGAGCTGGGCTCGCTGAAATAGCCATAGTCTATTGCGTAGCCTACGTAGGAAGAAACCGAACCGATTCTGAGGTCGTTAAAGTTCCCTTTTAGGCCGCTCTTTAGAGAATCGAAATCGAATGCCGTGTCTGTGTATATTATCTGGTCTACACTGCCAACGGAGATTCTATTGGTATCGCGGTTGGTGAGCGGAGCGCCCGCGATTATTCGGTACGAGCTGCTCGCGTCTTTGCGGAGTTTAACACTGCTTCCGCTGGCGAATATTCCTCCCGATCCGAAGCTTAGGTAGGCACGAAAAAGCGTTTGGTTGAGTGCCTGCGTTAGACCAACGCAACTCCCGAAAGGGAGACCGTCCACGAGGTGTAAAGGAGCGCAGGCTGCCGCGTGCCCCGCTTCGTCGCTGGAGGTAACAGAGAATCCCATCAGAGAACCGTTTTTCGCGGTCTCAAACGCAGCCAAGTCAGCATACGCGAAAACACTGCCTGGAATTTCTTGTGGGTCATTTGCGCTAATTGCTAGAATCCCTTTGGGCTCTCCGACGTTCAATTGAGTACAGCTACAATCCAGGTTAGTCCCCAGCTTACACGAGTATACGGTCCCTTCTCTGTTGGTTCCGATCTTAGCCTTGGGAGCTCCTACCAGTAGCACCTTACTTCCGTCCTGCAGTGTGTGTGCTGCGAGCGAAAAACCAAATAGATCGGGATCTCCTTGTGGAGCCCCTAGCTTACAGGTGGAAACCCCGGAGCCATTTACGTAGCTGAATCCGTGTGAATAGGTGAATACTGCTGCGAGTGTGAAAAGAAGCAATAGAACTCGAACTGCCATAATACAGTATCTAAGTTAGCTATAATAGTATGGAGTTACAGAGATTAAATTGGTACGACTAACCAGCGAATATTACAACGAACTTGTTAATAATTAATATTTATGAAATGTTGATATATTTATACGCCATAGAGACTAGGGTTAATTAGAGAAATTAAATACAATATTTGGTTAATTACGCAGTGCATATATAACTTGCTTTACGTTTGACCGCGAGGATTCTTTCCTTTGAGAGAATTGAAACTTCTAATTAGATATCAATTAAACGTAGAATGTTTCACTGAAGGGCTTCGTTATGGGAAATATTTGATTTCCTTAATTTTATAAGGAAGGAGTAACTGATGAGTTAATTCAATTAGATTCACTTTGTTATCGACTGGGAGACAATCGCTGGGAAAAGTGACAGCGATGGAAGCGATAACCGAAAACATTCACAAATCTCGATTAACTTAGAGAGTATAATTATCAACACGCCCTGTTCAGAACTACAGTACAATAACGACAATGACACAATCGTAGAACAATTCTTTACTACAGGCGAAAAGGCCAAATGGGATATGCTTGGTAATGTTATATACAACGAGCCAATTGCTAATATAGACAGAGGCTATAACTTTACATACAATGTCAATGTTACTGGAGACTATTATTTGCTACTTTGGATTTCACCTGTTTCTACTGACGATGGTTATCTACAAGCGAAGGTTAGTTTTAAATTTGAATGAATGAATGTAATATTATATTGTGTGTATTTAGGGAAAAGTTCTAACCAAGATGTCGAGTTGGTATGGTTATCTGTCCGTAAAGCATTATCCTTTCCTTATATTCTATGTACTAATGGTGGTGGCCTATTTGATACTGAATGTGGTCTGGTTAATTCTAATTATAATTTCAATTAAGAACTTGATTCGCTTACAGTTCGTGATTCTAGCAGTGCTGCTACTTGGCTATTCAGAACAGTTTCTATTCCTTGTGGACTATGCATACATGAACATAACTGGAAACAATCCCAATGGTCTTATTTACGTAGCTGAGATTGTGTCAGCTGTTAAAAGAACGATGGCTAGAGTTCTTGTGGTTATCGTGTGTCTCGGATTTGGGACTGTGCGACCGCGACTCGGCACTGCGAATATCCGCGTTTTAGTCGCGGCTTCTATCATATACTTCTCTGTCGCTTCTGTTACGAGTGTTATTAACGCAATTAACGACTACGAATACCAGAATATTTGGTATCTCCGTATCCTCCTGATAATACTGGACATCGCTTGGTTCTATTGGATATTCTACGCACTGGTCAATACCAGACGAGCTCTCAAGGTGCGGAGAAATAAGGTTAAACTGGCTTTGTACAATTCTCTTGGAATTGTATTGATTTTCGCTGCAATAGCCTCGTTTGCATTGATTCTCGTCTATGTGTACATTTTCCTTGTAAATGACTGCAATTCTAATTGGAACGAACGTAAGGCAGATCTTATTTTCTGGCCGTCACTTTTCCTGATTCTCCAGGGCGCTATAATGGTTATCTGGCGGCCCAGTAACAACGATAAGAGGTTCGCTTTTGTGCCTCTCTCTGAGGGGGGCGATGAAGAGGGAGCTCTGGACAAACCCCTGGGGTCAGAAGAGGGGATCATTTACAGGTAAGTATTGTCAGAATACAGTAGAACTCGGTTATAATGTAGTATAACATAACCCTCGGGAATGTAATATAAGTACATACGTACTATTCAAGTTTACGTACTACTGAGTTTACTCTACATTTAAATACATTCTGTTTGTGAACTTGCTTAAAAAATTACTAAGTACTAACCCAGATAAGCCCGAATTATACTGAAAATTACAACCGTATTACACTCTATATTAACTACACGAATGTGGGTGGAACTTACAGTTTAATTCCAGGAACATCTCTATGGCTCCGCTGCTTAAGAAGCTGGACGATGACGAAGATCTGGAGTGGGCCGAGCAGAACATTCCCAAGGGCAGAGACGATCCCACCGAGTCTACGGTAGACACCGTGCTAAACACGTTTATTCCTTCGGACGAGGAACGGGAAGAGAAGAGCAAGGAGATTTCAAAACTGCATTAGTTGTTATAAGAATTAACCAAACAGTGTCATTATGCATCTGTTTATTCACAAGAGTCCAGTCCCTGGTTGCTAATGTAATAATTAATATACATTCATTTGCTTAGCTCCTCAACTTGTATATTATACTAGAATAGTTGTTAGATAAAACTTATTTATGCTATAATACATTAGCTGTTAGTTAAAGGGTATTATAGGTTTGGAAACAAACCCATTTAATAGTTTATACTGTACTCTGTGCATAGCAATGAAATTGAACAGAAAATATACATTTATATTTACTATAAACACGTGGTATAGAGCTACACAAACTCACTCTCGCCTCCTCAGTAGCACGATCAATAGAAATGTCACTGAGTCAGCTGATTCCAAATCTACCTGTTGGAAGTGTGAAAAAACAATAGTGTTGAACAGACATAGTTATTCAGAGAAATACTTCTGTCCCTGTGAGCTTAAGGTTGTATTGCCGCTTGAAAAATACGCGAATTATTTCTCAATCTTCGATTCCCTTCCAACATTCAATATTGATGTTTCCAGATTAAGGAGAATTTATATCAAACTACAGTACAAGTTTCATCCGGACAGGTTTAGTAATAGTTCGCAGCGAGAGCAGGATATGGCAGCTGAGCACAGCGCGGTTATTAGCACCTCTTACAGCACACTTTACAACATATATTCCAGAGCAGTGTATCTGCTTCTGTTGGAAGGAATCGATTTGGAGAAGAGCAGTGTGACGTCAGAAATGTCACCAGAGTTCCTAATAGAAATGTTTGAGATAAATGAACTGTTGGAAAATGGGATTACTCCTGAAGAGCTGAGTGAATTGAAATTACAAACTGAACAACAAATTAGTAAATGCTATTCCGATCTGATTCCTATTTTCTCAAAGAGAGACTACAACAAAGCGAAATCTATTGTAGCTAAACTGCAATACTACAGAAATATTATAACAAAAATCGGAGACTTAATAGAAAATGTATAAGGTATGAAGAAAATCACTTTAATTTTATATTTCACGAACTACATTTTATAATAGATATTCTAAATAGTTTTCTGTCGACAATATTAACTATATCCGTATTAGTATTTCCAAAGTAATAACTAGCCTAGTGACATGGAAGGGGAGGATAAAGCAAGGAAGTTCTTCCACCAAACTCTTGAGAAGCTACGCGAGCAGAAGGAGCGAGATAATGACTTAGAGCAGGAGCGGAAGGACAAGATTACGTCAGCATACGTCTCTCTCGGTGATAATATCCGGAATAACAGGGGAATACTGAGCGCTATTCAGGATGTAAAAGTGTACGATAAATCTCAAAAAGAGGCCGGGCGAGAGGAGAAGCGGAGAGAGATGGTCCTGGAGAAACTGGACCCTGACGAGTTCTTTCTTAAAGAAGAGAGATTCGATAAGTATAAAAGCAGAAAGAGAGCGTTTGAGAACAAAACTAAGGATGGAAAGAATAGGATTCTGGAACAGATAATCAAAGAAGAGAAGAATCGTATCAAGCAGGATAAGAAGAGAGCTAACCCACACTGGATGGATAAATACGATTCGCAACAATCTCACGTTAAGAGGAACCCGAGTAGAAATCTGCCTCGTATGAAGACACACAAACGTCCACAAACCGGTGACTCTGTTAAGAAACAAACTATAGATACAAGGGAGGATATATTGGGAGAAGACAGTAGTGGGGGCGAGGCAGAAAGGAAGATAGACAGCTCGTCTGGAGAAGAGATCCTACCTGAGCCCGAGAATAGGGGGCTCTGGGATACTGGGGATAAATCCAAGAAGAAACAGGAACACAAGCTAATCTCTGATGAATCAATGCAGAAAGCTATGGAGAAGCTGAAAACGAATATAATTAGAAAGCAAGTGGCAGCCGGGAGGGAGTTCAAAGGGCAACCTTTCAGGTCTCAACCGGAAGTCGTCCTCTTTAAGGACTTTGAACTTCACAAGAGTTACCAGAAAAGAGTTCAGCTCACTAATGTATCCTACACAGTTAACTACTGTCGCTTTGTGGAAGTTAGTGACAATCTTAAAGGTTTCTGTTTTGTTGAATTCGATCCTCCCGGGCCCCTCTCAGCGGGACTCACCTGCTCGTTCCAAATTAAATTCGTGCCTCGAGTGGACATGGATATCGAGGGGGCGGTTTGTTTTCTGACGCAGACAGGAGCTTTTGAGGTGCTGGTCAGCTGTTGTATGAAGAAATGCATTGTTTCTTTGGAAAACGAGCGAATCGATTTCGGGAGAATCTGCAAAGGAGAGAAAATTCGAAAATCAATCGAGCTGAGGAACCAAGGCGCGATCCCAACGGACTTCAGAATAGGAGAGGAGAAGCCTGTAGAATCTGAGACGCAGTCAGTTGAAGAGAAAAGCGAGCAAACACAAGAGACACAGGATGATACTACTTCCGAAGCTCCGGAGGAAATAATGAAGACAGAGCCTGTCACCAGCTGTAATATAAAGTGCTTAACTGCAAATGGGCACTTAGCTGGGTATTCGAAATGCGTGATTGAATTTGAATTCGCACCAGATGAGGCTGGAGTAGAGGTGGAAGATTTCGCGATTAATTTCAGTCACAAAGGGTTAGAGACAATAGTGTGTACTGTTTGTGCTGAGAGTACCGACCTTCCTATTTGGCTCGAAAGAGATTCTCTGGACATGATGATATGTATAGCGGGCTCATTCTACCAAGATTCTGTAGTAATACACAACCAGGGCATCAACCCATTGGGCATATCTACTGACCTACCTAATGCAATGAGCAGCACAGTCCATGTATCTCCGTTAAACACGCTAGTACAGGGGCAGGGCAAACTGAGTCTACAGGTTCAGTTCACACCGACAGTGGAGCTTTGGAATGATAAATACAAACAGTACTTTAACACTGAGACTGGGGAGTTTTATATCAAATTTAATTTCGTAATAAAGGGTCAGACATTGCCGCTGCCATTTACACTTTTCGCGATTCTCACACGTGCGGAAATAAGCTTCGATAAAACATATATAAACTTTGGCACCTGTCACATGCAAGAGAGCGTCGTAGCAAACGTAGAAGTTACCAACCATTCGTTGTTGCCTCAGAAAATAGGATTCATAAATGTCCCACACTACATCGCGATACAACCTTATGATGGTTTCATGACTTTAATGCCTAAAGAAAAATGTGAAGTGCGTCTAGCATTCAACCCAGATAAGATCAAGTTGTACGAGTTCTCCCTCACTTGTAAGTCTCAGTATGACAGGGACTACGGCATAGGTTGCGTTGGGAGAGGAGTGCAGTCTGGCTTGCAGCTGTCGCATACAAAAATAGCATTCAGGTCAACCATTATCGATGATTTTTCATTCGCGAATATTCATATTTTGAACCCAAAAATTGCGCGGCTTTCAAGCGCAAAGGTTCGCGGCGTAGCACCTGTTAACTCAGACAGAATATTCCAATTCGTTGTACCCAAAGGCGCTCCGATACGAATAACGCCAGAAGCAGGCATTGTAGCCACGGGGCAGAAAGCGAATATTAGCGTTGAATTCTTCCCGACAATCCCTGCACAGGAGATAGCAGATCTCGCGCGCGAGAGCTTGAAGGAGGAAGTTAGGTCGACAGAGGGAGGCACCAGCTCTAGAGTATCGCTCGTAGAGAAGAAGAGCAGCTGTGGTATGCTACTAAAGAACTCTAAGCCCTCAACGGAGATCCCGAAAGAGAGGGTAAAAGAAGATTCAGCAGCCTGGCTAGAAGCGAGAGAGAAACTCACACAAATGTTCCAGGATAAAATCGATACATTCCGTATACCCTGCTTTGTCTCCATAGCAACCCAATCACCTACCATTATCAAAGATGAGACGCTCTTGTTGGAAGTGATTCTCCCAACAAATAAACCAAAACTTAAACTGAACGGGGTTCAGGGGAGATGTGTTGAATTCGGCGAGTGCTTGATTGGAATGAAAATAGTCCGCAAGTTGGAGTTAGAAAACACATCAGAAGGAGAGATCACATTTCGAGTAGAGCCGCTTAATATCAATGGACCCTTTGAAGTTATAAACGCGCCAAGGCCAATTGCTCCGGGAAAGACTTTCAGTGTTATTGTTAACTTTGTCCCGGACACAGACGAGCTCTGCTACGAGCAATGCACTATATGCTACGAGGAATACAATAGAGTATCTTTCTTTCTGAGCGCAAAGGGAGTTAAGCTGGAGTTGGAATTGTTAGACTCTGAAGAGAATGTTATAGAGGGAGGCTTAGAATTGGGAGATGTGATATTGAACGAGAGTTTGGAGTTAAATTTCGCGATTAACAACAAGTCCCATCTTCCCAGTACCTACTGCTGTAGCATGACTGAGACTACTACAGGCAAGAACTACACTGGCCAGCCTGCATTCAATATCATCCCATTCCGTGGAGAAATCCCACCTAATTCCAAGAAAGATTTAACAGTCAGTTTAACACCCGACCGGCCATCTCTGTTGTACGCCGAAGTTTTAAAAATAAAAATAAACAAGACAGAAGATTATTTCTGTCTCGATGTTAAGGGGAGAGGTCACGATATGAACATGTACGTACACAGCGATAGAATATACCCAGTAGACCTTATGCTGCCGCAATCTCCAACTAGATACACGTACATTACAAAAGTATTCGTATACAAGGGAGGTCCTGATAAGAGCGATTTACAACAAGTTATGAAGATAACTAATATAAAGCATAGGGCCACAGGCTTCAAACCGAATGGAGATTTTACTATTGAACTCCTAGAGCCCACAAATGCTCAGAAGGTATTCCACTTAGAGCCTATGAAATCAGCTGTTGAGGCTGGTACGACGATGGAGGTTAGTATTACATTTAATCCAAAGCAGTTGGAGACGGGACACAAGCGGATGCTGGCCTACTACAAGGTTACTGTTAAGGGAGACTCTATTGTGCAGTACAATCTGCTGCTGAGAGGGCTAGACACTTCTTAGTACGATACTCAATAAGTCCGTATAGTTTCTGGTAATTGATACACGTATGTTATCCGATATATAAAGTGTATTTGTAAATTGTATTGAAAATATTTTGATAAAAAGTAGCATTTTAATATTCTACTCATGTTAGTGAATAGAGTATTTGATAAGCCCAATGTCCGGGGAATTTGGTGAGATTGGGGAGTTTGGGGATGGCAACCCCTCGCCTGATGAGGCCACAGCCTCTCAGGACTCGAGTACAAGCAAGTCAGATTCGGAAGAAACAGACTGCGTAGCATTCAATAAGACCCTGGCTTCTCAGCACAGCTATATAGGGGGAGACAAGGAGGAGCTGAGAGGATGCACGTGGTTACCAGAGAGAGAGAAAATGCTATTACCAATCCTATTAAACGAAATTGTTCTGTTCCCACTGAAAGCACTGCCTCTCTCTTTCGACGGGAACGAGATAGCCTTCATAGAGCAGCACCTGAAGCGGTCTAACGCTATCGTAGTGGCAGCGCCTATAATAGACAGCAAATCCAAATCCCGGTCTTACATCCTGGATATAGGCTGCACAGCTGAGATACATAACAAGTCATATAACTGCATTCGTGAAGTGCTGACCATCACAACTGTAGGCAGACAGCGTGTCAGAATCATACAGGCATTGGCGCCTAAATATCCCCCCGTTTCCTTCAGGCTACAAATGGGAATCGTACAGGCCCTCCCTGACGACCCCATACAACCAGTGCCGCCACACATATTCAACTGTCCGGACACTCTCTTGAGGAGCGCGCTGTCTGCTACTCAGTTCGTACAGACACACGGTCTTGAGATGAGCAAGCAGGCAACCATGGATATGCTGAGGCCATACAGGCGGTTCAAGAGATCTGCCACAGCTCTGGCTTGTCACAGATGGACACTGAGATTGTTTGAAGAAGATGAACTGATGGAACATGCAAAGTCTCTCTTCATTGAGAAATTAGGTCCATTGCCCTGTCAGATGCCAACCGAGTTCATAGCATTCACTTACAAATTCGCTGGCAGTCTTCCCTTCGTTAACAAAGTTCTACTGCGCATACTCAGTATCGACTCGCCGCACCAGCGACTGCAATACATTCTAAAGTGCCTGTCTCACACCTCAGAGCTGCACTGCATTAACTGCGCTTCTAACATTACAAACTCTAAATTCATATTCAGCATGTCGCAGGACGGTCCGCTGGCTAACTATATAAACCCGCATGGGTTTGTGCACGATACGCTAACTGTAAGCAGAGTGCTAAACGCAATGTTCATTGGTAAACCTACAAGTGAGCACAGCTGGTTTCCGGGGTACGAGTGGACCGTTATGAACTGTGCGCACTGTGGGGGACACCTGGGGTGGAAATTCCAATCTGTTAAACTCATTCCTAAAGTATTCTACGGATTAACCAGACGATCTCTGAAATGGGAAATTCCTTAAAACATTGTTCTATTGTATTTTATATAACCCCCCCCCCCCTCCGCTAAGCAATATTAATAAATATAAATTTGGAATTTGGAATATTGTCTTAGAAATACTAACAAAGATTTATACATTATAATTTTTGTTGTTGTGTAAGTATTTCTGCAATTAATCACACGAGTTCTGAAATGGAAAGTACCTTAAAATACATTGTATTTAGAACCGGAGGAAATATTGCTAAATCTTAAATATGGAAATATATAACTTTATATTACCTAAGATTTATTTATACTCAGTACTTTATTGTTGAATAAAACATTTTCACAACATTTTTAACACAGTACAGTAATTAATTAGCTAATGTCAGTCTTGCAATAAGAACTAGCCGACATGGCACACTGTTATAAGAACTTTCTAACCGACTAATACTTTCAAGATGTTTTTGCTGATTTAAGGGTGCGCAAGCTTCCATATACTGTATTTGAAGCCGCAATATTAATTTACATGAACTACATAAAAACAACAGAATTAATTGCTGTGAGCAATATTAATTATTCGTATATTTCGCCACGTGTCCTTATTTATATCAGAAATATCAACAGACCCACGCCATTGCATGAAAGTCCTGCAAACACCCCTCTATCCCCTACAGATGGAGATAGGATTGAAATAAACATTACTTTCAACTGTTAGAGAAGAAACAAATATATTTTAAATGGGAGACTAATTTCTTAATAATAAAGGGCACATTTTAGTAGATTGATTTGAGAGCAATTAAGAATACTATTGTGCTGTATAGTGGGATAACTTTGAGTACAGCCTCGGGTAATAATCTGGCTATAAAATTCTACTAAGAGAAGATGGAGTGATAGCTGAAATTTGTAAGTTTTGCAAGTTGGAGTATTGGATTGGAATTTTGATTTTCTTAACCTTATTACTCTCGATTGTTCTCCCTTTGTATATTAAATTCAATTAAAAATAAATAAATAAAGAGCGTATAATTTAGCATAATTAATATTAAATACAATAACGAGTAATTGGGAATTAAAATATTTGCAAAAGCGCGCTTTTCTTATTGAATACACAGACTGGCTTATTTCCGCTCCGAACAGCTATTCCAGTTGGAAACACGAATTCTGCGCCTCCCCCACTCCCACCAATCGTATTCACGAGATCTCCGTCGGCTGAGAACATGTTGATAACGCTCTTACTCGAATCTGTCATAAACACCATTCCGCTACAGCCTACGCTGAAAAACCATGGATTGCTCAACTGGTTAACTACACCCCGCGTGAGCATACTTCTAAGCAGTTCTCCTCCGAAGTTAAACACGTGCATACATTCCTTACTGCTGTCTAGCACAAGTATTTCCTCGTTCCCATTAGTCTTTACATCCATTGGCCCGTCCAACATACCTTTGCCAATTGTACAGGAATACTTTAGAGCGGTTGTTAACCCTTTAACCCTATTGTTCCCGTAATCACACAGGTACACTATGCCGTTAGGCCCGACCGTTATTCCGTATGGACTTCTAAATTTATCGCTAAATTTGCCTCCTTTCTTCACCAGTAGTTTCCCTTCTAAACTAAACTTACAAACACTGTTTGTACCTTCCATTGTTACGAACAGTGAGTTCTCGTATAGCGCTACTCCGTATGGCTTGTCTGCTTTCGACTCGCTGAACTGGGAAATATATTCGCCCTCATAGTTGAATACCTGGAGCCTACTATTCCCATGGTCCGCTATGTATATCCTCTCTGTTGAGTCGTCTACTGCTACTCCTCGTGGGTTGCTCAGTTCTCCAGGTTTGCTGCCTTTAATGCAAGCAGTGGCGTATGGCTTAAGTTGTGTTAACTTGGATGGCGGGTTAAGTATTGGTGACATAGTTGTGTCACAGCTGGATTTGAAATAGATAGAAGATTCGGTCTCATTATCCCGCTCTAAGACAATTACTTCTATGTTGATCTGGTCAAGAATCTGCGTGAAGGAATCGAACAGATATTCCTTCCAACAGAGCTTAATTTCAATCTCCATCTTCTTTCTCAGTTCCTCCATTTTATTATTAATATCACTGATTTGTTGGTCTTTGAATTCCTGCATGCTGTTGCCCTTTATCGACTCGCTTATCTGTCGTTTTATTTTCGACAGATCGGCTAGGTTGTTGCTTTCAGGCCCATATATCAATTCGTAGTTCTCTTCCAACTCATCGAGTTTCTCCAAAAGGTACTCTCTCCTCCTCTCTATATCTCTGTTAAGTCTGTCGAAAGATTCTGAAATCGCATCTCTCGTGTAGTTCAATTGATTCTTAAAGCTGAAATTTTTATGAGCTTCCATTATTATTATTATTTATTTGATTAAATAATTATATTATTTGTGTTTATATATTCTACTATTTCCAGTGGTATTTATATCAAAAACAAAGTACTTTGGCCTGAAATAATACGTAAACATTATGGATACAGTTTCTAAATATATCACAGTGTATAATAAATACGATGCCTGCCATATATCTGTTACACTGACGATAGAGTTCATTATATGATTCAGTTATTTTCAATGATATATTGTGTACGTACATCCGAAATATATCTTTTATACACTTTCTGATTCCATTTCTAGAAGAAACTTATTCAAAATATTCAAACTTCAAATGTTGATATCTATTTTGATAAATTAGTTCAAATAATTACTGTTACATGAGTTGTGCGAGCATAATCAAAAATTATAGAATTGAAAATGCTTGAACAACTTATAAGAGCACGTTGACATATTCATAACGAAGTCCATTCATTTCCATTAGGACAATCTAACAAGTTCACTAATACACTAACACTCTCTAGTTGATGGCCAAGTTTTAATCTTTAATAACTCCTTTCGGCTTATCTGTCTGCTTCTCAACTTCGACCAGCGCCTCGTGTTCCTCGATAAGTTTCCTCAGCTCGTCTTTATCCATCATTTTTATCTTCGTAGCAGGCCCCTCGTCCGATTCGCCCCTCTGCAAGGTAGCTATCTCCACCGTGTCGACGCTAAGCTTAGCGGCGTCTATAGTCTTGCTCAACACCTTAATGGCGAGTGCCTTCGCCTCCTGGAGCGTGGGCAGCTGGCCCTCCTTGTAGTCCTGTCTCAGCTGAGACATGGCCTGCTGCTGGTTCTTACCGATACACGTGGCCTTCCAGCCGCTGTAGTTCCCACTCGGGTCGGACTGGTACAGTTGGTACTGGTAGTGCTTGTCCCACCCCATGTACAGGATGGATACGCCGAACGGCCGGAGGCCCCCGAACTGCGTGTAGCGCTGCTTGACGTCCGATAGGGACTGTACCAGCTGCTCCACTGGCATGGGCTCTCCGTACTTTATCACGTGTCTCTGGGCAGTCGTGCGTAGATACTCAGTGAGCACATTGGCATCTCCGGTTATGCCGGCTACGCTACACGCCACGTGCTTATCCAACCGGTATATTTTCTCGGAAAACCCGGCTTCGTCGAGGAGAGGTGTCACAAGTCGGTATTCCGCGGCTAGGAGAATACCGTCACTGGCCAAAAGCCCGAGACAGTTCCCAGCATGGTTGATAGCCTCCATGGCATACTCCACTTGGTAGAGCCTGCCCTCCGGACTGAATATGGTAGTCTTAGTGTCATACTGACGGGACATAGCTACTAATGATTATCTGCCTAAATAAGTATTGGGAAATATTGGTCTAGTATAACTTTTTAATTAAAATGCATTATTAACATCTAACAATATACAGTAGACTCTCGTACGAACACCATGGGACCGTCTAAATTTGTTTGAATTATCCAAAAAATTTGTTTAACGAAGGTCTACTGTAATTATTAATAAATAAATAAAATTCGAAATGTAGAAAACCAAACAACAAGAGTGTTACTCTGTAGCTAGAATATTTTTAGATTTCCTTCTAGCCTATGATCTGCTACGAGAATCCTATTCATTCTGTCTATTGCGATTCCATATGGCTTATCGAAGTATTTTGTTCCTTCCCCGATCTGATGTATCAGAGCACCTTCATTGCTAAATACACTGATTAAGTTTCTATTAAAATCGGTTATCAAGATGTTTTCTTCTATATCTAAGGTAAAGAAACAACTGTGTTCAACTGCTTCGTGTTTCCCTCTACTCACAATGCTATGAGAATAGCTGTGATCTCTGTTGAATATGTGCATACAGGGGTTCCCTTCATCCAGGACATATATCCTATCTCGAGTCAGTTCTATATATCGTGGGTAGCTTAATTTGTCTTTTCTGAAACTAGTTTTATAGCTGAGATCTTTAGAGTAGACTAGAATAGTATTATTATCGTAGTTGCATACATAGATATCTCCATTTATCTCGGATATAGCTATTCCTCTGGGATCGGAATTAGGGTTACCAAACTTATTAATGTAGTCCCCTTCCAAATTATAAATATTCACGTATTTCTGATAAAGACTCACAAACACCTTATCGCCATATATAGCTATACAACCTGGGTAACTGACTTTACCTGGTGTCCCCGAAATATCCCCAAACTTATACAAATATTTGCCATTAGGGTCAAACACTTGAATTCGGTGATTATAATGATCCGCTATGAATATGTTATTAGACTTAGGATCAATGGCAATGCCACGAGGTTTGATTTCTCCGATTCTATTGCCATACTGACTAGTTTGAATAACTGGGTGTATCTTCTCGTGATAAGGGATCTTATCTTTCAAGATAATTTTACTTAGTTTGTTCAAATCTTGAAATATTCCATCATCCCAAATAAACACAACAACAGACTTGTTTTTATGGTATTTGAGTTCTTTTATCTTATGTTCAGTGTCGGTAATGTGTTGATTCTTAATAGAAGTCACAAATTCACTCTGATGGTGATTAACTCGGGAGTACTCATGTCCGTCTTCCAATATACGAATAAACTTATCTGTTTCTTCTTGTTCCCTCAAGAGTTCGTATTCTATCACATCCAATTCTTCCATTAGTTCATTTTTTCTCATTTCCAGCTGAACAACCAATTGGTCAAAGCTCGATACAATCTGAGATCTCAGAGAGCTAATTCTCGATACATCAGCTCTGTACTCTTTGGGGAAACAGTGTACTGATGCCAAGCACCAATAAAGTACCCTATAGGGAGAAAGTCAGACACACGCGTAGAATAAGAACTGACAACTAACCATATGGCGGCAAGGAAGGGAGTTTTCCTAGACAGTTGAGTCATAATTCATAGACGTACTTCTTTGCTAGCAAAAAGCTAATTATAGCAACAACAAACTTACATAACGCATATGAAGCTAATAAACTGATTTGAACTGTTGGGACATAACTACATTTGATTCTCTGTTCAAATACAAGTTGTGGGCAATTAATGGCGCTAGTACCGCTTTAATAAAACAAATTAAAAACATCTAAACAATATAATTACAACTAAATTAAGTTAAATTCAAAATTTATAACAAACAACAAGAGTGTTACTCTGCAACTAGAATATTTTTAAATTTCCTTTTTGCTCATCAGCCGCTACTACGATCCTATTCATTCTGTCTATTGCAATTCCAAACGGCCTATGGAAGTATTCAATTTCTCCCCCGATCTGATGTATCAGAGCACCTTCATTGCTAAATACACTGATTATGTTTGTGGGATAATTGGTTATTAAGATGTTTTCTTCTATATCTAAGGTAAAGAAATCAATTGTATCGCTTCTATTTTTTGTCTTGATGCTATGAGAATAGCTGTGATCTCTGTTGAATATGTGGATGCAAGGGTTTCCTAAATCCAGGACATATATCCTTTCTCGAGTGAATTCTATATCTCGTGGTAAGTTTAATATACCTTTTCCGAAACTAGTTTTATAACTGAGATCTTTAGAGTAGACTAGAATATTATTTTTATCGTAGTTGCATACATAGATATCTCCATTTATCTCGGATATAGCTATTCCCTTGGGATCAGAAGTAATCTCTAACTCACCTCCTGTATTACCAAACTGATTAATGTAGTCCCCTTCCGAAGTATAAATATTTATTTGTTTCTTAAAAAGACTCACATACACCCTATCGTCATATATAGCTATACCAACAGGTAAATTGGCCTTACATGGTTCAATATCCCCAAACTTATACAAATAATTGCCATTAGGGCCAAACACCTGAATTCGGGAATTACCGAAATCCGCTATGAATATGTTATTAGACTTAGGATCAATGGCAATGCCACGAGGTTTGATTTCTCCGATCCAACTGCCATACCGACCCGTTTGAATAACTGGGTGTATCTTCTCGTGGTACGGAATCTTATCTTTCAAAATAATCTTACTGAAGTTCTTCAAATCCTGAAATATTCCATCATCCCAAATAAACACAACAATAGACTTGCTCCTATGGTATTTGAGTTCTTTTAACTTATGTTCAGTATAATTAATGTGTTGACTCTTAATAGAAGTCACAAATTCACTCTGATGGTGATTAACTCGGGAGTACTCATGTCCGTCTTCCAATATACGAATAAACTTATCTGTTTCTTCTTGTTCCCTCAAGAGTTCGTATTCTATCACATCCAATTCTTCCATTAGTTCATTTTTTCTCATTTCCAGCTGAACAAACAATTGGTCAAAGCTCGATACAATCTGAAATCTCAGAGAGCTAATTCTCGATACATCAGCTCTGTACTCTTTGGGGAAACAGTGTACTGATGCCAAGCACCAATAAAGTACCCTATAGGGAGAAAGTCAGACACACGCGTAGAATAAGAACTGACAACTAACCATATGGCGGTAAGGAAGGGAGTTTTCCTAGACAGTTGAGACATAAATTCACAGACGTACTTCTCTGCTAGCAAAAGCTAATTATAGCAACAACACACTTACATAACGCATATGAAGCTAATATACTGATTTGAACTGATATGGGACATAACTACATTTGACTCTCTGATCAAATACAAGTTGTGGACAATTAATGGCCCTAGTACCGCTTTAATAAAACAAATTAAAAATATCTAAACAATATATATAATTACAACTAAATTAAGTTAAAATTCAAAATTCAAAAACAAACAACAAGAGTGTTACTCTGTAGCTAGAATATTTTTAGATTTCCTTTTTGCCCATCAGTCGCTACTACGATCCTATTAATTCTGTCTATTGCAATTCCAAACGGCCTATGGAAGTATTCAATTCCTACCCTGATTTGATGTATCAGAGCACCTTCATTGCTAAATACACTGATTAAGTTTCTATTAAAATCTGTTATCAAGATGTTTTCTTCTATATCTAAGGTAAAGAAAAAACTTTGTTCAACTGCTTCATGTATCCCGCTACTCACAATGCTATGAGAATAGCTGTGATCTCTGTTGAATATGTGCATACAGGGGTTCCCTTCATCCAGGATATATATCCTATCTTGAGTCAGTTCTATATATCGTGGGTAGCTTAAGTTGTCTTTTCCGAAACTAGTTTTATAGCTGAGATCTTTAGAGTAGACTAGAATATTATTATTATCGTAGTTGCATACATAGATATCTCCATTTATCTCAGATATAGCTATTCCTCTGGGATCGGAATTAGGGTTACCAAACTTATTAATGTAGTCTCCTTCCAAATTATAAATATTTATTTGTTTCTCATAAAGACTCGCATACACCTTATCGCCATATATAGCTATACCAATAGGTGAATTGATCTTACCTGGTCTACTCTCCCCAAACTTATACAAATATTTTCCATTAGGGTCAAAAACCTGAATTCGCTCATTATAATGATCCGCTATGAATATGTTATTAGACTTAGGATCAATGGCAATGCCACGAGGTTTGATTTCTCCAATCTTACTGCCATAATGACTCGTTTGAATAACTGGGTGTATCTTCTCGTGATAAGGGATCTTATCTTTCAAAATAATTTTACTTAGTTTGTTCAAATCTTGAAATATTCCATCATCCCAAATAAACACAACAACAGACTTGTTTTTATGGTATTTGAGTTCTTTTATCTTATGTTCAGTGTCGGTAATGTGTTGATTCTTAATAGAAGTCACAAATTCACTCTGATGGTGATTAACTCGGGAGTATTCATGTCCGTCTTCCAATATACGAATAAACTTATCTGTTTCTTCTTGTTCCCTCAAGAGTTCGTATTCTATCACATCCAATTCTTCCATTAGTTCATTTTTTCTCATTTCCAGCTGAACAACCAATTGGTCAAAGCTCGATACAATCTGAGATCTCAGAGAGCTAATTCTCGATACTTCAGCTCTGTACTCTTTGGGGAAACAGTGTACTGATGCCAAGCACCAATAAAGTACCCTATAGGGAGAAAGTCAGACACACGCGTAGAATACGAACTGACAACTAACCATATGGCGGTAAGGAAGGGAGTTTTCTTAGACAGTTGAGACATAAATTCACAGACGTACTTCTCTGCTAGCAAAAGCTAATTAAAGGAACAATAAACTCGCATAACGCATATAAATCTAGTAAACTGAATTAATAAGTCAATAGGGTTGCATTGTTCTAATACACTCAATTCTTATCCCATCTCCAGATAGTGCTGTCATCACACGCGACTATTAACACCTTCGTATCCGGACTGAAACACACCTGTCGCACAGTAGAGTTACACGCGGGGTGTGACAATCGCTCAGCTCGCGGTTTTTTAGCCACCCTAAGGCTGTATAGGAATACACTCCCTACCTGGTTGCCCGTTACGAGGATGTTGAAGTTCATGTCCATACTGAACCTTATGTACCATATAGAGCTATCTGGCACCGTGTATGTGTACAGAATGAGAGCCTTCTGCTCGGAGCTGGCTGTCGCTCGCTTGAGGATGTCCGGCTTCCAACATACAATCACATTCTCGCAGGATTTAGACAGCACGAACTCTCCTATCCAACGCACGCAGTCTACGTAGTTAGTGTGGATGTCTCGCGTGGAGAACTTAGCAGAATACATGTTTAGTGTTTTGAACGACTTCACTTTATCCACGGGACTGTGGGAATACGACCTAACGTGAATAGCCTCGCTCAGCTCCTCCTCCTCTAGGTCCCAGATCTTAACTGCATGGTCCATGCCACACGACAGCAACAGACTCCCGTTATGGTTGATATCTACACCCAACACTTCGTCCCTATGTCCGTCCATGCCAGCCAGTATAGCCACACACACCACAGTGCCTATATTCCAGATACGAATGGAATGGTCCTTGCTAGCAGAGAATAATATCTCAGGCTTAGAAACATGGAATTTTAAATCGTTTATAGCATCCCCGTGTCCTAGTAAGGACCTGTATGGCTTTCCGGTGGTAACATTTATAATATGGATACAAGCCTTGGCTCCAGCGACAGCTAACAGAGACTCGTATTCAAAAGTGTATGTCCATACACAGGTGTAGAAGTCCTCATCTGCATTCGGATCCACGTATACCTGAATTGGAGTTATGCTACCGTGTTCAGTGCAGTCGTATATTGTAGCACGATTGCTACCTATACTAGCTAGGATTTTCTGGTTGTCTTTCCCTAAGTATTGGTTGAATTGGATACAGTATATAGACTTCTTGTGATCTTCTTTGATGTATTTGGTGAATTTAAACTTAGGAAGGACGTATGGACTAAATATGGAGTCGTCCGGTTCGAAATCTGACTGTGAACTTGTTAGGAGAGAATCCATTTCGCAACTAAATATTGCGAAAATATGGTCAATCAATCTGAAAATATTTAAATTATTGTCTAGATATAGAAATACTACATATCTTCCATATAATCACGTACTATTCCCTTTAACTAATTTAAGAAGCCCCGAGGCAGATACGTAGTCTGAAAATGTAAAGTATTAAAGAACTAAACCTTCTAAGAGACAACTTATAAGAGTTTATGCAACAATTGATTCAACATCGATTTCTTAAATAATTATACTTAATCAATGTGTATTTATTGCTTGTAAATATAATCTACTATCAAAAAAGAGACCTTGACTAGAGACACACAACGTACATATAGAATAGGTATATAATATTAATAACTGTCAGAGGTCATTATATCTGTGCGTAGGAAGCACTTCTCTTGGAGAGATTGTCTCTCGCGCATTGGCAAATAGGAGCACCAACTAGATAAAACCCATCTATGAATAGAATAGGACTTTCCTTCCAAAATTCAAAGTTCGGGATTGTCTCGGCTCCACTGGTTCCTTTCATTTTCCAATTCACAACAGCGCCTACTACAAAGTATAGCCCGAATGCTAATAAGCCTAACACAAGCAGTATGAATAGCGCAGGGATAGTACCAGTGGATTCTTGATATCCGGGACAACCGTACTTAGTGTGCAGTGCGAATTCCGCGTGTCTGTTGTAAACACCCAGCAGTGATAGGATGCCCACCACAGATTCGTCACAACGCACATTAACAGTTGCATTACGATCAGAGTCCCCCAGTCTGTAGAGTATTTCTATCTGCAACGGATAGGGATTGGAGACTGTAAACTCGGCAGTGTACTGTCTGCCCCAGTTATAGTATATGTGCACACCCTCCGTCACTGACAAGTCCTGGCAAATGACTACGTCATTCTCAGTACTGCAAGTGCTCGTTTCGTCCCCATAGTCCCTAGCGTTGCAAATAAAAAGCTGGAAGGCCGAGTTCTCTCCTGCAGCGATTAGCTCAGTGTACTCCAACGGACTCAGGTCCACAATCTCGCCGTTAGAGAGTTCGCATGCACAAGAGTTAATTTTTTCGCAAGTAAGACGTTCCTGTGTAGTGAGAATGTTGGAGAGAAAAGGTGACAAAGTTAACAGAACAAAAAGTATTTTTCTACATAGACGTGCCATTTGTTCGGATGAAGAAATGAACTCAACAATGTATTTGTACTAACAGCTGTAGGTAGCGAGTAATAAGACTACACAACTTGGTAGGTAAACGAATAAAACGAAACCTTGATTCGACTATTCATATGTTCATATACGAAGCCAACTGAAATGAGACACGATGCATCCTGACAACACCAAGTTAAGAAATCCCATTCATTCTCTGATATTGATTATGATTATGATTGCTAGGTAGCATATTTGCGCTTCTAATAACAAACATATGCTCCCTGAGTTTTATAGTGAGTTCCATACACTTGATTGAGTATTCTAAGTATACAGTACAGAGAAAGCTAAGGAATTCCGAAATAACATCATGAATCACTAAAGCACAAGATTAAAGTTTAAGAATAAAGTAAGAGCCGTGTAGTCTGATAAATACTCTAATTAAAATGTAGTCTAAAATCTATTTTAATAGAAAGTTGTAAGATAACTACATGTGATTAAGTGAGTAGTAAACGAGTAATAGATCACGAATGCAAATGTTACTCAAACTTAATGCCCTGGGCTAGAGGCAACTCATCGCTGTAATTAATGGTACAAGTAGACCGTCGCATGTACTGCTTCCACGAGTCCGAACCAGCCTCCCGACCCCACCCAGTGGCCTTATTCCCTCCGAAGGCACCGCCTATTTCAGCGCCGCTCGTTGGAATGTTAACGTTAACAATTCCGCAATCAGATCCGTGCGGGCCTAGCCATTTAAATACCTTACCGACATCTTTGGTGAATAGAGATGAAGTCAATCCCTGGTCCACTTCGTTGTTCCAGGAAAACGCCTCCTCGAGAGTGGAGAACTTGTATACGTATGTGATAGGTGCGAATGTCTCCTTCCACACAATAGGCGCGTCATGGGCGATACCTGTGATAAGCGTAGGCTCCACGAAGTTACCGGGTCGGTCTATTTTCTTTCCCCCATAGGATACCTTGCCTCCTTGCTCGACAGCCTCCCTGACAGCTGACTGGTACTCTCTCACAGCCTTATCGGTATGCAGGGGGCCGTATAGCACCCCCTCTTCCAGCGGATCTCCGATGGGCACCTGTTTGTAGGCCTTAACCAACCCCTCTACCATCTCGTCGTGAATGGATTCGTGTAGCATCACGCGTCTTGTAGTGGTGCATCGCTGTCCAGCAGTCCCTACACAGGAGAACAGCATGGAGCGCAGCGCCATCTCTAAGTCTGCGTCTTCGTTCACAATAAGTGCGTTGTTCCCTCCGAGCTCCAGCACATGTCTACCGAACCGCGCCTGCACTGTGGCGCCCACCTGTCGCCCCACCTCGGTGCTGCCTGTGAAGGAGACCAGGTCCACTCGTCTGTCCGCCACCATCTCCCGTCCGATGTCAGCCCCGCCCGAGACCAGCGAGCATATGTTAGCCGGGTACCCGTTGGCCTCGAGTACAGACTGTATGATGCGTGTTATGGCTATGGAGACTAGCGGGGCAGTAGGAGCGCCTTTCAGTATCGTGCAGTTACCACAGACCAGGGATAACGCGTGATTCCATCCGAATACAGCAGCAGGGAAATTGAACGCAGTTATGATCCCAACTAAGCCGAGGGGATTCCAGTTCTCTAACAGCATGTGTCCGGCCCGTTCCGAAGGCATCACACTGCCGCCTAGCATGCGACTCAGGCCAACTGCGAAATCGCACATGTCGATATACTCCTGGACCTCACCAATGCCCTCTGGAAGAATCTTACCCACCTCGAGGCTCAAAAGCTTTCCCAGATCGATTAGATTTCCGCGGAGTGCGTCCCCTACCTGTCGCACCACCTCTCCCCTCTTGGGCCCCGGCACCAAGCACCACTCTCTCCACGATTCTCGCGATTTCTCAACCGTCTCATTGAAATCCTGTACGCTACCGAAAGTAACTTGAGCAATAGGTTTGTTAGTAGCCGGGGAGTATGACGTAACCGTGTCGCCTCGCCCTCCCCACTCGCCGTTAAACACACCCGGGTTGCAGGTGTCTAATCCGAGCCGTCTGAGAAACGAGTACTTGCTGTCGTTGACGAGATAGTCAGAGAATGCACGGGTCTTACATTGTTGGTAGTGACTGTATCGGAATCGGAATGCTGATGCTATTACCCGGAGCATTTATAGCTACAAACAAACCTCAAAATAGTGTCTCTATTGTTAATTCGTTAATACAGGGTCTCGGCCGGGTCAAAATTTCACAGGATATATAGGACGGAATTACATTTTGGCTTAAAATATTTTCGGTTAAAAAATAGATTTCTCCGCTTAATTGGGTCAAAGTAACCTGGTCCCGAGGTGACTCTATTAATTAACAGAATATGATATGATGATATGATATCCCAACATTATTTGGTGTAGATAACTACAATTCTAAGTTGAATTTATATTTCAAAAATAAATTGTGACATTTTATTGTGAATTTGATGATAGTAGTTGTACTACATATGTCCGTACAAACAATACTAAAATTTTAAAACATGAAATTGCATCATACAAGGGAGGAGTTCCAAATATTGCAAGTTATTATTGGCTATTGGCCTCTGTTGTAGGATAGGACTGTATGGCTACGAGATAGCTATTGTAATGCTATGAATCATGCGACGACATAGAGTTTGTCGATCAGTTTGTGATATATAATTTAACACAACTAACTTTTAATTGAGATAATATAATATTACTCTGTTGGTGAATTAATCACAAAGAGAAGTCATAGTTTCAATCTATTTTTCAATCACAAGCCCAACTAGACTAAACAAACACACCTATTATTTATCTAAATACTATTTAGCTTATGTTAACCAACGGTATTATTTTGTCTACAACGGCTGGGATATTTGCCGCCCTGGCTGCATTCTTTTCCAAACTAGCATTTTGCCTCAAATGGATTCATTTCCGTAGATTGGGAATTTCAATTCAAAGTTATCTCAATTGGAATGGTTGTTGTTTGTAATGTGCTGATGTGGTTATTATTTGTACGCAGTCTTCATTCAACACCTTCAGTTGTTATTGCGATGATATTCAATACAACCAGCAACTTCATAACTACGGGAATTCTAGGCCACTTTCTGTTCGAAGAGGAACTGAAGTTTACCTGGATTTTAGGAATATTATGTATGATTTTAGGAATTTTGTTATTGAAGCAAGGTAGTACTAGTAGAGATAGGAAAAATAACTAGAATAAGTTGTCTATTATGAATTAGTATTCATAGGATGTATGGTATTCTAATTATAATAGGAGAGTTTAAATTAAAACTACATTGAAAGTATAATAGCACAATATTTCATCAACAGAACTAAAGATTTGGATGACAGAACTTTTAATTGTAAATTTTTCACTTTCAGCAATTTTCTTGCTAATTCTTGATGTAATGTTGATTGAAAGTAATATTTTCACAGATAAATGTCCAGAAATATTTCCTTATAAAATATACTTTTAAAACTTGTGTACGTACTTGCATATTAAATAGGACGCCCTTTGCCCATGTCAACGTATATACTAGAAACACAACAAATCAACAACATGGGTAGTGAATTGTTGGAACTTGCCCAATTGCTTATTGGAAGTCAATGTAGAAACTAAGAAATTTAATCAAAAATGTACTTGTGTTTAATTTGCCCTATTCTCAATTAGAGTGCATTAGATTACACTAATACGAATAACCACTCTAGGGCTGTTATGTAGCTGGCTTATAACTAAGATAAGATATCATTAGTTCTAGCCACTGCTTGCGTGACCTCATAATCAACTTCTGATAACACTGTCCTGTAAATTGATTTGCCTTATGCTCGTACACGCTCAGAGTAGAGTTGAGGAATTAACTGGCTTTCTTTATTTGATGTTATCTGGTTACATTAATTAGTATGAGTTTCTACTCTGCACTACATAAAGGGTATTTATTTTGCAGCACACAACTTATAGCATATTTGGCTGTGAATGCATTTGTGATTTTTCCTCTGGAATAATCTAGATGATGTCTAATGAGAATATAATGATGCAATTAATCACTGTTCTTGTCCTTATGGTATATAGCCACGTAGATAATTCAGTTATTGCTATAACACGTTTTTCTAAGGCGAATAATCCTATTATTGAATCCTTGTAGCTCTTATCGTGTCTACCTTATTATAATGCTTCCTAAATTAAATACTGCCAGTTTCTCGGACGGCTAAGCAGCAAGCTTGTGATATGGATCGATGCATGAGATAACATAAAACATTCGATAAGGGATATACGTCTAAATTGATATTCTATTCTGCTTTAGGGAAGCATAGCAAAAATATATTCATTCTTGTTCGACCACTCTAAGTCTTTGTCTGTAATTTTATGGTTTAGGCATACATGTTTCTCCAGCATTAAAATCACCAGTAATTCTAAACGACAATTGGATACCAAAAAAGAAGTTTATTATGGATAAATTTATGCATTGTTTGCTTGCACGTGAAAGAATAATATTATACTAAATATACACACCAACTTGATTATCCAGTTCCGTTTGTTATGAACCTAATTATTAAAATACTAACTAAACTCGGGGTTTTTGCCTAAATGTATGTTTGAATATTCCTATAATGTAGAGTTTATTTACAATAAAAAAAGCTATCTTAATTTTGTCGATTCTTATATTTATTAATTATTTATTAACACTGACGTTTTCTCAAAACAAATTGATTATATAGCGGGAGTATGGTTTCCTACACATTCCCTGGCGCCAATTAACCAGTATTATAATTTCCTTCATTTCACTCTCAGATCAAACTACCTTTCAAGAGATTGTTTATGAGTTCATAGTTTCTATCAACCTTCCTAACCACATATTAGTATTTAAAAGGCTGCATTCTCATCAACACTTGAACTATACCAACGCGCTCACTGCATTGTCTAGCTCGATCTACACAATACATATAAATACACTGTATTTAGCTCATAAGAGTAGACTTGTAATTACAAAAGTATCTAAATATTTTCTACATAATAGCCAAATGCAATCACCAAGCGGAAGTCAAGGTCGTATTTCGCAATTGATTCGCGAGGAACGAACTAGTGATCCCGACAATGACCCAAATCTCCATCTCTTGCAGCTCACGTCATTATATGAGACAATAGAATTGAGTTCTCTGAACCGCAATCGTTTCGACTCCGAGGAAACAGCATCGATTGACTCTTCAAATCCTGCATCACCTTCTTCCCCTAACCCATTCAAATCCCGCCCATCTAACATTTATATACACATTCCGAATTCAAATTTACGTCACACGCCCCTACAACGAACTTCATTTATACCGGATAGGAAGCGAAAGAACGAGAATGCCTGTGATGACTATTTGGACCGAATTTCAGCTCTGAGGAACATCACAAGGTCTATATCTCCCTCTCACTTGTCGCCACGTAGCGTCAGCCCAATGGGGGAGTGTAGGAGTGCGCCACAGTCTCCTCTTTGTCGGTCAGCAACCTGGGAACTACGCCCACAAAGTTCTCTATCCGGTTCCAACTTGTCCATTTCCAGTCCCTCTTCCTACGCGTCCTCAGAATATTTTATTCATCCGCCCAAACTGGTAATCCCACCTCAGTATCAAACTGAATCCATTTCATCCGGGAGTCCTAATACATTTACACCAAACACAAACGATGCCTTCATCTACCCAGACAGACCAATGCCAGAAGAGGTTACAGAAGTATCGACGGTTAGAAGCGAGCCTCGGCAATTTCGCACCAAGAAAAGAATGCTGTGTGGAAGATTTCCTCGAAATAATTGTATTCGGATCAGAAGATCAGACACTGTAAATCTTGAATCGAATCGCGTCAATGACTGTACACAATCAAATTCTATCAAGAAACGAAAACTTGAGTAGAAATGTTTTTTCTATCTCTTGAGTAATCGAGTTTTATCTTACTTTATTAATTTCTACACATGAATATGTTATACAATATTCATATTGCTCTAGGTCACAGTTCAATCTTGAATTCACTTATTTGAATTAATTAATTAAACGAACTCTGTTCTTAATTTATTAATATTGCGTATTTACATTGTAGTTAATAGTTCATTAAATAATAAATTTCGAAACTATGTTATTGAATAATTTATAAACCTTTCAGAAAATTATTCATTTCTTGAGGTTGCAAGACGTCTCCAGTGGAACTAAAACGATACGTATATAATGTTGTTGTTTACTAATTTTAATTCCCTAAACTATCATGTTGACGCATTATTATGCTGTTATCTCTTACCAATTGACAGAAACAATTTATACGTACTTTGATAAGATAACAATGGCCCTATCATTAGATCATCTGTTGAGGTAACAAAGTTTTATTATATTTTATGTTATAAACTGACTATTCAATTAATAAACATCCTTTTTCATGCATTTGTGAACAAAGAATTTTTTTAATAATTTTACTTCAACAACCTCAGCTATTTACGGCCACCACAGATAATACATTTTTATGTTGTTTCCCAAAGTAAAATAATCAAATTGCTATTCCATTCTTGGGAAGAATTAGAGCGTTTAGAGACAATTTAAACTTATTATAAGGAAGGTTTCATGCTTTGAATTAACTCTTGTTTGAATTCAATCTAGCATACCTTGTATCTATGTAAGAGTTGCGTAATTTCTCGTGGCTTTATCTATTGTATGGGGAAAAGACAGTTTATTCAATTGTGCAATTTATAAGGAAATAATTTAATGAATAAATGCAGCTGATACCATAGAGAGAGTACTCGTTCTGTCCATCTCAAAGCAACAACTTTGCAATTGGGTATTTGCTTAGCCATCCGTTTGCAAGCTTTGTAATTCACCTACTACATTGGCAATTATTACTCAATTATAATAATTAAATTCTAGTAACTTTCTACAGGAATGGGTTTGATAAGACGGGCATCAACCATGTAATATTTCTATACAAATGTATCAATGCGTAACATATCCTACTATTTAATTGCACAATTGAATTTCTCGTTTCTTACTCAGTCGTTAGGTTATCGATTTATGCTTGAATTAATTAATAGAATTTCAAACAATCTACCCTGACCTTTGAGAAGATGTGTTTAATGAATACGTAAATACTAGTTATTAATTACGAAATCTGTATATAATAACGGACGGCGAACGGATTCTACTACAAACACGTCTTCCAACCAACTTACATAGTTTTGCAATCATTATTTGATCATAATCTGCATATTGTTGACAAAAGTGCAACTAAATCAATCTATTTTACGCTCTTTACCCCTAAAACTTGACATATTTACTTTATTTTTATTAGTAAACGTAGTTGTAATCCCAGCTGTCGAGCTGCTATAAAGCGCAATCAGTGCGAATTTCAATACGACTGCTTAGATCACTGTTTGGTATTCTTATGTAGCAAGCACTAACAACCGGCGAATAACTAGTATGATACAATTCACATTAAATATTTATAAACTGAAGGAAATCAATAAAAATGAGCTGTGCTGATCACCTTATGAATTATTAAGTACATCCACCACTTATTTGAATTCAGAATTAGATATTTCCCTCCGTAAACTTGTTATTAGTGTGTTGAATTCCTTATTTCATTAAATATAATCGTATGATCTTGTACATATTTTGACTAATAAATTAATTTTCCTTCAAAATTAATTTAGTTACGAAGATTTTTCAGTACTTTTCAAAGTTAAAAATTGCACACAATAATTTTGTTTGTATTTGTCTTATGAATAGCTGTCATAAGCCAATTAGACCAAACATTTGCTCATTATATTATTTTCCATAAATTTTCTTTGTTTCTGTATATGCTACCTTAATTAGATGATGTTTGCAACTTTATACTACCTGTGCTAGATTTTTATCAATTCTTCTAGCTTCTCTGTAAGTGTATTGATATTTCCTATAATTGATCTGAAGCATTTTAAATAAGCATTAAAGTGGAGCTCTATGAATTTAATTAAAGTTGGCGACAATAGGATTTATAAGCTACTTCTTATATCACGATCTGACCAAATTCTCTTTAGTTATTTCATCTATACGACAGCTTGTTTGCTCCATCTCTTGTTGGATATTCAATGAATTCCCATGAATATACGAAGTGGATTATTTAACTGTTTAATTAATTTTTAATAAACTTTGTGCTATCCTTCTAACTTCCCAATTGTGGGAGTTTTATCATAAATTAATATATACACTGTAAATTAGCATTACATTACCCTGCATTGTTCCCAGATTATTCACATTACCCAATCTACTGGCAGCTCAATAACTTACTGGATGTGGAATTATCCCATTTCTTATAAAATTTATTTCTCCCACTTAATCACCTACCTTAAAATCTTACACTCGCGTGTAATCAGTTGGGCGATCATACAACAAATTTATTTCTATTTCTAATATCTTAGGTGCTCATTACTGCTTAGCTCACACACATAAGGTTTATTACAAATACATGTACTTACACAATGGAATTATTCTTAATAGATTGAGCTCTAATCAGTGATTCAAACACATGATTAAATTAAATTACTAAATGCTTTCTTCCAAATATTTCTATAGTTCATGGGTCATATTCTGTAGGAATTAATTCATTGGACTTCAATCCTGATATGCATTCAGTACAGAGTCACAATTCATAGTAGGTGAGTCCCGAGGTCATGTTATTCTGAAATTCTATAATTCTATACAATACTTTAAGAGGGCATTGGTGTATGTATTACGAGTAATAAGATATGTCTAGCGAAGCATTTCAAGCTACTGGCTACTCCATGAAGATGTTTGTGAAGTCTCCTCTGCCACAATAATTTGTTTGTACTTGTAACCATTATGTAAGGTTAATTACTACACACAGGAATACTCAATATGCAATGTGTTGATGATAAACAGATTATATGTGTCAGCATCTATTAGAAAACAAAGTTGATTTATATTATCAATTGTATTATTGCGTGTGTTGATTCTTTCAAAAGATTTATGTTTTTTTCTTTCTTAAATAATTATTTGTAATTTGGTAGAAAATAAAAAAGAATTTCTTTTATTAATTGAGATAATTCAGGGTTATTTTATCAAAGGTATTTTATCGTATTATTATTATCAATTCTGTCTGTAATATAATAAGTATTAGATAATTTAGAGGTTGGTCTTTGTGGTGGCAAATATATTATTTTAACTTCAATGGATTCATGCCTTTATTATATCTAATCAGTTAACAGTATTTGACTGTTCGTAATACTATCGCCTCGATCTGATAAGGCCAACCCCCAGCTAGAATACAAGAGGAGTTATACATCATTCCTATATTACTACCGAGTTCTTTTTGATGCGTATATACGTAGTTTATGCTGGATAATGTATATTCTCTCTGGCAATTAAATGGAGGATGTTAGACAAAATATATATTAATGAATGATAATAGTAATTCTATTACGAATTTAAAAGTGTCTAATAGAATTAGATTACTTATTCTATGTTTGCACTATCCGTTATTAGTTGATTCATAGACAAGTTTAAATTCACACACAACCGCTAAATTAGCGTCTGTTCTATCTATTCAAATTAATTCTACAAATGGCTATTAAAATGAGTTCTGTCTGCTGCCAATGAAGGTATTCCGCACGACCTGTCAAACGGTAAAACATTGCATTTTGGTATATTCTCTGCTTAATTTATAAGTTGCTACCATACGATAACAGTTGTTTAACCAAACTAGTTACAGACTTATGATTACAATTTTCTGAAAGCTTTTAGTTATTAAATAATTGCTATCTACAATTTAATATACGAATCCATCTTGCATTAATTCACCTCATTAAAATATTTTGACATTTCTAATATAAAATTAAGAGTTATCTAACTTTAATATTCTAGTACCTAAGATTATTGGTTTATTACTACTCCATGATAATTATCATGCTACAGCATATTCCAATGAAGATACGTAGACATTTTACGATCTGCAACCTTGTAGCAACCTTTTGTTAGGTAGTACACTAATATTAATTTATGGAATTGCTTAGATAAGTCTATTCTAACCGTTAATTAAAAAATTTCATTATTTTGCCTGTTTATGTTGTCTGATTTTCTTCCCAGTTAATTAACTGAAATTATTAAAAAGAATTGGCTTGCACATCTGCTGGCATTTTTGTAAAACAATTGTTCCTTGTACACGAAGCTACGAGTTATGTTATCTGCATTAAAGAAATTCGGTTCATTGATAGTTCAGAGATTGCATTAGGAGAAATACATACGTCTTACATGTAACGAAATTAATTAATTGTAGCAATAATGGTATTTACTGGTCTAATCAACTCTAAGTCTCTAACCAAACTCACTCAATAAAATTATCGTTGCTTATTCCAATTAGTCGAATCAACTACGAATACCTTGCATTACCTGTCATACGTCACACGTAATGGACGGGTTCGGGTTTATAGCTAATCAGCCTGTAGTTATTGACAATGGGAGTGGAATCATAAAAGCCGGTTTTGCGGGTGAAGATCAACCGAAATTCCGGTTCTGTAATTATATCGGTTTACCGAAACACGTCCGGGTGATGGCTGGCGGTCTGGAGGGAGAAATATTCATCGGACCAAAAGCCGAGGAGCATCGGGGGCTGCTGAGTATAAAGTATCCGATGGAACATGGGATCGTGAAGGATTGGCGAGCCATGGAACAGGTCTGGCAGTATTTATACTCGAAGGAGCAGCTCCAGACGAGCCCTGAAGACCACCCGGTTCTCCTTACAGAGGCGCCTCTAAATCCAACCGCAAACAGACTGCAGGCTGTCGAGTTCTTCTTTGAAACTCTGAATGTCCCTGCGCTGTACATTTCAATGCAGGCCGTGCTGAGTCTGTACGCCACAGGCCGCACTACGGGAGTGGTGCTGGATTCCGGGGACGGGGTCTCCCACTCGGTGCCGGTGTATGAGGGGTTCGCACTTACGAACTCTATAACGCGCTCGGACATAGCCGGCAGAGACGTCACCGCATTCATGCAGACTCTCCTGCGGAAGGAGGGACACATCTTCAAGACCACTTCTGAGTTTGAGGTCGTCAAAACCATCAAGGAGCACGCCTGCTTCGTATCGCAGAATGTGCAGAAGGAGGAACAGCTGTTCGCGAACAAGGGGGGCGAGTACGTGCTGCCTGACGGCACCTGCATAACGATAGGGAGATCGCGGTTCCGCGGGCCCGAGCTGCTGTTCCACCCTCACCTGATCGGCGAGGAGACAGAGGGGATTCATTTGGTGCTCAGCAACGCGATACGGAAATCTGACCTGGACATCCGTAAGGTGCTGTACACTAACATCGTGCTATCAGGCGGCTCCACTCTATTCAAAGGGTTCGGAGATAGACTGCTGGCGGAAATGAAGGAAATATCGCCGAAGGAAATAAAGATACGAATCTCCGCCCCCGCGGAGAGGCTGTACTCTACCTGGATGGGCGGATCTATTCTGGCCTCTCTGGAGGCATTCAAGAGGATCTGGATAACAAAGAAGGAGTACAGTGAAGAGGGGTATAAAGTGGTGGAGAGGAAGACCGTGTAGTGGCAGACAAATATGTTCATGTGTATTGGGTAATTAGTAATATTATTTATATTTATCTACTCAACTCACAATAAGAGGAAATTATAATGTGGAACTAAAAGAATTTTCTATATGTTATCATAATTATTCCATATACAGAATAATTATTCCTGCACACACATATTTAGACGTTGCACTCGGTCCAAAATACATGACATATTATCCACCTTGTGTCTTGTAATCACCGCATCATCAGCTCGTACTCCTGCCCTGTACTCTGTACGTAGTACTATAGTATGCCACCTTATACATACTGATAATATTATGTCTAATGAATTAATACTGATTAAATAATTTTGAATTTGTTAGTTGCGGTTATGAGGATAGCAAGATGTATTATTTCAATAATTATTAACTAATCATACTCCATAAGCCATGCTGTTAGGAGCTGCGAAAGCCACCAGTCCCAGCCTCTCAGTGGACAGGCAAACCGAGCCCCGAACGGGCAGGCCCGACGGGAAAGAGAGCAGCAGCTCCGGAAATAGAGGAACAGCTGAGAGGGCGCGGGTAGGCCCTCAGGGTCTCAGATCTATGCACTATTACAAGGTAGGTATTGCATTTAGTGAGCCTCATATTACAGTAAACCCACGTTATAACAAGTAGGATAAACGAAATACCCACTTCTTATATAATATCCCCAAGATGGATAAAGTAGTTGATTTACTCCACTTATATCGAAGCAAACTAAGGGCCCCTAGAATTTCTTTATAGATTTTCTTTTCTTTATATTCACTGTATAACTTGTTTAGAATTGGATCAATGGACTGTTGCTCTCACAAGACATGGGACACATAGACAATCTAGGCGAAGCATTCTCGAATGGCAAGTTGGTTGTCGTGCTGACACAGCTGGTATTAGCTGAGAAGATACAAGTCACTAAGAGCGACCCCGCCCTGAAGCATAAACTCATAAACACTCAGAAGTGCTTGGAGCTGATAGCTAGGAGAGGCGTGGCAATGGAAGCCGTCAGTGCTGAGGAGATAGTAAACGGACAGAAAATACCGATTAAGATCCTCTGTCAAGCTTTGGAAAGAGAGCACAAGAAGTTATCAGCCTCTCCCAAACAGCAGACTGCTACTGGCATAGGAAGTAAAGTTACAGCCAGCAACCCAATCACTTCTCCCACTGGCAATAAGAATGCTGACAAGATTGAGTTATTGGAACAAACAATAAAATTAGATGCGAGTAACTACCTCAGTTTGGAAGATATACAGATAGAAACTACAGTGCAATCAGCTGCTGAGATAATTCCCTCTTTGGATTCGCACCAACAGAATGACCCTACCAGCCTGTTAGCAGCTAGAGATATACAGACTGACAAGAGAACAGAAGTAGAATCGGATACCAAATCTAACTGGAGAGATCTACATGTGTCTACGTCACTGGCTGATACCCATAAGCAACAAACTAGCTTAGACAGTGATAAAGCTAAGCCTGCTAAGAAACTGAGTATAGAAATACCGTCACAGAGAGTATCCAATAAATTCCTCCCCAGCCCCCCTCGCGAGGAGACACAGACAAAGAGTGAGTTTAGAGAAGTTATGAAGATCGATAGCGATACCAAGATCCTACGGACCAAATCCAAACAGTCTAGAGAGGAAGGACAGTCACCTAAGCAGGTTAAGCAGAGGAGATACTCTCCTCTGAATCTGCAGAGCCTAGCGGGAAAGCTGCTGGATGCCTTCAACGCGTTCTCAAGCAGCGACCTGCCTGACCTTATCGAAGAGACGACTGAGGAATCTATATTGACTTCTGATACCATGGATTCTGAACTGACGCTCTCTCCACCGCGACCAACTGACACCAGAGATATGCAAGCAGCATCAACAAGTGTTCCTATAGCTACTGATGCTACTGATAGCCTAACAGCTGATTCGCCTGAGAGAGACAGTCTGACTGTCCTGCCTCCCCTGGCGCTGGGAGATCTGACACCGGAAGTAGGAGACGCGGCGATGAAGAAGGATGCGAAACGTATTCTGCGGAAAACAAAGCGCCAAGCGACCTCTATAGAGCTGCAGGATGTGATGAGTGCCAGACAAGAGGAGGCCCTGGGACAGGAGCTGGGGTACGGTCTCACCGATCAGCTGGTGAAGCAGGACTCTATGAACTCAGATAGAGAGTCCAGCGAGACTATCGATAGGACAGATAGTACCACAGAGCCCTCCAAACAGCGAAAGAGAGAGAAGAGTAGCTCGAAGGATAACCACCGTTTGAAGTCCGTTTCGCGAAACGAATCTGCGCTTATAGAGACGCACTCGCTGGAGGACATCTGGCAGGAGATTCAGCGCATGAAGACCACAGTGCGCACGCACCACGCCATCGCCTCTCGGTTCGCGCAGGACTACCCAGTCATGCGTCGCTGCTTCGAGACGCAGAACCAGTCCGTGCGGCGCCTGGAGCGATCGCAGCACGCGCGCTCTCGGGGCGTGGAGAAGGAGCTGCAGGACAAGCTGGCTCTGATGGAGGGGTACCTGGTGCAGACCATGCGAGAGAACGCAGACCTCAGGAGCAAGGTGTGGGGCCTGACCACGCGGCTAACGCAGCTGGAGAAATCCGGGGTTTCGTCGCGACCCAGTTCTCTCCTGAGTCTCTCTGAGGCCCAGAGGAGAGACCACTCGCGCATACAGGACATGGCCAAGTTCAACCGGTTTATGAAACTGAAGAAATTCTTTGGAGAAGAGCCGCCTCCCCTCCTGGAGGAGATTCCAACTTCTTTCACACACGACGCTTCAAAGGAAGACGATGAGATTGTATAACTTGTCCGACTAATTAATTCTCTCCCGAACTCCATTGTATTGCTAGCTGAATGCCCGTGAGTGAGGCACTTGTTATATTATCGTTATTTTTACATTTATAAGTTATTCCTCTTGTATTTATTGATTAATTAATTGATAAACTTTATACCATACATTTCTTCTAAAACTTATTTCCAATCGTAAGTATAGATGGCGACGCATTCGTTTTCTGCATCTCCTCAGGAGCAGGAGTCAAATATAACTCAGGATGAGTTCTATAAGCTGGGCCTCGAGTCCAACACTGTGCTAAGGGACTACCAACTGGCTGGGGTAAACTGGATAATTGATTGCTACAATAATAACCATGGATGTATTCTTGGGGACGAGATGGGGCTCGGTAAGACAATCCAGGCAATAGCGTATCTGCTGTATCTGAGGAGCAAGCTCTCCACGTATTGCTTTCTGGTCGTGTGTCCTCTCAGTGTGGTTCAGAACTGGGAGAAAGAAATCGAGACGTTCGCTCCGGATTTGAATGTTATAAGTTTTGTGGGAGCGAAAGAACACCGCGAGAGTACAATTTCACAGATTATACATTCCAAATCCCTTGATTCCGTTGTCATAACAACTCCTGAGTATGTATTGATAGAGTCAGAGCTCCACAATTTGAAATGGTCATGCTTGGTATTTGACGAGGCGCATAGACTGAAGAACCACGAAAGCAAACTCCACACAATGATTAGGACGCGCTACACCATTCAGTTCATGCTGCTACTGACGGGTACGCCCATTCAGAATAACCTACACGAGCTATACTCCCTACTAACGCTAATTCACACAAGTAACTTCCCACTCTCCAAGATCGAACGCTTCGTGTCTCGGTTCCAGGCGATTGCCGACAAAGACAACAAGGAGGAGATAGGAGATCTGCACTCGCTCCTGAAGCCTTGCCTTCTGCGTAGAACCAAGGAGGAGGTGCTGTCCTCTCTCCCCAAGTGCTCACAGGTCAGGGATTGAAACAATATTTGATTTTATTGGGAAACTTAAATCATTGATTTGAATGAACATACCTAACTCAAATTGTATAAATGCTATTCAATTGAGAATTGCGCAGTGAATATACTTTATAATATTATATTACATCGAAATAGCTACAAAAAAGAAACTTTAAAAATCAATTGATTTTGATTTTGGTTTTATATAAAAAAATCATTGTAATTTTATCCTTCCTCTCCAGGTGCACATATACACCCCCATATCCGACCTGCAGAAGAAGCTCTACAGAGCTATCCTGTACAAGGACGTAAGCGTGTTCGGAGAGGCCGGCAAGAAGACGCGACTGCTTAACATCCTTATGCAGCTTAGGAAGTGCGTTAACCATCCCTACCTCTTCAATGGCGTGGAGCCGGAGCCGTTTGAGATGGGAGAGCACCTCGTGACTGCCAGTGGAAAGCTGGTTGTTCTCGACAGAATCCTTAAACACCTGAAGGAGACCAACCACAAGGTGCTGCTGTTCTCCCAGATGACGTCACTGCTGGACATAATACAGGACTACCTGGCCTATAGGAACTACACGTACGAACGTCTGGACGGGTCGGTGCGAGGGGAAGAGCGGTACCTAGCGATTAACAACTTCAGCAAGAACGATGACACATTCGTGTTCATGCTGAGCACGAGGGCTGGAGGCGTGGGGCTTAACCTTACAGCTGCGGACACTGTGATATTCTTTGACAGCGACTTTAACCCGCAGAACGATATACAGGCGGCCGCGCGGGCTCATAGGATCGGACAAGCGAGGCCGGTTAAGATAATCCGTCTGGTCACAAAGAACTCTGTGGAAGAGATCATTCTCCGCAGGGCCGCTAAGAAGTTAGAGCTGACTGACACCATTATAGAAGGGGGGCAGTTCGCAATGGGGCTAGGCGAGGAGGGGGACAAACGGTCCCTTATAACAGAGGTGTTGAAGTTCGGTTTGGACTCTCTTCTGTCGGAGGAGACACAGGAGGATATCCCTGTGGATATCGAGAGTCTGCTGGGCAGTACTCACGAGGGGGAGTGGGGCGGGAGGGGGGGCATGGACCCGGCCAGCGGAGAGGCCAGCGCGTCGCAGGAGATAGAGAATATGTACCAGTTCGAGGGAGAGGACTACTCCGCGGTGAATAAGGAGAAAGACGACTCTGCGTTCGATCTGATGCTGCAGGGGTACCTGAGTATGGGGACGGAGGGGGAAGTTGTGTTGGGGAAGAGAGTCCTGCGAAGTGAGGAGGGCCCGCAGAGGGTTGCGAAGCCATTTGAGCTCGTGATACATAAGAAGCGGATTCTGACACCTGAGCAGCTCGAGGCTAGGAGGATAAAGCGCGAAGAAAACAGCGCGAAACGTCAGAAACAGCTGGAGGAGAAGGAGCAGCTGAAGCTCGAAGAGGCGCGCAAGAAACAGCTGCTCTTCTGGGAGAAGAATGACTATACCAGTTCCAACCAGCCTCTGCCGGAGGAGAGTAGTGACAGCTCCAGCGAGTCGGACGATGACACGGACTATGCACTGGGGCTAGGTGATAGGGATAGGGAGAAAGCTAGGAGGATCTGCTACGTTAAGGGTGACGTCACTCATCCGAGCGCGAAGCACGTGGGAGATAGGAATGCTATAGTTGTGCATTGTGTGGACGACTCTGGCAAGTGGGGGCGCGGGGGCGTGTTCAAGGCGCTGAGCAGCCGGTCCCCTCGCGCCTCTGCCGCGTACGAGCTGGCCGGGAGCATGCGGGACCTGGAGCTGGGACAGACGCACTTCGCGGCTATTGACGACCTGCAGAGTCGCGATACGGGGAGTGACTTCGTGGGACTTATCGTCTGTCAGCGAAGAGACGAGCACGGAGTGTCCGGTATAAAGTTATGCGCACTGGAAGAGGGACTGAAGCGCGTGCAGAGATTCGCGGTTAAGGAGCAGGCGAGTGTGCACCTGCCTCGGATCGGACACAGCACTCGCCACTTCAACTGGTACGGGACCGAGCGGCTCATCCAGAAGCACCTCGCGTCTAAGGGCATACCGACATACGTGTACTACTTCTCTGCTAGCACCTAGATAGCTGGTACTGTTTTATTTCTTTTTAGTTTGTTTAGATACAAAACTCAATCTAATATACATACAGTAGAACTTGTCTATAACGGCACTTATAATAGGTCCCCACATGACATCCCACATTATAATTAACCTGTGTATAGCGATCACCTGTATATAGCTGTCATTTTGGCTTTTCGTTAATCCATTGGTGGCCGTAATAACAGGTTCTACTGTACTTACTTTACACTCTAGTTATATCGAATAGTAGAGAATCCGATGTCTAGTTTCGTTAAGAAGACAGGGGCCCACAAACCGAAGCAGCCTGCCTTACCCGCTGGCTGCAAGCCCTCTATCTACAACAACCAGACCGTGATCTCATCAGGAGTGGCCGCTATTGACTTCCTCCTGGGCGGGGGGCTGCCACTGGGCTCCCTGGTGCTGCTGGAGGAGGATCAGCTGTTAACCTACTCGGACCTCCTCCTGAGGTACTTCCTGAGCGAGGGCATCCTGTGTGGGCACAGCGCTGTCGTGTCTGTGGGCTCGTGTCGGTTCGAGGAGTTTATGAAACAGCTGCCTGGCGCTAGCGAGTCAGCTGTTAGTGTGGAGCCAGAGGAGAGTACTGCTTCTGTAGGGGAATCTATGAAGATAGCTTTTAGGTACGAGACGCTACATCCGGTCGATTCTGAGTTCAAAACAGCAATCAAGTTCTGTCACTCGTACGACTTGACTCACAAACTCGACTTTAACACTTTTGTGAAAGACAATCCTAACATAACTGCTATTAATAACAAGTTACACTCCTCTGCAGATAACGCAATAGAAATGCGTTATTCCTATCTATTAGACGCCATAAGAGGGAGCCTAGTGGCGACTAGCGGGGCTGCAAGAGTAGCGCTGCAGCACGTGGGCTCTGCGCTATGGGCTGACTCGGGCCCTGAGGGGTCCCAACAGTTCATTCAGTTCCTATTCAGCCTCCGAGCCCTGACCAGATCCCTGCCAGTCACCTGTCTCCTCTCCTATCCCACCTATAATCACTCGGAGCTTTATCTGAATAGAATAAGACATATTAGTGATGTCGTGTACAGGGTGGAATGCTTCCAGAGTAGCGATAAGAAGGTAAGCCCCCTCTTCTCGGACTACCACGGTCTCTTTCATTTAGTGAAGTTGCCAAAGATTAATTCGCTCCAGTCTTTTATCCCAGAAACGCTTAACTTTGGCTTTAAAGCTAAGAAGAGAAAGTTTGTAATTGAGAAGCTGCATCTCCCTCCGGAGCTCGGGGAGGAACAGAGCAACTCTGTTGAAATTAAAAATGTTAAGATTGATAAGAAACTTCTCGACTTTTAATCTTTCTTTCTATATATTATTCTATCAAACCTATATGCTATTACAGTCTCTCTTGGGATGTGATGAATTAGTTTACACATACAATTAATGGACTCTTCAGAAGCTCTAACTATCCGCTTTCTATCTGAGCTATCCTCTCTCTACGAGGACTCTATCCCTGTACTCTCCCGTCACTTGAACCTAGACTGTGAGTTGATACTAGACACGGCTAGCTATACCCAGGGCCGTTGTAAGACGCACTGCCCGAATTGCTACGTGTCGTTTGTTATAGGCGTTAACTGCTCTGTTAGGAGCAGGAGCTCAAAGCAGCTTAGAGTCCTACAGAGGAGTCTCATAATCCAGTCTGTGAGCGGGTACGGGAATAAGCATATTGTGTTCGGGAAGCGTGCCCGGGCCTACTGGACCATACGCTGCAGGAAATGCAATGTTATATTCGTAGACTTTTCACAGAGGTTAGCTCCCAAGAGCAGCCGGCGGAGAAAGGGGAAAGTCAGAGGAAAGTTCTCGAAACTAAGTTTAGGTGATAAGTTTAAAACAAAGGTTTCGCGAAAGAAAAGGGCTAAGAATGCAAAGATGGAGAAAACTAAAAAAAAATTGCTTGAAAAACAGAATTTGCAGTCTCTAATGCCAAAACCTAAAACACTGAAGGATTTTCTAATTGACTGTGACGTTAAAATTGATTGATCTGGTTTATGAAACAATATGGAGGTATTTAATTATGTTTCTTCCCAATTTGCTAATAACACGTTCGTATACAAACTATAAGCATTTCGTACTAATGTCCCTATTGTCCCTATAAGATGGGGGCTAGTGTTAGCAGCATGTTTAGCTTAGACGAGGTTCGCAGGATGGACCGGAGACAGCTGATTATGCAGATACTTAACTTCTGTCTCATTGTGAGCAGCGCCCTTATGATATGGAAGTCCCTGATGCTAATGACGGGTTCCGAGTCTCCAATAGTGGTAGTGCTCAGCGGGAGTATGGAACCGGCATTTTTCCGCGGAGACCTGCTTATTCTCACTGACAAGCAGCACGAACCCATCCAGGTAGGGGACATTGTAGTGTTCAAGATTAAGGACAGGGACATCCCTATCGTGCACCGAACTATAAAGCTCCACCGCTCTAAGAACGGTAAGATCAAGTTCCTAACGAAAGGAGACAACAACGCGGTTGATGACAGGTCCCTGTATTCCCCGGGTCAGATGTGGCTGGAGCGCTCTGACGTCATCGGGAGAGCTAAGGGTTTTGTTCCGTACATAGGCATGGTTACCATTTTGATGAATGACTATCCACAGCTCAAGTACGGTGTGCTGTGTTTGCTGGGTCTCTACGTGTTGATACACAGGGAGTAGCCTAGTAAACGCTTTATGCTAAATTATAGAGAATATAGTATGAAAGTATTGTGAATTAGTCAAATTTTTTAACAAATGAACAGTTAACCCTGTCCAATTCTTTTGAATTAGGTGTGTCGACTGAATAATGTCAAAATATGTTAAGCCTGAGGTGCGAAAGCTGCTGAGGGCTAAGGAGCATGCCCAGAAGAGAGGGTGTGTCTCGGAGGAGGCTAAGTACTGCAACGTGCTGGGAGAGATGCTCAAGAGGGAGGGGGACCCGAGGGGGGCTCTCAGGGAGCACGAGACCGAGCTGCAGCTCTGCGACTCCATCGGAGACCGACTGGGGGTGGCCATTGCTAACCGCAGAGTGGGGGAGTGCAAGTCGGAGATGGGGCAGTACGAGGAGGGACTGAGACACCACAAGCTGTATCTCAGAATAGCAAAGAGTCTCGGGAATCTGCTGGAGGAGCAGCGAGCTCTAGCGACCATAGGGCGCAACTGTTATTTCTACGCTCTCTCTCTCCCCGAGCCCGATTCCGCTAGACAGCTTGAGCTCTCTAAGGACGCGATACTGGAGTCCCTCAAGTGCTGCGACAAACTGCAAGCGGGCAAAGGCGCGAGTGAGAAAGTTGTTCTCGAAATGAAAGCCAGGCTCTACTCGAACCTCTCGAACTACTACGAGCAGCGAGAGAACCTACCTCTGGCGAAGCAGTACAGTCAGAAGGCTATTCTGCTCTCCAAGAGCCACGACTTCTGCTGCGCTAACTTCTACCTCTCCCTCGGCTCCATACACCTGGCCTGTAGGGAGTACAACGAAGCGCTGCGGCAGTTTAACCTGGCCCTGAGACAGGCGGAGAAGGACGGCGATAAGCCCATGCGGAGCCACGCGCTCGAGCAGATGGGGGGCGTGTTTGCCGTTCTGAGAGACTTCAGTGCCGCAAAGCAGGCGTGGAAAAGCGCGCTTAAGATCGGCGGGATGAGCGAGGAGGAGGAAGCCACACTCCAGACGCGCTACATGCAGATGAGCTCTCTGCTAGAGTGTCTGGAGATGCGCAGGGGGCTGCATAAGGAGGATTATAAGCGGCAGATAGAGCTCCTGGAGAGGCTGGGGGACACTGCCTGTAAGCTAGAGCTGTATACGGTGGGAGTTAACTTCTATAAGGAAGAGCTGGCGCTAGCAGAGACCAGTGGATACGGTAAGGGCGCAGAGATATGCTGCTCCATAGCCGTCACGTATGCCGACCTGAGGGACTACGAGAACGCTATTGTGTACTACGAATTGGAACTGGAGCATTCTAGTGAGGAGTACAGGAACAACTGCAAGAGACTGAGGGTGCTGGGGGATGCGCACTATGAGGCTGGACACGGCTACGCGGCGGTTAACGAGGTGTATGACAGAGCCAGGCTAGAGGGAGAGCAGCTGGGGGACACGAGACCTCTGCTCGCAGTGTGGAAGAGCCTGCTCCGGCTATACGACAGAGAAGGTAATACAGCATTAGCTACGCTATGTGTGTTATATGTGTGATAGGAAGAGAGGAGCAAGGGCGACTTGCTAAGATGGCGATTGAAGACCTATCGCCAGAGCTCTCTGACAGCTGTGACAGCGGGGACGAAGAGGACGAGGTGCAAAAGTTCGTCCTCAGCGAGTCGGATATATCCGAGGCGGAGTTGGAGGAACTGCAGGAGGGCACCACGCCAGTTTCCTGCGTCAGACGTGCTAGGAACACACAGGTAGATAGAGTCAATGCCAAGGGAGAGACTAAGCTTCAGGAAGCCGCAATACAAGGTAGCATACAGCTAACTATGGGCGTAGCTATTAACCACTGCCTGTAGGGAGAACGGACATGGCTAGGATCCTGCTTAAACAGGGGGCACTGGTGAACACGCGTGACAACTGCGGGTGGACTCCTCTCCACGAGGCGTGTAACTTCGGTAACACGGACATGGCGCTTGTGCTGCTGGAGTACGGCGCTAGCGTTAACGACCCCGGGGGGCAGCACTGCCAGGGGATAACCCCGCTACACGACGCCGTGGAGAACGGGCACTACAGCTGCGTAAAGCTGCTGGTAGAGTTCGGAGCCGATCCTTTCCTGAAGAACAAGAGCAACGAATCAGCTGTGGACATCGCCAGGACTGTTGTAGGGGATAAGGACTGTTCACTAGAGCAACAGGGAATCAATAAGAAGATACTGGAGCTCTTGTCATCGTGTCCCGCGAATAATTATAGCTCTAAGCCGATACGCGTAGGCTTTATTCCCCTCCATAAGAAGCGGACCCCCGTGCTAGACTCCCCTCCCCCCTTGGTGCCCGAGTGCAGCAGTCCTGTCAGCTCCCAGGCCTGGCTAGTAGAGGACATGGGGTACAAGAATAAGCGAGTTAGAATGTCTCCCAGATTCAAATCTAGACCCCGCTCATCGCCAGAGAAACTAGAGCCGTACCTACTAAAGTCTCCGATTAGACCCTCCCACAGAGCTAAGAAACAGTCTAAGCACAAACGCAGGAAGTCTGCTATACCGAGTGTTAAGAAGCTGAAGCTATCATCTACCCCTGTTGTGGACTCTAACACGAGCCTACTCTCCTTAGAGGATACTCTCAGTTCCGACTCGTTTGCGTTCTTCGGCGCTTGTGTGGCTAATCAGCCCGTCCCATCTGTCCCTGTGCAGGAGTACGAACTCGCCCACTCACCCGATCGCTTGTCTGCCAGCAATGTGTCCGCTCGCTTGTCGGAGGTTAAGCTGTTTCAGGACGTGAAGCGGGTTAAGGTCACCATCGAGAGCGACCAGATAAAGATCCCCTGTCAGGACGGACAGACTATCTCGTGGCTGTGCGAAGAGGCCAGCAAGCGCTACTGCTCGCTGCGCGGCATATACCCGCTGCTGCAGCTCACGGACAGGTCCGGGGCTCTGCTGATGCCGATGGACAGGATATCGGATATCCTCTCTAACGAGGAGGAGATTATGGGGCGCGTCGAGAGCTGGGACCTGCCCTCTCTCCGAGACCGGTACAAGCAGTACTGCACTACGCACGGAGTGACTGTATGCGAGCCGTTAGTGGCCCTGCTCCCAGAGCTGGCTGTTGAGAACGAACTGAATCTGTCTAACAAAATGCTCCCTTCAGCTGAGCTGTCTCACCTCTTCAGATGCATCTCTGCTCAGTGCCATCTAACCAGGTTAGACCTCAGCAGCAACATGGTAGGGGACGAGGCTATTAAAGTGCTGGCCTGTTCTCTCTGCAACCTGACCGCACTGCAGAGTCTGTCTCTGAGCTGCTGTAACATCTCCTGTCGGGGCGTGACCGCTCTCCTCACGCAGATAGTAACTCAGCAGGGGGCTGTCAGGGAGCCGCTGCGGGGCCTGCTGCAGCTGGATTTGAGCTTTAACTTCCTCTGCGGAGACGGGGGCAGGGCCCTCTCTCAGTTCCTAGCGCACACGCCCAGTCTACAGAGTCTCAAACTAGAGTCATGTGGCCTAGAGGAGTGCAGGGAGTTCCTCCTCTTGTCACAGGCTATCGGAAGGCTGCAACACCTGAAGGAGCTATCTCTCATCTTTAACAAAATCAAAGCGTCTAACATTGCTGTTCTGCTTCAGTCATTGCGCGAAAACGGCCAGGTCAACCTTAAACTGTCTCATAAAAATTAATTTTAACAAACTGATGAATTACTGGACCATCCACGTATACATTTCACTTACGTTAATATAATTGACCTTGTTCTTTGAGATTTTAAAGAAACTTATGTATGATAACTTTATTGTCGCATTCCAGTTACCTCAGTGCTCATTGATATCCATTTAGGAGAGATTAGAAATGATCGAGAAGCTACTCTTCCATCCGGCCTTCCTGCCTTATGCTATGGCATTTATTGCGACAATGATTCTTGTTTTTATTTTCGTGAAGTCCATCAGAGACTCCATTGCTGCCACAGACCAGCCCGCAGCTCCCACCACCCCCCGCACTCTGGTGATTAGCTACGGGACACAAACTGGTACCAGCAGAGCGCTAGCAGACCGACTGGCCGCTCTCTGCAAGAGAGATAACATCTCACACAGAGTATCCTCTCTCTCCAGCAAGGACTGTCCCGACCCAGACGACTTCCTATCCCAGTGTGTCTCAGAGGAATCTCTGTTGGTGATTATAATGTCCACGTACGAGGAGGGGCTGCCTCCTGAGAGTGTGAAGTGGTTCTGGACCTGGCTACAGGACGCCAGCCAGGACCACCGTGTGTCCAAGACTCTCCTACAGCATTTGCACTACGCCGTGTTCGGCATCGGACACTCTGTGTACGGGGCAGATAGGTTCTGTGTGGCAGGCAGACAGACGGACGAGTGGCTCGCCTCTCTCGCTGGCAAGCGGCTGCTGCCCTTCACGACGGGGGACCAGGATGTGAATGCGAGTAAGCACGGAGGTGTGGAAGGGGACTTCAGTGCTTGGGCCACCCAGCTGCTGCGGGCCTGTAAGCCCCTGCTTAACGCGGAGTCCACAGTCCTGGAAGGGTTCGACGAGAGCGTGTTCGAGTCTAAGCTGGCTACGAAGCCCGCCAAGCCTCCCCAGGTCCCCGAGAGCGAAGCGCTATCCGACAGCAGCAGCGATTCCGAGCTGGAGATAGCCGACGTGGAGGATATGGGAAACGGCATTGAGAGTTCTATAAAATCTAAATCTAAGCCGGCTTCGAAAGAGCCGAGGTCCATGTTGACGCCGCTGTTACGACAGAGCCTCACCAAGCAGGGCTACAAGTTGATAGGCTCGCACTCGGGAGTTAAGCTGTGTCGCTGGACCAAGAGCATGCTGCGTGGGCGGGGCGGCTGCTATAAACACACTTTCTACGGCATTGAGAGCCACAGGTGCATGGAGACGACCCCGTCACTCGCCTGCGCCAACAAGTGCGTGTTCTGCTGGCGCCACCACACGAACCCAGTTGGAACTGAGTGGAAGTGGCTGATGGACCCGCCTGGGCAGGTTATTGACGGGGCTATAGAGAGCCACCACAAGCTGATTAACCAGTACAAGGGGGTGCCAGGCGTTAAGCCGGACAGGTACGCAGAGGCGATGGCCATCAGGCACTGCGCACTGTCTCTGGTAGGAGAACCCATCATGTATCCGGAAATAAACGCTTTCATTTCTATGCTGCATGAGCGGAGGATCTCCTCCTTCCTGGTTACTAACGCTCAGTTCCCTGACCTCATCAAGAGCTTGGTGCCGGTGACACAGCTCTACGTGAGTGTCGATGCCGCGAGCGAAGAGAGCCTCAAGCTGATCGATCGTCCGCTTTTTCGCGACTTCTGGCCCCGCTTCGTAGATAGCCTGAGAGCGCTCTCGGACAAGGGACAGAGAACTGTGTACCGACTGACGCTGGTAAAGGAATGGAACTCGGATGAAATTCAAGGCTACGCTAGGCTCGTGTCGCTGGGGAAGCCGGACTTCATTGAAGTGAAAGGAGTCACTTTCTGTGGCACCTCTGACGCGAGTAGCTTGACAATGCAGAACGTTCCTTGGCATGAAGAGGTCATTGGGTTCAGTCGCTTGTTAGCTGACTACCTGCCTGAATACGACCTGGCTTGTGAACACGAGCATTCCAATTGTATCCTCATAGCGCATAGGAAGTTTTTTATAGAAGGGAAATGGTGCACTTGGATAGATTATGACACATTTCTCGACTTGGTTAGTACTTACGAAGTCGATGATAAGAACACCTACTTCACTTCGATGGACTACCTGAACGTGACGCCGGCTTGGGCAGTGTTCGGTAGCGAGAAGAGAGGCTTCGACCCCGAAGAGCAGCGGGTGAGTAAGAAGAGGCATAAGAACAAGGATAACTCGGGGTGTTAATTATCCTACGAGTAACTTGATTCATTTCTTAGACCCTCAACTTTTCTTGAATTTATTTCCCCTTCTATAGATAGCTACAGTCAGTTTATACTTTATTAAAATTCTTACTTATTTCTACTTTGTAGTTCTATCAATGTATGTATTACCTGCGATAACATTCGCGATTTTGGTCCGTTGGTGTCTCTCATTGTGGAAGTATTCGGGAGAATCAACCCCGCCCATGTTTGGGGACTTTGAGGCGCAGCGTCACTGGATGGAGATCTGCTACCACCTCCCTCCCTCCCTCTGGTACGCCAACTCGACAGAGAACAACCTGCTCTACTGGGGCCTGGACTACCCCCCTCTCACTGCCTACCATAGTTATGTGTGTGGGGCTGTGGCTAACATAATCGATCCTAGGTTCGTAGCCTTCAACTCCTCTCGTGGTTTTGAGAGCTACAACTTGAAACTGTTCATGCGTGGGACTGTTCTTATATCAGACTTGTTAATATACTTTCCCGCTACGCTGCTCTATGTTAGAACTTTTCTCTCGTCATTCCCCTCCCTTCGCAGGTCTCTCTTCCTCGCTCTCCTCCTGCTGCCGTCTCCCATTCTGCTCATCGATTACTGTCACTTCCAATTCAATACAGTCAGTTTAGGACTGGCCTTGCTAGCCTACACTATGCTAGCAAATGACTATGATGCCACTGGGTGTGTGCTATTTGCAGCGTCTCTAAATTACAAGCAAATGGAGCTGTACCACGCTCTCCCATTTTTCTGTTACCTTTTAGGGAAAGCGCTCAAAACCCGCTATTCCCTGCTCCTCTTGTACGCCATCTCAGTGGTAGCTACCTTCGCTGTTATTTGGTTCCCATTCCTTTCTACCACTTCGAGTGTTTTGCAGGTTTTGAGCCGCATATTCCCCTTCGAGCGTGGGCTTTTTGAAGACAAGGTAGCGAGCATTTGGTGTGTGCTGGAGATTTTGGTTAAAGTTAGAAGGCTTGTTCCTCAGAAGCACCTCGTGTACCTCTGTTTGGCCTCAACTGGGATAGCGCTGCTGCCCTCATCTCTCCATCTCGTCAGAAGACCAACGATTCACAACTTGCTTATCTCCCTTGCCAATTCGTCTCTGGCTTTCTTCTTGTTTTCTTTCCATGTGCACGAGAAATCAATCTTACTGGCAGTGCTACCAGCTGTATTCCTGCTTCCTTTCTATCCCTTCGTTATGAACTGGTTTATAGCAATCGCTTCTTTCAGTTTGTTCCCACTTTTGCAGCGAGAAGGCAGCATAATACCTGCTGTTGCTATGACAGTTATGTTCTATAAGCTCTGCTCTGAAATCCCCTTCAGAACACAAGTAGTTTCGCAGCGTTTCAAGTACGCACAGAGACTGAGTCTCCTCGGCTGCTTTTGCCTCTCTATTCTCCCGTTCGTGTTTACGCCTCCTTCCAACAAACCGGACTTGTGGCCTGTCCTCAACGCTGTGTATTCCTGCGCTCACTTTAGCGGCTTTTTATACTATTTTCATTATCTACAGTTCACTTCTCACAAAAGAAAGTTTATTGACGAAAGGGGATGTCTGCTTATCAAACCCATAAAGAAGGATTAATACATTTAGATTCGGTATATTTGCAATAATTCTGTGATTTCATAAAAAATGGTTCATACAACAATGCACAGGCTACATGTACATACAACATGCACAGGCTACATGTTGTATGCTAAATAGTAAATACTGTGCTTTAGAACCAAAATGGCCGACATTAGTGTATCTATTTTGGATGCATGGATAGAAAAGCTATCTAAGTGCCAGCCTTTTGAAGAGAAAAATGTCAAAACCCTCTGCGAGAAGGCAAAGGAGATTCTCTCCAAAGAGTCCACAGTGCAGGAGCTCAAGTGTCCCGTGACGGTGTGTGGAGATGTGCACGGACAGTTCTACGACCTGATGGAGCTGTTCCGCATAGGGGGGGACAGTCCCAACACAAACTACCTCTTCATGGGGGACTACGTGGATCGCGGCTACTACTCGGTGGAGACTGCCAGTCTGCTGGTTTCTCTGAAGACCAGATTCCCTCACCGGGTCACCCTTCTGCGAGGGAACCACGAGTCCCGTCAGATAACCCAGGTGTATGGGTTCTATGACGAGTGTCTCAGGAAGTACGGAAACCCGAATGTGTGGAAGTATTTCACAGATCTGTTCGACTACCTGCCTCTGACGGCTCTGGTGGAGAGTCAGATATTCTGTCTGCACGGGGGTCTCTCCCCCTCTATCGACACTCTGGACCACATTCGTAGCCTGGACCGTCTGCAAGAGGTGCCTCACGAGGGTCCCATGTGCGACCTCCTCTGGAGCGACCCAGAAGACCAGTGTGGGTGGGGCATATCCCGTGCAACTGCTAGTTATACATTTGGCCAGGACATTACTGAGGAATTCCTTCACAGGAACAACTTGACTCTCATATCCCGCGCTCATCAGATGATCATGGAGGGGTACAACTGGGATCATGAGAAACAGCTGATTACCATATTCAGTGCGCCCAACTATTGTTACCGCTGTGGCAACCAAGCTGCCTTCATGGAATTAGACGAACAACTCAATTACAAGATCATACAGTTCATTCCAGCCCCCAGGAGCAAAGGAATACAAGTCATTTCGCTACTAAACAATTTCGTACTCCTGCCATTTCGCACTAAATTGCAATTTCGTACCTAACACAATTTCGTACCCAACATAATTTCGTACCCAAAATAATTTCGTACCCAACATAATTTCGTACCCAATGTTAACATATATTATTTAATGTGACCAAAGTGACTTTGTGATACGAATTTGTTTTGTCTAATGGCTAATTGTTTTTGAAATATAATTATAAGTGTTATTAATGCAGTGCTCAGTTGTTTTTGGTATATAATTACAAGTGTTATAAATGCAGTGATCGGTTGTTTATGTCTTCACGAAAAAAGTGCCCTTCTCAGGTTTGTCGACGAAACAAATGTTTGAGTATAAATACTGTTTTAAATACTCTTAATCAATAATTATGAGTGACCTATGCATCGTATGCAAGAAAATTGTCAAAGAAACGCAGGAAGCACTGATGTGTGAAGGAGGGTGTGAAAGATGGCAGCATAGAGTGTGCGATATACCTATAGACCGCGCATTCTATAGAAGGCTGGTAAAAGGGGAGATTGAATATCAGTGGACTTGTAACTCATGTCAAATCATAGATATTATTCCAGCAGCACCTCCTCTATTGCCTGATGATATGTTAAATTTCAGTTTCCCAGCTGCAGAAAGCACTCATCTGGACTTGCTACAAATCCCTGGTATCTCCCTGGACCAGACAACTGATTATGATTATGATCAGCCCGAACCAATGGATGACTCTACTGTTGTTGAGAGTTCCTCCTTACAATCACACAACAATAATAATATGGACACTACAAATGATAATTCGTCATTCAATGTCGATAATTCCTACACAGTACCACTACTAATAGATGAATCTTCCATTCAAGAACTTAATGATGATTCTGACTTCCCCATGGAAGAAGTAAGCGTGAGATATACGATCATTACTGGTGGCACTACCCGGGCGCGAGATAAACTAGTGGACACAGTTGGTTTCTCTTATACTAGGAAAACTCCACCAGGAAAAGCAACACAGTACTGGTGCTGCTACATCAGAGGAAAGTCCACACGTTGTCCAGCTACAGTAATTCAGAAGGGAGGAAACTTCAAACGTGGACGGTGCAAACACTGCCATCAAGGAGAGCCTGGATTACATCTTAGAATTGATACAATTGCAAAGGTATGTAGTATGATGTAAGAGTTAAATAATTAATTAAGGATAAATACTATTACTAATATATAAACATTCCTGCACATTTTTAGGTTAAACGACATGCATGTGAACAGATCTTCACTTCTGCTGCTGGATTGATCGAAAATGCCATGATGGATTTGCCAGACGATGCTCCTGAACCATGCCGCCCTGATATTGAGAACCTTACAAGGGCAGCAAACAGACTGAGACAATCTAAGCGTCCCGAAGAACCCAGAAATGTAGATTTTACATTAGCTGAAGAATACTTACCAGAAAACTTTCTTATATCTGATATCCAAAGCACAACATCAAGACACCTTGTATTTGCTACTAACAAACAGCTTCAACTATTAGCTAGATGCAAAACATGGTACATGGATGGAACCTTCAAGTTGGTCAAAAAACCCTTTTATCAGCTATTTAGCATACATGGCTTCATCAGTAAAGACGGGCATATCAAACAAGTTCCACTAGCATATGCATTGATGTCACAGAGGAGAGCAGTAGATTATGAGAAGGTATGTAAGATGTGCAGATATGTTCTTATTATTATTATTTATTTATCTTGCAGGTAATAGTAGCTATATTGGATAAACTACCAGATACGATTGCTGTAACAAAAGTGGTCACAGATTTCGAAGCAGCAATTTGGAAAGGAGTCAGAGAGACATTATTTCAGGTGGAGATACAAGGATGTGTTTTTCACTGGCGACAAGCAATATGGCGGCATGTGCAACAACTTGGTTTCCAGGTATGTAGATAATTACTTTATATGTTATATATCGATATCGTAGACGTTTTGACTGTTACAAATTTTTCAGGTAGCATACAATGAGAAGGGCACAACGTACAACTATGTAAGGAAGTTGATGGCCCTTCCATTTCTTCCAGAAGAACAAATAATCCCTGTGTTCAATACACTTAAGGAACAAGCCACAACACATATGCAGCCCCTAGTCCAGTATGTAGAGAACACATGGATTCTTTCAACGGTGTTTAAACCTTCAAACTGGTGCGTATTCATGCAGAGCATAAGAACGAACAATGATTTAGAAGGTTACCACCGTCGATTGAACTCCAAAGCTGCAGATAAAGGAAATCTGCAGCTGTATGTTTTAATCCCACTTCTATACTCCGAGTCGAGAACTGTGAGACTCCATCTTCGGCTAATTTCAGAAAGGAAACTGCGGCGACATCAACGGACACAACACAGAAAACTACAGGGAAAGATATTTGAAATTTGGCGACGCTATCAGGACAACGAGATCTCCACGTCCCAATTACTAAGAGCAGTTGGCCATTTGAACGGGCCTGTTTCAGGATAAATGTGCAGTGTTGACTAACTTGACTTTGATAGGAAATTTAGTGATTTAGATTTAGAAGTACACTATTAATAATTAAACTTTCTTTATACCTAGATGTAGTAATGTCAAGTATGGAATAGTATCGGGTACGAAAAAGTGTTGAGTACGAAAGAGTATTGGGTACGAAAGAGTGTTGAGTACGAAAGAGTATTGGGTACGAAGTTGTCGTGATAAAGGTACGAAAGGGTGTTGGGTACGAAGTGACCTATACCCGGAGCAAAGACCAATTAGCCACTAAACCAAGGCATGGGTATTTCTTATGACATCATTGTTTATTTATATCTTGCACTTTTAAATATTTGTATAGAATCAGATTACATTTTTGTTCATGAAATCAGATTATAACAAGAGGCTTATCTGGGTAATATAATTTTTCTTAAAACATGATAGGTGGGAAGGCCACTCCCTATGGGTCTGTTTACTAGAATGGGAGGGGGTTTAGCCTGTGTAGTCTGTTCGCTTTCTGATTGACGTCAATGTATCATATATTTAAAAGTACTGAGCGCATGCGCCTACCGTACTGACGGATGTCTATTTATAGGAGATACGAGCCCTATGTGTGTAAGTAAGTTATATATTCCTTGAAAGTCGTCTAGTAGGTTATAATAATAGAATGGTAGAAGACCGTGTTTGGGCAGGAACGCTAGACTCATGGATTGAGAAACTGAACAATTGTCAGTTCTTGGATGAGAACGACGTCAAAACTCTCTGCGAGAAAGCAAAGGAGATTCTCTCGAAAGAGTCCACAGTGCAGGAGCTCAAGTGTCCCGTGACGGTGTGTGGAGATGTGCACGGACAGTTCTACGACCTGATGGAGCTGTTCCGCATAGGGGGGGACAGTCCCAACACAAACTACCTCTTCATGGGGGACTACGTGGATCGCGGCTACTACTCGGTGGAGACTGCCAGTCTGCTGGTTTCTCTGAAGACCAGATTCCCTCACCGCGTCACCCTTCTGCGAGGGAACCACGAGTCCCGTCAGATAACCCAGGTGTATGGGTTCTATGACGAGTGTCTCAGGAAGTACGGAAACCCGAATGTGTGGAAGTATTTCACAGATCTGTTCGACTACCTGCCTCTGACAGCCCTGGTGGAGAGTCAGATATTCTGTCTGCACGGGGGTCTCTCCCCCTCTATCGACACTCTGGACCACATTCGTAGCCTGGACCGTCTGCAAGAGGTGCCACACGAGGGTCCCATGTGCGACCTCCTCTGGAGCGACCCAGACGACCGGTGTGGGTGGGGCATATCCCCCAGGGGGGCGGGGTACACCTTCGGACAGGACATCTCCGAGAACTTCAACCACAACAACGCGCTGACCTTGATATCCCGCGCTCACCAGCTGGTCATGGAGGGGTACAACTGGTGCCACGAGAAACATGTCGTCACCATATTCTCCGCTCCCAACTACTGCTACCGCTGTGGCAACCAAGCTGCACTGATGGAATTAGACGACATCCTCAAGTACACGTTTCTGCAGTTCGACCCCGCCCCCAGACGCGGAGAGCCGCTCGTGACCAGACGCATTCCGGACTACTTCCTGTGACGTCATCATGTCTGTAATTATTCAGTAATTATTCAAGTAGTTAGAATAGTCTCTGTCTGCTAAGTATGAAATAATGCATGTTTATAACTAACAGTATTTACCCCTAAAACTCAATTTGTTGTTGTTGTTAGCTAGGCTAGTGAGGAGTAGCATCATAATACCTGTAACTTTTGCTATTTATTGAACTGAGATTATTGTCATATTTTAATTAATATATTTATTATCAGTTATGTACGTATAACTTGTTGGTGTTTACAATATGTACTATAGCGATGTCCTACAACTATCCCTACCCTCCGAACCCTCCATTCAGTGCGCCGGTCCCCAACTCCCAACCCAATCCTGCGCCTGTCCACAACGCTAGTCCGGCTCCCATATACTCCCCGGACCAGTCTGCGTACGCTCCTCAGGGGAACTATGTAGGCTCACAGTACACTCAACAACAGCAACAACAACAACAACAACAACAACAGCGCCAACCACAACAAGACCAGTTTCTACAACAACAGCAACAGGAGCAACAGTTCTTACAACAACAACAACAACAACAACAACAACAACAACAACAACAACAACAACAACAACAACAACAACAACAACAGAGCTCTATGGACTACTCACAAGCTGCCCCGAATACTTACGAGTTTGACTACCAACAAGCAGCCTATGCGAATTCCTCCCACCAACAGATGTTTCTGGGCCAGATGGCTTCTAACATTTCCGGCGAGACCTTGGCTGCCACTGCCCTGCAATACGGCCCGACACTGGCCGCTACCGGCAAGGAGTTCCTGGACCAGAAGCTGGAGAGTTTCGCGACTCAGACCCGAGGCGTGTACAAGAGCTACTGGGCAGTGGACACCAGCTACGTGCTGAGGAAGCTGCTCTACCTCGTGTTCCCGTTCTCAGGCTCGGAGTCTAACGGGTTCTACGCCTACCCGACTTCGCCAGGCAGTGAGACCCGCCCCCTGGAGACCCCGGACCTGTACATCCCCTCTATGTCCTTTGTCACCTACATTCTAATGGTGGGATACGTGCTAGGCAGTCAGGGCAGGTTCTCCCCCGATCTTCTGGGCATCACCGCCACCTCTGCGCTAGTCTGGTTAACCATTGAAATATGCGCGTCTCTAGTTGCTACGTATATCGCTGGATTGTATACCTCGGGGCTATGGCACCGCTTGTGTGTGTTGAGCGGGTATAAGTTCTTCTACATGGTCTGCTGTATCGGTGTATTCGGAATACTGGGCACCTATGGCTACTACATTAGCATACTAGCGACTACTCTGTCCAATATTCTGTTCACAGTCCATAGTCTAAACAGCGTATTCAGTGGTGAGGTACAATCTTACAACAGAACTTATCTCAACATCGCGATAGCTCTGGTACAACCTGTTATGGTGTATTGGCTGACTTGGCATTTGGTGCACTACAGCTGAGAAGAGTTAATCCCAATTGAATTAGGTGTGCTATTCTTTCTATTGCTAATTAATTATAATATTATATATGAGTTTTGTAAGTAGTAATGTTGGGCTTAATAAGTCAGTATTTATTGTTTGACAGTTCCCCTATGTGCCCTCTCCGTCTGAAGAGGAGGTACCCCTTGCTCGGCGTGGTAGTGGGCGTGTTTCTGTTCCTCATTTGTACAAACACTTTATTGCGAAAAACCGGTAACACTCTGAACAAGAAACACGTGAAATTAACTGAACACATAATCATTGAATTGTTGAACAAAATCGAGCGAGAGCAGCCCTACGACAACAGAATAATAGAGCTAATGGAGAATGTGTCCCGGTGGCAGATGGAGCGCGACATGCGGAGAGAGATTATATTTGTGGGCGGGGTCCCGCGCAGCGGCACTACGCTAATGCGGGTGCTGCTCGACGCGCACAGGGAGATCTCCTGCGGCCAGGAGACCAGGATAATCCCGCGGATTCTCAGAATGTATTCCGGGTGGAATAAGTCGGAGAAAGAAGCGCAGCGACTGAGCGAGGCCTCTCTAGACCCGAGTGCGCTGAGTAGGGTAATGGCTGCCATGCTAATGCAGATATTCCGTGAACAGTCGGCAGGCAGGCCAGACTATTATTGCAACAAAGATCCTTTGAACCTAGCGCATGTTCGCGATTTGGAAAAGATATTCCCAAACGCGAAATATATATTGATGATTCGCGACGGCAGAGCTGTTACTCACTCCATCATGACGCGAGGTGTTACCATTTTCGGTTTGGATATAAAGGACAGAGATAAGGTGCTTGGGTTCTGGAACAACGTTTGCGAAAACATGGTTAACCAGTGCACCCAGATAAACCGTAAGTCCCGAGAGCTGCACTGTCTGCAGGTGTTCTATGAGAACTTAATACAGAATACGGAGAGCGAGCTCAAGCGGGTGTTCAGCTTCCTGGGAATACCGTGGGACAGCAGGATCATGCACCACGAGCAGATTGTGGGAAACGGGGAGATAAAACTTTCTAAACTAGAGCCCTCTACCAACCAGGTGTCTCAAGCCATCTACAACGAATCACTCTACAAATGGAAATCAGAACTGCCTTCTGAGTTTTTAGAAAAAGCACACAAAAACGCGCCTTTATTAACACGACTCGGCTACACTTGAATAATTAACTTTTAACTGCAGTGCACTTCGCAGCGTCAAGCAAAGTAGATATTTGTATATTTGTGTAATAATTTATTTGTAATCATAACTGATCTAATTAGAGTTCTATTATTCTCCTTTTTCAAACCATTGTCTTGTTGTATACGTAGCTACAGATAATGAAAAGTTTCGTTAAGAAAGCCAAGTCTAAGATCCACTTCGCCACGCAGCCGGGCTCTGGCACGGTCCTCGGATCTTCTCGCGACTCCGGACCCGAGGGAGCCTCCCCTCCCGCCCCCGTCCCCGCCCCCGTCACCACGCAGCCAGAAGCCAGACCGTAAGCTTATGAGTATGTAGTTATAGCTGTTAGTTATATGTTGTGTAGACAGAGCAGCTCCTCGCGATCAGCTGGCTCCGCCGCTCTCTCTCGCTACGAGACTAAGGCCCCGGCGCCTCCGGTACAGAAACCAGTTAGCTCTAAGGTCGCTAGGTCCGAGGCTGGAATGCTGACCGAGGCAAAGCGAGAGCTAGAGAGAGATGGGAATACTCAGGTCGCTGTCGACTCGCTAGCAATTAAGGTAGCTAATAAGCTAACTACAGGGGACAGTCCCGAGGCCGTGGTAGCGGCAGGGGGGTATGCTAGAGTGCTGGTAGACTGTCCGGTAACTGGTGAGTCTCGTTATACTATACTTCTTTAATTCTTTAATGTTATACTATAGTGTTATACTGTGTGTTATACTGTGTGTTATAGTGTATGTATCGGGTATCATGTGTACGTATGCTCATCCAACATAATATTATGGAATTAAGTTAGCTAATGTCCGAAGACTCACAACTAACTCATCGCGTCAAGGCTCCGAGAGAGGAACAGTTGCCACCCGAAAAGAGTGTAACAACAAACCCTGTTGTTAGCGTCTGTTTTCTTATAACTATAACATTCCTATCTCTCCTTGTGGTCGTCGTACTGATTGTGATCCTAATCCCCTCCCCGATCTCACCCGCCCCCTACTCTCTGTCCCCTGCTGCTCACAGGCTAGAGGGCAGCGTGACCAGCCCCCTTAGCGCCTCTCAGAAGATACGTCTGCCCGGGTGCGAGTCGATAGCTATAGACTCACAAGGGCACCTCTACACGGGGACGTACAACGGCCTGTTAGTGCAGATTAGCCCGGACTTCCATGACGTCACTCCTCTAGTGCGCACCGGTAGGGAGCCAGTGGACAGCGGTAGGTGCAACCGCAGCTCTCTGGCGGACGACCTGACCGACTGTGGGAGGATTCTCGGCGTCCGGCTGCTGAATGAACACACGCTTATCGTGATAGACAGCATATACGGGATATACTCTGTTTCTATTAAGGACAGGTCTAAGACTCTTCTGCTGGACCTGAGGAACCAGCCAGGGTACCTGGACACGCCGATTAATCTCCCCAACAGCCTGGTGGTCATACCGACAGACAACAGCTTCCTGTTCACAGACTCTACAACAAAGTTCCCTGCTACTAGGCCGCTGCTGGCGCTGCTGGAACACGGACAGGACGGCAGGGTATACAGATACGATCTGTTGACGGGGCATGTCACACTGCTCGTATCCGACTTGCACTTCCCGAATGGGATAGAGCTCCACAGAGACGGGGAGTCCGTGCTCATAGCAGAGTTCTCAATCGCGCGCATAACTCGCTACTACTTCGCAGGTAGCAAAGCGGGCAGCAGAGAGGTGTTCTCTGACAACCTAATCGGGTTACCGGACAATATCCAGCGGGCCAGGGGCTCTGGCTACTGGGTGGGCGTGCCCCTAATCAGAGATACGCTCTATGACGTAATGCTGAGGTACCCTATATTGGGGATAACGCTAACTAAGCTGATACCCGTGGAGACCCTGCAGAGACAGTCCATGTCTGCGGAGGGTAATAAGGGGCTGGCTCTGCGGCTTAGCGAGGAGGGGGCAGTGGTGGAGTACGTGTTAGATCCGACTGGGAAGCACGCTTCTCTGGTGACAGAAGCCGCAGAGAGCGAGAGCGGACACATACACTTCGCTACAGCCGCTGGGGAGTATATCGTACGGGCGCAGTACCCCATTCAATAGAACTGTTATATATTTATGCTGTGGTGCATTAGTATATGTAATATCTATTAGTGCTGACAATAAGTTGTGTGTAGGGTTCGCTATAGTGCTAATGATATAGTTATATAGGTAAGACTGTGGAGTATGGACAGAGACTGGCCCACCTGCAAGAGACGCTGCAGGCTATGTATGCACAGGAGCCCCTGTACGCCTCCTGTCTCATGATACACACCCTCGGGACCAACTCGCCCCTCACCACCCACCTAGTCGGTACAACCGCGGGGCTGATAGAGAAGGACAAGCTGACGGCCTGCGTGGACACCCTAGGGAAGTGTCTGAGGAACATTCTAGAACACCCCCGGGAAGATAAGTACAGGAGCATTCGCTGTGGGAGTAAGGCCTTGAAGGATAAGGTGCTCTGTGTTACGGGGACCGAGCAGTTCCTGCTGGCCGTGGGGTTCGTACAGGAGCTGAGAGAGTTCCAGGTAGATACAGTATAGGCATAAGGAATGCGTCTATTTATATTATATTACATTTGGTGTTAGGGGAATGACGATCTATTCTATATACTCCCCAAACCCGACCCGTTAGACGTAGAACCTGTAACAGAAGGAATAGCTGCGGAGTCCCGAAGTGAAGATAGAGACAAGCAAGATGATGACTTAATAACTATACCAGATAGCCCTGAGGCAGCAAAGCAGACTGCTTCTACAGATGTTGTTGTTGTTGTTGTTGTTGATGAGTTGGGTAAGCAGATGGAGCACCTGAACACCGCGGTTGAGCTGTTGACAAGCGTGTCTCCCATAAAGCTAGAGCTGAACAGAGACACACACGTGTACAGGGCCTGCGCCTCTGTGCACAAGTTCCCGGACCTGCCAGCCTCCTTCTTCATCCTTAAGCCGGAGGAGCTCTTAAGGGAGCAGCAGCTCAAGCGGGAGCAGGTCGGGGTTAATGAGATGCTGCTCACCCGCGGGCAGAGAGAGAGACTGGAGCAACACGCCGCTAGGCAGTACCAGTTCTGCGTGGTTAGAGTCAGGCTGCTTAATGGGCTGGTTTTACAGGCCACCTTCAGGGCGAGAGAGAAGGTTATCGACTTGTTCTCCTTCGTGAGTCAGTCCCTCTCGCAGGAGTCTACGCTATTCTCGCTGTTCCACCAGGGCGGCAAGAAACTGGAGAGCATGAACAGCTCTCTGCAGGAAGCAGACCTAGTGCCCGCTGCGCTCGTCAATATGAGAATCGATTCGCAAACAAAATCTGATTTGTCTCTAAAGCCATGTCTTATGAGAAATATCAAAAGAATGAGCTAGTCCTGCTGGTAGAGATTGCTTTTTCTTTTGTTTGCGTCGTCAATCCTACAAATTACTGAGAAGTATATATTGAAGTTCAAGTTTATAATTATAATTATCTGACCACTACGTACACTGATGCTTATAATTAGAAACTTAACAGGGAATAATTATACTATGATCATAATTATCTGCAAGTGTATAATGCAAGTTCATTGCACTACAAGTATATAAATTAATTGAGAATACAAGTTCGATACCGTAAGCTATTTGAATACACATATGGCAGTTTCTTCACCGAATAATATAATGGAGTTTGAGGAATTCGATAGCTTGTTAGAGAAGCTGCGCCAGGAGATCAGATGCCGATTTCACGAGCTGATGTGGGCAGTCCAGCGGAGGGAGTCAGAGCTGCTTAAACAGCTGGAGTCCATTTCCAGCCCGTTTCGTTCGGAGCGGAAAAAGCAGGAAGATAAGCTGCGGGAGCTCCGAGACCTGTACAACCTGAACGAACAGAACTTCCGTTCCAACGAGCTGCAGACTGTGCAGCGGAACATCCTGAAGGGACTCAGCGACGAGATGCGGAAGCTGAAGAAACAGGTGGACTCTCTTCCTTTCGAGTTCTCCTACAGAGATGAGCTCCTGAATGAGCTGAAGGAATTCGGGGAGATTAAGTTTATAGCTTCCAAACAGCCGCCTGTCCCAGCTCAGAAGCCGAGCGGCTCTATCTACACAACGATAACACACCCGATATACGGAGTATGTTACAAGGGGGGCGGGGCAGAGGAGCTGGACAGGCCCTGGGGTCTTGCCATCGACTACAAGACAGGAAATATATTCGTAGCAGACCAGATCAACAGCCGGGTGCAGGTGTTCAGCGGAGACGGCGCTCACCTCCTTACCTACATGGTCTCGTCCGGACGCGGGCAGATGAAGTGGCCGGTCTGTCTCGCCATCCACCACGACAAGCTGTACGTCAGTCAGCACGGGAACGACTGCGTCACCGTGTTCGGTTTGCAGGGCGCCTTTGTTAACCAGTTCGGTAAGACGGGCAGGAAGAACGGAGAGTTCCGGTCTCCTCGCGGAATCGCGATGCACGAGTCGAGCGGTGACATTTTCGTGTGCGACTTCGGCAACAACAGGGTGCAGGTGTTCTCCGGGGACTACAAGTTCAAATCTAAGTTCGGGAACCTGATTCACCCGCAGAGCATCCAGCTCTCATCCGACAGCATTCTGGTGCTGGACCAGTCCTCGCCCTGTCTGCATCTGTACAACATGGACCTGAGTCTGCGGAGACGCATGGTGACACATGGAATGGCGGGGCAGGTGAGGTCCACACGCACCTTCTGTATGGACTCTCTAGGGAACATATTGATGACGGACTATGACTCTAATTCTATCTGCATCTTCAGTCCGGGTGGAGCGCTCCTTCACGAGATTAAGAATGGTATTACCGGGCCCGTGGGGATCATATTGGACACGAGAGGAAGGATTGTACTCGTTTCTCACCGCGAGGACAACTGTCTTCAGTTCTTTTAGCTGTTACGAGATTTAGCTTGTTTTATGCGCCTGTTCATAGTTTATGTAGTTGCTGTAAAAATATATTGCAAATTTGTTTCTTATTACTTGGATATTTACGTGAGAGAAAGGAATGTTTTCCAACGCCGACATAGATGTGGTTAACATCAGCTCCAGCTGGAGACAGCCCAAGGCTAAGCAGGAGCACTCCACGCAGACGCCTGCCATCCTCAAGGTGTCGCAGGAGAGCAGCTCTGTTCGCAGCTCAGCTGTGGCCTGTCAGACAGCTGACGGGGAGGAGTCAGCTGTTGAGATGGGAGAAGACACGGACCCTAGCGCCACGCTGGCGTTCCTGCGGCGAGTGGAGCCGGAGCTGTCTGCTGTCCTCAGACAGAACCTGCTCACTCACGCGTTCGACGGCTGCAGTGTGTCGTGGGGCGCGAGCAGCGACAGGAAGACGGAGCGTCTGTTCACACTGCCGCATACACCGCCAGCTGACGCGGAGGCAGACATGCCGGTGACGGCGCTGACGTGGAGCGCCACTGGGAGCGTGGTGGCAGCCGGATACGGGCGTCTCGACCACGTGGACATGTGTTGGCACAAGTCCTGTCTCTCCACGTGGAACGTAGACCGGCACGCGTCTCGGGCCGCTAGCCCCGACAGGAGCGTGGGGGTGGAGAGCTGCGTGATGTCCCTCGCGTTCCACCCGGAGCGGGCGGTGCTGCTGACGGGGGGCGTGTACAACGGGAACGTGCATGTGTGGGACCTCGGGAGAGAGGACGAGCCGAGAGTGGCCAGCACGATCCTGCTGCAGTTCGGACACACGGACCCTGTGAATGCCATAGAGTGGATAGAAGCCCCGGGCAAGTCCAGACTGAAGCAGTACAACATCCTCAGCTTGGGAGGGGAGGGGCGGGTTATTATCTGGGAGCTGGACCTGGCTAAGAAGTCGCTGGTGCCCATGTTCCACAGCACCTTGGTCACTTCCTGCATTCCTAAGAGCATGCGCGTGAGCAAGGGGAGGGCGCTGGACAGGGTGGGCATCTCCTGCGCGGGGCTCTCGCGAGAGGACAGCAAGGTGTTCCTGGTGGGGGCGGAGAGCGGGAACGTGTTCAAGTGCTCGCTGCACTCAGTCGTGCTCAGGAAGCGGTCCCTCACGGAGCCAGCCCTGGAGGACAACATTGTGACTCTCGCCTTCGCGCCGCACGTCGGGCCGGTGTACGCGGTGAGCAGCTCCCCCTTCCACAGGAACGTGTTCCTCTCCTGCAGCACGGACGCCACCCTCTCCGTGTTCTCCATGCTGGACACAGATCCGCTCCTGAGGGTCGACACGGACCAGCTGCGCTACCTGCTCTGCGCCGAGTGGTCCCCCTTCCGTCCGGCCGTCTTCGTGTGCGGGAGCGGGGGCGGGGAGGCGCTCCTGTACGACCTGAGTCACTCCCGCGTGCTGCCGCTGGAGAGACTGCTCTCCAACAGCAAGGAGATACCCGTCTACGCCGTTAAGTTCAACGGGAAGAGGAGACAGCTGCTGGCCACTGGGGATGGGACCGGGACTGTGGTGGTGTGGGAGCTGAGCAGCGAGCTGTGCAACCAGAAGCCGAACGAGCTGAGGGTGCTGGAGCGAATTGCCGCAAGGACACAGGATATATCCGGTATTAACTGAGTGATGTCATTAACAGGTGTTATATATTAACGCCCCTAACTATGTTATTCTTATGCAGCAAACATTTATTGTTAAAATGCAAGTTCGATAGCTTAGCGGAAATGCTGAGTCCTTTCCTGCGGCTGTTCGCTATTTATTCGCAGAAGCAGCCCTTGACCTGCAACACTCTCTTCTTCTCGCCTCAGTCCAACCAGTCCTCCACCGGGGGCGTGTTCCAGCTGATCAGCTCTAACCTGGCCCGGATACGGGACGGACACTCCAGCTACCAGGCCAGCTCCGCGGACAAGCAGCTGCCCACCTCTGTGCCCACGCGCTTCCGAGAGCTGCTCAACCAGATACAGACCTACAACTGCATACACATTACCATTTGCAAGCACAACGTCATCTCCACGCTAACTACGCCAGAGGGAAAGCCCCTAGGCTGGGCCACCTGTGGCCTGCTGGGGTTTAAGAACGCCAGGAAGAGAACTGAGCTCGCCTCGACCGCAGTCGGGCGCTGCATCGGGGATAAGACTCTGGCCTTGAGGATCGACAAGGTGCAGATAAAGATAAAGGGGCTGGACATGAAGAGGCGGATCGCTACAGTCAAAGGAATAGTTAATTCCGGAGTCCAAATAATGGCAATAACCGATACAACTCCGCTGCCGTTTGGATATGGGCACAGGCCTCCGGCCGCTCGATCGCTCTAGTTTAATACTTTTAATCATTGAATAATATAGTGTCGATTCTATTGAGAACATGGGAGGTGCTAAGACATAATAACAAAGGAATGGTATAAATATGGAGTGGCTAGTTAACAGAATATGCAATAGCGATGTCACTCAGCGGACGGTATGAGGGCCAGACGAAGAACCAGGCGCGTCACGGGGTGGGCGTGTACCGCTACCCCAACAAGTTCTTCAGATACGAGGGGCAGTGGAAGGAGGGCAGGAAGCACGGGACCGGGAAACTTATCCTGGGGGACGGGGGGTACTACGAGGGCGCGTTCGTAGAGGGGGAGATAGAGGGCAATGGGGAGAGGCTCTACGGGCACTCGGGGGCCAAGTACGTCGGTAATTTCATGAAGGGGGAGAGGCACGGGCTGGGGCGGTACGAGGCGAGCGACGGAGCTTCGTACGAAGGGAACTGGTTCTTCAACAGGAAGGAGGGGTACGGGAGCGGCCAGGAGGCGGACGGGACGATCTACGAGGGCGAGTGGCATAGCAACTTGAGGCACGGAGAGGGGGTGCAAGTGAGTGCTGACGGGAGCAAGTACGTGGGGGGGTGGGTCAGTGGGCTGAGACACGGACACGGGACGTTCCATATGGCGGATGGGACTCTCTACGAGGGGCAATGGAAGAACGATTTGTATCACGGACAAGGCACCCTCAAGCATTGCTCTGGAATAGTCCGCATCTGTCCTTGGGTGAAAGGGAGTCCCTTCGGCCAGCCAGTCGCGTTCATATTCCAGTCTAAGAGGAATGCCCGCATTGACCACGGCAAGCCGATCACATTCAATGTGGCTGTGGTGGACAGCAACGGGAACACGTTTGAGGAGGAGAGCGGGCGCCTGGTGGAGCTGAGAGTGGCGCGCAGGAACAAGGCAGGGGAGGATCCCAAATCTGAGAATATAGAGTGGCTGAATCTGCTAGCGAGGAAGACTAGCGAATATGACGATTATTTACACACGACTAGATCCACCCCGAACACATTATCAAAAGTTAGCGCTGGGTCCGTGGATGCGGGGGAGTCTCCATTCAAGATACTCGATCCGGCCCCCACCGTGAAGGGCTTCGTATCTTTCAGGAATGTGTACCTGCCTGCGTTCCCGGCAGACCTGAAAGACAAGGCCTTCAACAAGCTGAGCAACGTTAAGGCCATGATAGACAAAGTGATGGTGTTCGAGAACACGCTCCCTGCGTCTGAAGGAGACGAGGCAGGAGAGTCTTCCTCCGACTCAAACCTTCTCAGGAATAAATCCAAAGGGAAGAGGGTTGACAACGTGAAAGTACTGAACCGGCGAAACTCCATGCGCACAGAAGAGAACAAGAGGGACGCCAGCCCTGCCAGGAGCTCCCTCACCTACACGGCTGTTGACGCGGCGAAAACGCCGAAATTCGGGCTCTCAGAGGACCTCACCATTGGAGCCTTTGACGTCACACAAGACCCTTTCGCGTTACGGATTCCCGCGAAACACCATCCGGTGTATTCGGGGACACCCTCAATTATGAAACTTCTCAAATGATTACTCACGTATTAACACCTATTATACTATATTTATGGCATATACGAATTAAAGCATTGTATCTAATATCTAATATTTACAATAGTTGTAAGATATAATATGGGAGACGAGGTATACCAGGAACTGCCCGCAGAGGGAGAGTTGTATGAAGAGCTCGTTATCGAGACCCCGCCGGTACCTGCCAAGTATGCGCCGATGGCTAACGGACCTCCCCCTGTTCCTGTGGCGAACAGACCGCTCCCCCAGGCCCCCTCTCTCCCAGAGAGGAACCTCGCCACGCCCCAGAGAGATCTGTCGTCTGCCCCCGCGCCTGCTCTCCCTGCCAAGGCGAGTAAGGCCACATTCTTCGATCAGCAGAGCGCATCGCCCGCCAAGAGGCCGGCCGCGACCCTCCCCCCTGTCCCCACCATGTCCGCCCCCAGGGGAGGAGAGGACCAGCGGGTCTCGCAGGCGTTTCAGGTATTTATCCAATCTAAGAAGACCGGGAGCTCCAAGGCGCAATACTCCACTCCCTGGGCCAAGCGGCCGGACCCCGCCGGACAGGAAATAGAGTTCATAGCTCTGCAAGGCATCGACTCGAGCATTCCATTCGTCCCTCCCAGCATCCTAGTCAAGATGCCCCTATTTACCGAGGTGGCTACGGGGAATTACCTGCGTCTGTTTATCCCCCCGGCCTCTTCCTCGCAGCAGCCGCCGCAGAGAGCCACGGCTGGCGTCCCGCTGCCTGACGCCAACGGCACAGACGCGGACACCCCCGAGCTGCTCTATGACGACGCTGTCACGGAGACCTTCCCCCAGGAGACATATGACGATGTGGTACAAAAGCCCGCTCTGTCCCCTGTCTCAGAGGATACCTATGATGACGTCACAGTCAGACAGGAAGACACTTATGACGACGTGCTGCAAAAGCCTAACAAGTGAGTTTAATCACGAATATTATAGAGTATAAGGATAGTAGAAATAGAGGTACAAAGACGCTAATCTAGAAATGTGTAAGAGCCCTACTTATTGGCCAGAGGATCCATGCTAATAACGAGAGCGATGAAATCCTTACTGATTCCCTCCACACGGTAATTGCACGACTCTGTTACCAAGAAACTGTCCTGGGCCTTAAGAATGTGCTCCTCAGCTGATACCTGCACTTTCCCCTCCCCCTCCAGCACCCAAATGAACGCCTCCTGTCCCGCTTTAGTCTCGCCCGCAACGTACCCAGGCTTATCCATCAAAGCCACCAAGCGGAACTCGCCCTGCTCGAACAGCGGCCTGGAGCTGTCAGCTGATGCCCTGAGGGCGTCCAGGTGGGTGCTGAGGGGAACGGGGGCTGTGACCTCTGTCGTGGTGTCTATCTTGAAAGGAGGCTCCTCGAACACCTTTCCTTCTGGGGGCTTCCCCGCCTTGTGCTCTTCGGACGCGAAGTACTCAGCTATCACTGGACCTACATGCACTGTATAAGCTCTGTCCATACTAGTATTTTCATACGCCTAAATCACAAATTAATGTTACGGTATAGGAGAAGGTTCCAAATTTTCGCGCTCCTAAATCAAAAAATCCAAAAATCATACTCCAAAAGGAGGGTCTCGCGCTCCTGGATAATGGTTTGCAGTGTATTGACGTACCCAGTTGCACTCCTAGGTCGAAACAGTGGAACCACTTCTCCCAGAGAGGGTCGGTTGTCCCCTCCTGGTAGTAGCGCAGTCCGTCCAGCTCCGACTCGTAGCGCTCCCGCTCTATCACCAGTCCCACCGTGTTGGCCTGTCTCTGCGGGGAGTGCGGGACCCTGCTGGGCAGTAGGAACACCTCCCCCTCCTTTATAACGACGTCTTTGTGCTGCCCTAGAATGACGATAGGGGATTAATCATACTTCTGGCGCTCTATTAAATATTAACAAATATTTGGTCATATTAGTAGAATTCCTACGCGCAATACTGTTGGCAGTGTTAGTTTAATGGTGTGGCCAAAGCTAACGAGTCTAACATTGCCATAATTAGGATGTGGATTATAATATGCCCAGGTAACAGAACTGTACCTTTCTCCACGATCTTGAGCACCATGTCCCCCCTGAGCTGGTAGAACAGCTCCTCCCCCTCTTCTATGTGGTAGTCCTTCCTGAGATTGGGGCCTCCTATGAACATTATCTTCAGCTGTCCGGCCCCGTGCATTAGCTTGTTGCAGACGGGCGGCGTGAAGCTGGGCTCGTACGTCTTGATCCATTCCGGGATGTTTATGAGGAGTTTAGAACCAGCTGCCATTCTTGTTGATTCGATAGAGACATTACATTTCTATTTCCGCTATTCAGTACATACATAGAGCACAAACACAGAATGTGGGTGTCGAAAATGTGTTGTTTAGCAATGTCATGCGTGATGCTAATTCATTTTCTTAGTGTTGGATGGCAAACTACGCTTCTGCTTAGAATAAATATTTCCTCATTCGAATAATCCATTTCATTATATGTTGCTATAAATAGTAACAAGTTTGAGAATGCATCTGAAAACCAGAATGGCTGAAGCGGACACGGGCCTAGCTGAAAAGCTGCGACTAATCGAGTTCATTTTAGTGGACGGGTGGGAAGCGGTTTGTCAGAAAGTGAGCTTTAGAGAGCTGCTCGACACCGCTAAACTAGCTCAGACAAAAGCTGTCGAGTTCAAGCACAAGATGAAGGATGCCCGTTTCACAGAGGAAGAGAGGGCCATCATATCCAACGCTAATCTGTACGCCATTCGGACCCACGCGAGCAGATCTAGTCGCGAGAGGGAGGCGGAGGCGGAGCGGGGGGTGGAGCTGCTGAGCGACGAGAAGAGAGGTCTCGAGCTGCAGAAGGAGAGCATGGAAGAGCAGTTAAAGGGACAGGACGCCAGTAAATAGATAATAGATCCGTGTGCCATTAGCTAGAGTCCATCAAGCGCAAGCGGCATGCTTAGTATGCTTACATACATTATGATTTGTATCTTATGGCTTAATTTGGTAATTAAAGTAAGGTCTCTTCTCCATAGAACCAGTTCTGTGTCGGAAGACTTGGTGTACGATGACGTAGAGGTTGCGCGGGGCAGCAATAGGAACTCCCCCACCCCCAGCGGGAGCTCCGAGGCGAGCGGGAAAGGGAAGGTGGATAAGAAGTCTCAGAAGCTGGAGGGTCAGCGCGCGAAAAAGCGCGAGAAGAGCGTTAAGCACTTCAGACTACTGAATGTTAAAACTTCGGACGCCTACCTACAGGACCTCGTAGCTATCTCTGCTAGCGACAAGAGCAAGGATAAGGACATGCTGCAAATAGCGGAGGGAGAGAGATTGCAGTTAGTTGTTAGACAACACGCCAAGCTGAAGCAGGGGCTGTGGCTCGTGGAGAAGGCAGATGGGACCATGGGACTGGCAATGGCGAGTCTGTTCGCTGAGGGGGAGGGGGAGATATACGATACTTGCTAATCGTGAGTTTTATTGCTTGAATCCTATATTGGTTCGATGGTACCACGCATGTACTTAAGTGTAAATATCTGAGAAAGAATTGTGTAATTTTTGAATGGAATCAATGCTTTTAGAATGGATTTTAAGTGTATTGTTGTATTTAATATATTTCATACTTCTAATGCCGTCTGCTGTCCGTTAATGAACTGGATAAGTTATAACTAACAGGCTAGTATGAGCGGCGTAGCGGGGGGTACCAGTGTGCTGTATGGGACCGCCGAGCACTTCTCTAAGGAGATGGGAGCTCTGGTTAACTCGTCTCAGTACGCAGACGTCAAGTTCTACGTGGGGGAGGACCGCACGGTGTTCACGGGACACAAGTGCCTCCTATCCGCGAGGTGCGAGGTGTTCAGAGCCATGTTCGAGGCCCCGATCGGAGACCCGGAGGCCCCCTTAATCCTGGCGGACATCAGGCCCAAGATATTCCACGCAGTCCTGGAGTTTATCTACACGAACAGCGCCGCGATCAGCTGCGACGGGGCCTGCGAGCTGCTGGCGGCGGCTGTGGAGTTCAGTCTGGAGGGACTGAAGCGACTGTGCACCCAGTTCATGCGGGAGCGCTGCGACAAGGAGCTGGCTTGCGAGTTCCTGCAGGCGGGGCTGTTCTACTCGCAGGAGGGTCTGGCCACGCACTGTCTGCAGTTCGTAGAGCAGCACACGGAGGCCGTGTTCGCCTCGGTCAGGTTCAAGGAGGTGTCGGAGCAGGCGCTGGCCTGGCTGCTGCAGAGCGACAGACTCTCTATCGAGGAGGCTAGGCTGCTCGCCTATGTGAAGGAGTGGGCGAACGTCAACGCAGTGGTGACAGGCGAGCCCATGCAGACGGTAGCGTCGAATGTAATTCAGTTCGTCCGTCTGCCGCTGCTGGACGAAGAGACGCTGGCTAAGGTGGAGCTGGAGAACGAGTCTCTGCATTACATCCCCATTCGCATGATATCGTATGCGTGGAAGTGCCACGCCCTCAAGATGAACAACCCGAACGAGCCTCTCCTCAGACCTAGGAACCCCCCCAGTCTGAAGACCACCGACAACTAACCACTTGTAGCACTTTATATCCATTATTTATTTTATTATCTCTTTGTATTCAACGCTCCTACACTTCCAATTAATCTCTACACTACGTATGCTCAATTATACAGAGTCTAGTGAATCGAATGTCCATTTTGGAACAGACCCTGAAGCTGGCTAACCGGCTCCTGATGCGGTACTGCATCCCGCGCATTGTATACCAGATATCCGACTGCGACTCCGTCACATTCCTGGCCCTGTACGAGAGCATCACCCGCTCCACCGTGACGTCAGCGAACAGACTCCCCAGCCTCACGCAGGAGCACAGGGGAAACTATGACGTAATCCTCTCGCACATCTCTAGGTTCCTGCCTTCGGACCTGAACCTGGACCACATAGACGCGGCCTCTCTCGCAGCTCGCGACCCGCTCACCACTCACAACCTGCTGGAGCTCATGAGCGTGCTGGGAGACATCCTGGGGGACAACTCGCGAAACCCCGCCACCCCCTCCCCCCTGTTCGCAGAGCCCCCCATTTATCCAGACCTGGTGACAGGTGTGTCCCCCGAGATGGCTGGTATCCCCATGACGTCATACACCAGCAGATACGCTGATGGGCTGGCACTGGACAGGTTCCAAGAGAGAATGGGGAAGTTGCGAGTGACAGAGGACGGACAAGTGCCTCAGCAGAAAACAATCCGATCAGTTAACCCTTTAGTCGAACACCCAAAGACATTCCAACTGCAGGTAGACGTTGCTACAGGTCAGTCCCCTTCTGACAGGATGTACACTCTCTCTCGTCACACCAGTCTGGACTCCATAGAGATTCTCTCCCTCTCTTCTTCCCGTTGCGACTATGGGCTGGAAGGGGTGGAAGAGCGCCCCCTCTCCCCCCTGCCCCCCTTCCAGGTCCCCGCCTCCACAGAGCCTGTCCTCCAGCTGAGCATAACAGAGGTAGATGACGGGATGAGTGCCTACTCTCCGTCTCCGGTCACAACTCCACGGGTGGTTATTCTTAACACCGTCAGGCTAGACAGCACCTCCCCCATTCTGCCCCTCAACTCGGAGCCCCTGCAGCAGCTGCTCACCGCGGAATCTGGCATACTCTTCTCTCCGCCTCGCATGCGCTCGCCCGAGACGCCCTTAGAGATCAACTCTATTCTAATCTCAGAGGACAGTCTAGCCCAGGAGACCGATCCCAACAGGACCCTGACCCCCCAGCGGACCCCTCACTCCCACTGCAAGAGCTTCGGGTCCCGAGGGGTCTCCCGGACCGAGGACTTGGCCAGAATGGGCACTGCCGGCTACCGACACGTGAGAGCGGTGCACCAGGAGATATTCGCGCCTCTGACCAGAGGGGGCGTGTCCCATAAGAGCCCGTACTCTGCGCCGGTTGTTCCTAAGAGCGCCAGCAAGGAGCTGACCAGACACCTGAAGAGCCCGGGCAAGCTGCAGAGGAGCGGCGGCAAGCGGAGGGAGCGGGTGCAGTTCTCGCAGAGCACCAACGTCCGGGAGCAGATTCGCGAGTTCGGGGAGGAAATAGTTAGAGAGGGGGATGCCTCCATGACGTCACTGAGTGGAGCGGCGCTTCAGGTGGACGAGAGGGGAATAGAAGCGGAGAAGAGAGCCGAGGCGAGGAATGCCAGCGTGAGGAGGGACATATTGAGACACATGTATCGACAGTACATGAAGGATGTCAAGCAGGCACACAGGGGTGGTAAAAGGGAAAGAACATACCCTCAAAGAGAGATGATTCCTGGAGAAGAGTTCTCTGATTTAACTTCTCCCAAACAGGATCTTACAGCAGAGTCTGAAATATCCGAGTACGAGCCGCCCCAGACTAGAGTCATACGAACCGACGAGGACATGTTCCCTATCGTCAGGAGGGAGTTCCCTTATATGGAGCTGAGTCCCACGGCCTCGCGGCGGCTCTGGAGCAAACAGATGCGGCAAATCGAGTCTCTCACGAAGTCCGCTCAGCCCACGCAGACCAAACAGTACAGGGACCTGTTGGAGGCGGAGAAGAGACAGATAGCGACAATAGATATCCTCAACAAGGATCTCCAGCACGCTAGGAGGCTGCGAGACAACCAGCTCAAGGCGCAGAGCGAACAGCTGATGAGGTCTCAGCTGAGAGAGGAGCGAACCGCGCAAGCCAAGTCCAAGCAGTACTACCAGGAGTACGAGCTGAGGATGAAAGCCAGACTGCAGAAGAAGCGTACCAAAGAGGAAGTCGCTTTTCAAAAGATATTTGAAGATGCGCTCGATATCCAGAAGGAGCGAGTGAGGGAGCTGAAACATTTCGCGAGGGAGCAGCAGGCGGCGCAGATGCAGACAGAGAAGGACTCCCTCCAGTCCCTGGAGAACTACTACAGAGACAGGTTCTCAATGCTCACGGAGAGGATATCCCAGGAAACCCGGGAGGGGATTAGTAGGAAGAGAAATGAGAACGTAGCGGCCAAGAGAATGAGGAGAGAAGTGAGACACAAGTTGGAGACCGAGATACAGCAGCTGCAGAGCCACATTGATGAGGTTGAGAACGACACACATTTCAGAGAGCTGGACGCGCTCAAATTCCGCGAAAACCTACGAGCAGCCACCTTCCTAGCGCCGATAAAATGATTGAAACATTCTTTCTACTTTAATATTATTATTTGTAACGCATTATGCATTACTGGTAAACGATGTACTCTTGTTAGCTAGGTGTTTGAGTCTGATTACTCATTTGAATAAATCTGCTATACGTGCCTATATAATACAACTCCAACGGGACAACTGGTTGAGGTAAGATAAGTCGTTATTGTGTCAACAGGTATATGCCGTCTAAGAAGGGGTTCGACTGGATGGGACTAGATGAGCAGATCCTGAAGGGCGTGAGGAAGAAGGGCTACTCCACCCCCACCCCCATACAGAAGAAAGCTATCCCTCTAGCTCTGGACGGCAGGGACGTGGTGGCCATGGCTAGAACCGGGTCTGGCAAGACCGCCGCCTACCTGCTCCCTTTGTTCCAGCACTTGCTGACGCAGACACAGAAGGTGGGCATCAAGGCGCTGATCCTATCTCCCACCAGGGAGCTCGCGCAGCAGATCTGGAAGTTCGCCAAGGAACTGGGACACTTCCTGCCTTTCAAGTTTGCGCTGCTGACGGGAGGCGACAAGATAGAGAAACACTTCTCTCTCATCCACAGTGCGCCCGACTGCATAGTCGCTACCCCAGGCAGGCTGCTGCACCTGCTGATGGAGATGGAGCTGAAGCTGGAATCTGTGTCCTACGTGGTGCTGGACGAGGCGGACAGACTCTTCGAACTCGGGTTTTCCGAGTCTCTGCTGGAGATGTTTGCGCGCATTCCGCGAGAAAAGCAACTGCTGCTCTATTCGGCTACGCTCCCACCATTGCTAGCGGAGTTCGCGACTGGCAAACTTTCTAACCCAATTCTGATCCGTCTGGACCTGGAGCAGCAGCTGAGCCCCTCCCTGCGGCTGTCTAGCTTCCTGCTGCGACAGGGGGACAAGGAGGCGGCGCTGCTGCACCTGTTGCGACACGTGATCCCCGAGGGGAGCCTCACGGCCGTGTTCCTGCCCACCCGCTGCCACGTGGAGTACTTCCGAGAGCTGCTGGCGGAGGACGGACTCAAGTGCTCCTATCTCTACAGCTCGCTAGACCACACGGCCCGGAAGATACAGGCCGCGCTCTTCTTCAGGAAGCAGACCTCCTACCTGCTCGTCACGGACATAGCGGCCAGAGGCATAGACATACCCTCGCTGGACTACGTCATTAACTTCGACCTGCCTCCGCCCAAGATATTCCTGCACCGAGTAGGCCGTGTGGCCCGGGCCGGGAGAGTCGGGAGCGCATTCTCCCTGGTGTGTTCGGAGGAGCTGGCCTACCTCTTCGACCTGACTCTGTTCCTGGGGTACCCCCTTAGGGGGGAGGGGGCAGCCGGAGAGGCCGCAGACCGGGTGCTAAGCATCGGGAGCGTACCCCCCTCCGTGTTCTACTCGGAGATAGACAAGATTCGCAGCATCAAGAGCAACAACTCTAACATCGGGGTGCTAGAGGAGGCTATGGACCGAGCTTACAAGAAATACCTGCTAACCAAACCGCTCACAAACGTAGAGTCCGTGAGGCGGGGCAAGGAGTTCCTAGCCGCCGGCGAGCTGCCCTGTCACTCTCTCTTCGCCGACAGGAGACAGGAGGAGAGCGTGCTGCAGTACCAGCAGGCCCTCAAGAGCTACAGACCCGCCATGAACATATTCGAGATCCAGAGCAAGGGCATGAAGAGCGCTCCCAAGAGGAGGGACTCTTCCCAGCAGGAGTCTCGGAAGAGAGAACTAACGCTATCAGAAGAGATCGGAGCAAGGTATAGAGACAAAACGTATCTGAATTACAAAGAAAAAGATAGTTTCACCAACGAACACCTGTCAGTTAAGAGCTCCATCCGGAACAACGTGGTAGAAATGATGGGGGACGAGGGCACCAACCAGTCCGCTAAGCCCAAGAGCAAGTGGGACCGGAAGCGAAAGAGGTTCGTGAATGCAGACAGCGATGCTAAGACGAAGAAGGTAAAGTCGGAGAGCGGACAGTGGGTTAAGGCCAGTTATAAGAGCGATTCTTACAAGCGCTGGCTAGAGAGGAATAAGGTACACTCGAGTGACGCGCACAAAATAGTCGCGAACGCGAAAGCAGAGGGTAAAGGGAAGGGGATAGCTAGACAACCTCTGGCTAAGAAGAAGACCTTTAAACGAAAGAATATAGCGAATAGACAAGGTAAATCTGGTAAGAGAGGTAAAAAGCATAAAAGGTAAAGATTTGCTGATAATATTGTCTTTACAAATTAGAGAATTATAGACTTGTTTATCATAATGATCGAATAATAATAAATCTGTGACCATATGAACTAGAAAACACTATGAGTTCCGACAGCGACACGTCATCACTAGACTCTCTCCTAGACAGGCTCGATATCGACGGGAACATAAAGTCTAGAATAAGATCTGTGTTCGTAGCAGAGGGCCTGCAGGCAATGCCGCTCAGCTCCCTCCTAGAGATCAGCGACAAGGAGCTGAAGAGTATCGGGCTCAGCTTGCTAGAACGGAAATCTTACAACAAAGCGCTCGCTGACATAACTTGGACTCAGCACTCAGAGACTATAAGTTTTATAGGAAATCAGTCCATTTCCGAGGTTCTCAAACTCAGTAGGATACACGGGTTTTGTCGGGAGTTCTACCCTCTTCTGATTCACGTGTTCCTCGAGTTCGAGCAAATGGAGTCCGAGGCTGCTAGCGCCACAGCGGGAACTGACTCGTACTTCTCTTCCTTCGACAAAGCGCAGCCAGACGCATTCTACCTGCAGGCGCTGGAGGCCCGCTGCCTCCTGCAGAACAGATACGTAGACCTGAAGGAGTCCGCGTACCATTTCCACAGCTACAACACGTTCTATGCGGAGAGCCTGTGTGTTCGGGAGGTCAGGGAGCAGACCCGTATGTTGATACGAGAGCTAGACAGCTCTCTGGAGAGACTGCTCACTGTCTCCTCTAGACAACCGCGGATGCACCAGTTCTTCGAGATGCTAGAGCTGACAGCCAAGGAGCGACTAGCCCTCCTATTCATCCTGCTCAATAATATGCCTTCTTCTATTTTCGCGAGGAACTGTCGCGAGTGTGTAGAAAAGCGCACTCAGGGGCCGCTGGGAGGTTCCATGCAAGCCCAAGCTTCTGTTTTCGCAGAATTCACACCTTACGAAAACCTAGCCTTCTTCCACATGCCAGAGCGAATTCACCTGAAACAGGAGCTGTTCGAGACGGACGACTTCACCACCCTGCTGGACACGTCCCTGCTCAAGATATCTCCGCAGATCCTCTTCGCTCTCTGCGGGGGCGAGCTCAGTCCCGACGAGTTCTACAAGATAGACAAGACGGCCCTCTCGGAGATCCTCCTGTCGGAGAACAACCCCAGGCTCGCAGACCTCGCGGCCCGCGAGCTGCTCTCTCCCGAGAGCGAGGAGGAGGAGCTCAAGTCAGCACCTACATCGGTCGGGGAGGCGGACACAGAAGAACTTTCCAAGGTCAGCTGTAAGCCCGAGACAGCTGTGACGGAGCAGGGAGAAGATGCCGCCAGCTTCCAGCCGTACACCACAGATCTGGAGTACCTCCAGGACAATCTGGATTACATAAGCGCCTTGATAAAGGTGCAACAGGCCAGCAGCGAGGACAATAAGCTCATCAATCAGAAGAAGTCGGCCGAGGCGGCCACTCGGGAGCACCAGGCCAAAGCCAGAGCCATGAAGTCCAAAGTGGACCGTAAACTGCAGGCCACGCTGCATAGCGGCAAGTTTATACCGAAACTGGAGAATCTGAGCGATACGCACGGGTTGTGTTGCTTCGAGAAAGAAGTTTTGTTAATTCTGAGCGGAGCCGTTGTGTCCCCCAAGTTCCAACAGACGGTTAACGACTTGATTGGCGTTAAGAGCTATTTCATGTCGCGGCTCTCCATCGGTATGATTATCTCCATCCTGTGTAACGACGTTAAGAAGCAGATCGAGGCCCGCGTGCACTTCTACAAGAGTGGCAAGTTGGTGAAGAACGGGTTTGTGCGCGTGATGGACAACCTATTCCGGAAGAGCAACATCCTGGACTGCGAGGTGCTCATAGACCGGCAGATGCTGGACTACATCGTGGGGCTGGACACGGAGATAGGGGAGCTGGTCGACGGCAGCGAGCTCATCACGCCCAAAATAACACTGGACAAGGTGGCACTGCCCGCTGAGATAAAGAACTCCATAATACACTCAGTGCAGTCGCATGAAAAGTTCAAGGAGATCGTGGGGGAGCTGGAGCTGGCCAACAAGAGCTCGATCTCCCACTTCAACAAGGGGCTGCGCATGCTGTTCCACGGGCCCCCGGGCACTGGGAAGACCATGACGGCGCACGGGCTGGCTAACCACCTCGGAAAGAAGCTGCTCACCATCGGCCTGTCTTCTTTCCCAGAGGATATCTCCTTCAGCGACTTCTTGAAATTCCTATTCCGCGAATGCAAGATACACAACGCGATTCTCTTCTTCGACGAGTGCGAGCTACTCTTCCACAGCCGCGACATTTCGCGGAATGACATCTTGTCGTCCCTACTGACCGATATAGAGGACCACACCGGCATAATCATATTGGCGACCAACCGGCCGGCCAACCTGGACGAGGCTTTCCACCGCAGGATCCAGCTGTCCGTCCCTTTCACGATCCCCGACTTCAAGCTCCGCGCCCAGATATGGGAGTCCCACGTGCCGCCTAACATGGTGAGTGCCGTGGATTGGGAGGAGCTGGCCAGCAACTGCGAGCTGACCGGGGGCCTGATAAAGAACGCAGTGCTGAGTGCGATAGCGATAGCTATAGAGCGAGAGCAGACCCCGCTTAAGCTCGGCTTGGACGACCTGGCAAAGGGGGCGAAGAAGCAGCAGCGAAACATGCTGGAGATGTGCGACTTCGAGCACCGCGTGATTCCGGACTCCGGGTTTGAGGGACTGGCCCTCAGCTCGGAGATTATGGCGGAGCTAGAAGAGTTCGTGAAGGCAGCCAAGTCCTGTCGGCTCCTGTCCACTCAGTGGGGGTTCAGCACGTCCCAGTCCAACTCCTCGCTTTGCGGCAGTCTGACCGCGATCCTGTGGGGGCTCAGCGGCTCGGGGAAGACCTCGGTAGCGCACGCGCTGGCTTACGAGCTGAGTCTGCCGCTGAAAGTCGCGAATGTATGCGAGCTGTTGGCACACGGAAAAGCTAATGTAAACCGCAACAGAAGCTTAGCGGTGTTCTTTCAAGAAGCAAAACTGGCCAACGCAATGATAGTGCTAGAAGACGCAGACCCGATCCTTACCATGGACTGCCAGAGCTCCTCCGGAATAACTCACCTGCTTGAGTACGACCTGTTCGGTCTGTTCTATGAAATCAGACAGTTCTCTGGCCCCCTCGCGCTCACCACCAAACTCAACAAGGACAGAATCAACGAGTTCATTCAGAAGTCGACTCGGTTTATAATCGGTCTGCCTACCCCCACTCACGACCTGCGTGTGGAGCTGTGGAAGAAGCTGATCCCCGATACGACTCCCGTCGAGGGAGAGCTGGACTTCGAGAGGCTGGCCCGAGACTTCAATCTCAACGGAGGCGGCATTAACGTCGCCATTAAGCAGGCTGCGATGACAGCTGCCGCGAGACAGGGAGAGATCATAGCGCTCAAACAAGAAGACCTGTTAAAAGCCGCGAAAGAGATAACCATTAAGCTGACTGACACGTTCACTCACACTAGTTTGTACCAATAGATAGTAGACAGCATGTTATAATATTCGTATCATATTTAGCATTTGTATATTTTCATATTAGCACTGTGTACATACTAGTCAAAATAAATATACTAAGCACACATACGTTCTAAAAATCTCAACGTAACTAGGGTAATAAATTCGGTTAGGGGGTGGGAGGGACCTGAAACTATTTCCATCCTCTCCCTTCGAAATTATCGAACGCATTAAGCGCCTTGAGACTGGCTGCCAGATGCAGTCCCGTGTCTCCGACGAAGATGCTCTTCTGCAGCTGTAGCAGGCCCAGCATCGGCGGCATTAGGAGCATGCGTTTGTTCCGGAGCACCCCGTCTACGATCACGTCAACCGCCTCCTCGGGGGTGTAGCTCTTAATTACGTTACCGATCATTGCCCCCTTAGCCAGAGGGGTGGTCACGAAGTAGGGGTGCACACAGGTCAAATGAATGCCCTTGGTGTCCGTTATTTTCGCGAGTTTCTTCATATCGAACAGTTCTGAAACGAGAGATTCGTGCAGGCCCGTGGTTGCGAATTTGGAGGCGCAGTAAGGAGCCAGCCTGTTGACCCCGAAGAGACCCGCGGACGAGGACATGGTAACGATGTGGCCTCTGTCCATGTCCAGCATTGCTGGCAGGAAGGACTTGATGGTCCAGAAGTTGGACATGGCGTTGATCTGTGTGAGTAAATAATTAGTGATTAATAGTAGCATGGAGGAGCTCTCAGCGCTGAAGCAGAGAATTAAGGAATGGGAGCACGCCTTCCGGTCGAGGGAAGGCAGAGCTCCCAACAAGTCGGATATCGACCTTACCGGGTCAGGAGTGCGAGGGGACTACCTCAGATACAACCAGCTGAAACACCAAAGGAGTAAGTCTCAAGAAACAAATGGCGAGACTAGTGGAGAGAGGGTCCCTGAGTGGAAGAGACTAAGCACGAAGGGATTCTCTCTGGAGAGGAACAAGAAGCCCTCCACGCAAAGCATAAGTGTGGGAGAGTTAGAGAAGTCTGTAGACACTCTGAACTCAGACATTGAAACGAGTAAGGATAAGAGCTCGGCAGCCCCTGTGTGCATAGACAGCAGCTGTACTCCAATGAAGAGACTCACGATACAAACAGAAACGAACTCTCAACGCATTCCACAGCACTACAGCCTGGTACAGAAACAGAAGTCCTATAGGCTCTATAGGAAGTCCATATCTAGCGAGTGGATAGAGAGACACAGCGTAGAGTTTGATGACGCGATCAGCAACCCGAATCCTTCTAGCACCAGCTCTCTCGCTACAGGTATAATCAGAGGCCCTGTAGAGTCTGATCTCTTCAGCAGACTGTACCAGCCAGCCGCAGCCCAGCAGCCGGAAGACACCCAGATTATGTGCTTAGGGATAGAGGAGCTCATTGATAAGTGTTCCTCTAATCAGCAGCCAGACGCGCCCATTAGCAGCCTCATAACAACTCGGGAGTTTGATAATAATACGAATGCTGAGGAAGTGACAGCTAGAAAAGCTAGCGATGTCATCATAGCGAAGGAAGGCTGTATTGGCAAAGCTGGAGTGGGAGCTGGTGATACCGGGTCTGACTGCCTGGGGGAGACAGAGCAGTTTGAGGATACACTGTTGGAAGACGAATTCGATTTTGTAACAGAAAGTATAACTCCAGTTGCTTGTGCATCAAATGAAGATAGAGACAGGAGAGAGGCACCAGTGAGTACTGAAACGTGTCAAGCAGAGTCTAATTGCAACACAAGTCAGAAGAGGACAATAAAATCAGCTGTTTCGAGCGCCAAACGTACCAAACTGAACAACTCTCTCAGTGACAACTTCGTGAGACTAGATCTGAGACGAAAGCACTACAAAGCTAAGGGCAGAGGAATGTCATCTAAAACCTACAAGCGGAACCAGTTCAAGAAGAAGCAGATTGATAACGACCGCGGGGGGGCGTCGCGCGGGGGCATGGGGAGGGGCACCCGGTGCTTCAAGTGCGGAGAGGTGGGACACTGGGCCAGGAACTGCTCGCAGAGGGTCGCGGAGAGCGACCTGGGTAAGTTCGCAGGAGAGAAGTGCAGCTTTCAAGACGCGGGCGCGGAGGACGAACAGGAGATATTCGAGTCCCCGCTGCCGACTCTCGAAGAGGCGGCACTCATGGCACAGGGCAGAACTCTAAGCGATATCAGAGAGACAGACGGGAGAGAGGATTCTACGGGCTTTCCAATCGGCACTGTAGTCTTGGACAAGACTGTGAGAACACAGGAAATAGAGCCTCTGTTCCCAGAGGACATGCCTGAATGCGAAATGGAGGATCGATTGAAAACCGCTCTCAGCGCTCTCAAACACTCCGGGTTCCGAGAGGGACAGAGGGAAGCAGTGACCAGGATTCTGCAGGGGAGGTCTACGCTGGTGCTGTTAGGCACTGGCGGGGGCAAATCCCTCTGCTACCAGCTGCCGGCTATGCTGTACGCACAGAGACAGACCTGTACGGTGCTGGTCGTGTCGCCCCTGGTCTCGCTCATGGAGGACCAGTGTCTGCACATGCCGGCTGCCATCAGCGCGGCCTGTCTACACACCAACCAGACTCCCAAGCAGCGCGAGAAGATCCTGCAGGGGATGCGGGAGAGCAAGTTCTCCGTGGTCCTGCTGTCCCCGGAGATGCTGGCCTCGCAGGAGAAGGGCGTCAACGAGGCGCTGTCGCTCCTCCCGCCCATCCCGTTCGTGTGCATAGACGAGGTGCACTGTCTCTCCCAGTGGTCGCACAACTTCAGACCCTCCTACCTCCGGCTCTGCAAGGTCATCACGGATAGGTTCGGAGTCAGCTGTCTCCTGGCGCTCACCGCTACCGCTACCAGGAAGACTGTTACCGACCTCACGTCTCGGCTGGACATCAGAGGGGAAGGAGGGGTGATAAAGGGACCCATCCTACCGGGCAATCTGAAGCTGTCGGTCTCGAGAGCGCCGGACCGCGACCAAGCTCTGGTGGGGCTCCTGGGGTCTGATAAATTCAGAGAGCTCGGCTCCATAATAGTGTACTGCACGAGACAGAAGGAGACAGAGCGGGTAGCGCAGCTGCTGCGGACCTGTCTTCCCGACCCCAGCGGAGGGGGCAAGTCCTCCCTCTCAGCTGTTGCCGAGTGCTACCACGCGGGGTTGACCGGACACAAGCGGAACCAGGTGCAGAAGGGGTTCATGGGAGGCAAGCTCAAGATCGTAGTAGCGACACTGGCATTTGGAATGGGACTGAACAAGTCTGACGTCAGAGCTATTATCCACTACAACATGCCCAGTAGCTGCGAGAATTACGTGCAGGAGGTGGGCAGGGCGGGGAGGGACGGGGTGACGTCATTCTGCCACGTGTTCCTCGAGGATCGGGACGCAGACCTGTGCGAACTGAGGAAGCACGCTTTCGCGAATGGACTAGATAGACAGAGTCTGAGAGATTTCGTTGACGCTGTATTCCCGAGCTGCAAGTGTGAAGATTCGCGAGAGTGCCCCGGCCACAAGGTGGGCCTGTGTATAGACAGGTCTGTGATGGATTTCGACATTCCCGAGGGCAGTTTGGGCACCATGCTGTGCTACTGCGAGGAGCAGGGCTGGCTGGAGCTGTCCCGACAGCAGTACGACACCTGTCACGTCAAGTGCTACGGGAGAGAGCGACAGCTGAGAAAGCTAGCCGCGAAGATGCCAGTGGTGGCGGCGGCCATTGCTCTACAGGACAGCGCCGAGTCCGTGAGCAGTGGGTGCGTGAGCGCGAGCATATCCGCGGTCAGCAGGAGGATGGGATGGGAGTACGCTACGCTGAAGAGAGAGCTGGGGTCTCTGGCACACAACGACAGAGGGACAGGGGGCGAGCAGAGGTCCAGCGTCATCATAGAGATGACAGACCTCTCTTACATGTTCCAGATATACCATCGCAAAGACAACCGGGTAGAGCAAATAGTGGAATTCTTAGAAGCGAAGATAGAAGAGACGGAGGTGATGTCTCTCAGCAAGCTGGCACTTTTCGCAGAAATGCTAACCACTGGATCTAGCACCAAAAACGAGCTTTTATTTCGCGAGAAAATCAGAAAGTACTTCGAAGACGACCTGGTCTACTCCCTGCCCCCTAGCCTAACAGACGTATCTGTCATTCCCCGTCTGAGACAGGAGATCGGCGCGTTCATTGTCACACATTCCGACTCCACGTTTACAGGCCGAGCGATTGCGCGGATCTTCCACGGAATTTCCAGCCCCAAGTTCCCCGCCCACATGTGGGGCAGCACCCCGTTCTGGAGGAAGTATATGAATACTGGCTTCCACATCGTAAGAAAGATGGCGGAAAAAGAGCTGGGAAACCAATAATTATCAAACAAGTTACTATACACTATTGATGTGCTATTTGTTCGTTTGATGTATTATTTGTTGCAACTCACTTGCATTGTTTTCTCAATCGTGGTATCGCTTGTCTCCAGTAGCCGCTTGCCGCACATAATTCCCGCGTTGTTAATCAGCATGTTGACTTGCCCCACCTCGCTCTTCACCCGCTCGGCCACCCCGTAGATGGTTTCCCGGTCGGACACGTCACAGGTGTACCCCCAGGCCTGCACGCCAGCCTCCTTCAGCTTCTGCACTGTCTCGCTCAGCGCCGTCTCGTTGATATCCCACAGCACTACCTTGGCGCCCAGCTTGCCTAGCCGCTCCCCCATAATCGCACCCATGCCCATCGCACCACCGGTGATCAGTATGACGTCATCCTTAACGGATTTACGGGGCGGGGGGAAGAAGTACCAGTAGTAGCCACTGGGTTGGTAGTAGCACAGTATCATTATCATCCGTAGCTCCTTAGGAGCGAATATCTTCAGGAGAATAACCACCAATATGAAAGCCCCGATAATGTAGGTGAGCATCTCTCTTCTAGTCCTAGAGTACTGGCTACAAAAGCTAACTAAATACCCTCCTTATAAGCATACTGGACCTTGTAACTCGAGTAGTATCGTACATGCAAAATGATAGTTACTAAATTGAGCAATTTCAGTCTCTAATATTAAACGAATCTAACGGATATATAAACATTGGAATTGCTGAGTTAATGAGATTCTATCTATGATAAGACAGGCCAAGAGGCCGACATATGGCTGCTAACGAGACCAGTGTCACTCACCAGTCACCACCCTTGACAAACCTACTATAGCGAGTATACAGTACCATGCAGTACGTAATTAAGTTTACAAGTACTTATTTGGTTCACTCACCCATCTTCTTTAGAATTAACAAAGTTGTTGTATTGTGGAGACCCTGCTTCCGCAAGTTAATGGTATCGTGATTCATGCAGTTTTATTTTGTGATAAATAAATAGTCCAGTTAGTCCCAGAGCTTGATGAGACCGTCCCACCCACAGGTGGCCACTTTGGAGGTCTCCAGGGGGTGCCAGATACAGCCAATACACACGTTCGAGTGCGCCTTTAATTTGTTAAACAGTCTGCATGTCTTCCAGTCCCACATCACTAGGTTTCCCTGGGAGTCTCCCGATATGACGTAGGTCCCGTCTGGAGAGAACCCCACCTGGCACGCGTACCCGGCTACCAGGTGCCCTTTGAACACTTTCTTACGGTTCATAGAGAACCGGTGTGTGCCGAAGACCAGCACCTGGTTATCCATGGATTGGCAGCCGAGCCATTTGCCGCTGGGGTGCAGCGTGACGGCCGGGAGCGAGTGCAGACTCGGGTCGCTAATGTACTTCCAATCCACTGGGATGTCCCACTCCCAGACGCGCAGCGACTTGTCGTCCGAGGTAGTCACGAATCTGCGGTTTTCATCAACAAACGTGATGGTGTTGACAGCTCCCAGGTGTCGGTCGTACTCCTGTATGACCTCCCCCGAGCGCGTGTCCCAGGTGAGTATCTTCTTGTCGGAGTAGCCGCCCACCAACAGGTGCTGCTTGTCCACGTCCGGGTTGAACTTCACGCAGTAGGGCATCTTCCTATTGCTAAACGTGCGCAGGAGAGTGCCCTGCTCGGTGTCCCACAGCTTTATGGTCTTGTCGTAGGAGGCACTCAGGAACTTGGTTCCGTCGTAGGAGAAAGAGATGTCTCTCACAGAGGCCCCGTGTCCGATGTAGGTTCGTATACACCGTCTGTCGTTGTAGACCTCCCAGAGCTTTATCTTAGCGTCCATGCTGCAGGAGAGGATGAGGTGGGCGGAGCGCGGGAACCATCTGATGGCAGACACGCCCTTGGAGTGTCCCTCCCAGGTGTGGATCTGCTTCTTGGGAAGGAAGCACTTGTCCGGGGGAGACGGAGAGGTGAAGTTGATGCCGATGTCTTTCGGGGGGGTCAGGAACGATCTGCCTTGGTAGTCGATGGGGTCTGAAATGTGGAGAATTGTCTTGGCCTCCACGCAGCTTTCTGTCGGTTCCTTTTCAATTGCTCTTCTCTGCGGTTTGAACCGCTTCTGTGCCTCAATAACCGCCATTTCCTCCTCTGAGGGTTTGGAGACTCTAACTTCATCTTCGTATCTTGCCCAGGGCCCATTGTACCCCTCCACGTTAGCAGGCTCCCCGAACTCTTCTCTTGCTCGTTTTGACTTCTTGTCTTTCTTCCCGCTCTTCTCGTAAATCATTACTCCTTTGTTTTCCACGTAGCTCTCCCTATCCCCTACAATATTGCTGGCGGCCCCGGCTGCCTGAGTTTGTGGGACGTTAGTGGAAGGATCGTTGGCATAGCCGTAGTGCATAAACGTGCGTCTCTGCATCTCGAAATCGAACTCCTGTATGTGGGCGGGCTGGTAGTACCCGCCGTAGGAGTTCTTCAGTCCCTTTTGGTATTCGGTTTTGTACGGGTTATCGGGCCCCAGGACCGGGGCGTACATCTGCTCGTAGGTGGGGTTGTACATTACCTTCTGGCTGTCTGGGGGCACGTACAAGGCAACAGTATTAGCCTGTATGGTAGAGGGGGCTATTTCCGGAGCGATGTTAACCAGTGGCAAGTTGAGCTCGGGAACCGTAGCGGATGTGATGGGCGGAGTATCCTCTCCATGTGTAGGGGGAGAGGATTGCTCTTGTGTCACTATCGGGTGTGTGTTTGAGGACAGATCGGCTCTGGCAGTGTCCTCATCCTCGCTGCTGCTGGCATAAGCTGTCAGCTGATCCATTGCTAATGTCAAGTTATAGAACAGATTAGTCTTGTACCTAGTGAGGTCTCAAAAATACATTTACTAATAAAGTGATGCTAACTTCATAGAAGTTGAATACTTGCCGAAATACTAAATACAATACCTTTACATTACTTTCAATGCGAGATAGTATGCATCCTCCCCTAGCTTGCCATGGTAAGGCAGGACTCTCTTCTCCATTATACTCCAAACCCCGCTCTCGACCAATTCCTCAACTTTCCGTGCAAACCCAGACTCCGCTTTATCCCATGTTATGTCTCTGACAGTGATAACCACTGCTCCCCCTGGCCTGACCAGACTGGCTACCTTATCCATTATTTCAGGCCTCAGCTGACCAGCTGTGAATGTGCCAATGCTAATGGCGGCATCGAATTTCTTCAGATAAGGAGAGAGGTCCCCCCCGTACATGTCCATCTGGCTGGTCTCCTTATATACTCCCTTCTTGCTGGCTTCGGCTAGCATCTGCTCAGACAGATCTATCCCTGTCAGGTCTGAGTAACCCAGTTTACGCAACTCGACGCCAACCTGTCCGGTGCCAGCTCCCACGTCGATTATTCTACAGTCCTTTCCGATGTCCAGCTGAGGGAGAATATCGCTCAATAGCTGGACACCATGGACATGGCCTATCCATCCTGTCTTCACATAGAAGTTATCATAATCCGCTGCTCCTCGGCTGTGCAATGCCTTTACCTCTTCCACCTTTATGCCGTAGTGCGTTCCTACTGTCCACTTGTAGAACTCGCACTTCTTGTCTTCCTCGGACATAATTGCTTCTATTTGACCAGCCATATCAGCCCGACTCTATTATGCAGACTATAAGGAATTAAACCCTACCTAACTCTAATCTAATGATATTATGATACCTGTATAAACTATATAAAATTATATCAATCTTAACAGCAAGCATTGCATCCGAGTATTTAAATAGACTTTCTGAACTTCTGCTGATCTGGTTCATAGGAGTCGCTCAGCGGTCGCTTCACGCCTCGCTGTGGCGGCTGCATCTCGTTCCCCGGGAGCGGGGGCGGGGGGAACAGGGGCGCCCTGTTCCACCGGTTATGAGTGGGCATAGCAAACGCATTTCGAGACTGGGATGGTTGATCTGGGGCGGATTGGAAGTTAACGAATGGATTGACTCGCGTCATGCCTCTCTGGCCCCGTCTGGGAGAGGGGAGACTGTTCGCCAGCATGCGCTTGGCGGGACTGGGCTCGCCCCCCCGTCTGGGGTGCCAGCCCGTCCTTCTCTCGGCGCCCAGAACCGGAGCTGGGAACTGAGCACCCTCGAGCAGGTCGGGCGAGAAGATATACCCATCGTGGAAAGAGGGATTCTCGTAGTAGCAGTTTATGATCTGGTTGTCATTGATGCTCTCGAATTGCTCTAGAGGGGAGGGGATTGGCAGCTGGGGGAGACAGGGGGACTGGTCGACCTTAACCAGACCGGACACGCCTGAGAACATCTCAGACGGGAGCTGGACGAACGCAGTGCTGGGGTTCTCGTATATGGTGCATATATACTTGAATCCTGTGTGTTTGTGATTAATAAAGAACTTCTCGTTTGAGGAGCAGTTCCTATCTTTCTCCTCCTCCGTTAGGTCGTGGTATACGGGCCGCAGAGCGTCCAGCAGTCGCTCTTCGTCCACGAATGGCAGGAGCCCCACGCCCTGCCAGGCGAACTTCTTCCTGTTCAGGTCTATCTCAAAGTTAGTCGGGTAGAAGTCAATGATAGCGGACTCGGGGTCTAGCATGTACTTCTGCCAGGAGACGGGTAGGAACTTCCTGCTGGCAGCCGGGAAGACGCCCATCAGCTGTTCCATGGGCTGGAAGGGCTTTGTTCCCGACTCGAATGTATTAGGCACGTGGGAGACATCGGAAAAGTCTGAGGCGAAAGGCGCGTAATGAAACGGGTAGAACCATTTCCAGTTAGCACACCCTTGGTAGTAGTACGAGAACACCCAGCAGAGGCCCTCTGTGTAGTAGTGTACTATCCGGGAAATGAAGTCTGTCTCCTCGCTGGTTATGCTGAACTTGTCGTTGTAGTACCGCTCCTTCCATCCGTCCTCCCACAGCCGCACCCGGTCCTCCTCCTCCTCGTCCGAGTCTCGCCCTGTGGGGGGGTGTTGCATTCTGGCATTTTGGTTGTATCCATGCTGCGATCTCGTGGACAGGTCCACTGGGTAGAGAATGGTGCCGCTACGAGGCTGGCTGTACTCGGGCTGGTGGTACTTAGGAGTTATGGACATGCGCAGGTCTTTGGCAGCAGAAAAGTTGTCATTGTCGTTTCTGGCGTTTATAAACCTGAGCGCTCTGGGGTTGCCTCGAGCTGCCCGGGGCTGTCTCTGCTGATCGAAGTCTTCTGTCTGATTCCCGTGGATCGGTTCGTTGTGCCAGTAGTGACGGGGCTCACCGAAACCCCGCCTAGAGTTCCTATTCCGCCCCCGACTCTTCCTCCTCAGCTCGCCCTCGCGGCGCTTCTTGAAGATGGAGTCCTCGACCCGGCCTAGCTTGCCGAGAATAGTGGTTACCTTAGCTAGGTCTACTTTCCCGTTGTAAGTTATATGGCCTTGCGTTTCGTGCAGGCTCTCTTTGTATATTCTAATGAGCCTGTCGACCGCCTCCTCCCGGATCTCGAGAGAGGGCAGGTGCGGGAGGAAGTCGTTCCCGACGAAGAAACACATGAATATCCAGTCATCCAACGCCCGTTCGAAGTTGAATACCAAACTGCCAATCTTGTCGAAGGTTAGCTCCTGCTCCAAGTACTCCCGGAGGATGTACAGCTTTATAAATACGAACTGCTTAGAGATAGCGAAGGCAGATGGGTTGGGCTCCTCAATGTCCTCAGCCTCGTTAGTCAGACCCTGGCAGTGCTCATACGAGTGGCCTAACTGCCCGCATATCTCACAGGGGCGCGGCTTGTTGGGCGTGAACTCCTCTCTGATTATTGTAAAGTGCGGCTCGTGCGTGGCCAGGCCTAGCATGATAAGGTCTGCGTCCGCCCCGTAGAGCACGTGCTTGGTATTAGGATTGTGGCCCTGTGAGGCTCGCTGTCTCCGGATGTAGTCCATGATCTTGTGCTCGCCCTCCCCAGGAGAGTTGGCGTCCGAGAGGATAGCGGACAACCCCTGCCACCCGGCGTCGTAGTTGAGTCGCTGCGCTATGTAGAACTGCAGACACTTGGAAAGGTGGAACATGAAGTCGGTGCCGGGGGTGATGCAGTTGCTGTCGAAGGGTTCCTGCGCGCTTTTCTGCGGGGGCACGTGCAGGCCCTGCTCCTGCAGCCTCTGTCGCACCTCGGTCATCTTGTCCTGCTTCTCCTTGGAATCTTTCGCGGCGCGGAACCTGCGAGATCTCTGTTGGTTCATCTTCGCTCGAGGGGCCACTCCGTCGATGGCGAAGTAGACCAGTTTCCTCGGGCGAACAATGGAGAAAATACTGTCGATATAAGCGAATATTGCGATAATCATGTCGTCAATAGTCGCAGGCTCACAGCCATCCTCAGGGTGGCAGCAAGGATGGATGATGCCATTCATGTCCAGGTAGAGATTGTCGTACTCTATTTCGTTCGGGTTAGGCTTGCTGGAGTCAACAGGAACCTCGACCCCGTCTATTACGGTGCTCTTCTCCTGGATGCAGTAGACCAGGATGGAGGGGTACTTCCTCGAGAGCCAGCGGAAGAAGGCGGGAACACCCATGGGATTGCTAGTTACAGGAACTGTTGAGACCAATCGTATTATAACATTCGGGTTTATAACATGTATAGAGGGTACATAAGATATTAATGTATAGAATGTAGCTACATAGTACGTTTCAAGTGAGAAGTGTGAAAATAAATATAATATCGTAAGAGATGCTTACCACATCTGGAGACATTCCTCATGTTTGTTGTTCACTAAAATAATCCTTCCATTGAGATCCAGAGCTATTCCCAGCGGCTGGTGCAGGCCCCCGAACTGGTGCACGAGAGTCCCCTCCCGGTCGAACACGTACACGGAGCCAGCCGAGAAGTCGGTCATGTAGACATGGCCCTCCGAGTCCAGACAGAAGAAGTAGCTGCAGCTCACGTGCTGCGTGGTTCCTCTGGATATGATGCTACGCAGCGGAGCGTGGTTCGAGTTGAACACGTGCAGACACGGGTTGGATTCGTCCAGTACGAATATGCACTGTTGAGCCAGCTTAATGTCCACTGGTCTCCTGAAGGTGTTCTGCCAGAGAATCGTTTCGAAAGCCAACTCGGCAGAGAATATCTGAATACGATTATTGCCTCCGTCGCAAACATAGATATCTCCGTTAACCTCGTCGATAGCGAGATTGTACGGGTTGTTCAGCTGCCCATCCCCCCTGCCCGCGCCCCCTGCCTGGTTCACAAATGTACCGTCCAGCTTGTAGATGAGGATGCAGTGTCCGCTGAATTGAGTCACAAACACTCTGCCATCAAATATACAAATGCCTAATGGCTTGTTCATTTTGCCTGCGCCATGCGACTCTCCAAAGGCGAATAGGAATTTTCCCTCTTGGGAGAACACCTGTACTCGGTGGTTGGAGTGGTCAGCAATGTATATTTTAGAAGTCAGTCGGTCGACTGCTACCCCCCATGGGAAGTCCAGCTCTCCCTCACCACTCCCCTTATTGACTCGCGTTACAATAGGGTGGACCTTCTTCTTGTAATCAACTGTGCTCGCTTGCACGATAGAACCCTCGGCTACCCTTATCTTACCCAGATCCTTGATGCGGTCAATCAGCTGTTCACTACACACGAACTCCACGTTTCTATTCTGCATCTGCAGCTGCATGTTCTTGAGCTTTTCTTCAATCTTAGCAATCACATCTTGTTGCAGAGGCCGCAGGTCTGAGTAGTGTATGCTCTCCTCCACCAGTCTCCTTGTGTTCTCCAGCTCTACTCGCATGCCCTCCTGCGCCTTCACGCGCTCCTTGTACTGCTGAGAGATCCTATCGAGCTCCCGCAGCAGCTCCGCCTCTCTCGCTCGCACGCACTCGACAAGCGCGCCGAACTGCGTCTGGATTTCTGTCCGCGCCTGTTCTAAGTGGGCCAGGAAGTCTTCCGCCGTCTTGTCTATCTCAACTGGGTTGGCCATGCTACCACACCGCGATCAGCTGACTAAGGTATCATACACAGTATACTCGTAAGGTACCAGACATATATTATGACAAACAGTTTATAGGTATTAATAATCTATTCTACCATTTGTATTACAGTAGATTCTCGTTGTTAAGAACACGGAAAATGCAATTATCAGTTAAGGAGTACTTTGTTTAATTCCCCTAGTCTATACAATTAATGTAAGTAACTCTGGTTAATACAAATTTCCGGATAATACTAAAATATTTCCATGGCCCTCCCCTTGCCTTGTGTTCGTACTAACGAGATTATACAGCATATACCACAATAATCCCTGAGTGCGCTGCACTAGGAGTTGGGAGGAGATTCATTGCCAGAATGCCCGCCATCACTAAAATGCACCCGCTCTCCCTCCGAGAGCGAGCCCTCGCTGCTGGAGTCTGGCAGGCGGACGTACGTCCTCCTGGACAGCTCCTCCTCGCTGCTGCTGTTCATTAGCAGCTCAAATCTGCCGAAGTCTACAGAGATGCGGTACTGCTTCTGCTCCGCTAGAGTGGGGGTCAGCTGCTTCCAGACGGCGCTCTGGGACTTTGTGAGCACAAACAGCACCTCTATGCCGTATACATGACGGGAGATCTCCTTCTTAACTGCAGCGAATAGCGGGAAAGTAGCGCAGTAGAGCTTCTCTCTCGTACGAACGAATATGTCTAAGGTAGTGGGCAGACTGGAAGTAGAAGCGAATATGTCAGCGGAAATGGCGTTTTCAATTTTGCAACTAATTTTAATTTGAGTTCTCGACTGGCTCCAGAGGGGGGAGATAGGAGCTTTGGCCTGGGTGGGACGAGGGACAGAGTTTGGCATTCTGAAGAGAGAGTACTTAGAAGACGGCCTCCTATGACTGGAATTAGTCTGAGACAGAGTGAATAATCGTATCTCTTCGAATCTTGAATTGATTCTATCATCATTGTAGCTGCGAGCTACCTGCTGGAGAGACGGCAGCTTGTTCGAGATCAGCTGCTTTAGGCTCTGGTTGTTCCTTACGAGCAGGGAGAGCAAGCGAAAGAGCGAGTAGCTACCATTTGCATCTGGGTTAATGGAATGTTGGGACAAGAGACTGAAGATGTAATCCCAGTTGACGAGATCGACAATTCTCTCTCTGAGAGACGAGTAGCCAGATAGAGATACCAAGAGCTCTGAGAATACAAATGGGATGTTTCTCAAAGTCCAATCTTTAAAAATCTCAGAATCTATCACGAGCCCAGCAGACCGCTCAGAGTTCTGTGAGATGGCGATCATAAACACAACTACGTGGCTCTGTATCTTGGAACTTGTCGACTCGCGGAACAAAGACACGATCCAATGCAGGAGGTCAGGGGATAGGACGAACTTGTAAAATGTTTCACACTTCTCGACTACTGTCAATATTTGGAAATGCACCATCTTAAATTCGAACAAGAGATCTACCTGAGTGAGTTTGTGTAGCATCTGACTCAGGCAAATGCGCACGCTGTGGCCTTGGTTTCCAGAGCTGACTATTCGGAGGACATCGTTAAGCAGTTTCTGCACATCTCTGCTTTGGTGAGATTTGGCGATGCAATTGCCTAGCTCAGTCCAGTCTTGCACTTCTAAATACTTATCGTCGCTACTGCCGACCAAACTGCTCTGTACTTCCTCTAGCGCAGAGAGGCTGTAAGGTTCTTGGACAGCCAGGGTCTGACAGGCGAGACGGAACCTGGCTACAGACTGTGTGCAGTCAGCGGGCCCAGACTGCAACCCAATGTCTAGCAGCAGCGAATCTAGAATGAGCTGTCCCGAACCGTACAAGTCAACTGAATACATTGGGATTCCTTCATGCAGCTCGCTGCTTGAGGGGGAATCTTCTACCGCGATCAACAGCATGTCTCCTCTGGTGAGCTCCCATAGCTTGTCCCCAGATGAGGTCTCTGAGGTGACGTCGCCATTAACTGGTGCGAACCCCCGCAAGCAGCAAGGAATAGCCTGTGCGCTCAGCGACAGGAACTCCTCGCTCATCAGGTACACACATTGGTTGTTGACCCACTCTACGTCCCCGTAATCTAAGAAGTAGATCTCGTAAGTGAATTCGGGAGAGACGGTGACAACCTTCCCGCGATACAGCTTGCCGTCTACAGAGAGTCTTGCGGCACACAACTGTCCCACCTCTAACATATGCGGGTTGTGCTTGGGGAGAGAAATAGCATTCAATGCAGTGTTGAGTTCGTTTAGCTGGTTAAAGTCTGCGCACTTCTGAGCATAAAAGAGATTCGGAGTTTCCACAGCTGAAACGTAGACTGCTACATCAGATTGTGACTGTAAAGCTGCGTAGGAAATTTCAGTAGAGGTGTTAGTGTTTGGGGCAACCCCTAACTGCTGTAGATGGTTCGGGTTCGAAATCGCGAATCCTTTTTTGATGAAGTGCTGCGGGTAAGAAACACTGCATCCCGTGAGCTGCAGAGACTGCAGGGAATACACGTTCTCAAGGAGGTCTAGGAAGAGAATGCCGTTAAAATTTAAAGCTATCCTGGCTGTGAATGTTTTCCCCTGTAAGCAGCGAGCGGCCCATTCACAAGACTGAGGCGACCAGTCCATATCCTTGTCTACCGGCTTAACGAGACAACACACGGCCTCCACAACCTGTCTGGGCACCTGGAAGAGGTGGTTGGGCAGGGGCAGCAGCTGATTAGCGTAGACAACCTTCAACTCGCCTGTATCGATACAGCGAACTTCAACCTTTTCGCGATGGAAGAAGATCAGCTGATCTAGTTCCCTGCTGAACTTGAGGACTTGCACGCGGTAGAACAGATTGTCACTGGGGTCGTACAGAGCGTAGTACTGGCCCAGTTTGGGAACGCACATGTGGTCCTTTGTGTGCCAAACGGAGCTGAAAGTCTGGATCTCGCGATTTAGAGTCAAAGCCTGAGAGGCGCTGAAGCGGGGACATATGACGTCACCTAGCCTCTCTGGATAATGCTCTAGGATCCGGACCCATATCTGGCTGGGGCTGGACACGTGGGAGATGAGGATACGAACAGAACCGCCCTGGGGCGTGTCTGGGAATGAAATCAGTTCGGTTTGTTCGAGAGAGGAGCTGACAGACCTGCTGGGAGAATCGGCAGCAGGAATTCTGTGAAGGAAGCTGCAGGACGGGTCGGGACACTCCCCGAAAGATTTGAAATAATAACAGAGGTCGCCTTGCTTTGAGAACTTGATTGTTTCGCGAATCTTTGTAAGTTGAGTGGAAACTTCAGCGGGAATGTTATACCCCAGGCGAGTGTGGAAATTAAACAAATAAGATATTTTGTTCCCCAGCTCCTTGGTGAGGAATATAATAGACTTGCAGGAAGAAACTAGTCCTTTGTTGAAACTCTCGGTTAGAAGACGGAACCTACTTCTGAACACTTTCTTCGTGCTGCCTGCACTCGGGAATTCTAAGTGTATAAGTGTGGATACCTGCAGATAGGACAGGTTTATAGAAAATCTTTCAATAGCGTCATCGAATAGAATTAGAATGTCAGGTTTCCCATTCGCCTCCTCTTGCTTCGACTCCCAATCATTCAACAGTTGCAATGTCTCCTTTGAAGACTCAACGTTCTGACTCAAGACGTGAAACGTCCACTCGTTGTTGGCGAGGATTCGGGAGAGGTCGGCGAGTGATGACAAGTTTGACAAGCAAATGACAGTTCTATGCGAGCTATTAGTCTGCAAGTACTCTGCCAGTTTATCCAGCTTGTCACTCAGCTTACAGTTGACCAGCTGCTGGGACAGGCCTTGGAACACGCTGGTCTCTATCGGACAGGTGATGAGTGTGAGTCTGTCAATGGTGTAGGCGCGCATGAGGCTGAGAATAGCAGGCGAGTAGGCAGCTGAGAAGATCAGGATCTGAGGACGGACTCGATTCTTAAGGCTCGTGTCCTCCTGTAAGAACGCGGCGTATTTCCGCATAAACAGCTTCAGCTCGGGCTCGTAGTTGGCGACTAGCGAGTCTGCATTGTCGAACACCACGTGGCAGAGTCTGGAGAGAGAGAGCACGTTTGTCGCCAGCAGGCGGAGAGCGGAGCAGGGCGTGCACACGAGGAAGTCTGCCCCGGAGCCCAGACAGTCAACAGCCGAGGCCTCGTAGCCCTGGTAAGCGACCGCGCAGAGATTCACCTTGCTACGGTCCTTCCAAGATATGACGTTTCGACAGACCATATGCACGTAATCTGCTTCGCGCGTGGAGCCGCAGAGCACGAGTATAACCGGGCCGGACAGGGCCTGGAGATGTGCGTAGCTGCCGGGGGACACGAGGAAGCGGTGCAGGAGCGGGAGCAGGTAGGCCAACGTCTTCCCGGACTGCGGAGGCGAGATGCAGAGCAGGTCTCTGCCCGATAGGATGATAGGCCAGGCGTGGGACTGGGCGATAGTGGGGCCTGGGAAGGAGAGAGAGGTCAGCTGATTAACAAAGGCGTCTGAGAAGCACTGAGAGGGGAACAGGACCATAGGGGGGCAGTTCTGTCCCTGGATGAAGGCTTGAGGGTGATAAGCACTGTGGTAGGCTCTGAAAGCAGACACCTGTGAGACAGTGGAGACAGCGGTGGACTTGCTGAGCATGCTGCGCGCCTCCTGAGTGCTCACTGACTCTACCTCCGTGCTCTCCATCAGACAGGGCAGTCCCGTGTACTCCTCTGCCAGCCCCGCGGCTATCAGCAGAGACCCTACAGACTCGCCCAGGCCGCCACTCTCTGAGTAGGAACAGGACACAAAGGCCACAGTGCCCACGTAGCCCTTAACCTCTGCCCGTACCACTGGGTGAGAGGGGAGGTCGAAATGAGAGATCCCCAGCAGCTCGTCCACCCTACTCCCCCACTGCTCGCGCAGGAGAGGACAGGACTCGATCTTCTCAGGTACCCTGGTCCCGTAGAGGCCGTACCTCTTGGCCAGAGGCCGGATCTCCTTGAATAGGTCTGGCATTTCGAGAATCTCCTCCATCCCAATGGTGCGTGAGACTCCGTAGTCGAGAAAGAACACTTCCACGAGGTAGTCGAGCTTGCGTCTGAGGCGTCTGCGGCACTGGCCGCGGGCCCAGATGGAATCCAGCAAGGCGATGCAGTGTCCGTTTGTCTGAAATAACTCAAGCAGCACGGCCTCTGGGGACAGAGCGTATATGGTTACGCGCTCCGTGAGGTCCTGGTGCAGAGATAGCATCTGTCCGCCGCTCCGACTCTCCAGGGCCCAGAACACCCCCGGATACACAAAGTGCAGGGGAATCAGTTCTAAACTGTCTGTGGCCATCTATATATGGACAAATGGCGTTATGTTGAGTAGTCAATGTTAGTAAATAAATAAATACTATTTAGATCCAATAACTGATTCGGTACAATACTTAGCTGATTAATCATATCGATAATTTACAATCAAATTACTCGTTCAAGTGCTTCGAATTTGTTCAATCCCCTAATCACAGATGATTTGAATATAGTAGCGTGTTTGGGAGCAAACACAGCCTAGAACATCTTGTGAGGATACATCGTAACGGGGGTGGGGCTGTCCAGGTAATCTGGCTTTGATAAGCCTAAATCATACACGCCCATGGACTGCTGCGAGAGGCCCGAGAGAGGCAGGTCCGTCTCCATCATTGACATAGCACTCGACTTGGAATCGCCTTTCAGAGACTGGCTGTTATCCTCGTCCTCTTGCGAAGAGAAGGTGCCCATTAGAACGGTCCACTCGGACAGCTTCCGGTCCTGGGGAAGTGCCTGGTTTGCTAAGCGGCTGGGTTGCAGGGGCATGGCTCTCTTGTCCGGAAGGGGGGGAGGCGCCGGCGCCGGAACCTGTGGGGGCTCCGACTTCTTGAAGAACTGTAGGTATATCTCGTGCGGGATATTCCGCTTTATAGTGGCGTGTAGGTCGCGTTTGATGAGAGCGAGCGTGTTGGACCGTTTTAAATAATCCTCTGGGTTAATCGCGTGTAGGAGATTGTGCTCTATCTCTTTGAAAGGGATCTCTTGTACCACACGATCTTGGCAGGGGGCTTTGTTCTGAGATTGGTTGTTGCCCAAAACAGTTTGGCGCAGGGTAGAGAGCTGTAGGGGATCGCATTCAGGAGTGACTGACTTGGAAATGTCCATCTGACTGTGCTCTTGGTTCTGCGCTGACAAGTCCAGAGACTGCAAGTTATTCTGGTTAATTACGCGGAAAATCATAGAGGAGTCTTCTTGGTCCATCATATTAACATTGTTTGACGTCAGAGGCACGCGAGATACAGTTTTTGACACCTTGGCCAAGTTGAATATTCCAGCTTGCGTCGTGATTCTGTTCCTGGTGATCATGGTTACTTCTTTCTCTGGTTCTTCTCTGTGTTTACGAAGCTGTGAGTTAGTGTCAACTTTTGACAGTACAAGGGAATGTTTACTGTTGTTTATAAATTTCGAATCCCTTTCAGTAGAATGTTTAGTTGATTTTTTTGGGACAGGTCGGTTCTTACGTTGCGGTTTCACGAAGCTATTTGATCTAATTGAGGACATGGAGACTATACTATACTATTGAGCATATCGCCTAAATGGACACATTGTTAATGTTTCACGTATGTTGTAGACTTGTAGTTAGACATATAAATATGACAGCATTTAAAAGCAATTCTTACGCGGGGTACATCTTACACAATTGATAAGTGAGTATTTTACTTATTTTAGCCTATAAATGAATTCAAATAGAGAAGATGAATCGGAATTGAACGTAATTGAAATAAACAAGCCCAGATGGAACCAAAAGACTTTCCTGGGTCGATTTAGACATTTTGTTGAGCTGACTCACCCCAAACACATGTTCCACTCGTCTGAGACGCTCGACTTAGCTCACAAACATATCTCCAACTATAAATCCGGGAACCGCAGCGCCTTTCAACAGCTGAGCGTCCAAGAGCAGTGGAGAATCAAGTACATTTACGACAGTGCGTTCCACCCAGACTCTGGCGACAAGATGCTACTGCCCTTCAGGATGTGTGCCCAGATCCCTTCCTCAGTCCTAATAGTAGCCGGTATCCTAACATACCATCACACCTTCGCAGGTGTGCTCTTCTGGCAATGGTTCAACCAGTCCTTCAACGCTACACTCAACTACACGAACAGAAACGCCACCTCTAAAGTTACCAACCGGCACATACTCACTGCATACACGTCAGCCACCACTGGAGCTGTGGCTGTGTCCGTCCTGCTGAACAGAATGGTCACCACCACTAACTCTCTCTCCGGGAGACTGATCCCCTTATTCGCAATTGCTATGGCGAATGCAATAAACATTCCTTTGATGCGACAGAACGAGATAAGAGAGGGGGTGAGAGTATCTACGGATGAAGGGATTTTCTGCGGAAATTCAAGGCGAGCAGCGATTCTAGGAATATTTCAGACATTTCTGGGCCGATTGGTATTCGCTTCTCCCTCCTTCATTTTAGTTCCCATCGTGTATACACGGTTAATCAAGCATTTCCCCATTTTCTACAAAAAAAAGTACCTCTCAATTCTGGTTCAAGGCTTGATCACTGGCATATTATACTTCCCTTCTATCCCGTTGGGGTGTAGCCTCTTTCCGCAGAAATCTCGCCTTTCTGTGGACTTACTTGAGCCAGCTCTCAAGACAAGCACACATCTACAGCACCCTGATACCAAGTTTGTGTATTTCAATAAGGGGTTGTGATATATAGTATATGTAGGCTGTACACTGATTAGTATATATCATTTGTTATAAATTCTTGGGACTATACTGAGTTATATCATGTATGTACATTCTTATGAAATCAAATTATTAATTGATTGGCTCATGACCCTTTTCTAAAAACCCACAAGAAAGGAGCATGCTATAGAGATTATTTCTAACCGGTCTAATCATGAATCTTAGACAATAGTGAGAAATGTCTTTTCCATCCGATTCCGACCGCAAATGCACTGCGTTTCCTAAGATCAAGGAGGTGAGGGCCTACATCAAAGACGCCCAAAAGGGGGACACGGTGGGACAGGGGGGAGACTGTCACGATGTGCCAACTGGCCACTGGATATCTGGGAGCGCCCCCCACATGCCAATCACTAACCCCATGTCCTGCTTTGAGTTGTACGAGGGGAATCGAACTTCCTGGGGCATCAACGCGCTGGGGTCTCTTGTCGTGGAGGTGGAGACGACAGAGGGAGACAAAGGGGTCGGGGTGAGTATAGGGGGCGCGCCGGGGTGCTACATTGTGGAGAACCACTTGTCCAGGTTCATAGAGGGACAGAACCCGGCCGACATCGAGTTGATGTGGGATCAGATGTACAGAGCGACCATCAACTACGGGAGAAAGGGCCTGCCCTTACAAGCCATCAGCGCAGTGGACCTCGCTCTGTGGGACCTGCTGGGACACTTGCGGAGAGAGCCGGTGTACCAGATGCTGGGGGGCAGGACCAAGCCCTTCCTCCCGGTCTACGCCACCACGTGTGACGCTCTGCAGGCGAAGAAGTTAGGGTTCGTAGGCGCTAAGATACCCTGTGCTTACGGGCCCAGCGCGGGGGACGAGGGCCTGAAGAAGAACGTGTACAAACTCAGAGCGACCAGGCACCAGGTACCTAGCTGCTCAGTCTGCAGAAAGCTATATCATGACTTTATAGGTGGGGCCAGACTTCCCTCTGATGCTGGACTGCTACATGGCTCTGACACTGCCATACGCCGTAAGACTGGCTAAGGAGCTGACAGCTCTCAAGTTCAAGTGGATAGAGGAGGCTCTGCCACCTGACGACTACCAGGGCTACAGGGAGCTCAGGGAGGTATGCAGGTAAGCTGTTAATACTCGTGACGTAATATAAATAGTGTAATGATTCGAGCAGTAAATAATAATACAATGTAAATAAGTGTCAATGGGCATAACGTACAGCTTCACGGTCTCTGCGAGCCAGTAGCAGAGGTGGCTTTAGCGGGTACGAGAGACACGCCCTTGGCTAGGGTGAGGTCACCCCCCTGCTCATAGTTAGTCTCCGTTAGCACAGTGGCAGTGACAGGCAGCAGTAGACTGTTGACCTCTGAGACTATCTCCAGACTGTGTTGCACCCGTCCCTGTCCCCTGTCCCCTGTCACGCCCACGGGCATCGCGTATATCTCTATTCGGAAGGAGGCGCTCATGCCAGCAGCGATCGGATGGGGCGTGTAGGAGGCCTTCAAGCCGGTGGAAGGGGGCGGCGGCTTTATTTTAAACCTGTGGGAGATAGTGTAGCGGGATAGAGTTTGTATTCGGGAAAAGGTTACCTAGTGCTCGTTGTTCCGGTGTTCTTCACTTGAAGAGTGTAAGAATACGTGCAACCTTCCCTTAGGATTCCAAAGTCTACTTCTGTCTCTAGGAGACTGATCCCCTGTTTCAGGCTCTTGCATAGCGGCATAGAGAGAGAGGCGGTGTTCGTCTGTCGCTTGGTTTCGTCTAGCTGCTCGCATTGCTTGTCTCCGGGTCTCAGCGTCTACGTCAGAAACGCACAATAAACATAACACTTACAATAGGTTCAAATAAGATAATCAAATCGTAGCTGGCACTGACAAAAATTCCCATGAATTACCAGTTCCACTTTATAGTTGGGGACCAACAGTACTAGCCATACTTTTACAGCATGCTAATTGCTAAGAACTAAGGAGACTTACTTCAACTATCAAATTCCTGAGTTAGTAACCATGACCCAACATGTAACTTCGATAAAAATGAATTCCAACATTCCTACACGAAATGTGACCAGAACCATGACAAGTCTATATTAGGATGCATATAAATACCAGAAAGCCGTAGAACACATATTTTCTCTTCTCTATGGAACTCCTGCTTGATTCTATCATCCCCGATAAGAGGGTTGAGTTCAGAAAGATGGACCAAGACCCCGCGTCAGCTCCCGAACTGGTGAAAGAGACATACAGGAAGATGCACGCGCACCAGACAGTAGAGTTCAGGAAAGCAATGCTAGAAAAGTGGACCAAGTTCGTTTATGCTGAAATGACGGTGATGGAGGCCCTGGAGCAACTCAACAATTTGATAGACGAGAGCGACCCTGACTTCGTAGGGCTCCCCAACAGCTACCACGCATTCCAAACGGCAGAGCTGTTGCGACGCAGCTATCCAGAGCTTGACTGGCTCCATTTGGTGGGACTGGTCCATGACACGGGCAAGGTAATGGGACTAGTGGACCCTGGCATGGAGCAGTGGAGTCTCGTGGGAGACACCTTCCCAGTCGGGTGCGAGCCCCAAGAGTCAATTGTGTTCAGCCATCTGGGATTCCCCGAGAACCCGGACACCAAGGACCCCCGTTACAACACCAAGCTAGGCATGTACGCGGAGAAGTGCGGACTGGAGAATGTGATGATGTCATGGGGACACGACGAGTATCTGTACAGAGTGCTAAAGAACCACGCAGGCATGACACTACCGGAAGAAGCACTGTTCATAATTCGGTACCACTCCTTCTACCCGCTCCACCACCGAGACGACTACCAGTACCTGCTGAGCGACGCGGACAGAGAGAAGGTGAAGTGGGTGAAGCTGTTCCAGAAGTTCGATCTCTACAGCAAGGACGAGTCCGCGCTCCCGGACATGCAACAACTCAAGGAGTATTACCAGAAGCTGGTAGACAAGTACATCCCTGGAAAGATAAAGTTCTAACAGCTATGGTCCCTTACTAATTAGGCCTACCTACGAATAATAACATTGAATTGAATAAATAAGAATCTTGATAGCTCACCTTGAGAGAGTTGGGCAGTCGAACCGGGGCCGTCCTGGGTATGCCGGCCACGTTGTAGAACAGATACTCCGGTATCGGCGTGCCTGTGTCTGGGCCGACGCCCAGTGTGGCCGGCTTTAGGGGGCGAGCTGCCGGCCCCCCCTGGACCTGCTTAGAGGGGGATTGCGCGGGGCTGTCCTCCGTGGTAGCTATACTGGGGTCGGCAGAGGCGGTCGCGTGGGGAGAGGGGTTCCCGGGGCGGTCCCGGCTGAGAGAGACACTGGAGCCGGAGTGCTCAGGGAGAATGATAGTGGTGCTGGCATAAACCGCGGTCAGAGCCCCGGTGTCCTGCGATAGTTCGGAGAGACGGGGGTTGATCAGTCTCTCCGATTTCCCGTCGGGGGCGGCTGGGGGCGCCTCCTCGGAGGCTGCTGGCCGCCGCATGCCCACGGGGAGCTCCTGTGTGAGACGCCGCATGTCGGGCGGCGCAGACCGCTCCTCCAGGAGGAACTGGTGTCCGCTCTCACTCGCGAAGTAGCCCGGGATGTCTCTGTCGCGAAGCGCTACGAGGTTAGCCTGGAAGTTCTCCAGCTCGGCTCTGTCGGTCGCTACTCGCTCCGGCCGCCTCTCAGCCGGGGGCTGTCCCTTCTCCGGAGGGGGCGGCGCTAGAACGGTGTCTCTGTACTCCTGTATGACCACGTCGTTATCCTCGGCGTGCGAGGCGAAGAGACTGAACAGGTCCTGTGTCTGCTCCAGCACCGAGTCCGTGCGGAGCTCCAGAGGCGAGAACAGCTCCTTCTCCCGCTTGATCTCCTCCCACCACCGATTCACCCCCTCCAGACTCGACACGAATGTCTCTATCGCACTCCGCCCTATCGGTCTGTGTTCCAGCAGCTCTCTGCGCCTGAAAGCGCGAGGGACCGGTCTCTTGTTCGTCATTCCACCCGAGCTCCCTATCTGGAGGCCGCGGCCCACGCTGGCGCCGAACACCCCGCTCTTGCTCCTGTACCTGTTCAGGTCGAGAGGGAAGTAGTACTGGGTCCTCAGGTGCACAGGGACTATGTCGGCCTCTGTGTAGGGGAGGTGTGAGCTCTCGTGGGAGGGCGTTTCTATGGGGCTTACAGCGGAATGTATGATTACGTTAGAGTCCCCTGGGAGGGCATGTGACTGGAGTAGCACTCCCTCTCTCTGCTTCCAGCGCGCTATCTCCTGTCCCGCGTATTCCCTGCTCAGCAGCTCCAGGCCAGACCCGTCCCGAGACAGCACAAACATTCTCGGAGCGAGCTCCCCTGACTCCTCGCCTCCCTTTTTCTGCTCATAGGTCTCAAACTGTTCGTTGATTGCGTGTGCCCTCCCACTGAGCAAGTGCTTATAACTGATCCAGTCTCCCCTGCCGCTCAGACTCAGCTCCACCTGGCTGGCACAGGACAGGCTTAGGGACAACCTGCCCTCTTGTGAGAATATACTGGTGACATCATCACTCGATACTGAATAAGTCCCTTTCCTATCAGCTGTGATCTCATTCCCTTCGAGTATTGTGATAACGGCTTGTCCGCTGGAAGGTGTGGAAAAGCGCACTTTTGCATAGCCAGGGCACTCGATCTGGATGGAGGGCTGCGTGTTGCTGGAAGTTATTCTGGTTCCATCCGAGAACTGTACTATTCGCGTGCCGTCCTTCCTAATCACGGCCAGCACCTGGTCCTCCCGGGTGACCATCTCCTCCCCGCTGACCGGGTCCGTCTGCCAGCACTTAAGCAGAGGCTCTTTGTAGAGGCAGGAGCAGAACTTGTTGAGAGACAGCTTGTCAGTCGAGGCATCCAGCTCCTGTCCCTCTCTCCCGGACTCGTTCTCGCCTCTGTCTCCGTTCTCACTCTCCGCAGCCCACCTGTACACGTGTCTCTGTCCCTCTCTGTCTGTGTACATCCACTGTTTGTCTGCGAGAGAGAACTCCGTGTCCGCAGCGCCAACGAGGGAGAGGAGACAGCTGTCCTGTGGGTGTGTCGCGAGAGCCGCGAGATCGGGGGTCTCTCTGGCCAGCAGCTCCAGCTCCCCCTCCGACAGAGACCGGGCGCTAGACCCGTCTGCCCACAGCAGCTACACATACACTGATTAACAACGAGCTACTTAGTTAGCTAGTTAGCTATTCAGCTAGTTATGCTAGTTAGATAGCTAGTGAGCTAATTAACTAGTTAGCTAGTTAGCTTAGCTAGTTGCTAGTTGCTAGTTAGCTAGTTAGCAGGCCAGGCGCTACCTGAGCACTGGAGTCCTTCATGAGCCTGATGACGGTCCCGTCCTCAAGATAGGACCTGCTCGCCTCCAGAGCTGCGGGGTAGAGTCTCAGATTGTCGCAGGGCTGTGTGGCAGAGGGGGCGTTGGGGTAGCACTGTGTCACGCGTAGAGATCCGTCTGAGCCATCTCGGAGCGTGACGTCACTCGACAGGTCTACCTATTTGGAGCTGATAACGCAGTTCTATTTCGAGATAAATCTAAATACAGACCAGACATAGTCCAATCTATTATTAATTAACTGAAACTTGATATGCGCACGAACTGAGCTAATATTTAAGGATTCTGGACAGCGTTATTCCAATGCAATATGGCAGTAGCTAATGTTCCGGATAGCGTAGACACACTGACTAGGGTGACGGCGGGGGAGGGGGCCGGGGGGTACAGGAGAGACCTGTTGACGGAGAACCTCTCGGAGAGAGACGAGCTGTTCCTCATATGCTCGCGCTGCAGTGGGATTATCAGGGATGCGTGCACTGTGTCCAGTGGCGAACTGGTATGCGCGGGCTGTACGAACAAGGAAGAGCAGTCGCTACCGAACACACAAGTGCGAAAAACCGTATCAGAACTGAAGAGCAGATGTCCCCTGAGCGAGAGCGGGTGTGAGTGGTCCGGGGAACTCAAGGGCTGCGAGACACACCTACAGACTTGTCCCTATATACAAGTCAGCTGTGAACTCGGGTGCGGCGCGGTCATGCCTCGAGAAGAGGAGCAGGCTCACATGAATGAGTGCGTGCTGCGAACCATCACCTGTGAGCACTGCTCTGTGGCGTGCGTCGCGCGGGAGTTCAACGAGCACGCGGGCATGTGTGCCAAAGCGCTGGTCGAGTGCGACCTCGGATGCGGACAGCGCGTGCGGCGGGAGCACGTGGGGGAGCATCTGCAGAGCGAGTGCGAGGAGGGGGAGGTGAGCTGTCCGTACGAGAGGTACGGGTGCGGCGTTGGGGAGATAACCAGGAGAGAACTGAGGCCGCACCTGAGTGAGGCCAGAGAGGGACACACGGACCTGAGAATGAAGGCGCTGGAAGACCAGATTCTGACTCAGAACACACACATTGAGTACCTCACCAACAAGGTGGTGGCGCTAGAAAACTACACGCACTTGATATCCCACAGACTGGACAGGAAAGGAACGCTGAACTGGGAGATCACGAACATGGTCGCTAATTTGAATTTCCAAACAATAATCCTCAAGGTGCCGAGCTCTCCGTGCCTGTCGGTGGCTGGGTACCAGCTCAAGTGCGGCTGGTGGCTGGAGGGGGACCTCCTCTCTGTGGACCTGTACACAATGGTGGGGGAAGAGGACGAAGCGCTGGACTGGCCATTCAAAGCCAACTGCGTGACTCGCTTCATCTGTGACAGCGACCCCGCTAACCGGTCCCTGGAGGTGAGGACGACCGGCGTGGAGGTCCGACGGAAGCTGCCGACTACGCTGTCCATGAAGGGCGCCAGGATAGCCTCAGTGAACAAGGGTCTGCTGCTCACTCGCGGGTTCATGCGGAGAGAGAGTCTCAGGCTCGAAATAAGCCTCAAGTCTCTTAATAATATTTAGATATGTACTTTATGAGTGTACCTAATACTATTCAATTAAACATGTCTGACCTTAGAGGAGCAGGTGACCTGCAGGCCGTGCTCAGTGGAGGCGAACAGGGTCTGATACTTGTTCTCCCTCCTGAACTTCAGCACCCTCTCCTCTCTCACCCGCTCCACCTCTCTCTTCTTGCGCTCCCTCTCCTCTGTCAGCAGCCGATGCTGCTCCACAGCCAGCTGGTCGTCCGTCTTCTTGCCGCGAGCCTTGCCTCCCACTTTGGAGTCTGACGTCATAGGGGGCAGCGGGGAGGGGGTCCTGTCGTGTTCCTCCTCCCGCCCCCGGGTCTCACTTCCCTCCACCATCTGTCTCGGCAGCTGCAGACCCCCCAGCTTGCCGTAGGGGCTGAGGGAGAGCCGCACTCCCGAGGGGAGACGCACCCTGTAAGTGGCGTAGAGGACAGGGGCAGGGGGCTCTGGCACTGTCGCTGGCTTTATGACGTCATTATCGCTATCCCTGGGGCCCGGGGCGGGGCTGCTCGCGCTGTCGATGAGTAGGCTGATGCCGGCGGATAGGCCGGACTGGTGGGAGTACTGCATCGTGACGGAGTCGAGGGGACTGGAGTAGAAGGACCGCTTATCGGCGCTGAGGAACTCTCTGTCGCTGAGCTCCGCCTTGGCGCCGGTGCCGCTGCCCGCATACCACTCGTCCCCCGCGTCGTAGCCCGAGAGCAGCAGCAGCTTGGGCTCTATGTCGGACCGCTGAGCCGCGAGCAGGTCCTCCCGGCTGCCGGAGGCGTCCCGCTCCCGGATCCTGTCGACCGAGGGGCTGCTCACGCGGGAGCTGCTCTTAAGCCGGGAGGTTCTAGAGTTCCTAGCCACCGTCTTGCTGTGAGAGGAGCCCCTCCCCTCCTTCCCCTTGTCTCTCTCTCCGGAGACGGCGGAGAGCTGCGTGAGGGACGCCTGCGAGGGGGTGGGGGTCAGGTCCTGCGCGCCCAGCAGCTTCTCCCGGTCGCAGCTGTTCAGCTGGCACACGCGCTCCACCAGCGGACCGATGCGGGCCTGCAGGAAGCGCTGGAACAGATAGAACCCGGTGGGTGTTAGAATCCGCGCGCTCCACTCGCTCTCTCTGAGCAGCGGATGCAGCAGGATGAGGAGCTTGTCGCTCTGCTTGTGGTACCTGGTGAGACAGGTGGGGTACCCCCGCTCAGGGGACAGGGCCTCTTGGACTCTCTGAGATATTACGTCACGACTCAATGGCTCTGACCACTGGAGGTTGGCAATAGCAGGTGTCAACCGATTGATAAACTCCTGTCTGTCTTTGTCGGGGTACGGGTCATCGAACAGCTGGGGAGACCGAGAATCCATCATTTCCGCGAAAGATAGCAGGACGAGTAGGGACTGGAGCTGGGCGGGCGGCAGGGGGGCGTGGGACTGGGTCGCCAATCTCTGCAGCTGTTGGTAGCGAGCCTCCGTCCGGTACCGCTCGTCTTGGTCCAGCTGTGGGAACCTCTTCAGCAGGTGAGACACTCTGAAGTTGTCCAGCATGCGCTTTTCAACACCTTGCTTGGCCAGCCCAGTGCCAGAGTGCTCGAGGAGACTGTCCCTCTCGCATATTGTGTCTCCCTCATAAATGACCGGGTAGCTCAGTGTCTTGTCTGGAACAGGTTCTGTCTCTACAAGTTGCTAATCAGAGCTCGCTCTACTAGTACCTGTAGAGTCCTACCTTTGGTGTCCCCAATGTTAGCTCTCCGTTTAATTCTATTCAAACTCTCTTGCACCGCTGGACTCGTCTCCTGTCCCATGTCTCCTACGCTCAGCACCTGCGTGACGTCACTCACGCACACCTGCTGCAGCAGAGACTCCATCAGGAGAGCCACGGAGCAGCACTGGTTGGGCACAGCCCCCAGCTGCTCTCTGTACAGCTGGTCTCCCTTACCTTCTATAAGACACGGGTTATAGCTTATAACAAATTAACACACAGGAGTATAACTAACCTCGCCTGGCCGCTCGGGTTATGTCTGCTAAGGAGAGAGAGTCTAAGTACTGTCTGTGTTGTCTCTTCTGGTCCCCCAGCTGGTATATGCGGGCCGCCACCTGGTCGAACAGTCCCTGCACTCTCTCCTGCTGCGGGTCCTCTCTGAACTCGACCAGCAGCAGCCCTGTGTCCCTCACGCCGCAGTCCCTGCCCGTCTCCAGCACCCGCTCCGCGGCTCTCCAGAGCTCTCTCAGACTCGCCTCTGGAAACTTATAACTCACAGCTTATAATATGCACTAGAATGCTCACCGGTCTTATTCCTTTTCTCCCTCTCTTCCTCCTCCGAATCTCCGTGTTCCCCCCTCCCTGTCTGCACCCTCAGCAGACAGCTGGGGGCTGCTCCCACGCGCCCCATCTCTGCTATGACGTCAGCGCTCCTTATTCCGCTAAGCAGCAGGTACGCCTCGGGCCCGTTGGCAGGCTCGTCGTCTACGAAGGAGGTCTCTCCCACCTCCTCTCCTCGCTTACGCATCGTGCTCTCGGGCTTTGCGGGCATCGGTATTCCTTCCTCGGGCCCCGGCCCCTTTGCCCCCTTGGCCTGCTTTGCCCCCTTCTTCTTGCTGGGCGTGACGGCCCCGGACCCGGGCCTGCCCTCCCTGATGGCGTCCTGCTGTCGCCTGACCAGGTCCTCCTGTCTCAGCAGCAGCAAGCAGAACTTTATTGCTCTCGCCAGGGTGTCGGGCCCCACCCCCTCCTCAGAGCCGCTCTGGGACTTCACTAGGTCTGCCAGAGCCTCGGCCCCCGGGGGCTTGCTGCCCAGAGCCACCCCCGGGGAGGCGGCCCCTTTCCCCTTCCCCTTGCTGGCCTGGCTCTTGCTCACCGCCCCCGTCCCGCTCTCCAGCGCCTTCTTGAGCACCTCCTGCAGCGAGAGCGAGTAGAACCGCCGCCGTTGCTTGAACTCCCCGCCCGGGGCGCTCATCTGTCGGCCGAGCGCAGACACCAGCTCCTCGGCCCCCGCGTCCTCTCCCGCCACCACGGCGACGCACAGCCGCCAGCTGTCCGTGTCCAGCTGCTCCTGGATCAGCTGTTCGTCCCACCGCTGGCCGGCCCCGGGGCCCTTAGGCACCTCCTTTCCTTTCTTGGCCTTAGACATACCTTTATATCTATGACCTAATTAAAGAGGACGGGAGACATTCATTAGTTAGATTTACATATGATGGTAGCTTACGGATTCGACACTACTCATAATGCAATACATACATATGAGTTATATCATTCGCCTGAAGATAGAGTTCATTTGAGAGCTGCAGTTGTAACCGAACAGGTCTGTGAAGAAAGTGTCCACTGCGTAGAAGTCCCCATGAGACGTGAAGAAGTCCCGCATGTACTCCAGTTTCCACTTCCCCATCTGCTTGTAGCTGACCTCAACCACCGAGCTGTCCCGATAGAGTCGCGGGTTCTTCTCTCCCACGTAGAAGTTCTCATTCAGCATCGGGTTGGTCTTCTCGAACACCAAATAGTCCCCTGGCTTCAGGTACTCGTGGAAGTGCGCTATGATCTCATTCAGACCGACGTGCACGTCCTCTATCAGCAGCAGAGGCCGCGGCAGCTCGAGCAAAAAGGTTCGCGGGAACAGCTTCTTCACATTTCTAACATCCCCCTCTAAGAAGGTCACCCGCTCGGACACCAACTCGTCGACCGTTCTCTCCCGGAGAGACACGTCGCAGTCCAGCGAGTAGATCTGGCAGTCCGCGCCGAGCCCGCGGAGCGTGTCGTCCAGCCAGAGCGCGGAGGCCCCGCAGAAGGTGCCCAGCTCTATGACGCTCCTGGGCCGGAGCTCCTGCAGCAGCTGCGAGAGGACGGCGAGGTCTAGCGCGCTCTGCAGCATGGGGGAGCCCCGGTAGTTGCTGAGACACACCCCCTTAGCCAGCCCCTTCAACTGCGGGAGCTGGTAGTCGGAGATGTCTCTGCGAGTCCCGATCGGCTCGAACCTCTCGGGCATTGTGATTAGCCTGTTTCTGTGCCAGGCCAGCTCGCTCGCCGCCCTCTCGTAGTCGAACGCAGTCTGGTTCTCATAGGAGGGAATTGTAACTGGTCTGGCCAGAGCCGGAAGAGCAGCCAGGGCCCGTACTCGCAGCAGGTTACGTAGCATTCTACTGACCTAATTAGTGGCTAATACAGTAGATGTCGGATATAAGCACACCGGTTATAAGAACATATCGGATATAAGCACACTATGTTGGAAAACGGTTGCCATATACCATGTATAATCTATTTCGGTTATAAGAACATGTCGGTTATAAGCACATCAAGTCAGAGGCGGCGCGGCTTTTGGGGGCCCCCGGGTGATCGACCTACTAGTCCCCTTTGTCCAGGGCCCCTGAACAAGGGGGCCCCCTTTGTAATCGGTTGAGGGGCCCGCGGGTGAATCACCCGTGCGGGGTGCGGCCGCGCCGCCCATGCATCAAGTGCAGTTCCCGACAATGTGCTTATAACCGGCATCCACTGTATACGAATTCTATTGATCTAATTAGTGGCTAATAACCATATATTAAAAGTAAAGATATGTGCTTATAAAGTCCAGAGCACATGTGCCTTCAGTCCAAGTCTATACTTTTTCTCCCCAACCCGGTTATGGGCCATACGAATTCTATTGACCTAATTAGTGGCTATTATGCGGATTCTATTGACCTAATTAGTGGCTATTATACGAATTCTATTGACCTAATTAGTGGCTATTATGCGGATTAATTTATTGTAGACAGCAGGGACTGCTGGTGACCACGGGAGAGCACGAATACACGCGATACGGATTCAAACAGCTGCTCGACGCACCTGCGGCCTGTGACGTCATCCAGCCAGACGTTACCTGGATGGGCGGCATCACAGAAGCCAGGCGAGTTGTCTCGTTGGCCTCTGCTTACAACATTCCAGTGATACCACATGGCAGCTCGGTCTACGCATACCACCTGCAGATGGCTTTCTCCAACTGCCCCATGGCGGAGTACATAAATCTGAGCAAGGACGGGGACCAGATCGTGCCCTACTTCAGCGGGCTGTTCACGGACGAGCCGCTCCCCCAGCAGGGCCGCATCGAGCTGGATCCGGGGAGGGCGGGGTTCGGCGTCACTCTCAACAAAGCCGGACTTATGAGGCCGTATGCGAGGACACAGGACCAAGTGGAGTACCAGTTCAAAAGGAATGCAGAGTATTTGGATAGCTTCGCAGCGGACAGAGACCTGAAGCCGATCTACCCGTTATAGTAGCTCTGTTCGACAGATAGTCTTAGAAACAACTTATTATATTGTTTTAGTTAATTTAGTGTGAATCGCTTATAAGTGAATTATTACTTTTTCTTATACACCATGACTTGTTCCCCCGGCTTGCCCGCGCTCTTCCTGGCCCTGCTGCCCTCCCTGCGGACCCTGCTCTCCATCTCTCTGTCCGGCGCTAGCTCGTCTGGCGCAACGCCCCCCGAGCAGCCGGAGGCCGGGCACTGCGCGCCGGTCTTCTTAGCCTTGATGTGCGCCAGGATCGCCAGTCGCGAGTACACGTGTCCGCAGCGAGAGTTCCTCATGGGGCTCTTGAGCTGCTGCTGGGTGAGGGGACATATCGTGGAGACCTGGACCTGCGCGAGCAGGATGTCCGCGTCCAGTTCCTCCCTGTCCCCCTGCGGCCCATTCAGGTACTGCTGGAAGCTCGTCAGGTACCGGTGGGTACTGCTAGGCCCCGCACTCAGCTCGTCGAGCTTGTTCTGGTAGACTCGAGACAGGTCCACACTCTTGCTGCTGTGCTCCGAGTTGGGAATAGCCTCCTCCATAACGAAGGCTAGGGCCTCCTTCATTAGGCTTATTTCCGAGTCCAGGTTGGCCAGGTATTCATTGGTGGAGCCGAGCTGCTCCAAGTGTCCCTTGTCCACCTCCCCGGCCAGCTCGCCCAGCAGCTGAGCGCCGGTCTCTATCCGGTCCGCCAGGCCCGAGAGACAAGCGTCCACGGACTGCAGGCCGTCCAGCTGGATCTTGGAGGACCCAGGTAGCGACTGAGAGTAACTAATAGCCACTTTCTTATCTGTGCAACAAATACAGTGGATGCCGGTTATAAGCACATCGTCGGGAACTGCACTTAATGTGATATAACCGACATGTTCTTATAACCGACATAAATTATACAGGGTATATGGCAACCGTTTCCCAACATAGTGTGCTTATATCCGTTACGTTCTTATAACCGGTGTGCTTATATCCAACATCTACTGTTTAACAAACTAATTAGAAATAGGATTTCATATTTCCATCTAGACCTTATAAATAAATTTATATTTAATTGGATCATTGGGCAAAAGATAGTTTGACCCGACTAATTACGTTCTACTGTACTATTTATTCCCTTTTCCCTAAGTTAATTTAGTATACTATCCCGTGTTCTAACTTAAGTGATTGAGAAATTGGTTAGTATATTGTTTAATGTTATAATAATTACAATACAGAAAGTAATATTAATACAAATATAAGTTGGCTGGGGCCCTCAGGGTTGCAGCTGGTCCTGTCCATGGAGCTGAGCTGTGAGCGCACTTGGGACACCCTGTGTACCTTTTCACCCCAGCCGAGTAGCTGAGTTAATAGTTGAGTTATAGGGTTGAGGGAGTTGTTGCAGATTTTATGTCCACTCGAGTGCTAATGGAGAGGTGAAGAGAGAGAGAGAGACATCAGTTGAAGATTAAAATAATTATTAAATCCGGCGTATATATACTAATCGTGTTTGTCACAGGTGTTTGGGTCTGTCTCTGTAGACAGAGGTTGCAGGTGTTTAACTTGTAAGCTAATTAATTTCTACACTCAATATCCGCTGTGTATGTTCTGTACTTGCAGGGCTGAACACCTGTGACAGACACGAAAAGTATATATACCCCGGATTTAATATTTTTTTTACTCTTCAACTGATGATGTCTGATGTCTCGCTCTCTCGCTCTCACCTCGTTCCTCGTTCCATTATCGCTCAGAGGGTACCAAATTGGGTACCCTCGTGTCCATTGCAATTTGTTAGTGCTGCGCCCCTTTTCTCAACTGATTGGGATCCATAAGGTGTAGGGAGCAACTTGCGGAGGTTGCGAACTACGCTTTATGGTGAAACTTCAGTTGGGGAAAGGGGCGTCCGACAGTACTAGCGGTTATAAATTTGGGAGAGTATACTAACTTGGGTATATCTCATTTGTCATTCCATTGGGCTGGTGTTGTCCCCTGCTTCTTGGCTGGCTTTTGAACCTCAATGAGTGGCAATCGGCTTGCGGAGGCCGAGCGTTGCTTGTTGGGGGGAGATTCCAGTGATGAGTAGGGGGTCCGCCGGCACCGGCCCTTCGTTTGCATCTGAACTATGTGCGGTCTAGAAGTTCTCTCTCTCTCTCATTGCTGATGTGAAGTGATCTGATCATTTCATTCACCTGGAATTCTGGAAGTCTATGGAAGTTCTTCGCTCATAACTGATCAGCTCAATTGGTATGTTAGCTTCCAATTTAATTCCCGTTGTATGTATTTTACGCTGCCTCTAGTTATCATCATCTCTCTCTCTCTCTCTCTCATGCTGACGTGATGGGTGCTCATTTAGAAGTTCCTTAGAAGTCTTCGCTCTAACTCGTCAGCGCTCAGATCAGCTCAATTGGTAAGCTAGCCGTTGTTGGCCGTTGTAATTCCCGTTGTATATATATTTACGCTGCCTTCTAGTTATCCCTCTCGCCTCTAACCGATGGACTGATGTGACTGGTGCTCATTTAGAAGTTTTTCACTCACAACTTAGAAGACCTCTTTACCTCGTTCCATTATCGCTCAGAGGGTACCAAATTGGGTACCCTCATGTCCATTGCAATTTGTTAGTGCTGCGCCCCTTTTCTCAACTGATTGGGATCCATAAGGTGTAGGGAGCAACTTGCGGAGGTTGCGAACTACGCTTTATGGTGAAACTTGAGTTGGGGAAAGGGGCGTCCGACAATACTAGCGGTTATAAATTAGGGAGAGTATACTAACTTGGGTATATCTCACTATTCATTCCATTGGGCTGGTGTTGTCCCCTGCTTCTTGGCTGGCTTTTGAACCTCAATGAGTGGCAATCGGCTTGCGGAGGCCGAGCGTTGCTTGTTGGGGGGAGATTCCAGTGATGAGTAGGGGGTCCGCCTGCACCGGCCCTTCGTTTGCATCTTGAACTCTGTGCGGTCTAGAAGTTCTTTCACTGACAACTCTGGTGGAAAGGTACAGCAAAGTGCACTCACAGCTCAGCTCCATGGACAGGACCAGCTGCAACCCTGAGGGCCCACGAACTTATATTTGTATTAATATTACTTTCTGTATTGTAATTATTATAACATTAAACAATATATAACCAATTTCTCAATCACTTAGAAGTTAGAACACGGGATAGTATAGTGAATTAACCTAGGGACTAGGGAATAAATAGTACAGTAGAACGTAATTAGTCGGGTCAAACTATATTTTGCCCAATGATCCAATTAAGCAGAGTTGTGTATAGTCTCTCTTGGTCTTCGACTAGCAACGTAAGCTTACGTTGTAAAAGAATGTTAGGGGTGTTCAAAACTATTAAGCTATATAAGAGATTATTCCTTATAATTTGTGCAGTTATAACAAACTGATTAGTGCACTACACTGCAGGGTGCAAAAAGTAGATTTTAAGGGTAATCTGTATTGATATTCGGGCGTTCACGGTGAATCTCAGAATTGCATAATTTACTACTAGGAATACTCTAGATGAGATAGAGATTGACTTCTAAGATTTTTTTTTTCTTAATTTTCAATCAAGATGGTGTTTTTTAATAAAATAAGACGTCGACTTCCTTATATGGGCATGACATTTTTTCAAAAATTGTTGAATCTTTTCGAATTTTTGAACATATTATTATGAGACTATTTCCTCTCAGTAATAATTTTTATTTTATTTATTTTTGCAGAAGAAACGATGCTAAAGGGCATTTTTTCAAAATAATCATAAAACGCAGTCGTGCACTAAACTATCGTTATAAATGTTAGAAGAAAAATTTTTCAATTCTAGTTCAAGGGTCTGAGGATGTATCATGTGTTACCCCAGAGAAATTTTTTGACTTTCTGATTATTATTTTTGGTTTTATAAGCATTCTAAGGCTGCGGCCCACGAATTTTTCCGAATTTCAACATCAAAAGAGGTGATAAAATTCTACACTGCCATATATTGTTCCCAAAATTAAAAATTTCGGAATCTACAGGTCAAAATATACAGGTTCACGTCAAAAAGTTCAGGAATATGTCAAAAATTAGGAAATTAGGGGCATAGAAGAATATGAAGGGTATGCAAGTACTCGGTGATCATATATTACTGTGGGAAATTGGACAGCAGAATAATTCTGTTATTCTTCATAAAAATGCGCCAGCTTCTTATCTATGCGTAGCATTTGTTTTCAACACTTTTACAATATTATATCATGAGTTATGACCAATTTATGACTATGGTTTTGTCTGTTTTGTCATATTTTCACACCTCAAGGCCCTCAAATATACAATAATGTATTATATAAAACACCAATTTGGTAATACAAATATGGAAATAGCATTTGCGCACAAAATGAGACGTTACACAACACGATCCAATCATTATTCGATAAGTTATGGACTTTTGGGCCACAGAAGGGGGCAAAAAATCTGACATTTCACACCTGTTGATATTTCAGAAACGCTTTGAGATAAAATGATCATAGGCATTAGAAAATACTGTAAATACCTGACTTTCTATACGTTTATAATACATTTTAGGACTCTAGGTGTCACACTTTTCAACATGACCATATATGGTAATTTGATGTGCCCAATTTTGATGACGAATCAAATTTTGTAACTCTTGATCTCTGGACAGCAGAGACTAGCTCTAAAATTCTAGTCACATCATGATACTATTTCTTACTCATTGGATAAACTTTTGGGATTATATTATAATTCGAATGATGTGTTCTGATTTCAAATGCCCAAATATGGTGGTGTCAAAGTGGCAATATGTTAAAAAGCTGACAAAAATCCAACTTCTGATCCAAATGAGATAGAGCTTAGCTCTAAATTGGTAAAAATAGTCTAATTCAATTTCAAATGACATTATCTATTTTATGCAGTTTAGGAACTCCTTTTCCTCGCACTTTCATATTCTGGACTCAGCCACTTCGACACAAATTAATTAAATGCTAATTATGAAGGTGTAAAAAAAGACCATTTGGGCATATGGATGTAAAAAAGAGAATTTTTATTCTAGAAAGTCAAACTTTTTTTTAAAATGCTCAGTATATGTAGGCGCATGTTTTAAAAGCGGGCAGTTTTGGCAATATAATACAAAAAAATTGAATTAGTATACTTTTAATGAAAAATAGTGGGTTTTTTTTGACCAATTTCACAAAAATGACAATAACATAGAGTAGATTAAAGAAAAAGCATATTTCGGTTCGATTTAAAACATTGAGTATTGACTCAGGTATATTTTATAATTGACATGTTTCGCGCTAAAAACTAACATAAAAATTTTTTGTAAATATTTGGCTAGTATGGATTAGGCCTATATTGACATTGTCTAGTTCATAACTAAGGATATATACATAGTAGAACTCTAATATTTTCAGGGATATCTTAGATATATTAGTACTATCCAAAAACGCAATAAAAACATTAGGTCGTCGGGTGTCAAAATATCAGTACAGAGCACCCTTAATATAATTAAATACTTTATAATATACCTAATAGTGCCTCAGATAACACAGTCATCGCAAGAGTCAGAAGACCGTCGTGTCGTAATCTTCATCGGCAGAGATAAATACAGACGGACAGGTTTTATCAATCTACCTGTTGTTAGGAGTTGGTTCTGTTACAAATACTCAGAGCAGATCGGGCCGCGATTAATCGGTCACTTTACTCTTACAAGTCCCTTTATTATTAAATGCCTGATACAGCGAGGGGCAAGCTATAAAACAATCTCATAAAAACAACAAAATAAAATAAAGCATATAACTAACACACGATTAAAAGTTCAAAGGCTAAATAGACACAATCAGCTGAGGGCTGTGCTACACTTTCTTAGCGAAGCTACGGGTTGTGCTGTTGAACTTACTCTTGGTATTGGACACAATCTTCTTAAACTTGGACGGGAACACGATGAAGTAAATAACAACAAGAGCCAGCACGACCAGTAGGATCAGGAAGAGGAATGCGACCACAGCGCCCACGATAACCGGAGCCTCGTTAAGGTAGGCCGCGTAGACCCCGTCTCGATCCGCCGCGATTTTGGCGGTGGTGCCGTCAATGCTGGCGTCGATCTGTCTGAATGTGAACCCGGTCTCGCTGTTGGCGATGTACACGGCAGCCGTGGCGGAAGTGGAGACGCGGTTGAGCGTCAGGTCCAGAGTTACGTTCCTGTCCCCGGCGGCCCCGGAGCCCAGGCCCCCCACCTCCACGAAGGAACTGATGCTGAGCGAGCTGGGCGTATCCAGCATCGCGTTGGCCAGGTCCTGCGGCCAGATGGTCAGCGAGACCTGTGTGGAGTCCGCGAACGCGTTCTGCGGCACCACCAGCGCCGCGTCCATGAGCCTGATGCCGCCGCCGCGAGTCCCGATCATCATGTTGTTGATGCTCTGTCTAGTGACGTATATGACCCCCTTCTGGCTCCGGTTGGTGAAGTTGTTGTTGCGCGTGCACAGGTAGTAGTATATGCCGGCCGTGGTGACCTTGTAGAGCCCCAGGTCGTAGTAGGTGCCTGCGTCGTCCAGCTCGGACATCTCTCCGCGCAGCTGTAGGTTGTGCAGCGTGGCCAGGTAGTCCGCCAGCTCCGTGGATACGTTCAGGAGCGTGCTGTCCTGGATGGACCGGGGATAGCTGCTCGACCATACGCCGTAACGCATGCCGTAGCCCACCGGAGCGGGGGCCTCCAGCATGTTCTTGTTCTTTCCCAGGCTGAGGAGAACCATGTTGCTCCTGTCGGTCCCACGCAGGCCCTGTCCGTCGTTGTTCCCGGGGTTCGTGTTGGAGCCTGTCCACTGGATGTGCACACACGCGCCCACTGGGAGGGTCAGTTTGTTGGGCACAAAGTCGTACTCCACCCCCGGGTACACCTGCACGATGTTCCCTCTCTTCCCGCGCACATTCAGGTTCTCTATCTTTCCGTCCAAGCAGTCAGAATCCGCGGGCACCGGTCTGATGGAGAACACGTGGCTCCGATCCTGGAAGGTGCGGCCGAACTGAGCCGTGTTGATGGCCAGACGGAGATCGAAGTCATCTTCTAGCTCGTTGAATATCTCTACCGTCGGGTTGTTCTTGAACAGATAGCCCCTCTCCTCTGCCTCCTCTGCCGTGAGACCGAACCGGGACCAGACATCCAGTCCGAGGCGATTGTTCCTCGTGTTGTTCCCCGCGTCTGCCCCATTCCAGTCCTTGTAGTCCCCGGTGCTGATGTTGTAGCGCATGCGCAGCGCGCAGTGCTCGTGCACGTGGTCGGGGATGGTCCAGTTGTAGTAGTTGGGGTAGCCGGGATAGAGGAGCCCGTTGCCCAGATGGTTGTCCCGGGACCAGGGGGCCTGTATGCACTCAGGTGGTACACCCGTCTGAGGAGCGACCCTTGTCCAGTTCCCAATGACCTCCTCTTCCAACTCAAGCTGGTTGCACTCGTCCTCCGTCACAGGGATGACGCCTCTTTTCCTCAGGTTCTTGCCGATGAACCCATGATCGACGTTACAGTAGTAGAGCGGCTTCACGTTGTAAGAATTCGTTTTGTAATAATCACAGTACTCAGGGCGTGACGTCATAACCACGACGTCTATCCATGGCGTGGGGTGCCAGTAGGGGTAGTAGTCGCGCTCCTCGGCGCACTCGTAGCCGTAGCGCTGTCCGTTCGGGTTCTGGCGCGTCCTGGTGGCGGTGTTGCCCACGTTCTGGTTAGCTGTGAACAGCCCCTGGTTGCGCTCCCGAAGCTTGCACAGCGTGTAGTAGTCGAAGTTCTCGTGCATGCCGAACCTCAGGTCCCGGTTGCAGTTCTCGTTCTGGCACTGGAGGGGCGTGTCCGGGATGGTGCGAGTGGTCGCCCCGTCCCTGATGTCGTCCTGGCACATGTACTGGATAACGAGGGTGCAGTGGGCGTTTGGGTCGTTGCAGCTGTGCTGGTTGGTCCACTCGATAGCCAGTGTGGACCCCACGTAGTAGTACAGGGCCCCCACGTTGTACCCGCCCCTGTCGTTGTTCTGGGAGTCGAACAAGCGACGCGCGTTGTTCCGGTTGCGGCTAGCTTCGTCCAGACGGTTGTTGCTGCCTCTGGGGTTGTGCAGGTATATGTCCCCCAGACACGCCTGCAGAGACACGAGCAGACAGAGCAGAGAGAGCAGTCGCATCCTATCTACTGGCTAGAAATATATATTGGGGAGAAAGGTATGGAAGAGTTTTAAAAAGATTGGATCTAGCATCTTAAATACTCAGTAGAGAGAGAGAGACTAATAACCTAAGAGATTAAATTACATTCCCTTTAAAGTACATGAGATATCCAATTCAAAGAGCTAAGGATATTTCCCAGAATCGACTGCAGAATCATTCAGTTAGTCTGCCGTAAACTGTGATGTAAACCATTCCATTCTACCCTGAGCTAACTACTGGAAATACTGAAACCTGCATACAACCTCTGACCGATATTCGATAGAACGACAATAACCTTATACAAAGTGAACACAAATAAAACAACCTGAACCTGTGACTGATTAATTAAGTGCGCTCAGCTCACTTGAGAGGCGAGAAGCTGGCAGCCGAGAGGATGGCGGTGTCCATAGCGCGTATCAGCGGCACTGTGTTGATGACGCAGTCGTCCCACCCCGGGGTGTTCCATGCCAGCTGCCGGGTCTCGCGTCGCTGCACCAGGTCGGGGTAGGTCCAGAGGTGGTACACGATGTGCATCTGTCCGATCTGTGCGAACCAGCCGTGCACCGCCTCCTCGTTCGAGCCTCGGTAGAGGATGCCCTGGCGCCAGGCCTGTCCCCACTCGATGAGGGAGCCCGACTTCAGGTGGTACGTGCGCAGCTCGAATATCCAGCCGCGGTTGGTGGGCACGATCTCCGGCCAGAAGGTGAACTCGAAGAGGAGACTGCTCGACCGTCTGCTCACCAGCTTCCCGCTCTCGCGCACGAAGCTCTGCCACTGCTCGTCTCGCGCCAGCGCCTCCACCACTCGGGTCTTGCCCTTGTAGCCCTCCTTGTAGGTCAGGATGTGCGTGGCCCGGTCCAGGTTCTCTCCTATCAGCGTTCCCCAGCTACCAACTAGGGACACAGGCATGTCTGGGTCCCGGGAGATGCGGGTGAGGTGCTCCTCCGCCAGAGGCCAGTACGCAGACACGCACTCCGGCTTCACGTCGTGAGTGATCAGCTCGTACAGGTCGCTGCTCTCTGCCAGCACCTTAGAGTGAGAAATGCCAGCGGAGCGCCACTGGGGCCTGGCGCTGATCCCCCGTGTGTGCACTCTTCTTCCGAGAGCCGCTAGAGCTAGTCTGAGTACGGACATTCCTGTAGACAGAAACAGTAACGTGCTATATAGCATAGCGTGTAAGGCTAAATTATAACGCATTCATAATATTCGCAGCAGGAATGACTAATTATTAAACTTTAATCTTCAGTCTCCTTTTCTTGATGTACCACAGTGGAGCTACGTAGTTGCTCATCCTCTTTATGTCGTCCGCGGAGAGCGTCTCCAGCTCCTTGCGGAACCAGTCCACGTGCTCCCGCTTCTCCTCGGGGGTCAGGTAGGCGTTCTGGGAGAGACCCGTAATGACCAGCTCCATGAAGTTACGGATCTCACCGCTTTTGGGGAACCCTTCGTACAGATGGTCTAGGATGACATGCTCCTTAAAGCTGACCCCCTTCTCGGCGGGCTGTCCGTCCTCGTTGTTGACTGGGTAGTTCAGGTCGTACGGGTCCTCCTTCTTCGCTTTGAATGGATTCGAGTAGAGCAGGCTGTTGAGGAACTTCAACGACTCCTCTAGCTCTCTCTCGAAGGGCGTCTTCCTCTCGGGCGCAAGCACTGTGGAACTGGTCGGTGTTACAAAGAGCTGCGACCTATTCATGTCAGAAAACAGTGGCGTGGAATCTCTCTTCAGTAAGGAAAGGACCTGTATCTTCTCTCCCATTCTCAATTTCTCCATATTAGCCAAAGGGTTTGGCTTGCGGAAATATGGTTGGGATACCTTCTTATTTTCGCTGCCCATCAAATCGAAATCGTCTTCCAAACCCTTCCTATTGAAAGTTCCCCTTTCACTCTTCCTACTAAAATGACTCTCGGAACTCTTCCTACTAAAATGACTCTCGGAACTCTTCCTACTAAAATGACTCTCGGAACCCTCCTCATCGATATCCTGACTAGATCTGTTGTTCAAAAAGTCCGCTCCTCCTAAATCATCGAGATTATCGAAATTATTTACTCGCGCCCCTACATGCTTCTTCTTTGAATCACTTTTTAATTGCTCGTTAGGATTGAAATCGTCGAATATATCATACTCCGATAATTTCCTACCCTCCTTAGCTATATTTATGAACGCTTTTTCCTTAGTCGAGTGTTTATCCTTCCTATAATTGTTCTTGGTGTCTTTGTGAGTTATTTTCGAGTTTCCCCTTACTTGGGAAGAAATGGAGATGAGGCGTGGGAGACGCGGCGGGTATAGTAACCGTGTGACCAACATTACATGCAAATGAGTTCTGAGTACGATCAACAAATATAAGATTTGACAAAACTATAATTAAACTACTAATAAGGTAATCTTGTGCACTTGATTTGTGTGCAAAAATTTTGTTTCAGTTTTGGAATTTCCAGTTCTCAGTCATAAGTTCATAACATTCAAAGCTACTAGTTGTAATTCGGTGCAGAAATTATGTACAGTTGCGCACAAGAGCAACTCGAGTTTTAAACTAACTCCGTACATATGACTAAAATAGTACAACTTTAAGATAAAAATAGACTTTATACTCAGCATGCTTTGCAACATTTTGAAAGTGATCAGTATAAGTGGAGACCACTTATAAATATAGGAAAGTACTGTAAATTATACTTTCATAGACGTATGTCCCCATAAATATATTAATTTAGCAGCTAGAGTGGTGAAACAATACCGGAGAGGCGTAGCCGGTAACTCAAGATAATATTATGTGGAGCGAGAGCGTTAAGAGCAACTTAAAATTAATGTTGCAGTATTATGCAAATAATTATAACGAGTTATTGTGAAAAGTATTAAAATGTTTATAAGAGATTGATTGTATTTATAAAGTACAAATATATATATATTTCATGCAAACAATGGGATTGTGGGAACAAGTGATAAAGAGATAATTCATTAAATATTACAGTTAAAAGTGAAAATGGGGGGATGGCTGTTTGTAGCTCTGTATTTCTTTTGTGAGAGAGTCCCTCTCTCTGAGGAGTTGATCCTTCACGCTTTTCAGAGAATCGATATCTTCACTCAGCTGATCAACTTGGTCTGACTGCTTACTTCTGAAACGACTCGTGTACACGCGTCGCTTCTCTCGGGTCTGCATATACAACAGCTGGTCGACAGCTGCTTTCGGAATTCTCAAGTATTTGCAAGCATTCTTGATTGAGGACTTCTTATATTTGCTTAAAGCATTTCTGTTGAGATTCTCGTTTGTGAAAGGGGCGTTAGCACTGAACCCTGCTCTCAAGAAGGAGCCCCTGCCTCCGAATATTATGTCGCGCTCCTCGGAGCTAGAGCTGAACAGCTGGGGGGACAGGTCTAGCATGGAATGAGAGTGATTGAGTCTGAACTGGGAATCAACTTCTAGGAGGGAGTCTGTGAGTTGATAATTAGAAATATGTCTGTTTGCCATTTTATTAAATTCTCAGTTTTATGTATTATTTTCTTTAAAGTAATTTGTATTTTGTATTTTGATATTTACAAGAATCAGAAGCGAGCATTTATAAGAGTTTGAAAAATGCTGTGTATAAAGAGAATAACTGAATAAACCCTTGAGGATTTAACTGGAAATTACATTAATTATATTTCGAGTTTTTAAAAATTCAGGAAACGTACGGTACAACTCACAAGTCAGTCCACTTTAGTCTAAATATATCTTTATCTAAATTTAGATGCAAACATCCGTTATAATATATCTAAACAGTATAATATCCTATGTATAGATTGAAAGTGATTTGGGTGGAAAATATTCAGCTTAAAACTACAAGTTTGTATTGAGAATAATAGGGTAGATCCTGGAGTTATAATAGGGATGTTAAAAGATAAATTTGAAGCATAAAAGAATAAATGAAATGTAGATATAATAATTCCAAAATACCAGTCCCTATGGAGTTAGGTCGCTGTTTCTATAGAGTCTAAGATGTCGGGTTGCTGGGCGCGAGCGAGCGCTTTATGTGAGAAGGAAGGGTTTGAGGCTGAAGGCAAGGGGACTAACCGTATTTCCGCTTTCTTGGCAGCGTCCCTGGGGTGGGGTGTGTTGTAGGCGATCCTGGGTCTCTGGTGGGAGACAGAGGAGAGGTAGGAGGAAGAGGCGGAGGACTGCGGGGAGTGGGAAGGACACAGGAATCTGGTGTCCGGGTTGGAGAATATGATGTCGATAGGGGACTCATCCTGGGAACCTTTGTCTCCGTTTGAAATGCTGACCTGACTGAGCTCATCTCCGAACACGAGGTGCAGGTCGCTGTCTTCGCCCGCCAGAGTGGGCGGCGCCGGGGAATCCTCGTTATAGTCCTGCAGCTGGGGAGCAGCGCCCAGCTGCTGCACCAGCTCTCTGTTGGAGTCTATTATGCGCTTTATCTCCTCATCCGTCATCGGCACCACCAGAGAGGGACACGAGTCGATGGAGACTCCGAGGCCCGAAGACTTGGTTGACTTTGAAATGGAATCTACAATCGCGTCTCCCCCATTGTGTTTAACACTTCCACACACATAGGCCACGTTGTTGTTCTCCAACACCTCCCACACGCGAGAGGACTTGGTGGAGTCGAGTCTTAGCTTTGCGGTGAAGAAGAACTTGTGGCGACAGAAGGAGACTAGGAACAGCACAGCTAGCAGCAGCACGGACAGCAGCAGCGCCAGCAAGCAGACAGTGGCTGCGGGAATGAGCCAGTAGCTGGGCGGTCTGATTATCTCGAACCTTTCGCCTATTGTTACTGAGAAAGTGTGGGATTTGTTCCTAGAGGGAGAGCCTCCGTCATGCACCGTAATCGTGCCGTTAAGTGATATTATTCTTCTCGTGAAGTCGGTGTCTGGAAGTATGTTTTCGGAGATTATTATGGAACCAGTGAATTCGTCTGCTACCAACCAATCCAAACCGATCGCCAGCTCGTAGCTGAACTGAGTCTCAGAGCCGCGGTCCCTGTCCCGAGCTGAGAACGTGGCCACAGACTGCCCCGGCTGGTAGGAGGAGTTAAGAGTCAGCTGACTTATTGGCGAGAGGAACTCGGGATCGTTGTCATTGGTAGCAATTATCAGGAATAGCACTGTTGCAGAGGCAGTGTCGTTAACCGCTTTCGCCTCAACTGCGAATGTATAGTTTGCAGTCGCGTCGGGAAAGTCAATATCGAGTGTGCCGTTTAGCACGAGCAGACCGGATTGCGAGAGTTTAAAGCTTGGCGGAACGGAGTCCCCAGCCAGAGAGAAGGAGATAGCTCTGTTGGAGTCAGAGCAAACGAACCGAGACAAGTCCAGCACGGTCTGATTAGCGTAGGCACCCTCGCTTCTGGAAATGTTATGGAGGCTCCGGGTGAATTGGATTTGGGAATCGATATTTTTCACAAACAGGAAGTTCAAATAAGCGTGCTCAGAATGGTTGCTCTCGCACGCGTGGCTGACAGTTATGTTGCAGGAAATATCACTGCACGAATCTTGCAAGTGAGATACGCTAGAATTTATATAGACATGGTTATCTTCAGTATAGAAATCGGACCCAAAGGAGCTGTTGAAATGGGATCCGTTCAATTCGCTACTCCCGAGCGAGAAGAGACGGATGGAGTCTGTTGTGCTGTCATTCGTCGCAAGACAGACAGTGTAGCTAGCTTGCTGCAGGAGAGACACCATCTCTGTCACGCGGACCGTTATATTCGTGTACGACACTTCGCACTGAGGTGAGTAGTCGGACGCGTTGGGACAGTGGGACGCGCTAACCCGGAGCTGTGAGACTTGTCCCTGCTGCAGACAGGAGACCAGCGTCAGCTGACCAGAGGGAGAGAGATAGAACGACCCGTTGGGCCCCGATAGGAAATAGAATATCGGAGCAGTTAGGTTGTCTCTGTCCGAGGCGCGGACAGTGGCCAGGCTCGTGAGCAGCAGGGAGTTAACGGGCACACGGAGAGAGTAGTTAGCCTGCGCGAATGTGATAGGGTTGTCGTTGATATTGGTTACACACACGGACCAGGCGGTGCTGTTAGAGAGGGGAGGGACGCCTCTGTCCGAGACGGTGACGTTGAGTTCGAACCTTTGAACTAATTCGTAGTCGAGCGGCTCTACCACCCGCAGCTCTCCCGAATAGCTATTTATACTAAAGTGGCGCTCGTAGCCGGGAGGGGAGCTGGAGACGGAGAATGTAAACTCGGCGTTAATACCCGTGTCGCTGTCAGAAACCGCAAGTGTGAGATAAGGACCCGTAGAGTTCTCCTGAATGGAGATACAGCCCGAGAGCGGGTTGAGGAAATAAGGCGTCTCGTCATTAACGTCCTGCACCTCTACAGTGAGCCTGGTGCGAGAGGACTGGGAGGCCTGGCGGAGGGAGAGCGAGAAGTCAACCTCCAGCAGAAATGTGAATTCGTATTGGGATATCCTCTCTCGGTCTAGCTGCTCGCTCGAGTGTAACACCCAATCATCCGTGACGCGGGAAATGGAGAATGGCTGAGTGTCAGTTGAGTTGTCAGGGTAGGTCAGGAGAGTCAGGTTGGCAGTGGAGTTGCCAGAGAGCGCAGGCTTGAGGAGGATGAAAAGCAAGTTGAAAGACGGAGAGTTCTCGTATGGCCTGAACACGTTGCCGGGGTAGGTGTTGGTGAATACGAGATCTGGGAAGCTGTCAAACTGGTCGACAATGTCTACGGTGATTACGGTGCTGTTAGAGAGCGGAGGCTGGCCCGAGTCGGACGCCTCCACGATTATAATAATAGTGTCGAACTTCTCATAGTCCAATTCCCCCAGCAGTTCTACCAGTCCGCTGGTGGCGTTTATTCCGAAGACAGCGCTCTCCTCCGCACTCAGTTCTACTTCGTCCTTGCAAGCCTTCTGGGAGGAGAGTCGGTAGGCAACCTCGCCATTGGAACCCGAGTCTCCATCCTCGGCGGGAAACGCGCCCAGGGTGTAGCCGGAGGGGCGGTTCTCCTCGACGCGAAAAGTAGAGTTGTGCGGCAGGAAGCAGGGGGTGTGGTCGTTGAGGTCGGTAATTAGGATGTTTATAGAAACCACGGAGCTTATCCTGGGGGGCGAGCCGCCGTCGTAGGCCGTGAGGTTGAAGTGGAGAGAGGAGCGCTCCTCCCGGTCGATAGGGGGCGCGCCTGTCGGTGTTAAGGAAGGGGCGCTTGAGTTGAAATGAAAGTATTCGAGATCCTCTGTGTGTCCGGACAGAGAGTATGTTTGCACATCGTAAGGCGGCAGGTCTGGGTCTGCAGCTGTGGGGAGAGCCACAGGGCCTGGGACCTGCGCCCCCACCTGCTCATCCACAGCTATGCTGTACTCCAGCGCGCTGAAGACGGGGGCGTGGTCGTTAGTGTCTGCGACAAACACGCTGATAATGTGAGGGATGCTGCTGTTGAGGAGGAAAGGACAGGAGAAGTTGAGGGTTAGAAATTCCAGATTAAAGTCGTAGACCCGGTTAAAGCTAAGGTCGCCATTCGAAAACTTGAATAGTTGGCAGTCTTCTAGCTGTTCATTGTAAATGTTGAAATTGTCCGTAGTGGAGTGGAATACCTCTGTGCCTATAGTGTCGTTAACGTAGTAGCTGTACTGATCCTGGCACAGGACTGCAGTGAGGTGGAGAAGCGTTATGAAGAGTTTGAGACGCATCAGCTATAGAGAGACAGGGTGTTAAAACTGAACTAATAACATTAGTAGCCATGATACATTTTATTAAATTAATCAAAAAGAGACAACAGGTATCAACAGGAGAGTTCGGAATTTGGTTCGATTAATTGGGTTTGCTGGGATAGGCTTTCTTGAGTTTGGGGTTTGTGAATTGTTGATATTTCTGTAATTTGTTGCTGGTGAGGTTTGCTTTGAAGTTCCTTTCAATTCTTTCGCTGATGCTGTTGTTTGGTTGTTGTTGCTGATGTGTGTGTGCATTCCTGTGTGACTTAGTCATCACCAGGTTCTGTACGCACCTGGCTATCTTGAGGCTCCGTATATACTCGGACTCTCGCTGCAGATCTATGTTGTTCTTGCGAGACCGCACCAGGCTCCAGGTGGCGGCTGCGTCCTCGGGACAGAGGCTCTGCTGGCTCGAGACGGACCGAGACTTGGCCAGGGAGGAGACCGCCCGGGAGTCCGACTCGCTCCTTTCGTCCTCGTCCCCCTCGGTGCCCAGCTCCACCTCCCCGTTCACGCTCCCGGTGAAGGGCCTCAGTCTGAGGCTCCGGTGCGGGCCAGGGTCCCGGGGCCCCGCGCGGGGGGCGGGTCTCTGCTTGGCAGAAGTGGGGGCCGGGAGGGCGGCGCTCTCCTCGCCGAGGCAGTAGAACTGCGCGCGCGTGAGGGAGCTGCTCATGGCGTCCTGCGAGAACAGCTGGATGTCCGAGAGGCTGGCGCTGGATGGGGAGTCCGGGAGTCTGCTCGGATGCGGCTTAGCGGAGAACTGAGCGGAGAGCGACAGCAGCTCGCGGGCGGAGCTGTCGAACGCGTGACGCGTCCACACGGACAGAGCCGGGGCACTGACGCCTCGAGCCGATAGCTCGGCTAGTCGGTTCCTCATCTTCTCCTCGAAGGCCGGGAGGGAGCCCTCCCCCCGAGGGCAGTGGGGCTGCGGGTCGGAGGCACTGAGAGAGGGGATCAACATGAAGCTGGACCGAGAGGCTCTCAGCCTTGACCCCGCTCTGTGACTACACACGCTTACGTCACACGCGACGAACAGATATTTACACGTCGAGCAGAAGAAGAGTTGTGAGTAGCCCCAGGCCCTCCAGAAGCGGTCCCTGCTGGGGGCCCCCAGTTTCCGCTGCTCCTCCAGCTCCTGGCGCGCCGACCAGCTCGCGTCCCGTCGGTGCATGTAGAAGAGGGTCCCCTGGGGCGATACGCGCACCTGGGAGCTGCCCGCGCACAGGAACAGCGGCTCCAGTCCGGACACCACGCAGCGCTGGCAGTCCGAGCACCGGTACACGGAGGCCAGCGGGAACGGCTCCCGCTCGGGCTGGTCTAAGAGGGCACGGAGCTTGGCGGCGAACAGCCGGTCTTGCAGCAGGTCCTTCGGGTCCTGTATGGCCTCCAGCTGGCTGCTGTTGAGCAGGCCGGCCAGTCGGTCCACCGCCGTCGGGTTGAGGCACTCGGCTGAGGAGTGCACGGCCAGGACCGCGCTCACGTTCTCCGAGATGAACCGGATGCAGGTCTCGACCAGGTCCGGCATGCCCAGGTACTCCGAAGAGACCAGCACGCTGAAGACGCGCTTGGCATCGAGGCGGGGGGCGGGGCGGGCGGGGCGACTGAGGATGTACTCCATGAGCCAGGAGAAGACCTGCAGGTCGCAGTGCACGGAGATGTCTATCTCCTGCCAGTTGTCGCGGTAGCCGGAGAGGTTGTCTCGGAAGTAGCTCATGGAGCTCAGCAGCAGGGAGGCGGGGCACACGAAGCTCTTGGTGAGGGCGTGCGCGTCGTCTATGACGCGTATGGTGATCTGGTCCGGGGCCGGGGGGCCCGGGGGGGCCCGTTTGGGGGCGGGCTCGGGACTCCCGAGGGACGGGAGGCTCTGAGAGGGCTTGAGACCGCTGGGGGGCCCCTCCTCAGCGCGAGCGTACAGATTGTTAGCAAACCTGTAAGCCAGCCCTGAAGTGAAGCTGTCTATAACCGAGTGCTTGTGGATGCTCTTTGCATGGGAGCTCATTTGGAGTGATCGGGTGGCTTTCTAATCTATAATATACAGTGGAAGCCGCTTAATCGGGAGACGGTTAATCGGGAAATTCGGTTATTCGGGACGAGGCTTTGGAAACCAATTCGTATCAAATAGTATAAAGTATATCGGTTAATCGGGAGAACCGGTGTCATAGTAAATCCTGTTCCCCCATCTTTTTGTTCCCCCAAACAATATTTCCTAGGAAATCCTGTTCCCCACACCATATTTCCTAGGAAATAATGTTCCCCCCGAGTGTTTCCCCCTGGGAAATTTTGTTCCTCCGAACAGTTTTCACTAGTAAATATTGTTCCCCCGAACAGTTTTCACTAGTAAATATTGTTCCCCCGAACAGTTTTCACTAGTAAATATTGTTCCCCCGAACAGTATTCACTAGTAAATATTGTTCCCCCGAACAGTATTCGCTATAAATATTGTTCCCCCAAACAGTGCAGATTCACTATAAAATTATCTTCCCCTCAATACAAAATGGAACTAAGGCATAAGGTTACTAGAATATGTAGAAAAGTTTTGAATTACCTATTATTACATACTTCTCCCTCTTTGAACACCCTGCTGTAAACTTTCCTCCCGGAAGATATAGGCGAATATGGAGGTATTTTGAAAAGTACACAACACATGTACCTAGGCACATGTGTTGTCTACTTTTCAATATATATGGAATATGGTAATACTGTTTAGTTTCTATAATTGTTTAATTAATTTATGGATAACTACTAATTGAATTTTCTCGAATTCACTTTTGATTGTGTCATATCAATATAACATACTGTCAGTGGCGGTCCCAGGGGGGGGGCATCCGGGGCAAATGCCCCGGGTTTAAAAATTTTGCCCCGGATTCCAGCCCAATTGGTAGTATAATTACATGGAGCATGCCCCGGATTTATACTAAAAGCTGCTCTTTTGCCCCGGGCTGGCCAGATCCTGCGACCGCCCCTGCATACTGTACGGATGTTAGTATTACTACTGTACTAAAAGGGGAAACAGTATTCCCTAGTGAATACTGTATTCCTACTCCCGACTAAATTCCTACTCCCGAGGCGTCCCGATTAAGCGGCTTCCACTGTACTATAAACGATTTTCATTTGTCGCGGAATTTCACACTTCCATAATTATAATGAATAGAAACCCACACAAGTGAACTGTGTATCATCTAATGACTCATAATATTCACTAATGGTCTCTACAAGCTATTAATGAAGAGGGATAAGATTAGCTGATAGAACAAAATCAGTTAGAAACATGATATACAGCGGATCAGGTTAAGTAGGCCAACCACTCGTACATATACGATAGGAACATACAGTGTAACAAACGAGCAATTGAAGCATGAGGCTACTGTATGTCGGTATCTTGTTGTCTATCTTAGCAACAACAACAACAACAATAACAACAATAACAATAACAACAGATCAAGAGAGTTGGGAGAGAGGCACTCCTCAGAGACCAAACATATCAGAAGACTTCTCAGCTAGAGTGTTCGCTAACCTCTCTACTGCGAGCGACGTGCACGTGGAGAACAGGTTCGTTCTGCACAGACGGTACTCAGAGGGGAAGCAGGCGAGCAGCGGGTGCCAGGTGTGGGCGGGCCGGCCCGGACAGGCCTGCTCCTACTCGCTGCTGAGAGAGGACCTCAAGGCGGAGTACGAGGGCCTGCTTAAGAACGGGACTCTCGCGGATTGTCACAGATCGGAGGTGAGCGGGGACGAGCTGATCAGGATGTGGGCCTGGATCTCTAACGCCAGCTACCTGGATAGGGGGCGGGACAAGAACGGAGACTTGGTGGATGTCTGGCGACAGGTGGGGGAGGACGGGTGGGCACCTGTGTTCATAGAGAACTTAGTGGGCGTGAGCGTAACGGACCCAAATACACCGATATTCGTGAAACAAAAGTTCAGATCTGATGAGAATTCTGATGACTACGAATTTTGGTATAGCGACTTCACAACAAATGTCAGCGAAGAGATGTTTAACATTCCTGAGATTTGCAAGGGAAAATAACTAGTGTATTCCTTATGTGTTGTCAATAAATATCCTTCTATGTACAATATAATATACAAAGGCATAGCTGTAGTCTCAACCGAAATGTGGCAATAAGTAGGACATAAGTCCGCATGGATTTATTATTGAGCTAGTGAGGTGGAATTACTAAAATAACGAGTAACATGCACTAGTCACTGGGTGTCCTTAACCAATTTGAGTCTGGGCACGATGTTCATAGAGATCATCTCTTGGAAGAGCAGCTTGCACGCGTACGGAATGTCGACACCGAAAATGGTGCTGGAGGACTGGCAGTAGTGGCACCAGTTCGAGTAGGCGAACAGCCCGCAGGTGTTGCAGACCTGCACGCGGTACGTGTCGCTGGAAATCATGAGTCGCTCTATGACCAGCATGCTAGCGCCGTACCCGATGAGACAGTCCCTCTCCATCTCCCCCAGACGGAGCCCCCCCTCTCGGGCCCGCCCCTCGGTGGGCTGGCGCGTCATCAGCGAGCGGGGCCCTCGGGACCGGGCGTGCATCTTGTCTATGACCATGTGCTTCAGCTTCTGGTAGTAGACTGGCCCCATGAAGATGTAGGCTTGCAGCGGCTCACCAGTGGTCCCGGAAGTTATAAAATCTTTGCCGTAGTAGTTGAAGCCGAACTGGACCAGCTGTTGGCACACACTCTTGATATCGGGGTCAATGAATGCGGTTCCGTATGCGAAGTCGCCTCTCAACACAGCTGCTTTGCCGCAGATTAGCTCCAGCAGCTTTCCCACCGTCATCCTGCTGGGGAACCCGTGCGGGTTCATGACTATGTCCGGACAGATCCCGGTCTCCGAGAAAGGGAGGTCCTCCTGGTTGACGATCAGGCCACAGACCCCCTTCTGCCCGTGTCTGCTGGAGAACTTGTCGCCCACCTCGGGGATTCGCGTGCTCCGGAGCAGAGCCTTGACCAGCATGACGTCTTCGTTGGAGGAGGAGATTAGCACCTTGTCCACGTACATGTCTTCCGTCAGTCCCTTGTAGAAGAGCGGAGACTCCTTATGGGAGATAGCGGACAGGTTCCCCACGGGATGGCCGGTTATCTGCTCAGGAACCAGCTTGTTAACTAAGACCTGGCGATTCGAGACCCGCTCCCCCGGCAGGGCAATGCCGTCGTCATCCAGCACCTGATGCAGGTAGATAGGGGTTTGCAAATCGTTTAGACTCGGTCCGTTAATTATATCCATGGTTCTGTTGGGATATCGCTTGATGGAGGTCGGGAACTTCTTGTACACGATGCAGCGGGCGAATCCTCTGTCGACAGAGGCCTGGTTGAGAATGATGGCGTCCTCTATGTCGTAACCGGAGTAGGACATGACAGCAACAGTCGCGTTCTGCCCGGCAGGGAGCTGGTCGAAGTGTATAATATCCATGGTGTGCGTTTTAACTAGCGGCGCCTGTGGGTATACGAGTGTGTACATGAGCGTGTCGATTCGATTCAAGTAGTTGTACGCAATGAGACCCATGCTCTGCTTGCCCATGGCGCACTGGTACGTGTTCCTGGGAGACTGGTTGTGGTGCGGGAAGGGAATCAGACCGGCACACAAACCCAGGATCGTAAACGGCTCTATTTCCAAGTGCGTCGTCAGTGCAGAGAGATTAGCCTCGTACAGCGCAATAGCACTGTCGTTCTCTTCATTCACGTCCAAGTACTCGATAAGGCCGGACTGGACAAAGTCCTGAAAACTCATCCGCTCCTCCTTGAGCGACTGCAGGTGCTCGTTCGTTACGAGCGGCCGTCCCTTCTCCACGATGATGTAGGGCCGGCAGAGGCGCCCCCCGTCCGAGGACACGTGCACCTCCTTCTGCTTCTCCACCACGAACGCGCTCACGAAGTGGTTAAGAAACCCGGACCGTCTGGTCACGCGCAGCAGCCGCACCAGACGCCGGAAGTCCCTGGTCACGCCCAGCAGCTGTCCGTTAAGAAACACGGTGTACACGAACGGGTACCCCAGCTCCGCGCCCGAGAGGTACAGCACGTCCTCCACGCCCATGTTGTACAGGAACGCCTCAATGGATGCCTGCTCGCAGGCGGTGGTTATGTGCGTCATCAGCGCCAGGTTCTTAATGAGCCCGCATGACTCCCCTTCTGGGGTGTCCGAGGGACAGAGCATGCCCCACTGGGAGGGGTGCAGGGCCCGCGGCCCACTAACCTTACGCGTCTTCTCGAAGAGAGAGTTAATCCTCGTCATGATGCCGAGAGCAGAGATGTAGGAGAGACGGGACATGACCTGGGTGACCCCGCCCCTGTTCATCTTGAACCTCTTGAGGGACCAGTTGCCGGTGCTGATGGCGTACACGGTCCCGTTAGAGATGATGGAGGGGTTCATGATGCTCAGCACATCGAACTGCTCGCCCTTCTTCCCTATCTCCCGGTCCACCGCCTTCTTGACCTCGAAGTTAAATGTTTTGAAGAGATCCTCGAACAGGAGTCCCACCAGATCTCCGGCTAGCTCGATGCGCTTGTTCCCGTAGTAGTCCTTGTCGTCGTACTGCTCCCGCTTCGCCAGCAGCAGTCTCCGCACCATCATGGCCAGGTAGACAGCTTTCCGCTTGAAGTTGTAGTTCTCCGCCGGGATGTGAGTGAGCACCATCTCCCGCAGCAGCTCCTTGCCCTCGTCCACGCGGGTCCTGGCGCTCCAGCCGGAGAGAGACACGCGGTACAGCTTAGAGCGGAGTCCAAGGAACTCGAGACACTCCTCTCTGGAGAAGGCGCGTCGCTCCTGCGCCTCCTGAATGGAGGGCAGGAAGCTGCTCACGATCTCGTCCGAGGAGCCGACCATCTGCATGATCTCCTGGTCGCTGGACAGACCCATGCCCTTCAGGATTATCAGGACCGGGATGTCCTCTGTCAGCGAGTTGTGCCTCAGGTACACCTTGCGGTTGTGCAGACACACGGAGGTGCGCGACTTCCGCTCGTGGGTAGAGCTGGTAACGGCGCACTCCACCAGCCCGCCGCGGCCCTCGTCCACGATCATCCGGTTCATGGAGATCTGCTCCTGCATGAGAATCACCTTCTCCACGCCCTTCACCACGAAGTACCCGCCCGGGTCGAACATGCACTCCCGTACTTTCGCCAGCTCCTGGTGCGACTTGTCCCTCAGCACACAGCGACTCGACTTGAGCATTATCGGGACCCGGCCCAGCGGCTGGTCCTTACGCACCACGACCTGCGAGCCGCGCGTGTACTCCACGTCCACGGTTATGGGGGCGGAGTAGGTCATGTCCCTAAGGCGACACTCGTGGGGCGTGGCGGCCCGCGTGGAGAGGTACCCCTCCTCTAAGTCCGGCCAGCCGACCCGGATGTCCAGGTACTTGAGGTAGAACCCCGTGTCCGCGTCCGACACGATCTTGCTGTTCGACTGCAGAATGCGCTTTATCCCCACTTCCAGGAAATAGTCGAAGTTGTCGATGTGCTGTCGCACCAAACCCTTCAGCTGGAGGAAGGCAGGCAGGAGGAGACCCTTGTCCCTGAGCGGTCCGGCCGGTCCCTCGCTCGCGGTGTCGTACTCCATCTTATTACGTCATCAGTGAATAGGTTAGTAACTACCTGTAGCATCAATTGTTTCATTTGTGATATTATAACGATTGGAAATAACAACTATAAAATAAGCGTAAATATATTTACAAACTTGTAAAACACTCAATCGATGAGCGAAGCTTCCAGGTCTAGAGACGCCTCCGCAGTGGTGTAGTGCGTCCTATTGAGTCTCCGCTGTGCCCACTCCTGGTAGCAGAGGTAGTACGCTAGGAACGAGCAGTAGAGACTTAGCAGGGCTCCGTTCATAATGAGCAAGCTCACGTACTGGAAGTAGATAGCGAATAGCTTGAAGGGCTCGTAGGCAGCGGGGCTGTACGGTATACTGTAGTGCGCATTGAAATATACGCCGAACCAGCAGGAGTTCTCAAGGAGACTACCAATGACAGTTACGAGGATAATCTCCAGCCACTTTCCAGAGAGGTAGATGAACAGGAGAGCTATAAAAGCAATGGAAAAGTATTTGTAGGATCGTTGAAGGTTCTCTTTCTCCCGGATGACTCTAGGGGCCAGTTTCTGGCAGAGGGCTTCTAGCTTCCTCTGTCGCAGCACGAGGTACATTCGCTTAGTTAGCGCCACCAGTACCAACAGCTGGACCAACACGAACAGACCGTAGGCCACGTTACCGAGGATAAGCGTGTATTGAATGGGAGTTATGACCAGCGTTAGCAAGGTCAGGACCATGGATACGAAGATGAACAGTTTGAGAGATCGCCACTGAGGATGCTCCGAGTATGACTTTATGAGGAATAGCGTGAGGGCGTTAAGGAATACCAGCAGCAGCATGTCGGTGGTGTTAATAAGCGCGAACAGACAGTAGTAGCCGGGGCCCCTGTGGTAGTAGAAGCCGAGGGAGCTGACCGGGTTAATGGCGCAGGAGTTCGAGATGTTAAGGCTTATAACGTCCGGGGCACCTCGGATCTGCAGTATAATGTAGTCGATTATTTGCAGGAATTTCTGCATTGCTTCGTCCGCAGAAATTAGGCATAGGAACAGGTCCCGCACGTACACGGTCCTCAGGTTGTACATGGCATACTTAACCTCGAGGGAGAAGGGCCTCCTCCGCTGGGACTTAAGGTCTCTGTAAGTTATCCTAGCGTGCTTAGCAATAGCCCAGCAGGCCAGCAGGGAGATTGGCACCAGGATAACGTTAACCATCAGGTTGAGGTTGTATAATATTTCTTGGAACGTTATTACGAATACATCTGGTGACTTCATCTACTAATGCTGATACACTCAGTAGTTAACTTGCATGAAATCTCATAATAACAAATCAATGTATACGTGTTATACAGTTAAACTCAAAACTAGTCGATCTAACAAATCCTAGTTACTTGCAGGCGGCGTACGCGGACTCGTCAACAAGCCAGGTTACGCGTCTGGCCTTCACGAGTCCGGCGGGCAACACGTCCTGGGGCGCGTCCGGCTTTAGACACCTCTTCAGAGCCTCCGCCTTGCTGGCGCCGGTGGTGACAATAACCGCGTGTCTGGCGTTATTCAGCAGAGGGTAGGTCATGGTGATGCGGTTAGGCGGGGGCTTAGGCGAGTTTGTGATTGGAATTATCCATTCCTTGTCTTCGCTGAGGCCTACACGCCAGTAGAATAAATAGAATAGTGTGAGCTACATTCCAATGTTACCTTGGTGTTGCGGGAACAGTGAGCACGTGTGTCCGTCGGGACCCATGCCCAGCAGCAGCAGATCGAACTCCGGGAGATTCTTCCCGAAAACGCTCTCCAGCTTCTCTCTGTAGTCCGCGGCGGCGCCGGGGAGGTCGGCCGCCGGGTCGATACGGAAGATGTGTTTATCCGGGAGCGGGACCAGGTCGAAGAGAGCCTTCTTGTACTCCCCGTAGGTGCTGGCCGCGTCCTCCAGAGACACGTGGCGCTCGTCGCAGAAGAACACGCGCCAGTTCTCCCACTTAATGTCGGCCGATCTCTCCCGGAGGAGATCCGACAGCGCCTGGATGAGACTGCCCCCGGACAGCCCGACTGTGAACAGCTGACGAGCCGACACGGCCTCAGCCGCGGCTCCCAGCACCAGCTGATCCAGCCGGGCGCGCAGCTCCGCCTGTAGAGCCGCCTGGGAGAGGACTACCACCTCGCAAGCACTAACTGACTCAGCCATTGTAATAGATTGATTCAGGTCCCTTTCTAATTTGTAATTTGTATACTCAATAAGGTGGTTGAAACTTGAGACTTACCAAATTGATATTCTATGTAAGAGAACCATTAAATTGTTTGTAAGTTCAGAGATATAACGGACGAATTCAGAAAGAGAATTTAGAAAACGGCGAAAGTTCCTCAATGTTCCAACAAAGTCACCACTCCTAAACGGAGTGGAGGAGTCAGCCTGAATTCCCGGGTCTGACTCCTTTTTACAATATAAAAGAGAGTATTAGTAGATTCCATAGAATGCCCTTACTGTGATCAGGGGATTATCCAGGAGCCCAAAATCAGCCGAAAGTCCCCATAGAGTAATGCAAAACTAACATTTTAGGCGTACAAAATTCATACTTGTGTAGGACAGTTAGGAGTGTTAAATTCTATTCCTGTATAATATGTTTACATAAGGGAAAAATAGCATATTATGCGCAGTTATAGGGAGCCTCGTTATCCTATTTTAGGTGCTCATGATAAGGGATTTTATTGTACCAATTGTCCTGTTTTATAAGTCAAAAGTCCTCTGTAATTTTACGTAACGCTAAATTCCCGAAAATTAGCATATATTTAAAAGTACTGAGCGCATGCGCCTACCGTACTGAGCGCTCAAAATTAGACACCCAGCTTTCAAAATATTTAGTAAACAAGAGATGTCTGTCACACATTGGATATTTGTTAAGAAATCCCCCTTGGGTTTAAAGTAATGCTTTGAAAAGGACCCCAAATAAACAGAATTAACAAAGTCCTGCCCAACAATTATACTAAGAATAAACAATGCATTTATTGAACGATTAAAATTGTCCAATATTCATTCCGCATGCAAACTCACTATTGGGGAGAACAAACATTGGTGAATACTATACAAGGCCACAAGGGCTTATAATGATGCTTAAAATCTACAGAGTTTTGAGAAGTGTGTGAGTACTACGTAGATATAAACTTATAGCAAAGTAAATTAGTCTCTCTAGAATATTTACAATCACCAGCTCTGTGTAAAAGCTAAAAACTAAAGATCAATTCTCGTCCCAGAGAGGATCTCTTCTTGCGTTGATGGTGTATAGCAAATGGTCCCGCATTACTTCCAGCGTGGAGTACTGGGGCAGTTTGATCTGGAAAATGCAGGTTTCCGCTCGAATGAATCGCTCATCCAGGTTGCTGGATCCCTTCGTGTCTGGAGCTGCGACTATCATTGGAAAGGGGGGCGTGTGTCGAATCTCCTCCCCTCCCTGACTGCAGGGACACTCGGAAGGAATTCGTTCCAAATTGCAAGCGAATTTGATGAATCGCCGCAGCTCTTCCTGGGAGAAGCTCTTGAGGACTTGCCAAAAGAATTGTATGTGTTTGTCCGTCTCGAGGAGACCGACAGAGTACTTCGTGTGTCGCATCAGGAATCCTATTTGTATGTGCGGAGTGCCGCATATCTTGAACTCGAGGCCCTCTGAAGAGAACAGACTCAGGATGTGGATCGGGAGCGTGGCTGCTATTCCACACTTTATGGCATCCACCTTCTTCTCACAGGCGAAGTCGTTCAGCAAAGCTTTTCGCATCAGAGTGACGTAGACTTCTTTCTGGGAGAAGAGCGGAAGTTTGGGGAGAGAGTCGCCACACAGTTTCCTCATTAGTTTCAGAAACTCAGTCGGCTTTTTCTGCTTTCCTTTCAGCTCAGGGTTCTCTTCAGAAGGCAATGCTTCCTCTTCCTCTAAGGTCTCATACAGCAGAGACTCAAATGCGTCCATCTCGACATCAAGGAGCTGCTGAGTCTGGTTGTACGTGATCCTGTCGAGGTCATAGAGGTCTGTGTTGTCGGGAACGAGTGCGAGCAGCTGTTTCCAGAATATGGGCATCAGGTCCAGCGGGAGAGGTATGTTGGCTCGTAGAGAGACTCCTATGAACATCCCGAGGTACATCAGGAGCCGTTCCTCTACGTAGGTCATCGGAATCGGATTTACGATGTACTTGTCCTTGTGGAAGCCAGCTGCGGCACTGGGACAGGGAATGAATAACGGCAAAATGGAAGACTTTATCTCTACCACTATTCTCCAGATGAAGTGTCTGAAGGAGCCTGCGTTTCCATGCACCCCTGGCATACGGACGTCGAATGCGTAGGTGGGCTCCCCCCCGATCTGACGCAGGTCCACGCACAGCTGCGGGGAGGGGGTCCTGCTGAGCTGCTGCACTCCCTGGTAGAACTCTGTGGACCAAGGAGAGGTCTGGGTCCCGTCCACGCTGTGCAGAGCATCTATCTCAATCACCGGCGGGTCCTTGCCTGCTCGCCTAGCTGTGCTCTTGATGAGAAACTCCAACATCTTTGTTTGGTTGTCATAGAACAACAAGTGTCGCTTCGCTAGAAGAGAACTTCCGAGGCTTTCCGAGTTGTTCGCAGCGCCTCTGAAGTCAGTGAAGGGAATTAGCTCTTCGTACAGCACGTTCAGTTTGGAGAGAATGACGTATCGCACTCGCAGCACGGACACTGGTACCCTCTGTAGGACCTGAGTGCACGGGTGGGAGAGGAGGGCCTCGCTCGGCCAGATCTCACTGGCCTTAAGGACAGAAGGCGTGAGGGACAGGTTCCTGCACATCAGGTTAACAAAGTACACGAGAGCTTGGTCCATTTCTAGCGTCCAATCGACGTACGCCTCTTCTGTCATAATTTCCCCTAACAGCTCCCCGGTAAGGCTATACCCGCAACTAGCCAGTCCCCGAGACAGGGAGCGAATGTCCTTCTTGGTGGCTTCTATACAAATGTTCCTGAAAGCTGCCAAATTGATTGACCCCTCTTTGGTGATGTCCCAGCGTCTGAAAATCCTATTCAGGTACTCGGCCATTGTAGGCTTGCCTTTAATCGCATCAAAGAAGCGATACAACAAGTTGTCAGGTCTCTCGTTGTTCAGTATGTTCTGCTTGCTGACCTTCTCTTTGGTGCCTCTCTCACTCAGAACAGTCGGCCGAGATTCGGGAGGGATACAGGACATAAATATTTTGGTGACAGCTTGGCGAATCTGGGATTTTATCTCTTTCTTGTCTTCTGTGAATATTCTGGATTTGCAGTACTTGTCGAGTGCCTCGTTCAGCTTCTGGTCCTCCCCCATGTAGAAGGAGGAGGAGGCCAGAGACACGGACAGGTTGGACTGAATCTTCTCATCCAACATGGAAACATACTTCGGGATCTCTCTGAGTATCTCCTCCCTTACCAGAGTTGCTTTTGAGGAGTGTTTGAGTTCCAGAACGGCGATGCCCAACAGCTCCAGTACCTCCTTCTTCGGACTGTTGCTTGTGGAGGGGGAGGAGGAGGGAGAGGGCTGCGGCGAGGGGGGCGGGGTGCTCGCTCCTGATGGTTTCCTTTCTGCCTCAGTCACGGTAGGAACAGCTGGTGTCTCTGTTGTGGCCGAAGCAGTTGAATCTGTCTTCTCTTCTGCGGGTGTCGCTTCCTCTGATTCTGGCTCAGCGGCGGTTGCAGGCTTCACAATGACAGGTGCTACGTCATCAGTTTTAATGACTTGGCTGGTTTCCACCTTGTATATCTTTCTATGGGGCAGGTACAGGTCGTCGTTGACCAGTCCCCCGTGTATGACGGTTATGGCTTTGATTGCATTTGTGACGTCTTCCGGCTCCAGCTGAGGATTCAAACCTGTAACGACCAACAGCCTCCGACTGGTGTTCAGGTGGAGAGTGTCGCGAGACGCTTCGAAGGCGAGTTTATGCATTGATTCAGTTTCGCGCTGAGAATACAGATCTTCTAAAAGCGAGAAATTGGAGCAGAGAGTGGTTAGCCAGCTGTCAGATACTTTGCCCTTGGGTTTGTCAACAGATTTCTTCTCAATGACAGTTGGCTTCTTTGCTCGTTTGTCTTTCTTTCTGCCGGGAGTCAGCCCTCGGTCTCCAGCGTCCTTCACACTGCTCTCAGTTTTGTGTATTGAAAGAGGTGTATGCGTTTCTGAGAAAGCAGTGACACGCTGGACTTCATCATGCGCAACGTAAAGGTTCAACAGCGTTTGAAAGTAGGTGGAGAATTTCCCACTCCCTCCCTTAGTCACAGAAGTTGGTAGATGCAGGTTCTTACTCTCCTCGATGATATTAGTGGCATCAATGCCAGGAAACGAGCTTAGTTCCTTGCCAAACAACTCAATTAGTTCCTCCTGTAGGTAGTGGACCTTTCTGAATGATTCGTTCAGAGAGCCAGCAGAGGCGGAGTCAATGCTCATGGCAGTGCGCATCAGGTCAGCCAGCAGGGAGAATACCATTTCTCTAAGGAAGAGAGGGCAATTCGTAGAGTGGATGAATTGTGTAATCCATTCGATACACTGCTTCAGGAGTGGCATAAACTCAGATATCATAATCCGAGGAGGCTTTTCAAATATCTCTTCTAAGTCGAAAGATGTTTCTCTAGGCTCATAGATTTCATCGTCTATAATGCTGGAAACTTCACCAAAGGAAAGAGCGTCAAAAAGATCTTGTTGCTCGTCCTTGGTTAAATGTTCCGTCCTCTCCTGGGGACTAGCTTTGCTCTTCGGCTTTGAAGGCTTAGTCTCATCATCGAACAAACTTTCATTTGTATCTTTGGATGGGATAGAGGTCTCAAGAAGTTTGTCTTTCATAAATTTTGAGAATTCTTGCAGGTAAGCTAGACCGAGAGGGAGATCGGGGTGAATACCAAACACCTCAACATTTGCCCCTGGATCCCGCATAGCAGTCATTTGTAAGTGGATTCTATTATCGGGCACCAGCAGCACTGGGAATTTAGAACCACAGTAAGGTTGAATGGCAATATCTTTCGAGAGGACATTTGGGTATCTGACGATTTCGAAGAAGTTTATCGAATTCTTTGGTGGTTTATGTGAAGAGGGATGTCCTTTGTATACGAACACTCTCACCCAAGGGCCCTCAGTTTTGGAAATAACAACGCTAGAAGCTTCCACACGACATGCGGTTGCTGTGGATGGCTTCGGGGGAGGTTTAGCCGAGGTACACATCTGGCAAGTGGGGTCTGCACCGGGATTGCTAAAGGTACAGGTTAGGCAAAGCCACTCAGTAGGCGGCTCTTCTTTCGTTTTAATTTCCCCATCCGAGACATGTTTGCACGTGACTAGGACACATGCAGCGGTGGGAATCTCAATGTCCATGTTCTCTTTGCTGGTAGTGATCGGAACACTCACAGTAGAGATTGCATTACTGTTCTGTTGGAAGATTGAACAAATCTCCGCAGACATGCTTTCCAGGCTGCGAGCGCTTTGACACTCGGAGATCAGTGCGTACAGTGTGCTGCTGATGGTTTGGGGGTTCTTGTAGAAGATGGAAGCTATATTAATGTTGAGGGCACTGATGCAGTCACTGGGCTGGAGCGATGAGAGACCAGACCATGGGATCTGAGTGGAGTCAGGCAGCGCAATGGCAAGATTCATATACGAGAACTGTTTGAGATAGGACATGCGAGTGATGAGGATCTCTTGAGGAACGCAGATAGGTTCCTCTGTGGGGCTGGACTTGGGAGTTGGGAGTCTCAGGTCTGTGTGGGAGAGCAAGCTAATCAAGGCGAACTGACAGTACTTCATAGTAAGTGCGTTCTCATATTTAATCAGTGCTCGATGCATGTAAACGTTAATGGACTGAGATCTGAGGATAGGAATGTTGCTCTTGCGGGCTCCCTTCGGTGGCTTCTCGAGTAGGTCCAGCGGGTACCAGTAGCGCACCAACACGCCCTCATTCTCGAGGTAAGTTTCCACCTGGACCAAGTTCGTGGTCTCCTCTTTGGCCAGTACAATCCCTGTAAGGCCAAAGGTCTTACTCATTTCCTTAGTGTTGAACTTAGAGCTACTCCCCGATTCAGGAGGAGACTTTCTAATTACGAGAATTATGTTCTTTTTCACACTCTTAATATTAAGTTTCTCAGCTTCAACCTTCATGTCCTCGAGTGTGGGATATTTGAGGTTCTGCGGACGTGTGTGTGGCTCATGCTCGTACAGACTTTCAGCAATCATTACAGCGAAATCACAAAGTCCCTGTTGCAGAGCGCCGACTATGTTTTCCCTTCCTAGTCGCCTTTCGTTGTCGTTCCTAAATCTTCGGTCCAGAGCTGGAAACACCCTCTCTTCCCACGTCTTGATGAGGAGTTTAATCAGCTTGTCTCTCTCGGCTTCCGTTTGAACATCGTCCGTTGCTTCTCTATCGATGTCTTCTCCTAACCCGACCCGGCCCCCGGGCCCTATCCAGACCATGTCGTTGAGCGAGTCGCACAGTTCGTATTGGTAGAAGAGCTTCGTGTCGTATCCGGTGGGATCACCAGTTTCTGGGTAAAAAACCTGGACCCCTGCCGGCTCGCTCTCAATCTCTTTATTCTGTTTGGAATCTTCGGCTTTAGAGAGCTTAGCAGCTTGCAGCTTGCTCTCCTCCGAGTCTGACTCGCTGTCGCTGGTGGGCGGGAACGGCAGAGCCGCGAAGAGACGAGCGATCTCCTCGGCAGAGGCGGCGGAAGGAAGGTTAAGCGCCGCGTCTCGATGGTGGTGTCCGAGACTGTAGGAGAAGTTACGAGTCCCAAAGTTGGCCCAGACTTTAGTTCTTTTGAGGAAGCAGAGACAAGGAAATAACGCCTCTGCTACGCCGTGTACTTCTTGCGGGATTTTTTCGCCGTTGATTGTTATGTAGACCCTGCCTAGAGGAGACTTGTTCTTCTCGCGAATCCATCCCATGCCGATGATGTCACGACCGGTGAGGGGCTTGGGGAGATTGAAGACTATATTACTCATCGCGTCTTCTCCCACACAATGCAACACGTTTCCACTCGAAGCAAGCAAACAGGCGCCTTGAGGGACTTTCCAGGGGTCGTCTTCATCAGCTTTTGGCAGTTCCTGTGGTGCGTATCCCATATAGAAAATAGGATCTTGTCCCAAGTCTTGCACCGGATTGAATAGCTCTAGTTCCCAGTAGAAGGAGGGTGTCAGAGGTGGCAATGGGTCGGTGGAGTATAGCCGAATCCCGAATTCCTTCAAATCGCAAATAGGATCAATAACTACATCCACTCTGGTCATGCCGTTGCTCATTATCACGCCGTATACACGTGGATAGGGCCGCTCTATGTCCCAGATTAAGTTCTTCCTTTCGATCGTCTTCTTTATGGTGATAGGGGGGGCAGGAGGCCGAGCGCAATCCCTGTACATCATCCGGAGACTGTTGACCTGTTTTTCTAATACATTGTCTCTGTCGGCCGGACTGCATTGCTTGGAGACTTTCAGAAACTGGTCGAGACAGGTCGGATGCAGTTCCAGGATTTTGTTGGCCATCTCGTAGTTCTCTGAGAGACGAGACAGGAGGAGAGCAGCCCTGGTGCGAATCTCGTTGTAGAGTCTACACAGCGCGTACTCGGGGCCGCTAGCATCCACTGAGGGGGAAACGGTTCCCATGTCTAAGCTCGGCTGGGAGAGAATGAACAGAAGAGAATGGATCATTTCTTCAGAAATATTCAGTTTGTCTAACGCAATAACTGGCAGCGAGTCCGACACAAGTCTCGCTTGTGGGATTTCGAATGCTTCTTTGGGAACTCGGTGCTTGCTGGCGTCTACTCCGTTCTGCAAATTGACGAGGGCGAGTGACTGCTGTTCCAAAACTTCCTTCACAATGCCAGTATCCTTCGCACAGTCGGTATTCAAAACACGGACTAGTGCACCTTTATGGATTGTCTCTTTGAATCCCCCCAAGATAGCTAGGACAGCTGCAAGCGGTTTGCCCTCTGCGATATACTTAAGAGGCGCTTGAGGGGGCGTTTGGTTACATTCCGTAGCCTTGTGTATGTTGTTACAGAGAGTGAAGATAGAAGGGAAGATGGTACTGACCGAGGCGAGTGTATCGGAAATGACCTCTCTAATGGCGGAGACCCACGCGTCGGCTCCACTCGTGCTCAGGCTATGGAGCATGGTGATCACCTCGAATGCCATAGAAACTGCTACCTGGCCACTTATGAAAGGACGCAGGGGGTCCTTCTTTAGCAACTCGTTCTTTAGTTTGCATTCGTCGTACGACTGCTGTCTCTTAAGATCGAAGCCGCCCAGAGAAGAGGATTTGCCTGAGGACGGTTTTCCGACGCTGACCAAGAATTGCTTTCCGGCCAATCTCTGCGCGGTTCTCAGCGCCTGTGACCGAGAAGTGGAGCAGTACTCTGCCTTTGTGCTGTCTTTAAGCGCAGTCACGAGGTTGAGGAGTCTGGCTGGGTTGAATGGCAAGCCGGAAACGTGGCACTCGAAGTTCTCAGGCTGGAATATGGGGAGAGGGAGCGCGTGCTTGGGCTCCTCGCCCCGCCGCCTGTGCACGTACACCGTGAGCCGACTGTCGTCCTCGGAAGACTCCTCCGGGTTAGTGATGACGATCTCCTCGGAAATGTTATCCTCCTGCTCCTCCCCGGCGTAGCTAGTCGTGTCTGGGACCAGGAAGTCGCCCAGTTTGAGGAGGAAGAGCTTAATGATGTTAGAGGCATTCGATTCCGCGGTTTTTCTCACAATACTCGCATCAAGACTCTCCACATCTGACGAACTATCGTCTAGAAAAGTGAAAGAGCAAGCTTGGAAGTTAATGGAGAGCGAGTAGTCCGGCAGGAGAATGTCCGCGCAGTCCCTCTCCGTGAGCAGCGGGAGCACCACTCGGCACAGCTGGAGAGTCAGGTACACCAGACTGGGGGAGGGCCGGTGGTCCAGCAGGAGTCGGAGGAGTTTGCTGACAAAGGAAGACTGGCTGATCAGTTCTTTGCCGAGTTTGCTCTTGGAGAGCTTCAGCAGGAGGGAGAGCAGAGAGTGGAGCATGCTGGTGGCTAGCACCTCTGATGTGGCAATCAAATTCATCGTCCTCTCAAGGTGTTTCTCCAGGAGGTACGAGATTTGTTTGGAGAGAGTTAGGAGGGTATCAGATATTTCTGAAGGCTTCTTCTTGTCCTGTTTGTAAATGTACTGCAGAGCTAGGTACTGCAGGGAGCCCCACGCGAGACTAACTGTCTTGGTAATGTTCTTCTCGGAGATTTCCTCCGTGCCGATCTGGTAGTGCTCCTCGCTGAACCTAGAGTCCGTGTAGTTCTGAGTGGCCTGGCAGGACAGGAGAGAGTCAATCACCTTAATTAACTTGCTCTGCACCATGATGTCGTCATCGAATAGGTAGAGGTCGTTGGGAGAAGTTATGCACAAGTAAATCGAGTTCTTAGAATATGCAAAAGGCTTTGAGACACAGAGATTGACAGCGTTGAAGAAAGTCTTTTTAAAACTGTTCCTCACCTGTTTTACACAACCAGATCCGTACAGTTCATCTATCATGGCGCCTTCCCCCAGCCATTTGATAATGAACGAGAGGGAGAGAGGTCCCCAGCGGAGCATGTGGGACAGGTCCAGCAGCTGCTGGATGTACTCGATGGCTCTCAGTCGGGATTTGGCTCGCCGCTTGCAATGGTTGCTGGCACTGACCAGATTTGAAGCCGTTACGTTCTTATTCAAACTGATAGCGAGGTATGAAAACAGCTGATCGATGTCAGACTTGCTACAAGCGGGTTTCTGAGCTTCGGCCTGTTTCTCCCTGTATGCATCCGCCATAATCTTTGGGACAGAAATGGTACGCGAGTAGGTTGGAGGCAAGAAGGCATCTGAAGCGGTGGAGAGGTGCGTAGGGTCCTTAGAACGGGACCGACTATATTTAGACCCGAAACAGTCAGAAGATTCAATTTGGAACAGCAAGCTAAGTTTGTCAAATAGCGTCTCTAGCATTAAATTTAGTTTTGAGAAAGGTTTGGAAGGCTCAGGGATGGGTCTGGGAGCTATTTCTTCTACGACAGGTTCCTCCACCTTCTCGCCCTCTACCTTATCCTCCTTATCTTCAGCAGACACGGCCTGAGCATCTCCAGGAGCTTGTACAGGGGGATCCGCCGATTTATCCTCTGCTACAACAGAGTTATTTTCTATGTTTTCTGGGACATTAGGTTCATCCTGTGGAGGCTTGTCGCCCTCGACTGGTGGGATCTCTTCTCCCTGTGGTGGGACGGCTATAAGAGAGGCATCGCTAGAGTCTGGAGCCTGTGGCTGAGAAGCAGTTTCAGTTTCTGGGACACTCTCATCTGCTTTGAGTGGAGACTGAGTTGCTGGCGACAAGTCTTGCGGAGTGTCCGTAGCGGACTCTGGCTCTAGCGTCTGGTCCGACTTCTGGTCTTCTGTGGGCTGAGAGGTGCCAGCAGTCTCTGCCTTATCCTCTTTAGACTTAACTTCTTGCACAGCTTTCTTCTCTTTCTCCTTTTCTGCTTCCAAGTCTTCCTCTTCCCAAGAGAACTCGCCTCTTCGGATCTTAACTTCAGTTTTCAGCATTTTCTGGATCTTACGCACGGCAGAGAAAATGTTCTGAGACTCGAATGAAGGAAAAGGAACTTCTAAGATTTGACAAAAACACTCGAATTCTGTTTGAGATGATTCCACTTCGCTTAGCCCAAGGAAAAAAGGGCTTTCCTCTTCAGTAACGAGTCCTTCTACGTGATCATCTATGCACAGTTCCCACTGGTTCTCTAGATTTCCGATCGCCTGCAACTTCCTCAGAAGTCCATACATTTTGTTAAACAAGTAAGAGAACAGTTCCACTTCCTCCTCTGAGCTCGTGTCCGGGTTCAGTATGTTCACAATGGCCAAGTTGAAGTGCTTCTCAGAGGCGGCTAATATCATTTCTATCAGAAGGTTAGGATGAATGAGAGCGGAGAGTTTGGGCTGGAAGATGGGAAGAGGTTTGTTCAGTTTCTTGATAAGTTTAGAGATGGTCTCTTCAGGAATTTTGGTTGATAATCTGGCCACTTTGGTTCCTGCAACCCATTTGGATTCGTCAACGGCAAGGTCGCACTCCTGTAAGAATTTAAGTCTCAGAATTTGAGAAGCCTTTACTTCCTCTTCGCTCTCGTCTACGCCGAAGTACACCTCCTCTAGAAAATCCGAAATCACACTCAGGCTGCCCAGGAAATGGTCCATGAACAAGGGAAGGCAGGATTCAGTTATCGACTCGTGGCCATACACATGCACCGAAAACCCCCACACCACTTTATCCGGAATGTTTCCCTCGCGCCGGCTGCGCTGTTCGTACTGAATCATGACGGTGTCCCCTTCAATGCGGACTATCTCTTTGGGCCACATTAGTCCGTAAATGGGTCGAGTTCCGAAGCCGTGAACGTTGCCTCCGTACTCGGCTACCTTCTTGAGGTTTGTGCTGCGTCCAGAGAAGACCGTTAGGATGTCGGAATCTGCCAACTGAGTGGAGCAGCGGGGGTCAAAGCGGAGAAAGAGAAACTTGGCTCCAGAAATAGTGACGGACTCTTTGAATTTGTAATCGTCTTTGAGAGGATGAATGGACTCCAGCGTCTTCTCTCCTGGCTTAGACAGGTCGGGGATCTTAGGGTCGGCGAGAGTGTTCCTCGCAGAGTAGAAGAACTCTTCCAGAGAGTGGAACTGCGGGAAGGCCTTTCCGTCTTGTGTGGTGTTGATGTACGAGTAGTAGACAGAGGCGACCTTGGCGCTGATGGTGATCAGCTGAATGACTCTAGCGATGATCTCCTCCTTGCTGGAGTTGTCAGTGCTGGACAGATAGAAGCAGGCGATCGAAGGAATGTAGAAAGACAGGAGACAGCCCAGGATGGTTCCGTGTGTGAGGCGTGTGAGGCCGGTCAGCCGCTCGGGGCCCGGCTGAGAGGGGTCTGACCGCGTGAAGAGGAGCGACAGCACGCGGTACACCTCTTGATACACCTGCAATGCACAGTCCAGGACAGAGGTGGTCTCGGCGGCTATCTCGCTGACCTCCCGCTTTGGGGTGCTGGGCAGGTCTATGGTGGTGTTCAGCTCCTCGCTTCCTTGTGGGTTCTCTGCCATCTCCGTCATGACCAGAGGGTCTATGATCAGCAGCTTGAGTTGGTAGATGAAGTAGGACTGCACGTATTGGAGAATGGGACTGATGTAGGGACTGACGGAGAGGAGGTTTGAGAATTCTTCGTCTGTGGCGACAGCACAGCTGTTGATTGTGTCGATGGATTCCTTGGTGGCCATTTTAAGCAGACGAGTGGCCAGCTCCTTACGCAGCACGCAGGAGGTTTTCTGGTCCAGGAGCTGAATGTTCTCGAGGTCGTAGCTGAGGGAGCGCAGCATTTGGTCGCAGAGGAAGCGATGGTCCGCAATGTCGTACATCTCTAGGTGGTCGCTGAGCTCTATGTTGACCTCATCTTCCGTGTAGAGGATGGAACTGTGCTGGAACAGAATGTACCTGGCCTCTCTGCGGATCGGCTCCGTCACCCAGTTGAGCTCCGATCGGTGCTGCGAGCCCCAGCTGAGGTCTATGCACACAGACTTCAGCTTAACCAGCACTACTCGCCCCTCCTCTTCCTTCTCAAAGTTGAGCATGTGCGAGCGCACGAATGCCCTGATTATGTATAGCATGCAGAGACACAGGAATTGGTCCTGCTGCGAAATAACCCACTCCAGCAGATCCACACTCTTCTGCATCACCACCAGCTTAAGAACCACGTACTTCTCCGGAGCCGGCTTGTTGTACAGGTTGTTGCAGGCGAGCAGGCCCGCGTAGTACAACATGTTCCTCATGACGTCAGTGGAGGAGACAGGCTTATCAGTGTCCGCATCCCCTGACGGAGAGGGGGCTTTTGGCTTAATCACAAGAATGTTCACATAAGACTCGCAGCGCACTGCTTGTCTCGGGGGATTGTACACAACGTCAGGCGCCAAACCGAAGTGGATGTCTGCCATTTTCTTACTGAAATTGACCCCCAGCATCCACTGGTCGGCCCAGGTGTCAGTGCACGACCACAGCGAGTTGTTGATCGGATCGTAGCAGGTGGTGAGACTCGTGGTGATGGATCGAGCCATGGAGGCAGAGGCCACGTAGTGCAGGTCCCAGATTCCTTTGTACTCCGCGAAGTTGTCCCCGAGTCTGTAGCAGAGCGCCGTTAAGAGCGTCTTCTTGAGAGCCTGACCCGACAGGAAGAGGAACAGGATGTAGCTCCCGTTGGAGAAGCAGGCGCAGTGGTAGAGCTGTCGCAGCGTTATGCCGGAGGTGGTGTGCAGCTGTTTGGCGGAGTCGTAGGTCGGGGCGTAGAAGCGCTTCAGGTAGGGAGAGAGGCCCGGACTGGTGTAGTAGGGGGAGTCGAAGAACCAGGAGGGGGGCTTCGGAATCTCCTTAACAGACTGGTCTCTTAGGAGAATTACACTGCTTACCAGTCGAACTATCAGCACGGCATCTTCGGTTACCTAAAATAGTTTATATAAGCACAGTTTAAGAGGGCAGTCGCCTCTACTCACCTCCAATTCGAATGTCTCCACTCGCGCTTCGAACTCCTCCGCGGACTTCTTGTCGCTCTTGCGCGCGCCTGGGATCTGGTAGACGCGGTAGAGTCGGATGCCGTCCCCCGCCAGGTGGGACGTGGTCTCTCTCCGGTGGGAGGCGCTCACGACCGGATGGAAGACCGAGCAGACCGGCTTGAGCGTCTTCGTATCCAGAACCTGGCAGAGCAGGGCTGGCTCTGCGGGGGAGGGCGACTGGTCCAGGAGGACGTCCTCTCCGTCCACATTCTCTTGCGAGTCGGTTTCGATCTTTTGCGCTACGCTCCAAGTGTCGTTGGGAGCTGGCTCGCTCTCATCCTCCTGCATCTGTGCCTCTATCTTGGCAGCGAGGAAGTGGATCTTATCTCTCCTGCCCTTGAGGTGCTCCAGCTGCTCCTCTCCCATCGTCCGCACCAGTTCCTCCTGCAGGATAAGAATATCTTCGTTCTTCTCGTAGAGGTCGACTTCTTGGTCGTCCTTCAGATCATAAATATCGTCCTCGCTCTTCACAAGAACAGTTTCCTCTTTCTGTTCGGCTAGTTCCTCTTTCTTTTCAGATTGTTTCTCAATCTTTTCGGCTTTTTGTTCTTCTTTCTTTTCGGGTTCTCCCTCTTTCTTTATAGGTTGTTCCTCTTTCTTTACAGATTGTTCCTCTTTCTTATCAGATTGTTTCTCAATCTTTTCCTGTTGTTCCTCTTTCTTTTCGGCTTTTTGTTCTTCGGGTTCCCCCTCTTTCTTTTCTGGTTGTTTCTCTTTGTTTACAGATTGTTCCTCTTTCTTATCGGATTTTTGTTCTTCTTTCTTATCGGATTTTTCTTGTTTCTTATCAGATTTTTCTTGTTTCTTATCACCCAGTTTCTGATCAGGTTTATCCTTTGCTTGGCTATCTTTCTTAGCATTTTCATCGGAACCAACTTCTTTGGGATCTTCGATTTTCTTCTCCAATTCGACATCCTGATCTTTCTCCTCCAGACTCATTGCTCTAAACAGGAGCTGTCCGTTCACAAACGCCAGCCAGCCCGGCTCGCAGTCCGTGTGTGCGTATATTTGCCCCCGACAGGTGCCGTGCAGCCCTGTGCCCACCTTTATGATGCGTCCGTTCTGCTTGTTGACGTAGAGGAAGTGTCCGTCAGAGGCACAGCTCGGGTAGATCTCGTTTGCCGGCTGGTCTGACTCGTTCTAAGAACCATTACAAGTGTTTATGGAGAGTAGTTATGAGGTATATAAGATCACAGAATGAACAGTAATTAAATTAACCTGGAAGGGCAGACTCTCCGGGAGGTTGGCGTCATCATAAGACCACGTGGCCATGTGGAACACAGAGAAGCTCTGCCACCCGACCTCGTAGCTCTGTCTCAGCTTCTTCATGATGCCGCCCACCTGCAGACTGACGGGTGTGCTCGCCCCCAGTCTCTGGATTGTGTGCACTGCGCTGATTATGCTCTTCAGGGTCCCTCTCGCCTGAGCAAGCGCGATCAGACAAGCGACTATCTGAGCAACAGAGTATAATATAACTGTCTATACCTTGGAATAAATACGGAATAAATACCTGCTCTATGGTCTCGGCTGGGAGAGGGGAGACCTGCGTGAGGGTGGACAGCCAGCTGGAGAGGAGGGCCTCTATATTCGTGATGCTCTCGCGCTTCTCCGTGATCAGCTGCATCGGGTCGAAGTGTCTCAGAGTGTGGAATATGACCAGCGAGGTGCTGTGTATGAGCGCCACGTCCTTGAGGCCAGTCTGTTGGAGGAAGGGCTTGTTGGTCAGCACCAGGAATGCTAGCTTCATGTGAAAGGGGATTTTGTCACATTTCTCAATCCCGGGGCACTGGTGCTCGAACGGATCTCCTTTTCTCCTCTCCTATTATATGCAGGTTCCAATGAATAGCTAACAGCAGACAAGTTATAATAGCCTACCTTTTGTCGTGCCTCCTCCAGCTGAGCCTGCTGCACGTACCAGTAGTAGGCCAGGGCTTTGAAGCGGTACTCTGTGAACTGGCAGTATGCGTTCTGCTCGGCGAGGCAGCGCGGACACAGCCGCAGCTTCTGCATGAGCAGCGTGCTGGAACAGGTGTCCACCAACAACAAGTCGTCCTCGGGCGCCGAGCTCTGGGAATAGGAACTCTCCAGCTTCTCGGTCGGGTCGTTCACGCGGAAGAGTCCGTCTCCCAGGAGAATGAGGTGCTCGTTCAGAGCGAGCCACTGCAGGTGTTCGTCCTTCAAAGTTGCCATTTATCGTTGATAGCGATACATTAGCTAAACTTGTTGAGATAATTGATAGCTAATGGAAAATAGAACAAGAAAAACAGTATACTATCCTATTACATACTGGTCCGATTCGTAGTCAATTTCAAAAGTATCAAATTTCTGATACCGCAATCGAGCAATCAAATATTGCTATATTTAGCTACGGGTCCAGAGAATTGTACAAATAAATTAGGTGAAACTGGTGCTATATTAGTGAGGAAACTAAATGTCGGATAAATAAAAAACATTCTAAATCGATCCCAAATGCTTTACAATATTCGGGTAGGTAACAATCCGAGCTTTCTGGCTCACAGCGTCCCAAAGCGCAGCCGGGAATCCACCAAACTCCTTCCCATCTCTCTTGCAGGAGTTTAGAGTCCCGCTAGCGCCCATATTCCCCTTAGGATCCATTGCTATCAGAGCTACCATGAAAGAGCCCTTGTTCCGCCTGACCATGTCTCTGACCACTTCCTCGCAGGCCAGCTGCGGCGCCAGGCCCTGGTACCGCATCAGACACACCACGTGGAAGCACGGGCAGAACTGCATTATGGTGTCCCCGTCGCCAGTGGCGCAGGCGGACCCGTAGCAGTTGTCTGCGTAGAACCCACTTCCGGGGAGCGGACTGTCCCCTATCCTCCCGACCTCCTTCCCGAGCAGCCCGCTGGTGGACACCCCGCAGGCCAGCTGTCCGGCCCGGTCCAGCGCTATCATGGCGAGCGTGTCGTGGCTCGGCGCTTGGTAGGGCAGCGAGGGCTCGCTCGGGAAGTTCACGAGCGGCTTTGTCTGCGCGTCAGACTTGAGCAGCTCTTCGTGCGGCTCCATTGGGAAGCCCTGAGTCTCCGCAAACGCAGTGGCCCCCGCCCCCGCGAGGAAGCTGTGTCTCGACTTTTCCAGAACGCAACAGGCCACACTGAATGCGTTGGGGCAGTGCTCCAGGGCGCCGACCGCCCCCACGCGGCAGTCCGAGCCTCGCATGACGCCCCCGTCATACTGCGGGAAGCCAGCCGCGTTCGGGAAGTTCCCGCGGCCCACGTTCCTAGGTCCCAAACTAGAGTCGTCCTCCACCAGTGTTATTCCTGCTTTCAGCGCCTCCACGCTGGTCCCCCCTCTCTCTATAACCACGAGAGCTGCCGACACAGCTTCGTAGCCGAAGGGCCAAGTTGCGATACAAGCCATGCCTAACTAACCTGCCGAATACGCACCCCTATCCTATGTTAAGATTTATAATTCGTAATACGCGAGGGAATTAACGTAGAAAATAAATACAACTTTGATAAATAAAATAGCATCCGAGATAGTATACAAAATATACAGACTAGTATCTACAATAGTCTTTGTAGCTAAAATAAGAAATCCTGAGTTCCTACCAACAGCACTAGGCTAACAAGTAAAGTTGTAGTACTGCTCCTGCAGCTGCAGGTCGGTGTTGGTGCGCTGGTTAATGACCTGCATCTTTCCCTGCGCGGAGAGCAGCGTGTCGAGGGAGATATTCTTCTTGGCGTGCAGCAGCTTGACGCCCGCGTCCCCGCGCTTGCCTGTCCGCTTCAGCTCTGGCTCCAGCTGCTTGACCTCCTGCAGGAATATGTAGTGCTCCTCCTTCTGGCGCATGGTGGCTGCGGACCTGCGCATGAGCGCCTCCGTCTTCTGCAGGTGCTCCAGCGCCTCTGCGCCGCGCCCCTCCTCCGCCAGCGCCGCCGCCATCTGAATGGCGCCCAGCGCGAGCACCGCGATGTTAACGCTCCCGTCCTCGCTGGGCGGCTCCGCGGAGAGCTGCTGGAACTGGGAAATAACCCGCAGACACCGGGACCCGTCCTTCAGCTGGTAGCTGATCTGGACCTGGAACGGAACCTGCTTCAGTGAGGGGTCAGTGCGGTTCTTGTTGAGCTTATACTTGAAGCTGATGTCGCTGCTCCTGGTGGCGTTCCCCACCGGCTTGACCAGCACGCAGGCGTCGGGGCCCGCCTCTCCCTCGAAGCAGAGACTCGGGTGCAGGAAGAACTTTACGCTCACGTTAGAGGCGATGGTAGGGTTCTGCCCGATAAGTCTCAGCTGTCTGATCAGCTCCATTGGATGCAGAATGTTGACTGTTCCGTTAGTTTTATCCGCGCACTGAGCCAGGTGCTCCATGGCGCACTCCTGTCCCTCTATTCCTATAACTGAGATGGTGCTCTCGCCGATCAGCGCCTCCTGTCCTATTTCCTGGTAGAACTTAATGTCCCCGCTCCCCCCGGTGCTGAGCGTCCCCACCCCCGAGTTCGGCTCTCCGTCCGTGCAGATTATAACCTCGGCGCCCGGGAACTTCCTGCCGATGCCAACCGCTGTGGATAGGCCGGGCCCCAGGGCAGTGCCTCCTCCCTCCTTGATGTCTTCGATTACTTTCTTGAGATTCTTAAAGCTCTGTTTGATCGGCTTGAACCCGCTCTTCCCTGCTGTCTCGGAGCCTGCATTCAGCAGCGCCTGCATATTAGAAGCGTCGGCAGAGATGTGAATACCGGCAGAAGACCCGTCGCCCAGCACCCGTACGCTGCTGCTGAACACAACCAGACACACTCTCTGCTTGGGACTCTCGATCAGCATGCGTTCCAGCTGCCGCAGAATCGCCTGCTTTATGCAGTCTAGACGAGAAATGAATTCCTTGAAGTTATCGCCTTCGCGCAGTCGCTTCCACTCGCTCTGCAGCTGCGGGAGTTGCATGGTCACGCCCATAGACCCGGACACGTCTATGCAGTATATGACCAGCTTGTTGCTGTGCGAGACGCCTGGCGTCTGCTCTGCGGCCTGGCCGGGCTGGCCCGCCTCCAGAATATAGTCCTCCAGTTCCGAGTGCGCCTTATCCCCCGCTCCGCCCGCTATAGTGTTCTCAGCGGCGCAGAACTCGCAGGCCCAGAGGCTCTCTGACAGCTCAGACGTCAAGCTGTAGGCTGCCTGACAACTGCTGCAGTAGGAAGGAATTCCAGGCCTCACATTCTGGTCATCCAGACTCCCCAGCTTGATGGCGACCAGATTAGAATCAGCTTTCTTCCTCCGGAGCACGCCCTTCTGCTCATTCTTCAGCTTAGCCTGCTGGTCCCTGTACTCCTCCCCAACAGACTTATCTGCTTGCTTTATGGGTTCTTTCGCTGGCTCCGAGTCTGACACGAGTGAGTACCTGCCCTCGCTAAGCCTAACACTCACAGAACAAACGAACTCGTTCGCCAAGTTGGACTTCTCCTCCCCTTTCTCCAGACCGGACGCGGTCTTGCAGAAGAGCGTCTTCCCCACCTTCTCCGCGCCAATCACCAGCAGCTTACAGGGAACAGCTGTGGCGCCAGGCGCCTCGGATGCTAGGTGCAGATTGAGGAGCGTTTCGATAGGCCTCATGGCGTGCTCCCTTACAAGGAGAGATATCTCTTGGAAACTCCCGCCCAATTCCCTGGCCAGTTCCTTCGCGGGAGCTGTCTCTGTCGCGCCCAGACCGGCGTCGCACTTGTTGGCTATCACGAAGTAGCGCTTGCTGCTGGAGCCCTGCTTTATAGCCTCCAGCTGCACCAGTTCCTGTAGGGCCACAAAGGTAGCATTGTCCGTGACGTCATACATGAGGAGTATGTTGGGCGCCAGGCTGAGGAGCTGCACCAGAGTGCTGTGGTCCAGACTCGACAGGACCTCAGACTTTATGTCCAGCAGCTCCAGTGGACAGCTGAGCATGTCTTCGAGAGGCTTAGCGGCTGCTTCTTTAGGTTTGCGTTTGAACATCGACGAGATAGAAGAGCCGAAGCTGCTCTTCTTGCTTGCAGACTTCACACTGCTACTGGCTGGGGCTGGGGCCAGGTTACAACCAATCTCGCCAATAGGAATGCTCACAGCCTTGCGATAGCTGTCCTCTATGGTCGGGTCATAATCCTCCACGAATATCTGTTGGACGTAGCGAATCGAGAGGGCGGACTTGCCAACTCCGCCCGAGCCCAGAGTCGCGATCTTATAATCCTTTCCTCTGAAAGGAGTCACTCTCAGAAGTTCTATGAAAGCCTGCGACACATTGTGACCGGTTTTTGCCGAAGTCTCGATATACGGGATCATCAGCTTGTCGGCTACCGCCTTAGCCTGCAAAGTAGAGACCACACGGACAGCTTCCAGGTCTGACTTATTCCCAACAAGCACAGCCGGGACTTTGGTAGCGTCTCTCACGCGAAGAGAGAAAGTGTACAGTCGCTCCACCTCCTGGAAGGACAAGGCGTCTGTGATTGAGAACACCAGTAGGAATGCGCTGGAGTGTAGCATGTAGTGCTCTCGCATGGCAGAGAATTCCTCCTGCCCGGCTGTGTCCAGTATGTCCAGCATCACCGTCTCCTCCGCCCCGGTCTTCATGTAGCGAACGGCCTGAGTCTGCTGCTCGTACTGCTGTTGCTCCTGCTGCAGCCGCTCCGTTATAGTCAGCTTAGCCTCGTCCTCGCGGGCGTACTCGAACTCCTCCTGCTCGGGCACGTACAGCTTATCGCCAGCGAACTCCATTATACCAAATCTACACAGTTAGTGAACAGAACACCATGGATATTGTGGCTCAAAACCAACCAAATACTTGGAAAACATCGCAGAGCAAAATTTTTATAACTGAACCTCAATATATACAAAACTAGCACACAGTTAGTTACAAAATATGAATAATTACAGTACTTGCTTGTCTTTCTCTTTATTATTGTAAATATTAGCAGCGAGGGCGCTGCTTACAATCTGTTTGGCAAACTGCTTGTTGATTCTAGGAATTGTGTTCTGCGACCATCCGATTGCTCCCATGGTGTGCACGCGCTCTTTAGCTCGCGCAGTCTCCAGCAATATGAGCCTAACCGCTTCTGCTTCCAGCTCTCTCTCTTCCTGCTCGCTGGTGTCACTAACCACAGGCGTATCTACCGAGTTAGTGGGCTGTTGAATCCTAGATTGTATGATGGTATTTGTATCTTTTAGCACTCTTTTTATTTTAGACAGATTCTTCTGTTTCTTATCTCTCTTTGATGTGGGTCTGTGGATAGAGAGTCTACTGGCGGCCTTGTTTTCAGACGTTGGATTCATGCGTTCGCCCTAGCTAACAGTTACAAGATAAGGACATCACAAAATATATCCGCTAAATAAGACATTATGATAAATGTTACTGCACTATAGTGTGTTATAAATTCGTATGGACAAACAATATAAAAGTACAGCTAATCCTGTTTCTTCGCGGGTTTGTGGAAATACCAACCGATCAGCAGTTGCAGAGCCCCGATACCAACCCATACGCCCGTAACGAGATGTCCGACGTAATACACACTGGCCCACGCGCGCAGTATCTTCTCGGGGGAGAGCAGCAGAAACGCAAACCCGCTGTACTCATATGCTCGCCAAGCACAAATAAAGTCTACGACAGTCCAGAACCGCTCCCTCCCTTTTACTCTCCAGCGTTGCGTGAATCGAATGAAGCTGTACTGCGCGGTGATGAAGAGCATGAACATGAAGAACGCGAAGTAATACCCCAAATGCAACCCGTGCCAGTAAGCAGATAAACCGAATGTAGCCAATCGTCCCATTGTTCTATTCCTGAAACTCTTGTAGATGTGATAGTAGAAGAATGATTGTACAGTCATGTTCCAATGTTGGAGTGGTCCGTCAATAGTTGTGCTGGTCTCAATTTCCCAAACTTCCAGGTTCTCCACTGTCCTGTAATCAATGGATTGGTCTTCTTGCTCAGGCATCTGCGTGGGACCTACCCCGGGCCTGGCTTTGGCAGACCCCGGGTACGCGCCTAGGCCAGCTAGGATGCACGAAGCAACCGAGATCGTCCATGCGATGTAGAATCGCCATCGAAAGGCAACCAAACACGGAACAAAATATGCCAATCGAAAAGGAGCTCCCCACTCGTGTGCATAGTATTCTTCGGAGCCGATAAAGTCGAGGGGAAACAGTTTTATTAGCACCAAATGTACAGTTACATATACGGGCAAGTAATATATAACTTTGCTAAGCGCATGTCTATAAGGAATCTTTGGGAGGTTCGGGTGGTCTATCATGTCGCAGTAGGTCTTGGCTCTGAAGAAAGGTCCGGTGAAGAGTCCGAGGAAACAGTAGGAAAAGCAGAGGTACTGGAACAGCCGTGAGAACACGTTCCCTTGGCTGTAGTCTAAGAAATACGAGTAGCTGCCTCCGAACAGAGCCACCTTCTCGGAGGAGCCCACTGCGTACTCGCGCGTGTCGGCGGCGAGAGAGGAGAGACGCAGCGTGAGCAGCAACTGGACCGCGTTAGCGAGCTTAGAGAAAGGAGGAAACCCGAAGAGATACGAACATCTGAAGAAAGTGAGGTAACCGAAACACCAGACGAAAGTCACAAGGGTGAGGTATGAGGATTTGTGCAGGACACTGTGGAGAATGAAAGCACCCAGGATAGTAATGACGGAGTGCAAGCTCTGTGTGCCCGACATCAGATAGGTGATCACAAACCCAATAAGGCCCATATACAATTGTCTCAGAGTCCTGTTGCTAATAAATCTATTGAACCAGCCCAGGGGCAGGCAGAGTAGGAGGAAGATCAGATATAGGTTCTCGTCTTTGTAGCCAAACGCTCCGCTTAGGCTCTCCCCGGATGAGATAAACTTTATTAGACTAACTAGCATACTTATTTTCAATAAAAGTAATATCAGTTTATAGTGGATAATATAGTTTGTGATGAATGTTATTCAGGTCATATTACCTACTGAACTAAATATAGCATGAGTAGTACACAGTTCTCCAGCAACATGTCGGAATGCTCAAATGGTACCTACTCAGCTGATGCTTTCGAGGGACAATCAAAGAGCAATTTTACACTGGACCGAGTAAGTGACAGCAATTATTTAGAACTTTCTCGCCCTTCGCTAAAATACGGCGATTTACAAGATTTCATTTCCCCTCACCCGTGGGACGGCGAGTCTTTAGTAGAGGGAGAGGAAGGGCACTTGGATGAGGAAATAATGAGCTTCCCATCTGAAGCCAGTCTAAACACCAGCCCCAGTTTCCAGTCCCTTCATCTACACAACCGACAGAGAGTGTCCTCGCTCTATTATGGCATGCAACTCGCTCACTACCTCTCTAGGCCTCCAAAGAAACTTATTTTGTCAACGACTTATTGTGATCGAACTCACAAGTTCATTTTGTTGGACCAGTCCGGTATAGTATCCTGGTGCCCAGAAAACAATCACGTCGAAAGGGTGTATCTCTTCCCGGCGTACAAGCATAAGCTGTTCCTGGAAATACACTTCGCTTCAAAGTTCAATGTTTATTTTGTACTTACGAAGAAGAGAGTAATAATCACATTCAATTATCTCTTCGAACAGCTGCACTCAACCAGCTGTTTGGAGAATTCTCTGCTCAACATTTCATTCCTTGAGACGAGAAGCTTGCTTGTGGGAGGTGGCGTTCATGGGGTCTCTTTCTGGAATTACAGTAAAAAGGAATACAACAAGAACCAAGGATCTCGAGTCCGCTCTCAGAAGCCGATGGAAAATTATATTCTCTGCTCTTCATGGCTTACGAGAATACCAGATAATAAGTTGATTAGAAAAATTAATTTTTGTTACGAACGCAAGTGGATATTTGCTGTCTCATTCTATGACGTGTTTGTTCTTTCCTATGAGGGCACATTGCTCAAGTTTTTTCTCAACTTACACAAGCAAACGATAACTGATTGTTTATTCAACAGCCACCATAGCCTTCTGCTTACAGTGTCCACTGACTCCACACTCGCCCTCTGGTCTGAGTGCGGCTTCCAAATCCATACGTTTACTTCAGGAATGAAATCGAACACTGCTGTTCTCCAGCACCCTCTCTCCCCGCACTTAGTGCTGGTCGCAACGCAGAAAGGGATCATAAAGTGCTACAATCTCTTCACACTGGAAGAAGAGTTCACCCAGCACATCATGGACAACTGTATTGCAACTTTGGGTAATATTTACATCACAAAGCAACACATGCTCTTTGCCTCATCAGCTCAAGATATTTTTGTATTCGACTTCAACTATTTCTGTGAGTTTTGGGGAATACTAGGCAATTCGCTTCAATTTCTATGTTTTGATAAATGTGAACAAAAGTCTGACCGATTCCACGCTCTTTGCATTGACGGAACAATCAGAGTTTATTCTATTTCGGAGAGTAGACCGATCTCTCTCGTGCTGCCCCCTCCTGACATCACGTTTCCTTCTTCCTCCGCTTCGGTTGCTTATGACAGAACTTCGAACTTGCTCTTTATCCTAATAGGTCCCCAAGAAATATGGGTTTACACAACAAAGACGAATCCATCCTGTCGATTGGAAGTTTATTCGGAGGATATCCTGAGGAGCATCATGAGTCCAGTGGACCCTGAGACTGGTGAGTTCGTGCCTACAAGCCTACTCCCCCACTCCTTCATTCCAGTCTGTACGTGCATAACTGTACTCCCCTCTACCGTCCATATTATATCCCGCGATGTTACTACAGCACCTAGCCACACTAATTTACTAATGCTAGGCATGAAGGACGGCAGAATTCTATTTATCTCGACAGACAAAGAATTTTGTAAACAATTCGAAATGCAGGTGTCGGTTGGCGAGCTGAAGAGTATCCGAGTATCCGAGAACTCTTCTCAGCTCATCACTCAGTCGGTATCAGTGAACGGGTTCGTATTAAAGCTGTGGTCTCTTCCCTGCCTAGAATTATTGCATAGTGTTGAACTGCACGGCACTTTAATAGCTTTCTGGAAACTGAATGACATATTGATGACAGGATTCGATGATGGGTCGCTGTCCCTGTATTTGCTGAAAGGGATGGGTTCCTCTTTGGGAAGGGGTTCGATAGATACTTCGGGATCGGAGAGAGACAGTGGGTTTGACGAAATTATTAATATCCATGGTATCGAGCGCCTAAACCTCTTTTGTACTTCCCATAAATCTGGTCTAGTTAAGATTTGGGATCACCACAAGAATCTGATTAAAGTGATAGCTCTCAATGCTTCACTTGGTGGAGTTTATTTTCTAAACAGCAGTGGCGACCTGCTTGTATCTCTCAACCGACACTTCCATATAATTCGCCAAGAGCATGTGCTCTCTTCATTCTCCATTATACAGGGAACCGATAACAAGTGGGGCCGTTTCGCTACACTGGATGAATCCCATGTCTTCGAAGACCCAAACAGCCGGAACGGAGAGCTCGTAAGTACAAAGAATGGCATTTTTTATTTGGACACGATGAGTTCCTATTTACAACCTTATGATATTGATTTACACGGCCCCGATGGATTAACTGTCCTTGATCAAATGCTAGCCAAGGAAACGAATCAAAGTATTCACTCTTTTACCATAAACAGTTCAGAGTTTAACCCCACACCGATTGCATCACAACTTTTCCGCTCTCCCCTCCAGTCACCCTTGGTTCTTTCATTCGAAAATTTTCCTCTTCCGATCTTCTCCACGCCTACTGCTAGTCCAAGATCTATTTCCCCATCCCTGGTCCCTGACGAGAGAGAAGTACTCAGAGAGAAATTAGATAACCTTGTTGAAAAAGAATCACCGATTCTCACATCTCTTTCCCCAACTCCAGTTGTTGATCCCATACAAGAATTAATACCGAAAAACACTGTTCAGAAATACTCCGACAGAGATGAGGACCTTGGTCCTAAGAAACAATTTCAACCGGCAACTAATATTGATCTGACTAAGTATAATATAAACTCAAACTACAAATTCCCTCTACAAACTCATTCAAAGAAAGATGAAGTTATTGTATCACAGACTGATAATGAAAACACAGACTTGGAGCCTAAAGTAAAGCCTCCAATCACAGTTTCCAAGCCTAGAACTTTACGAAAACGGAGAACTACTATACAGGATGTTTCCAGAATGAGCATTTCTCCGGCGTCAGAAGATTTCGTGGAGTCTGCTAAGAGTGTTAAGTCTGTTTCTGTTCTCCCAATGCCACCGACCTACCCTCCTACAGATATTGGCGATGGAAGCAGCCACCAAGTTAAAATAAATGTTAAGACTAAATCGAGAGAAGTGAATTCTAAGTTGTCTTCTACCAAAATCCACGATACAATTGACAATTTCAACGAGAGTGGGAATAAAGAAACATTATTCAATGAATCAGAACAGCAATCCTCACAGCTAGACGTTCTAGTGGAAAGAAAAGCTAGCATTGTCCCTCCATTATTAGAAAATGTTGGGAAAGTACTCAAGTTTAAAAGAAATACCGAAAATATATTTACCCTGAATACTTATACAGATTTCAGTGTTGGGTGGCAGGAGCGCGAGTACATCAGACGTCTGGCCTATAGGATTAAGGGCAATGAAAGAAATCTGAAAGTATGGGCTCATCAAGCCAAACTTGACACGGACAGATGTATGCTTAGAGCAAAACTTATTCGTGATTCGCGAAATCATTTGAAGCCACACGAAACAATAAAATTTGTTGAGTTGTTGGAAAGGATATATTGCAAAGGAATAAACCAAACTAGAAATTCCACACCATCGACACAAATGGCCACCAGTTCTTACTCTACATCGTCTTTCCACGCACATAAAGTCCAACTTGATTCGCAAAGTACATTCAGAATCTCCAGTACTTCTCAGGAAACTTTGGAAAGTAAAGACAACTTTAACAAAGTACCTCCAAACTCAAGATGCTCATCAGCCCCCTTCCTTAGAAAATACCTTTATAAACCCCAATAATTTAAGCATAGCTAAAACAAAATATTTTTGTAATCGTATTCTCTCCTAAGTATGACAATCGTGTTTTTTATTAGAGAGGTTAACTCTAAGGGATGTAGTTTATTACCACAACCCAATCAACTAAATTTCAAACAAATAATGTGGTACTTAAATACCGACTGTTGTCCTGGCTATGCATAATGTACACAATTATCAATTAATTAACCATAAGAATATATACAGGATAAAGAAGAGTCATTCTTCTATGTTACTTGTTTGTATTGGTTGACGTATACGTAACGCGAATACAAAATATAAAGTATCCTAAACCACGTGTACTGCGAGCGGTGAGAATACATCGCCAAATGAATCTTCATTAGACCAGCCAAATTCGTTGTGAATGTAATAGAGTTGTTAGGCATACAGAGGACCGATAGAATTGTAAAAATTCCAAGATACTTATGGCTAATATTGACTGTTTCTAAGAATAGAACATTGATATTGGATAACCTAGGATCATCCCTACAGATTGCTTGTGCGATTGCACAATGGTTATTATGGCCAGATACACCATACTGATCAAAAGTCAAAATGTTCTTTATCTCAAATGTTTGAATAATTTTCGCAATCGTATCTAAAATGACTCTAGCGTCCCAATTGTTGTTTGGTCCATCTTGTAATTTGGGATCATTGATTAGGATACAATTTTCTTTAGGTATCCCGAGAATCTCCAAACTCGTAAAAAACTCGGGTTTTCTCTTATAACCAAGACCATAATAGTTCCCATTAGACAAGCAGAGAATGTAGAGATTTTCAGGTATATTATTAGAACCCGCCAAAATTGTTGGAGCAAAAAACATGCACTCGTCGTCCGGATGAGCTGTAACAATTAAAGTATTTCCATTAAAGAAATTGTTCTTCAATATATTTCGCCGAGATAAATAAAGGAAAATAATTACAAGCAAAATAATAAATGAAAATATATAAAGAAAATACATATGAGTGTTCTAAAAAGTATAGGTAAAATTCCAATATAAAACTTACATATAAATGTAGAAATTGAAATAATCAGAATTAGTAAAGAAAGTAATATAATATTATACGTTTTCAGCTCATAACTAAACAATATAACACACCTAGGGATTTTTCAAAGGAATAAAAAAATTCGAATAAACAATGGATAACATTAAATGCAACAGATTTACTGATTTCGACCCTTTCTAAGTCGATGTGGTGACAAAAAAAATAGTCTCGATTTAGAATTGGCTAATCTTTACACCAGATTACCCAGAAGTCACTTTGAATGCCGAGAGGTTTCAATAGGCGCCATACATTCACACTTTAATTGAACTGGTTTTAACCCTGATCCATACTAGAAAGTTAGTAAAAGTGATGATTTCTAGTAAATCCTATGAACCCTTTATAAGACGAAATTGTTTCTCTAAAAGACATGACGAACCGAAAAGAGTTCATTTTCACGATGCTACATAGAACTGACATTGAATAGAGACAGTATTCACAAGGCAACCGTTCAAAGTCAATTCAAATAGCACTGCTTTACTGGAAAACTCGCATTATATTCCATTAAAAACATAGATTTTAAATTTAAGCAAATGGACCAGTTAGAAGACGATTTACTGACTAAAAATAATAGTCCAGGTTTTGACAAGGCTATTCTTGACACCAGTAAACCCAGAAGTCACTAAACTATGCGAAGGTTTACTAGGAGCCATACATTCACAATTTAGATATCACTGGTTTTACCCCTGATCCCTACTAGAAAGTTAGTAAAGTGATGATTTCCAGTATATCCGAAGAACCCTTCATAAGACAATTTTGTTAATCTAAAAAAGACATGACGAACCGGAAAGAGTTCATTTTCACGAGGCTGCATAGAACTGACATTGAATAGAGACAGTTTTCACAAGGCATCCCTTCCAACACAATTCAAATAGGACTTCTTTACCCCGAAAACTCGCATTATATTCCATTAAAAACATAGATTTTAAATGTAAGCAAATGGACCAGTTAGAAGACGCTTTGGTGATAAAAAAAAATAGTGTTGATTTAGAATTGGCTATTCTTGACACTGGAATACACCAAAGTCACTTAACTATGCGAGACTTTTCTCTAGGTGCCATATATACACAATTTATATCACTGGTTTTACCCAAAAAAAAATAGATTTTAAGAATGCTATAATAGTCCATTTGGAAGGTGACTGTTTGACAATAAACAATCCAGGTCACTTTAAAAAGAGATTTACTTTTCACCAGACATCCCAAACATCACATAGGATAGCCATACTTTACAATATATTCCATCAAAGACAATAAAAAAGAATAATTCTATCACTCCCTTCGTTCCCAGCCAATTTTTAACCAACCAAAGATAGATTTTAAGAATGCTATAATAGTCCATTTGGAAGGTGACTGTTTGACAATAAACAATCCAGGTCACTTTAAAAAGAGATTTACTTTCCACCAGACATCCCAAACATCACATAAAGATAGCCAGTCCTTTCACTATACCCCATCAAAGACAATAAAAAAGAATAATTCTATCACTCCCTTCGTTCCCAGCCAATTGTTAACCAACCAAAGATAGATTTTAAGAATGCTATAATAGTACATTAAGAAGGTGACTGTTTGACAATAAACAATCCAGGTCACTTTAAAAACAGATTTACTTTCCACCAGACATCCCAAACATCACATAAAGATAGCCAGTCCTTTCACTATACCCCATCAAAGACAATAAAAAAGAATAATTCTATCACTCCCTTCGTTCCCAGCCAATTGTTAACCAACCAAAGATAGATTTTAAGAATGCTATAATAGTACATTAAGAAGGTGACTGTTTGACAATAAACAATCCAGGTCACTTTAAAAACAGATTTACTTTCCACCAGACATCCCAAACATCACATAAAGATAGCCAGTCCTTTCACTATACCCCATCAAAGACAATAAAAAAGAATAATTCTATCACTCCCTTCGTTCCCAGCCAATTGTTAACCAACCAAAGATAGATTTTAAGAATGCTATAATAGTACATTAAGAAGGTGACTGTTTGACAATAAACAATCCAGGTCACTTTAAAAAGAGATTTACTTTCCACCAGACATCCCAAACATCACATAAAGATAGCCAGTCCTTTCACTATACCCCATCAAAGACAATAAAAAAGAATAATTCTATCACTCCCTTCGTTCCCAGCCAATTGTTAACCAACCAAAGATAGATTTTAAGAATGCTATAATAGTACATTAAGAAGGTGACTGTTTGACAATAAACAATCCAGGTCACTTTAATAACAGATTTACTTTCCACCAGACATCCCAAACATCACATAAAGATAGCCAGTCCTTTCACTATACCCCATCAAAGACAATAAAAAAGAATAATTCTATCACTCCCTTCGTTCCCAGCCAATTGTTAACCAACCAAAGATAGATTTTAAGAATGCTATAATAGTACATTAAGAAGGTGACTGTTTGACAATAAACAATCCAGGTCACTTTAAAAACAGATTTACTTTCCACCAGACATCCCAAACATCACATAAAGATAGCCAGTCCTTTCACTATACCCCATCAAAGACAATAAAAAAGAATAATTCTATCACTCCCTTCGTTCCCAGCCAATTGTTAACCAACCAAAGATAGATTTTAAGAATGCTATAATAGTACATTAAGAAGGTGACTGTTTGACAATAAACAATCCAGGTCACTTTAAAAACAGATTTACTTTCCACCAGACATCCCAAACATCACATAAAGATAGCCAGTCCTTTCACTATACCCCATCAAAGACAATAAAAAAGAAGAATTCTATCACTCCCTTCGTTCCCAGCCAATTTTTAACCAACCAAAGATAGATTTTAAGAATGCTATAATAGTCCATTTGGAAGGTGACTGTTTGACAATAAACAATCCAGGTCACTTTAAAAAGAGATTTACTTTCCACCAGACATCCCAAACATCACATAAAGATAGCCAGTCCTTTCACTATACCCCATCAAAGACAATAAAAAAGAATAATTCTATCACTCCCTTCGTTCCCAGCCAATTGTTAACCAACCAAAGATAGATTTTAAGAATGCTATAATAGTACATTAAGAAGGTGACTGTTTGACAATAAACAATCCAGGTCACTTTAAAAACAGATTTACTTTCCACCAGACATCCCAAACATCACATAAAGATAGCCAGTCCTTTCACTATACCCCATCAAAGACAATAAAAAAGAATAATTCTATCACTCCCTTCGTTCCCAGCCAATTGTTAACCAACCAAAGATAGATTTTAAGAATGCTATAATAGTACATTAAGAAGGTGACTGTTTGACAATAAACAATCCAGGTCACTTTAAAAACAGATTTACTTTCCACCAGACATCCCAAACATCACATAAAGATAGCCAGTCCTTTCACTATACCCCATCAAAGACAATAAAAAAGAATAATTCTATCACTCCCTTCGTTCCCAGCCAATTGTTAACCAACCAAAGATAGATTTTAAGAATGCTATAATAGTACATTAAGAAGGTGACTGTTTGACAATAAACAATCCAGGTCACTTTAAAAAGAGATTTACTTTCCACCAGACATCCCAAACATCACATAAAGATAGCCAGTCCTTTCACTATACCCCATCAAAGACAATAAAAAAGAATAATTCTATCACTCCCTTCGTTCCCAGCCAATTGTTAACCAACCAAAGATAGATTTTAAGAATGCTATAATAGTACATTAAGAAGGTGACTGTTTGACAATAAACAATCCAGGTCACTTTAAAAACAGATTTACTTTCCACCAGACATCCCAAACATCACATAAAGATAGCCAGTCCTTTCACTATACCCCATCAAAGACAATAAAAAAGAATAATTCTATCACTCCCTTCGTTCCCAGCCAATTGTTAACCAACCAAAGATAGATTTTAAGAATGCTATAATAGTACATTAAGAAGGTGACTGTTTGACAATAAACAATCCAGGTCACTTTAAAAACAGATTTACTTTCCACCAGACATCCCAAACATCACATAAAGATAGCCAGTCCTTTCACTATACCCCATCAAAGACAATAAAAAAGAATAATTCTATCACTCCCTTCGTTCCCAGCCAATTGTTAACCAACCAAAGATAGATTTTAAGAATGCTATAATAGTACATTAAGAAGGTGACTGTTTGACAATAAACAATCCAGGTCACTTTAAAAACAGATTTACTTTCCACCAGACATCCCAAACATCACATAAAGATAGCCAGTCCTTTCACTATACCCCATCAAAGACAATAAAAAAGAATAATTCTATCACTCCCTTCGTTCCCAGCCAATTGTTAACCAACCAAAGATAGATTTTAAGAATGCTATAATAGTACATTAAGAAGGTGACTGTTTGACAATAAACAATCCAGGTCACTTTAAAAACAGATTTACTTTCCACCAGACATCCCAAACATCACATAAAGATAGCCAGTCCTTTCACTATACCCCATCAAAGACAATAAAAAAGAATAATTCTATCACTCCCTTCGTTCCCAGCCAATTGTTAACCAACCAAAGATAGATTTTAAGAATGCTATAATAGTACATTAAGAAGGTGACTGTTTGACAATAAACAATCCAGGTCACTTTAAAAACAGATTTACTTTCCACCAGACATCCCAAACATCACATAAAGATAGCCAGTCCTTTCACTATACCCCATCAAAGACAATAAAAAAGAATAATTCTATCACTCCCTTCGTTCCCAGCCAATTGTTAACCAACCAAAGATAGATTTTAAGAATGCTATAATAGTACATTAAGAAGGTGACTGTTTGACAATAAACAATCCAGGTCACTTTAAAAACAGATTTACTTTCCACCAGACATCCCAAACATCACATAAAGATAGCCAGTCCTTTCACTATACCCCATCAAAGACAATAAAAAAGAATAATTCTATCACTCCCTTCGTTCCCAGCCAATTGTTAACCAACCAAAGATAGATTTTAAGAATGCTATAATAGTACATTAAGAAGGTGACTGTTTGACAATAAACAATCCAGGTCACTTTAAAAACAGATTTACTTTCCACCAGACATCCCAAACATCACATAAAGATAGCCAGTCCTTTCACTATACCCCATCAAAGACAATAAAAAAGAAGAATTCTATCACTCCCTTCGTTCCCAGCCAATTTTTAACCAACCAAAGATAGATTTTAAGAATGCTATAATAGTCCATTTGGAAGGTGACTGTTTGACAATAAACAATCCAGGTCACTTTAAAAAGAGATTTACTTTCCACCAGACATCCCAAACATCACATAAAGATAGCCAGTCCTTTCACTATACCCCATCAAAGACAATAAAAAAGAATAATTCTATCACTCCCTTCGTTCCCAGCCAATTGTTAACCAACCAAAGATAGATTTTAAGAATGCTATAATAGTACATTAAGAAGGTGACTGTTTGACAATAAACAATCCAGGTCACTTTAAAAACAGATTTACTTTCCACCAGACATCCCAAACATCACATAAAGATAGCCAGTCCTTTCACTATACCCCATCAAAGACAATAAAAAAGAATAATTCTATCACTCCCTTCGTTCCCAGCCAATTGTTAACCAACCAAAGATAGATTTTAAGAATGCTATAATAGTACATTAAGAAGGTGACTGTTTGACAATAAACAATCCAGGTCACTTTAAAAACAGATTTACTTTCCACCAGACATCCCAAACATCACATAAAGATAGCCAGTCCTTTCACTATACCCCATCAAAGACAATAAAAAAGAATAATTCTATCACTCCCTTCGTTCCCAGCCAATTGTTAACCAACCAAAGATAGATTTTAAGAATGCTATAATAGTACATTAAGAAGGTGACTGTTTGACAATAAACAATCCAGGTCACTTTAAAAACAGATTTACTTTCCACCAGACATCCCAAACATCACATAAAGATAGCCAGTCCTTTCACTATACCCCATCAAAGACAATAAAAAAGAAGAATTCTATCACTCCCTTCGTTCCCAGCCAATTTTTAACCAACCAAAGATAGATTTTAAGAATGCTATAATAGTCCATTTGGAAGGTGACTGTTTGACAATAAACAATCCAGGTCACTTTAAAAAGAGATTTACTTTCCACCAGACATCCCAAACATCACATAAAGATAGCCAGTCCTTTCACTATACCCCATCAAAGACAATAAAAAAGAATAATTCTATCACTCCCTTCGTTCCCAGCCAATTGTTAACCAACCAAAGATAGATTTTAAGAATGCTATAATAGTACATTAAGAAGGTGACTGTTTGACAATAAACAATCCAGGTCACTTTAAAAACAGATTTACTTTCCACCAGACATCCCAAACATCACATAAAGATAGCCAGTCCTTTCACTATACCCCATCAAAGACAATAAAAAAGAATAATTCTATCACTCCCTTCGTTCCCAGCCAATTGTTAACCAACCAAAGATAGATTTTAAGAATGCTATAATAGTACATTAAGAAGGTGACTGTTTGACAATAAACAATCCAGGTCACTTTAAAAAGAGATTTACTTTCCACCAGACATCCCAAACATCACATAAAGATAGCCAGTCCTTTCACTATACCCCATCAAAGACAATAAAAAAGAATAATTCTATCACTCCCTTCGTTCCCAGCCAATTGTTAACCAACCAAAGATAGATTTTAAGAATGCTATAATAGTACATTAAGAAGGTGACTGTTTGACAATAAACAATCCAGGTCACTTTAAAAAGAGATTTACTTTCCACCAGACATCCCAAACATCACATAAAGATAGCCAGTCCTTTCACTATACCCCATCAAAGACAATAAAAAAGAATAATTCTATCACTCCCTTCGTTCCCAGCCAATTGTTAACCAACCAAAGATAGATTTTAAGAATGCTATAATAGTACATTAAGAAGGTGACTGTTTGACAATAAACAATCCAGGTCACTTTAATAACAGATTTACTTTCCACCAGACATCCCAAACATCACATAAAGATAGCCAGTCCTTTCACTATACCCCATCAAAGACAATAAAAAAGAATAATTCTATCACTCCCTTCGTTCCCAGCCAATTGTTAACCAACCAAAGATAGATTTTAAGAATGCTATAATAGTACATTAAGAAGGTGACTGTTTGACAATAAACAATCCAGGTCACTTTAATAACAGATTTACTTTCCACCAGACATCCCAAACATCACATAAAGATAGCCAGTCCTTTCACTATACCCCATCAAAGACAATAAAAAAGAATAATTCTATCACTCCCTTCGTTCCCAGCCAATTGTTAACCAACCAAAGATAGATTTTAAGAATGCTATAATAGTACATTAAGAAGGTGACTGTTTGACAATAAACAATCCAGGTCACTTTAAAAACAGATTTACTTTCCACCAGACATCCCAAACATCACATAAAGATAGCCAGTCCTTTCACTATACCCCATCAAAGACAATAAAAAAGAATAATTCTATCACTCCCTTCGTTCCCAGCCAATTGTTAACCAACCAAAGATAGATTTTAAGAATGCTATAATAGTACATTAAGAAGGTGACTGTTTGACAATAAACAATCCAGGTCACTTTAAAAACAGATTTACTTTCCACCAGACATCCCAAACATCACATAAAGATAGCCAGTCCTTTCACTATACCCCATCAAAGACAATAAAAAAGAATAATTCTATCACTCCCTTCGTTCCCAGCCAATTGTTAACCAACCAAAGATAGATTTTAAGAATGCTATAATAGTACATTAAGAAGGTGACTGTTTGACAATAAACAATCCAGGTCACTTTAAAAACAGATTTACTTTCCACCAGACATCCCAAACATCACATAAAGATAGCCAGTCCTTTCACTATACCCCATCAAAGACAATAAAAAAGAAGAATTCTATCACTCCCTTCGTTCCCAGCCAATTTTTAACCAACCAAAGATAGATTTTAAGAATGCTATAATAGTCCATTTGGAAGGTGACTGTTTGACAATAAACAATCCAGGTCACTTTAAAAAGAGATTTACTTTCCACCAGACATCCCAAACATCACATAAAGATAGCCAGTCCTTTCACTATACCCCATCAAAGACAATAAAAAAGAATAATTCTATCACTCCCTTCGTTCCCAGCCAATTGTTAACCAACCAAAGATAGATTTTAAGAATGCTATAATAGTACATTAAGAAGGTGACTGTTTGACAATAAACAATCCAGGTCACTTTAAAAACAGATTTACTTTCCACCAGACATCCCAAACATCACATAAAGATAGCCAGTCCTTTCACTATACCCCATCAAAGACAATAAAAAAGAATAATTCTATCACTCCCTTCGTTCCCAGCCAATTGTTAACCAACCAAAGATAGATTTTAAGAATGCTATAATAGTACATTAAGAAGGTGACTGTTTGACAATAAACAATCCAGGTCACTTTAATAACAGATTTACTTTCCACCAGACATCCCAAACATCACATAAAGATAGCCAGTCCTTTCACTATACCCCATCAAAGACAATAAAAAAGAATAATTCTATCACTCCCTTCGTTCCCAGCCAATTGTTAACCAACCAAAGATAGATTTTAAGAATGCTATAATAGTACATTAAGAAGGTGACTGTTTGACAATAAACAATCCAGGTCACTTTAAAAACAGATTTACTTTCCACCAGACATCCCAAACATCACATAAAGATAGCCAGTCCTTTCACTATACCCCATCAAAGACAATAAAAAAGAATAATTCTATCACTCCCTTCGTTCCCAGCCAATTGTTAACCAACCAAAGATAGATTTTAAGAATGCTATAATAGTACATTAAGAAGGTGACTGTTTGACAATAAACAATCCAGGTCACTTTAAAAAGAGATTTACTTTCCACCAGACATCCCAAACATCACATAAAGATAGCCAGTCCTTTCACTATACCCCATCAAAGACAATAAAAAAGAATAATTCTATCACTCCCTTCGTTCCCAGCCAATTGTTAACCAACCAAAGATAGATTTTAAGAATGCTATAATAGTACATTAAGAAGGTGACTGTTTGACAATAAACAATCCAGGTCACTTTAAAAAGAGATTTACTTTCCACCAGACATCCCAAACATCACATAAAGATAGCCAGTCCTTTCACTATACCCCATCAAAGACAATAAAAAAGAATAATTCTATCACTCCCTTCGTTCCCAGCCAATTGTTAACCAACCAAAGATAGATTTTAAGAATGCTATAATAGTACATTAAGAAGGTGACTGTTTGACAATAAACAATCCAGGTCACTTTAATAACAGATTTACTTTCCACCAGACATCCCAAACATCACATAAAGATAGCCAGTCCTTTCACTATACCCCATCAAAGACAATAAAAAAGAATAATTCTATCACTCCCTTCGTTCCCAGCCAATTGTTAACCAACCAAAGATAGATTTTAAGAATGCTATAATAGTACATTAAGAAGGTGACTGTTTGACAATAAACAATCCAGGTCACTTTAAAAACAGATTTACTTTCCACCAGACATCCCAAACATCACATAAAGATAGCCAGTCCTTTCACTATACCCCATCAAAGACAATAAAAAAGAATAATTCTATCACTCCCTTCGTTCCCAGCCAATTGTTAACCAACCAAAGATAGATTTTAAGAATGCTATAATAGTACATTAAGAAGGTGACTGTTTGACAATAAACAATCCAGGTCACTTTAAAAACAGATTTACTTTCCACCAGACATCCCAAACATCACATAAAGATAGCCAGTCCTTTCACTATACCCCATCAAAGACAATAAAAAAGAAGAATTCTATCACTCCCTTCGTTCCCAGCCAATTTTTAACCAACCAAAGATAGATTTTAAGAATGCTATAATAGTCCATTTGGAAGGTGACTGTTTGACAATAAACAATCCAGGTCACTTTAAAAAGAGATTTACTTTCCACCAGACATCCCAAACATCACATAAAGATAGCCAGTCCTTTCACTATACCCCATCAAAGACAATAAAAAAGAATAATTCTATCACTCCCTTCGTTCCCAGCCAATTGTTAACCAACCAAAGATAGATTTTAAGAATGCTATAATAGTACATTAAGAAGGTGACTGTTTGACAATAAACAATCCAGGTCACTTTAAAAAGAGATTTACTTTCCACCAGACATCCCAAACATCACATAAAGATAGCCAGTCCTTTCACTATACCCCATCAAAGACAATAAAAAAGAATAATTCTATCACTCCCTTCGTTCCCAGCCAATTGTTAACCAACCAAAGATAGATTTTAAGAATGCTATAATAGTACATTAAGAAGGTGACTGTTTGACAATAAACAATCCAGGTCACTTTAAAAAGAGATTTACTTTCCACCAGACATCCCAAACATCACATAAAGATAGCCAGTCCTTTCACTATACCCCATCAAAGACAATAAAAAAGAATAATTCTATCACTCCCTTCGTTCCCAGCCAATTGTTAACCAACCAAAGATAGATTTTAAGAATGCTATAATAGTACATTAAGAAGGTGACTGTTTGACAATAAACAATCCAGGTCACTTTAAAAAGAGATTTACTTTCCACCAGACATCCCAAACATCACATAAAGATAGCCAGTCCTTTCACTATACCCCATCAAAGACAATAAAAAAGAATAATTCTATCACTCCCTTCGTTCCCAGCCAATTGTTAACCAACCAAAGATAGATTTTAAGAATGCTATAATAGTACATTAAGAAGGTGACTGTTTGACAATAAACAATCCAGGTCACTTTAAAAAGAGATTTACTTTCCACCAGACATCCCAAACATCACATAAAGATAGCCAGTCCTTTCACTATACCCCATCAAAGACAATAAAAAAGAATAATTCTATCACTCCCTTCGTTCCCAGCCAATTGTTAACCAACCAAAGATAGATTTTAAGAATGCTATAATAGTACATTAAGAAGGTGACTGTTTGACAATAAACAATCCAGGTCACTTTAATAACAGATTTACTTTCCACCAGACATCCCAAACATCACATAAAGATAGCCAGTCCTTTCACTATACCCCATCAAAGACAATAAAAAAGAATAATTCTATCACTCCCTTCGTTCCCAGCCAATTGTTAACCAACCAAAGATAGATTTTAAGAATGCTATAATAGTACATTAAGAAGGTGACTGTTTGACAATAAACAATCCAGGTCACTTTAAAAACAGATTTACTTTCCACCAGACATCCCAAACATCACATAAAGATAGCCAGTCCTTTCACTATACCCCATCAAAGACAATAAAAAAGAATAATTCTATCACTCCCTTCGTTCCCAGCCAATTGTTAACCAACCAAAGATAGATTTTAAGAATGCTATAATAGTACATTAAGAAGGTGACTGTTTGACAATAAACAATCCAGGTCACTTTAAAAACAGATTTACTTTCCACCAGACATCCCAAACATCACATAAAGATAGCCAGTCCTTTCACTATACCCCATCAAAGACAATAAAAAAGAATAATTCTATCACTCCCTTCGTTCCCAGCCAATTGTTAACCAACCAAAGATAGATTTTAAGAATGCTATAATAGTACATTAAGAAGGTGACTGTTTGACAATAAACAATCCAGGTCACTTTAATAACAGATTTACTTTCCACCAGACATCCCAAACATCACATAAAGATAGCCAGTCCTTTCACTATACCCCATCAAAGACAATAAAAAAGAATAATTCTATCACTCCCTTCGTTCCCAGCCAATTGTTAACCAACCAAAGATAGATTTTAAGAATGCTATAATAGTACATTAAGAAGGTGACTGTTTGACAATAAACAATCCAGGTCACTTTAAAAAGAGATTTACTTTTCACCAGACATCCCAAACATCACATAGGATAGCCATACTTTACAATATATTCCATCAAAGACAATAAAAAAGAAGAATTCTATCACTCCCTTCGTTCCCAGCCAATTTTTAACCAACCAAAGATAGATTTTAAGAATGCTATAATAGTACATTAAGAAGGTGACTGTTTGACAATAAACAATCCAGGTCACTTTAAAAAGAGATTTACTTTCCACCAGACATCCCAAACATCACATAAAGATAGCCAGTCCTTTCACTATACCCCATCAAAGACAATAAAAAAGAATAATTCTATCACTCCCTTCGTTCCCAGCCAATTGTTAACCAACCAAAGATAGATTTTAAGAATGCTATAATAGTACATTAAGAAGGTGACTGTTTGACAATAAACAATCCAGGTCACTTTAATAACAGATTTACTTTCCACCAGACATCCCAAACATCACATAAAGATAGCCAGTCCTTTCACTATACCCCATCAAAGACAATAAAAAAGAATAATTCTATCACTCCCTTCGTTCCCAGCCAATTGTTAACCAACCAAAGATAGATTTTAAGAATGCTATAATAGTACATTAAGAAGGTGACTGTTTGACAATAAACAATCCAGGTCACTTTAAAAACAGATTTACTTTCCACCAGACATCCCAAACATCACATAAAGATAGCCAGTCCTTTCACTATACCCCATCAAAGACAATAAAAAAGAATAATTCTATCACTCCCTTCGTTCCCAGCCAATTGTTAACCAACCAAAGATAGATTTTAAGAATGCTATAATAGTACATTAAGAAGGTGACTGTTTGACAATAAACAATCCAGGTCACTTTAAAAACAGATTTACTTTCCACCAGACATCCCAAACATCACATAAAGATAGCCAGTCCTTTCACTATACCCCATCAAAGACAATAAAAAAGAATAATTCTATCACTCCCTTCGTTCCCAGCCAATTGTTAACCAACCAAAGATAGATTTTAAGAATGCTATAATAGTACATTAAGAAGGTGACTGTTTGACAATAAACAATCCAGGTCACTTTAAAAACAGATTTACTTTCCACCAGACATCCCAAACATCACATAAAGATAGCCAGTCCTTTCACTATACCCCATCAAAGACAATAAAAAAGAATAATTCTATCACTCCCTTCGTTCCCAGCCAATTGTTAACCAACCAAAGATAGATTTTAAGAATGCTATAATAGTACATTAAGAAGGTGACTGTTTGACAATAAACAATCCAGGTCACTTTAAAAAGAGATTTACTTTCCACCAGACATCCCAAACATCACATAAAGATAGCCAGTCCTTTCACTATACCCCATCAAAGACAATAAAAAAGAATAATTCTATCACTCCCTTCGTTCCCAGCCAATTGTTAACCAACCAAAGATAGATTTTAAGAATGCTATAATAGTACATTAAGAAGGTGACTGTTTGACAATAAACAATCCAGGTCACTTTAAAAACAGATTTACTTTCCACCAGACATCCCAAACATCACATAAAGATAGCCAGTCCTTTCACTATACCCCATCAAAGACAATAAAAAAGAATAATTCTATCACTCCCTTCGTTCCCAGCCAATTGTTAACCAACCAAAGATAGATTTTAAGAATGCTATAATAGTACATTAAGAAGGTGACTGTTTGACAATAAACAATCCAGGTCACTTTAAAAACAGATTTACTTTCCACCAGACATCCCAAACATCACATAAAGATAGCCAGTCCTTTCACTATACCCCATCAAAGACAATAAAAAAGAAGAATTCTATCACTCCCTTCGTTCCCAGCCAATTTTTAACCAACCAAAGATAGATTTTAAGAATGCTATAATAGTCCATTTGGAAGGTGACTGTTTGACAATAAACAATCCAGGTCACTTTAAAAAGAGATTTACTTTCCACCAGACATCCCAAACATCACATAAAGATAGCCAGTCCTTTCACTATACCCCATCAAAGACAATAAAAAAGAATAATTCTATCACTCCCTTCGTTCCCAGCCAATTGTTAACCAACCAAAGATAGATTTTAAGAATGCTATAATAGTACATTAAGAAGGTGACTGTTTGACAATAAACAATCCAGGTCACTTTAAAAAGAGATTTACTTTCCACCAGACATCCCAAACATCACATAAAGATAGCCAGTCCTTTCACTATACCCCATCAAAGACAATAAAAAAGAATAATTCTATCACTCCCTTCGTTCCCAGCCAATTGTTAACCAACCAAAGATAGATTTTAAGAATGCTATAATAGTACATTAAGAAGGTGACTGTTTGACAATAAACAATCCAGGTCACTTTAAAAACAGATTTACTTTCCACCAGACATCCCAAACATCACATAAAGATAGCCAGTCCTTTCACTATACCCCATCAAAGACAATAAAAAAGAATAATTCTATCACTCCCTTCGTTCCCAGCCAATTGTTAACCAACCAAAGATAGATTTTAAGAATGCTATAATAGTACATTAAGAAGGTGACTGTTTGACAATAAACAATCCAGGTCACTTTAAAAACAGATTTACTTTCCACCAGACATCCCAAACATCACATAAAGATAGCCAGTCCTTTCACTATACCCCATCAAAGACAATAAAAAAGAATAATTCTATCACTCCCTTCGTTCCCAGCCAATTGTTAACCAACCAAAGATAGATTTTAAGAATGCTATAATAGTACATTAAGAAGGTGACTGTTTGACAATAAACAATCCAGGTCACTTTAAAAACAGATTTACTTTCCACCAGACATCCCAAACATCACATAAAGATAGCCAGTCCTTTCACTATACCCCATCAAAGACAATAAAAAAGAAGAATTCTATCACTCCCTTCGTTCCCAGCCAATTTTTAACCAACCAAAGATAGATTTTAAGAATGCTATAATAGTCCATTTGGAAGGTGACTGTTTGACAATAAACAATCCAGGTCACTTTAAAAAGAGATTTACTTTCCACCAGACATCCCAAACATCACATAAAGATAGCCAGTCCTTTCACTATACCCCATCAAAGACAATAAAAAAGAATAATTCTATCACTCCCTTCGTTCCCAGCCAATTGTTAACCAACCAAAGATAGATTTTAAGAATGCTATAATAGTACATTAAGAAGGTGACTGTTTGACAATAAACAATCCAGGTCACTTTAAAAACAGATTTACTTTCCACCAGACATCCCAAACATCACATAAAGATAGCCAGTCCTTTCACTATACCCCATCAAAGACAATAAAAAAGAATAATTCTATCACTCCCTTCGTTCCCAGCCAATTGTTAACCAACCAAAGATAGATTTTAAGAATGCTATAATAGTACATTAAGAAGGTGACTGTTTGACAATAAACAATCCAGGTCACTTTAAAAAGAGATTTACTTTCCACCAGACATCCCAAACATCACATAAAGATAGCCAGTCCTTTCACTATACCCCATCAAAGACAATAAAAAAGAATAATTCTATCACTCCCTTCGTTCCCAGCCAATTGTTAACCAACCAAAGATAGATTTTAAGAATGCTATAATAGTACATTAAGAAGGTGACTGTTTGACAATAAACAATCCAGGTCACTTTAAAAAGAGATTTACTTTCCACCAGACATCCCAAACATCACATAAAGATAGCCAGTCCTTTCACTATACCCCATCAAAGACAATAAAAAAGAATAATTCTATCACTCCCTTCGTTCCCAGCCAATTGTTAACCAACCAAAGATAGATTTTAAGAATGCTATAATAGTACATTAAGAAGGTGACTGTTTGACAATAAACAATCCAGGTCACTTTAATAACAGATTTACTTTCCACCAGACATCCCAAACATCACATAAAGATAGCCAGTCCTTTCACTATACCCCATCAAAGACAATAAAAAAGAATAATTCTATCACTCCCTTCGTTCCCAGCCAATTGTTAACCAACCAAAGATAGATTTTAAGAATGCTATAATAGTACATTAAGAAGGTGACTGTTTGACAATAAACAATCCAGGTCACTTTAATAACAGATTTACTTTCCACCAGACATCCCAAACATCACATAAAGATAGCCAGTCCTTTCACTATACCCCATCAAAGACAATAAAAAAGAATAATTCTATCACTCCCTTCGTTCCCAGCCAATTGTTAACCAACCAAAGATAGATTTTAAGAATGCTATAATAGTACATTAAGAAGGTGACTGTTTGACAATAAACAATCCAGGTCACTTTAAAAACAGATTTACTTTCCACCAGACATCCCAAACATCACATAAAGATAGCCAGTCCTTTCACTATACCCCATCAAAGACAATAAAAAAGAAGAATTCTATCACTCCCTTCGTTCCCAGCCAATTTTTAACCAACCAAAGATAGATTTTAAGAATGCTATAATAGTCCATTTGGAAGGTGACTGTTTGACAATAAACAATCCAGGTCACTTTAAAAAGAGATTTACTTTCCACCAGACATCCCAAACATCACATAAAGATAGCCAGTCCTTTCACTATACCCCATCAAAGACAATAAAAAAGAATAATTCTATCACTCCCTTCGTTCCCAGCCAATTGTTAACCAACCAAAGATAGATTTTAAGAATGCTATAATAGTACATTAAGAAGGTGACTGTTTGACAATAAACAATCCAGGTCACTTTAAAAACAGATTTACTTTCCACCAGACATCCCAAACATCACATAAAGATAGCCAGTCCTTTCACTATACCCCATCAAAGACAATAAAAAAGAATAATTCTATCACTCCCTTCGTTCCCAGCCAATTGTTAACCAACCAAAGATAGATTTTAAGAATGCTATAATAGTACATTAAGAAGGTGACTGTTTGACAATAAACAATCCAGGTCACTTTAAAAAGAGATTTACTTTCCACCAGACATCCCAAACATCACATAAAGATAGCCAGTCCTTTCACTATACCCCATCAAAGACAATAAAAAAGAATAATTCTATCACTCCCTTCGTTCCCAGCCAATTGTTAACCAACCAAAGATAGATTTTAAGAATGCTATAATAGTACATTAAGAAGGTGACTGTTTGACAATAAACAATCCAGGTCACTTTAATAACAGATTTACTTTCCACCAGACATCCCAAACATCACATAAAGATAGCCAGTCCTTTCACTATACCCCATCAAAGACAATAAAAAAGAATAATTCTATCACTCCCTTCGTTCCCAGCCAATTGTTAACCAACCAAAGATAGATTTTAAGAATGCTATAATAGTACATTAAGAAGGTGACTGTTTGACAATAAACAATCCAGGTCACTTTAAAAACAGATTTACTTTCCACCAGACATCCCAAACATCACATAAAGATAGCCAGTCCTTTCACTATACCCCATCAAAGACAATAAAAAAGAAGAATTCTATCACTCCCTTCGTTCCCAGCCAATTTTTAACCAACCAAAGATAGATTTTAAGAATGCTATAATAGTCCATTTGGAAGGTGACTGTTTGACAATAAACAATCCAGGTCACTTTAAAAAGAGATTTACTTTCCACCAGACATCCCAAACATCACATAAAGATAGCCAGTCCTTTCACTATACCCCATCAAAGACAATAAAAAAGAATAATTCTATCACTCCCTTCGTTCCCAGCCAATTGTTAACCAACCAAAGATAGATTTTAAGAATGCTATAATAGTACATTAAGAAGGTGACTGTTTGACAATAAACAATCCAGGTCACTTTAAAAACAGATTTACTTTCCACCAGACATCCCAAACATCACATAAAGATAGCCAGTCCTTTCACTATACCCCATCAAAGACAATAAAAAAGAATAATTCTATCACTCCCTTCGTTCCCAGCCAATTGTTAACCAACCAAAGATAGATTTTAAGAATGCTATAATAGTACATTAAGAAGGTGACTGTTTGACAATAAACAATCCAGGTCACTTTAAAAACAGATTTACTTTCCACCAGACATCCCAAACATCACATAAAGATAGCCAGTCCTTTCACTATACCCCATCAAAGACAATAAAAAAGAATAATTCTATCACTCCCTTCGTTCCCAGCCAATTGTTAACCAACCAAAGATAGATTTTAAGAATGCTATAATAGTACATTAAGAAGGTGACTGTTTGACAATAAACAATCCAGGTCACTTTAAAAAGAGATTTACTTTCCACCAGACATCCCAAACATCACATAAAGATAGCCAGTCCTTTCACTATACCCCATCAAAGACAATAAAAAAGAATAATTCTATCACTCCCTTCGTTCCCAGCCAATTGTTAACCAACCAAAGATAGATTTTAAGAATGCTATAATAGTACATTAAGAAGGTGACTGTTTGACAATAAACAATCCAGGTCACTTTAATAACAGATTTACTTTCCACCAGACATCCCAAACATCACATAAAGATAGCCAGTCCTTTCACTATACCCCATCAAAGACAATAAAAAAGAATAATTCTATCACTCCCTTCGTTCCCAGCCAATTGTTAACCAACCAAAGATAGATTTTAAGAATGCTATAATAGTACATTAAGAAGGTGACTGTTTGACAATAAACAATCCAGGTCACTTTAAAAACAGATTTACTTTCCACCAGACATCCCAAACATCACATAAAGATAGCCAGTCCTTTCACTATACCCCATCAAAGACAATAAAAAAGAAGAATTCTATCACTCCCTTCGTTCCCAGCCAATTTTTAACCAACCAAAGATAGATTTTAAGAATGCTATAATAGTCCATTTGGAAGGTGACTGTTTGACAATAAACAATCCAGGTCACTTTAAAAAGAGATTTACTTTCCACCAGACATCCCAAACATCACATAAAGATAGCCAGTCCTTTCACTATACCCCATCAAAGACAATAAAAAAGAATAATTCTATCACTCCCTTCGTTCCCAGCCAATTGTTAACCAACCAAAGATAGATTTTAAGAATGCTATAATAGTACATTAAGAAGGTGACTGTTTGACAATAAACAATCCAGGTCACTTTAAAAACAGATTTACTTTCCACCAGACATCCCAAACATCACATAAAGATAGCCAGTCCTTTCACTATACCCCATCAAAGACAATAAAAAAGAATAATTCTATCACTCCCTTCGTTCCCAGCCAATTGTTAACCAACCAAAGATAGATTTTAAGAATGCTATAATAGTACATTAAGAAGGTGACTGTTTGACAATAAACAATCCAGGTCACTTTAAAAACAGATTTACTTTCCACCAGACATCCCAAACATCACATAAAGATAGCCAGTCCTTTCACTATACCCCATCAAAGACAATAAAAAAGAATAATTCTATCACTCCCTTCGTTCCCAGCCAATTGTTAACCAACCAAAGATAGATTTTAAGAATGCTATAATAGTACATTAAGAAGGTGACTGTTTGACAATAAACAATCCAGGTCACTTTAAAAACAGATTTACTTTCCACCAGACATCCCAAACATCACATAAAGATAGCCAGTCCTTTCACTATACCCCATCAAAGACAATAAAAAAGAATAATTCTATCACTCCCTTCGTTCCCAGCCAATTGTTAACCAACCAAAGATAGATTTTAAGAATGCTATAATAGTACATTAAGAAGGTGACTGTTTGACAATAAACAATCCAGGTCACTTTAAAAAGAGATTTACTTTCCACCAGACATCCCAAACATCACATAAAGATAGCCAGTCCTTTCACTATACCCCATCAAAGACAATAAAAAAGAATAATTCTATCACTCCCTTCGTTCCCAGCCAATTGTTAACCAACCAAAGATAGATTTTAAGAATGCTATAATAGTACATTAAGAAGGTGACTGTTTGACAATAAACAATCCAGGTCACTTTAATAACAGATTTACTTTCCACCAGACATCCCAAACATCACATAAAGATAGCCAGTCCTTTCACTATACCCCATCAAAGACAATAAAAAAGAATAATTCTATCACTCCCTTCGTTCCCAGCCAATTGTTAACCAACCAAAGATAGATTTTAAGAATGCTATAATAGTACATTAAGAAGGTGACTGTTTGACAATAAACAATCCAGGTCACTTTAAAAACAGATTTACTTTCCACCAGACATCCCAAACATCACATAAAGATAGCCAGTCCTTTCACTATACCCCATCAAAGACAATAAAAAAGAAGAATTCTATCACTCCCTTCGTTCCCAGCCAATTTTTAACCAACCAAAGATAGATTTTAAGAATGCTATAATAGTCCATTTGGAAGGTGACTGTTTGACAATAAACAATCCAGGTCACTTTAAAAAGAGATTTACTTTCCACCAGACATCCCAAACATCACATAAAGATAGCCAGTCCTTTCACTATACCCCATCAAAGACAATAAAAAAGAATAATTCTATCACTCCCTTCGTTCCCAGCCAATTGTTAACCAACCAAAGATAGATTTTAAGAATGCTATAATAGTACATTAAGAAGGTGACTGTTTGACAATAAACAATCCAGGTCACTTTAAAAACAGATTTACTTTCCACCAGACATCCCAAACATCACATAAAGATAGCCAGTCCTTTCACTATACCCCATCAAAGACAATAAAAAAGAATAATTCTATCACTCCCTTCGTTCCCAGCCAATTGTTAACCAACCAAAGATAGATTTTAAGAATGCTATAATAGTACATTAAGAAGGTGACTGTTTGACAATAAACAATCCAGGTCACTTTAAAAACAGATTTACTTTCCACCAGACATCCCAAACATCACATAAAGATAGCCAGTCCTTTCACTATACCCCATCAAAGACAATAAAAAAGAATAATTCTATCACTCCCTTCGTTCCCAGCCAATTGTTAACCAACCAAAGATAGATTTTAAGAATGCTATAATAGTACATTAAGAAGGTGACTGTTTGACAATAAACAATCCAGGTCACTTTAAAAACAGATTTACTTTCCACCAGACATCCCAAACATCACATAAAGATAGCCAGTCCTTTCACTATACCCCATCAAAGACAATAAAAAAGAATAATTCTATCACTCCCTTCGTTCCCAGCCAATTGTTAACCAACCAAAGATAGATTTTAAGAATGCTATAATAGTACATTAAGAAGGTGACTGTTTGACAATAAACAATCCAGGTCACTTTAAAAACAGATTTACTTTCCACCAGACATCCCAAACATCACATAAAGATAGCCAGTCCTTTCACTATACCCCATCAAAGACAATAAAAAAGAATAATTCTATCACTCCCTTCGTTCCCAGCCAATTGTTAACCAACCAAAGATAGATTTTAAGAATGCTATAATAGTACATTAAGAAGGTGACTGTTTGACAATAAACAATCCAGGTCACTTTAAAAAGAGATTTACTTTCCACCAGACATCCCAAACATCACATAAAGATAGCCAGTCCTTTCACTATACCCCATCAAAGACAATAAAAAAGAATAATTCTATCACTCCCTTCGTTCCCAGCCAATTGTTAACCAACCAAAGATAGATTTTAAGAATGCTATAATAGTACATTAAGAAGGTGACTGTTTGACAATAAACAATCCAGGTCACTTTAAAAAGAGATTTACTTTCCACCAGACATCCCAAACATCACATAAAGATAGCCAGTCCTTTCACTATACCCCATCAAAGACAATAAAAAAGAATAATTCTATCACTCCCTTCGTTCCCAGCCAATTGTTAACCAACCAAAGATAGATTTTAAGAATGCTATAATAGTAC